>CM034148.1:776532198-777906364 GCA_019776745.2 Taxus chinensis | reverse complement strand
CTGACTAAAATAACAAAAATGATTACAAATATTTTAAGTTTAATCATGAAGTTATATGATTCCAACTTACTCCCACATATATAAATAATTCATCCTGTGTGAAGAAATTTTATTAAAACAAACATAGGTCAAGTCACAAGGAAAAGTTTGAGGCCAGTTATTGTAAATGATTGAGCAACTCTTGTAGAAGAACGAGCACTGGGACCCAAAACCCACTTATCAAATTAATTTCTGAAGGAATTTTCATTGAAAAGAAGGTGGGTTACAAATATGTTGTTGGTATTCTATAGGTAGGTGGTAGTGGTTTCCATTTTCACTAAAACTAAGTGGCAACTGTAGGATAAAACCGATCGCATTTTATTACAATGAGCATATCACTACAAGTGACTGATAAGATAAGTGGGCTTATAAATTTTACTTGCAGGGCTGTTAATTAAGTTTAAAGTCCTTTTTTATGTTTCCCATTATGTCCCACATTGCCAGGGGTCAAGTTAGGAGTTTCAGATTTGTAGTATATTTGGGTGTGGCGCTCCATGCGCATAACTTTTGGGGTCATATTTTTGATGTTTTTAATAGTTTTGGTCGAGGTACAATTTAATTTAGTTTGGAATTACATTCTATATCGTTCCAAATTTAATTTAAAAAATCTAGAAATGATGAAGAAAAATTTAGTGGAAGTGAAAAGAAAAAAACCATCCTTGTATTCGACATTTCCTTGAGGAAAAGAACATGAGGTTTTTCATCCTGTCTTTATGTCAGTGACTTTCATTAACTTGATAATTCTCAAAGCCCTTTCTGTAAATCCATTTTTGCATATCCAGCTAGCATGGCATTCCATGAAACCATTTTTTCCTCATTATGACAAACACTTGACGTTCTTTGTATATTTTTCCACATCTTGCATACATGTCTTACAGTGGACTAGAAAACAAAGCATCTCCTTCCAAATTTTCTACACATCTTTCAAGGCATTCAAATCTTTTTTTTTTTTGATTAAATCACCGAAG
This sequence comes from Taxus chinensis, assembly GCA_019776745.2. Classification (NCBI taxonomy): domain Eukaryota; kingdom Viridiplantae; phylum Streptophyta; class Pinopsida; order Cupressales; family Taxaceae; genus Taxus; species Taxus chinensis. The sequence continues at coordinate 777,905,357 of CM034148.1, read as the reverse complement.
AATATTTTTTGTAATAATAATAGTGTACCAAATATTCTTTTATTCTCTCCAAGCACTAAGAAAAATCATCCCAAAACTGTCGTGTGCATTTTACAAATGCTTACATTTCAGGAGGCCACATTACCATGAGGCACTGCCAAACATTTCACCAATCATGTTCCTATATTCCTTTTTCTCAATAAAAATAGGTAGTGACCATGCCGTATGCTGCCCCACTCCAAACTTAAGCACTAGTGATTGGCCCAACAAGACATTGGTGAACGTTTTGGATTCAGAAAGGACAAAAAGAGGGTTCCACATAGATGAAGAGTGAAAAAGGGAAATCTTCATAGACATACATGGAATAGCAGGAAATATACTTCCAATTTCTTAACTAAAACAACAACCACTCAAAATATAAGACAAGGAGCAAGAAATGTGAAGTCATAGCGATAATCTAATTGAGAATGGTCCTGCAAAGGTTATAGAGCATACATAAAATATGTTTAGAAGAACAAGGAGACAAATCAATATGGATAGGAATTATACTTAAATAAGTGCATCCTAATCCTTAATATTCTTCTATAAACAAAAGACAAAACAACAAAAGGAAGAAAATCATCTTTTCAAGGATGTTTGGAAAAACCTCAGATGCAGATATAGGTCCAAATTGGCACATTTGTATATAAAAAATGACCTGAGACATTAGGGATACAAATTTATATCCACGTGTAGAGCTCATTTAACTTATAATGAGACTGATTTTAGGATGGATATTAGCAAACATCCATTTAGAATAGTGTCCTGAAACATTGTGCTTCACTATAACTAAGCAATTACTGCTAAATTTACAATGTAAATTGGGTTTTACCATGGTTAACACCTTGGGGTCTCAAATAAAGTTCTCGTATTGTTATACAAGGAAAATGACAAGTATGCAAGCCACTTTGGATGGGTCACTCTCCATACCTACTTGATGACTGAAACATCTAGCCCTCCTTCAAAATGCCAAGCTTCCCAGTACTCCACAAACAACCACTCACCTAAAAATACTTCACTTCCACCTACTTCCATTATTTTTTATTTTGTATAATTATTTTTATTCTTTTTCTATTCTTTTAGTTGGGCACTACATTTCCCTCCCCTTTTAAGAGCATCATCTTGGATGCAGCACAATACTGAAGATCGAAGGATACATAAACAATAAATTCAATAATGACACATGTTGTTTAATAAAACAACTTGTCAGTACAACACGACCAAAATGAAGAATATAAATTTTTACAATATCTTAAATTTTAATGTTCTATGAAGATTGGTAGTTAGTCATCTTTTACTTTATTATTCAATTAATATTTTCCTTTACATTATTTCTTAATCTCCAACTCTTAATATTGGGTATTTAGAATTTAAATTTTCTTATGTTCGTGGGTGCCCAATAGTAACTGACATCACAATTTCACATAAGACAAAAACACAACACTAATGATCCATAAGACATATTACTACATAATTTCACATCTCTATCACATCACAAGATATTTCAATCCAACATGGAAAGAAAACAAGTAGTACACATAAAAAACAATTCCAACAATCATTTCATAGGAATAGATCCAACACACACATGTGACTAACAAACAATGAATCATCACATTGATACATATGCAATTGGTATCACATGACCCAAAAACCATAACTATACCCACATAGTGCCAAGACAAGATCCAATAGTACATACCAACCAAGAAGAGCATCAAGCCTCAATCATAACAATGCCTAACAAGACTGAGATGACTAACTCATCGATCAACATAAGCACCGCAATATGGCATACAAAAATTAATAACTTCCCAATAGGAGATCTGTGATCTAATAACTATCAAGAATTAACATCTCCCAAAGTACTAAGCACAAGCTAACACCTCCTATTGTAACGCCCACATTTTTGATGCAAAAAACCCAAAAAAAAAACTCAATACTTAACTATAAAAAATAGTGAATAATTTTTTTTTGTTTAAAGGAGGTGCAACAAGTACTAACGACTAAGTTTAACTTGATTTTTTTTACTAAACTTCACACACATGAAGATTTTTCAATTACTAAATTAATAATTATCATTATTAATTATACATAAGGATACTCTGAGACAAATCCCTTTCTAGGGTGACCATTAATTCATCTTATTTAAAATATCAATGGGGTTAATAGCTCCTAAGTTCATTTAGTTCTTACTTCCCAAAAACTTTAACTATATTTCCACCCATGAGATTGTCTATCTAAACCATTAAAAATTCCATTTACTTAACCCTTAAAATACATTACCTAAATTACCCTTCTGCAATTATTTAATTTATCCCCAAGCGAGCCAAGCCATATATTCACGTAACTTTATAAGGTTAGAGTTTCCAACTTTCCCTAACCATTAATTGGCCCCATTTAAATCAAATAACCATACATTTTAAAATACAAACCCCATAAAAGTTCCATCGACTTGGAAAGTGTAGGGTTGATCCACAATCCTCAGACTAAATGGATATGCACCCTTAGATATCGGTATTTTCAAATGAACCTTAACCATCCTTATGGGGTATACTTATTATTTCTTATAGCCTAACTCATTCATTTATTCCAATTAATTTTTCAGATTTGGGGAGTGGAAGCCATGGAAGCAAGAAGTGAAAACCATGGACAAATTTCTTCAGATCTAGTTTGCAAATGGGGGAATCTTCCTCCATTATTCTCTTCATAGTTTTAGATTATTCCTAGGTTTATTATTACAAATATATACATGTATTTTATTTTAGGATATACAACTATGAATCTAGTTTTGATATTTAGTATTTACATCCTCAAGCTCATTATTTGGGGAAACCCCATTTCATTAGATGTATGAGATTATACACATTTCAATGCCCAAAAGATAATTTATATGCTTAAAAAAATGAGTTTTTTCCCCTTGGTGAGTTATTGGTAGTTTCATTTTGAAATTTTTAAAACTCATATTTTAATTAAATCCATATTATAATTTGCATAGTCATGGATTATATATTATTTCCCGTTGAAAGTTACGAAAATGCCACCCTAAGCAATCCGGCTCTCTTGTGACTGTTGCCTTATCTGGGTGACGATCTTGAAAACACCAACATTTCTAGGAAAAGATCTTGAAATCGCCACTCTGGGAAGGGTGGTGGTTCTAAAACTACCACTCTGTATGGGGCAACAGTTCCTTTTCCACCAAAATAGAACCTTAATTTGAAGCATTTTACAAACATTTTCTACTTAGGTTGGTTTCTAAGGTAAATTTGACCTTAATTAAGGGTCATACAATCCATTAGTGGATAGATTGATGTAATTTATTTGTTTCATGACTTAAATTTTCTTAGTACATAACTTTTCCATTGCAATAGAGTATAAAAACAACTAGAGGATTTCTCTTTTTCAATAATATTGCTTATAAGCTCTGAAAGAGATAAAATAAATTCAACAAATAACTAAGTTCCATTTATTTTCTTTACACAAAAAGAGTGATAACCATTCCAATATAGTGGAAATATATGCAATTCCAATATAAATTTTCACACATTATTTCAACACAAACACAACCATTTTATCAAATGAAATCACAAGTAACTATAATTACTATTCCATATTTGATAGGAACACATTCTCAATAAATTACAACTTTCAAGTTCTTCTTTCACACCATTTTACTACAACAAAACTTGATGCAAAAATTTACAGGAGCTTAAATTTTTACAATAATAGAAATTTCAACAATACAACAATTCACTTCCTTTCTGTCAATGAGCATAGCTCATTTTCTTACAATACAAAGGTTCTTCTTTCCAACAATATGAAATTATAATTTATAAGATTAAGTTGTTGATGGTGAATCACAGCACCCCAGAATGTCCGTAACTCGATGGTTTGAGATCATCAGTGTGATTGTATAACATGGAGCTTTTCCCAAATTGTGGGACTTTGCAATCAAGAAAAGCTCTCCGGATGAAGGTCGATTCCTATTCTTCTGTTAAGGTGCACACATACAATTTACAGAGGGTCTAATCTAAAATATACTCTAAATTTCAAAGGAGATAGGGTTAAGAAGATACAAGAAAGTAAATCTAACTAGCAGAGGTGATGTACTAAAGGAATGTTGAACACCTTTGACATTAAACACAAACCATAGGAATTCAATACAATCACCATGCACAATTAACCAAACTATAATGAGAGATCAGGAGGATGCAATGAACATAAGACGAGGGTGAAAATCAGCCATTGACTTATCTTATTGCTCCAAAAATTGATGCAGTGCATTTCAATATCCAAGAGGGAAAAATTTGCATTACAACCTGAATAGGAGGATTGAAAAACACCACAAATTCACTTGTAGAGAAGGGAATTATGAAGGGTGCAAAGAAAAACTATCCAACCATTTGAAAAATACCCCTCCCTTACAATATATATGAAGAATATGAGAGAGAAATGAGAGAAAAAATTGAATCCTACTTCAACAACCCCATAAGAGCATTGAATTCTCCTGCAAAAATTATGGGATCGACTACAGAAACCCATGCACTCCATGTGTTGTTCTTTTTTGGGAAAGAAAGGAAGCCGATACTTCATTATGGTGGTAGGTGAGAATCTTGAGAGCCTAAAAAATGGTATACATACATTTTTCATTTTGAAGAACTTAGTCCCAATAATTTAAATATATCGAGATCTTTCAAAAAAAGTCCTCTCTTGCTCAAATCTGAGCTTCCAGTCGAAAGTTATGATCATCTAAAGGTTAGGGTCAGGTGTTCCATGTGGGATCTCACAATATTTTATATGATGATAAAGAATTTAAAATTCTTCGTGGGCTTCATGATTCATGTTTCATTTAATTGACCTTCCACCAATCTTTTCCAAACTTCTTTGGGTTTGGAGTCTATATATGCAAGATCCATGTGGAATCCTTGTGGATTCTTAAGATTTTTGCTGCCTTTTAGGGTCCTTGGGAATGTGACATGCCGAAACTTGGCATCATCCATGAACATGTTGATTCCTTCCTTTGGATGACTAAAGGGCCCCCACTATATTTAATGTCAAAACCCCTTTTCGGGTTGTACCTTGGTAGTTAACTCCAAATTGAAACCCTACTGGATTACATGATTTTTATCCCATCCTTTCACTCTCTATGTTACGATGGTTTGACACTTGGCATTGTCTGTTAGCTCTACTCTACTTTCTTTTTGTTTTTCCTTTTTCGCCTATTTACGAGAACCTATGTTGGACCCTAAACACGTGGAGATATTACGCTCGTCTGGGGACCTACCTTTGGATTTTACCTTTGAAGTTGCGTTGATAGAGGGCATGTGGAGGCTTCCACTGGCTTTGTTGATTTTCTTTTATTTGAATCGCTCTGGGGCTCGATTTTGACTTACCGAGTTAGCTCTTTCTTTGTTTTTTTCAACCATACATTTCCCAAGATCCCTGACAATGTGAGTTCCGAAAACTTCGAGTCTTTCTCCAATTTTTCATTTGAGCTTTTGTCTTCTTCAACATTTCCATTGGCCATTCATTTTCCCACCTTCTATTTCCAATGTCGAGCCTTCCTGTAAACTAATTTTTAGATTCGAAATGTAAGCTCACATACACTGAACCGACCTCTTCATTTCTTTGGTGTGGAAGTTCGTGTTCTATCAGACTTTTCCCAAGGGGAAAAATTGGATAAAAATTACAAATTTCACTATTTTAACATTGAATCAAACATTTCAAAGGACGATCCCTTTGGCTCTCACATAACATGACTCCTACAATATTCATCTTCAAGCACAACAAGAAAAAATAAGGGGAGTAGGAAACGCTCTCCAACCCAACCTATATTCTAAAGAGAAGTAGAATCCATCCTCGTCATTGTTTGTTGAGCCCCAATAATGAAGAAATAAAGGGTATCAAGTAAACATAAAAATTTTCACAAGGATTCAATGATAACCATTTAAACAAAACTTTCCACACAAGAGCACAATACAAACTAACAACAAACATAGAATTTTTCCCAAGCACAAAGGCTCAAATTCAAGAGAAGGGAGAGAAGAAACATGGGTTATCACTAATGCCTCCTAAGGGGTTTAAGAATCCATCTTAAAAATATTCCAAAACTTAATTCACACATCCACAAGAAAACTCTTATCCCTCCCTCAATTTCTCTTATGTCTCCATCAACGCTTATCTCTCCCTGAATAAGCATAACAAGATAAATAAAAAATCTTTCCTATTCTCAAAAGAGTGGAACACCCAACCCCAATACTTCCTCCAAAAGAATAATATGAACTCTTATCCCTCCATCAAGTATTTTTTCCCATTTTATTTCTCCTAAACAACTTTAAGGTCATTCTAATCACAAAACAAAAATATACAACATTGATTTTTTTTCAAGCCATTTTCACAACCCATATAATTAAAAATACATGGGAGAAGTGCTTACCTTTTCATTGCAAGAGTATCCAATCAACAAGTAAAAGCTCTAGGATTTCCAATTCCAAAACAACCTCCAAAAATCTTTCAAGCTCCGCACAAGCACACCAAAAACAAGCTCCTCTAAAATGCAAGAGTGAAAATAAAAATATCCTAACCCCAAAACCTTCAATTAAACTTGTATAAATAGAAAAAGGAAAGATAAGGGTGATGTGGCTGCATATAAGATACCATATGACTTCTCCTCGACTCCACATCACATGGTCAAAACCCCAAATCCCAAAGCTCAATAAATTTGTGGTTGAGGAAATGACAAGCCTCTTACACAAAAACTTAAACCCGCACCTCTAAATGACAAAATTGAAAAATCATGTAAGAAGGTGCAATAAATATCATCTTCTACCTTACAAATGACATAACGTGGTCTATTTTCTACCCCTAAACCCATGGGTATAGTTGGTAGGTGAAATTAAGAGGTGTAGAACAAGCTTAACTTGTCCCAAAAGCCTCCAAAAATGGACCTGAAGCCCAAATACGAAATCGACATGCAAGGTTGAGTACACAACAATAAAACCAATGAAAATACATTCAAATACATAATGCAATAAAGGAAAACCTACCACAATTTAATACCCCTTTGGTCACATCTAATTCACAATAACTAACAATATTAATCAACTTAATTAGAGAACACTTAACTAATAATAATAAAGTAGATCACATTACAATAATAAATTACATACTCACAAAATAATTAAATCAAAAGGGAAACCAAAACATCTAACGAAGGACACATTTGAGGTCGCCCCCCTAATGGGGACGTCCTAACAAATTTATCAAAAACCAACAATATACAAAAACATAAGTTGCCAAGGTGACCAGTTAAAAATACCCTAAATTTTATAACTATTGGTCTCCTATCCATTTTTTTGGGTAAAATTTACTGCAAAATCAAAACAATACCTCTTTGGCCTTGTGGTCATATCAATAACATTAAAATAATAAAAACACACATACAATTATCAATACACATCATCAATTAACATAGCTAGATCATCTCTAAAATAAAGAAATTTCATCAATTATTTATAATTCCAGAAACATTTGAATTCTATCATTTTATCAGTAATGATTTGATCAGAAGACTAGTTGAATCATCTAACCACAATCTATACGTAAGAATCCAATGTGTCAACATGTATATATAAAGTGGTAACTCTATATCATCATCGGTAGTGAATTGTTAATTCATGCATATAATCCACACTAAGAGTCACCACATATCTGGAATCAAAATATCTATAATGTCTAACAGAATACTGATCAAATATAATAATGTTCGTCTATCAATGTATAGTAATAAAAAATAATTATAAATTCTATGCCTCCAATCCAAAGTAATCGAGAAACACAGTAAGATCTATGTCGAAGAGGAGTGGGCACTACATCTACCTTCCCCTAGACTTGACTTCCTCTTGGAATTCACTGGAATAAGTTAGGGAATTATGATCTCAATGGTGTGGCATCCTCCCATCCAGTTGTTGTCTCATTATATCAATCCCATTGGGCATGCGCCAAATTAACCTCTTAGCCTCAAACACACAGGGTCCTACGCTCTAAAATGCACATGGACTCCATCATCACCTACCCTTTCTCCTGCACCTGCAACGCGTTCCAATCCAATACATGAAAAGGATCTGAAATGTATCTCCTAAGAATAGAAACATGAAACAAATAATGGACGTGAGTAAAAAAAGAAGAATAGAAACATGAAACAAATAATGGACGTGAGAAAAGATGGGTGGAAATGCTAGATGGCCAGTCAAGGGACCGATAATCTCTAAGATCTCAAAGGGGCCCACAAATCTAAAAGAAATCTTAGAAATTTTCCATAATGGATAGGACTTTTATGAGGCCTGGTGTTTTTTAAAAAAAAACCAACATGAAGAAACACCTTCGTGCTCTCCACAAAAATAAGGTACAATATCCTTTGATCTGCATAATTTCTCTACCTATCCTGAGCCTCCTATAATATTTGTCTAATCATGGCAACTTTCTACTCCATATCCTATAGTAAATTTGTTCCAAGAGATACCCTATCCTCTAACATGTTCCAACTCACAGGTGTCCTATACTCTCTGTCATATAACACCTAAAATGAAGCCAAACCAATAGAACTTTAAAATTTGTTTCTATAAGAAAACTCAACCAAGTACAAAAACTCCCTTGCATCTTGACTAATGATCCATGATGTACATCTAAAGCATGTCCTCCAAAATTAAATTCATCCTCCTCTGTCTATTCATCTATCTAATGGTGATAGGTTATACTAAAGTTGATATTCATGTCAAGAGCATGTTGCATGGTATTCCAAAAGTGAGAGGTGTAAAATGGATCATGTTTGCAAATGATCTAGTGTTAAATCCCGTGCATACTCAATATCTCATAAAAATACTACTCGTGCTACAACACTATCTATATAGGTGGTCTTCACAAGAGAAAAATGAGCCACTTTTGTCAATCTATCCACGGTCACCATGATGGCGTCATGGCAATATCTTGACATAGGTAGCCCTACTATTAAATCCATGGAAATGGTGTCCCATTTCCTTTCCAGTATGGCATACAGGTAGAGAAGGAAAACTTGATGCAACTACATTCAGGTTTCCATTCACATGCTGGAAAACTTGATGCAACTACATTCTCCTTTCCATTCACATGCTCTATCTCCATATCATACATAGATAAAAAAATCCATTTAATGTCATTGGTGGGCATTGAGAAATCCATCAAAATTTCCCTCAAGGGGTCTCTGACACTCAATCTCTGCTCTAACTGAAAGGTATAAGTTGCCGTGTGGAAGTTGTTGTAAGATCATCCTCCTCAAGTTTGTGCCAACAGCTGTAGCCATAACCAAATTCCTTTGATAACTCAAGGGATCTATAACCACATTCTCCTTCCCCTTCACATGGTCTATCTCCATATCATACTCATAAAGAAGATCCATCCAATGCTGTTGATGGATGTTGAGATCGGGCTATGTGAAGAGGTGTCGAAGGCTCAAGTGACCTATCTTGAGAATGAACCTCCTACCTAAAATAAAGTGTATCCATCAAACCAAAGCATGCAAAACTATTGGAATCTCAAGGTCATTAGTAAGGTAATTGAGCTCATAATCCTTGAGTCTACAAGACTTAAAATCTACTACATGGTCATCCTGCATCAAAACACCTCCTAATACTTCCAAAGAAGCATTTGTATAGACAAAGAAATCCCTTTATGGATCTTGATAGTGCAAGAATACATTCTTTTGTAAGGCATTCCTTCAGTTGTCTTGAAGGAATACTCACATCTGTCTGACTTAACAAACTTCTTCCCTTTCCATCTGTAAGGGAAGTGACAAGATGTGTAATACACGAGAAATCCTAAACAAATCTCCTATAATGACCTTCCAATCCCATGAAGCTTACGTACCTCAGTCACATTAGTAGGTGTTGGCAAAACCATGATAGCTCTAATCTTGGAAAGGATCAACTGTGATACTTTCCCCATAAAAAATGTGGCCAGTATACTGAACCTCATAGGTTGAAAGAAGGCACAACTTCTCTAGGTTCCCATAAATTTGTTGCATCATGAAGACACTACAGAAACTATCGAATGTGTTCCTCACACTCCTCATGCGTACATGATTATATCATATATGTCATGAAGGAATATGAGCACTAAAGTGATCCAAAAAAATGTCCTGAATATCCCGTTCATCAAACTCATGAAAACTGCAGGCACATTTGTTAAACCAAATGGACACAACTCTGATCTTGTAGTGGTTATATCTCATGCAAAAAATTGTCCTATGAATATCGTTCTCCACAATCCTTAATTGATGGTAACCAAAATTAAGGTCTATCCTAGAAAACATTATCGCACCTTTCATCTGATCAAAAAAATTATTGATTTGTGGAAGGGGGTAACGATTCTCTATCGTTACTTTGTTTAGTTTTCTATAATCAATACAAAAATGCAGTGATCCGACCTTCTTATTCACAAATATCACTGGTGTAACCCAACGGAATACACTAAGATAGATTAGGCCTTTCACAATAAGGCCCTCTAACTGTAACTTGAGCTCACAAAGCTCAGGGGTAGTCATCATATGTGGTGCACGTGAGATAGGATCCGCTCCAGGAAACAAATCAATATGAAAGTATATCTCATGTGGGGGAGGAAAACCAGGTAACTCACCTTGCAAAAAATCTAGAAACTCCATCAAAATATGATGATCATCAAGTGATGGTTCACTAGACTCATCCTCTGACCTTTCATTTGTTGTAATAGCATAAATCTGACATCCACGCCATGCACACCACTTGAGGTGCATAGTGGAAACAGTGTAAATAGATATGGTTCTCCTAAGCCCAACTATCACTAACTCCAACCCCAAATCATTTGTACATGTGATAACTTTTCTATAAAATTCCACTCTAGATATGTGTGTAGATAACCAATCCATACCCAAAATGACTTCATATGAACCCAATGAACGGATACGAAGATCCAAATTCGTAGTGAAGGGTCCTAGGTCAACTACACACTCCTTGACTAAGGATTCCACTATGAGCTTGGATCCAAAAGACATCTCAACATCTCAACTAAGGCCCTGAACTAACTGTAACAGCCTCCATCGCTCTACTAATGATGATGCAATAAATGAATCGGAAGAGCCAGAATAAAAAAATATTAGGGTAGGGATACCACCAATGCTACCTGAAGTCTCTATTACCATACCCTGATGCTTTTCCCAGTGGTTCTCGACCGCTGCATAAATCATGTAAATTTGTGCCATGTAACCAACTATAGGATTTGAAACAACTCCCTTACCATTAGTATTAGGCTCCTGTGGACAATATCTACAATGATTTCCATGTACACTGCACCCATAACAACTACCAAGCTATCTTCAAAAAGAAGAGACTCCCCTTGGTGCTCCAGTGGTCTGTGGAGCAGATATCGATGATCCTGTTGTGGAATTTTGTGATCACTGTCGATGAGCTCCAGCTAACTAAGCTTTGGGTGCTTCTTGTGTCCTTGTGGGTCCTCTGGGAGGATGCCCCATACTTCATTCCCTCTGTGCATCAATATTTGTGAGGGTATAAATTGTGGAGAGGTCTACTGTTTCTGCTACTGTCTAGTGATGGAATATTTTAAATAGGAAAGCACATCTAGTGAGGGAATATTGGTAAGAAGATGTGTTTGCTAGAATAGCCAAATTCATTGGTCATCCTACATCGTATGATCCTACTACCAAAGCTATAAAATGGTTAATATATGCTATGATTTTTGTTAATAACCTCTAAATTTCAAAACCACCTTCATTTATCAAGATTTCCTCCATGTTCAAGGATTGAGTTCAAACTATTTAGTATGATAAAAATTTAAGGCTTTGCCATATATAGGAATATCAAGCTTTTTGCTTTTTGGGAGGAACCGTGGGGACCATGTAGAAGGATTATGTTAGAAAAATGTTTGTGGGTAATGAAAGAGAGGCTCTCCAAGACGTAGGAGAAGAAAATGAAGGATGGAAGTTGGTGTCCAATAAAAATTCTCCATCAAAATTAAAACAATAGTTCAGCCAAGTGCTAGAGTAAAAAGAAGTGCAAAAATCAAAGAGATAGCTAGGCCTAAATCTAGATACTTAGATAGCTAATAGTATTGAGAGTTGCATTCTTTTAACACTATTATCTGTCTAAAGGGAGATTGGATAATATTTTGTTGACATTTCAATAATTAGTGTTTTTTTTACTGTAGCTTTTGTGTGGGGCATTTATCTATAAGTCCGGTTCTAAACGTGTGTTTGTTAGAGCCTTCAATATTCCTATTTTTTGATATTTTATATTAAATTATGAGATACTATTAATTTACACAGGATTACTTCAAGATAAATCCCTTTCTAGGGTCACCATTAATTCATCTTATTTAAAATATCAATGAGCTCAATAGTTCCTAAGTTAGTTTAATTCTTACTTCCCACAACATTTAACAATAATTCCTCCAATGAGGTTGTCTAATTAAACATTTTAAATTCCAATTAATTAACCCTTATAAATCATAACCACGTTACTCTTTTTACAATTATTTAATTTATTTTTAAATGATCCAAGCCATTTATTCACCTAACTTGCTAAGGTTAGAGTTTCAACTTGCCCTAACCATCAAACCATTAATTGGTCCCATTCAACTCAAATACCCATACTTTTAAAATTAGCCAACCCCATAAAGTGCCACAGCTTGAAATGTGTAGGGTTGATCCTCAACCCTTAGATTAAATGGATATACACCCTTAGATCAAGGTATTTTCAAAAGAACCCTAAACTTCTTATGGGGTATTTTTATTCTTTCTTTTACCCTAACTCATTCATTTGTTTTATTTTAATTTGCATGTTGGAGGAGTGGAAGCCATGGAAGTAAGAAGTGAATCCATTGAGAAATTTCTTTGGATCAAGTTTGCAAAAGGGGAAATCTTCCTTCACTCCATTCTCTTCTTCATTTAGTTGGGTTTATTTCTAGATTTATTATTGCAGGACTAGACATTCATTTTATTGTAGAGATTACACTATGAATCTAGTTTTACTATTTATTTTTTTACATCCTTGAGTTCATTATTTGGGGAAAACCCCATTTCATTAGATATATGAAATTATATACATTTGGATGCCCATAAGAGGATTTATATGCCTAAACAAATGATTTTGTTCCATTACAAGTTGCTAGTAGTTTCATTTTGAAGTTTTAAATCTTAAATTTTGATTAAATCAATTCCAGAATTTAAACAATCGCGGATTTTATTTTTTCATCGAAAGTGATGAAACCGCCACCCAAAGCAGGTTGGTAGTCCTTTGACCACTGCCCTATCTGGGTGACGATCCTAAAACAACCGCTATGGGTAAGGTGGTGGTCCAAAAACCACCTCTCTGTAAAGGGCAGTGGTTATATTTCCCAAAAAAATAACCTTAATTTCAAGAATTTTTCAAAAAAAATCTAATTAGGATTATTTCTAAGGTAACATTAACTTTAATTAAGGTTCCTACAATTCATTAGTTGATATTTTTATGTCATTTCTTTGTTTCATGAATTAAATTACTAAGTACGTAGCTTTTCCGTTGCAATAGTGTATAAGAACAACTACAAGATTTCCTTTTCAATAAATTTATTTTATAGATCTAAACAACAGAAAAGAGATTCAAGTAGATACTAAATACCATTTATTTTCTTTACACAACAAGAGTGATAACCATTCCAACAAGTCATTTCAAGTATAACTTTCATACATTCTTCCAACACAAACAAAACCATTTTTACCCAATGAAAGCACAAGTAACTATGATACATTTCTAGATTTGATGGGAACACATTCTCAATAAATTAAAACTTTCAAGTTTTTCTTTCACCCTTTTTAATACAACAAAACTTGATACTAAATTTTACAAGAACTTCTATTTTTACAATAATACAAATTTCAACAAGACAATAATGCATTACCTTTTTCTCAGTGAGCATAGTTCGTTTTCTTACAATAAAGAAGCTATTATTTCCAACAATATGAAAGAATGATTTACAAAATTACAACTTTCACTATTTCAACATTGAAACAAAATTTCAAAAGGGGAAATCTTCCTTCACTCCATTCTCTTCTTCATTTAGTTGGGTTTATTTCTAGATTTATTATTGCAGGACTAGACATTCATTTTATTGTAGAGATTACACTATGAATCTAGTTTTACTATTTATTTTTTTACATCCTTGAGTTCATTATTTGGGGAAAACCCCATTTCATTAGATATATGAAATTATATACATTTGGATGCCCATAAGAGGATTTATATGCCTAAACAAATGATTTTGTTCCATTACAAGTTGCTAGTAGTTTCATTTTGAAGTTTTAAATCTTAAATTTTGATTAAATCAATTCCAGAATTTAAACAATCGCGGATTTTATTTTTTCATCGAAAGTGATGAAACTGCCACCCAAAGCAGGTTGGTAGTCCTTTGACCACTGCCCTATCTGGGTGACGATCCTAAAACAACCGCTATGGGTAAGGTGGTGGTCCAAAAACCACCTCTCTGTAAAGGGCAGTGGTTATATTTCCCAAAAAAATAACCTTAATTTCAAGCATTTTTCAAAAAAAATCTAATTAGGATTATTTCTAAGGTAACATTAACTTTAATTAAGGTTCCTACAATTCATTAGTTGATATTTTTATGTCATTTCTTTGTTTCATGAATTAAATTACTAAGTACGTAGCTTTTCCGTTGCAATAGTGTATAAGAACAACTACAAGATTTCCTTTTCAATAAATTTATTTTATAGATCTAAACAACAGAAAAGAGATTCAAGTAGATACTAAATACCATTTATTTTCTTTACACAACAAGAGTGATAACCATTCCAACAAGTCATTTCAAGTATAACTTTCATACATTCTTCCAACACAAACAAAACCATTTTTACCCAATGAAAGCACAAGTAACTATGATACATTTCTAGATTTGATGGGAACACATTCTCAATAAATTAAAACTTTCAAGTTTTTCTTTCACCCTTTTTAATACAACAAAACTTGATACTAAATTTTACAAGAACTTCTATTTTTACAATAATACAAATTTCAACAAGACAATAATGCATTACCTTTTTCTCAGTGAGCATAGTTCGTTTTCTTACAATAAAGAAGCTATTATTTCCAACAATATGAAAGAATGATTTACAAAATTACAACTTTCACTATTTCAACATTGAAACAAAATTTCAAAGTTTCTCCTCTTGCCTCTAAGATAACATGAATCCTTCAATCTTCAACTTCAAGCACAACAAAAAAATAAGGGGAGTAGGCAACGCTCTCCACCCAACCTATAATCCAATGAGAAGGATAAGCCATCCTCTTCATTGGCTTTGGAGCCCTAATAAGTAAGGAATGAAGGGTATCAAACAAGCCATGGCAAAGTTTCACAAGGTTTCCACATTAACCACTTACACAAAATTTTCCACACATCAAGCACAATACAAAATAACAACAAACATACAATTTTTCCGAAGCACAAAGGCTCAAATTCAAACCAAAGGGAGATAAGAAACATGGGGAATAACTTATGCCTCCCAAAGGGTTTAGGTATCCACCTTAAAAATCCTCCAAAACTCCATTCATCACAAAAATACAACCAAACTCTTATTACTCCCTCAATTTATCTTATGTCTACCTCAACTCTTATCCCTCCCTCAATAAGCATATAAAGATAAATAAGAAATATTTCTTATTATCAAAATGTGGAACACCCAACCCTCCCTCCAAAACTAGTAATCTTATCCCTCCCTCATTATTTTCCCCATTTTATTTCTCCTACACAACCTTAAGGCCATTCTAATCCCAAAACCAATATATATAACATTCATTATTTTTTAACCATTTGCACAACACATAGAAATAAAAATAACATGGGTGAAGTCCCTACCTTTCCATTGCTAGAGTATACAATCCACATGAGTCACAATATCAAATATTTTCAAGTCAAAAACAAGTTCCAACAATCTTCCAAGATCCCAACAAGAACTCCAAAAAACAAGCTCCTCTCCAAAATGCAAGAGTGAAAATAAAACATCTAACCCTAAAACAATCAAATAAACTTGTATAAATAGAAAAAGGGAAGAGAAGGGTGAGGTGGCTCCATGTAGGATTCCAAATCACTTCCTCAAATCCAAATCACATGGTCAAACCCCAAACTCAAAGCCCAATAAATTGGTGGTTGAGGAAATGACAAGCCTCTTACACACACAAACTCAAACCCACACCCACACCTCTAAAGAACAAAATTAAAAAATCATGTAAGAAGGTGCAAAAAATATCACATTTTACCTTACAAATCACATAATGGGGTCTATTTTTTACCCCTTAACCCATAGGTATAGTTGGTACATGAAATTAAGAGGTGTGGGATAAGCTTAACTTGTCCTAAAAGCCTCCAAAAATGGCCCTGAAGCCCAAATCCGAATTTGACATGCAAGATTGAGTGTACACAACACTTAAACCAATGAAAATCCTTTCAAATCCATAATACAATCAAGGACAACCTATTACAATTTAACACCCCTTTAGTCACATGATTAATTTCTACATTAACTAACAAGATTAATCAACTTAATTAGATCATACTTAACTAACAATAATAAAGTAGATCATATTACAATATTAAATTACATTCTCACAAAATAATTAAAAGAAAAGGGAAATCAACACATCAACCCAAGGTCACATTTGAGGCCACCCCACAATGGGGTCCTCCTAACAAATTTATCAACAAATAACAACATACAAAAACATAAGTTTCCAAGGTGAACAGAATTCTAATACCCAAAATTCTTTCATTGGTTGGTCTTATATCCCCTTTTGTTTGTTGTGTTACAATTTACCTGCAAAATCAAAGCAATACCTCTCTGGCCTCATGGCCATATCAATAATATCGAAAAAATAAAATGCACATGCACATATCAATACACGTCATCAAATAACATAATTAGATCAAATGTCTAAAATCAAGAAATTTCATCAATTATTTATAATTGTGGAACATTTCAATTCTATCATTTCATCGATAATAATTTGATCACAAGACTAGCCGAATCGTTTAACAACAATTTATACGTAAAAATCCAATGTGTCAGCATGTATATATAAATTGGTAACTCTAGATCATCATCAATACTAAAATGTCAATCCATGCATATAATCCACACTATGAGTCACCACATATCTGATGAATAAAAATATCTAAAATGTCTAACAAAATACTAATCAAATATAGTAATTTCAATCTATCAATGTCTACTGATCAAGTATGATAACAAAGTCTATGCCTCCAATCCAAGTAAGAAAAATCATAGTAAGATCAATTTCAAAGAGGAGTGGGCACTACACCCATTAACATGAGTTAACAAAATTCTTGATTATGTGACCCAACAATAACCATGTATTGTAATCCTATAAGTTTTCATTGATATTAAAAAAATATAACTAAAATTGTCCAATTGGTTGAATGGTAAGAGGGGGTAATTAATTTTGCACACCTAAATGTGATAGGATATTAATACTATATATATATATATATATGAGGACACACACACTGCAACATTTTTGATTTCTAATAAATATAATCTTTTGCTTTTTTATTGGATAGGACTCAGAATCTGACCAACAAAATAGTATTTCCCTTATAAAACAATGCTTATTTGATGAATTTAATGGAGATTCATTTTAAATTAGGAAGACATGTGCAATAAAAAAATTCTTCAATGCATGATCTTTATTACACCGAATTCATGTCCAAGAAGGTAAATATGTCATTACTTGTACAAATATTGGTAAGATCCAAGGATCAAATTTGAAGTTTATAGACAACTATCAGGTTATGTCTCACAGTAAAAATATTATTTTCGAAGAAATTTCTATGCAAGCTTGCCAAAGGATAAGATGTCACTATCGGAGAATTTACTAATCCTATTACACAGAAGCCTAATAAGGTCTATATTTATCTTTGGATGATTTCTAGACAACTCCATGTAAATATCCTATAGGAAATTCCTACAATATTTTTCCTATTAGATAATATAATCTTCCACGTGGAAAAA
Organism: Taxus chinensis; assembly: GCA_019776745.2. Classification (NCBI taxonomy): domain Eukaryota; kingdom Viridiplantae; phylum Streptophyta; class Pinopsida; order Cupressales; family Taxaceae; genus Taxus; species Taxus chinensis. The sequence goes on along the minus strand of CM034148.1, from coordinate 777,887,239 downwards.
CCAATCCAGTTCACTCACCACAGAGTCTCATCGACTTTATTTTTCCTATGTTGAGACACTCACTATATAGCACACATCTCCTATCTTTATTGCATACCTCAAGGAACTATGCTAGTAGAGCGATATCTCCTAGAGTTGTACATTTGATCATGTTGGATCTTCCTATGGATGGATGGTATTATCAGAGCCTCGTCACTTCTCATCCAGATGATTGTATAATAAATATAAAGATGTCATATAACTACAAATCAGTATAACCCCCTTGAGATTTTGGATGCCTATACAATCTAGTTTTGGTCCATAGGTATATTCTCAAAACCAAGGTCATTCACATAAAGAGAATTCTAATTACATATCTATGTGATTTTAGAAGTGATTTTCCAATGAGGGGGATGGAGGTCGAAGAGGAAATAAATCCCAAGCCTTGGGCAAATAGGATATAAAGGACTTTATAACTCAAGGTCATAATATGAGAAAGGTTATAACATGTTTTCTTATATTTTTCAATTGTTGAGTAGAACAAAATCATAGCAATGTAGAGATTGGTTGGTAAGACCTCAATATCAAGGTCTCTAGACAATAGTAATAATACAAGAAATTCATGTAATCCTTTTTTTAAAAAAATTTGCTTAGTTGTTACAATTTAAATATTGTGTTAATCTAAGGACCTCTGGTATCATTTTGGTATCAGAGATAGGATAAGAACATGGGAATTTCAGAGTATACGAATATTTTCCTATGGCCCTTTCTAAGTGCCATTTTATGGGTACTCAATTTGTTATGGTAGCACTCAGCTTTTCAGATGTTGATATCACAATGAATTACATAAAACATAAATAATCATAGTCTGGATTTATAGGTTTCAAATTAACCATACGAGAGAACCTTTAAATACATGAGTATAAGAGGTGTTAAGATTGGTTTGTAGTAGTTAATGCATATACGAAAATAAGTTTCCCTAAAGTAAGATTTGCATAGTAGCTTGAGGAGAAAAAGTTCATGTGAATCCATGATATACTGAGGGAGAGCTTAAAGTGAAAGTCAAATAGATAACCGAGTTTGATAAACGTTTAAAGAGAAACAAAAGACTGGATGAAAAATCGTACTCTTTGTCAAGGTTATCGTAGAACTAAGAGATAATGTTTTCATAGTCTGAAGGGAAATAGAATCTTACTAGAGTTCTTCCCTTAGAGGTGTAAGAAAGAGTACAATATAAAAGATAGAACATAACAACATTGGACTAAGGACAATGATTAAGTTTACAGAGATAATAACCATAGTAAGTCTTAGATGCTTTTGGTAGAAAAATATGGAAAAATATATGTAGAGTGGATGGAGGATGACAAGAATGTGTCCAAATTTTACAAAACTATTTAAATTCTTGTTTAGAGAAATAGAACCAACACAGATTGGTATGTACTTAATACAAGTAAGAGAGAAGCCATATGAAAACAACATATTCCCCTAATGTCATGAAGGAAAAATGGATCAGTGACAGGACACATGAACACATAGCAATGGAAGAAAATAATGAGCATGAATGCTAGGTCATAGACAGCATTTACAAGACAATATCTCATAGACATACATCGTGATAGTCATCATAACATGAAGTCACCAAGAAGGTATGATATCAAATATCAGGATCCAAGGTTTTGACACCTAACATTTCTTTTGAGTGTGTAAATGCACAGTTTCAGAAGATGAATGAAACACCATGACACTTGAAGTGAGTGATTTACATTCACATTATGTGAATGCAAAAAACATTGGAGGATGAGATAAAATATTTATAAATATCTATTTTTAATGAAGGTGCAGTTGAAGATGAAGAATGTGGAAGATGATTGTAAAGGAGTGACAGATCACAAGGACAATAAAGAAGATATTGAAGAAGTACAAAATAGGAGTTGCAGGAAGAATTTGACGATGACTCAAAATTGTACAATGATTGTCATATTTACAACAGTTCTATTTGATTACACTGTGCGTATGTATTCCACTATTTGTGGAATTGAAGAGCATCAGAACTTCAGAGCTCTATCCCAGAGAGTTCAAGAGTATGAAGATAGTTACTGGTAATTCCCACAATAATACACACACTTTTTAAACAACAATAAAATTACCTAGGATACTTTTTTCTTTGGACTTACATTGCTCACTGCACAACACCACAAGGGTTCCAAGAAGAGAAACTCAACAAAACCTCATATGACTTACATAATTCATCGACCCACATAGACACACGAAAATAACCTCATATACATGTTGATGCCACACATTCCCAAAAGAATCCAATACTAGTAAAGACCCAACCACAAGAAAGGGACCTAAGGATTGGCATACCCACAACACATCATTACCATGGTGATTGCATCTTAGTTACAATTAACATTCCAAGAACATTCTAATCGCAAGGATACTAAATTATACTTTTTCCACCTAAAAATTCTTAAATTCATTTCACATTCAAACTTATAGTATCATCCATTTAATTTGGCTCTTTATCCCTTATGATACTCTCTAAAAAATAAATAATTATTTATCACGTTTTAAAACATTTATAAAATTCCTAATTCTATCGTTCTTATGTTAAGGTGTTGTTTCTCAAAATGTTTATTCCATGTTTAAATTTTTACCTTACTGTACAAGGGGAACTAACGTGAAGTTAAGGAATAAATCTTAGGAGGTAATGGACATTTATGTTTAAGATACCTCTTCCCATACACATATTCCCATCATGGTACCTTTATTTTCATTTTATAGTTGATATAGTTCAATACCTTGTCTGAATCCATTCAACATTTTCACATCATGAAATTTAATTTATATATTTATATATTTAAGATTTTATGTTTTTTCGAAATTTTGATCTCACCAAGAGTGATCCATATTTATCCTTAACAACCTTAAAATTTCTAGTTAATTTATAAGGAATTCCATTATGACTTTATTACTTACCCAAAATATCATAAACTCTTATACTCTTTACATTTACATCACACTTTTGTCTCGCTATTGGCATTGTTTTATAACAGTTGTAATTCAAATACCACATAATTTACACTTACGGATTCATGACTACAAGGAGTGGTGACCCAACACCTAACTACTCATTTCATCTCTCTTAAACACTCAAGTATGAAATGCATATTACCTGTGAGGAAACCCAACAAGTATATGCCTTTGAAATACCATCCAAGGAACAATTAAAATCATTTCGTCAATATGCATTAGCGTTTCCTTCACGAATAAGTTTAAGAGAGGCTCCAGAATTCATTAACTTCATAATCATTCATGGATGGGGGAAAATTACACCATACGAGAAGAACATGGTAGTACACTACTACATACAAAGGGACACATTTATCTAAGAGGGAAAAAAGAGGTTCAAATGTAAAATTTATAAAATTTTATTTGTTCAAAAGAATTTTAAATAAATATTTACAATCATTGGTAACAATACATCATAGCTTATTTGTCCCTTAACATCATGAGAGATCACTCAACCTATTACATTCATTAGTGCTCGAGGGTTTCTACACCCTACCAGAAGATAAAATTAGAGTGATCAAATGTCCCTATCTTACTAAGCCTTTGAGCAACATGAGCTATTCCAAGACTACATTTTCTCACTTTTTCTTGATTCTTAGCTTGTAAAGGATTACATGAGGTTTTGTTAGTTTATTTGACTTCCGATTAAAATATATCACTCAATTCCTAATTTCAATTATCTTAACATGTACACATTTTAAGTTTTGATTCTTAAATGAGAAACTATGTTTTCTCAATCCTGTGTTCTCATGTGGATCAATTCACATAAAATTTCACATCATAAGAAGGATTTATTACAGTTATGAGCAATCTCCATGGAACTTAAAATTACTAGGCCGATATCAGAAGGTTATGTTCTCAAATGAGGGAAAGTTACAAATTTTAGTTTATAATTAAAAATTTAATTGTGGATTAATGCATTACCTAACTATCCTTGTGGTCCTAACCATTGTTCATTATATTCCACTTCTAATGTTGTTTAGTCTCTAAAACAAACTTTAAATTTCAAGAGCAACATGTCATCTTTTATGCCACTAAAGAGACATTATGCCTTGTACTAAGCCATCTTACACACTTTCATACCCACGTAAATGCTCCTAACAAGGTTATTATCAAGGAATATACATACACATAGTGTGCCTCTAAGTCTCTAGGACTACAAAAGATCTTAGAGCCAACATAACTAAAGGCTTACCAGATACGATCATTCCATTCAACAATGGAAAGTATTTCAAGCTACATGTTTGTTTTTTTCTTCCCACTCAAAAAAAAAAACACACAAACGTAAGTTTGATAGTTTTCTTTGAAGCTTAAGTGATTTACTAAGTCAATGCAACATTAGCATAAAGGTAAAAACACACCATTTTAAAATATTACCAATAATTTTACTGGCACAATCATATCCAAAATTACGATGGCACTAAATTTTTTAAAAGGTAGGATTCCAATTTTATCCTCCTATACATATTTTGACACTAAAAGAAAGGATTCTATGACATTTTTTTCCAAATCAAAATTATCTATTCAACTTCATTTACTTAACATAATAGACACAATTAGGACTAAAAGTAACTTTCGTAAAAAAAAGAAAAAATTCAACTACATATGAAATATTACATTTTCTTAATACAAATAATACATTCTTTACGTAAAATATCACTGAAATATACAAAACAATTACATTGCATTCAAATAGCATATTAATTAATGTTGGTCTTCAAAAAGGAACCTGAGAAGAGCAACAGTCAGGGGACAAGAAGTCCCTCCTCTTTAATGGGATAGGTTCCCTTATCCAGAAACGAACCTATTTACACATATACAAACCATGGTTTTACTATGGAACTTGGATATTATGAAAGTGTTTCCTAAAGGTCATCAATCACAAAAGGACTGAGGAATGAAAATGCGAGAATGAGCAGAAAGTCACGATTCAGAATTATAGATGACAGAGTAATTCTTTATGCATGCGAGGGTACAACGAATTGGAATAAGATCATTTGTATCACATTAATAAGATGAAATTTGAAAAGACACAAAGTTCTATAAATAACATCTGCAAGAATACAAAGCTTCTCAGCATAATATAGACAAATGATCTAACAAGATTAAATGAATAGCTTGAGAATAAAGGAAACTCAGATAGACAAAGAATGAAAAATCCTTCTGTATTGATTTCTTTATGATTTGTTTACACTTTCAAAAATAAGCCAAGTTCCTCCCCCCTCGAAAATGGTGAGGAGAGGCCATTATATAGTTTACAAATTAGTTACTCTCGGTAACTACTTCTTTTAACTAATGATTAGTTAAAGGGCTGCTAATCGCAATACCCCAACTAATTACAACAAATCCGAGAGGAAAAGGAGGAAGAAAAGAGAATAATTAGGAGAAGAAGATAGGTGCTCATGACTGGGAGGGACCCACCGAACTTTAAGATCCGCTTGTCTGAATCTCTTCAACGCCTCTGCTATGTCTCTGCCTCGTGGGACTGATGTGTTGGTAGTAGACTGAGTCCAAAATCTGAGGCACTTCTCCATTTCTTTGTCGAACTCGACATGAGTATGATAATATTTATTTTCTTCTTCAATGGAAGATTGAAGAGAGCAGATCTCCTTCATTTTTTATTTGGAAATGGAACTCTCCTTGAATAGATCACCTTTGACAAAAGCTCTGAATTGAGCTTTGATTTCTTGTAAAGAGAGAGGCACACCAGAAGTCTCATCATGAAGATGGCAATGTATATCTTTGAAGGCAGATATAACTAGTGTTTTGAAGGCCTCACCCTTTTGCCAGCTATTCTTTAACTCTCCCAAAGCCTCCTCCAACACCTTGATTTTCCATTCCACATTGTAGACCCAGGACTTTGACAAATTATCCTTTGCATCCTCGAAGACCTTGCTTGCCATCAAAATATTTTCATCTGTTTGTCCATTAGACGGAGGTCTACTATGCAACTTGCCCCAAAGTTTAAGTTCTTTATCAATGCTCCCAATAGTGGAGGAGAGCTTCTGTTGCAAACTACTCACCTTCCCATGGAGTTTGAAGGCTTCATCAATGAAGTTCAATCCTGCAACAAGCATATCATCCACCATGACCTCCATAGCCCTTCCATAAATGGAATACTTGTGCATGTCTTTGATACTCTGCACTTCATCCTGGCTCAGAATTACAGGTGGTGGAAGAGTAGTCAATGGGGTAGGGTCTAGAACTTTATCTTTAGATAGCAGTGACTTAATAAAACCTGTGAGAATCTAGGCCTACTCCTCCAACTGCTCTATGGTTTGTTTCCCTTTCTCTACCCTCCCAATGACTATGGTGACTGTTTCCTGAAGATTGTGGATCTCACCTTCAGGGGTGGACTCTCCCATGGGAATTATCGAGAGCTCCAGATCAAATGCTTGCAAATCTTGCTCTGACTTGTCTTCCTTAGGCTTGGCTATCTCCAGGAATTGTTGGCCCTGAGCATCAGACACTATCATGGAGGTAGTTCTGGCTTTTTTGGCGTGAGTAGGAGGAGTAGTGCCTAACAGGGCCACCACAACATCAAAATTTGGTCCTGAGATCCTGGGAGGAAGACTTTCTCTTCCTACTGTCAACAAGAGGCTACACCCAGGCAAAAGAGGAAGAGGAAGAAGAAGGTGGGGCAAGAGGGCCAAGAGACAGAGAACTCATGGCACCCAAGGTTTGTACTGCTATTTCCTCTAATGGAGATATAAGTGGGGCGCTTGTGGCTTCTGATACAGAGGGGTCACTGGCACCCAGAAGTTCAGTGCTTTGGACCTCTTTTTCTTTATTCATGGGGGCTTCTGGAGCACTTGTAGATACAGGTACTTCACTCTCTTCACTTTCACTGAGAACAATGATGTTCTCTGGGCCTGAGGACAACTCAGTATGCTTCCTTAGGGGATCTTCCTCCACAGGCTCCTTCTTGACTTCTCTGACTTTCTTTTGATATACCTGGGTGGACAAGGAAGGAGTGGAGACTGTAGGTCCTTGAGTTGATGAGGCTGGAGGGGTCTGTACAGGTGCTTCGATCCGGGTGTCAATGCTTCCTTCCTTGGTGTTGAAGCATCCTTGGAGGAGGATTCCCCTGAGTGCCTCCTAAGCTCACAGACTTTCTTATCAAACCAAATCTTGGTCCTCACTAAGACCGGGGCTAGGATTTCAGCCAAATCATCTTTTTCCTTTTTGAACCAATCCAAGTCTTCCAAGGGGGTGTGTTTGACCACGTTGTCATACTCATATGAGTACATGTAAGAATTTTCATCCTGGAGCCCTTCAGGAACTTGGTACAGGTTAAGCTCTTGGATTAATTGAAGGGAAAACCTGCCATAATGTCTTCTCCTTGCTTCAAAATCATCAGCACAGTCAGCCCAATAGTCCTCTGTGTCTGCCCTATGATGGTAAGTGATCTTGATGTTACTCTTAATAAACTTCTTCAAGTCAAAACAAGTTCTTGGCTTGAAGAAATGGATAGTAATGGGAGCTAGGGCTCTTTCTATATTTTGTGCATCCAAGGCTGTTTTGCAGGTGTAATTTTCCAAGATGATAGGGAAGTGTAGGCCAGTGATTTTCTTATCCCTGCAAGTTCTGTGCAACTTATCCAGCTGCCTGCATACTTCTATTAAGGCCATTTTGTCATTGCAGAACATAGGAAGCTTGAGAGGAGTGCTCTCATAGCCCTGCAAGCCTTATATAGGAAAATTTACTAAATTGGATGAAGTAGGCACCATAATGCGCTATCAGATTCATAGCTTCATCAGAAAATCTCCTCACCGTGTCGCTTTCTAGGAGCCTGACAATGTACATGGTGAAAGCATCATTCACCCTCCTGAAATTGCAATTTCTATTTCCAAGGTGAATTGAGGGCAGTAGGCATACACAGGGTCATCCTTATGAGCATCAATGTATGAGAACCAAACCATTTCCTCGATGCTGCTAGGGTATACATTAAGTATGAAGTCATGTAGAATTTCTTGGTCTGCTGTACATTTGACAACTGCTCAGCTAGGTTCATACTAATGATCTCTTCCCAATTGATATTCTGAGTTCCTTCACACACCATATTGATAAGCAGGGCACATCCAGAAATGGAACTCATTTGTAGAGGGTAAACCCATGACCCGAGCCAGTAGGATTATAAAATCTGACAATTCTTCATTGAAATTCACACGGAAAAGAGTCTTAGATAGACGAGATGCCCCCTTCTTAGGGTTTTTTTAGCCAGGACTTCGCCACCCGCGCCTTATATTTCTCACTGTCTTGATCGAAAAGGGCCTGTGCCTGATTTTGAGAAATAACTATAGCATTGTCCATTTCTGGAATCCTTAGTGCAGTGCCAATGGCGGCAACGTCAAGTTTGGCGATGAGCTCCCCATGCACGTTTTTCAACTCACTCGAGTCAAGGTTGAAATGAGCCCCGCAGGAGAGCACTGTGTCTGCGCATTGCACTGAGATAGGGAAACCACCAGTGAAAGCTAGACCACTGTCATGAATCATCTATGCCATAGGTGAAGGGTTCGCGTCTATCATCCTTGTCCAAAATCCCCAAAGTCGAGGTGGCAAACCTCACTGTCCCCGATATCGGGAACGGCAGACTCGAGTGGTGAAATTTGTTCCTGTCCCTGGAATTTGATCTTCATGTTGATAGTAACTTGGAGAGCAAAGCTGCAGGCTGGACTTGGGATGGAATTGCAGGGGGAATGGATACGCGCATAGAAATTTTGGTCGCAAGGGTACGAGCAATAGATAACATGAAAGTAGTGTGCAAAAATGCATAGGGGGGCAGCTTGTTATATAGCCGTTTAGGAGAGAGAAAGACAATAAATGCGCATTAAATACACATCTACCAAATTGAAAAGAAAGATATTTGGGTAGAGAGGGAAAAATTAGCACGAATGGCACTTGGTTCATTTGGGACACGAGGGACGCGAAAGCGCAAAGTACGCGGTTCGGCCGATTCGGGTGACGACGGGGAAAAGATGCACAAATTGTTTTTAGGACATGCGAGGATGAAAGTACGTGGAATACGCGACTCGGCCAAATCAGGACGAAAAGGGAACAACTGGTCCGGGTGAACTTGGGACACTTGGGACAAAAAGTTTCGATGGGCCCGAAAAGAACGGACTTTGGGTAAACCGGCCCGATCGGGGAACAGAGAGCCCGAATGAACCTGGGACACGTGGGACAAAAATGTCCGACACAGGCCCGAAAATCACACAAAATGACCACAAAAATGACCAATAGGCCTGAAAATCACACATAGATTTTTCCAATTTCTTGACTTTTCACATTACCAGGACAACAGAAAAGACACTTAACTTGAAAATTTTCAATTTTCAACTTCTTAAAAGCAGGGGAATTTTGAGTGGACAACAGCTGGCTCCTTCTGGGGATGACTTGGCATAAGTTCAAAGAATGAGACAAGGCAAGAATTTAGACAAAATAGGGGAAGTAGACTAGTACCTTATCCATTGGGCCACGGAGTCAACAAACCAAAACAATACAGAAGACAACACACCAAAATAGAGAGAAGGAAGGAAAAACAAAACGCTATATAGAATGTACAAAAGGACTTCCTAATCACCTATGACTTAAACAATTTCAGGTACTGCCCACTATAAGGAAGTGGGAGAGAAGAACCATCCATATAATCAAGGTAAAAATAATTCTCACTAGCAAAGTGCCTGATCTTGAAAGGTCCGAGCCAAAGGGAATCAAACTTGCCATGGCTGCCACGAGGTTCATGCCTTTTATCCCATAGTAAAAGGATGTCTCCAATTTTGAAATCTCTGAACCTGGCCTTTTTATCAAATAAGACCTTTACTTTCTGTTGGTGGGCAGATATCCTATCAGCAACTTTCCAATCTGTCCTCATTCAATTTGTGGAGATACATGATCCTCTTATCCAAAGAATCATTGAAACTGGTATCTTCAATGGCCTTCATTAAATGCAGGGTTGGAAGCTCCACTGTGACTAGCAATTGGGCCTCCACTCCATATACTACCTGAAAAGGAGACATCCCAATGGCTCTCTTAGGTGTGATCCTATCTGCCCAAAGAGCATCATAGAGTTTCTTGTGCCAGTTTCCATTGGGATTCGTTGACTAATTTCCTTATTATGGCCACCAGATTTTTATTTGTTGATTCTGCTTGTCCATTTCCCTGAGGATAGTAATCTGAGGAGTGAGCCAGGGAGATGCCATATCCATAGCAAAAATCCATCATCTCAGTTGAAGAAAAATTTGATGCATTATCTGTCACGATTTTGTTTGGTACACCATACCTTACCAAGATGTTCTCTTTAATAAAACTGACATACTACTTCTGAAGTAGTACTCTTCACTGGAATGGCTTCTACCCACTTGGTGAAATAATCTGTGGTGGTTAATACATGGGTATGACCAGCACTAGAAGAGGGATTAAGTGTTCCAATGAAATCCAAACCCCATTGTTGAAAAGGTTCCTCGATCACAACTGGTTTAAGGGGTAACGAAGCCAACTTGGGTCTTCCCACGAAAGTCTGACATGCTTCACATTTATCAACCCACTTTGATGCATCCCTGAACAAGGTAGGCCAGTAATATCCTCCACAAAGAATCTTGTGAGCAGTAACAGTTGATGAGTAGTGCCCTCCACATGCCTGATCATGAAAAGTAGAAAGTAGCTTCTTCTGGTGTTCCTTATCCACACATTTTAAAAATCTCCCATCCAATCCACGCTTAAACAAGGCATTTTCCCACAGAACATATTGGGCTGACCTTAGTTTAACAGATCTCTTTTCTTTGGTAGTCAAATGAGAGGGGCATTCTCCATAGGTGAGAAAGTGAGTGATATCAGCATACCATTCATCAATTGAGCCAAGAAACAAAACGGTAGGAAGATCAGCCTCATCCTCCAGTGACCCATGTCCAGCTCCCTCAGCGATGAGTTCACACAAGCCTTTTCCATGAATGAGATTAGTTGGTCTGATGTCAATGTCATATTCTTGGACCTTAGCCACCCAGTTCCCTCTCTTGGATCCAAACTCCTGTTGTGTGAGAATGGACTTGATGGTTGTATTTGGTACAAATACTGTGGAGTGAGAATTAAGAATGTAAAAATGAAACTGCTTGACAGCTTTAACCACTGCGAAAGCATGTTTCTCCATTATGGTGTATCTTAGCTCATGATTTTTTAGAATGTAGCTCATGAATGCAATTGGGAGTTCATGATCATTAGAATCTTTTTGAGTCAGAACAATAGCCAGGGTGTTAACTGTGGCATAGCAATAGATAATAAAATCTTTGTTGAAATTTGGACACGCTAAAACAGGAGTCTTAGCAATAGCCTCTTTAATACCTTCAAAGGCCTTTTTTCCTTCAGGAGACCAACCAAACGTCTATTTTCCTTTCATCATTTGAGAGATATTCAAATTTAGCTCTGCAAAATCAGGGATGAATCTCCTCAGAAAGTTAATCTTACCAAAGAAGGAGTGCACTCCTTTCTTGCTAGTTGGAAGAGGAATTTTATGAATAGCTTGAACTCGCTCAGGATCAATTTTTATACCATATTTGGAGACAACGTGCCCCAATAATTTCCCCTCCATGACACAAAATATGGATTTCTTAGGATTTAAAGAGATCCCATGTTCTCTACATTTCAGTAAAACTGTTTCTAGATGCTGAAAATGATCTACCCTTGTTTTAGAAAATACAGTCAAGTCATCAAGGTATACAATGATACACTTTCCTTTCAAACTTCCAAAGGCCAAATCCATAGCCCTCTGAAAAGTGGCACCGGCATTAATGAGCCCAAAAGGCATCCTTTTGTAAGCAAAGGTACCCCAAGGAGTAGTGAAAGTTGTTTTGTGTTGATCTGCGGTATTAACTTCTACCTGGTTATATCCTAAGAATCCATCAAGCATAGACAACATTTCAGATCCTCGTTACTGCTTGCAAGACCTGATCCATCATGGGTAAAGGATAGTTTTCCTTTAAAGAAGCTTGATTCAGATTCCTGAAGTCAACACAGATACAAATTTCACCATTTTTCTTTCTAACAGGTACAATATTGGCAATCCATGTTGAATGGTGAATAGGAAAAATGATTTTGGCTTTTAATAACTTTTGTATTTCCTAAAAAATGGTGTCAGCTATCTTAGGATTATATTGCCTCTGCTTCTGCTTGAAAGGCTTAATTCCAGGTTTGAGAGGGATAAAATGTTGCATCTCCTTTGGTTGAAAGGCTTTTAAGTCTTCATAGGAATAAGCAAGGACATATTTATACTTCTTCAAAAGACTAATTACCTTCTTCTTTTCTTCTGGTGTGTAAAATTTTCCAATGTTCATGAGTTTAGGATCAGTAGAACTCCCAATATTAATTTTGTCATATTCAGCTGATTGTTGAGGTCCAGTAGAAGCTTTAAACTTTACATACCTGTCATGTTTGTCAAACAGTTCTTCTAAACTCACCAATCCTTTTGGAATCTTGTTTCCTTTGAGTTTGATACATCCATCCTGATCCTCTTCTTCTTCTTTGACGGCTTCTTCATCAAAGGGCACACTTTCACGAGGGAAAATTATCACTTCCTTCAAAGTACAACTGTTCAAAATTATCCTTGAGTTCTAAGAAAGAAAGCAAGTGTTGATCGTCATTGAAAACTTGTCCAGTTACTTGTATTATCAGGTACACTGGGTCTATGGATCATCTCGATGGTGAACTTATCTTGAGAAAAGTCAGGATGAGGTATAAGCAGTGACCCTGAGACTGCTAGTGAATCAGCCCTGGTATTTTCTTCCCTAGGCATTGCTTTGATGGAGAAAGCGTAGAGAAATTCAATGGAGTCCCAAACCTGATTCCTGTAATGTTTCAACCTTCTATTCTTTACCTGGAAGAGGTTCCTAACTTGCTTGACAATCAACTCTACATCCCCACGAGCTAGAAGATTCTTCACACCTTGTTCTTTTGCCACCTAGAGTCCAAGAATGAGAGCTTCATACTCTGCTGTATTATTGGTATTTTCAAATTGCAACTTGAATGAGAAAAGATGAATGCTTCTTTCAGGCGACACCAATATGGACACCAGCTCTAGAACCAGCTGAAGAACAACTTCTATCAAAATCTTATGTCCAAACACCATTAGGATCTTTAGGTGACACTTTGGGGGCTTGGATTTCTCCTGGAGACATAATCATGTAGTTGCCATGCCCTATATCTTCATAAAGTATTTTTGCTTTAGGATCATTAGTTTTTTGTACAATATACTCATACTTCTTCTCAGGCAGCAAATTTCTTCATTTGCCCATTAACAAGTATGAGGGTATGTGACCAATCCATTTGAATTTCTCCACCCACATCCTTACATAAGTTTCTACTTAGTAGCATCCCATATGAAGGAGGAATATTTGCTACTAGGATAGTAGCCAAAACTTTCTTCTCAGGTAAAGTAGCAAAAGCCACTTGTGCATCCTTAATTCTTCTGATTAAGGGCACTTCCTTACTCTCCATGGAATAACAAGACCCGTAAGTACGTGTGAGAGTTATACCTAAGGCATGAGCTACTTTGGTAGGCATTACATTGTCTGATGCCCCTGAGTCTATGACGTAATTACTGAGCCTATGGCCGTCTATAAGGAGTGTCACATAGAATGGTTTGATTTTATCATTGGGTAAGGTGACAACGACTACCAGATTAGGCTATGGTGCAGAATAGGGAGTGGGTAAAAGGCCTTTAGAGGTAGTTTATATAATGAGAATTGACAAAGTGAATCATTTTAGAAAAATCCTTGGGATGGGTTTGATAATATTCAGCCTCTGAGATTTGAACCTTAGTATTTTTTAGGTGATCAATAATATCAAAATACCCAGAAGTGAACGGGTTTTCATCGCTTGGGATCCTAGGGTTATCAATTTTAGGAGAAAAAGAAGTAACTTTAGTAGAAAAAGTGACAAGACTCACCTTTGATGTGGATGAAATGGGGATAGGAGATCCTCTTTTTGTAATTACATGGATAGTTGTCGGCTTGCTCCTTAGATTTTTTGGTGGGCTGCATCACTTTATCCCTCTGATTTTTCTTCTCTTGAGTCATGATAGCATATGATTCACTATTCATGTCTGCTACTACTTCATCATAATCATCTCCTTCATCAACACCTTTAGTGGTGAAGAAATTAACTCGAGATCCCTCAAGTTCATCCGTTCCATCATCGAATTCTTCAATAAATTCCTCACAATCTTCATTAACCTCCTCATCCTCTGCTTCTTCAACTTCACAGGTTACATTGACCGGAAATTTAATAGGATGTCCTTCAAGTGCTAGCCTTGTTTGAGAAGCAGGTAAATGATTTCTGGGCTGAAAATTGCTCCTCGAAATGTCTGCATAGGGAGTATGCTGAGCTAATTGTTTCTTCATAGTGATGTGATCATTTGCAAGCTTTTGTACCAATGGATCAGTATTAGGTCCAGGAGTGGAAGAGGAGGAAGAAGAAGAAGACTTGGATTTAGAAGGGTCTCTCCTTAAATTCCCTAACATGATTAAATCATCTTCAAAACTAACAACAAGAGTTTGATCCTCAGCCATTGTTGCGAGATTAGCCCTTCTCAATGCATAACTAACTTCAGGTAATTGAGTGTTTAGGAAGAAGCTTTTTTGGATCTGATCTACAGGTTCAGTATTTGGTAGAATTTTGTTAATTAACTTATTGAATCAATCCACAAATTATCTCATGGGCTCTTGTGATTCCTTCTTTATCTGAGAAATTTGGGCTAACAAAGCATACACGTCTTCTGCTGATTTAAAAAGATTTTCAAACTTAGTTCTCATTGTGTTCTATCTAGTGATAGCTCCGGTTGGAAGGTGATAGAACCAATCAGTAGCATTATCTTGTAAAGTCTCAACAAAAATTCTTACAGAGACGTCTTCATGTTCAACTCCCAGAACTCCACAGGCAACTATGAAGGCCGCAATGTGTTCATCAGGATGTACCTTGCCATCACCCTTAAATTTAGGAAAATTCTTCCGGTTACCTCTAGATAACTCATGTAAAGGCTAAGGAAAGGAAAGAGGTGCAACACAATGGCCCCAAGGCAATGGTACTTTCATTCTTGGAAAAATGGCTTGACGAGGAACTGAAACACCAGCGAGAATAAAAGCTCGAAGATTAGGACTGATTTGTTCTGAAGGAATACCACCCGTAGGGATTCTATCTTTGACAGGAGGAGTGCTTTTTGAATGAGCCTTTCTATTTCTACTTGTTGAAGAGAAAGGAAAACCTTACTATTCCAAAAGATGAAACTGAGAATATTCAATACCAAGGGCCCTTCTCCCTCGAGTAAAACGTGGAGTCACCAGATCAAAAGATGATCGATAAATGATTATAGAACTGGAATATGATTCCCTAACAGAGCCGCCAAAAACTATTGGCCTTCAAAAAGGAACACTGTGAAGAGCAACAGTCAGGGGACACGAATTCCCTCCTCTTTAATGGGGAGAGGTTCCCTTATTCAGAAACGAACCTATTTACACATATACAAAGCATGGTTTTACTATGGAACTTGGATATTATGAAAGTGTTTCCTAAAGGGTTATCAATCACAAAAGGACTGAGGAACGAAAATGTGAGAATGAGCAGAAAGGCACCATTCGGAATTATAGATGACAGAGTAATTCTTTATGCATGTGAGGGTACAACGAATTAGGAATAAGATCATTTGTATCACGTTAATAAGATGAAATTTGAAAAGACACAAAGTTATATAAATAACATTTGTAAGAATACAAAGCTTCTCAGCATAATACAGATGAATGACCTAACAAGATTAAATGAATAGCTTGAGAATAAAGAAAATCAGATGGACAAAGAATGAAAAATCCTTCTGTATTGATTTCTTTATGATTTTTTTACACTTTCAAAAATAAGCCAAGTTCCTCTCCCCTCAAAGTGGCAGAGGAGAGGCCATTACATAGTTTATAAATTAGTTACTCTTGATAACTACTTATTTTAACTAATGATTAGTTAAAGGGCTACTAATCACAATACACCAACTAATTACAAAAAAATTCAAGAGGAAAAGGAGGAAGAAAAGAGAAGAATCAGGAGAAGAAGATAGGTGCTCATGACTGGGAGGGACCTACCGACTTTAATATCCACTATCTGAATCTCTTCAATGCCTTTGCTATGTCTCTGCCTCATGGGACTGATGTGTTGGCAGTAGACTGAGTCCAAAATCCGAGGCACTTCTCCATTTCTTTGTCGAACTCAACATGAGTATGATAATATTTATTTTATTTTTCAATGGAAAATTGAAGAGAGCAGATCTCCTTCATTTTTTATTTGGAAATGGAACTCTCCTCGAATAGATCACCTTTGACAAAAGCTCTGAATTGAGCTTTGATTTCTTGTAAAGAGAGAGGCAGACCAAGAGTCTCATCATGAATATGGAAATGTATATGTTTGAAGGTAGATATAACTAGTGTTTTGAAGGCCTCACCCTTTTGCCAGCTATTCTTTAACTCTCCCAAAGCCTCCTCCAACACCTTGATTTTTCATTCCACGCTGTAGACCCAGGACTTTTACAAATTATCCTTTGCATCCTCAAAGACCTTGCTTGCCATCAAAATATTTTCATCTGTTTGTCCCATTAGATGGAGGTCTACTATGCAACTGCCCCAAAGTTTAAGTTCTTTATCAATGCTCCCAATAGTGGAGGAGAGATTCTGTTGCAAACTACTCACCTTCCCGTGGAGTTTGAAGGCTTCATCAATGAAGTTCAATCCTGCAATAAGCATATCATCCACCATGGCCTCAATAGCCCTTCCATAAATGAAATACTTGTGCATGTCTTTGATATTCTACACTTCATCCTGGCTCAGAATTACAGGTGGTGGAAGAGTAGTTAATGCGGTAGGGTGTAGAAATTTATCTTTAGATAGCAGTGACTTAATAAAACCTGTGAGAATCTGGGCCTGCTCCTCCAACTGCTCTATGGTTTTTTGCCCTTTCTCTACCCTCCCAATGACTTTGGTGACTATTTTCTAAAGATTGTGGATCTCACCTTCAGGGGTGGACTCTCCCATGGAAATTCTTGAGAGCTCCAAATCAGATGCTTGCAAATCTTGCTCTGACTTGTCTACCTTAGGCTTGGCGATCTCAAGGAATTGTTGGCCCTAAGCATCAGACACTATCTTGGAGGTAGTTCTATATTTTTGGCATGAGTAGGAGGAGTAGTGCCTAATAGGGCCGCCACAGCATCAAAATTTGGTCCTGAGATCCGGGAGGAAGACTTTCTCTTCCTACTGTCAACAAGAGGCTGCACCCAAGCAAAAGAGGAAGAGGAAGAAGAAGGTGGGGCAAGAGTGCCAAGAGACAGAGAAATCATGGCACCCAAGGTTTGTACTACTGTTGCCTCTAATTGAGATATAAGTGGGGAACTTGTGGCCTCTGATACAGAGGGGTCACTAGCACCCGAAAGTTCAGTGCTTTGGACCTCTTTTTCTTTATTCATGGGGGCTTCTTGAGAACTTGTAGATAAAGGTACTTCACTCTCTTCACTTTCAATGAGAACAATGATGTTCTCTGGGCATGAGGACAACTTAGTATGCTTCCTTAGGGGATCTTCCTCCACAGGCACCTTCTTGACTTTTTTGACTTTCTTTTGATATACCTGGGTGGACGAGGAAGGAGTGGAGACTGTAGGTCCTTGAGTTGACGAGGCTGGAGGGGTCTGTACAGGTGCTTCCGATCCGGGTGCCAATGCTTCCTTCCTTGGTGTTGAAGCATCCTTGGAGGAGGATTCCCCTGAGTGCCTCCTAAGCTGATGGACTTTCTTATCAAACCAGATCTTGGTCCTCACTAAGATCGGGGCTAGGATTTCAGGAAAATCATCTTTTTCCTTTTTGAACCAATCCAAGTCTTCCAAGGGGGTGTGTTTGACCACGTTGTCATACTCATATGAGTATAGGTCAGAATTTTCATCCTGGAGCCCTTTAGGAACTTGGTATAGGTTAAGCTCTTGGATTAATTGAAGGGAAAACCTGCCATAATGTCTTCTCCTTGCTTAAAAATCATCAGCACAGTCATCCGAATAGTCCTCTGTGTCTACCCTATGATGGTAGGTGATCTTGATGTTCTACTCAATAAACTTCTTCAAGTCAAAACAAGTTCTTGACTTGAAGAAATGGACAGTAATGGGAGCTAGGGCTCTTTCTATATTTTGTGCATCCAGGGCTGTTTTGCAGGTGTAATTTCCCAAGATGATAGGGAAGTGTAGGACAATGATTTTCTTATCCCTGCAGGTTCTGTGCAACTTATCCAGCTGCCTGCATACTTCTATTAAGGCCATTTTGTCATTGCAGAACATAGGAAGCTTGACATGAGTGTTCTCATAGCCTGCAAGCCTTATATAGGAAAATTTCCTAAATTGGATGAAGTAGGTAGCATAATGCGCTATCAGATTCATAGCTTCATCAGAAAATCTCCTCATCGTGTCACTTTCTTGGAGCTTGACAATGTACATGGTGAAAGCATCATTCACCCTCCTCAAATTGTGATTGCTAGTTTCTAAGGTGAATTGAGGGCAGTAGGCATACACAGGGTCATCCTTATGAGCATCAATGTATGAGAACCCAAACCATTGCCTCGATGCTACTAGGGTATACATTAAGTATGAACTCATGTAGAATTTCTTGGTCTGCTATACATTTGACAACTACTCAGCTAGGTTCATATTAATGATCTCTGCCCAATTGATATTCTGAGTTCCTTCGCACACCATATTGATAAGCGAGCACATCCAGAAATGGAACTCATTTGTAGATGGTAAACCCATGACCTGAGCCAGTAGGATTATAAAATCTGTCAATTCTTCATTGAAATCTACATGGAAAAGAGTCTTAGACAGATGAGATGCCCCCTTCTTAGCATTTTTTAGCCAGGACTTCGCCACCCGAAAAGGGCCTGTGCCTGAAATTGAGAAATAACTATAGCATTGTCCATTTCTGGAATCCTTAGTGTAGTGCCAATGGCGGCAGCGTTAAGTTTGGCGATGAGCTCCCCATGCACGTTTTTCATCTCACTCGAGTCAAGGTTGAAATGAGTCCCGCAGGATAGCACTATGTTTGCGCATTGCACTGAGATAGAGAGACCACCAGCGAAAGCCAAACCACTGTCATGAATCATCTATGCCATAGGTGAAGGGTTCGCATCTGTCATCCTTGTCCAAAAAACCCCAAAGTCGAGGTGGCGAACCTCACCGTCCCCGATATCGGGAACGACAAACTCGAGTGGTGAAATTTGTTCCTGTCCCTGGAATTTGATCTTCATGTTGATAGTAACTTAGAGAGAAAAGCTGCAGGCTAGACTTGGGATGGAATTACAGGGGGAATGGATACGCGCGCAGAAATTTTGGACGCAAGGGTACGAGCAATAGATAGCATGAAAGCAGTGTGCAAAAATGCATAGGGGGTAGCTCATTATATATCCGTTTAGGAGAGAGAGACAATAAATGCGCATTAAATACACATCTACCAAATTGAAAAAGCAAGATATTCGGGTAGAGCGGGAAAAATTAGCATGAATGGCACTTGGTTCATTTGGGACACGAGGGATGCGAAAGCGAAAAGTACGCGGTTCGGCCGATTCGGGCGATGTGGGGAAAAGACGCAAAAATGTTTTTGGGACATGCGAGACGAAAGTACGTGGAATACGTGACTCGACTGAATCAGACGAAAAGGGAACAACTGGTCCGGGTGAACTTGGGACACTTGGGACAAAAAGTTCTGACGGGCCTGAAAAGAACAGAATTCAGGTAAACAGGCCGATCGGGGAATAGAGAGCCCGAATGAACCTGGGACACGCGAGACAAAAATGTCTGACAGGCCTAAAAAGAACGGACTTCGGGTAAATCGGCCGATCGGGGAATAGAGAGCCCGAATGAACTTGGGACACGCGGGACAAAAATTTCTGACATGCTTGAAAATCACACAAAATGACACAAAAACGTAGATTTTTCCAATTTCTTGGCTTTTCACATTACCAGGATAGTAGAAAAGACACTTAACTTGAAAATTTTAAATTTTCAACTTCTTAAAAGTAGGGGAATTTTGAGTGGACAACAATTAAAAAAAATAGTATCATTTTACTACTCCTTTTCTTCGAGTACCTGCAAATATCGTAAGGTCAGTCCTAGAACTAGTATGGAAATCCTATATACTCAAGCATAAATCCAAACATTCATCATTTCAAAAACAATCAAATAAATATAAGAGAGATGGAGAGATAGGGAGGGAAAAGAAGACATAGTTTGTTTCTCATACATTCACACTTTAACTTTCATTTGCACTTAACATTTTGGTACTAGAGAGAGAGAGGGAGAATAAAGATGAGAGAGAAAGTAAAGAGAAATATTATCTTCCATTCAAATTATCATAACCATTTTATTTTCATGTCTATTTAATTTCATTTCAAACTAATTTTCATTTCTAAATTCATTTACGTTTTCAAATCAACCAAAGTTTCATAATTGTTTATGGATAGAGAAGAGGGTGGAGAGAGGAAAAAATGACATACATTTCTAAATCCATTCATAATAGATAAAATATCAAATAATATTCTATATATAATTAAGATGGTATTACGATGCCGCATGCGAGGAGAGAAGTTAAATGAGACTCTTAGAAGAAGATTCTAGCTTGAGTAGCAAGTTGATAAAACATACCAAAACAACAAAAGTTCTTACAAACTGGGTCTCAAAAACATACATTTAAAGTTTGATAACGAATATATATGATTCATACTCACTCCCCCATATATAGATGATTCATCATGTCTAATGGAAGATGATTATGATGAGTAGAGCTCAAGTTATAACTAAAATTCTAGAGCGATTTATTGTAATTGCGTCAGAAACACATTTCACACAATGACCACTGGGCCCCAAAACCCAGTTGTAAAATTAGTTTCTAAAGGAGTTTTCATTGCAATTAAGGTGGGGTACGATTCTCTTATTTATATTCTATAGGTAGGTGGCAATTTTTTTCATTCTCACTCAAACTAAGTGGAAACCGTAGGCCAAAACCAATCACAATTTATTAAAATGAGCACATTAGTACAAGTGACTAATAATCTTAATGATATTACAAATTCAATTTGTAATGGCATTAATTAAGTTCAATGACCTTGTTGTGGTTCCCCATTGTTACCCACGTTACCAAGGTTCAGGTTACAAGTTTCATATTTATAGTACATTTGGGTGTCGTACTCCATGCACATAACATTTAGGGTCATATTTTTTATGTTTTTAATAGTTTTTCTCGAGGTATGATTTAACATTTATTTGAATTAAATTCTCTACAATTAAAATATTATTTTAAAAAATTGTAAATAATGAAGTGAAATTTACTGCAAGAGAAAATGGAATAAGCATACCCATATTTCACATTTGCTAGAGGAAAACAACATGGGGCTTTTCATCCTGAATATAGGCCTGTAGTTTTGAAAATTTGTATAAACACAAGCAACAGTTCAAGGGACAACACTCCCTCCTCTTTATGGGAGAGGTTCCCTTATTCACACAATAAAATAAAAAAACCTACTTATTTACAAATAGACAATCTATTAATATTCAAATGAGGATTTTCATGCATTAAATGTATCCATATTCATTCATTATCAATATAGAAGGACTAATGATTTAAGGAATGAAAATGGTACCACTTTTAGATATATAGATTGAAGAATAATATCGTACTTATACCTACATCAAATTTCAAGGGCACATGAATCTATGTATATTTGAATACAAGAAAACTATATAGTAGAAACAAAGTTCTCAACATCACAACAATTGAATTGAACACAAAGTTTTATATCCAAATATATCAAATCCAAATTCATAGACTGGAGGATAGAAATAGAAAGAACGCAGGAAAAGAAAGAGAGGATAATTTATTTTGTATTGATTCTTCGCATTTATGTATCATTTTTTAAATTTAGAATATCAAAATCAAAGAATATCCCTCTTTTATAATGAAAAAAAGCCTTATATAGGAATAAGGGCGGATGTAACTAACATTCCTAGTTCCAAAATATTTTAATTAAGTTTTACAACTTATTTAATGAAATACACATTGACTAGATTTATTTACAATTTCATATCTTTTAAAATAATAAAGATAACTTTGAATTACACTCACTAGAAAGAATAACCTAGGAAATAGGAAAAGGAACACTTGTAGAAGGTATTGCTGGAGTCTTCACTTTGAGTATTTGATTTCAAAATTTAACAAGATCTCAAAAAATCTCCATGCCTCTGGGATAGTGGTTTTTTCCATAGCATTTTTCCTTCTGCCCAAGGAATCCTCTATCTCCTTTATCATATCTGAGTTTTACAATAAGCCTTTGGTTGCTTCTATGACAACATTATGTAGTTCATTGATTTCATCCATTTTTACTTTTGTCACAACTTTAGGCTTGAACAAGTTTTCCTTACTGAGTGCTTTGAATCTTTCTTTGATCTCTTGTGTTGTGTTCATCTTTCAAAAAAATTATTTATAAAATTAACACGAAAGGGCTGGAAATTCACCAAGTAATTAAGATTTGAATGCCTCTCTTTTTTGCACTATATTATTAAGTTCATCAATTGCCTCTTCTAGCAATTTCATTTTGCATTCTACACTGAAAACCGAGTTATGGGAAATATTACTTTTTGAATCATCAAAGATCTTATGTGCAAGGATAATTTGTTCATTTGTATCCTTCATGAGTCTAAGATCTTGAATACATTCTTACTAAAGTTTAATTCCATTTCAGATATAATGATTACTGAGTCAATATGAACTTGGATAAGAGAAATGGCGGCATATTCTTTGTGTGATTCATCAATGAAATTCAAGCCAGATATCAACATTCCTTGAATCGTTGCTTCAATTATCTTTCCACAAGCAACATGCTTATGAGTGTATTTGATAGATTGAACTTCTTCATCAGACATGACAATGGGAGGATCCATTGAAGTTATATGGGAAATATCAAGCACTTTATCACTTGGAAGGAGAGGTTTTATGAAATAAGAGATGGCTTGTACCTTCTCCTCAAGTTGTTCCTATGCTTGTTTTCCTTTATCTACCATTTTAATTACCTGGGAGACTATCTCTTTTAAGTTATGAACCTCCTCCTCAGGGGTAGATATATCAAGTTGAATTTTGGTCAGATGTAAGTCATCAATAGTTAGATCATTTTCATCTTTCTCCACCCTTGGATTTTCTATTTCCAAGTATTGTTGGCCTTTGGTATCAGAAACCAATCTTAAAGTAGGATTGGCTTTCTTGGTAGGGTAAGTGAAATTTGTACCAAGGAAGGAATCTACAAAATTAGACTTGGAAGAAATGATTTTTGAGGATGAATTCCTTTTTTTGGTATCAATTAGGGGTTGAACCCATGTCAAATAATCACTAGGATGTTGAGCAACAAGAGGGCACAGAGAAATTGTGTTGAGGGAGCCAAGGCTCTGAGAAGAAAATACCTTAAGAGTAGGTGCTCCAGCACTTGAAGAAGTTATTTATTTCATAGGTTATTTGAGCTTCGAAATGATCAATACCTCAGACACTGACTTTGCACTCTTTAATTTATTTACTTCATCCTTTTCCTTCTCTATAAAATTCCTCTTTCATAGTTTCTTTTTTCATGATCCTCTTTCCCCTTTCATTACTCCTATGAAAGATCAACAATTTGTTCAATGCTCTAAACCTCCTATATTTTCCATGGAGAGAGTGACTGATTTCCTTTTTCCTCAATTATTTATTTCTCTTTCTTAGTTTTCTTAGTCTTATCTTTCCTTCAGAATATATTGAATGGATATCCTACATGTAGGGGAGAGGGAGTTAGATGATTTGGAACTTTTGTGTGTGAGGTAGAAACTTTCTTATGATATTTTTATGCTCCATGAGAAGAAGATTGAGTCATACATTTTTTATATGTATTCATATTTATATCAAACCAGACCTTTTTTCTCACAATAACTGGGTTTATTATAGTCTAAAGATCATCATTTTCCTTTTGAAACTAGTTGATGGTGATAAGGGGTGTGTGCCCAATAGTCTTATTATATTCAAGTGAATACAAGTCTTCATCATCATTTGGAAATTCCTTCAGCACTTTGTAAATTCCAAAATATTTGATCTACTACAAGGAAAGCTAGCCAAAGTATGCTCTTCTCACCTCATAGTCATTTGAACAATCTTCCCAATAATCTTATAGGGCAATTCAGTGATAAAATCCCATTATATGGTTTTTAGAGATGAATCCTTTGATGTCAAAATAGGACCTCTTCTAAAATGGATATAAGTTTAATGCAAAGATGGTCCTTTCTACATTCTAAGCATCTAGTGTTATATTGCAAGTATGATTTCACAGAGTGATTAGGATTTGAGTACATGTTATCTTTTAGTCCTTTCATGTTCTATGCAACATATCAATTTTCCTGGAATATTCCAATAAAACTAGTTTATCATTGTAGTACATGGGAGGCTTGTTAGGTACAACATCAAAACTAGCTACCCCGATTTATGAGAACCTTCTAAACTGGATGAACAAACTACCATAAGTTGAGATAAATTAATTTCCTGCAATAGATACCCTCTCAGTTATGTTTCCTTCAAAGAGTCTAACAATTTACATTGTGAATGCACCATTGAACCTTCTAAAATTATTTCTTTCATTTTAAATAGTTAATTATGGGTAAGAATCATACATTGGTGTATTCTTCCATTCATCCACTAGAGTAAGACCTAACCAGACTATGTATGTTACAATGGTGTACATAAAAAATGAGGTCATATATAAATATTTTCTCTATTGTACATTGACTAATTGATCACCTAGATTCTCAAAAATTATCTCTCCCCAGTTCAGATTCTGATTCCCTTCACAAATAATTTTTATATAAGGACACATCCAGAAGTGAAACTTATTGGTTGAGGGAATTCCCATGGTAATAGATAATATAGTTATTATATTAGATGGATCTTCTTTCAAATAAACTATATACATATTATTAGGTAGCCTGGATGATCCTTTCATTGGAACCTTGAACCACCATTTAGTTATCATTGTTTTGTATTTTTCTATATTTTGTTCAAGAAGGCCTTGAGCCTATGTCATAGTGAGAGTGTTGGCATTTTTGGTGCCCAAAATTAATCTCCTTAAAAAACTGAGCAACATCATGGATTTGACAGGACACCCCGAGGTAGATAGATGATTGTGTATGTTGTTTTGTAGTTAGGGAAGTAGTCTATCTGACTTGTTAGCACTCAGGTTTTGAAAGGAGTGGGTAGCACCTTAAAAGGATGTGATCTGATCCTAACTATTTTAGGTTGTTCCTTTCAACCAAAGTAAGGGAACCTATTTTGTAACCTCTATTATTGAAGAATACTGGTAAGTCCTTATTTTACATAAATTTTATAGAGAAATACCTTGGGGAAAATATGATCAAAACACCAAAATCTGACTCTCACGAGTTGTCACTTCTAGATTATGGAGATATTTTCAAAACAAGGCAAAGGCTACTAAATACATTTGGAATCCTAATTGTTTCTACATGTTTTGGTAATGGAAATTGTGCATTTGTACACACACAGGAAAAACATGGGTAGTATGGGTATGATTGGTTGTTTTAAATGAATTTTGGTGGGACGTGAGGTAGAATGAACTTGATTTTCCAAATCCATGAGAACTCTTACAAAATGGAAAGTCTAGATAACAGAATGCTTCAGGGTAGCTAAAATGTTCCTTTAACCAGAATATGTGCTTTAATGGAGGCCCATATTAGCACTTTTTCACACAATCTATGAGGTTTTAAAATGAAATCAAGAATTAGAAATTCCAACAAAGTATTGAGATCTAAACCCAATCATGCCTGAGGTACACCTAGAGGCTTATAGACAATCTCTGTCAACAGATGAAAGAAAAGTGATTTTAAATCATTTATTTCACTCCAAGATGAAAGATCTTCTGAGAAATGAAATTGTAGATGCCACTAAACTATCACAAGGATTGAGACCTATGTGAATGAGACAGGTTTTGATACAAGATTGCAACAGGAACAAGAAAAACAATTTGCAGACATTTAAAAATAAAGCAAACACATTTTGCATAAGATCCACATAGAATAACTCAAATTTGATTAAATTTATCAGTAGGGGAAATTTTCTAGAACAATCTCAGAGCTTTTCAATGGAATTACACTCGCAAGCACCTTAACACGATCAAATTCAATACAAAAGAGATATTCAGGCTTCTCAAACAGCGTCTCAAAAGATAGGATTTGTAAAATATTCCTCTTGGGAATTTTCTTCGACCTCTAACACTCAAACCTCCAACCATTTGCAAGATAAATTTATGGCATTTATAACATTTACAACTGAGCCCCCTTTCCCCCCAAAAATATAGAAATTGAGTGCCACCAGTGCTTGCCATGATCACGATTGTGATTTCAAAGATCAGATCTGCAAAAAGTTACCAGGTGCTCAGAGGGAAAATCTTTTGAATATATCCCGAATTCAAATCCTCCTGGTAGATAACTCTTTCTTCAACTCGCCAACCACTTCCACATCTAATCTATCAAATCTAGCTCCTTGCGTGCTCAGGATAAGAAAAATAGAAAATCCGATCGAGCTCGATAGTCAGACCATTTTAATGGCGGAATAAATATCTAGATATCCCCTATCAAACTTAGATATCAAAATTTACTCTCCTCATTGCTTGGCGTGTAGGAAATACCAGGAAATCATGAAGACTCGCACTTCTAGGAGTGTTTTAGTGAAAATGGGGGGGAAAATCATATTTAGACACAAAACTGCTGTTGATCTTCACTTTGAATTTGGGCCATCCACGTGGAAGATTCAATTTTAAAACAAGCCCAGGGGTTCCCTCTGACTTTTTACAAGTTTTGGAAAAAAATGTAAAATTTTCACTTTTTTCTCTATAACTCTGCCCTTGAGAAATGATCTTGACATGTGTCCTGAGGTGGGGTCCCAAAGAAACCACAGCCAAATTATGATATTTCACCTCTTTTTTTGGAAAAGGGAAAAATTTCCAAGTTTCCTTCACAGCTCCACCTTTCCGCTTCTAGTCTTTGATGTGGATTCGAGCGGAACCACACTTACTTTTTCACTTCTAACTCTTTTCTCCTAAAAGGAAAATTTTCCAAATTTCCCCCGAGGGTGTGCACATCCACCGTTGATTGGAGCAAGCTTTTACCTTTCCTTTATCAGGCTTGCAAGCCATTTTGAAGTTTTAATCCTTTGAATATCAGGGGGAAAAAAATCCAAGTTACCCCCGATGGTCTGCCTCCCCTCCTTTTCGACTTGAAACAAACTTTGACTGATCCTTTGTTGGGTTTACGGGCCATTTTTGATATCTCAACCCTTTTGAGAATAAGAGGCAAAAATTCTAAGTTCCCCCCGATGGTTCACTTCTCCGCCCCTTTTGACTTGTCAAACTGCCATGCGCCACAATGGCTCATCTTGAGATGGTCCCCAAAAGTTGAGACCTTCAATGAGCGCGGGCTCGCCATGTGTCCGTGTCCCATCTCGTCAATCTGTATCCATCTGCATAAAAAATTATCTAAGTTTGGGAAAACCAGTGGAAACCTCCACGTGTCCTCCTGGTGCTACTCCAAGGCCAAACCAAAAATTAGATCTTCAGACGAGCGTTGTTCCTCCACGTGGAAAAATTTTGAGTTGAGGCTTTCCACAGAAATTTTGAAGTACCCGGCTGAGCCACGTCCAACCAAAAGAGGCTACGTTTCCTGTTGATGCGAAGATGCAAATTTGACTAGGAGAAACACCCATCAAACTATAAAATGTAGAAAAACAACCATTTGAGCCTGAAGATAAAATTTTCTCAAAGGATAAAAAATCCAGGACTGTTACAAGGCTCAAATATGTTGCTTTACATCCACTCATTTTTCTTGAAGTATTCAAGGTAAAAATGACAAGGATGAAAAATTCTGACTATAGAGAAAGGAAATAATGGGAGAACCTAATTTTTAAGACAAACAGAGAATGGGAGACCAAAATTACAGAACTTCTCTAGAGGAACAAAGAAACGAGAAGAAAAATATGGACCCATACGTGATCTATGACCCTAGAACAAATTAGAAATGGAGACAAAGATTAACCAGGTAGAACACGGGGAAATAAAAAGTGATAGAGGCCATAAATCGATAGATTTTCAAAGGCAAAATGGGGCAAGACTATTTTGAGTACCAACATTGGCTCCGAAATGGGGATGGGCACTCCTTGCGAGTGCCATAAGAAAAAAGGTAGACCAAGTGCCAAAAATATCTAGTGGGCAACGGAGTCAGCTTTCAGAGAAGAGAAATAGAGCCATCTCCCAAAAAACAAAACAGAGAAACCACTAAAAACATGTCACCAAGGACCAAAACGAGAAAAAACACAAAAGACAAGAAACAAACAACAAAGTATACACTGTACACAAGTTTTTTACCTTTGATTATGGGGAATCAATCCAAGAAATTCTTAAAATTCCTGTCATTAACAGGAATCTCGAGAAATTCACCATCCAAGTCCTTCAAGAAGAAGGTATGTTCACCAATTCTAATATCAATGGAGTAAGGGTCCATCCATAATGAGTAAAACTTGCCATGCTTGCCCTTATCTTCATGTTTTCTATCCCATAGCAACACAATATCTCCAACATTAAAAGCCTTGGGAGTGACCTTCTTGTCAAATAACTTCTTCAACCTTACTCTGAACCTTACATGCCTCTAGTGGGATGGCCTCCTCTCTTCATCAAGCTCAACAATCTAGTTAATGTGAACATCATAAGGACTAAACTCTTGACCTTCCAGCTGTTGAATAAATTGATATGAGAATAATTACATATGAAGGGGGCAGTAGGGCCTGAGTCCCATATACCAACTCAAATGGATTCTTTCTAGTAACTCTCTTAACATTGATCCTATCTGCGCAAACAACAAACTTCAACTATTCACCCCCCTTTCTCTTGTTCAGCTCCAAGGTTATTCTGATAATCTTCAACAAATTTTTATTACTGGACTTAGCTTGTCCATTTCCTTGGGGATTGTAATTAGAGGCATATGTCAGGTTGATCCCATACTCCTTGCACATTACCACCAAAGGTTTAGCCCTGAAACTCATGGCATTGTCAGCTACAATTTTGACTGGCACTCCAAACCTACAAATGATGTGATTAAACACAAAATCCATTACAATTTGGGTGTGTTGCCTTCTTGGTGTTGATTGCTTCCACCCATTTAGTAAAGTAATCAGTGGCTACAAGAATCCACTTATGGCCAAAACTTGAAGGGTATGAAATCTCACCAATGAAATCCATTCCCCATTGCTTGAATGGAGCTTCAATCGATACAGGATGCAAAAGTAGGGAGCCTGAAGCTTTCATTCTTCCAGAGAAATGTTGGAAACTCTCACATCTTCTAACCAAAAAGGTTACATCCTTGAAGAGAGTTTGACCACCAATAACCAGCCCTTAGGATCTTGTGTGTTGTGACTCTTGTAGCAAAGTTCCCCCCACAAAATCCTCCATGGAGATCGGCAATTATCTTGGGGGATTCATCTTCAGTGATGCACCTTAAGAGAACTCCCTCAGGATTCTTTCAAGCTAACAAAAAATCAGTTATGACATATTTTTGGGAAGCCAACTTAAGGGCTTTTTTTTTGTTCTTACTTAAATACTCAGGGTAGTATAAGTTTTTGAGATAAAAAATTACATCCTTGTACCACTCAGAACTCATCATCTTTTAAAAAACTCCCGCCCTTTCTTCTTCTACCTCATTTACCTCAAGAGTTTGTAAGTTGCTCTTAGCCATAAGCTTAGCCAAGCCCAAAACTCTCACCAACTTTTTGGTTTGGATATCCATGTCATATTCTTGCAACTTGTTCACCCATCTGAATCTTTTGCTTGAGACCTCCATCTCTGATAAGATTTCTTTTACCATGGTGTGGGGGAACATAAGAAACCACTTTAGAACTTAGAATGTAAGGCCTAAAAACCTTTTTTTCTTTAACCAAAGTAAATGCTTGCTTCTCCATTATAGTGTATTTCAGCTCTGCCCCCTATAAGGCCTTACTGAAAAAGGAAAATTGGCCTTTCAGCCCCTTCATCATCCTTCTGTAGTAGGAAAAAATCAATAGTGTTCTTTGAAGCAAAGGAAAATAGTTGGAGAGACTTCTTATAGTCTGGATCTTCTAAAATAGGGGCATGCTTCAATGCCTCTTTGATCCCATTGAAATCTTGGGTGAGAGCCTCCTCCCATTTGATGACCTGGTCCTTATTTAGCATGGAAGTGATTGGAATGGTCAACTCAAAAATTTTTAATATGAATCTTATGATGAAGTTTATCTACCCAAAGAATGACTAAACTCCTTTCTCATTTCTTTGAATTGGGACCTTGCTGATGGCCTCTACCCTTTCTAGATCAATCATCACCCCTTCTTGTGACACAATGTGACCAAGAATCTTTGCCTTCTGCACTCCAAAATGGCATTTCTTTGGATTGAGTAAGATGCCATATTCTCTACATATTATCAACATCCTCTCCAAGTCCAGCAAGTGCTCACTTCTCTTTCTAGAAAAAAAAGTCACATCATCCTGGTAGACAGCGATAAACTCATTGCTATAACCAGAAAAAGCAACATCCATTACTCTTTGAAAGGTGGCTCCAACATTCATCAGACCAAAGGGCATATTGACATACACATATGTTCCCCAAGGAGTAGTAAATGTTGTCTTGATCCTTTCTGATTCCTTCACCACAACTTGGTTATAACCAGAGAAACCATCCAAGGTAGAGAGCAATTCAGATTTAGTCACTAACTACATCAAGTTTTCCATGTTTGGTAAATGATAATTATCCTTCATTGATGCTCTATTCAGATTCCTGAAGTCCACAGATAACTTGATGTCACCATTCTTCTTTCTAACTAGTACTAGGTTTGCAACCCAACAAGAATACCTAGTGGGCTGCATAATCCCTTTATATCTTAGATTCTTCGGTTCTTCTTGCATCTTGAGAGATAAGATTAGATTGATTGGATTTTTTTGTACTTGAATTGATTTTCATTAGTTTCTAAGGTAATCTCATGTTGAAACAAATCCTCTCTGTATGCTTTTAATTCAACATAGGTCCAAGCCATGTAATCTTGGTATTTCTTTAACAATTTGATGTATGACCGGTTCTCCTCCTTGCTAAGATTGGTGCCCAGCCAAATTTTCCTTCGTTTATCCTTAGTACCAAGATCATGCTCCTAAACATCCTTCGAGGCTGCCATATGACTATTAATAATACAATCACCATTATCAAAATTTGATTCAATAATAACCAGCCCTTTAGGAATGGTATTGGTCTTTAGCTAGATGATTCCTTTGCCAAAAAAGGTTTCCTTTCCCGCTGTTGCATACACCATTAGCTCCCAATGAATGTATTCATAAGCAAACTCTCCCTTGTTCTATAGAAACTTTTTGATTTGAGCATCATCATAAAAATTATGCCAGTTTTTAATCTTGTCAAGGACATAGGGTCTTGTCAATACCTCAACATCATATTCACAATATCGGGACATTGTATAATTGTCAAACCAAGACCCCAACACTGCAAGATTGTTTTTCAATTCATTGAGCTTCCTATCATGATGCACTATGTTGAATGAATCAAAGATATCAATGAAATCCCAAACTGCATGCTTTTACTATTTCATTCACTGATTCTTTATCGCATACATTTTTCTGACTTGTTTTACAATTAATTCTTAATCTCATTTGACAATTATTTCCTTGACACCATATTTTCAAGGAATTATTAAATCTAACAATAGTACCTCATACTCAACAATGTTGTTAGTGCACTCAAAGTTGAGTTTGAAGGAAAAAACAAACTTTTCCTGACCTGGAGAATGCATAACAACACCAACACCATTTCCAAACTTGGAGAAAGCTACATTAAATAATAAGTTCTAAGGAAATCCCTCTTCTTCAAAACACCTACATTCTTCAATCATGTGCTCCTTTCCATGAAAAAATCCCACAAAGTTATCAACATCAAAATTTGTGTACAATACCTCATAGGATGCATTATTGGGATCCTCAATAAGGTGTGACATCTTTTTTTCCCCATATAACTTGACAAGGCTTCCCTTAATTGGAATGGTGACATAAGACATATCCATTTTGATACTCCCACCAACACATGCAGCCCATTTTCTAGATAACAACATACCCCACTTGGTTGAACAGTCAGCAATGACAACATCAAGTTTTAAATATTTAGCTAGGTAAGCTACAAGCTACACCACCGAACCCTTCACACATCCCACTACTAGCACTTTTCTAGATTCCATGGCAGTGCACTTCCCATATACTATTGTTACTTAGATGTTCAGCTCATTCATGACTTCCAAAGGCATGACATTACATGATGCCCCTGAGTCAAACATACAGTTGTGGAGATATTTGTCCTTTATGATCAAAGTGGTGAAGAATTGATCCACATTTAACTGAGAATCCACCAGGGAAGTACCCAAATAAACCTCAAGTGGTTCACCTTGTTCCTCCAACACTGGTGGTGTCTCTAACTCTTCAATGACTGTAGGAGTCTCCACAATGTTGACATTTCTACCTAGGGTAGTCTTCTCTTCATTCAATCCCAAGTATTCCAGTGCCCTTTTCTTGTGCTTAGTGATCCTAAGCAACTCAACAATTGGAATATAAACTTTGATTTGGCTCAAAACTTTGGCAAGGCAACATTGGAAGGAAATATGACACAATCATTAGGTGGTATAGGATTTTTCATAGCTTGGGCATGAGGGGGGTATGATTTTTGTTTAACAATAGGAATTTTGGTAGATGCATCTTTCTTAGGAGCCTCTTTAGGAATTTTTTAAATTAAAGGATATTTTAGCTTCGCTTGAGGCCCTGTCCCTTTAGAAACCCTACTTCTTGTGTTGTACTCCTTTTCTTGAGCCACAACAACATTCATCTATAGATTCCTATCCTCCTCAAATGGGATTCCTCCATCATACTTCTTTATCATTAAATCCCTTAAATATTCAAAGTCATTATTGGTAAATTTAAAATCTTGTACAGTATCTACTTCGAAAGTATGAAAAGGAGGAAGAAGTGGTAACCTCTGAATGCAGTCCTAAAAAGTTTGTACAGTCCAAACACTTATCACCTTGGTTGAAGTTTCCCCTAATTATGAGCTCATGGAGCATCCCATCATGCAGACATCATCATCATTATCATTCATTAGCTTCTTCTTCTTCTTGTTGATATTTTTCACAAGGAGCATGTGACATCAAACATTTGTCACACCAATCAATGACCTTTGTTTCTTCCACAACAACTCTGGCAGCCAATGGGTTAGTAGCATTTTTTTCGTAGCTTGAAACAGTCTCTTTCCAAATCCAATAGGTCCCTTTCCTATGTCGGGAAAGTGCATCAAGTTGGGGGGCCAAAAGGGGGTCTTAAGTGGATGCATTTTCTTGAAAAAACAAAAACTTCAACTTCTATGAGTTTTTTGAAATAGTTACACTCAAAATTGGAAGATGTTGATATAAACATGAATCGTAGCAATTTTGAGTCTAGTTTCTAAGCTACTAAGTTTTATTGAAAGTTTAAGTGGGGTCAAACAACTAAAATACCAACAGATGCTCCTATTTTTGTTTAAAGAACATAATAGAGTGACTTTCGTGCCCCCCACCATTTTTTAAGCATTATTTATTGTTTTTGAATACCCTTTGGTAGAAAGATAGCTAGGAGCATTTAGTTTGGGCTCCATGTTTTTAGATTTTTTAACAAATATTTTGTTATTAATGATTTTTCTAGTACAAAAATTTTAAGTTTTGAAAAACAACAGAACTTCGTCCGTGCCCCCCCCTAACTACCCCAAAAAATAATTAAAAATTAGATTTGTTTTTTTAAATATGTATAGAATTATGTCCTAGTTTAGTGCTTAAATTTTTCTAATTTTAAATTTCAATGAGTCGAAAAAAAGATACATGACATGATAGATAGACATGTTTAAACTTTAAAAAATAGCTATAAAAAGGCATAGTTAGAAAAGAAATAATATGGAAACCTTATATTTGTTGGAAAAATTAGAAAATTATATTTTATACAAAGAAGAAACTTTACTTTACGTCACGGTATAATTTTTTTAAAACGAATCGATCATTTGATGTTGATTTATCATAGACAGAAGTGTGGATTTTTGCATTTTCCTAGCAAAAGCACATGTTGTTTGATGTGTTTGTGTAGGTCCATGCCTCTAAGCTTGGGGATCCAAACCGGATCCCAAGCCTTGAGGTATGGGTTGGGAAAAGGGGAAAACAACATAACATTCCTATGCGTTATGCTTTGTTTAATATATTGGGGCTCCCCCAACATTCCTTTCATCTCTTTCACGGGGATTTTTGCCTCCATTTTGTCTGGTCTGCAGCTATTCTGTACATTCTTACATGATTTTTTAGTAGTTGATTTTGTCCCCTACCCCACTAGTTGAATTTTTGTAATCATGGGTGATAAAATTTGAAGCTAAGGACAAGAGGGGAAAGTCAAGAACAAGACACTGAGAGAAATCTGGAAGAGATGAGAAGTAAAGAAATTGAAGAGAATATGAAAAACTTTGTGTAGGGAAAGGTACATCTACTATATCAAATGTAGCTAATATATTAAAAAAATTGAGGATGAAATACATAATGAAAATGTAGAGAATAATTAGTTTGCAATGAATAATGATATTGAATTGAATGATAATGTTGGTATGGATGAAGAAATTGATATGAATCCAATAGTTAAACCTTTACCTGAGAATCCAAATGTTAA
Source organism: Taxus chinensis (assembly GCA_019776745.2). NCBI lineage: Eukaryota > Viridiplantae > Streptophyta > Pinopsida > Cupressales > Taxaceae > Taxus > Taxus chinensis. The sequence continues at coordinate 777,852,328 of CM034148.1, read as the reverse complement.
CCCCGAAATTTGTATGAGAAACATTGAATGAAGAAAGTAACCTTGTAAAAGAATCTTCGCCTCTAAGAATACCTCCTTCCATTTTGCGAAGAAGAACAAATTCACTTAATTGAAATTGATGAAAACATTATAAAACCAATGCCTAACAAAATGTTCTGAAAGAAATGCGAGAAAAAAAGCTAGTGGAATTTGGGGATAAATTACTTTGAGAAATTAAATGACACAAAAAGATGTCTATTAATTTGTTACATTAATGAAATTAATTAAGATGAGACCTATAATGAAGACCCTAGGGTTAAGAACATTTAATCTTGGTTGATCAAAATGCATCAATTGTTAAAAACATACATAAAGCATACCAAACTGTAGGTGGAAAAAGACGCACCAAAGATAGTAATGCTACATGGCATGCACTTACTAATTGTATAGTAAGTGATAAAACAGTTAATAAACACTTGATTAGAAAAACAAGTAGTTCTTTGAAGCTAAACAGGAAAAACCCTAATGAAAGCAATAGAGAGACGTAAACAGTCTTGAGTCAGTAAAAAACACTAACTATTGGGCTTTCTCTAGTAGACTCCCATGGAAAGACAAGAACAAATCTGATATTCTAAAATTAATTAATCGTAAAATGTTGGAATAAGAACACAAGGGTGTCACCGAATAGAAGAGAGTACATTAAAAATAAGAATAGGTTCTCGTAATCGTGAATCGTGTGCAAAACATTTCTTAAATATGACTCAAACACAATTGTTCTATAAGTTTAAGAATGAAAATCCACAAATTAACATTAGCCAAAGATTATTTTGAAATGAAAAAACCCTTTTATGTGAAAATTAATCACTCACGTTACCAATTGTTGTTGCAGGTATTATGTTGAATTTTCAATGCATTATGATGTTTTTTTGTCAAATATGTCAGTGTTTTTCATTCTGACATCATGTTGCAAGAGAGTGTGCATTAAATGTCCCACCAAAATCTTCAAGGGAATTTATTCTGACAATATTTTGTGAATAATCAACATAGACAATTTTTTTATAACAAAGCATGTATGGATGGAACAAACAACGTATGTGGTGGCTTGCCAAATTATGAAAAGTTGTATCCATGAGGAGATTACAGATTCAATAGGAAAATAATTGGTTGGTTTCAACAAATATAAATTGGTGGGCATATCAATTAAAAGATGGAAACGAATCTAAGAGGTGTGAGCTTTTTACAAAATAATTATCATGTATCAAAATATATGGTTAAATTCATAGAGGAAGTTGTTTATGAGTATGCAAGGCACACACATAGAGATCGATGGTTGGATGAATAATTCAAGTTAAGAACAAGGACACATTCCCACTTCGTACTATTGTTTCAGTAGTTGACTTCGCAGAGAATTACACATTTGCAGCCAACAAATGGGGGTTCAGTCTCAATATTATAACTCAGTGCAAGTTGTCTATTTTTGTTGCATACATAATTCGTGCACTCTCATAGAAAGCATTGAGAAAGATCAAAAAATATTTAGAGAGTATCATTTCTACATCAGTGATGATTGGATTACATTCTACATAATATGTGCAAGGGTGTTTTCTAGGTGTTTTATGTGAACTTGAATGAGAGAAACATTAGTTTTTGATTAACATTACATTTTAGTCGGACAACTGCACATCACAATTCAAGAATGCATGGATGTTTTATACGCCAAGACATGATACACAAAGAAATAAATGTACAACATATCTTGAGTTTTACTGAGGCAGTGCATGGAAAAGGAGGGCATGATGGTGCACGAGCATATGTGAAAAGACTACTTGCAAGAGAAGACTTAAAGTTCAAGGATGGTGCTAAATTTATAGATGCAGAAAATCATTTTTGATTGGTAATTGTATGTCAAGAACATGGGCCATGAGTCTCAAGAGAAATCAATGGTTTGTATATATTTTTGGTTGATAGAGGAACAACATCTGGAACAGACTTTGAAGATTGTATGACAATTTGCAGGATCAAGTGATATGCACTCATTTCGTAGTTCAGAATGCAAATGCTTAGACTATTTATACTAGGTACATGGCATGCTTTTTGTATATAATGCATTGATTTTATATGGAATGAATGTGAGTCACAACAATGGGTAGATGATTAGACTTATAGACCTTTAATTCCACTCGACACACATCAAGTTCCACGAGCATTACAACTTGCAGTGTCTTCAAATCAAATGACAACATCACCTAAATTTGACCAAGTCTCTAATTTAGTGCAACAAGGTACATAACATATATGTACATGTCATGTTTTAGATTTTATAAATTATTAAATGGCTCGAACTCTTAATGTATTTATAAATTTCACTTGAAATTTTTTACTTTATGATACATAGGGCACATTTTTGCAGTGATTACTGCAATGGAATTTAATGAAAGAGGGGACATAGAATACTTCTTGTCTCATTGTGTAGAGAGGGAAAAAAATTTGACTTCCACAATCATTGATGGTGAAGACCTTGAAGTATCCCATTGGGTCAGTGGTGGTCACTGGATAACTTGGCTTCGACAATATCCTATCAAAAAATCAAACATATTGGTTGTTTGAAGACTATGAAGTACATCGAAAGATACTGTTGTATATATCTCCCACCCCAGGTAAATATAGTCAGGAGCAGAAAGAATATGGAAATCAAGGAAACATCAGAAATCCTGTCGATTTCGGGTTTTGAAAGTGCATTACCATGGTCGTAGGTAAGAGGCTGCACATAAATTGATGTCGACAATAAAATGGATGCGCCTATGGTGCAGGTAATAAGGTGTCGACATGCCAAAAGTAGTTCCCAAGGCACAGGTAAGAGGCGCACATCAGAGGATGTCGACATGAAAATGGATGCGCCTATGGCGCAGGTAAGAAGGTGTCAACATGAAGAAGTTCGAGCCTTAGCACAGGTAAAGGACGCACGACACAAAGGTGTCGACATGAAGAAGTTCATGACTTGGTGTAGGTAAAAGGGTACATGACACAAGGCGTCGACATGAAGAAATTAGTGCCTTGGCGCAGGTAAAGGGCGCATGACACAAAGTGTCGACATGAAGAAATTTACGCCTTGGCGTAGGTAAAGGAAAGACTACATAAGGTGTCGACATGAAGAATTTCATGCCTTGGTGCACATAAGAGTATGTCGACATAAGGATGGATGCGTCAGGGAGCATCTTCAGGAGCCGCAACATTTTGAGCGCTGACAGGAAGTAGACCCTGACCCAGATATTCAGATGGCCATAAATTTTCACAGGGAGCTTAGATTAATACAAGATTGGACTTTTCAGAAATCTTACGAGGTCCTCAGTCCAACTACGACTGGATATCTTTAATTGGGTGAGAAAAAATTCTTAAAAATACAAAAGTACAGTTCACCACTTTTTGGGTTTTGTTAGGGTTCTCACCTACCACCATATTGAGATGAATTAAATGCAACCTGGAGGTGGTTGGGGTAGATTTGGATTTCCTCTCTCTTCCCTCTCTCATTCTTCCTATAAATTGTAAGGAGGGGATTCTTTCTAAATGTTGGACATTCTTGTTTTGCCCCTCCCTTCTTCTCTTTGGCAGGTGAATTTGTGGAGTTCAAACCTCCCATCTAAAACTGTAATGCAACTTTACCTCTTGGCACTTTGTAATGTATTGTGTCAATATTTGGAGCAAATAATGCATGTCTTTGGATGATTCTCAACCCTCCCTATGTTCATTTGCATCCTCTTGATCTTTCACTACAAATCTGGTTATTTGTGCATGATCTTGCATTGCATTTTAATGGTTTGTGTTTATTGGCAAGACAGGTGTTCTTCATTCCTCGGTGCATCACCTTTGTTAGTTTAGGTTTATTTTTATGCATCTTCTTACCCTGTCTCCTTGGAAAGTTAGTTTAGGTTTTGAGTAAACCCTCTACATTTTTTAGGTGTGCATCTGAACAGAGGAATAGGAACCAGCCTTCATCCGGAGAGCTTTTCCGATTTCGCAAGGTCCCACACTTAGGAAAAGCTCCATGTTAAGTAATCACACTGAGAGTCTCAACCCATCAAGTTGCAAACATTTAGGGGTGTTTTGATTCACCATCTACAATTTTTACATGCCTGGTGGGACCAAGAGGTCATTCCACAAGATTTTAAGGAATTTTCAAGAAATTTGGACAAAAAAATTACAGGTTTTTACAATTTCATATTTTTCACCTTCAAGTATGAACTTTGAAATCGATTTTCAAGGACTTAACTTGCTCGAAACAAGTCAAAATTTCACCACTTGATAGATCGGGGGATAATATTCAAAAGGGTATTCTTATATTTTTGAGATTTTGAATTTCAAAATTTCATGGTTTTTAGTATTTTGGGTTTTCACAGTTACCTTGCATGACTTGAGTTTCACCTGTACCTTTCACGGATTAGTAGTTGCACAACAGGACTCGATAACCGAATTGAAGAACTGTATCTTTCAGATCCTTCAAAGTTTTAATTTCTATTTTTAATATAGTCAGGTTTGGTGTGTAACTTGGCAGATCCAACGTTTTCAAGCTCGTTCTCTAACACATCTGGCGACTCCAAAGGGATAGAATTCTGTGGTATAGCAGCACAAGTTACCCAGGCACATGAGAATAATTCGAACCAGGTGTGATACTCGAGAAGAGGGTTTTATTTTTCCACTTACAACTATCACCAAGTAGAGGAAGGTGAGGAAGAGGACCACGAAGATCACCATCTCCACCTAACCGGACTTTGTCTACACCTCCACCTGGTAGACCTTTTCTCGCATCAACCAAAGTTCTTAGGCCAATCATAATGGCAAATCTACCATGGAATCCCTCTATCAATTTCACTAGCAGCATCCCACTTTCCCTCAATGCACATAATCTAATTCCATTTGCAGCATTGAAGAACATTCCATTTTTCACTGGAGAAAATCATACGACTCCTGGTGATCATGTCAAATACATTGCTAACATTTGCGCAATCCATGAGATAAATGAAATCGATGTTGCTGTCAAATTACTGGCATCTTCGTTTAAAGGGAAGGCATTGCAATGGTTTAGGAGCCTTGGAGCTGGTTCTATCCAAAATTGGAATCATTTATGCATAGTTCTCCATGAGTAGTTTGGAGAAAAGGGAGACAATTTGTCTCTACTTGAACAATTGATGACTATCAAGAGAGCTCCCAATGAGCAGCTGACTGACTTCAACTTCATATTTCAAAGGTCTTAGAATAGGATTCCAGTGGCCGTTAGGCCAATAGCTGAAGGTGCCTTTCTATATTATCTTCAAGCTTTGAATTCTGATATTTCTATGTTAATTCAATCTATGGGAGGCACAACCTTACCTACTGATTATAGCATTACCATTAGGGTTGAATCTGTCTTATTCAAGCTGGTAAACTAGCTCCTAGGCCCTCTCATGCCCTTGTATCCAAACTTAGAAAATCCAAGCACTAGTCAAGCACCCACTTTGGCTCTTATTCCCACTCCTAGAAATCAAAGTTCAAATGAAACTTCTACTTCATCCTCTAGTGCTTCAAAAGAACTCCAAGAGAGTTCATGAAACAATTGAAAATTTTGAGAAATGAGCTGGTTACACTCAAGAGGCAGCAGGCCCAAAGCTTTAGACCTTCTTTTCGGCCTCAAGCTCAGCCTAATAAGCCACCATACCAGCCCAATAGGCCACCCAATCCAACTACAAATCAAAGCCAAGTAAGGCCTCCCGCTAATAGACCATTTCAGCCTTATAACCCCAATGTTACATCTTCTTCTAAAGCATTAGTGCCAGTGCAAAACAACATAGCTCAAGAGTGTGATTGGTGTTTCCCATGCAATGAACCTCACAACCAATCTATGTGCTTCAATGGTGCTTTAAACCAAGCCTTGATGGTGACCACTACTGGCATAGAGGGTGAAGTGAGTCAAGAAACAAATAAGCAACAAGGGACATCTCAGCAAAACACAGCTCCAAATGATACCGCACTTGTGAATTGGCAAGCTGAGGATTTTTGTGGCATAAATCAAACAATTTCTTAGATTGTAGCGGCTAACACAAGATCAGATAAGAGGAATATCGGTGAAGGGAAGTCATTTGCCTCAAGTGATCTACAACCTTCCATCACTCCATAAGGTGTTGGTAAGCAAAATACAGCTCCAAACATGCAAGGACAGCCCAAACCACCTTCTAAACCAACTCAAATGCCAGCTATTGTTGCCCATGTGCAAGAAAGGAATGTGCAGGCTAAAGGACAACAAAGAGATCTTTCATCCCCATTTAGCATCATTGATCAAATGAAGAAGACAAACGTGAATATATCAATGTGGGAATCTTTATCCATCCTAGGCCAAAGAGATCTTCTACAAGCTGCCATGAAGGATTGGTCAACTTCGAACCAGCAGGTTCCTATGCAAGAGAATGTCCTCACAAATGCTGCTCAGCCTAAAGGGAATCATGGAGGACAACAAGGTAAAGTTTTTAAACCCGCTCCATTCTATGTTTCATTAATCATTGGGGATAAACTAGTACACAATTGCATGATTTATTCTGGGGCGAGTAGTTCTATCATGCCCAAGCAAATAGCTGATCAGTTGGGTCTCCAATATGAAGTCATATCAAAGGGGGCAGTGCAATTGGATGGGACAGTAGTAGCAATGGTGGGAGTGATTAAAGGTTTGAATCTTACCTTGCATACATGCCCCAACGTTACCGTTTTGCAAGATGTGTTAGTAATAGATTTGCCACCACTCTTTGCCCTATGCTTATCAAGGTATTTCACAGCCAAAATTGGAGGCTACTTATCTACTGACTAGTCACACATGTTTTTCAGAACAAGATATGGTACTAAGGTCACACTCAAATCCGAACCAATTGCAAACTTTCATATTGAGCCTCATACTCCAAGCCAAATCAATGCCAACTATTCAGCATTTGATCAAGAAGATTATCGAAGCATAGATGAAGCTAACACCAAAGTTGGAAGCATCCTAGATTTGACTCTTGATGAATGGGCAAGCAAGGTACATGCTTTTGATCCCTACCAAGAAGTAGAAGAATCTAAGCTAGGAGTCTATGACATACATGAAGAAAACCAGTCTATCCCTAGCATCACCAAACCATACCATAAGGATGAAAATGAGGTATGGCAGTTATTTTTCGATGGATCAACGAGTAGGCAAGGTGTAGGAGGAGGAGTTATGCTTGTTTCACCTCAAGGCATGAAATATTATTTAGCTTTCCATTTCTAGTTTTCCTATTCAAACAACACAGCTGAATACGAAGCATCGATTCATGGAATTCATGGAATTCATTGGGCCAGGAAAAGGGGCATAAAGAACTTGCAGGTGTTTGGAGATAGCGAGCTAATCATCAATCAAGTCAAGGGACAACATGCTACAAATAATGACCTACTGAAGAACTACAAGAATAGGGTATGGGACCTCGTTGAGGATTTCGAAGCTTTCAACATTGTGTCCATACCCAGGAAGAAAAATGAAGCTGCAGATAGGATCACAGTAGTTGGAGCAACATTTGATGTGGTTGACAACATCAGAAGGGAAAAAAACACAACCACATATCCATGTGCTTGTGAGGCCAGCAGTTCCAGATAATAACACAAGCTGGAAGGTGTTTGAGAATGATCAACAGATTGTCAATTTTTTATAAGAAGAGGTTGAATTCTCAGCTAGGAATCAGGATAGAATAGAGCAACAGTACGGGGATCAGGTAGTGTAGCTGTGAACAAACAATCTTCCTAAGGGTTTAGTAACATTAGAGTCTATCTTCAACCCTAACGAACAGTTCCGTAAGGAAAAGGCTAACATACAGGCTAAGAGAGAAGATTCAGAGCCAATTCTAGTTGGGGAAGGAAAAACATTTCAAATTGGTAAAGTGGCCACTGAGCAGGAGAAATCAGATTTCATACAGCTTTTCCAAGAATTTCCAGATGTCTTCACCAGGAGATATGAAGACTTGAGAGGATTCAATCCGAAGTTGGCACAACATACCATAGAATTGGATCCAGATGCTAAGCCCATCAGGCAGAAGCAAAGACCAGTCAACCCTCACATTGAGCCTCTAATGAAGAAAGAGCTAAATAAACTAATAGAGGAAAGCATTATATTCCCGATCAAGCACTCAAGCTGGGTTGCAAAATTGGTTCCGGTCAGGAAGAAGAGTGGAGAAATCAGGTTGTGTGTAGACTTCCAAGACCTCAACAGGGCATCTCTCAAAGACCATTACCCACTTCCTTCAATGGAACAAATATTGCAAGTGGTATCCGGTTTAGAGAGATTCTCTCTCCTAGATGGCTACTCAGGGTATAATCAGGTAATGGTGAAAGAAAATGACCAGTTCAAGACGACTTTCACTACCAAATGGGGCACCTATGCCTACAAGAAGATTCCATTTGGGCTATCAAATGCTGGAGCCACTTTCCAAAGGAAAATGGATATGGCATTCAAAGGATTGATCACTAAAATAGTTCTAATACATATTGACAACATCACTATATTCTCCAAAAATGCAGCGGATCACCTCTTTCATTTGAGGCAAGTATTTCAGAGGTGTAGAAGATTTGGGGTATCATTGAATCCCAAAAAAAGCATATTCTTGGCTCACGAGGGAAAGCTTCTAGGCCATATTGTTTCAAAGGAGGGGTTGACGATTGACCCAGAAAGAGTTGAAGCAATCCAATCATTGCCATAGCTAAGTCACAAGAAGGCTCTTCAAAGCTTCTTAGGAAGGATCAAGTTTGTCCGTAGGTTTATTCCAAACTTTGTAGCTCTCGTAACGCCAATAACACTGATGTTAAAAAAGAGCATGGCATTTAAGTGAACATCTGAAGCCAAGGAAAGTTTTGAGGCAATAAAAGAGGCTATATCTCAAGCTCCGACTCTCGTCAATCCATACTTCTCCAAGAACTTCATGCTATATGCCTTCAGTGGTGGAGACATAATTTATGCAATCCTAGTACAACAAAACAAAGAGGGATTAGAACAACCAGTTGCTTTCTTCAGTCAAGGTCTGGAGGAATACAAAACAAGGTACTCTTTCATTGAAAAGCATGTCCTTGCAATGATCAGGAGCTTAAAGAAATTCAAGCACCTAGTCTCAAACAACAAGATCCAATTGTTGGTCTCTCATGCTGGAGTCAAGGACTTCCTTCTAAAGAAGGATTTGAACGAGAAACGTGCAGGATGGATAACCCATGTCATGGAATATGAAATTGAGATCAAGGTCACGAAACTAGTATGTGGAAAAGGACTATGTAAACAACTAGCTTTGAGTCGGCAAGTTGAAGCAGGTGATGAAAAAGAGATTGTCTTGGTACTATAGGATGGTCAAGAACAGTAAAATAATGATGTTTCTGCTCCTTGTTGGACTCAAAATATGATACACTTCCTACAGACAAGCCTATGCCCTCCAGAAATGAGAAAATCAAAGAGGAGATACTTCAAATTACAAGCCATTCCATATGTGCTTGTTGATGGTGTTTTGTTTAAAAAATACATCAATGGAGTTATATTGAGGTGCATTGGGATAGGTCAAATTGAGAGGGAGTTACAAGATTTTCATGATGGATATTCTGGAGGACATTTCGCCCCACGAGTAACAGCTCTCAAGATAATGAAGGAAGGATATTATTGGCTGACAGTGTTCAGTGACTGTTATACAGGGATAAGAAAGTGGAAGAAATGTGCACACTTCACTGGAAAAGAAAGGCTAGCAGCGCTTCCATTGCACCCAATTTTGGTTGACCAACCATTTATGCAATGGGGATTGGACTTCGTCGGGGTCATCAATCAAAAATCAAGCCAAGGCCACAAGTGGATTCTCACAGCAACAGAATATTTCACCAAGTGGACTAAAGCAATAGCACTCGAAGAAGCAAATGAGTCTAACATACTAGACTTTTATGAAGGAATAGTGACCAGGTTCAGTTTACCGGCTACTATCATATCAGAAAATGCATTGGCATTCATAGGTTCCAAGATTACAGAATGGGTTATCAAGAATGGAATCTATTTGAGCACCTCTTAAAACTATTACCCGTAGGGTAATGGACAAGCATAGTCCACGAACAAGAATTTGCTAAGAATCATCAGAAGGAATCTGGATGAAAAACAAAGGACATGGCATACCAAGATAAAATCAGCATTATGGGCTGACAGGATAACGCTAAAGAGATCTACAGGTAATTCTCCCTACAAGTTGGTCTATGGGAAAGAGGCAGTATTGCCTATATCATGAGAATTTCCAGCATTGGAGCTCATGAAGCAGTTGGAGTTGTCTGAGTTCGAACCAATGGAGGCTAGGTATGCAGAGCTGATGGAATTAGAAGAAATAAGACAACATGCAGTTTTGATGATTGAGAAAGATCAAGCCTTAGTAAAAAGATGGTTTGATAAGAAGGAAAGAGCAAAGACCTTCCAGGAGGGGGACCTAGTTCTAAAATGGGATGCAGATCGGGAAAAACCAGGAAGGCATTCCAAGTTTGATGCCATTTGGAGTGGCCCGTACATGGTCATGGGATGTATAAGTAGTAATACCTTCCAATTGTCTACATTGGATGGAGAAGAACTCCCAATTCCGGTTAACGGAATCTACCTTAAACATTGCTACTAAAAGGGAAAGGGTTTACCCTTGTAAATATTAGCCTAGATTTCAATTCCTCTAAGTGTGTATGCACATTGTCTTGTTGTAGTTAGGTTTCAATTTCCCTAAGTGCTCTGGCATAGGTTTTGTTGCTATCAAGTTGAATTTTTATAGTTCAGCATGCTCTCAGAGAAGGAGTTGTGGTATCAGGATAGGGATCAGATATCAGGTTGGTTTCAGGTTATTGCTTATGACTCCATGCCCAATGGATTGCTAAAAGGCCACTGATCTTCTACCTAGCAGGAAGGTGATCCCGTTGAGTCACCAAATTGTTGTATATATATCCCCCTAGGTAAATATAGACAAACAGAAAGATATGGAAATCAAGGAAACATCAGAAGGTGTCGACATGCAAAAATTCACACCCAAGGCATAGGTATGAGGTGCACATCAAAGGATGTCGACATGAAAATGGATGCTCCTATGGCACACGTAAGAAGGTGTCGACATGCAAAAATTCATGCCCAAGGCATAGGTAAGAGGCGCACATCAGAGGATGTTGACACGAAAATGGATGCGCCTATGGCATAGGTAAGAAGGTGTCAACATGAAGAAGTTCGCGCCTTAGCGCAGGAAAAGGGCACATGACACAAGGTGTCAACATGAAGAAGTTCGCGCCTTGGCATAGGTAAAGGGCGCATGACACAAGGTATCGACATGATGAAATTTTCACCTTGGCATAGGTAAAGGGCACATGACACAAGGTGTCAACATGAAGAAGTTCACTCCTTGGCATAGGTAAAGGGCGCACGACACAAGGTGTCGACATGAAGAAGTTCGCGCCTTGGCGCAGGTAAAGGGAACACAACACAAGGTGTCAACATGAAGAAATTTGTGCCTTGGCGCAGGTAAAGGGCGCATGACATAAGGTGTCGACATGAATAATTTCATGCCTTGGTACACGTGAGAATATGTCGACATAAGGATGGATGCGCCGGGGCGCATCCTCAGGAGGCGCAACATTTTGAGTGCTGACAGGAAGCAGACCCTGAACCATATATTTAGATGGGCATAACTTTTCACAGGGAGCTCAGATTAATGCAAGGTTGGAATTTTCATAAATCTTACAAGGTCCTCTTTCCAACTACGATTGGATATCTTTAATTGGGTGAGAAAAAATTCTTAAAAAAGCAAAATACAGTTCACCACTTTTTAGGTTTTGCTAGGGTTCTCGCCTACCACCATAATGAGATGAATTAAATACAACCTGGAGGTGGTTGGGGTGGATTTGGATTTCCTCTCTCTTCCCTCTCTCATTCTTCCTATAAATTGTAAGGAGGGGCTTCTTTCTAAATGTTGGACATTCTTGTTTTGCTCCTCCCTTCTTCTCTTTGGCAGGTGAATTTGTGGAGTTCAAACCTCCCATCTAAAACTGTAATGCAAATTTGCCTCTTGGCACTTTGTAGTGTATTGTGTCAATATTTGGAGAAAATAATGCATGTCTGTGGATGATTCTTAACCCTACCTGTGTTCATGTGCATCCTCTTGATCTTTCACTACAAATATGGTTATCTGTGCATGATCTTGCATTGCATTTTAATGGTTTGTGTTTATTGGCAAAATAGGTGTTCTTCATTCCTCGGTGCATCACCTTTGTTAGTTTAGGTTTATTTTTATGCATCTTCTTACCTTGTCTCCTTGGCAAGTGAGTTTAGGTTTCGAGTAAACCCTCTACATTTTTTAGGTGTGCATCTGAACAGAGGAATAGGAACCGGCCTTCATCCGGAGAGCTTTTCTGATTTCGCAAGGTCCCACACTTGGGAAAAGCTCCATGTTATGCAATCGCACTGAGAGTCTCAACCCATCGAGTTGCAAACATTCATGGGTGTTGTGATTCACCATCAATAAGTACATCGGAAAATACTTCACTATACACATTTGGTCCTTGCAAAAAATATTAAATTAATCAAATATCGAGGTCGGCCATCAAACAATAATATGTGGAAGGTTCACGAATCAGATCATGAATCAATTCCTGCTATTGTCAAGAATAGATTTGATCCTTATGGTTCATTGGATTGAATTTTCAAAGGTATGTTCTTCATGAATTTAATTTGAATATTTACTTAAATGATCTTGTTTAAATTTTTTATGATTTAAAATTCTATTTAATTTATTACTAACATGTTTATGTAGGTTAGTGGTGCCAAAAAATATTCCACCTTCAGGTGGTTAGCACTGTCAGTAGAGAATTTACGATTCTTGAAGCCAAGTGAAGCTAAGAAAAATTAAATATTAGAAAAGAACAACAAACAAACATTCTCATTTCACCACCTATATTTTAAAAATATCTTATTGAAAATATCATTTCACAACCCTTATTATTCAGGTGATTGGAAATGGATAACCTTACACTGAATCAGTCTAAATAGAGACTGAGAAAACCATGAAAGACTTTCATATCCTAGACAAGGTAGCTCGAAAGGATAGGGAGCATAGGGAAAAAAAACGTTACCCTGACCTGTTGGAGTAGTTGGTTTAGTCCAATGAACTTTTGTTTGCAAACTACAGCATCTGACAGCCCTACACTGACTCAGAATGCAGTATTTCTCATGTTTACAAAGAATATCACAATGAGAGAACTAGATGGACATCAAGAAAACCATGAAAGGATTTCATAGATGGACCCAACGCAGATCTCTTGGTTCTGATGAGACATCTCTAGGTGCCACAGAGTCTGAAAAATCACCTGTCAAAATATGGCATGTTTGGGCCTCAGGGCTCTTAAGCAACAACGCCCAGACGGGATAGCCCAAAAGCATGGAGAGGGTAGGGAGCGAAAGTAAATCCTCCATTAGTGTTGACTACGCCATCCCAACGTGTTGGTGTAGTTGGTTTGGTCCCATAAAATTCCATTTGTAAACTATAGCATCTTACAACCCTACACTGACTCAAACTACACTATTTATCACGTTTACAAACAATAGGACAAAAAGAGAACCAAATGGATATGTAGAAAACCATGAGAGGATATTGTAGAGGGACCCAACATGGAGCTCTCAGATTTAATGAGACATATCTAGGTTACATGGAGTCTGAGAAATCACCCGTTGAAGATATGGCGTGTTTGGGCCTTGTTATCACCGAATCACAGCACCCCCATGCTTATACAAGTGCCTATACTTGAACTCATGGTGTGATTGGATAACATGGGTACCATCTCCAAGTTGTGGGACTTGCTACTTGAGATAGACCTCCAGAGAAAGCTAGTTCTTGCTCCTAAACTACCTGCCACAATCTACTCTAATGCAGGATAAGCTAACTGTTCTAATTTAAATTTCCAAGGGACCAGGGAGAGAGAATACATAAAATGAAAGCCTACACCAAAGTGGTGATACACCAAAAAAGGAGGGTGTGAGAGTAATCTCCAAATGTGTGAAATACAGAGGCAAAGTGCACACTAGAAGAGGTGATGACAGTTCACCATAATCTAGCAAAATGCATTCACAACAATATTCCAAGCATACACAATGTTAATGAATCCCTGCAAGAACATAATAATAGACACAATATTCTTATGTAAAGATCAAAGGGGCAAGAAGAATGCAAGAAAAACATAGCAGGGGAAGATACATCCACAAACTGGTATTTTATTGCTTCATGTTGTGCACAGTTCAATCTATTACAAGATAAGGGCCTAGATCACCATGCAAGGATTCCACTACAAGGGCCTGCAACACACTGGCTTCAAAAAGCAATTTTGGCAGAGCTTTGCTACCCAAAAACTCCCCCTTTACAATGAACCCAACACTCCAAATTATAGAAAAATGAGAAGGAAAAGCGAAGGGAAAATGGAAATCCCGAAATCTGTCCTTCAACCACCTGTAAGAGGCATTAAATTGAGTGAAATGATTGTATATTGCTTGAAAAATGCTCTCCATACTGTCCCATGTGCTGCAGCAGAGAAAGAATGATGACCATGCCTCTTAATTAATCTCCCAACTACCAAATAAAACACTGTTCTGAACCCGTAAAAGTTTTCTTAAAAAACTCAATCATTTTCTGATAAAATCTGAAATTTCTTGATTTCTATGCATCGGGCTCGGAACCACGATTCCAACGGTACCAATTTTGTGTGATTTTGTTGAGAAATGCAAAAGTTATGGCCTTCTGAGTGCGGGCAGCTATTTTGGGTCTGGCAGGCGTTTTCTGTCATTTGACGGGAATGAGCATTAACTGACTGGAGCCGAATATGTTTATTTTATTTAAATATATCTAACCTCATTAAAAATAATAAATCCCCCTTTTTTTTGCGTAGAGGACGTCGTGCTCATTCCAGAAAGTCCAATTTTGTGAAAATCGGAGCTCGGAGTCAAAAGTTATGGCCGTTTGAAGTTTCCGGACCAAACGTTGACTTTTCTTCTTCTCCTTCGGCCGCTTCGGATTTTCGCGTCCCACACGTCCCTTTGTCCCGAATGTCCCAGTGCTAAAGTTCCCTGTTTCAGCTGAACCAACCGGTTCGTGTACTCGCGGACCAGATGTCCCATTTGCTTTCGGACTACCTTGACTCATTTCACCTGGTTCGGCCAGTTCGCATACTTTTGTCCCGCGCGTCCCAGACTGTTTCGGGCTGCCTTGACTCATTTTGCCGGGTTCATCCGGTTCATGTACTTTTGTCCCATGCATCCCAGACTATTTCGGGCTGCCTTGACTCATTTCACCCGGTTCGGCCGGTTCGCGTACTTTTATCCCGCACGTCCCAAACTATTTCGGGCTGCCTTGACTCATTTCACCCGGTTCGGCCGGTTCGCGTACTTTTGTCCTGCGCGTCCCAGATAGTTTCGGGCTGCCTTGCCTCATTTCACCTGGTTCGGCCAGTTTGCGTACTTTTGTCCCACGTGTCCCAGACCATTTCGGGCTGCCTTGACTCATTTCGCCCGGTTCGGCCGGTTCGCGTACTTTTGTCCCGCGCGTCCCAGACTGTTTGTTTCAACAGTTAGTCATTTTTTTCAACTTTTCGGCCAGTTCAGATTTCCGCATCCCGCGCATCCCTTTGGCCCGGATGTTCCAAATGCTGCACAGACTGCCTGGCGACCTTTCGGCTGGTTCACGCCCAGATGTCCCAACTGTCGCAAGGACTGCCTGGACTAGGACTTAGCCATTTTTCTTGATTTTTCCTGGCCCGAGTTTGTGTTTTGCAATTTTTTACATTTTCTCAGAACTTGCTCTCTTCTTCTTGGACAGGGGAGTTAGAAAAATATGAGGGGACCCTAGAAAGATGACCTTTTGCCCTGACTCAATATAATTGCTTGGGACTAAGGAATTTGATGCATGTTATCAAAATTACCTTGAGGGGTGAATTTTGGATAACAGGCCTCAGGTCTCTAAAGCGACTACGCCCAAATGGGGTAACCCGAGAGCACAAGGAGCATAGGGAAAAAAAAATTATCCACTAGCATTAACCAGGCCACCTTGATGAGTTGGCATAGTTCGTTTGGTCCCATAAGCTTCCATTTGAAAACTATAGCCTCTGGCATCCCTACACTGACTGAAACTGCACTATTTCTCATCTTTACAAACAATAGGACACCGAGAGAACTAGATGGTGAAAGAGAAAACTGCGAGAGGATTTTGTAGAGGGCCTTGATGTGGAGCTCTCAGATATGACAAGATGTCTTTAGGTGCCATGGATTCTGAGATATCACATGTCAAAGATATGTTGTGTTTGGGCCTTAGGGCTCTTAAGCGACTACACCCAGACGGGGTAGCCCGAGAACACGGGGAGTGTAGGTAACAAAAAAAAATCCTCTATTAGCATTCAAAGGCCACCCTAACATGTTGGCATATTTGGTTTGGTCCCATGAGCTTCTAATTGCAAAATACAGCATCTGGTAGCCTTACACTGACTCAGACTGCACTATTTCTCGCGTTTACAAAAAATAGGATGGCGAGAGAACTGCATGGATACCAAGATGGAATACTTAGTTTTGATGAGATTTCTCTAGGTGTAACGGAGTCCGAGAATTCACATGTCAAAGATATGGCTTATTTGGGCCTCAGGGCTCTTAAGCGACTACGCCCGGACGGGGTAGCTCGAGAGCACGAGGAGTGTAGGAAACAAAAAAAATTCTCCACTAGCATTCACCAAGCCACCCCGATGTGTTGACGTAGTTGGTTAGGTCCCATGAGCTTCTGTTTGTAAAATACAACATCTAACAACCCTACATTGACTCAAATTGCACTATTTCTCGAGTTTACAAATAATAGGACAGCGAGAGAACTGGATGAAGATGAAGAAAACCATGAGATACTTTCATAGAGGGCACCAAAATGGAGCTCTCGGTTCTGACAAGACATCTCTACATTCCACGGAGTCTGAGAAATCACATGTCGAAGATACGGTGTGTTTGGGCCTCAGAGCTCTTAAGCGACTACGCTAACATAGATATCGTATTACTACAAACGAAAGATCATTGGACTGAACCAACTACTCAAAAATATTGGGGTGGCCTTGTGAATGCTAGTGGAGGCTTCATTTTTATTCCCTATGCTCCCCGTGATTTCGGGCTACCCCGTCCAAGCATAGTCACTTAAGAGCCCTGAGGCCCAAACATGCCATATCTTTGACGATTGATTTATCAGACTTTGTGGCACCTAGAGAGGTCTTGTCAGAACCAATAGCTCCATGTCAGGGCCCTCTAATAAATCCTCTCATGGTTTTCTCTGTCTCCATACGGTTCTCTCATTTTCCTATTGTTTGTAAACACGACAAATAGTGCAGTCTGAGTGTAGGGCTACCAGAGGTTGTAGTTTGCAAACAGAAGCTCGTGGGACCGAACGAACTATACCAATATGTTAGGGTGGCCTAGTGAATGCTAGTGGAGACTTTTTTATTGTTCCCTATGCTCCCTGTGCTCTCGGACTACCCCATTCGGGCGTAGTCGCTTAAGAGCCCCAAGGCCCAAACATGCCATATATTCAACGGGTGATTTCTCGAACTCCATGGAACCTAGAGATGTCTCCTCAAAATTGAGTGCTCCATGTAGGGGCCCTCAACAAAATTCTCTCACATTTTTCTTCGTCTCCATCTGGTTATCTTGCTATCCTTTGTTTGTAAACGCAAGAAATAATGTATTGTTAGTCAGTGTAGGGCTGCTAGATGTTGTATTTTACAAACAGAAGCTCATGGGACCAAACCAACTACGCCAACATGTCAGGGTGGTGTAGTGAATGCTAGTGGGGGATTAATTTTTTTTTCCTACGCTCTCCGTGCTCTCGGGCTACCCAGTCCGGGCATAGTCGCTTAAAAGGCCTGAGGCCCAAACATGCCATATCTTCGACATCTGATTTATCAGACTCCATGGCACCTAGAGATGTCTAATTAGATTTGAGAGCTCCATGTCAGTTCCCCCTACTCGTGGTTTTCTCCATCTCCATCTGGTTCTCTCACTGTCCTATTGTTTGTAAACTCAAGAAATAATGTAGTCTGAGTTAGTGTACGGCTGCTAGATGATGTATTTTTCAAACAGAAGCTCGTGGGACAAAACCAACTATGCTAACACATTGGGGTGGCTTAGTGAATGCTATTTGAGGATTGTTTTTTTTTTCCTACACTCCCCATGCTCTCGGGCTACCCCATCCGGGCGTAGTCGCTTAAGATCTCTGAAGCCCAAACATGCCATATCTCGACATTGATTTCTTGGACACCATGGAACCTAGAGATGTATCATAAAATCTGAGAGCTCCATGTTAGGGCCCTATATAAAATCCTCTCATGGTTTTCTCCATCTCCATTCGGTTCTCTTGTTTTTCTATTATTTGTAAACGTGAGAAATAGTGTAGTCTAAATTAGTGTAGGATTGCTAGAAGCTGTATTTTGCAAACAAAAGCTTGTGGGAACAAACGAAGTATGCCAACACATCTGGGTTTCTTGGTGAACACTATTGAAATATTTTTTTTTGTTCTTTAAGCTCCCTATACTCTCGAGCTACCTCATCTGGGCGTAGTTTCTTAAGACCCCTGAGGCCCAAACACGCCATATCTTCGACATGTGATTTCACGGACTCTGTGGCACCTAGAGACATCTAGTAAGATCTGAGAGCTCCATGTCAAGGCTCTCTATGAAATCCTCTCATGGTTTTCTCCATCTCCATCTGGTTCTTTTGTTTTCCTATTGTTTGTAAATGCTAGAAATAGTGCAGTTTCAGCCAGTGTAGGGTTGTCAAATGTTGTATTTTGCAAATGAAATGTTGTGGGACCAAAAAGACTACTCCAACATATTTTGGTGGCCTGGTAAAACCTAGTGGAGGCTTTTTTTTAGTTTCCTACACTCCTCGTGCTCTCAGGCTACCCCATCTGGGCGTAGTCGCTTAAGAGCACTGATGCCCAAACACGCCATATCTTCGACGAGTGATTTCTCACATTCCTTGGCACCTGGAGATGTATCGTTAGATCCAAGAGCTCCATGTCGAGGTTATATACAAAATCCTTTTGTGGTTTTCTCCTTTTTCATCTGGTTATCTTGTTGTGCTATTGTTTGTAAACACGAGAAATAGTGCAATCTGAGTTAGTGTAGGGCTGCCAGAAGCTGTAGTTTTAAAACAGAAGCTCATGGGACTGAACTAATTACGCCAACATGTTGGAGTGGCCTTGTGAATGCTAGTGGAGGCTTATTTTTTGTTTCCTATGCTCCCCATGCTCTCGGGATACCTTGTTTAGGCATAGCCGCTTAAGAGCCCTCAGGCCCAAACATGCCATATGTTTGACGGGTGATTTCTCGGTCTCCGTGGCACCCAGAGATGTCTCATCAAATCTGAGATCTCCTTGTGGGGGCCATCCATGAAAGTATCTTGTTGTTTTTTCCTTCTCCATCTGGTTCTCTCGTTGTCATATTTGTTTTTAAATGTGAGAAAAAGTGCAGTCCGAGTCAGTGTAGGGCTACCTTGTCTGGGCATAGTCACTTAAGAGCCCTAAATTAATATATTGGCTTAAGAATGAATTTTATAGGGGTATGTCTAAAAACACATGGGAGTTATCAATCACCTAGTAAATATTTCTTGTTTATTTTTGGATGGGAGTCAGCTTGCCTACGGCGTAGTGACCTTCCATTCATTGATAATTTATGTTATGATAAACACATGGATGCACTCAAAAGTGACTTAAAAAGGATATGGGTAGTCATCAAGCCTAGTGAAGGGTGTGATGTGATTTCCAAATAACTTGAAATGCCTATAGATTTAAAGGAAGTAACATGAATTGGACAAGATTAGACAATCAAGAATCATTGACTGTCTGAATCAGAATGTCATTGCATCTAGATACATTCTCAAGTATTGGAGTAATGTATATGGAGAGAGATTCTCAAAATATCAACAGATGAAAGGCATCGAATTGTGATGACTGTTGGGTCTTTTAACAAGGGAGAAGACTACGAAGCATAGAATAATGTAGTAATTCCATGATAAGATAGGAACCAGTACAAAGAGACTATTACCAAGAAGAAGTGCAAGTAAGGTAGATACATCTATACACATTGATAAACTGAATGAATAGTTACTTAGATTACGTAACTCTTTATATACATACATTTAATAAATATTAATTTCCAAAGTTTGATGCATATTATACACTGAAAATCCTAGTGCATGTACATCACCAATAAATAAATAAAAATCCATAATGTCTTAAATATTGTCAAGTTCACATCATATTAGATTCATGTGAAAATAATCACAGAAATGTAAGGTCTCATACAAAATTATCAAGTTCCAAATAGTATTTTAATGTGCATAATAAATACAAAAAATCTCAAATAGCTCATCTACCATCAAGTTTGAATGCCATATAGGCTTACATACAATGTCATGCACATAGGCATACAAAAACAATGTCATGTAAGACATATATATTTCCTACTCATCAAAATCTATCCCTTTCTTGGCCTTTCTCGAATAAGGCCCTCCCTTAGGAAAAGATGGAGATCCATGAGATGACTTTGGATCACATGAGCCTATGCTTCGAGTCCTCTTCCGTTGAATACTCACTTGTAGGAGAGCCTATAAATGCAAACAATGTTTTTTTTTCAAAACTTAATTTATATTTATTTTCAACATGTATTTAAGACAATGCTATAATGAAAGTATTTACATAAATACACAAACTTACCGCAAGTTGTTGATCACACCGAATTTGCATCTCACACTCAGATGAGTCATCAGGAGCTCCTAGAATACAAATGGGGGTATGAAGACGATGAGATGGAATAGTTTTCACCCTTGAAGTTAAAGTGGAGGGGGTTGAAGTTCCCTACATACACATAAGATCAAAAATATAACATTAGAATTAGCGTAAATAGAGCTAAGTACATGTATCTACATAATGACAATATTTTAACTAATTTTATCAATATAGAACTATTGTTTTTACCCCGTCATGCCTGTGAATCAAATGAATAGGGATGCGCCCTAACGCAGGTAACTCTTGCATACACACAATGAAGCACATTATTAACATAATTTAATAATTCTAAAATGAAAGACATTACTAACATGTAATTTAACATAATATGAATTACACGAGAAATTTAACAAAATTTATGTGTTGTTTTAATACCTCACTAAGTTACTGAGTAGATGAAATCACATCGAAAACACCATTATCTACTTGTTGCAGAGATGGTGAGGTGTCTAGTGAAGTCAACATCTTTATCAAACATTTATATAACTTGATTTAGATGGACATAAAATAACATACATATATTTGACTTCAAAACTAATATATATACATGCATATATATATATATATATATATATATATATATATATATATATATATATATAGACACACACACATGTATGGGAAAATTTTACATAATTAACATTCTAAATTACCTCTGTGAATGTGTGTGTATGTATGGTGCTCGCCGCCTGTGGTCAAGATTAAGATGCGCCTCCCATGCGCTGTAATATCAATTCATATACATGTAAAAATATAATTATTTCAAAAATTTAACATGTATAAGTAAATCACGTACTCCAAAAAATTTGTAACACACATAAAAAAACATAACAAATTTACCTACAAAGGTGATGCCAATCAATGTAATCCAAATGTCTCACTCAAAAGAACATCTGACATAGTGACATTATCATGTTCATCCCTAGCACCAGGTGCACCAAAATCAGTACGCATGAAAGTATCATCCTCCTTGGGCCCCAAACATATGCTACCACATGACGAGAAAAAATGTGGCCTCATTCTAGTACTCCTTGAGGGAATACTCTATGTACCTCCGCAAGCATATGGCTCAGAAATCTCCCTTGTATGTCAAAAAAGGGTTGCAGATAGCCCCTGAAGCGTGTGGAGTGTATCAATCTCTATTGTCTCCTTCACTACTTGAGGGACAATATCAAGGTGAGGGGGATTTTGTGTGGGGAATGTACCCTTCTTAATAGGTGCACATTGTGCACCTGGTTGATCTTGTGCAGATCCTTTTCCTCAGCCCTAGAAATCTCAGAAATTAAAATAATTTGGGATCTCATTAAGGATAAACTCGCAATAGAGTTTCCTCAGAAAGTATAGTGGCACCTCGTTATTATTACAAGGGGGAAAATCAAACACCATCCACCATCAATCCCAAAAATTATTTCTAATCAAATTATTAGTCCACCAACGGATGGGAAATCATTTACATGTCAATGGAACAGTAAGATTAGTGCGGGGGTCTGTGAATAAGGTGCATATGAGTTCTTTCGAAATTTATTTTTTCTTTACATCCACATATGACAATTTGTTGGAATAATAAACCCTATAACCCTCTATGTAACTTTTCCAACAGTCAATTTGCCCCATTTTTGCATCAATTTGAACAAGTAATGCCTCCAATGTGTTTGCAAGAGAGGCGCAGTGGGGGTTTGTAGATTGTGCATACCTCATTATTTTGATTAAATCCTCAATTTCAATTTTGTTTTCAACTATTTGGGCTTCTAAATCTTCTTGACTACTTGAGGGATGTTGAGAAATTGTGGGAGTGCCGGGATGGATGTCAAGAATAACAGGGTTTGGTTGTGGTTGATTCCCTTGACCTCTAACTATAACAAAACAAAATATGTACTCAATTCAAATTTTAATCTATAATTATCATATTTCAATGTAATTTTGAGAAAATAAATGTGCTCACCTCTTCTCCGTGGCACCATCGTCAACTCATATCTTCCCGGTGATCCGAAAACAATCCTTTGAGCTTGAGATCAAACTGAATGGAAAAATGCTAGGGCACGAACAAGCTCTAAAACTCATGTTTGAGGGAGGAAAAATGACAGAGGCTCAAGTGTCTTTTTTTTATACTCAACATAATGCATACGCGTTATGTAACACGTATACATTATATAACATGTATGCATTATTCTTTGGTGATTCTCGAGCCAAACAAACTAAAACGCGAGTGCGTTTTAACAAAATGTGTACGCATTTTGCTTTTTTCACATCCTTGTCTTCTTTTTGGCCGCCAAATTTCATGCACTTACATTATCATCAGATATTTGGTGATTTATAAACTTGTCTTGGCTTTGATGCTTGTGTTGACCTTGTTATCTCTACCCAATTACTTTCTCTACCTGGGCTAGTTTGTAGGTAGTTTATTTGATAGCCCCTGCCAAAGACTTCACAGCTTCTTCCAAATCAGAAGCCTTGATTTTCTGAGGTTTTTCTGGGTTAATTAGTTTTACACCCTCCATTTTTGGAGGCTTTCCAATTGCCTTGATATTATTTTTTATTTGCAAATTCATAATGAATGTCTACCTAAAATTGGTAGGGTTCTTGTCCCTCGAGTAGTATGTTTCCTTTTTATCAAATGCATGAGAATATTCGATCAAACATGACTCATCACATGGTCTCAAATTAACATGAAATATTCTTAAAGTCTTTTTGAAACTTATGTTAAAATCATGTATTGACTCATTAGGATTATTCTTGATATTTTTAAATTCTGATAGAAGAAACCTAGGGTCATTTCTATCACCATACTGCAATCTAAATGCATTTTTTTCTCAATCCAAGAATCAATAGAGTTATCTAGAAAAGCTTTATACCAATCCCTTGCATCTTCTTCCAAAGTGTGAATAAACAATTTGATGTATACATCTTCATGTTCAATCTCAAATTCTTCCATCATGTTTATAAAAAGATTTAAATGATGATCACCAGTTATAGCATTCTTTCCCTGGAACTTTGGTAGTTTATTCCTTACATCTTGAGGTACTTCATTTGGATAATCAACCATTCCCACAAAAATTATAGGCCCAAAGGTGTTTACAACAAATGGAGGTCTGAGTGGGGGATGAGAAATATTGATTCAAGGAGGTGATCCAGCGAGAGAAATAAATTAACAAGGGGTAGGGGGTCTTTGAAACAAAGGAGTATAGCTTTCATAATGGATACCCTTTAAAGGCCTTTTTTTGGAAATCCCCACCAACTTCTGAATAGACAGAGGCAAAATGAGAAGTAAAATTTTCAAAATCAAATGAAGGCCTTAGTCCGGTTGGAGAATTCAATTCTAAAAAGAGGCTACCTTTTACAGAAGCACTTGATGGAAGTCTTCCATGATAGTCCAGTCACTTTCATCAATGGAGATCCCTCTTCTTGTCTATTGACCTCCCACAACTCTCCAGACTTTTCTATCCTCTGACTTTGCTTTTCCTAACTATGGAAACAATGTCCTAGCAGGATCCCTAGCAAAGAAATATCTTCTTCATTCCATATTTGCAAAGAATAGCACAAATCTTACTTGACAGAGGTTCAAAAAATCGGTACTTATCATAAATTAGATGAACAGGGAGTCACCACTATGGATTTACACCTTAGTTGTGTAAATGCTCTAAATTATGATTTGTCAAATGTCTATCACTGCTAAAAGATGGAAATGGTAAGACCTGACTTTTCTTTACCAAGATTTATCAATAAAAACTTAGTGAAATAGCAAATGGAAGATTTGGACACAATACTTGCAACTTTGAACACTTCATATAGGCTCGAATAGAAGATGATTTTTTAGACAATGTCTTAGCACTTAGAGCATATAAGAAATGCTTACTAGGGTCTAAATATGAACTATAACCACTATTTCCCCATCAATGGCACCAGAATCATGTTGGTAGAAAAACTTAACCTCCTTCAAATACCTAGCAACATCATGGATTTGACAGGACACCCATAGGTAGATATATGATTGTGTATGTCATTTTGTAGCTGGGGAAGCAGTCTATCTGACTTGTTAGCACTTAGGTGTTGAAAGGAGTGGGTAGAACTCTAAAAGGATGTGATCTAATCCTAACTATTTTAGGTTGTGCCTTTCAACCAAGGTAAGATAAATTATTTTGTAGCTTCTATTATTGGATAATGCTGGTAAATCCTTCTTTTGTATAATATTTAATAGAGAAGATCTTGGGAAAATATGATCAACACACCAAATTTGACTCTCACGAGTTGTCACTTCAAGATTTTGGAGATATTTTCCCAACAAGGAAAAGTTTACTATAGACATTTGGAATCCTGATTGTTTCTGCATGTTTGTGGAATGGAAATTGTGCATTTGTACAAACACAAGATAAACGGGGGTAATATAGGTAAGACTAGTTATTTTAAATAAATTTTGGTGAGAGGTGAGGTAGAATGAACTTGAATTGCCAAATCTATGAGAACTCTTACAAAATGGAAATTCTAGATAACAAAATGTTTCAAGGTAGCTAAAATGTTCCTTTAACAATAATATGTGCTTCAATGGAGGCCCAAATTAGCACTTTTTCACTCAATCTATGAGGTTTTAACACAAAATCTTGAGTTAGAAAGCCCAAAAAAGTATTGAGATCTAAACCCAATCACGCCTGAGGTACACCCAGAGGCTTACAAATAATATCTATCAACGGGTGAAAGATAAGTGATTTTAAATCATTTATTTCACTTGCAGATGAAAGATATTCTAAGAAATGAAATTGTAGATGCCACTAAAATGTTACAAGGATTGAGACCTGTGTGGTTGAGACAAATTTTGATACAAGATTGAAACAGGAACAAGAAAAACTATTTGCAAACATTCAAAAATAAAATAAACACATTTTGTATAAGATCCACACAGAATAACTCAAATTTGATTAAATTTTTCAGCAAAGGAAAGTTTCTAGAACAATCTCAGAGCTTGTCAATGGTTGTACACTCACAAAAACCTTGACATGATCAAATTCAATACAAAAGAGATATACATGCTTCTCAAATAGCTTCTCAAAAGACAGGCTTTGTCAATTTCCTCTTTGGTATTTTATTCGACCTTTAAAACTCCAAAAATTTGCACAATAAATTTTTGCCATTTATAACATTTACAACAGAGCCCCTTTCGCCCCCAAAAATCCATACATTGAGTGCCACTAGTACTTGTCATGATCACAATCGTTATTTCCAAGATAAGATCTGCAAAATGTTACCAGGTGCTCAGGGGGAAAATATTTTGAATATCTCCCACATTTAACTCCACCTTCTGGTAGATCACTCTTTCTTCAACTCGCCAACCACTTCCACCCCTAATCTGTGAAATCTGGCTCTTTGCATGCTCGGGAGAAGAAAAATGGAAAATCTGATCGAGCTCAATAGTTAGACCATTTTAATGGTGAAAGATATCTCCATATCTCCCCCACCAAAATTAGATGTCAAAATTTACTCCCCTCCCTACTTGGCATGTAGGAAATACCATGAAATCATGAAGAATCACACTTCTAGAAGCATTTCAGTGAAAATGAGGGGGAAAATTAGATTCAAACACACAGCTGCTGTTGATCTTCACTTTGATTTTGGTTCATCCATGTGGAAGATTTAATTTTAAAATGGGCTTGGGGTTTCCTTTTAACCTTTTACAACTTATTTGGAAAAATGGAAAAATGTTCCATTTTGCTCTGCACCTCTGCCTTTGACAAATGAGCCTGACACGTGTCCTAAGGTGGGTCCCAAAGGAACCACAGATAAATTTTACTATTTGACCTCCTTCTTAGAAAAGAGAAAATTTTCCAAGTTTTCCCCACATCTCCGCCCTTGAGAAATGTCTTTGATGTGGGTCCCAGTAGAACCACGCTTTCTTTTATGTTTTAAGCTTCTTTTTCCCAAAAAGGAAAATTTTCCAAATTTCCCCTTAAAGTCCGCACCTCTGCCATTGACTGGAGAAAGCTTTGACCTTTCCTCTATTGGGCTTGTGGGACATTTTGATGTTTTAATCCTTTTGATGACAAGAGGCAAAAATTCTAAGTTTCCCTCGATGGTCTGCCTCCCCGCCATTTTGACTTGAAATAAACTTTGACTGATCCTTTAATGGGTTTATGGGCCCCTTTTGATATCTTAACCCTTTTGAGAATAAGAGGAAAAATAAATAAATTTCCCCCAATGGTCCGCTTCCCCACCGCCTTTGGCTTATCAAATTGCCATGTGTCACAGTGGCGCATCTTGAGATGGTCCCCAAAAGTTGATACCTTGAATGAACGTGGGATCGCCATGTGTCCTGGCTTGGAAAAATTTGTTTGAAGGCTTTGAGCTTAGTGGAAGATACCACGTGTCAGGGTCTGAGGCCATCTCCTTTGGTCATTGAAAATTCCAAGAAAAAATTAAAGTAAGTAGAGGCCTTCAAGTGTCGTCCTAGCACTTCTTTAAAATGAAGCTTAAGGGTCGGTCCCCAAACATGTGGAGTTCCTCCAAGTTTCCCATACCTTCCAAAACCATTTTGAAAAAAAAGACTAAGTATGGGAAGACCCGGCAGAAGCCTCCACATGTCTCTGTCCTTCTAAACTATATCTAGTTGTATAAAAATTTATCTAAGTTAAGGTAAAGGAGTGGAAACGTCCACGTGTCCTCTTGGCACTACTCCAAGGCCAAACCAAAAATAAAATATTGAAATAAGCGTCGTTCCTCCATGTGGAAAATTTTAAGTTGAGGCTTTTCATAGATAATTTGAAGTACCCAGCCAATCTATGTCAAACCAAAAGAGGCCATGTTTTCTATTGGAGAGAAGATGCAAATTTGATGGGGAGAAACATTCGTTAAACCATAAAAGGTAGAAAAATGACCATTTGAGCCTGGAGATGAAAATTTCTCCAGGGATAGAGAATTTAGGAATGTTACAAGCCTTAAATACATTCCATAGAGCTACATCCATTGATTTTTCTTTAAGTATTCACAGAAAAAATGAAAAGGATGAAAAATCTCGACTGTGGAGAATGAAAATAATGGGAGAACCTGAGTTTTTACATGAACAAATAACAGGAGACCCAAATTATAGACCTTTTCCAGAGAAACAAAGAAACAAGAATAAAAATATGAACCCATACATGATCTATGACCCAGGAACAAATTGAAAATGGCGAGAGAGATTAACCAAGCATAACACGGGAAAATAAAAAGTGACAGAGGTCGTAAATCGTTAGATTTTAAAAGGAAAAATGGGGCGAGACTATTTTGAGCACCAACAGACATTTTAAACAACATGTATTCTAAAGGTAGAATTTACAAAATTAGTATCAAGTTTAACAATCACTTGACCATGAGGATATTTGATTTCTGTTGAATCTAGATCGAAGAAAAAATCATGGGATAAAACAATATCTACATATTGAACTGAAATAAGGAATCCAATGGCATGATAAATCCCACAATATTGGATACATTAAGCCATGTGAGTGGGATTTGAATTAGAAACATGGGATGACAATTCATTAAAGTCCATATGCTATACATGACTATCTCCTATGTTGAGTACTAACATTTCAAAGAAAGAAAAATGTTCATAACCCTCATAATGGTACTTCATGATGGCCAGGTTAGGAAACAAACACTTAGAGGAATGGAAACTCAATGAAACTTTTTGAGAAAAATGGTATGATACAAGAAAAAATCAATTTGATATCAAAACCTTTGTAGGAATCTTCAAAATAACTTTCCTAGGATGTAAGAGAAAAGACACTTCTCTCATGATACAGAGCAATTTGAATTGTTGAAAATGGCAAGAGAATGCTTAAGTTATGGCTAGAAATGTCTTGCAGGGAACAGGAACTCGAACGCAAAGGAATTAACTTTAATTTTTTGATTTGAGATGGTAAAAATCATCGATTTTCATTCTTTCTATAATTTCTTATTAAAAAACAAGTTAATAAATGCTTAATTATGAAACAAAAGCATATTGTGGGAAATGGGAGGGTCTGAAAACATTTTACCAATTTCCTTTGTATTGTGGTTATGACAGAAAAGTGGGGAAATGACAACACAAGGGAATAAGGGACATAATGGGATAAAATCTCAAAATTCCCGTAATACAAAGAAACCTAAGAGAGTGTGGGAGAATCATACCACCAGGGAACACAATGCGCATGAGACATGGGGACACGATTTATTTGACAAATTGTAATGTCTACAATAGGAACAAATAATGAGCCAATTTTGACGAACACTTTGCAGATGGGTAGTGAGTGCGGAGAACACGAGAATGTGGGGAAATGAAGTCTAGGAAGCACAAGGACCACAATTTCTAAGAGAATCCAAAAATTATACAATATAAAGGATGAATTCAAAGCTTGTGGAAGCAAGGAAAATATGGTAAAAATAAGGATGTCGGGATCCAAGACTGCTACAAAAAAAATTGTTGATGAACACAAAAGACCATAACAAAGGACTTAATGTAATGCAATAAAGGCAGGGATGAAGAGACCATGAAGCCCAATGGAACTAGAGACACGAGTACTAAATAACATGATGTTGCCACAATGTAAAGGAAATGACCAAAATGTTCAAAATAATCCAAAATGACTAACTGTTAGAAATATCATTCTTCCACAAGACTTCACAAAGTAAAACAAATTTGTCATAGAAGCCAGTTTACTAAAAAAATTCTAATTTACATACACTTTTTGGGTAAGTGACAACATCTGGCTCTTTCTAGGGATTGGACTGACTTGACACAAAGTTAAAACAACCAAGAGAAGAGGACCCAAAAATATCTTGTTACATGACATGTGATTCATCCATAGGGCAAGCAGAATAGGTTAATATAGAAGACACAAGACCAAAGGAAGAAGACAAAACAAAAACAATGACTATTCAAAATATATTTAGAAGACTATTAATTACAAAGGACTAATGAAACTTCAAGACTAAAACAATTTCAAGCATTGACCACTATATGATAATGGAAGTGAATTTCCATCCATATAGATCAAGTAATATGAATTTTCAACAACAATATGGATGATCTTGAAATGATGAGGAAATAGAGAATAAAACTTACCATGACTTCCTTGAGGTTTTCTTGTTTTTTCATAGAGTAAGATAATGTCTCCAAGTTGGAAGTCCCTTGATATGGCTTTATTGTCAAACAATTGTTTTAGCTTTTTCTAGTGTGCAACAATTATATCAATCACTTGCAACCTATCCTCATCCAATTTCTAAAGGTACTTCACTCTTTTCACCATGACACTGGAAAGCTCTTCATCCTCAATATATTTTACCAAATGCAATCCAAGTAGTTTCACTGTTACTATAAAATGACCTTTTGTTCCATATACCAATATGAAAGGAGACATTCCAATAACCCCCTTTGCTATAATTGTATCTACTCATAGAGCATCATTGATTTTCTTATGCCGGTTTATTTGAGATTCATCAACCCATTTTTTAATAATTGTCACTAGAATTTTATTGGTTAATTCTTCATTCTCGTTCCCTTACGGATAGTGATGATAAGAATGTGCAAGGTATGTTCCATTTCCATAGAAAAAATCAATTATATAATATGAAGAAAAATTTGGGGCATTATTCGTGACAATCTCGTTTGTAATTCCAAACATGGCCAAGATTTTTTCTTTGATGAAGTCACATAATACTTCATAAGTGGTTCTTTTAACTGCAATGGATTGTATCCACTTCGAGAAATAGTCAGTGGATATCAAAACATGTTTGTGTCCTACACTTGAAGTAGGATTAAGGGTTCCTATAAAATCCAGCACCCATTTTTGAAAGGGATTTGTTGATAATTTTTTCATTTGTGTAAAAATGGGCAAATAAAAACTTTGTTATGATGAAAGGTATTGATGAAATGGACCTAACTAGGGGGAAGAATTATAGTTCTAATATGTTTTTAGTTGCAACAATTTATTAACTACATGTAATTTGTAACTATGTGTTCTGTTACGAAATGTAACACCTCACATAGACTGTCATTCAATTTTTGTCTTCAGAAAGGAAACACAAAATCCCCTAAGGACTATTGCATTTTCTTGATGGAGGTGGGAATCATAGTTTAGGTGACATTCTAAATTTGGGAACAACAAATAGGGTTGGAGTTACATGAATGTGAGTTCATTATAAAATTACAAGGTAGCTCAAAACTCTTTATTTCTACAATTTAAGAACATTTAATTATGTCATTGAGTTGTTTATTTCATTATATAATCAATATCCATCATAAAATCCGAATACAGAAATAAATATACAACTTAGTTACAGAAATTAATGTTATTCATTCATGAAGAAACATAATGTTTCCCACACAAGTTGTGGGATGTAAATCATAACTACTAAAAAAATAAGTACATGTGCATGAAGTTAAAAGTAAAAGAGTATATAAGAAACCAATCATTTGCCTTGGGTTTTCTTCTAATCTTCTTGTCTTCATTTTCATCTCCATCTTCATCTAACTCTCCTGGTATCCATAGTGTACTTGAAAAGAATGAAAAGGAAAGGCATCAAATTTTGTGCTCAGGGTTTGATCTATACTCATGTAAATCTAACTACATGCACTGGATTTATAAAGATCAAAAGCATAAGGTATATCAAATAAAGATACACCATTGATAAGAGTATTATTCTACAACAACACATATGATTCCCATAATCATTTCAAAAACTAAAGAGAAAAGAATAAAACTATGGAACATAAGAGAGGTGAAAAATCCTATTTATTTATAACTATTTTCCTAAGTGTGCAGGTACAGGTTATAGAAAAGGAGGAAATAAATGCATTTCATATATTCTTCATTGTTCACTAAATATTGCATAAAAACAAAGTTTAATGATTTCTTTCTCATGGTACATAAATTTAGAAAACTCACAAGTACAAAATGGTATGAAAGAAGAATGTAACTCAAAGTTTAGTAGCTATTCTATAAATAGAAGGAGTTATAGAACACCTCATGACTTCCACGATTACTTTCATTCAATGATAAAAGTATATGTTTCAAATCTTCAAATAAGTGAAGTGCAAGAATCAGAATATAAAGGTTGAGATAGGAAATCTAAAGAGTGCAAGTTTTAATCAACTCCAGAACAACTATGATCAAAACAAATGCCCAAAAAGTAATGATAAAGAAATATTTAGGAAAACTCCAACATATTAGTGGTTGACTTATATAAGAAAGAATTTGTTGTTTCTAAACATCTTTCATATAAAAGGAAAGTACATTCTTCAAAAGTTACAAATGCAAGTATAACAAAAGTAAATGAAGAAGTATGCACTCATCAAAATAAGTCAAGTGTTATCATATCAGAACACTTTATGACTTGAAATAATGTATTGATAAGGATACAAGTATTCAAGTGGTCATTTTAGGCTATAAGCATTCAAGAATTCAACTTAAGAAATTGATTCTAGTTATCTATCCAGTTTCAATATACAGGATCTTCAATGTAATCAAGTATGCAATCAATATAGTTTTGAATAAGTTAAGTATCAACTATCAAGCACAAATCAACTTGAAAAGATTGAAAAATTACAAGTTTAATAGAGCTACAAAAGTAGAATTAAGTATCAGAGAAACTATTTGTTTTCACATAAGTAACAAATTGGCTGACAGAAATAGGGTTATCTACTCAAGGTACAAGATTCAAGATATATCAAAATTGATACATCAAAACAAAGTACAATTAAGTATCATGAATGAATGGGATAACAAAATATTCATTCCTGAATAGGATAGAAAATCCTCAAGATTTTAGAAGATGACATTTTATCCATTGCAAGTATAGTAAAAGATTGCAACACTTTAATAGAATAAAATACATTGCATCCATGAAGATAAATAAAGTTAAAGGAAAACTTCTGTACAAAGATTGTATCATATTCAAGACTTGTAGGACAAGAAAAGATACCAGAACCACATTGTTGAATTAGTAATATGCAAAGGAAGTTACATCACACTAAAGAGGAGAACCAAATTCAAAGATTAGAAAAGTCATGAAGGACAAATACACAAAATATGAGTAGAAAGTTGTGAAGAAGCTTTCAAAGGCCTAATTTTAGATTTAAATAAGAGAAATTCGATAAATTACAAGTGCCCCAAGCATAAAGAACAGAAATGGTCTTTTCAGAATAAGTGATACATATTTTTGAATGATCTAATAACTACAAGTCTAGTATCAAGTTTCAAAATTAATCAGAAAGGTATTCTTTCCAAATCAAGATGCTACATCACTAAAGAGCAACAAATGATCATCAAAGTGTTTCAAAAGTAACAGATACAACAAGGTTCCAGATTACAAAGAAAATTTGAGAATGTAGCCTTTCACATTCAAAGTACATTTTCAGGTAGAAGAAATCATCAAACGTATAGGTTTGTTATTTGAAAATACAGTAACATAGATTTATTTTTAGCATAAAGATCGAGCATACTAAGTAAAATCCAAAGTTCCAACGAAGATTCAATACCAGTTCAAGGCATATCATTTGAATTCACACGAGAATGTATGAAACAACAAACGCTTGTCATTTTCTTTGAAGAATATGGAAACAGAATAACAAAATGGCCCAAATTGTCAAATTTGTTCAAAGTATCCGACACGTTGTAAAAAGCACAAGAAAATGCAAATACACAAATCAAATCAGAGACAAAATATATTATACAATGTTAAATGCAATGTTTCAAGTAATGATACAGGGTGATAACAACAACTACAGATCAAATGGATAACCCAGTATTGGGTATAATATAAATTTTTTACAAGTCAGAAATGAGAAAATCCAATGAACAAAATGGATGGAGTAGTTGAATCAGCTTGCCTTCATTTAAAGAACAAGAACTATTTGAAAGTTTACAATACCCATCAAGGGAGGTTCGGTTATTTGAGGATACATATGAGAAAATAATTCATAGACTATGGGCACTACTTATTTTTTTAAAAATTATGAAAAACTTGCAAAACAATGTGAAGAAGTTACCATTTAAAACTATTTTCTAGAAAACATGGTGTTATAGAGAAAGTAGTGATAACTGAGAATGAATTTTCAACTCAAGGTTGTTTTCCGTTCAAGAAAACAAAGAGAAAAAAATAAGGCATCCAGGACCAAATACTCTAGGTCTAAATGATGGCTATGAACATAGGATTCAACTTTATAAATAGTGATAAAAGGGTTTTAATCTTATTGTAGGTAGATAGTAAAATGAGCGAACAAGAAACAAGGAGAAATCGACTCCAACTAACCTTCATAACTTATCTATCAAAGAATAATTTTAGAGTGTCATTCATAATATGAATTACAAAGAATTTATCGAAAGTAGCTTGAAATGGTCACAATTTATTAGTATAGATCGAAACCCATTATAGAAAACTGTAACAGATAAGGTCGAACTCACTATATTTTATCATATGGGACTTGTAAAAATACCCAACCATAACAAATAGTAATAGATTGTCAAGTGCAACAGTGATAGAAATAATCGAAACATCATTAGAACTTCATGAACCTCAATGGAATGACATAGTTTTAATGTGCATAATAGATATTGACCAAGCAAGGACCAAAACAAGTAATTCTAAATATTGAGATCAAAGGATGTTTCATAGAAAAATTTGAGCCCACGAAAAATTAAAAAAATTGCATAATACATTCACAACAAAATATTCATACTGAGAATCATAAATAAATGCAAATACCCATATC
This sequence comes from Taxus chinensis, assembly GCA_019776745.2. NCBI lineage: Eukaryota > Viridiplantae > Streptophyta > Pinopsida > Cupressales > Taxaceae > Taxus > Taxus chinensis. The sequence continues at coordinate 777,817,783 of CM034148.1, read as the reverse complement.
ATGATCATTCATATTTTAGAAGTAAGTTAAAAGCTCAATGTTTATGGTGACATCAAATATTAGATAGAGCTCAACTTACCAGAAGAATGACGACCATGAGAAACTTGCTCAGGACCAAGCTCAAGTGCTTGAAAATAATGGAAGTCACCATTCTTCAGAGCTCGAACCATAATAAGAACAGTAAAATGTGCAAGTATTCATAGATATAGAGCTTTGTTAGTAAGAGAGAAGATAATTTTAAAATGAAAAAGATGCAGAAACAATGGCGATGAATTTTTTTTTTTCCAGGGCTTCACCAAGCCCACGGATTCCAAACACAAATAGAAAAATGATGGGTTACATTCCCTTTTGCTACCTTTACCAAAGGTCTAATTTAGTCTAACTCACCAAGGAAAAATATCAACATCTAATATTTTCAGAGGTACAAGAATCAATGTCCAGGAGTATTCATCAAAATAAATAAACCCTAACTCAAGTGAGTTGGTAATTAACGATTTAGATAAGCCAATACAAGATTTATGGACCAGATTCAATGTAATAAATGCATTCCAACTACCCCCATCTTCTAGTATTGAGGATCAATGGTATATATTGAATTGGTTAAATATCAATGGTTCTCATCAAATGCCATTAACCTAACAAAGGTTGCAGAAAATTGACTACAGTTGTGAGGTGAATAATTTCCACTGACCAAATTAAGGGTCAAGCCATCACGGAGAGGGGGCAAGCCCCATGATTACAACAAAAATCATTGCATTGACTAACTAAGGTTTGAAAAAATTCACATGCCAACAATGATCATCAAAAATGTAATGTTACCTTATAATACATAATTGTTCAAAAGCTGAAAACTATTATTTGCAATGTTTTTTATCAAAAGGTTCTGAATCACGTGCCACAACCAAGTAAAAAGGTGTTCGACATAGATGTTATGATTATACAAAAGGAAACCTTAAATCAAGTTGTGTATATTATTTTCCAATCATAAACCAATTAAAAGTGGTTACCTTTTCAAACATGATGACACCAAAAGGGTAAAATTACATGCATGCCCATGCCATGTCAAAGGAAACAATATTCTTTAAAAGAACCAAATTACCTTCATATCCTCGAATTACAAAAGGTGGGAAATTGACAATTATTCATGTAAGGGGAAGTACTTTTATACATTCGCAAAGGTGGTCCCCACATGGGGGTTGAAGACAAAGCATTATATTTTACTTGTAGGAGAATAATATCTTGCATATGATCAGAAAGGTGATTAAAATGATTATTTAACCATGTAGATAAAGATAAACAAATTTCAACATCAGAGCCTACAGGTTGTCCCCACACATTGGGTGAATATTTTGGTTAAAGTATTAAAAATAAAAGAATTATTTTTTCTCACACAGGGAGATTAAATTTTTACATATGCATCCAAAGGGGAAGAATTAAAGAATGCCTAAAATATCAGTGCAAGTGGATCAAGTTGCAAGTGTCACATCAAGTAGATGAAGAAAAAGATTGCATGAACATTAGAGAAGACTTACATAACAAGCTATGGGTATTATTATCCAAAATTATTCATCCTATTTTATTAAAAATAGATAAGTCAACTGCACTTCAACTGAATTTTATTTTTTTAAATATGGCTATTAATGCCTTATTATAATCAGCATGTCTATTTTTATTCCTTTATTTATTCAGGATAAAGGGGTAAAATTAACATGCATAGGTGAGTATAGTTTTTAGCCTATTTTTAGAATGGGATGGATAAATAATCTTTTTATTTATTATGTGTAATTCCAAGGCACAAGGGAGGACTTTTTGGACATAGGAGTGCTGTAGCAGTTTTTGCTAGTTTTTCCCTTTAAATGAGAATGGATTTCTACCATTCCAATTATTTGCAGTGCTGCGTATATCTCATTAATTATTGTGAATGTAAAATTTCCTAATTAATCATAATATTAGTGTGCATGTTTATCTTATTGTGTTGTTGTGACTCATTCCCTCAATACACAAAGTATTTTTCCTTAATATTATGCTCCAAACTATTGGTTTGCGCCTCCAAAATTCATTCTTAATTTGATTGTGCATGTACTCAGTAAAATCCCTCAACATATTTGGTGTATCACCCCATTTTCAATTCATTTACAATCATATTTTTACCCCCAAAACCCAAAAAATTAATTTAGGATAAATAAAAATGGAACCGTCCTTGATACCGAAGACTCACCTCAAAAAGAGGTATACCCACAAACCTGAGTTGTTTCTATTGTATCTACGAAAGTGAGAGATTTAGAGAAATCTTATAACCCATGTAATTATCTCTCAATAAAGTTACAATTTTGAGAGATAACAGGATCTTCTATCACCACTGGTTTGAGAGGCAATGTTGCCAACTTGGGTCTTCACACAAAATTTTGAGAGACTTCACACTTTGAGACCCACTTTTTTGTATCCCTAAAAAGGTTTGGCCAATAGTAACCTGCACAAAGAATTTTATGGGTTGTTACTAAAGATGAGAAATGGCATCCACATGTTTGATCATAGAAATCTCTTAACAATCTTTTCTTCTACTCCCTATCTACACATATGAGATAACTTCCATCAATCATTCTCTTGAAAAATGGATTGTTTTAGAGTATATATTATGTAGATTGAAAATTAATGGCTCTTTTTTCTTTGGAACTTAGAAATGTTGCACATTTTTTGGAAGTAATAAAATGAGCAATGTTTGTATACCATTCATCTATTGAGCAGGGGAAAAGAATAGTTGGGACACTATAGCTTATTCTTCTGATGATTCATTCCTAGAACCACTGAAAAGTAATTCACATAGGCCTTTTCCTCAAACAAGCTTGGTTGGTTTGATGTCAAGGTCATACTCTTTAAATTTATGAACCAAGTTGTCTCATTTTGAGCCAAATTATTGTCATGTGAGGATTTATTTTACATTTGTATCAGACACAAAAAAAATAGAATGGGATTTCAGGATCTAGAAGTGAAACTACGTCTTTTCCTTAACTACAAAAAAAGCATGCTTCTCCATTTGAGAATATTTTAATTGATGAGAATTCAATAAATAAATCATAAAAGCTATTAGAATTTCACACCCTTTACAACTCTTCTACACTGGGATAGTTGCTAAGGTGTTATAGGAGGCATAGCAATAGATTATGAAATCTTTATAAAAATTAGGACAAGAAATAATGGGAGTAGTGCCAATAGATTTCATGATGTTCTCAAAATTACCCTTCCCCTCAGTAGTCCAAACAAAATAATTCTTCTCTTTTATCATTTGATCTATGCTACTAGTTAATTCTGTAAAATCAAAGATGAATCTTCTAGAAAATTAATTTTCCCAATCAAAGAATGCACACCTTTCTTGCTTCTCGATGGATGAATCTTCTTGATGGCCTAAAACCATTATTAATGAATATTGATTCCATCCTTAGAAACATTGTGCCCAATAAATTTTCCTTTTGTGACACTGAAGATGGATTTCCTTGGATTTAAATAAATTCCATGGCTTCTCCACTTTTGAAGCACAACTCAGACGTGTTGTAAGTGATGTTCCCTCTTCTTATAAAAGATAATCAGATCATCAAGATAGACCACTATGCATTTTCCTTTCAAATCACTGAAGGAAAAAACCATTTCCCTCCAGAAATTTGCACTTGTATTGATGAGACAAAATGGAATTATTCTATAGGAAAAAGTGCCCCATGGAGTTGTGAAGGTATTTTTGTGTTAGTCCTGAACATCCACCTTAATTTGGTTGTATCCTGAAAACCTATCAAGAATGGAAAACATTTATAAATGAGTGATATCTTGCTAGATTTGGTCCATCATAGTGAGAGGATAATTTTCCTTAAGAGAGGCTTGATTTAAATTCCTAAAATATACATCGATTCAGATTTCACCACTCTTCTTCCTTATAGGCACAATGTTAACTACCCAAGTTGAATGGTGAATGGGAAAAATCATACAAGCATTCGTAAATTTTTGAATCTCCTCGTAAATTGTACCTATAATTTTGGGATTGTATTTCCTCTTCGTTTAGTGGAGTGGTTTTATTCATGGCTTTAATGGAATACAATAATACATTAAGCTTGGTATGAAATTTTTCAAATCATCATATGAATAAGCTAGTACATATGCATAATTCTTGACTAATTCAACCATTTTATTCCTCTCTTCCTAAGTACAACATTTTCCAATGTTTATAAACTTGGCCTTGTGTTCACTCCCTATGTTGAATTCCTCATACTTAGTTGATTGATGGGTCTCATGTGATACCTTGGATTGAATATACCTATAATAATTGATGGGTCTCATGTGATACCTTGGACTTGGGACATGTGGAGACTTGGCGCTTGTCTAAGTCTCCGCCTTTAGATTTGACTTTGAAGATGCACCATTGAGACAATTGGCATCTTCCGCTGACACTTTCATAGTTAACAAATTTCGGCCCGCTTTCTATTTGACTTGTGTTGGATCCTGACCACATGGAGGGATGGCTCTAATTTGAGTCTCCACCTTGTGTTCCCATCTTGAAATTGCATTGAGCTGACATGTGTTTCTTTCCGCTTGGTTGGAATTTTCAACATCTGACTCTTTCCCTTTTCGAGCCTAGGACATGTGGAAGATCTGCTCTAGTTTGGGAATTACTTTTTGGTTTTAACCTTTGGAGAAGTGTCAGGCTGACACATGGAAGATTTTTCTAATTCTTCCATAGTCAATTTTATCTCATTCTGAATCATTTGCAAAGGCCGAAATACTTTGAGCCTTTCCCATTTTCCTTCCTTTGAGCCTCTAGTTTCTTTGACACCGTTTACTCTTCCCCCATCCTGCTACTCCATTATAGAGACTGCCTATAACTTGTTTGTTGGATTTGAAATGTGGGTTCGTTTGACAGAACCGTCCCTTGGATTTCTTTCTGGACTGGGTCATGTTTGATCAATTTTTCTGGGGGAAAATTTTGAGATAACAAGTTGGCGACTCATGGGGACATCCTCCTACTAGATGAAGAGATCAGTTTCCTTGTCATATCTATTGGGCACAGAGTCATGGTTGGTGGCCTGATGCTATTCCTTCTCTTAAATCTTGACTTCGACGTTTTCACTTGGTGACTTGGAACCCACCCCACAAATCTAGAAATGGACTCTTCGAGACCTAATTTTAGTTACTCTGTATTTAATTTATTTTGAAATGAGTGACTGTTACAGAAACTATGGGTCTCCTCCCCGTTGCAGATGCTGAAGATCTTGGTGTATTCAACTAGATGTAATTGAACTGTATAACAATGCAACCTGGAGAAAAAAAAAATACTTGTGCCAAAACACTTAGGGAAATAAAACCTATGCTACAACAAGACAATGTTTATATGCACTTGGAAACAAATAAATTCCTATGCTAATATTTGCATGGGTGGAACCTTCCTATTAGTAGAAATGTTTGAGATGGATCTCATTTACTGGAATCTGCAATTCCTCGCCATCTAATTTACCCAGCAGGAAGGCATTACTACTTTTTCACCTTGTGTTAATATATGGGCCACTCCAAATGGCATCAAACTTGGAATGCCTTCCTGGCTTTGCTTGATCTACATCCCACTTCAGAACTAAGTCTCCCTCTTGAAAGGTCCTCATTCTTGATTTCTTATCAAATCTCTTCTTGATCAATGCTTGATCCTTCTCCATGATCTACATTGAATGCTCTCTTGCCTCTCCTACTTCCATCAACTCTACATACCTAATTTCCATAGGTTTAAACTCATCCAGTTACAATTGTTTAATAAGCTCTAAAGTGGGTAAGTCCAATGATATGGGCAATACCTCCTCTTTTCCACATATAAGATTGTATGGCAAGCTACCTATGGACCTTTTGGATCTGATCCTATCACCCCACAGAGCTGATTTGATCTTTGTATGCCAATTTCTTTGATTTTCATCAAGGGTCCTTTTGATAATCCTTAATAGGTTCTTGTTTGTGGACTCTTCTAGGCCATTACCTTGAGGGTAATAGTTTGATGAAGTGTTGAGGTATACACCATTTTGACTACCCATTTAGTGACTTTTGTACTAAGGAATGCCAATGCATTATCTGATATAATAGTGCCAAGGACTCCAAACCTTGTGGCTATTCCTTCATAGAAATCCAAGATGTTGGATTCATTTTCCTCCTTAAGTGCCACTGTTTCAATCCACTTGGTGAAATAGTCTGTTGCTATAAGTATCCACTTGTGGACCCTACCATGAATTTGGGTTGATTGCCCTAATGAAGTCTAGTCCCCATTCCATGAATTACTGATCCACTGAAATGGGATGAAGGGCTAGGGCAGCTAAATTTTCTTTCCTTGTAAATAATGCACATTTCTTGCACTTCTTGATGCATGAGTAGCAATCCCTAAACACCGTAGGCCAATAATAAACACATTTCATAATCTTGAGAGTTATTACTTGAGGAGAAAAGTGGCCTCCTACTTCTCCATCATGGAACTCATAAAACACTTTCTAAATTTGGCCTGCCCTAATGCACCTTAATAGAACACTATTGATATCCTTATTAAACAAGAAACCATCAACAAGAACATATGGGATGGCTTGTAGTCTGAAGTGTCTCCTTTTTTATTTATTCCATTATGGAGGGCACAAACGTGTTTGAAGATAATGCACCAAGGCTTGAGTCTAACATGGAATAGGTGTATCATTAGATGGATGTTATTGATAATTTTGTAGTAATAGGAAAGCCTCCTCTTCATCCACTGAATCAGCTTGTTTCTTGGAAATGAGCTACTCACAGAAACCCTTGCCACAAACTAGTTTTGTCACTTTGATCTCAATGTCATACTCAATTAGACGAGTGATCCAACTTACTCTCTTCTCATTCAAGTCCTTGTTCAGGAGAAACTCCTTGATACCAGCATGAGATACTAGTAGTTGGATCTTATTGTTCAATACCAAGTGTCTGAACTTCTTCAAACTCCTAATGATACCAAGGACATGCTTCTCAATGAAAGAATACTTTACCTCGTAATATTCCAAGCTCTGACTGAAGAATGTTATGGGATGTTCTATACCTTTCATGTTAAGCTTAACTAAGATGGTTGAGATGGTATCTTTCCCTCCAAAAGAATATAGCATGAAGTCCTTTGAAAATTCCAGGTTAACAAAAGTTGGGGCCTGTGATATTGCTATCCTGATGGCTTTAAAACTCTATTTTCCTTCTACTATCCATTTAAATGCAAGAATCTTCTATAACATCATTGTTAAAGGCTTCACAAGAGTGGAAAAATCAGGCACAAACCTACGAACAAATTTTATTCTCCCCAAGAATATTTTGAGAGAATTTTTGTGTTATGGCAATGGAAGTGTCCGGATGGCTTCAAATCTTTCAGGATCAATTTTTAACCCTTCTCTTGAGACAATGTGGCCCAATAATTTTCCCTCATGTTCCAAGAACACACATTTATTTGAATTCAAAGACACCTTGAATCTTCTACACCTCTGAAATACCTACCTGAGATGGAAGAGATGGTCTGCAACATTTCTTGAGAAAATGGTGATATCATCCAGATACACCAGAACCATATTGTTGATTAGACCTTTGAATGTCATGTCCATAGCTTGTTGAAAAGTTTCTTTGGCATTTGATAGTCTAAATGGCATCTTCTTATAAGCATATGTACCCCATTTGGTGGTGAAGGTTGTTTTGAAGTGATCTTCCTCCTTCACCATTATCTAGTTATAGCCTAAGTATCCATCTAGAAATAAAAACATCTCAGATCCAGTTACAACCTATAAGACCTATTCTATTGATGAGAGTGGATACTGATCTTTGAGTGATGCTTTGTTTAGATCATGAAAGTCCACACACAGTCTGATTTATCCACTTCTTTTCCTTATAGGCACCAATTTTGCAACCCAACTTGAGTAATGTATAGGGAAGATGATGTTGGCCTTAATGAACTCTATGTGAGGGTTTACTGGCCTTTACTTCTTTCTGAAAATATTAGCCCCTAGTTCCAGCTTGATAGTGTGTTGTTCCAACTTCAAGTTGAAGTCGTTTAAATATTTGTAATTCTAGGAAAAGAAATCTAGGAATTCTTGACAAAGTTGAATAAACTAAATTTTTTTGTGTTGAGTACTTACCTTTCAAATTTGTAACAGTTTTACTTCTTCTATAGATATTTCCTCCTTCTGAAACTAGTCATTTGGGTTGAAGATTCATTCCAAAGTGATGGGACCATTTGGTAGTTTTTTCATTCTCAGTTGCAACACTTGATCACAATACCACTGTTCTAATTTGTCTTGGTTTCTAGCGGAGAACTCAGATTCTTATTGTATAAAGTTGACAATTTATTGGTCATTTTCAAAGACTTGCCAAATTATGTTATTATGAGGGACAACTGGTCTTATAACCAATTTGATATGGGCTGAGATTTATCACTATTGATACTCTGTACAACATCAAATTCTACCCCAATCACTGCCAGTTTGTCTTCTGCTTCATTCTTCTTTCTTAGGATGGAATTGATGTTGAATGATTTGAAGTCGTCAATGAGGTCCCATACCTGGTTCTTTTGGTTCTTTAAAAATATCATTCTTGGCAGCATTTTTTACTCAAACTTAATTTCCATCTAGCTCACTTTTTCCAAACACTTGCAAGTTTTAAATCCCTCTTTTCGTTTCCCAATGCGGTCCATGGATCGAGGCTTCATACTCTGTCGCATTGTTTGAGAAATAAAATTTGAAATGGAAGTTTGAGTATATTTCATACTTGTTGACAATTTCTACACTTGTACAGAAATGGGCAACTCAAAACTTTGTTACGATGGATAGCATTGGTGAAGTATACCTAAGCTAGAGGAAATTATATCAAAACTATATCGTTACTCTGCTGATTTATTTTAAAAGATTACATAAAAATCTACAATTATGTGTACTGATACAAAATGTAACAGATCACATAGTCTGTAATTTCATGATGCCTTCAACAAAAGAACACAAAATCCTGAAGGACGGCTATGTTGTCTTGATGAAGACACCGAATTGCAGAATATGTGAAGTGTTTGGTTTTGGAACAGTAAACATAACTGTAGATTTCATAAATCAGAGTTCATTACTGAATGTTACAGGTTCTTTAAACTTTTCCATCATGATTAAGACATTCAATTATGTTACTGAGTTGTTTAGTTCATTATGCAATACATACAGAAAGAAGAAATGCAGAAAGAGATATACAACTCATTTACAGAATTCAATGCTTTATTCACAAGGAGAGTCAAATGTTTCCCATACAAGCCATGGGATGTAACTGAAAAGTAAAGTATAGCTCCTGAAAAGAAAGATACACATGCATGAAGGAGAAATCAGAGGAGTAAGAGGGTGAACCCCATCATTGCCTTGTATATTCTTCCTTGTGCAGAGCATCTCCGTTCCAGCCCCTTCATCCTCAATTCATGGTACCTAAAAAGAAAAACAAAATCAAATCATTGGTTACGAGCTCATGGATCAAACCATATTCCTACACTATCCTACTTCGTGCATATGAATCTTATCCTAAGAAGGAGATGTATTCTACTTGAAGGACAAAATGCATGCATGCTTTTTCACTCAGAAAGAAGAAAAGGAAAAGAAAGAAAGAAGAAAACATGGACATAAGAGAGGCCAAAAATCCTAATTATTTTTCTAATTTTTTTCTCAAGTGTGCAGGTACAGGTTACAGCCATGAAAAATTGACAAGTCATAAGTACATGCTAAGAAGAAGGAAGAGTTCAACTCAAATTTTAGCAAACATTTTGCAAATGGAAGAGGCTAGAGCTCAAAAGAGAGAATGGAAGATAGAAGTAAATTTTTCAATCTGCAAAGAAGAAGAAGAAGAAGAAACAGATTTCACAAGCTGAAGTTAAAAGTAAAAAGGATTATAGCTGAAATAGGATGAGAGAGAAGATTCTGGGAAAATTTTGCCAGGGCTTCACCATCTTTAATCAACATTTCAAATTTTTCAGCATACAAATTAAAGCTTTAATGAAAGGAAAAGTAGTATATAATTACAGAAAAGAATTCTTTATAGCTTAAACAGCTGAGAAAGAATTGAAATTCCAAGATAATCTCACAAATTTCAGTCTTTCTAAGTTGCAATTTTCATAATAAAGCAGATATAAGAGCACAAAATTACTACAATATCAATGAAATACATTCATTCAAGCAAGGTTGTACTCATCTACAACATAATCAGAAGGCATTGCAGGTGAAAAAAATATATCTCGTGATGACAGTTTGAAATAAGCTACAGAAGACACAATGTGCATGAAAGATCATCATATAGTAGCTATACAAGCAAAGACCAGATTAAGCTACAAGTCTTCATGAGCTCAAATTCTCATAATAGATGGGATATTTGCAAGCAAGGAACATGTCTAGTTGAAAAGGTTTTTGAAAGAGAGATAATTCTGAAAAAAATTAGCAAGGCTTCGCCCTATAAAACCAACATTTACAACTTTTCCAGCATCTATATCAAGCTGAAATCAAAGAAATACAGTGAAAGTAACAGAGTAAATTATCTGAATCAAGGATTGCACCTAATAGTAACATCAAAAGAGAATGAAACCATGAACCAACAAAAGGGTGAGTAATTTCCATTCTCAAATGGTGGCCAACATGCAAATCGAGCCTTTCTCAAAAGCCCGATAACAGATCTCCATTGATGCCAACACTCAAAAAATGAAATAGGTATTTTGTAAAGCTATGTTTCCAAATGGAAGCATATACGAAATGAATAAAAAGGATGGACTTCTAATACACAACGTGATTAAAACACGAGCAGAGCAAGTTACAGATTTACGTTTCAGAGACACCATGTAAGCGATAATTCCTCAGCATTTATGTTTCGAACTCACAATAAAGTTCCATTAATGGAAATCAAAATTTAGAGTAAGTATTAAGGAAAAAATTCAGTTAAACCCTCAAGAAGTCATTAGGTCAGAGGAAGAGGATCATGACCAGAACAGAAAAAATATGAATCGCAAAAAGTCGAAACGAGCTACAGGCTCACAAAACTCAGAAGGCCGGATGTATAATGAAAACCTGATGCTTAAAATAGGCACGATGGCAGATAACTAATAGAAAGCCCGATATCACACAAAAAATTCTAGATTATGGGAAAAAATTTCTATGGCTTCGCCATGTAAAATCAACATTTCAGATTTTTCAGCATACATATCAAAGCTGTAATGAAAGGAAAAGAAGTATATAATTTTGCAGAAAAGAGTTCTTTATAGCTTAAACAACTGAGAAGTATTGAAATTCTAAGATAATCTCACAAATTTTAGTCTTTCAAGTTGCAATTTTCATAATAAAGCAGATATAAGAGCACAAAATTACTACAATATCAGTGAAATACATTCATTCAAGCAAGGTTGTACTCATCTACAACATAATCAGAAGCCATTACAGGTGAACAAAATATATCTCGTGATGACAGTTTGAAATAAGCTACAGAAGACACAATGTGCATGAAAGATCATCATATAGTAGCTATACAAGCAAAGACCAGATTAAGCTACAGGTCTTCATGAGCTCAACTTCTCATAATAGAGGGGATACTTGCAAGCAAGGAACATGTCTAGTTGAAAAGGTTTTTGAAAGAGAGATAATTCTGGAAAGAAATTGGCAGGGCTTCGCCCTATAAAACCAACATTTACAACTTTTCCAGCATCTATATCAAGCTGAAATCAAAGAAATACAGTGAAAGTAATAGAGTAAAGTATCTGAATCAAGGATTGCACCTAATAGTACATCAAAAGAGAACAAAACCATGAACCAACAATAGGGTGAGTAATTTCCATTCTCAAATGGTGGCCAACATGTAAATCGAGCCTTTCTCAAAAGCCCGATAACAGATCTCCATTGATGCCAAATCACTCATAAATGAAATAGGTATTTTGTAAAGCTATGTTTCCAAATGGAAGCATATACAAAATGAATAAAAAGGATGGACTTCTAATACACAACATGATTAAAAACATGAGTAGAGCAAGTTATAGATTTACGTTTCACAGACACCATGTAAGCGAGAATTCCCCCCTTAGCATTTATGTTTCGAACTCACAAATAAAGTTCCATTAATGGAAATCAAATTCAGAGCAAGTATTAAGGAAAAAATTCAGTTAAACCCTCAAGAAGTCATTAGGTCAAAGGAAGAGGATCATCACTAGAACAGAAAAAAATGAATTGTAGAAAGCCGAAATGACCTACAGGATCGCAAAACTCAGAAGGCCGAATGTATAATGAAAACATGATGCTTAAAATAGTCACAATGGAAGCTAACTAATAGAAATCCCGATATCACACACAAAAATTTCTAGATTATGGGAAAAAATTTTGCTACGGCTTCGCCATGTAAAATCAACATTTCAGATTTTTCAGCATACATATCAAAGCTGTAATGAAAGGAAAAGAAGTATATAATTGCAGAAAAGAATTCTTTATAGCTTAAACAGCTGAGAATTATTGAAATGCTCGAAGATAATCTCACAAATTTTAGTCTTTCAAAGTTGCAATTTTCATAATAAAGCAGATATAAGAGCACAAAATTACTACAATATCAGTGAAATACATTCATTCAAGCAAGGTTGTACTCATCTACAACATAAGCAGAAGCCATTGCAGGTGAACAAAATATATCTCATGATGACAGTTTGAAATAAGCTACAGAAGACACAATGTGCATGAAAGATCATCATATATTAGCTATACAAGCATAATGATCAAGCAAAGACCAGATTAAGCTACAGGTCTTCATGAGCTCAAATTCTCATAATAGAGGGGATACTTGCAAGCAAGGAACATGTCTAGTTGAAAAGGTAATTTTGAAAGAGATGATAATTCTGGAAAAAATTATATTGGCAGGGCTTCGCCCTATAAAACCAACATGTTACTAACTTTTCCTCAGCATCTATAACAAGCTGAAATCAAAGAAATACAGTGAGTAAGTAATAGAGTAAAGTATCTGAATCAAGGATTGCACCTAATAGTAACATCCAGGAAAGAGATCACAAAACCATGGCTAAGTCCAACAAAAGGGTGAGTAATTGGGACATTCTCAAATGGTGGCGCGAACATGGAAATCGAGCCTTTCTCAAAAGCCTGATAACAGCATCTCCATTGAGGCCAAAAGTACTCAAAAACGAAATAGATATTTTGTAAAGCTATGTTTCCAAATGGAAGCATATACGAAATGAATAAAAAGGATGGGACTTCTAATACACAACATGATTACGCGAACATGAGCAGAGCAACCGTTACAGATTTACGTTTCAAGAGACAGCCATGTAAGCAGTCTAATTCGCTCAGGCCAAAAGTATGTTTCAAACGGCACAAATCAAGTTCCATTAATGGAAATCAAATTCAGAGTAACAGTATTAAGGAACAAAAGTATCAGTTAAACCGGCTCGAAGAAGTCATTAGGTCAGAGGAAGAGGATCATGGGACCAGAACAAAAAAAAATGAATCGTAGAAAGCCGAAACGAGCTACAGGCTCGCAAAACTCAGAAGGCCGAATGTATAATGACAAACCTGATGCTTAAACATAGTCAGCGATGGTAGCCGAACTAGGGAAGAAAAGTCAACGTGATGGTCACGAACAACTTCAAATTTCCATAGACTTTTCGTTTCCGAGTTCTGCAAGTGAAATCACAAAATTGGACCGTATCAGAAATATGAACGACGTCCTACAACGCTTAAAAAAATGGCGGATCATCTTATCCAGGTAATGAGAGAAGATAAACTTCACATTCATAAATGATACATATTGACAGTTTTAGGTAACAAATCAATGCTCAAAGGCGTCACTACGACGGAAAACACGAAAGCATAGTTCGAGCAAAGAGAAATAGCTGCCCGCACTGAAAATGGGTATTTGAACTCCGAAATAGCACTGACTCAACAAAACTGAGACCTGCAAAATCCTAGCAAACCGTTCCACAGAACACAGAGATCTCCGAGCCTGAACCAATGTCAAACTCAAGAAACCATGATAAAAGGTAAAAATGATTGAGATCTTGTAAGAAAATCCTATCTCAAGTATAAAAATAGCCAAGAAATATTTGATAGCTGGGAGTTTGTAAATGAGAGGCATTGTCATCAGTCCTTCAAGAGACTGCAAGCTCCAAGAAGACAACATGAGGATCCTTTTCCAAGTAATAGAAATTCCACTCAATTTAATGCCGAGCTTCAACAGGTGGTTGAAGAATCAGATGACGGGATTTCCATATGTCAGAAAACTTTTCCTTCTCATTTTTCTAGCAAAGAAGTGTAAAAACTCATTCATACAGGAGAGACCTTTTGAGCTAGCAAAAGCTCTGTCAACGATGGTGCCAAGAAAATGTGTTGCAGGCCCTTGTAGTGGACTCCTTGCCCGGTGATCCAGGCCCAAAAAAACTTGTAATAGAAATGATGCAAACTGGAGGAGCAATAAAATATCAAGTTTGTGGACTCTATCACTTCAGCATGGTGTCAACTTGCATTCTTCTTGCCATTTGATCTTTCTAAATCGACGGCTCATTGTGTCTATCAAGTGCATAGATCAAAGGCCAGAGATTCATTAGCTTGTGCATCCAAAGCAATACCACTTGGGTAATACATCACCGACCACAATTAATGCTGAAGTCTGAAATCACCTAACCGCAAGTAGAAAGCATCAATGGCATCTGTATTTCACAGATTTGGTACATTACTCTCAAAGGCTCGAGATGATTCATGAAAATCAAAGCTTTACTCAACTTTCAGGTCATGCATTCTCTCACCGGTCCCTTGGAAGTTTAGCTAAGAATAGTTGAGTTTCACTTGCATGGGAGTAGACGTGGACAACCCACGTGTAGGAGCAAGAACCAGCTTAAATCATTTGCAAATGACTTTCTAAAGTAGTCTAAGTCCTTATTGCATGCTTTCAAAAATCAAAAGGCCGACCAAATCATACATAATGATCACCGAAAAGGTGAAGTGTAACCTTGTATTTCAACCATAAGGGGTAAGCTGTGGGGCGGTGATAACCCTATAAACATGCCTAAGTCCACATGGTGGCCAAGTATAGTATGTTGCCCCATTGCATTATTTCAAAACATAACTTTGCTAAGGAATCCACAAGGTGGCAAAACCAAATATATTCAAAAGTGGTCCCCACTCTAGGGAGGATTATGCAGATTGATTTGCACATTGTCACTCATGTGATCATAAGAAAGCAAAAGATGTCAATCATCAGAGACAAAGGTGGTCCCCACAAATAATTATTTTGCAAATATTGCTAAGTGTTGCAATTATTTGCTCGCATACAGGGAGTTGTATTTCTGCATGCCTTCACAAGAAGACAAAACATAGAAGATGACGATTTTGCATGCTTAGAGGAGGAAGACTTGCCTAGCAAGCAAATTGTATTATTAGAAAATTATTCACCCATTCTTTCCTTAAAATAGAACAGTCAACTTCAGTTTGACTGTATTGTATCTAAGGCCATTAATGCCTACTTATTTATTAAAGAGGAACAAATGCATACAAACATGTGTCCCATTTTTTGCTACCTTCAAGTGAAAACTATGTTTGATTAAACACATATTATGCATTTTAAGAGGCTATAAATATCAAGGAGCATGATTTACCTATTTTTTTAAATTTTAATAGTATTTTTAATAGATTACCTTGATTTACCAACATTGTACAGATTTTAAAATATTTCATGGCCATGGGACACACTTGTATGCTTTGAGTAAAGGATGAACTCAAGCTTATAAGATACATGACTGAGTATCAATCATTAGGCTATTTTTAGGAAGGGTGAGAGAAATTTATTTTGCTATATATTGTGTGCCCTTACAAGGCACAAAGGAGGAATTTTTGGATATAGGAGTACTTGAAGCAATTTCTACCAGTTTTGCCCTCTGAGTGTGAAGTATTTTATGTCTTTCCAAGTTATTTTGCAGTCTTGTGTATGTTTATAATCTAATCTTGTGAATGAAAATTCAACTTATCAATCACTTTACTTGCTGCAAATTCAGCCTTTTTCACTTAATTTTAATGTGCATGTTAACTTATTAGTACTGTTGTGAATTTCCCTCAGTACAATCAAGTGTTTTTCCCTTAGATTTTTGCAAAAAATGAATTATTTGGTTCCTGCATCGAAAATCCTTCTTAAATCAAGTTATGTATTCTACTCAGTTAAAGTTCTCATACAAATTTGGTGTATCACCTTAGTTTTAATTATTTTACAGTCATATTTTACCCTAGAAATCCCATAAAGGATGTAGTTTAGTATAATACCAACAAGGAATCAGCCTTTTTCGAATCCCGGAGATTCACCTCACAATAGGTATACCCAAAGACCTGAGGTGTCTCCATTGTATCTATGAAAGAGAGAGATCAATTTTGTAGGCATAGAAAATCTGCAGCCATCTCTCTACAGGGTGCACTTTCGAGAGATAACAGTTTTTGGCATGCCTGGTGGGAGAAATAATTAGATCTGCATGCAAGTTGGGACAGATTCTAGAGCAGATCCAGAGCAGATTTACAACAAATAAAAGTTACTTTCAGGAGCAAGTTGCAGTAATTTATTCCAAATATTTTATGATCTTTTGGCGACTTCCCATAAAGCTACAATTCAGACCAACTATTGGTAGCATGTTCCATGACTAAAGTGACTGGTGAGATCATCTAGGAGTACAGAGGAATTCCTTCTCGAGTTGGTTTCCACCTACCTTTGAATTTTGCTAGAAGGAGAAGAGTTGGTAATACATTACCCTATAATAGACCTGGTTTTGATAACCCTCCTCCTGATATTCCTTCACCAAGTATCAATTTTCGACAATCAATATCCCACATTCTTCCAATGGCCCTTCAATCCACCCAGAAATTTTGTGACATTTACTAATGGCAGCCCATTAGTAATTCAACAATAACCATGATATTCCCAATGCTGCCATGAAATTTAGCCATCATTTACTGCAGGGAAATAAATTACACCTGTTGAATTCATGGATTAAAGATGTTCAAGGCATATGAAGTACTATAATGTTCACTTATCAGTGAAAAATAGTCAAAGATAGATTAATCTGATTGCTCATTTAATGAAAGATGTTTTCACAAGGAGAGGGTCCAAGACTTGAAAGTCATTTGATCCCATTATAGCACAGTCCTTCCAATTGATTTGTTGCAAATTCACACAACTAGTTAGGCAAAAATCGGGTATTCCTAGGGCTCGTAATATCCCTAAAACTAGAACAGTCTAACTTACATAATGGAAATTTTATTGTTTGTAAATTGAGTAAATGAATCTAGGAATTAAATTTCCTATCGTTAAGATACAAGTTGGGTAGAAAAAATTGTTCCTTGTTCTCAAAAGAATCCTAGTAAAACTAATTACGTTGTAGATTTCTAATGATCTTATTTTGTGGGTCACTAAAAGTGCATTTTTGGACTAAAATAGTTTTGTCAACTTTGAGTGAACAATTAACCTGGGTTAAATCTTTGTCTTCATGTTCAATTAATCTTTCTAAAGAGCATGCTAGTTTGTCCTATAGATACATTATGATGTGACACCTTTCTTCTTACTTCTTCATGGGCAAGAAGATAGTTAAAAGGGAAAATTTTTATCTTTTTGAGTCTTTTTGTGACACCTATGCTTACAAAAGAGTTCCTTTTCGTCTTCTCTTATGATGTAGGTCGCAATGTCTTAACGATGAATGGAGCCATGGATTTTCAAATCCTATTGAAAGCAAAGGCATCCTTTGATGTATACTTTGGATGTTCAAAATGTATAATTCCTCATTATTCCCTTTGACATGCAACATCAAACAATCATTTAAAAAGGATTGTGAGTTATGTAGTCAATTTGATAATATTCTTGATCCTCCATAAAAGTTATACTTTCCATTACATCAAGGGTAAACTTTGGCTCATATTCCTTCTATTAAAGGTTTAAAATCCAATTGATCCTTTCAAGGAATCAAAGCTATTTCACAGTTATCAATTGCCTCATCACAAAAAGCATTGTAGAGTTTTCTAAGTGAAAAATCAAATTTGTTAGAATATTTGCTCTATATTTTGCAAGGTTTGGTCCTAAACCGAAATTAATAACCTATGTTAAAAAAAGAGAAAAGCCTTTACGCATGGACCTTGGGAAGGGAGAAAAGGTTTTGAGAGCATCAAGGTAGCCATCACTCACAATCCTACCATCTTGCAAATCCAAATTTTGAGCTAGAATCTACTTTTATAATGTATGCATTTGTAGGAGCTTGGAAACATTCATTTCCATCCATTTTAACTCAAGGGCATACTTTTTTATCATTTAATCTAACATTTGAGTTGGGTTTACTTTGGACTGATTTTTGGTTGATTATGAAAACTAAGGTACACATGTCCTTGAAAGTGCCACTACAGTATTTTCAGGATGATGTGAGATGGTGACTATTTTGATGAATTATTACTTTTTCTTTATTGATTTTCTAAACAATCAGACTGTCATGTTCACTATTGTTCTCATCGAAGTTTGTTAGCTATCTTGCCTAAATATAAGAATTGAACGAGAAAAGATTAGGCAGGATAACAAAGGTTTTATGTTATGATCCTTGATTTCTCATTTTCATCCCCAGAAAGGGACATTACAATGGTATTAGAGCTTCGATCTTCCCACTCTACAAGGTCATTCATTCATTAGGAGAAGATTAGAAGCTGGCTATACATGAATTTTGATGATGCATCAGGTTTGAAATTATGTATTCCCAAGGGCAAATATCATGGTGGCAACTAGATATAATCAGCAACTTGAACCTGATCTCATGAAATTCATGCATCCAGGTGGATGACTAGTTTGGCTATCTATTTACAGGGAAGGAACCTCAATCCCGGAGGTATGGATACATGACATTCAATGAGGGCATAATAGGTTGCAAGCTATTCCTTATCTATTCGAAGACTGGTACGTACTCTTTCAAATGAGATATAAATGGAATCTTGCTACGATGCGTTGATTATGATAAAATTCAGAAAATATTGTCAAAATTCCATGAAGGACCTACAGGAGGTCACTTCTCAGCACATACTACAACCTTAAAGATCATGAAAGTAGGTTACTATTGGCCTAGCATATTTAAATACTATCTTCAATGGATCAGAAACCATAAGAAATGTTCTTTTTTTGTTGGAAAAGAACATTTAACTTTGTTACCTTTGTCACCTATTTCAGTTGATCAACCTTTTATGCAGTGGGGTCTTGATTTTATTGGCATGATAAACCCACCTTCTTCACAAGGACATAAGTGGATCTTAACTGCTACATATTATTTTACATGATGGACTGAAGCTATAGCCTTGAAAGATGCTAATGAAGCTTCAATACTATCCTTTTATGAAGGTATAGTTTACAAATTTGGTGTTTCAGTAACTATCATATCAGATAATGCTCTAGCTTTTCTTGGTGCTAAAGTAATAGATTGGGTTGTCAACCATGGAATATATTTAAGATCTTCATCTAATTATTACCCACAAGGTAATGGCTTAGCTGAGAGTACTAACAAAAATATTTTAAGGATCATCAGAAGAACACTCAAGGATAATCAAAGAGCATGGCATCTAATGTTGAATTTATCACTTTGGGCTGACAGAGTGACTCCTAAGAGATCAGTTGTTAATTCACCGTAAAAACTTATGTATGGAAAAGAAGCAAGAATGCCTATTTCAGTTGAGTTACCTACATTAGATTTACTACATCAAATGGAGCTACTTGAAAATGAGCCATTACAGGTTCATTATGCAGAGTTAATGGAATTACAAGAGCTAAGAGATCAAGCTCATTTAAATATGGAAAAGAATCAGAAGTAAATGTAGAAGACTTTTGATAAAAAAGCTAAATTTAGAGTCTTCAATGAAGTAGATATCATGTTGAAATGGGATGGTGATCGTTCAAAGCCAGGAAGACACTCAAAGTTTGATACACTCTGGAGTGGCCCTTACATGATATCGACTTGTAAGGAACACAATACTTTTTATATTTCGAAGTTGAAAGGAGAAGAACTCCCCATTCATGTGAATGGTATGTTTCTCAAACATTGTTATTGAAAATATTATAGTGATTATTAGAGTAGGATTTCCATTTAATAAGTGTAGTTTCTGCACATTGCTTTGTTATTTTTTTCAATAAGTGCAATTCATGCACATGATCTAGTTTGCAGATCTTTTCCCAGATTCAGTTTGTTTTGGAAGGGTTGGAACTTTTGGAAAAGGTAGATTTTGGTTACATATTTGGACTCCACACCCAATGGACAAGAGTAAGGCACTAGTATACAAGCTAGCAGGTAGATTTCCCCACAGGATCACTAGAAATGTTAACAATTTTTGTACTTGTGCAGAAATGGGCAACTCAAAACTTTGCTACGATGGATAGAATTGGTGAAGTATACCTAAGCTAGTGGAAATTATATCAAAAATATATCGTTACTACTGATAAATATTACATGAAATATGTAGTTATGTGTATTGTTACAAAATATAATAGATCACATAGTCTATAGTTTCATGATGCCTTTAGCAAAAGAACACAAAATCCTGAAGGACAGCTGTGTTGTCTTGATGAAGACACCGAATTATAGAATAGGTGAAGTGTTTGGTTTTGAAGTAGCAAACATAAGTACAGATACAGAAATCAGAGTTCATTACTGAATGTTATAGCTTCTTTAAACTTTTCCTTCATGATTAAGACATTCAACTATGTTACTGAGTTGTTTAGTTCATTATACAATCCATACAAAAAGTAGAAATGCAGAAAGAGATATACAACTTATTTATAGAATTCAATGCTTTATTCACAAGGAGAGTCAAATGTTTCCCATACAAGCCATGGGATGTAACAGAAAAGTAAAGTACAACTACTAAAAATAATGATACACATGCATGAAGGAGAAAATAGAGGAGTATGAGGATGAACCCATCATTGCCTCGTATATTCTTCTTTCTCTAGAGAATCCCCATGCTAGCCCCTTCATCATCAAGTCATGGTACCTGAAAAGAAAAACAAATCAACCATCAGTCATGAGCTCAGGGATCAAACCATATTCCTACACTGTCCTACTTCGTGCATATGAATCTTATCCTAAGTACGAGCTGTATTCTACTTGAAGGAAAAATTACATGCATGATTTTTCAATCAGAAAGAAGAAAAGGAAAAGAAAGAAGGAATAAAAACATGGATATAAGAGAGGCTGAAAATCTTAATTATTTTTCTAACTGTTTTCTTAAGTGTCCATGTACAGGTTACAGCCATGAAAATTTGACAAGTCATAAGTGCATGTTAAGAAGAAGGAAGAGTGAAACTCAAAGTTCAGCAAACATTTTGCAAATGGAAGATAGAAGTACATTTTTTAATTCACAAATAAGAAGAAGAATCATATTTCACAAGCTAAAGTTAGAAGTAAAGAGCATTATAGCTGAAATAGGATGAGAGAGAAGATTCTGGGAAAATTTTACCTGGGCTTCACCATAGAAAATAAACATTTTAGATTTTTCAACACTCATATCAAAGTTGTAATGAATGAAAAAGTAGTATATAATTGCATAAAAGAATTCTTTATAGGTTAAATAGCTGAGAAGAATTGAAATTCCAAGATAATCTCGCAAATTTCAGTCTTTCTAATTTGCAATTTTCATAACAAAGTAGATATAAGATCACATAATTACTACAATATTAATGAAATAGATTCATTCAAGAAAGGTTTTACTCATCTACAACATAAGTAGAAGCCATTACAAGTGAAAAAAATATATCTCGTGATGACAGTTTGAAATAAGCCACAGAAGACACAATGTGCATGAAAGATCATCATATACTAGCTATACAAACAACGACCAGATTGAGCTACAGGTCTTCATGAGCTCAACTTCTCAGAATAGAGTGGATACTTGCAAGCAAGGAACATGTCCAGTTTGAAATTTTTTTTGAAAGAGAGATAATTTTGAAAAAAAATTTGCTAGGGATTCACCCTATAAACCCCACATTTACAACTTTTCCAGCATCTATATCAAGCTGAAATCAAAGAAATACAGTGAAAATAACAGAGTAAAGTATCTAAATCAAGGATTTCACCTAATAGTAACATCAAAATAGATCAATTATTTCTTAAATTATTGCAGATATCAAAGAGTTGCAGGAGGACCAAATAGTGAGGGATCAAGTATTTGTAACCCATAAAGACAAAGTCACAACCTATGCTCAACACAATAACAATAGATAAGGATGATGATATGGAATATACAATGTAATCATCTTCATGAAATAACAACTAGGCTATCCTTTGAGTTACAAATTATGGTTATCGAGATATAGTTCAAAAGATGTAACTATCTACAAAGTACAAATTCAAGGAATGGAGTTGTATTCGACATATAGTAGCAGCAAGTATAGAGTCACAGTTAGAAAAAAAACAAATCCTTATGTACAAACTGAGTATGATACAAATTAAATATTGCCAACAGTATAGATTTCCATGACTACAGCTCAAAATATCATTCAAGTGAGCTCATGAAGTTCATACCAGGAGCAATTCAAATAACATCTACAACTATAAAAGGGCCATGAAAATTTATGATATCCCATATTTAAAGTATAGTTGTCTTTTTAGACAAGTGCATCAATTCAAGAAATAAGAAAAGTGATGATGAACCCGAATACCCACACCTCGAATTGAAAATATCTACGGTTTTGGAAATTCAACAATCAATAAACAATGGCAAGTATTTAAAGAAAATCCACAAGTTTACCTTCTCCCATAGATGTCAGTGAATCAATATGGAACTCAAAGTCACAAGTTCAAATCAGAGCCAAAAACATGAGTACCTATAATGATTTTCAGGTCGAAATAACCAAGGTCAAACCAATGGATAACATGAAAATGTAAAGGAAAAATGGTTATCAGTATTTTGAAGTCGAAATGAAAAGAGTAAATTAGCAGTGGTATTTATAAGGTTGAAACTTATCTTCCCTCATCAAATAGTATAATGGTTACACATTCCTGAGCTGAAAGGACTTCAACAATGGCGGTCAAGGGACCAAACAAAGATCTCAAGAAAAAATAAAACCCCACAAAGCTTGAAGATCATAAAAATGGTGAAATACTCACAACTTCCGTGCTCAGAATAAAGAAATACCCCAAACAAATAAAAACAAGTCTCAGAAGACCAAGACATTCAGAGGAACCAAACTCAGAAACTACAATATTGATGTCTAATAAAAAATAGTTATGGGAACTCAAGAAATCATTCATCATGCCATTAGATAACAGTGAGTCGAATAACTTTCTGTTTTCTTAAAACAAAGTGTTCAAGTGCATTTTAAAAAAAAAATCAAACTCAAAATGATATACTGATAAATCCTCAAAGAAAGGAACAAATCTTGGTTTTAATTGCAGACACATTATTGCATGTCAAGAATACAGACAAGAAATAGGTAATTACTGGATTGTCAAAGATGAGAAAGTCATCAGGACACTCGAACATAGCAATATCAACTCAAGAATGAACAAGTCTGGTTTGTAAAAACACCAAAACATAGAGAGAATGATCATCATTATTTTTTGAAATACAAGTGGCAGAAATGAAACAATAATTATTTACCGTGCTCATAGGTCAATAACTTACAACAATGGTGGCCACCTTCATAATCTTGCATAGAGATCTCAACAAAGAAAGAATGCGGGGAAATATACCAGATTCAAAGTCACAGGGCCCCACTGAATAAGGAAATTCTTAAGGCCAAGCTCGAACTTACAATAATGGCATCGAATAGAAAACATTTTCCAAGGCTTCACTCATACAACCAAAAAATCAAATGAAATGTGCTTGTGGGTCGAGTTCTCTTTACCACCCAAACCCAAGAAGTGGGTTAACTCTAACTTGACCATGATCAAGGATCAACGATCATAATTTAGTGGGTACAAAGATCAAGGGATAAGAATTGATCTCCATTATCAATACAAACCATTGTGGTTAGATGCAACCGACCATATTAAATGCTCAAGCCAAAACCCTAACCAAAGCTGAAGGATCAACGATCAATATTAAACCAGGTACCAAAATTGACGATCATGGGTGATCACAGTGGCCAATGTATTAAATGTAAATTGCCAACATAGAGAGTGAACGGGTGAGTCACCATGGAGAAGGGGACAACACATGTGTCCACCAAACAAATTATTTTCCATTACTTTAAAATTCTAAACCTTATTACAAGCTTATAAAAATCAAAAGGTCGACCAAATCATACATAATGATCACCGAAAAGGTGAAATATAGCTTTACTTCAATCAAAGGTAAGAGTGGGGCGGTATACCTTATAAACATGCCTAAGTCCACATGGTGGCCAAGTATAGTATGGTGCCCCCTTGTATTATTTCAAAACATAAATTTTGCTAAGGTCTACAAGGGTGGCTGAACCATGGTGAAAAACAAAGGTGGTCCCCATAAAGAAGGATTTGGATTGATTTGTAGAATGTCACTTTTGTGACCAATCAAGAAGCGAAAGAGTTCTCATATCAGAACATGTGCACATAAGGGGGTGGTCCCCATAGATAATTGTTTTGCGAATATTGCTAAGTGTTGCAATTATTTGTTCACATGTAGAGAGTTATATTTTTGCATACTTCACAAGAAGACAAAACATAGAAGATGAAGAATTTGCATGCTTAAAGGAGTAAGACTTTCCTAACAAGAAAATTGTATTATTAGCAAATTATTCACCCTTTCTTTCCTTAAAATAGAACAGCCATCTTCAGTTTGACTATATTGTATTTAAGGCCATTAATGGCTATTTTTAAATTGCATGCTCTAGTTTGTATTATTTTATCCCTTTATTTATTATTAAGTAAAGGATAAAATTAGGATGCATGGGTGAGTATAGCCTTAGGCTATTTTTAGGAATGGGGGGAGAATTTATTTTGCTATATATTGTGTGCCCTTGCAAGGCACAAAGGAGGAATTTTTGGATATAGGAATACTGAAGAAATTTCTACCAAGTCTTCCCTCTGAGTGAAGTATTTTATGCCTTTCCAAGTTATTTTTCTTTCTTGTATATGTTTATATGAATCTTGTGAATGAAAATCACTTGATCATCCACCTTACCCTACTGCAATTTCAGTCTTTTATGCTTAATTTTAATGTGCATTTTAAATTATTAGTACTGTTGTGAATCTCCTTCAGTATAACCTTATATATTTTGCAAAACAAACATTAATTGGTTCATGCATCAAGAATCCTTCTCAAATAAGTTGTGCATTTACTTAGTCAAAGTTCTCATACAATTTTGGTCTATCACTTGAGTTTTAATTATTTTAAACTCATCTTTTACCGTAGAACTCCCAGAAAGTAGTTAAGTATACACCAATAAGGAAATGGCCTTTTAAACCCAAATATTCACCTCACAATAGGTATACCCACAAACCTGAGGTGTCTCCATTATATCCATGAAAGAGAGAGGTCAATTTTGCAAGCTTAGAAAATCTACAGACATCTCTCTGTAGGGTGCACTTTTGAGAGATAACAATAGCTTGAGGTGAAACAAGCATCGCTCCTCATCCGGGTCCTTGTCTACTTCTTGAGCCATCAAAGAATAACTAACATACTTCATTATCATCTTTTTGGTCTGGCTTAATGATGTCAGAAAGAGGATGATTCTCCTCATTCAAAAAATAGACTCGTAGCTCAGATTCCTCTATTTCTTTATAGGGGTCAAAATCATGCCTCTTGTTCACCCACTCATCGAGAGTCAAGTCTAAAATACACTGAACCTTGGTATCTTCCTCACCAATTCTTGGTAGCTCCTCTTGATCAAAGGCTAAACAATTGGCATTGATTGGTTGGGTAAATGAGGTTAAATATGGTAATCCACAATGGGCTCATATCTGATCGTAGCCATCTCCATACCTTTTTCTAAAAAGCATGTGTGACCAATCAACCAACAAATACCCTCCAATCTTAGCAGTGAAGTCTCTTGAAAAACACAATGTAAAATGTGGAGGAAAGTCTATGATTGAATTTTTTTGCAATACAGTCACATTGGGACATGAGTGCAATGTGAGGGTAAAATCCTTAATCACTCCAAATTTTATTATGGCTGTCCCATCTAATTGCACTACTCCCTTGGAGATGACTTAGTATTGAAGACCCAACTGATCAGCTATTTGGTTCGGCATGACTGAGTTACTTGCCCCTGAATCAATCATGTAATTATGTACCAATTTATTTCCAATGATCAATGAAACATAGAATGGAGGGGGATTCAGATTCTTATCTTTTTGTCCTCCATGGTTTCCTTTAAGCTGAGCCATAATGGTAAGCAGTTTATCTTGCTAGTTAGGGGACTAATTTGAGTTTGACTAATTTGCCATAGTAGCCTACAACAAGTCTCTTTATCCTAGGATATTTAATGACTCCCACATTGAAATATTCACATTTGTCTTCTTCATTTGTTCAATGATGTAAAATGCAGATGACCTATCCTTTTGCTTCGCATTTCCTAGTACATTCTTATCTTACACATGGGTTGTTACAACTGATGCCTGAGTGGGTCTCGAAGGTGGATTTGGATGAATCTACACATTGGGAGTTGCACTTTGACTTCAAATACCTTGTTGAGTAACAGAGGGTTGAGGATTACTTGATTTTGATGAATTTCCCTCTCCAATATTCCTTTTTTTGAAGGGGCTTGATTCATACCATAGAAGTCTTCAGTCTGCCAATTGACAAGCATAGTCTCACTTGGAGATGCTTCTTGGTGAGTTCCTTACTTTTGATTTTCCTCTTGACTAGGTTGTTGGGACACACCAATGGTTTGTACCATCAAGGCTTGGTTTAGTGCACCATTAAAACACATTGATTGGTTATGTGGATGATTGCATGGTAAAAACCAATCATACTTGTGTGCCATATTGTTTTGTGTTGGAACAAGGGCCCTCGATGTTAAAGGTGTGTTTGGATCAAATGACCAGAAGGAACTAGCAGCTTGAGGTTTTCCTTGGTTTTGGTTTTGACTTTAAGCCTGAGTTGGTTGTCTATTTTGTTGATATGGGGTCTAGGGTGATACTTATTTTGAGGCTGATATGGCCTAGAAATTTGAGCTTGTTGCCTTTTGATAGTCACTAGCTCATTTCCTAGGTATTGTAGTTGTTTCATAACCTCTAAGAGATATTTTGAAGTTTTGGAGGATGAGCTGGAGGCTTTAATTGAACTTTGATTCCTTGGAGTACGAATGGGAGATAATGTAGGTGTTTGGCTAGTGCTTTGATCTCCTAGTTCTGGGTATAGAGGCATGGGTGGCCTAGGAGCAAGTTTTCCAGCCTGAATTAGACAATTTTCATCTCTAATCGAAATGTTATAGGATTCAGGTAAGGTTGTTCCTCCCATTGAATGAATCATTAAAGCAATATCAGAATTTAAAGCTCTAAGAAAGTATAAGAAAGCACCTGCACCTGTGGGCCTTACGACCAATGGAATCCTATCCCTTGTTCTTTGAAATATGAGGTTGAAGTCTATCAGTTGCTCATTAGGAGCCCTCTTGATGGTTGTCAAATTCTCCAACAGGTATAGATTATCTCCCTTTTCTCCAAATTGATTATAAAGAGCTCTACACAGATGGTCCCCAAATCTGAATAGAGCCTGTTGCTAGAATCTTGAACTATTGTGAATTTTTAAGCTTGAGTGAAGAAGCTAACAATTTGACTATAATGTCCATCTCAGTGATCTCATGAATTACCTAGACATTTGATTTCAAGAATGTCCATTTATCTAGGATAAATCTGGTTCTCTCTAGTGAAATATGGCATGCCCTTTAATGCTGCCAGTAGGACTGTAGTTTGTGCATTGACAGCGTATGGGCTGCTACCATTGAATTTGACATATGGGTTGGTTGGTTGTGCCATTTTGATTTTCCTGAGAACCCTTGTTGATTGAATGAATGGCCTACCAGGAGGAGGTGTTAACTAGGTTCTATTTCGTGGAGATAGAGACCTCTAGGATCTTCTCCCCCTTCTCCCTCTGTCTAGGGACAAATGTAGATATACAAATAGTCCCTCCTCTCTATTTCATGACCTTTTTTTTATTCTTCTCATGAACTTGAAAAACTTGGACTGTTGAGTCCAGTAGATTCTGATCCTTTGGATTCGCCATATGTGTAATTTTTAGAGCTTCTTAAAAGCTGAAAATTTACAACAAGTGTACATAAATCTTGTTCTAATAAAATGAAGACCTCTTGGTCCCACAGGACATGTCAAAACTATTAGTGTGGTCACACAGTGGCTTAATATTTGTTTTTTGATAATGAGACACCTTTAAAAGATGGAACTCTAACTTTAGTTATCTCATCGGGCATGCCAAAACTGTTAGTGCAAAATCACAACACTCTTGGATGTCATCAACTCAACGAGTTCAGACTAGTGTGATAGGATAACATGGAGCATCTCTCAAAGTGTGGGAAATTGAAATAAAAAGAACTCTTCGGATGACGGTTGGTTCCCATTCCTTTGTTTAGGTGCACATAAATAAATTGCAGAGGATCTACTCTAAAACCTACTCTATCTTACCAAGGAGACAGGGTTGAGAAGATATAGAAAAATAAACCTAAGCTAGCAAGGTTATGTAAAAAAAGACTGTTAAACACTCATTTTGCAAGCTAACATAGACCATAGAAATGTAATGTGAACAACATGCACATATAACGAAACTGTAATAAGAGATCAGAAGGCAACAATAAACACATCAAAGGGTTAAGAATCATCCACAGACATATATTATTGGTCCAAAAATTGATACAGTGCATTAAAGTGGCCAAGAGGTAAAATCTTGCATTAAAACTTGAATGGGAGGTTTGGAAAGACTCCACAAATTCTCTTGTAGACAAGGGAAGAAGGGAGGGTTTAAAACGCAATAGTCCAATCATTTACAATGAACCTAGATCCTTCTTTCATAAATGTAGTGAAGAGAGAAGGAGAAAAGAAGTGGGAATATTGATTTGAAGCTCAACTACCGGCCATTAATGCTCCTAAAAATCTACCCACAATTTGTCAAATCCATCACTCTATGTCTTCTCGGCGTGTTGAAGAAGGAAGAATGGCGAATCAAATCTAATCTGATCTGGTTGTTGGAGCAATCAGATCGCATGTTAATGGCATGAAGATGTTTCCCATTTTTCACCCACCTAACCTCATTAATATTAAATTTTTAGGTTTCCATGGCATAGGCGAGGTCGAGACCTTTCCAATGGTGCAAAATTTGTTGAATTTTGGGCACTAGGTCGAAATATATGTCTATTTGAATATTTAAGTCAGGTCCATACAAAAATGGTGAAAACTAGTTAGCAGAATGGGTCCGTGGGTCCAAAATTTGCTGTTTTTTTACACAAAAAATAAGAAATTAAAAAAAAATGCCCCGCAGCCTCGTAATTTACTTTTGTCAAAAACTATTTTCGGGTCTGTCGGTCCACATTTTCCAGTTGGGAAAAAACTCCCTCCAAGGCCCATCAGCATGCATGCAATTTATGTCTGACATGTGGCTCCTTGGGCATTAGCAGAGGTGGAGATCATTTTTATACTTTATGCCCTTTGGAAATGGAACCAAAAAGTTAAAATTACCTCCGGTGACCTGCCTTCCCACTTTGACTTAGAACATGGCCACGTGGAGGGTTGGCACTCGTTTGGGGAAAGCTTTTAGGTTTCACTTTTGAAGATGCATCGGGCTGACATGTGGAACTTTCTATAGATTTTATTTGTCTCTTCATGCTTTGGCTAAGTTCTTTTGTTTGGCGGGGCCATATATCTGACCTAGGACAAGTGGAGACTTGGCACTTGTCTAACTCTCCACCTTTGTATTTGACTTTAAAGTTGTGCCGTTGAGACACTTGGCGTTTTTCGATGACACTTTCATACTTAACCAATTTGGGCTCACCTTTTATTTGAATTCTATTGGACCATGACCACATGGAGGGATAGTGTTAATTTGAGTCTTAATCTTGGGTTCCCATTTTTAAATTACGTCGAGCTGACACGTGTTTCTTTCTGCTTGTTTTGACTTTTCAACAGCCATCTCTATCCCTTTTCGGGAATCAATTTTTGGATTTAACCTTTGCAGAAGCATTGGGCTGACACGTGGAAGATTTTACTGATTCTTCCATACTTAGTCAATTTTAGCTCGTTCTGAATCATTTGCGAAGCCTGAAATACTTTGAGCCTTTCCATTTTCCTTCCTTTGAGCCTATGGTTTCTTTGACATCGTTTTCTCTACCCTGATCCTACTACTCTTTTATAGAGTGCGGATGTAACCTATTTGTTAGATTTGAAATGTGGGATCATACGAAAGAACTATCCCTTGGATTTCTTCCTACATGGGGTTGTGTTTGATCAATTTTTTTGAGTAGAAAATTTGGGATAACAATATCTTTTTTTACATTTAAAAAATCAAAATCTAACAGCCTCATTTTATAATGAGAGAAAGAGTTATATTGGCAGAAGGGAAGTTTTAACTAAATTTTCTAGTTCAAAAATCTTCTAATCAAATGTTTCCACTTAGTTAATTAATTACACTTTGGTTAGCTTTATTTACAATTTCACACCTTTTAAACTAATAAAGCTATCTTTGAACTACATTGACTAGAAAGAAGAACCTGGGAACTAGAAGAAGGAACACTTGTAGATGGTGTTGTTGGAGCCTTCACTTTGAGTATCTGATTTCTGAATTTAACCATCAATCTCTATGCCTCTAGGGATAGTGGTGTTTTCCATAGCATTTTTCCAACTTCCAAATGAATCTTCCATATCCTTTACCGTATATGCATTTTTCAGTAAGACATTTGTTTCTTCTATAACCACATTATGCAGTTCACTGATTTAGTAATTTTTTTCCTTGGTCATAGATTAAGGCTCAAATAAGTCTTCCTTGATGAGTGTTTTGAATATTTATTTGATCTCTTGCATTGTGTGCCTCCTTGCATAATTGTATTTAAAAAATTGACAACGAAGGGCTAGAAATTTACAAAGTATTGAAGATTTTAAGGCCTCTCCATTTTTTACCATATTTTTAAGTTCATTGATTGCCTCTTCTAGCAATTTCCTTTTCCGTTCTACACTAAACACCCACTTATTGGAAATAATGTTTTTTGAATCATCAAATATCTTATATGTAAGGATAATTTGTCTATTTCTCTCCTTCATGAGTTGAATACATTCTGACTAAAGTTTGAGTTTCTTTTCAAAGCAAATGATTACTGAGTCAATATCAACTTGGATAAGAGAAATGCTTTCATATGTTGTGTTCTTCATTAATGAAATTTAAGTAAGATATCAACATTCCCTCAACCATTGCTTCAATTTTATTTCTATAAGAAGGATTCTTATGAATGTCCTTTATAGCTTGAAATTATTCATCAAAAAAGACAATATGAGGATGCATTGAAGTTAGAGGGACAGGGTCAAGCACTTTATCCCCTGCGAGAAGAAATTTGATGAAACTAGAGAGGAATTGTACCTGATCTTCAAGATGTTCCTATGTTTTTTCTTCCCACCATTTCAATGACCTTGGAGACTGTCCCTTTTAAGTTATGAAATTCCCCCTTATGAGTATATTCACCAAGTGGAATTTTGGTCAGCTCCAAGTCAATAATAGTTGTATACTTTTCATCTTTATCCACCCTTGGCTTTTCTATTTTTAGGTATTGCTAAAATTATGAATCAGAAATCAATATTGAAGTAGTCTTTGCTTTCTTTGCAGGGGTAGTGGAATTTGTACCTAGGAGAGGAAGCTACAAAATAAAACTTGGGAGCAATGATTTGGGAGGATCACTTCCTTTTCTTGGTATTAATTAGGGGCTAGACCTATATGAAAGAATCACTAGAACATGGAATAACAAGAGTTACCATAGCAAGTGTGTTGAGGGAACCAAGGGTCTGAGTAACAGATACCTCAAGAGTAGGTGTTCCAGTACTTGAAGAAGATATTTATTTCATAGGTGATTTTATCTTGGAAATTCTTAATACCAAAGACCCTGAATTTGCAGTCTTCACATTATTTCCTTCATCCTCTTCATTCTCAGTACTTCCTCCTCCATAACTTTTTTCTTCATGTGCTTATTTTCCTTTTTATTATTATTCTGAAAGATCAACAATTTGTTCAATCCTCTCAACCTCCTCTATTTTACTTTGAGAGAGAGAGACTACATAAGTTTTCCCTCAATTATTTTTTCTTCCTTCTCATTTTTCTAAGTCTTATCTTTCCTTGAATATAATTTGAATTAATATTCTACATGTAGGGCAGAGGAAACTGGATGATTTGGAACTTTTGTGTTTGAGGTAGAAACTTCCTTATGAGATGTTAATGCTCCATGAGAATAAGATTGAGAATAGTTACTTTGTATGCTTTCATTTTTTCTATCAAACCAGACCTTGGTCCTTAAAATATGAATTATTATATTATCTATTGAAGATCATTGATTTCCTTTTCAAGCCAATTGATGATGACAAGGGGTGTGTGTAGAATAGTCTTATTATATTCAAGACAATACAAATCCTCATCATCATCTTGCAAGTCTTCCGGAACTTTGTAAATTCAAAAATATTTTATCTGTTGCACAAAAAGGTAGCCAAAGTATCCTATTCTCACCTCATAATGATCTAAAAAGTCTTCCCAACACTCTTCTAGGGTAGGTGAGTGATAGAAACCCATTTTAAGGATGTTAGAGATGAATCCTTTGATGTCAAAAAAAAAAATCTTGTTAAAAGTATAGAAGTTAAATGAAAAGATGGTCCTTTTTACATTCTGAGCATGTAGTGTTGTCCTGCAAGTAGAATTTCCCATAGTGATTGGGAATTGAATAGCTGTAAACATCAACTAAAACCAATTTATCATTACAGTACATGCGAATCTTTTTAGGCACACCTTCAACAACATCTAACCGTATCTATGAGAACCTTCTGAAATGGATGAAAAAACTACCATAAGTTAAGATCAATTATTTTTCTTCAGCTGATACCCTCTCGAATTTGTTACCCCCTAAGAGTATAAAAATGTACATTGTGAATTGATCATTGACCCTTATAAAATGATTTTTGTTGTTTTAAAGAGTCAATTATGAGTAATACTCATACATTGGTTCATTATTCATTTCATCTACTGGAGTAAGACCCAACAAGAATCTATATGTTAAAATAGTGTAGATCAAATATAAGGTTATATAGAAATATCTTCTTTATTGTACATTTACTAATTATTCACTAAAGTTTTCAAAAATTATCTATCCACAATTCAGGTTATTCTTCCCTTCATAAATAATGTTTATATAAGTACACATCTAGAAGGGAAATTCACTGGTTGAGGGAAGGACCATGATCCTAGACAAGAAAGTGATTATATCAAACAATTATTCTCTAAAATCAAACGTGTACATATTCTTAGGAATCATGGATGCTCCTTTCTTTGGAACCTTGAACTAAGATTTATCTATCATTGTTTTGTAATTTTCCTTATCTTATTCAAAAAATCCTTGAGCCTTTATCATAGTGAGAGTTTTGGCATTTTCAAGAAAAGCGATTCTAAAGGCAACATTTATGTAATTGACGTCAAGTTTAGCAATAAATTCTCCATGAGGATATTTGCTTTCTTTTGAATCCTGATCAAAGCAAGAAGAAGAGGATAAAAAAATATCTGCACATTGAACTAAAATAGGGAGGCCATCGGCATGGGAAAACCCACTATCTTTGATACATTGAGGCATAAGAGTGGGATTTGCATCAGAAACACAGGCCCATAAGTCATTAAAATCAATATGTTGGACATTACTATCTCGTATGTTGGGAACTCATGTTTCAAGGGATGAAATATTTTTGAAACCCCCATAATAGTACTTCATGATAGCCTGGTTATGAAACAAACACTTAGAGGTATGAAAAATCAATTAAATTTTTGTAGAAAAATACTATGATAGGGCACATAAGTAATTTGATATAAAACAACTTCATAGGAAGCTTGGAAATCAATTTTATAGGCTATAATAAGAAAACCAATCCTCTCTGGATCACAGAGCAATTTTCATTTTTCAAAATGGCTAGAGAATGCTTAAGATATGACTACAAACAACTTGTTAGAAACGTGAATAGGGATAAACAAAACTTAACCATAATTTTGTGATTTGAGATGGTAAAAATGAACCATTTTACTTATTTTTTATATTTTCCCCTTTAAAAAGGAGGAAATGAAAGCATATTGTGGGAAATGGGAGGGTTAGAAAACATTTTAATAATTTCCTTTGTATTCCTCTTATGAAAGAAAAGTGGGGAAATGACAACACAAGGGAACTAGGGACATGGGGGGCTCAAATCTCCAAAATCCCCATAATACAAAGAAAGCAAAGAAAGTGCAGGAGAATAAAGTTAGCGAGGAACACAAGGCCCATTATACACGGGGATGTGATTTCTTTGAAAACCTGGAATGTCCACAATATAAAGAAATACTTAATGAATTTTGATCAAATGTTTGCGGATAGGTGATGAGTACCGAGAACACGAGAATTCGGGGAAATGAAGTCCAAGAAGAAAAAGGACCAAGAATTATCAGAGAAGCTATAAATTCCACAACATAAAGGAAGAATGTAAGGCTTTTGAAAGTAAAGAAATTGTTGGAAACAAAAGGATTTAGGTAACTAAGATGCAGACAGAACAGATCAGCGATGAACACAAAAACTTGGAACAAAGGACGTGATGTAATGCATCAAAGGAAGGGATGCAAAGAACCAATTGGTGCTCAGAATAGTCTCGTCCCATTTGTGCCTTTGATATTTTATTGATTTACAGCCTCTGTCATTATCTCCTTCCCCGCGTTGTGCTCGGTTATTTTTTGTTGCCATTTTTAGTTAACTCTTCAATTGAAGATCATGTATGGGTCCATATTTGTCTCCTCGTTTCTTTGTTTCTCTAGAAAGGTCTGTGTTTTGAGTCTCATGTGCTTTGTTCCTTCAAAAACTCATGTTTTCCCATTCTCTCTATTTCCCATAGTTAGGATTTTTTGTCCTTAACGTTTCTGCCCTAGATACTTGAAGAAGAATGAATTGATCTATCCCTGAAGAACGTATTTGAACCTTATAACATTTCTAAACTTTCTATCCTTGAAGAAAATTTCATTTCCATGTTCAAATGGTTGTTTTTCTGTATTTTATGGTTTGATGGGTGTTTCTCCTAGTCAAATTTAAATTATTACAACTATAGGGGACATGGAACCTTTTGGTTGGATGCGGCTCATGTTAGGGAATAAGAGATAAAATATGCGGAATAATCCCTTACAGAATCACAACAGTAGAAATTAATATGTAGAAAATATTACAGATCTCAAATAAAAGTGCAAAATAAATAACATAAGACAAAGAGACAAGATTTAATGTGGTTCACCCAATTTGGGCTACGTCCACCAAGAATCACTTGCTCAGATTTTATTACAAGCCTCCAATCTCTTGATACAATACCCAGATCCGTTTGGAGCTATGCTCAACAAACTCTACAGAATTCACACCTGAATTCAAAACACATCTGCAATACATTTGCTTGTATCTCTATCATATGCATAAGACCATATAAATAGAAAATTGCTTAAGTAGTTTGATACAAAACCGTGGGTATCAAAACCATGGGAAAAAATTGTGGGTATCAAAACAATGGGTACCGAAACAACCATGGGCCCAAAAATAGCCCATAATGGTTACCCATTACCCATGGGTTAATAAACCACCAATGAAAATTTGCTTCAGGGGATTTACCCCCAAGCCCCCATCGATCAGGGGTGCTTCACCCCCCCGAACCCCCCTGACCCACTCACCGGTGAGCGGGACCACCATAAAAATACTTGAGTGTAACACATAGAAGGTGTACCACACTCTAACATGAAAATAGGCTCCACAAACATAACAGATCAGTTAAATACTTCAAAAATTCTATGAAAATCCTCAACTCAAAAATTTTTCCATGTGGAGGAATGACACTCATTTGAAGATCTACTTTTTGGTTTTTCCTTGGAGTAGCACTAAGAGGACACGTGGAGGTTTCTGCTCCTTTCCCCGGACTCAAAAAAGAATTTTATGCAGCTAGATATAGTTTTATGGGAGAAGGACACGTGGTGAGCCCACACTCATTTAGGGTCTTAAACTTGGGCACCATTTTGAAGTAGCGCTGGGAGGACACGTGGAGGACTCCACTTACTTTTCATTTTTCTTGTAATTTTCAACGACCAAAGGAGAATTCCTCAGATCTTGACACATGGTGCCTTTCGCTGAGCTGCAAGCCTTCAAACAAATTTTACTAGGCCAGGACATGTGGCGATCTCACGCTCATCCAGGGTCTCAAATTTTGGGGACCATTTCAAGGTGTGCCATTGTGACATGTGGTAGTTTGAAAATTCAAAAGGGGGTGGGGAAACGGACCATCAGAGGTAACTTAATCTTTTTACCTCTTTGTCTCAAAAGAGTTAAGATATCAACAATGGCCCGCAAGCCTAACAAAAGAAAAAGTCAAAAAAAAATTCTGGTCAAAGGGGCGGGAAGGTGGACCATCAGAGGTAATTTGGATTTTTTTCCCCTAACGTTCAAAATATTAAAATGTTAAAATCACCCACAAGCCCGACGGAGGAAAGTTCAAAGCTATCTCTAGTCAAAGGCAGAGGTGCGAGCTTTCGGAAGAAAAGTGAGAAATTTTGAGGGAAAAGGAGTTAAAGGCATAAAAAGAAGCATGTTTCCACTGGGACCCACATTGGGAAACATGTCAGAAGCATTTCTCAAGGGCGGAGCTGTGGGAAAAACTTGGAAAACTTTCCTTTTCCAAAAAGAGGGTCAAAATGACATAATTTTTCCATGTTTCCTTTGGGATTGACTTTAGGACACGTGTGAGGACCATTTTTCAGAAGCGGATGTGCAGAGAAAAATTTAAATTTTTTTACATTTTTTCAAAAAGGTCAGAAAATGTCAAAAAGAAGCCCCCAAGCCCATTTTTGGATCTTCCACATTCAAATCAAAGACCAATGGAAGTTGATTGTCTAAATATGATTTTCCCCCCCATTTTTTTTATAAAGCTCTTGAAAATGCAAGTCTTCATGATTTCTTGTTATTTTCTACACACAAAACAAAAGGGTGATTTAATTTTGATATCTAAAGTTTGGTGGGAGAGATCTAGAGATGTCTTTCACCATTAAAATGGTCTGACTTTTGGGCTCAATCTAATTTTTTGTTTTACTTCTCCTAAGCAAGCAAGGAACCAGATTTGACAGAATAGGGACAAAAGTTGTTGGAGAATTCAAGATGGAGTTATCTACTAGAGGAAGCAATTGAATGCAGGAGATATTTGAAGAGATCTACCCCCTCGAGTGTTTGGTGACTTTTGTAAATTAGATCCCAAAAATCACGATCGTGATCATGGAAAGAACTGGTGCAATCAATGTCTATTTTTTCAGGGGTAAACTTTGTTGTAAATTTTATAAATGGCATGAATTTTTCATGCAAATGGTTGGGAGTGTTAGAGGTTGAAGAAAATTCCCAAGAGGAAAATCTGACAAAGCCTATCTTTCAAGAATCTGATTGAGAAACCTTGTTATCTCTTTTTGTATTAAGCTTTATCATGTCAAGGTTGTTGTATGTGTACAACCATTGAAAATCTCTAAGATTGTTTTGGAAACTTTCCCCTGCTGATAGATTTAATCAAATTTGAGTTATTCTGTGTTATCTTGAGAAAAATGTGTTTGTTTTATTTCCAAATGTGTGCAAGTAGTTTCAATGTGTGCAAGTGGTTTTCCTTGTTTCTATTGCAATATTCTAAAGAAATTTGATTCAATCACACATGCCTCAATCCTTGTGACAGTTTAGTGGCATCTACATTTTCATTTCTCAGAAGAGATTTCTTTTGGGATTGAAATAAATGATTTAAAATCAATTTTCTTTCATTTGTTTGACAGAGGTTGTCTGTAAGCCTTTGTGCTAGAATCTCGTAGGTTATGTGAAAAAGTGTTAATCTGGGCCTCCATTGAAGTACGTATTCTAGTTAAATAAACACTCTATCTATCCTGTGAGATTTTTTTGATTTAACCCTCCATTTTGTAAGATTCCTCAAGGATCTGGTGAGTCAAGTTCATTCTTCCCCAACAACCACCAAAACTTTATTCAAAAACAACTAATCCTACCCGTAATACCCCTGGTTGTCATGTGTGTATACCAATGCATAAATCCTCATCACCAAAACATGTAAGAACAATCAGGGTCCCAAATGACTTTAGTAACCTTTTCTTTTTTGTGAAAATATCTCCACAATCTAGAAGTGACAACTTGTGAGAGTCAGATTTGGTGTGTTGATCATATTTTCCCCAAGGCCTTCTCTATGAAATTTATGCAAAATAAATCTACCTATATCTCCTTTCAAATAACAGAGGTTACAAAATACGTTCTCTTACCTTGGTTGAAAGGCAAAACCTAAAATAGTTAGGAAAAGATCATATCCTTTTAAGGTGCTATCCATCTCTCCAAAATTCCAAGTAACAAATGGACAGTTAGATATCCTCCCTGGATAAAAACCACACATATTTATAATCTAGCTACCTCAAATCCCCCCATTAATTTTTTG
Source organism: Taxus chinensis (assembly GCA_019776745.2). Classification (NCBI taxonomy): domain Eukaryota; kingdom Viridiplantae; phylum Streptophyta; class Pinopsida; order Cupressales; family Taxaceae; genus Taxus; species Taxus chinensis. The sequence goes on along the minus strand of CM034148.1, from coordinate 777,779,136 downwards.
TTATTTCTTAGCTTGAAAAGGAGAACAAATTTTGATACCAACACTAGTCTACAAATATGAAAAAGTGATTAATTTGCAGCAGAAACTCTCTGCCTCAATCACAGCCATGGATAAAGAGCTGAAGGTCTGAATTAGTTGTATTATAGATCTTCACCTGATGGGCCAAACTGACGAGAAGATATTGTTGGCCAACAAAGTTTTTGATGATGACAAGAACAACTTGTCACATACATGGATCTTTAGCGTTGAATGGAAGATAAAAGTTTTTAGAAGAAGCATTGGGAGAATTGAGAAATGTGTGGTAAAAAGGAGAATCTTTCAAAACTTGTGTCACGTCAACCTTCAAAGATATTCACTATTATCTTCAAGATGAAACTACATGCATTTCCTTCTTTGTCTAGGAAATCAAGACTCAGTTCAGAACTTTCGTCAAGAATGATTTGTTTAAAGAAGATTCATTTACTAAAGAGAAGATCGAAGACATTTTTTCACTTCATTCAACTATTTCCAAAGCTAATAAGGAATATCTAGAGCATACTGAATTCGATAAAGATATGGACAAATGTCTAGGAACATGGACTCATGTTACTGCCAACACAACAATTCCCAGAGGCATGGAAATAGGAGAAACATTGAAAAAAATCAGGCATCAGATTCTCAAATCAGTGGGCCCTCCCTAGCCATATTCAAATGTCTCCTCTTCTGGCTCCTCTTTCTCTTGTTCTATTTTTAGTGTTGAGATCCTTATAAATTAATTAAGGACATTGTATTGTGCATTTACTTAATTAATCGTTTAGTTAAAAGAAACGGTTAGCAACTGTAAATAATTTTTAACCTATATAATGATCTCTCCATGCCATTCTAAGAAGTTGTAACTCTGATTATTTTTGCAAGTGTAAAAGAGTCAAAAGCTATCAGTAAAAAATATTTTCCTTCTTGTTTCTATCTACAACTTTTATTCTAACTTTCCTAGCCTGAGTTTGCGAATCATTTAATCTATTTTGCATTAAGGATCTTTGTATTCTTGTGGATGTCATCTCTAGAACATTTTTTCTATGAAATAACATCTAATGGTTTTAATACAAATGATTATGTTCTATATTATCCCAGTTCAGCATTTATAAGGAATTATTCTACTATCTATACTTCCTGAGAATGCTATTCTACCTTTTTTCCCTTCCTTAGTTCTTCTGTCTTTTGTATTGATAATCTATCTTGGAGTTTAAAACACTTTCATGATATCATATTTTCTCTTTGAAACTAAACATTGTACATTTGTAAATAGCTTTTTTTGTTTCAATAAGGGAACCTCTCTCATTATAGAGGAGGGACTTTCATCGCCTGACTATTGCTTTCATTAAATTCCTAATTTGACAACCAACAAGACCATACAAGATCTTCTTCAGTTTGTACACCATCTCCTCTTTACCATTGACTACATAGCCCTATGGAAATTGCATATATAGATCCTCCTCCAAATCACCATAGAGATGTACAGTATTTACATCTAGCTTCTCTAAGTGCAAGTATTGTACTACAACTATTTCAAGAACAATTCTAATAGAAGTTTGTTTTACTATAGGAGAAAAAATATCATCAAAATCTTGTGTAAACCCCTTGACCACCAACCATGCATTGTATCTTTTATTACCTCATTCTTCCTATTTAGCTCTATACACCAAATTTTTTTGCAATGCTCTTTTTCCTTCGCGTAGTGTCAAGAAATCCCAATTTTAGTTCTCCATGAGAGATTGATGTTTTTCATTCATGGAATGCTCCCACTTCTTCTTGGCATCTACTTGCATTGCTTCATACAATCTATATTTCTCTCTAGTGTCATTGAGTAATAAATAATAAATAGAAGGAGAAACAATTTCATGTTCTCTTCTTAACCTACAAGACCTCTTCAATATAGTATTTTGGGGTTCCTAATTAGTAGGTTCCTAAACTCATTCATGTGTCGCTTTCCCATCTGTAAGATCCTCTACCACTTAATATTATTTCTTCGATTCTTTCTTGTTTTCTTGCAACTGTTGCTTATACATAAATTTCTCATTAAAGTCCACATCCCAAGATCGAATGTTTTTATTTTCCTTAATAATCCACATTTATATCCAAAGTCATCACCACCATAACCAATGAAAGTATATTTTTCTTATTAAGCCTATAACTTGGTCCTATCATCCTTGTCTATATGAAGAAACACCTCACATCAGAATAATCTAAGAAATAAGTAATACAATTTATTAATAGACCAAGCCTGATGAAGTATGCACCCATCCAAGGCACTTAAGGGTCCTCCATTTATCAAGTACATATTTGTGCTTGTCACTTCTACCCAAAAAGAAAGAGGAATTCTTACATGTATCCTCATGCTCCTAGCTCATTCCATTATTGTTATGTTCATCCTTTCTAACACCTCGTTCTACTCCAGAATTCCTAGAACTGTCTTTTAATTTCAGATTTCTTACCTAAAACAATAATAGTCAAACTCATTACTACAATACTCCCCTCCATTATCTCACTTGAGACATTTCATATTAAGACTTGTTTCATTATCTACAAAGGATTTCCATTTAACAAAAGTGTCAAATACATCGGATTTATTTCTAATAAAATATAAACAAACTTTCCTTGTTGCATCATCAATAAAAGTAACATAATAATTTTAACCCCCATGAGATGATACCTCAACTGACCCACATACATCAAAATTTACCAGCTCCAACTTACTATCTTTCTTCGTAGGTCTAACCTTGAGAAGCTTTACTCACTTTTCTTTCACAAATACATAGTTCTCACAAAACTCCATACTTGTTTCGGTATATGCGGGAAAATTCTTCTTTATGATTTTGATGCCTTTATGGCTCATATGAATGAGTTTATAGTGCCATAATATTGTATCTACATATGACTCCACAATATTACAAGAATTATATCCATTCGTAGTTAAATACAAGGTTCCAAAATTTTAACCTCTTACCACCACAAGATGACCCTTGGTAATATTCCAAGAGTCCATTGTAAATATAATATTACAACCACCATTTCCCAACTTCCCCATCGATATCAATTTTTTTATTAATATAGGAAATTGTCTTACATCCTTCAATAGCCATGTATTCTCATTCTGCATCTTAACCTGCACACAAACTTTTCCAAATATTCTGCAAGGATCGTCATCACCAAGAAAAACATGTCACACATCAACTAGAACATAATTAACAAAATAATGTCTATGTGGATTATCATGGAAAGAATCCCCCAAATTTAAAACCCAAGATTTAGAAATATTGTGCAACGAAACAATCAAAGAACTCTGAAAAACATTACTTATTGCCACATTCACATCCTTGTTTTCTTCCTATTGTTTTTTCTAGTCCTGAAGCTCCCAACAATCCTTCTTCGCATGCCCATACTATCCACAGTGACAGCATACCATCTTGCTTGTGGATTTTGACCTTTCTAGATCTTTTGATTTTCCATGGCTTCCTTTATCTTTTGTCTCCCTCAAGTTTCCTATGTCAAATAATTACTTGAAGTAGAATATTCCCTAGATATTTTTCTTCACATTTCCTCTCTTAGAGTTGCCCCTACAATATCCTCAAACTTTAACTTTGAGTTATCTATAACTGAGTTACTTAACTCCATTATCAGGTTATTCTAACTCTTAGGTAAGGAGAACAAAATTAATAAAGCCCTAACTTTTGCATCAAACTCAATTATAACCGAAGCTAGAATATACACCACCATATTAAAATCAGTTAAATGTTCTACTAATAAAATATTCTCAGACATCCTCATATTAAAAAAAAATCATATAAAATATCTTGTTAGAGGAAGAGGGTGTTTCTGTTAACTTCCCTAATGCATCCATAAGTTATTTTGTAGTATTTTACTTTTAAAAAAATTATAATAACAAAGAATAAAGACATAATAGGATTGTCCCATGTTCCTTCCTATCCAATAAATATGTATTTCCCACTCCTCTTTGACAATTATTTCTTTGATGATCATGCTTACTAGCTCCTTAGAGACATGATATTGATATAGTATTTTGGTTAGAATGTTGTTACATTATATAGACATTTGATTCTTATTTTAATTTTACCCTTGTCATGTATTGTATGGATACCTTTTTCACACTCTTAGATATTACAACACATGTTGATTCAGAATTCCTTTACTTATATACTCACATATTAGATTCATAGAATTTGCAACTATATTGAGATGCATCATCTAACCATGTGTAAATTGATATTATGGTTTATTAATTTTGTGATGATATTAGGTGATAAGCGAGTATGTGAATTTAATGTTTTTCATACAATAGGAAAGGTGATTATTGGTAATTGTAAATGATTGATTTTTGTTAGAATTGTAAAACCCTAAAAATGGTATAACTATGATGTTTGATGTTGATTATATGATGTATGATTTATATATGTTTTGATTTACTTAACATATTGATGCATATTTAAGGCCGAAGGTAGTATAATATAATGCTTGCAGGAAATGAAATCACACAAAATGAGGAGGGAATACGAAGGCAAACCATCAAGGAATGTCACGTGTTCATGAGATGATCACCTTGATAGCTGCGTGTATGTATGTGTGTTATATCATGTTGTGTATCATCTATTAGGAGGTCTCCATAGGGGATAACATAAAAATGTGACCATGGATGTAATTGTGGTTGTGTTCTTTATTTATTTTGTGGATGTTGTGATTTTATTAAAGTGCTAATGTACCCTTGTACCCTTATCTTCTTATGTTGTCAATGTGCCATAATTAACTATGTAATTTGTTAGTATGAGCTAGTGTATCAAGGTGGTGAAAGGGGGCGCAATGTGTATGTGGTTATTGTTATCATTGAATCACAACAACCTTCTATTTGCACAAGTGTGTGTGCTTGAGCTCACAGTGTGATTGGATAACATGGGTACTATCTCCAACTTGTGGGACTTTCTACTTGAGATACACCTCCAGAAAAATCTGATTATTGCTCCTAAACTACCTACCACAATCTACTTAGAAATGCAGTGATACACCAGAAAAGGAGGGTGTGATAACAGTCTTCAAATGTGTCAAAAATAGAAGCAAAGTGCATACTAGAAGGGGTGATAACAGTTGTCCAAATTCTAGCAAAATGCATTTACAAAAATATTCCATACATAAACAATGATAATGAATCCCTGTAAGAGCATAAGATAGAAAAAATATAATTGCATGAGGTTAAAGAGGTACGAAGAATGTAAAAAAATAATGCAGGAGAAGAGACATCCAAAAACTTTTATTTATTGATTCATTGATATGCAAAATTCAATCTCTTACAAAATAAGAGCCCGGATCACCATGCAAGGACTCCACTACAAGGGCCTACAACACATCGGATTCACAAAACCAATTTGAAATATTTTTGCTACTCCAAAACTATATCCACTTTATAATGAGTCCAACACTCTAATTTATAGAATTCTAAGAAGAGAGAGAGAATGAAAAATGAAAATCCTGAAATCTACCTTCCCATCACTTGCAAGATGTCATAAATGGAGTGAAATGATGGTATTTTGCTTGAAAAAGGGTCCCCATGATTTTGGATTTTTGGGTCCCATGTGTACCTTTGTCCCAACTATCCCACAAACTGTGTGGGATTAAAACTTCCGCTTTTTCCACATTTCCCCTAGTTTCAGCTTTTTCGGCATTTTTGAGCTCGGTTGTCCTGCTTGTAAATTTCCACTTTATCCACAATAGACATGGTTGTGGTGAAATTGGATTTTCAAGCATCATGCTTACCTTTTTCCTAGTTGTCTCATGAACCACGTGGGATAAAAACTTCCTCTTTTCCACATTTCCCTTGGTTTCAGATTTTTTGGCTCTTTTGAGCTCGACTATCCTTGACATAATTTTCTACCTTATCTACAATATACTTAGTCATGGAAAAATTATATTTTCGAGCATCATGTGTAACTTTGTCCAAGCTATCCCACGGACCGCGTGGGATAATGTTTTCCTCTTTTTCTGCAATGCACCACCTTTTCTAAAAATCATATCCAAACTTGGTACGATGAACCCTGGTACGATCCGCACTGGTACCATCAGCAACCTCCAAACTTGCAATGCACTAAAACAAGCCCTTGACTTCATTTTCCTAGATTTTTGCAAATTTTTACTAACTCCTTGGGTTTTCCTAGGATAGTGAAGTTAGAGAAAAGCAAAGGGGTCACCAAAATCTGAATTTTGGCCTTTCACCATTTCTACTTGCTCCATCTTGAAGAAATTGTGTAAGTTATCAAAATTACTTTGGGGTGAATTTTGGATAACTGTTATACCTTAAAATTTTACTTTGGTTTATTGAATTTTTTATGTGGCATTGGTTTGTGTGCCATCCCCTTAGCTCAAAACCTCGGATTAGGGATTTGAGTCCATTTTTGAAGGCTTTTGGGACAAGTTTTACTTGTCCCAAACTCTGTAAACTTCCCTCCGAACCTAACCTATGACTTGAGGGGTCATATTTAACCTATAATTATGAAAAATTGATAGAGAAGAGGAAATTATTTCCCTCATATTATTGATCCTCTAAATCAAATTTTTAACTATTCAAAAGCGAGATTGTGTGTATGATTAGTAGTCTCATATCCTCACCTACCTCTTTATGAGACTTTAATGTATGTGGAGAGTATGTATGGTGGATTTTAGGGGGATGAGGTGGCATTCTATATGGAGCCACATCACCTCTTCCTCCACCAAATCTATTTATAGGTTTCCTTTTTATGTTTTTGGCGTTACTTGCTTGATCACTTGGATTTTGGATTGGGAATAGATTTTTTTTGTGGTTGCTTCGTGGAGAGGAATTAAAGTGGAATTCCTTGAAAAAAGAAGGTTGCACCAATGAATAATTAGGATCGTAATATATTTATTTTCTTTTTATTGTTGTGTATGGAATGTGAAATTGTATTAATATATGTATGTTGGTTTTGGGTTTGGTAGTGTTGACCTTAAGGAAGGTGTAGGGAGAAATAAAATGGGGGCCATGGTGGAAGAATAATGGATTATGTCAGTTGTATGGAGGGAGTTTGGGAAGGGTGTTCCACTATGTGGAGGTATAAGGGAAATTTAATGCTTAAACTTTGTATATTTTACATGAGGGATTGATAAGAGTTTTGAGGGAGGGATAAGATATTTGTGTGTGTGGGTGGAGCATTTGGAGGTTTCAAGGTGGACACTTAGCCATGTTGTGAGGTATAAGGGCGTGCCCATATTTCTTCTCTCCTTTAGCTCTATTTTGAGCCTATGTGTTTTTTAAAAATTTGTTGATTGTTGATCTTGTTTGGATATGTGTTGCAGTATTTAATTTATGTTGTTGTGTGGAAGCCATTCTTTTAGTTGGTTGCATTGTGAACATGTTGGATTATCACTTGTTTGGAGCTCAGGGGAAAATGAGGGGGTTGGCTTCACCTCCTCATTAGAAATAGGTTGGGAGGAGAGTATTTCCTAACTCCCTGTAATTGTTTGTCTGTTGAAGATGGAAGGGGAAGAGTTGCATGTGTATATGAAGAAATAATATTTGTAGAATTAGGTGAAAAATTTGGACATGTTTTCTCCACCTTTAGGTGGAGGAATTGAAAAACACTTGGATTTTAATAATTTTAATGTATTTTGTAATGGGGTTGAAATGATTTTGTTTGTAATTTGAAGTCTGAATATTAAAAGGATTGTATTCTTTTACGTTATTGTAAAATATGCCTTATAAGTAAAGTCTCTAAATTTATTCATAACTCTATAAAACATTGAAAATTGCAGTCTATAATTTATTTCAAAATTCCGCAAATCATTGAAATTTACATTATTGTTGGGTTGAGTTTGAATTCTGCTATCCTTAAATTTATAAGTTTACTAGAGGTTATAGTGTTGTTAAAATAAAATATTATATCTATGTCATGTAATTTATAGAACAAGTTATGGAATTTATATCACTACATGATGTATAAGTTAGTAAACTGAAGGATTAGTATCTTTGTTTTATCTATATATTATCATGTATATCCATTCATTACTTCATGTCTTCTACTCTGTAGAATTAAATCACATTGTATTTATGTATAAAATTTGATTACAAATCTATTATGATATGTAAATCTATATGAAAACATAAACCACAATATGTTAATTCCCTTTCTTATTGAAATATACTTTCCCTACAAATTTGGAAATGGAAACCAAATTTAAATTTATAAACAATTATGTAATATATATATATATATATATACCTATACTTAAAATATGTGTATATATATTTACAAATATATCTACAGGTTGATATAGCATGATATTTGATGAAATGAGAAGTATTATAGAAGAATATTGATATGTACGTGTGTGTGTGTGTGTGTGTGTGTGTGTGTGTGTGTGTGTATAAATATAGAATCTATATTCAAAAAAATATATTGAAAAGGAAATCAACTTATGTTTCATTGAGAAACTTTTAAATAAGTAAGAAATTGAGGGGTGGGCAGCATGGCCAACCCACCCCATATTTTGTAAAAGGGGCATGGTTGGCCATGCCACCCATCCCAAAATATGTAAGCAAGGGGTGAGCAGCATGGACGAATGACCCCACTCTTACAAAAGGGGGTGGTTCAGCCATGCCCCCCCCCCCCCCCCCCATAACTCTCAACAAGAAGCTTCCAAGATGCAATGGGAAAATCCACGCACAACCCTAAATCGGGCCCCAAAACACTACTTATTACACAAAAAACTATATATTAACAAGTATATGTATAAATATATACAGTCACAACCACATGATATATATGTGTATATATACATAAATCTATGTATATATACCTACATATCTATATCTTGACCTAGAGAAAAATATATATATATAATCCAGGTAGATGTAAAACTAGGAAAATAAAATACAGATAATCAAAACGATGGGATTTCTTTAAGAAAAAGAAATATTGAACATGAGATATGGAGAGAAATCCTCCCTTTGTAGTCCATGAGCCACCATATCCACCATAGTTTCTTCCCAGGCTCTCTTGCCTCCATTCTTTCCTTCCTTGCAACTCTACCTATTCAAATGGATGCGCATTAAGTTTGGAATGGGAATAAAAGAGATCATAAGGAAATTAGGGCACAAAAAGGGAAACCTAAAAAACAAGGGTGAGGATTAAATAAATCATATGGCTCTGATTTAATCTTCATCCCTTTAAATGTATTTGCAATAGGGGAAAGGGATAAGAGAATAATGAGCCAATGAACCACTTTACATCATAACCAACAGGATGAATAATCATATAATCTACACTGTATGTTTTAGGCACCCACGAATGGGAGAAATAAATAGGAATAGAAGAAGGTTACAAAATAGTTAGAAAGAACTGTCCATTTACAATGTAATTATGCTAACATTCCCCCCCCCCTTATTACATTGTTCGTACAAACATATATTTCTAGATAGAGAGTCCCAGCCCTTAATGAGAACACCAAAAAGAGGGTCTTCACACTAGCATGCCTACATGGTGTCATGTGGTTTTTCTAAGGTTGACCAAAAACCTAGAGGGACAGGAACACTTTCTGACTATTTGCCTTGGTGATTTTATGGGATTACCATGAACCAAGAGGATGATACCTCGGTGGTTTTATAGGATTACAACAAACCCAGGGCGAGTACCATGTGCTGCTTTCAATGCTTTTCTGTTCCCCATGATGCTCTTCAGTTAGGAGGTCCCATATAGGAAATTCTGTATCATTTGTACTTTATTGAACAACCAACACAAAACTGAAATAAACAAACCGACATTGAGGAATTTGGTCCTCAATACGTTATTCTGCAACAATCTCTATCGGTGGCCTCGTCACTTGCAGCTTGCAAGAGGTCACTGGATTTCCTCCAGCCTCCATTTTCCTCTGTCCTCCTACTTGTGTACTTCTACTTACTTCTCAACATGAATTTTCTCAGCTATCTCTTTAGAATAAACACCATATACCAAGATGCCCTCATTGAGTGTAGTCAATGTTTGATTACGAGGATTATGGTGTAGGACTAGAGTACGGATTTTGATCCTGAATTCCACGACTAGTGGATCCCCATTTGACCCAGGTGATAGATTTATAGACACGCCCATTGTGTGCACCTCAATATTCTCCTCTAGTATTAGCCTCAAATTTGAAGGAATGTAATGAAGATCCATCAAGAAAAATGTAAATTTGTGCCATATTAACAAAACTGAGAGTGTATGGAAGATAAGGGAAATGAAAAATGTTATAAATACTTCAAAACATTCTCGAAAGAACTGAGATTCATAAAGTTTTGTGAATACTACCATCCAATACCGTGAACTGTTCTCTTTTGCACTACACCGTTTCTCAACGAGACTACTTCTTCCACCACGATTGTGCTACGAATCTTCACTAACTTTCCAAAGCTCTATGTTTTTGGAATTTAATTTTGATATAGACATTATTACAAAGAGTGTTGAATATCCATCTTTTGGTGAATGAAAGGAAACATAAAAGGGATTTTAGCTGTTATTGTAGAACCAGAGATACTGCTCACCTTCAAATTTTCATAGACCTCTTTTCTACATCAATAGAAATGAGTTGAAAGGTAAATCATAACCATCATAACCATTTTTTCCCTTCCTTGTGTGACTTCTCCTTATCCCAGCGTCTATGCTAAGGTCATTGGAATCTCAAAGTAGGTGGTTAATAGATTTTAATTGCCCAGAATTTCCTCCTCCAATGCGTTGGTCTGCAAGTGTTGGTCCACGCAAGAGCTACTTTGCCAGATTTTAATTACTCTGAATTTCCTCCTCCAATGCATTGGTTCCTCCACAGGTCATTGAAGCACCGACATGCCAAAAATAGAAGAAAACTCCTCTTTCCTCTTGCGCACAATCCGCAAGGGTAAACAACTCTGATACCAATGTTTGCAGTAGGGGAAAGGGACAAGAGAAAAATGAGCCAATGAACCGCTTTACATCATAACCAACAGGATGAATAATCATATAATCTGCATTGTATGTTTTAGACACCCATAAATGGGAGAAATAAATAGGAATAGAAGATGGTTATAGAACTGTTAGAAGGAACTTTCCATTTACAATGTAATTACGCTAACAAAGTGATGGTGAATAAATTTTATTAAGTTGGGTAAAAATTAAATTAATAGAGCCTAGAGAATTATTTGTGATGTGTGGAGAAGTTATGTCATTTAGGGATATTTTAATTATAGGTTTTTAATTAATAGTTGTACATGGGTTGCTATAATTTACTCTATGGGAAATTAAAATGACTAATGGGTAAATGTGTGGTATTTAATTAACTTAAAAGGGGTGGCATGTGGGATATATTAAATGTCTAGGAATTAATTTAAGTGTAAGCTTAGGGGTTTTTATTATTTAACTTAATATGAACCTTAAGTGGGTAAAATTAGATGGAATCAACTTAGGGAAGTATTATAATTTTAAAACTGGATTAAAATTATTATTAACCTAAGAAGTGAAAATCAATGGGAATTATTTAGGGATTAATAGATTACATTAAATTAAATTGGGGATTAATTTAGGGAAGTAATTAAGTCGTAATGCTTCGGGAAATAAATTAATAATTCTGGATTAAATAAATGAAATTATTTTAGCAGGGGATGTTTTAGATAAGTCAATGAGTAAACATTTTATTAATCATAATTTAATGTAATTGAAGATTGGTTTATCATAATGTGTCTATTCATTACATAAAAAACTGTCGTAAATTTTCAAGTTAAGTATAGTGGCTTTGGTGTGCTTAGATGAACGTGTCAAAATTTATGGGGTGTCACACTTTGGTATCAGAGTGATGGGTTCAACACTTGGACCACTTGGAAAACATGGGAAACACAGACTGAAAACCTAGTACAACCTAAACATAGAACACTTGAAATTGTTGAAAAGTTTAAAATGTAGAAAACTTAATGATATTGAAAGCATACCTATAATAATGGACTAACTCTCATTTTGGTCTATGCAGGAGGCGCGAGACCAAAATGAGGGGTTCTTACACATTGAGTTAGAGGGACTACCCCCAGATCGCGTAGTTGCTGCCATTTTGCCACATATTCTACAGACCTTATAAGAGGTCAAAGTCACTATACGCAGAGGTTCACTTAGGGGATGAACCTAGTCAGTATGAGGGAGGGAAATCATAGGAGGATCATGATGACATTCCATGACATAGTGAGGAACATAGGGCAGAGAATTTTCATGGTGGATCTGGATATATAGGACTCAACACAGGGAGATAGGGTTGCACGAGATAGTGGGAGAGATCTAGGATCCCTAGACAGAGAGATGACCATGAGGAGAGACCTAAGAGGCATATAATCATCAGCAACTGATCACATTTGAGAGATCTCTGAATCTTCATTCCACCTCAACGTGTTCTGGAGAGATAAGAGGATTCCAGGCCGAGGCATGGATAGTGAGCTTTGGAGCAAATGCTTCAAACTATTTCCATGCACTAGAAACAAAAAGTCTCTGTGTTGTTATCCATCTGGTGAGGGACGGGGCAAGAGTTTTTTGGGGGACAGAGGAATGAAAAATCTCTACCCAGATTCAAAGTTTTGTGGCATGGGAGCTCTTCGAGGAGCAATTCTCGGATAAGGTACATTTCCAAGTATGTTCATTAAGTAGTACATATCAATGAGTTGCACAATTCTGCTACATGTGAGATCATGAAATTGCAATGAGTATGAGATTCGATTCTTGGACTTCACTTCACTACGTAGATTACATGCAAGAATGATCAAGGTAAGGGTTCACATGTTCATTAGGGGTCTGAACTTAGATATTGGAGGGGCATTGCACATGCATTTTCCACATGACACATAGCGGAGGCCATTGAGAAGGCATATATTATAGAGGAGAATAGGGGGAAGACCCAACATGTCAGGAGACATGGCGAGGAGTTACTTAAAGCTGATGCAAGACAATCGAGTGAAAAGGGGGCAACCCATCCCCCTCGTGGAAGGCATGGATCTACACAGTCCTATCCTTCAAGACCCCCACAGCCATTCATACAAGCAGTAGACCTCCACACACCATTCAAACCTCCATAGATAAATTATGCACAAAGATGGCATAGATTATGGGGCCTCTAGCTAGGGGATTCTTATTAGGAAACATAGGATCCACCTAGAGCCCAGTCACTAAGAGCTCATCCGTAGTACCACAACACTAACCGTTTATAGACGGTATCATCAGGATTTAAAGTCACTGGACTACTAGAGGGAACTAGGAGGGGTCCTATTCACATTGGAGAGGGACCATGGATAATTATTTTGGATGCAGTGTCAGAGGGGCTTCACTAGAGAGATTGTCCGCAGAACCCTGATAACAAGGGTAAAGGCCCCATTTCAGTGCTGATAGTTGGTGATATGGGTCATAGAGCTACCATATTTATGTAGCGGTTGAGAACTTCCAGGAATATCACTAGGGAAAAATGATTGATACTTCTAGGTAGCCATTGGTGGTATTCCTACCTACTATCTATATTTGATTCAAGTTCTTCTCATTCTTTTATTTCCCCATTTTTAGTAGAGTGATGCAGGCTAGTGGTAGTTAGGCAGGGTCATAATTGGGATGTCTGATATGGCTTCTGGAGCCAAACTAAAATTGGACTCCTTGGTCAAGAAGTGTGTAGTAGACCTAAGACCCTTCATCACATGACCTTGGATCTTCGTATCCTCCCCTTAGGATCTTATAGTAGTCATTTTGGGTATGGAATGGATTTTTGCACATAAGTGCTAGAGTGGATTGTTGTAGCAAGGTGATTTCTTGTGCAGTTGATTTGGGAGATGAGATTCAGTGATAGTCTGGGGTTAGGAGGCCTATCTCTATTCACACTATATCCATTATGCATAGCTTAAGCAATGGTGTGCACGTCAAGGTGATGTGAGTTATATGCTATTATAGTCAGTGATCATGGTCAGAGGATGAGACCAGTGGGCATTTACTCAATGATTATCACATTTTGTGAGAGTTTTCAGATGTTTTTCCTAGTGACTTACCTATGCCTACCTCCCCCACATGAGATATATTTTCATATAGATTTGGTTCCAGGAGTAGATCCTCTCTCACGTGCGCACTATATAGGATGATTACCCATGAGCTTTGTGAGTCTCGGGATTTAGCTTGGAGGGCCTTCTTAAGAAGGTCCTAATCCATCCTTGTGTATCTACTTGGGGTACACTAGTGATTTTTGTGAAGAATAAGGATGAATCCATATGATTTTCTATTGATTACAAATAGATCTAAATAAAGTAACTATCAAGGAATCATTACCCCCTTCCATGCATTAATGATTTTTTTGATAAGATTAAGGGGGCTATTGTGTTTTCCCAGATAGACCTTAAGTCAGGGTATCATCAATTGAGGATTGTGGAGGAAGATATTCATAAGACATCCTTCTACACAATATTTAGAGACTATGAGGTCACAGTTGTACCATTTGTCTAAGGAATTCCCCACAATATTCATGATTTTGATGAATGGGGTATTCAATACATTTTAGGCCATTTTTTGTTCATGTTCCTAGATGACATATTGATTTACTCACGCAATTGTGAGTAGTATGAGGAAAAAATTCAACAAGTTTTGTAGTTTCTTCAAGAGAAGTGACTTTATGGGAACCTAGAGTAGTGTGCGTTCTTTCAATTAGTGGTTCAGTATCTAGGTCACATCATTTCTGGGGAAGTAATCATAGTTGATTCTTCCAAAATTAGATCTATCATTCATTGGCTAGTTCTGAACAATGTGACCCAAGGTATGCAACTTCATGGGATTAGTAGGGTATTACAGGAGGTTTGAGGAATATTTCTCATGTATTTCTCATCCATCACTTCCTTGCAGTGAAAGAGGAAGAACTTCATATGGTCAGACTGATGTGAGCAGGCCTTCAGGACTTTGAAGAAATTACTTACTACAACACTCATCCTTGCACTGCCAGATCCACAAAGGGACTTCTTTGTATGTACATAAGCTTCATTGGCAGGGATAAGAGGAGTATGGATGTAGGATGGCCGATTTGTAGCTTTTGAGTCTCAAAAATTCAAGGATTATGATCTCAATTACCCGATTCATGAATTAGTGGTTCATGCTTTGGTTCAATGGAAGTATTTAATATTGGATAGGAGGTTCACACTCAGACATATCAATTAAGCCTACAACACCTTTTCAAGTAACCTAATCTCAATGCCCTTCAACACACGAACAACACAGTAAAAGACAGGATAACTTTTTTCTTTTGACTAGCTTGACACATAACATGACACAACATGTCGTCACCAAGGATACAACTAACACTGTGAACAACTTGATACAAGGATGGCCATAAAAGCAGCACGGAAATGTTCGCACCTATCAAGGACAATTTACTTTTCTTTTTGACAAGACAACATAGAAGTCCAATCACAGAACACACTTACAGTTAGGGAAATCCACAATGAGATATTTTTGAGAATTATTTATTTTTAAAGAACATCTTACAATTCTTAGCTTACGTTTTTAAGGAGGCTCAAGATATGATTCTTACAAATCATCTTTACCAAGCTAAGTTTATTCTTTTTACACTGAGTAATCATCTTTAAATCTTCTCTATTTTGACATTTATTTGCTTAATTAGTTATTTGGAGAAGGGGGGGGGGGTAAATTTATTTTACAAGGACATCTAAGAACACTTACGCTACTAGAAATTTTTCATGCCCATATGACAACATGGGTTTGCGTTTAACATACTTAAGAGAAGAAAGACAAGGCACCTTGGAGAAAGGTTAGAGCGAGAAGGTTGAGTCGAAATCATCTTCAAGACCTCATTTGTTATTACCAAGATTTAATTGAGGCTTGAGAACTTAACCAGAATTATTAAAGATTTTACTTAGGATTGACTAATTGAGTTTTATAAAAATAAAACAATTTACCATCCAATGGCTAAGAGATAGATTGCATGATTTCGAAATTGATTCCTCCTACTTATTAAATCTTATTATCTTACAACAACTAACAATTTGTTTCACCTTAGGATCATTTTAAGAATTCACCAAAGAAAGGATAATGTTTGCTAGTGTAGCTAGGGATATCAAGTTATATAATTTTTACTTCACAAAGGATGGTTTCATTTTGATCACTCATGGAATTATTTGATTTCAAATAGATCACCTCTACATTTATTTGTTGAATATAAAATTATTATTTTTGTTTAGCTTCTTTAAGTGTTAACCGACCAATTTGAATTTACTTATAATATATTGTCACTCAGTCTTAGAAAGATTTAACTTGACAATTTATTCTCAGGATCAAAGTTTTACAATACTCATATCAATGTAAAGATTGAATACCATTTCTTACAAAGGTAAGTTACCAGTTTACCTACTGAAGGACAAGAAAATATCGTCACGAAATTTCAGAATATCCCAAGGCAAGAGGTCTTCTAAACTCCTTTGCAAGCATTATTACAAAATTTACCTCATATTGGAAATTTTTACAAGGAACCTCATAAATTGCACTGATGAAAATTTTACAACTCTTTCCTTTAATCTACTCGCATAATCCATCTACACAAATACTAGCTAGAATCAGTTCACGAGAACTGAGCATGTTAAGGCTACTCATTGCAACAGTAAGCTAACATTTAACAATATCAAGAAAGGAAAGTTATAATTAAAAAAAAAAGGATTAAAACACAACCCACAACTCCAAAATTATACGCATGAGAAATAAATCTAAACCATCCAGCAAGGAGAAAGTCAAAATACCAGAAAGAACGAAATCACGTAAATCAAGGCAAGACCTTATAGGTTAGGAACAAGAAGGTCAAGAGTGTTGATATCTCCTTCATGTAATCCTATGGATTACGTGATTGGAATCCAAAACTTACTCCATCCAACTAAAGGGGTCCAAGAGAAGACGAAACATACTAATTATGATCGTAGGCGCGAAACAAAACGACGTTATCCAATTCTCCCAGGGGGAGGCTTCATAGCAATAAGGGTTCGACGCCCTTAAAAGAAAAACAACTCTAGTTTCAGTTTTAACCATGGAGCTTGACCACTACCTTCTTATAGGATTTCTTAAACGTAGGACTAGTTAACAAACAAAACCACTCTTCCAGAAGCATACAAAGGAGACACAAAAAGGGCCATTATCCTACCAACAACCTTAACCTAAACGTCAACTCCTCTACATAATGTAAGGGAAGGCTAAACCCAAAAGTAGTTAATAATTTTTATATATTTCCGACAATGTCAATAAGTATAAAATAAAAATTGATTTCCTTAACAAGGCCACAAAATGGGACCTTTTAGTAACAAAGTTTGAAGTATAAGATATTCGAGTTCAAAAACAAAGGGATTCGATACGCAGAGGGTAAAACACCAACGATACCCCAGACTCAAAAGACCCTACCACGAGTGCAAGCACAAAAATAAGAACCAACACACATATTCATCAGGAAGGTTATGAAGTGCAGTCAGGCCTAGAAGTTCTATGAGCTCCTTGCCAATGGTATAGAAGATGGAAATTTTACCCGATCCATGTGGGCTTATCAGGGAAAAGTCTAGCAAATATCAAACAGATGAATATAATAGCCACCTATTATATTATCACTGTAATCAGCTGTCATCTAACAGGAATGGGTTCATGAGTCCAATACCATGGATTCACCTACAAATTTTGTTTCGGTCCAGCTATTAATAACTTGCTTGTGACCCTTAATAAAATTTGTAGAGATTTCATTCAATAAAACTTACAATGTTTCCCCCTTACTTTAATCAAACAAGATTTTGCACCAAGAAGTAGGTATACTAATTCTCTCAACACGTAGAGGCCAAATTAGATGTCAGGTTATTCCTCATCTAGAACTGGGTACAAAAGTCAACCATGTACAGTTCTAAAACAAGACCCTAATGCCATTTTCCAATTAAACAGAAAGTAAGGAATGCCCACAGGCTTAAACAAGTTTTAGAACACAACGTCACTAATAATGTACCTTTTTGCAAAATAGGAGAGCCCTAAAGAGGAAATACATATTTACTCAACCAAAAGAGATATGAAGGCTTAACCTTCCATATAGTAAGCCTTCTATTATAAATACCATCAAAAAATTCTTTTAAAAGAGGGTCATATAAGCAAACAAAACTCAATAATGTTTCCTTCCCTACAAACTAGAATGCATCACTCAATATGGCAGTGGCCCATTTAGACAAATATAAACAGAGTAAGCTATAAGAAAGAAAAGAACATTCCAAGTAAAACAAACGAAATTGGAACGAGATTTACAGGAACAACCACACAATCAGGCAGTGATATAAACAACTATGAAAAAATCTTGTCTAGGCACCATTCAAGAGGAAAGAATATTCATTTCAAGACACTGAAGGAAGGTAGAAAACTATTACGAGGAGTAGATTTAACATGCCTGTTTTAAACGCTATGTCTCATGGCCACACACGTGCAGACCCCTTCTCCCCGCAGTTCCAAAATTATTTCTCCACCAAACTCATGCTTCTCACCCACACGGTGTCCCAAATACCACGCAAAAGAAACAATAACCATTCCGGTAAACTACATAGACATAGGAAGAAGGAGAAAATTCATTCTAGAGCAGTTAACCCCAATTCCTAGTACGTAACTCCACGAAACAACAACATAAATTTGGAATAATTAACAGGGTTTTGCATATCCTTGCAATATGCTTTTACTCTTGAGTCTAGATTCTAGAACAAGATCGGAAAGTCTTGCGATCAACTATTCGAACAACTCATGAATTGCTTTCCTATTTAATGCATTGTAAATTAGTTTTTTTAAAGCCATTAGGACGCACCTATTACATTAGTTTACCCATCAATTTGTGCACAAGGAAAACATTCCAGAAACTAAAATCAAAGTTGATTCATGCTTACCATTGGAAGTCTCACACATTAGCTTGCTTCAATTAACATCACTTTTATCCTCCACGCTAAGAAAAATTTCTTTGAACCATTTTTTCAAATAGATTTCGTGTAATCTACTCCAACGATGTGAAGCAACATTGCCCAACATTGGAAATGATATTTGTCAGACGATGAAGTAGTTGCAAGAGCTCTTGATATTAAATACTCGTAGCCTACCTACCGCTCAAGCCCTAATCCTCCTCAAATTGAGCTGATACTATCTCAATAGAAAAGCTTGCTCCACACAGGTGTAGAATTAGAACTAGAATCATATATAGCCAAGTTTCCCATCTGGCTGAAGGCGCAGAAAACACAGCTGGTCTACATCTCCTGTAGTATTACTGTGCCACAGCATTCGGCTGTACTGTGTATCAGTCAATATAATATTACAATCCTCTTTCCATTTCCAGCCTTATTCTCTGGTCTGGAGATGTGAGATGCTCACCTGGTGCAAGACCATTCCAAACACCATTGTCATGACTGAGCAGAAGAAATGGCCACTGAGGCAATCCACAAAGCCAGTTTTAGAATGCGTATTACAAATTAATAGTAACCACAAGAACCCAAAAAATACAGGCTACATTTATTCATCCAAAACAGCAGAACACAAACATTTCCAACAATACATTAATCCATCGTCAAGAAGCCACACACAGCAATAATATCTTCAAACGGATATACAATACCCAGAACTATTTCACCCAATACTGTAGATCGACCCAGGTTATAATGCAAAATATTATTCATGCAAATACTAGGTGAAATAAGCTGTTAGGAGATAGATATGGTTATTCATGTGGTGAATAACAGCTACAAATCCAACCCCAAGATTTGAAGCTCAAACACAAGACATAATGATTACCTCACGCTTTTGGGTCTGAAAGGCATCTACCGTAATGATACATAAACCTTTTTCTTCAGCAAATTTGAGGACAACATCAAACTCTCGGTGCAAACATTACAGTGGTAGCTTGTAAGGTGTGATAATTCCAACAGAACCCTTATGCCTGCCAACTTAGTGACTCGCTGAAGAAGCTCATAAAATTGCAAAGCAAATAGTGCTTCATGAATATTCTGATCTGAAACAGATCCGCCTGCATGAAACAAAATAAGTACCTACAGACCTGTTGCAGGTCTCATTAGAGAATATTTGCACTAAATTTCATCAGGTCTCCTGGTAACACTCTCACTGTCACATAGTCGATTTTGATAAAAGTACCTTGAAGGAGAATCCCGAATTGAGGATGCAGTCGATACAGAACAGATAACAGTATAGTTGGACAACCTGCTTGTTGGAAGCACTCCAAAAAAAAGCTTCTACTATACTGCAACATGCCTGCTGCCTGGCTAATCACAGTTGCAGGACAGTGCTGTGGATCCCCGACAAGAACATGCCTCGCAGCACCCAAGGGAAATGGAGGTAACACACTTGTTACACTAGCTTGCAGCTGTGCGCGGCTAGCAGAAGAAGACAATGCTCCTTTCTCCCCCAAATGCATCTAGAAAAAACAAAAAAACCACGTCTACTCGAGCTTAGAAGCAGCACATACAGGTGAAAACCATATTCTTTAGCTTGTGGCTTCATCTAACCATCAAATTGAACCCACGCGGCCAACAGGGAGGAAGGAAGGTATCCAGGAGGAGCTGAGAAGGAAAACACCTTGGCAGGAAGGATTTCAAAGGCCTCTCTGCCCACGCAACAGGAAGAACACGTCTCTCAACCACTCCATGCCTAGTCCAACCAAAGGAGATCTCACGCGGTCAGAGGAGGATAACAGGCAGTCAATCAAGAAACCAAGAAGATATGCAAATCAGAAAATAATTGAGTGCGGCCACCAGCAAGGAATCCAACGCGCCAAACTTTAATACTCCACCCTCCACGCTAAGAAGGAGATAAGGCTGACCGACAAAGTAGGTTGGGGCATTACATTCTCCTCCCCTTAAGAAAGCATCGTCCTCGATGCGACATTACACAGAGGAAAGGAAATGGCACGCAACAAGGGATAGATAAAGAAGAAAACACACCCTATGGTTTAAAATTTTAGTTGATTAAAGCACGGTCACAAAGTAGCCTTAGGAACATTTGGTAGAAATTTTAACTTTCAAGGTTCTGTGAAGATTGGCAGTTCTTTCTTGTTTGTTATTTCATTAGTCTCTTTCCATCAACATTATTCCTAGTTTAATTTCTTTAAAATTTCATCATTGAAGAGTTTTGATTTATTCCGTATTGTGGGTGCCCAACATGAACTGCTAACACAACACCCTATCAGGTTCACAAGACCCTACAGATTCACAAGCACACAAGTAAATACTTCAAGATTGTATTACACCACAAAAGGTTACCTAAATACGGAATAGAATAGGCACAGTCCACATAACATAGTACTCGTCACACATCAATGACTGACATACAAAATACTTAAATAAAAGAGTACTACAATCCACCAGACATTTCCTCAATTTTCATCAATGAAAAAAATTCACATAACACCAAACCATGCTACAGGTACATAGTGTCCACAAGGGAATCAATGACATATCCACAACATCACAACACATATCCATCTGACATGAGTAACACATACATCAAAAGACCACTACCAAACATCACAATAACTCAACATATATCAGAACATCAACCATACACACAACTCTTATATCATATGCCTCCCTCAAACTCTTATCCTCCCTCAAGTATCTTATGCCTCCCTCAAACTCTTATGTCTCCCTCAAGTATCTTATGCCTCCCTCAAACTCTTATGCCTCCCTCAAGTCTCTTATGCCTCCCTCAAACTCTTATGCCTCCCTCAAGTCTCTTATGCCTCCCTCAAACTCTTATGCCTCCCTCCTCTCAAGGAGGCCGGTTGACCCTATGGTCCAAGACACATAGAGTTCGAACACTCCTAACCCAAGTGACATAATAACGCGTGGTTCAACAACCCACTAGTTATATGTACTCCTTGGGGCGTACCCCCATACAACGAAGCGGGTCCATAGGTCCAACCAATCCATGGTGCATCCTATGACCCTATTCCACACATCACGACAATAGAACCAACACAACAATCCAATCCAAAGTGCCAAGTGGCAAAGTACAAGCCTTGGGCAAGGCGGTAAAAATTCCAAATTTAAAAGAAGACCCCAAATCAAGCAAAAATAAATGGCCAAATAGCCAAAGTTAGTATCAAAATCCCCATGTTAGTGCCACAAACCAAGGAAATGCCCAAAATTGTAAAGCATTGCAATCAAGAAAAGATGCTGGTCCTTGCAAAATAAAGTAAAAGCTCAATTTACGAATAAAATCAACTTATAATAATGTCACATTACGATAACTGTGTGGCCTTATCTGGCCACCAAGGGGTACTCAACGAGTTGCTAGCACTTGGAACATCGAGCCTCAGCTCATAAAATACATATCAATAATACAACTGTCATCACCTCCATCTGAATCATCCCGCCACCACTTCGACAAGGCTAAACATAGTCATAGATACACTAAGGTTGCATACATACAACCACATAGGGAGAGAGGAAAGAATCACATGTTATCTACTAAACTGAGTTTTGACTCGAGTTATTGACCCATGGTACACCATTCCTCACTCTCAACATACACTTCTACCGATTACCCTCAGGGTCGGTTAGCGTAAGGTTCACAACATAACATACAACAACATCACTAACATAACGGTGGTACATATACAAGGTGGGTCACAATCATACATTCACTGAGTGTAACACATCACTTTACCACTTTCTGCACCCAAAGTGCAATCACCATACGATAGGGTTCATACACTCACCGCATGACCCAAAATCACAACATGAAGCATTACATATTTCACACAAATCATACATACGATGAACATAGTACATCTCAACTTAACATCCATTACTACATAACAAGGTGGTGCACACATTTCTTCAAAACATGGTAAAAACATCATGATACAACTCATTTCTTTTAACATCAATCTAGTCATACAACACATTGATACACTTACATATCACAATATGTCACAATGCTCTAACACTATGTCATCCACTTTATAATTCTTTTCACACATCTCAAACAACAACTCACACGTGAACTCTTCATAGAATCCACAAGAAGGAGAGAGAATACTCCCATCCCCAACACATCAACATGATCACAAACACGCACAAGGTGACATACCCATCATGTGCGTTCACAATATCACAATTACGACATTAATCACATCACGTTTAAAGCACATTACTCTTCCAATATCTACCACCATCATGCAACATCATCATCATCATGCAGTATCATCATGTAACACCACCACCACCATGCAACATCATCATATAACACCAATCCGGACCATAGGTTCGAGAGCATGAACCTATGCTCTGATACCAAGTGTAACAACCCAAAAATCACACACACAAACAACGCAGTAAAAGATAGGATAATTTTTTTTTTGACTTACTTCCACACATAACATGATGCAACATGTCGTCACCAAGGGTACAACTAACACTGTGAACAACTTGATACAAGGATGGCCATAAAGGCAGCATGGAAACATTCACACCTTTCAAGGACAATTTACTTTTCTTTTTGACATGACAACATAGAAGTCCAACCACAAAACACACTTACAGTTAGGGCCAACTACAATGAGATATTCTTGAGGGTTATTTATTTTAATAAATACATCTTGCAATTCTTAGCTTACGTTTTCAAGGAGGCTCAAGATATGATTCTTACAAATCATCTTTACCAAGCTAAGTTTATTCTTTTTACACTGAGTAATCATCTTTAAATCTTCTCTATTTTGACATTTATTTGCTTAATTCGTTATTTGGATAAAAGGGGGGGGGGGGGGGGGGGTAAATTAATTTTACAAGGCCATCTAAAAACACTTACGCTACTAAAACTTGTTCATGCCCATATGACAACATGGGTTTGTGTTTAACATACTTAAGAGAAGAAAGACAAGGCACCTTGGAGAAAGGTTAGAGGGAGAAGGTTGAGTCGAAATCATCTTCAAGACCTCATTTGTTATTACCAAGATTTAATTGAGGCTTGAGAACTTAACCATAATTATTAAAGATTTTACTTAGGCTTAACTAATTGAGTTTTATAAAAATAAAACAATTTACCATCTAATGGCTAAGAGATAGGTTGCGTGATTTCGAAACTGATTCCTCCTACTTATTAAATCTTATTATCTTACAACAACTAACAATTTGTTTCACCTTAGGATCATTTTAAGAATTCACCAAAGAAAGGATAATGTTCACTAGTGTAGCTAGGGATATCAAGTTATACAATTTTTACTTCACAAAGGATGGTTTCATTTTGATCACTCATGGAATTATTTGATTTCAAATAGATCACCTCTACATTTATTTGTTGAATATAAAATTATTATTTTTGTTTAGCTTCTTTAAGGGTTAACCGACCCATTTGACTTTACTTATAATATATTGTCGCTCAGTCTTAGAAAGATTTAACTTGACAATTTATTCTCAAGATCAATTTTACAATACTCATATCAATGTAAAGATTGAATACCATTTCTTACAAAGGTAAGTTACCAGTTTACCTACAGAAGGACAAGAAAACATCATCACAAAATTTCAGAATATCCCAAGGCAAGAGGTCTTCTAAACTCCTTTGCAAGCACTATTACAAAATTTACCTCACATTGGACATTTTTACAAGGAACCTCATAAATTACACTGATGAAAACTTTACAACTCTTTCCTTTAATCTACTCGCATAATCCATCTGCACAAATACTAGCTTGAATCAGTTCGTGAGAACTGAGCATGTTAAGGCTACTCATTGCAACAGTAAGCTAACATTTAACAATATCAAGAAAGGAAAGTTCTAATTCAAAAATGGATTAAAACACAACCCACAACTCCAAAATTATTCGCATGAGAAAGAAATCTAAACCATCCAGCAAGGAGAAAGTCAAAATACCAATAAGAACAAAATCACATAAGTCAAGGCAAGACCTTATGGGTTACAAACAAGAAGGTCAAGAGTATTGATATCTCCTTCATGTGATCCTATGGATTACATGATTGGAAACCAAAACTTACTCCATCCAACTAAAGGGGGTCCAAGAGAAGACAAAACATACTAATTATGATCATAGGCGCGAAAGCAAAACGACGTTATCCAAATCTCCCAGGGGGGGGGTTTCATAGTAATATGGGTTTGACGCCCTTAAAAGAAACACAACTATAGTTTCAGTTTTAACCAAGGAGGTTACCACTACCTCCTTATAGGATTTCTTAAACGTAGTACTAGTTAACAACAAATCCACTCTTCCAAAAGCATACAAATGAGGCACAAAAGGGGCCATTATTCTACCAACAAACCTTATCCTAATCGTAAACTTCTATACAAAATATAAGGGAAGACTAAACCCAAAATTCGTTAATAATTTTTATATATTTCAGACAATGTCAATAAGCATTAAAATAAAAATTGATTTCCTTAACAAGGCCACAAAAAGGGACCTTTTAGTAACCAAATTTGAAGTATAAGATATTCGAGTTCGAAAACAAACGGATTCGCTACGCAGAGGGGGTAAAACACCAACGATGCCCCAAACTCAAAGGACCCTACCACGAGTGTAAGCACAAAAAAAAAATGGGAACCAACACACATATCCATCAGGAAGGTTACGCAGTGCAGTCAGGCCTAGAAGTTCTATGAGCTCCTGGCCAATGGTATAGAAGATGGAAATTTTACCCGATCCATGTGGGCTTATCAAGGACATGTCTAGCAAATATCAAACAGATGAACATAATAACCACCTATTATATGATCACTGTAATCAGCTGTCATCTAACAAGAAACGAGTTCACGAGTCCAATACCATGGATTCACCTACAACTTTTGTTTCGGTCCAGCTATTAATAACTTGCTTGCGACCCTTAATAAAATTTGTAGGGATTTCATTCAATAAAACTTACAATGTTTCCCCCTTACTTTAATCAAACAAGAGTTTGCACCAGGAAGTAGGTATAGTAATTCTCTCAACACTTAGAGGCCAAAATAGATGTCAGGTTATTCCTCCTCTAGAACTGGGTACAAAAGTCAACCATGTACAGTTCTAAAACAAGACCCTAATGCCATTTTCCAACTAAACAGAAAGTAAGGAATGCCCACAGGCTTAAAAAAGTTTTAGAACACAACGTCACTATTAATGTACCTTTTTTCCAAAAATAGGAGAGCCCTAAACAGGAAATACGTATTCATTCAAGTAAATAGAGATATGAAGGCTTAACCTTCCATATAGTAAGCCTTCAATTACAAAATACCATCACATAATTCTTTTAAAAGAGAGTCATATAAGCAAAAAAAACTCAATAATGTTTCCTTCCCTACGAACTAGACTGCATCACTCAATATGGCAGTGGCCCATTTAGACAAATATAAACAGAGTAAGCTATAAGAGAGGAAAGAACATTCTAAGTAAAACCAACGAAATTGGAACGAGATTTAAAGGAACAACCACACAATCAGGCAGTGATATAAACAACTACGAAAACATCTTGTCTAGGCGCCATTCAAGAGGAAAGAATATTCATTTCAAGACACTGAAAGAAGGTAGAAAACTATTATGAGGAGTAGATTTAACATGCCTGTTTTAAATGCTATATCTCATGGCCACGCACGTGCAGACCCCTTCTCCACACAGTCCCAAAATTATTTCTCCACCAAACTCACGCTTCTCACCCACACAGTGTCCCAAATACCACGCAAAAGAAACAATAACCATTCCAGTAAACTACATAGACATAGGCAGAAGGATAAAATTCATTCTAGAGCAGTTAACCCCAATTCCCAGTACATAAATCCACGAAACAACAACAGAAATTTGGAATAATTAACAGGGTTTTGCATGTCCTTGCAATATGCTTTTACTCTTGAGTCTAGATTCTAGAACAAGATCAGAAAGTCTTGCGATCAACTATTCAAACAACTCATGAATTGCTTTCCTATTTAAGGCATTGTAAATTAGTTTTTTTTTAAAGCCATTAGGACGCACCTATTACATTAGTTTACCCATCAATTTGTGCGCAAAGAAAACATTCCAGAAACTAAAATCAAAGTTGATCCATGCTTACCATTGGAAGTCTCACACATTAGCTTGCTTCAATTAACATCACTTTTATCCTCCACGCTAAGAAAAATTTCTTTGAAGCATTTTGTCAAACAGATTGCGCGTAATCTACTCCAACGACATGAAGCAACATTGCCCAATATTGGAAAGGATATTTGTCAGACGATGAAGTAGTTGCAAGAGCTCTTGATATTAAATACCTGCAGCCTACCTGCCGCTAAAGCCCTAATCCTCCTCAAATTGAGTTGATACTATCTCAATAGAAAAGCTTGCTCCACACAGGTGTAGAATTAGAACTAGAATCATATATAGCCAAGTTTCCCATCTAGCTGAAGGTGCATAAAACATAGCTGGTCTACATCTTCTGTAGTATTATTGTGCCACAACATTCGGCTGTACTGCGTATCAATCAATATAAGATTACAACCTCTTTCCATTTCCAAGCTTATTCTCTGGTTCGGAGATGTGAGATACTCACCTGGTGCAAGACCATTCCAAACACCATTGTCATGATTGAGCAAAAGAAATGGCCACTGAGGCAATCCACAAACCCAGTTTTAGAATGGGTATTACAAATTAATAGTAACCACAAGAACCCAAAAAATACAGGTTACATTTATTCATCCAAAACAGCAGAACACAAACATTTCCAACAATACATTAATCCATCATCAAGAAGCCACACACAGTAATAATATCTTCAAACGGATATACAATACCCAGAACTATTTCACCCAATACTGTAGATCGACCCAGGTTATAATGCAAAAGATTATTCATGCAAATACTAGGTGAAATAATATGTTAGGAGATAGATATGGTTATTCATGCGGTGAATAACAGCTACAAAGCCAACCCCAAGATTTGAAGCTCGGACACAAGACATAATGATTACCTCACGCTCCTGGCTCTGAAAGGCATCTATCGTAATGATACATAAACCTTTTTCTTCAGCAGATTTGAGGATAGCATCAAACTCTTGGTGCAAACATTACAACGGTAGCTTGTAAGGTGTGATAATTCCAACATAACCCTTATGCCTGCCAACTTAGTGACTCGCTGAAGAAGCTCATAAAATTGCAAAGCAAATAGTGCTTCATGAATATTCTGATATGAAACAGATCGGCCTCTATGAGGTTCTCTTCCATGAGTTACATCGTAAAACAAGTAAGGTCTCAATAGAGAATCTCTGTAATAAATTTCATCGGGTCTCCTGGTAACACTCTTACTGTCACTTATCGATTTTGATAAAAATACCTTGAAGGAGAATCCCGAATTTGAGGATGCAGTCGATACTGAATAGATAACATTCAAAGTTGGACAACCTGCTTGTTGGAGGCACTCAAAATGGCTTCTACCTTGTTGTAGCGTGCTTGTAGCTTGGCTAGAAACTGTTACAGGCTGTTTGCTGTGGAGATCCAACAAGAACACACCTCGCAGCACCCACAAAAATGGAGGAAACGCGCCTTCCTCACTAGCTTGAAGCCCCATCTAACAAAAAAATGCACGCATAGGGAGGAACCAGGACAGAAAAACGCCAAGAAAAAACATCTATTTTCTCCCTGTGATTACAAAATACAACGTTACAGACTGGTAAAGGTTAGAGCTCCTTCAGGATAGCTCGTGTAGACAAACAACCACCAAGTAAGCAAATAATCCATGCAACCAGCATAGGCAGGGAACGTATCTCACACGCCTCCGCACGCAGTCCAACCAAAGGAGATCTCACACGGTCAGAGGAGGATAACAGTCAGTCAAACAAGAAACCAAGAAGATATGCAAATCAGAAAATAATTGAGTGCGGCCACCAGCAAGGAATCCAACACGCCAAACTTTAATACTCCACCCTCCACACGAAGAAGGAGATAAGGCTGACCGACAAAGTAGGTTGGGGCATTACAAGATGGATTGAGTTGACAGAGACACCTTTCCATGGCTATAGTAGTGGGTACAGATATGAATACTAGCATCCTACAACAACTTCCTATTATCTCTCAGAAGTGCACCTTGGTTGACGAATAGCAACAGGGGTTCTAAGATTGCTTTGTTCCCTGACATTTGTAGACACAATGGATACACGTCAGGTCTTACGGTATACCGATTTTTGAGGTGACTCTCGAGTATCAAGGTTGGTTCCTTATTGATGTCTCCTAAACTATTTTTTTGGGTGTTTTTGAGGTTTTAAGGGTAAGAAAGATTGTTGTAACTGAATTAAAATGGGATGATACACCAAATTTATTGAGGGATTTGACTGAGTACATGCAAAATAAAATTGAGAAACTAATCGTAGGTGCACAAACAAATGGGTTTTCATCTTGATCCTAAGGAAAACACTTGTTTTTTGAGGGAATAAATCACAACAACACAACAACTAACGTGCACGCTAAGACTGTATATAAAACAAAAAAAATTCAGCAACATAAGATAATTAAATAAGGTAATTAACATTCACAAGAGATAATAAAAATATACACACCACTAAAAGTAATTGGAAAGCCAATGAGTTGTTCTCATTCAAGGGAAAAACTGGCAAAAAATTCTTCAGCGCTCCTACATCCAAAAATGTCTCCTTGTGCCTGGCTAGTGCACATAATATATAGCAAAAATACTTCACCCCACCCCTCTTAAAAATAGGGTGCAACTTTAACTTTCCCATGCATTTTATTTTTATCCTTTATCATGAATAAATAAAGGAATAAAATAATCATGTAGTTTAAAATGTGTCAAAAATAGCCTTATTTCAAAAAATACACTTAGTCAAAGTGTAGTTGACTACTCTTTTTTTAATACAATAAATAAAATCGGGTGAATAATTTTAGCTAACAATAGATCTCGCTTGATGTGCATGTCTTCTCCAATTTGCATGCAATTATTTCCTTTGTGTTGTAGCTGATGATTAAATAATCATATTTAATTCTCTGATGTGACACTTGTATATTCACCCACTTGCAAGGGTATTTTGTCCTCTTCTCTAGTTTTTCCTGTAGTAATGACATGCCAAAGTTACTCTCGTGCAGGAAAAATAATACCTTTGTCTCCAACCCTTACCAAAATTATTCACCCGTGTGGGGACCACATGTGCAAGAAAAATAACACTCTTATTTTGTTAAAAGTAAGGTAATTAGGCTCCACTTTATTCATGTTGGCTTTGATGTTGACTCTCTTCATGCATTATCCTTCTTGTCTTTCCTGACCATGTGATGAACATACTTGGCAAAAGGCATTTTACAAGAAATAAGGAATAACTAACCTTTCTGTGGGGTCTCCTTAGCAGGGTTTAAGGTATCTTTTCCATTTTTAAGGTAACCATTAGTCATTTTTGACTTGGGTATAAGCATACATGGCATATAAATAATTAGACCTCTTTTTGATCACTAGCCTCCATGAATTGGCAAATAGTTTTAAAGGCTATACTAGTCTAAGGCTAAGAAAACATTAATCATTGATTTAAATAAAACAAGTCCCCCTTTGACCATGTGGTCCACTTCCTTACTCATTTTCTGGCATATTATAGTTATCAGACCTTAACAAAGGTCAAATGTAATGATTAATATTTGAATGGGGATCATCCCCTCTCCTCGTGATACTCAGACTGTTCCAATTTTCGATGATTTCATATTAACTTAACCAACCAAAGTTGTTCTGGGATAGTTAAGGCCTTGGATCCTTAATGAAGATGGTGCCATGTGTATGTACATCTAACTGCGATTGGGTTCACTAACTCCATGCTTAAGATGGTGATTCACTTTGGGGGTGATTTTTTGATTTCACACCTCTTATCCAAAATTCACCCCCCAAGGTAATTTTGATAACTTGCACAATTTCTTCAGACTGGAACAAGTAAAAATGGTGAAAGGCCAAAATTTAGATTTTGGTGCCCAATTTTATTTTCTATAACTTCACTGTCCAAGGAAAATCCAAGGAGTTAGTAAAAATTTGTTAAAATATGATTAAATTAAGTCAAGGGCTTGTTTTATTGAAAATCGAGTCTAAGGGATATAGATCGAACCAATGCAAATCATACAAGGGTTTGTCATACCAAGTTTGGCTCCAATTTGTAAAGGAGGCAGTGCATTGCGAAAAAAATGGAAAAAAGTATCCCACATGGTCCACGGTACAGCTGGGACAAAGGTACGTGTGATGCATGAAAATCCAATTTGGCCATGACCAAGTGTATTGTGGATAAGGCGGAAAATTACGTCTGAGACAGTCGTGCTAAAAATTTTGAAAAAGCTGAAACTAAGGTAAATGCGGAAAAAGGGGAAGTTTTTTACCACACGGTCTGCGGGACAATTAGGAAAAAGGTACATGCAGGACCAAAAAATCCAAAAAAAAATTAAGTTAGTGTATTGCAGATATGGCAGAAAAGGTTTTCCAAGTTAGCTAAGAAATGAAAACCTAAAAGCAACGATCGGATCGTAGGCTTAGTGTACTGTGGGTTTTCATAAAACAATTGTCCCAAGTCACACAAGGATAAGTGGGAAATCAAAACCCAAAATGTTCACATGTCAAAGGAATCAGTAAACGTAGATAATTTAGGCTCAGAAATTCTGATTACGCATGGGACATGAGTTCCCCGAAAACCCACATACCCGCAATGTAAAGGAAAAGTCAACGCCCGACCCCCGAACTTCAAACAGTCATAACTTTTGACCTATAGCTTTGATTTTCAGAAAAATTGACTTTCTAGAAAGGGAACGATGTCTTCTATGCTCCAACTCCAACAAATTAAATTTTCAGTCCTGTGAAGTGTAAGAAATACCTAGCAGACCCAAAATAGCTGCCTACACTCAGATTGCCATATCTTTTGCATTTCTCAACGAAATCATGCAAAATTTGTACCGTTGGAATTGTTGATCTAAGAGAGATGTAAAAAAATCAATAAATTCATAATTTGATGAAGAATTTATGTTGATTTTGCATAAAGACTTTCCCACTTTAGAACAATGATTTTATTGGTTGTTGCGAGAAAATTTAATGAAGCATGGGCAGACATTTTTCACTATTGCAAGTCATGGGACAACATGGGGAGGCTTTCACAAGTAACATACTATCATTTCACTCCATTTATGATATCTTGCAAGTGGTGGGAAGGTAGATTTCAGGATTTTCATTTTTCCCTCTCTCTCTCCTCTCATAATTCTATAAATTAGAGTATTGGGCTCATTGTAAAGTGGAGACAATTTTGGTGTAGAAAAACTATGTCAAATTGGTTTTTTCAAGCCAATGTGTTGTAGGCCCTTGTAGTGGACTCTTTGTATGGTGATCCAAGCCCTTGTTTTATAAAATAGTGAACTGTACATATTAATGAAACAACAAATTCAAGTTTTTGGATGTCTCTTCCCCTGTTGTGTTTGTTTGCATTATTCTTTCCTCTTCAACCTCATGCAAATCTATTGTGTCTATCTTATGTTCTTGCAGGGATTCATTATAATTACATATGTATGAAATATTGTTGTAAATTCATTTTGATAGACTGTGAAGAACTATTATCACCCCTTCTAGTATGCACTTTGCTTCTAGTTTTCACACATTGAAATGTTGTTCTCACACCCTCCTGTTCTAGTGTATCACCGCTTTAGTGTAGGCAATGTTTTCATGCACTCTCTCCCCCTGGTCCCTTGGAAAGCTAAACTAGGATAAGATAGTTTGTTTCTGCATTAGAGTAAATTGTGGCAGGTAGTTTAGGACCAAGAACCAGCTTTCTCTGGAGGTCTATCTCAAGTAGAAAGTCTCACAACTTGGAGATAGTTCCCATGTTATCAAATAACACTGTGAGTTCAAGCACACACGCTTGTGCAAATTGAAGTGTGTCATGATTTGGTGATAACAACACCATTTACCTTTGTACCATTAAAAGTCCATCGTTGATCTTAAATCTTGTGGTGAGTTAGGTTACCTTGCACGAGTTGGCTAGAATTTTTTTTTGAAACCCTATTATTCTTTCACTTTCATGAGCTCATTCATAGCGAACCTCTGTTAAATTTTCTTCTTGTCAGCCATTGGGAGTAATTTGGGCTCGATTTTCCTTTTCTTTTAGCCTAGGCGAGCCATGAATTTCTCTGAGTTGATTTTACATAAACTTACTTTCCCTGGATGATGGTCAAAGTTTTAATATTTAGAGGCTTCTTGTGAATGCATTTTAACTTTCTTCCCTCGCCCATAGTTAATAATTTATGAGGTTTTCTAGGATTTGAAAATCTGGTAAATTCTTCCTTTGTTTCTGAGCAACCATACATTTCCTTGCTCTACATATGAGTCTTTTAGTTCTGGTTTGGTCACTCTGAAACTTTGTTTTAACTGTAATGGTTGTATTTTGTAGTATGAGCCTCCATTGGAAGGTACTCGAGCTTTGTTTATGTGTTGAAGATTTTGGGGCAAGTAAGTTGTAACGGACTTGAAAAAAATAAAATAGGTCAAGGAGTTGTACAAACCAGGTTATTGATCAATCGTGCATTGGACAAACAGTTGAGTTCGTTATCGATGGAGCCACAAATCAATACCAACGTAGATCACACACCTACAAAATACATGAACAAAGACAAAAGGGAACATATTTTTGGCAATGCCATGGAAAGAATTGTCCAAGTTCAAACCCCAGGAGGCATGCCAACGTTAATGAAACGGAGCTATTAAAATAACGTACAAATCCCTGATTAGACACTGTTCATAATGAGTGCTATGAAATAATAAAACCCAAAATGACAGAACTCAGCCAATAGCAGGGACAAAATGTGAACCAAGAGAGTAATGCACTATGGTTTGAGTTAGGTAAATAAGGATTACAGCGTTCGAGTTATCCATAATGATCTGGATAAAGATATGCGACAAATGTATAATTCTAACAGGCTCAGAATACAACAAACTAAATGACAAAAGACATAGAAAAAAAATAACTTCGTTAGTTAAACGGCAATGACAAAAGATCTATCAATACCCAGGAGATTACAGAAATAAATATACTGAGAGCCCACAGTACTAACAGAAAAATAAGGTCCAAAGATAAATCTCGGCATATATGTAAGTGGGTAAAGTTCAAGCAAATAATACTAAAGATGGAGGTGTTACTTCTTGAAAACACACAAAACAGCCCAATGCTTACCTTGTTGAACGACTACACTGGGGCACAAACTAGAGTTCCATATTCTCAAGGATAGTGGACATGAAGGAAATATGGAGAATACTGCAGAAAGAGAGACCTTCATCCATAACGGCAACATTTTCCAGTGAAACCCTTGAAATATACTCAGAAAAGAAACACAGAAATGCATTTCTTCATAATTTGCTAGGCATTCAAATGAATCCTTGCACAGGAAAATAAACCCTTAGCTTGAAGAGACAGAGAGTCTGAGCTGTACTAGAGATTTACCTTTATAAATGGCGGTCGTCTCATAAACTTCAAACATAGCCTTCAAATAATTATAGAAAAATATAATTGTCCATATGTAACGCCTCAACATTAAACAGATACTTCAAAGTTACAGAATAATCACCTCCATGAAGATTTCAACAGGGCTTCTCCCATTCCCGAAGGACCTAAGAATGAAATGATAAGATTCAACTTTCCCTTTTATGTCCTTGGCTCATCTACGGTCAAGATCGATGGCAGAGATTTGGAAGTAAAAAATAAATGACCGTCAACAAAAGAAGGGGATTTATATTATTGATTAAATGATTACGGTATTTGACCTTAATCTAAACTTTAGTCTATGCACATGTGTAATGATAAAATCAAAATGGGCCCAGAAATATGATACATACCATGTAGTTATCTAAGGAGGTAATGAATAATAAAGGACCTGAAATTTAAAAGGTTTCAACCTTATAAAAAGTTGCTATATGCCATGACCAAAGTCAAAATATTGCTAAGGTCTACTTGACCTTGAAATATTGATGCAAAACGAAACTCAAAAAGGGCCAGCATGGTAAGTGTCACGTGCCAAGACCATAGTTATGCCATGTTTATTTAAATCAAAGTATGGGAAAATAATATATGTCATGTTAGGACTAGCAAGGCACAAGGAGGAATTTTTGACACAGGAGTTCTGAAGCATATTTTTGTCAGATTTTCCCTTAAATAAGAACTATCTATTGCATTTCTAATTATTTGCAGTGGTGTGTATCTTTCTATTAATTCTTGTGGATGTTAATTCCCTAATTAATCATCTTACCATTATGTAAATTTAGTATTTCTTTATAGTCTTAGTGTGTATTTTTAACTTGTTGTGTTATTGTGATTTATCCTTCAATACATAAGTGTTTTCCTAGAAGATTCTGATGAAAAACATTGGTTTGTGTATCTGCAATTTGTTCTCAACTCTATTGTGCATGTGCTCAGTCAAAGCCCTCAATCAATTTGGTGTATCACCCAATTTTAATTTTAGTTACACTCATCTTTTTACCCTCAAAATCTAAAAAAAAAACATTTAGGATACATTAATAAGAAACCAACCTTGATACTGGAAACTCACCTCAACAATAGGTATACCCATAGACCTGAGGTGTTTCCATTGTATCTATCGAAGTGAGAGATAAAGCAAGCTTAGAACCCCTATTGTCATCTCTCAACAAGGGTGCACTTTTAAGAGATAATAGTTTTCAGCACATCTAGTGGGATGAGAACTACTATTGATATGTTATTAATATTGAAGATCTGAAGTAGAACTCATCTGGCGACTCTGTATATCTGATTTAAGATTAGTACAACACTTTTCAACATCATTAAATTTTTCAGCTACAATTTTCATGTATTTTTATAGAAAATTAGATCTGTTATTTTGTTGTTATTACTTTTTTTGGTGAGCAACAAACATTATTTCATAGTTTCAATATTGTATGAGGTCCTACATCCATGAACCCTCATTTTCCGTAGTATTATCAGCCAAACCAACAACCGTTTTATCCACTTTCCCCTTCAGAAAATTTCTTTGACACCTATCATAATGAATATCCTTATGACCCAAACCTTATAAATCAATATGATTATCAATATAATGATTATTATGTTGTTCGAGATCAAAGTTATGAAGAGGGTTACACTGATTGTGAAAGGAAGAGAGATTTTGAAATTGAGTTTAATGAACTTAAGAAAACAATTTTAGTTGTTACGGAACTATATGAGAAATCATTAAAATTGAAAAATGGTATACATCAGGTTGGGGAACCCTCCAACTTACCTTCGCTCTCAAAATCCAGTTCCCATAGACCCTCCTTACAAGCCAATGCGGCCTATTCCTCAATTTCCAAATTATCTGGCTACTGCAATTCCTACTTTTTCTACCCCAGAATCATTTACTAAAATCAAATTTAAGTGTCCAAGCTAGCATTCAAATGTTGTTCTAAATATCAAATTTGTTCCCCAGCCTCTTGTTCAAAATTTTATAATTAAGGATAAAATCAAGCCCACTCTTCCTCCTTTACCCGTACTTCAAGTACATGAAAGAGAGAATCAAAATATCATTTTGGAGGGGATGCCAACTAAAGAAAACACTGTGATGGAGTTTTTCAGACCATGCAAGACTGGGTTTCTAGATTTTAGTTCAATCGTAATCAAGAATTAGAGAAGTAACCCATTCAAAAGGTATAGTCTGATTTTGCAACAAATCAAAAGAAGGTAATAGTTAATTAGCAGTTTGCATATTCTGAGCATAGTGTGTATGAAGGCACCATACTCAACAAACTACGAATTTATTACAGTTTTTAGAACCTGAAGAGGATTTTCATATTAGTTCTGAAGATAAATCAGCTGATCTAGGGAACGAGAATCCTACTTGCATCTTATTAGATGACAAGTGTGATAAGAAAAATGAGAAAGAACAGTTTTAGGATTTTTTTAAAAATCTAGTTGAGTGTGAAGACCATTATTGTGTTGCATGCATAGAGATAGTTGCGTTACTAGGGACTTTCAGTAATGCACAAAGGTTATCAAATGATATTACAAGTAGTTATGAACATAAATCTTCCATTAAAGATGAGACTAAATGTTCAAGAAATATGGTAAATATGGATAGAATGGAAGAATTTGAAAGTACTGCTGAAATATCAGAAACTTGAAGATGATAAACAACAACATAAAAATGATGAAAATATTTTAAATAAATTTAAAGAGGTAAAAAAACCCTCAAATCAGCTTCATGTTGTCATAATTGATGAGTTACAGGATCTTGAAAAAGATGAATACTTTTCAAATCAGTTTCAGAATGTCGAAGAGATTAAATAAAAGCTTATAAAGGCTTAACAACCTTCAAAAAAACTTTAGAAATATCCTATGATTGAAAAAGATGTTCATGATTCAATACAAAACAAGAGAATAAGTTTACTATATGTTTTTATGCCATGATTTATTTGGTACCTCACTGGTTCACAACAAGTTACAACAATACCAGAGTTCATGCTTGTATAAGGGCCTAAAAATAAGCATCAAATCCTAAAGAATCAGTTCCAAAGCCCGTCAAAACAGTTTGTAGATCAGCTAGAAAGGTTCTTTGTGTTTTGGTCTAATTTTTGGAACAAATTCAAGGTACACATCTCATTTTTAGTTATGTCATGTTACTTGTTTTGTAAGCTAAATTTATTTCCTCGTTTCTAGAGAAAAGGAAGTTATTTTTTATTGTTTTTTTAGGCTTTGTTTAGTTTCAGTTTTCTAATAGGGTAGATTATGATTTCTCTTTCAATAAGTGCACTTAATGCACATTGTAGCTTTTCGATTCAATACCTTCATGCACGTGATCTTGTTTACCAAATCCTTTCCCAAATTTAGTTTATTTTTCAGAAGGGTTAGTTTTCAAGAAAAGGTAAATTTTGGTTATATGTTTTTGACTCCATGCCCAATGGATATAACTTGTCTTATAAGCTAACACACATATTTCCTCACAATATTTCCATAAATGTTGACAATTTTGGCACTTATTTAAATATGGAAACCTCGAAACTCCATTTTTGGATAGAATGGATAGATGGATGGACCTTAACAGAAATAAATTAGAAGTTAAATGTCACTTTACTAGTTTTAGAATGCATATTTCTTATTTATCATGTCCTGCCATCACGTCTTTGTCATGATCATGCACCAGATCCCTCATCAAAAGGGGCAGGACCTTGACACAAATGTGAAGGATGTAATAAGAAGAAGATGGAAAACCCAAAGCTTTAAGAGGGACATTTTACTTCAAGGATGAAGTAGGTTTCAGCTTATCTTTGTTCAATTTTCAGTTTTTATAAGTTGTCTTAAGTTCATTCATTATGAGTAAACGAAATGTTCCTAGTGTGTATGAGTTGTACATTTATCATTTTACATCATGTAAGTGAATGAATAATGTAAAACAAATAAAGTTACAACTTATCACATGAAGAAATTCTCATTTATTTCATAATTATTAAGTACAGTGAACCCACACAATCCATGGGAATAACTTTGAAATCAAGTGCATGAAATGAAAGTATATGTATTTAAAGCTACAAACAAAAGAAAAATGGAAATCCATCATTTCCTGATTGGATGGATTTTCCCGCAGTCATTTGGTTTCAGCTTTCTCTTCCCACTCTCCTTTTCGTTTTGGTGTAGATACCTCAAAAGTGAAACAACAGACTGTTTGAGCTCTGGATTACACCATTTTATTGTATTAATAGTTTCAAATAAATAAAATTGTATGAACATGAATGTGAAATTATACATTACATAAATGAATAAATGCATAATGTCAACCTCAGAAGCATGCCATAGGGAAAAATAGACCACAAGGTATATCTTGGACAAAGAAAAATATCACATAGAAAGTATAGAATTGCATTATGCTCTCAGTACGCAAGTAAATGTGAAGCAAATATCAAATTACAACATCAATAACATGGTACAATACTAATTACATTTGTTTTTTAAAATCGTATGTAGTTGTCATGAATCCCAGAACATGAATGGAAAAGCTATAGTTGCACTAATGAATAACAATGATTCACAAAGTGTAACATAAATAGAAAATATTGAAGCAAATTTGAGTCTATTATGCAATAGCATCAAGTGACTAATCAAGTACATTACAGTGCATGGAGGTGCAGAACATGAGAAAACATCAAGTTTCAGCAAATAGGAACAAGTTTTATCTATCAAAGAAATGCTTGTAACTTTTAAAATATGTAACTTATCAAATGTGCAATGGAATAAAAAGGATCATCACATAAGAGCTACAACAATGATACAGCCTCGTATTATTATTTTCTCAATCAAGTGACAAATAAGCAATATAAAGAAAGCTAAGAACAACATTACAGAGGAATCGTTACTTTAAGTATATGTTCAGATCTAAAAGTAGCAAATTTGTGAGCGTATCTTCATCATATTAAAAGAAGCCAATATAAAGCTCCAAATCACAATGAAAAAGAACAGATCAGCGTTACAACACATATATGTACAAAAGGTGATCAAACAAGTAGCTTGTAGAAGAAATATGTTCTCAAGGATCATCATAGTTGTATTCTACAAATTGTAATTACAGTTTACCGCCACTCAATATAGTTGTGCAAGCTTACAGTCTTTATTCAAAATTGAATGCACCAAACAAAAATAAATGAAAAGTTGGATCTGTAGCAATAAATATAGGTTTCCCATCTCATATCATCATATATTGATACAGAAGGCTACAACCAGTTATGCAAGAAGACATTTAGCTGAATTTAAATTTCCAAGAATTGCAGCTGTTTCAGAAGGCAAATCGAAGACTACAGTAAAAGAAAAGTTTCCATCATATGTTTTTAACTTGATTTCTTGTACTGATAATTTGGAACAATCAAATATTGATGAATAATATTTGACACTGACATGTGAACACATATTTCTAGTATAGCATTGTGAGAATGTAAGTAAAAGTGAAATAATCTCAAAATATTATGACTATGGAATCAGAAACCCAACATCGATTTTGAGTATTAGTTTTCAGAGCCATTTTACAGGCTTATACTTTCCAAAGTTATAGAATTTTTTCAAGTTTCATAATATTGCGATCTTCAAGAATTCACATTTCAAATATACAATGAAGCTAGGTTAAATAGGGAAACATTGTATCAAAAAGAAAAATGAAGAAATCACCAAGCACGTGATATAACATTAAATAAGGTTTTTAGAATTGGAGTTTTCAGTGCAAGAATAAAAAACAATCTTAAGTTCAAATACACGGGTGAAGAGAATTACATATCTAAAAGTAGATGCAGTTTTGAATCAACGTTATAATTAGAATGCTCAAGTATAAAACGGAGTTAGGCAGAAATAAATTCACATTATATCCTCTACAACAGTGAGATCAAGTATCGACCTAGGTAAAGAAAATAAGTGCAAAAAAATAACTCTCCAATAATGTTAAATCATCCAAAGCATCAAGTGAGCCCTAGTACATTTCCATATACAAAACAATTTCATTGTGTACACATTTTCATCGCAGGAAGAATACAGTTTCTTTTCACGAGTTTACAAACAGTATGAGAAGTGCCTTGCAGATTTTGGTTTTCATAAACCAGTGAAGTGTACAAACTTTCAAGGCATATTGTAAAGATCCCAACCCCAAATCTTAGGCATTGAACTATATGTGAAAATATTTTATCAATCTGTCAAAGATGATAAGAAGATCCACATTCATACATGAAGTAAGTTGCAACGGACTTGAAACAAATGAAACAGGTTAAGGAGTTCATCAAACCAGTTTATTGATCAATTGCGAATTGGAAAAAAAGTTGAGTTCATTATCGATATTGGAGCCCCAAATCAATACCAGCGTATTTCACAGACTCACGAAATGCGTGAACAAGGAAAAAAGGGAATAAATTTTTAGCGGATTCATGGCAGAAAACGACAAAGTTTAAACCCCGGGAAGCATGCTAACAACAATGAAACAGAGCTATTAAAAGAACATACAAAGCCCAAATTATAAATTATTCATAATGAGCGCTATGAAATAATAAAACCCAAAATGGAAAAACTCACCCAACAATAGGAACAAAATGTGAACCAAACGAGCAATGTATTGTGGCGGAGTTAGTTAAGTAAGGATTGAAGTATTCGAGTTACCCATAATCATCTGGATAATATATGTGACAAATGCATAAGTCTAACAAGCTCAGAATAAAACAACCCAACTCGTAGAAGCCATAGAAACAGAGTAACTTCGTTGGTTAAAAGCCCAAGACAAAAGATCTATCAATACCCAGGAAATTTCAGAAGTAAATTTACTGACACTCAATGGTACTAACATAAAAATGGGGTACAAAGATAAATCGCAGTATATATGTAAGTGTCTAAAGTTCAACCATATAACACTAAAGCTGGAGGCGTTACTTCCTAAAAACAAACAAAAGAGCCCAATGCTTACCTTATCAAACGGCTACACCATGGCATAAACAAGAGCTTCGTATTCTCAAGCATTGCGGACTGTAATGCCCTGTTCTACGTTACACCTGTTCATCCTGTGGCGATCGAGTGCTAAGCATGGAGTGTCGTTGTGCCTTCGTCGACCTCGATTGCTGACCATTATGACTATAATTGATAATTATTTTACAAGCTGTAAAATGATAATAATGATAATAATAATAATAATGACATTATGATTGTATTATCGATCAACGATTGTATTTTATTATTACCTTCTTTATATCGATTGTTATCGATATCATCCTCTGTTATCGTTAAACTATCCTTTTGATTTGTTTGTCGCTTCCGCTGATCGAGCCTCGTTGCGCAAATGAGGAAGAGTATGTTTTGTGGTGGCGCCACGGTTTGGGAGTGGCGTTCGCGTAAATATTTCATTTAATTACTCAATCCTGTTCTCCTCCTGGGTCGACCGATCCCGCAATCTTAGAATTGTTTTAAATTATTAATTTTAAATATAGATTCTTATGTCCCCAACCTACCTTGTCTCTCCCTTTTGGATCTCCTTGTGTACCAAGTTTGGCATGGGAAGGAAAGGTTAATGATGTTTTTTGACCTTGTTTCCTTGGTCGGCTGGAGGTGGGTGGCTT
Organism: Taxus chinensis; assembly: GCA_019776745.2. Taxonomy (NCBI): domain Eukaryota; kingdom Viridiplantae; phylum Streptophyta; class Pinopsida; order Cupressales; family Taxaceae; genus Taxus; species Taxus chinensis. The sequence goes on along the minus strand of CM034148.1, from coordinate 777,737,043 downwards.
TAATGGCCACCTGCCATTGCATTAAAACCCCCCTGCACCTTCTTGGCGTGTTCAACTCCTGGTTGGTGGCCGCACCTGCCCATTTATTAAATTGTTGACTTGCAATCTGCTGTCACGTGGTCTACCTGTTGTTTTCTGCCCAAAACCACGAATGCTTGTTTGCGCTCCATCAAATGCTGCAACAGATGAATTGCTACAGCGTGTTCTGGATAGTGGATTCATTGATGGTGAAATGAAGGTCTGTCACCCTGATGTTGCGTGGATGGGTGTGGATTCTCAAAATCGTGCTGTACAGGCAGTTTCAGTGGAGCGTAGAACTGAAATCCTCCTAGGAAAGTGCCGTGAGGAAGTGTTTGGCTATATGCAGCAGCTACAGGGCAGAGAAGTAAACTTATCTCAGAAAATCAGTGGCCTCCAGGGAGAGTTAAGTGCGACAGCTGCCGTAGGGTGATCCCAAGGAACCGTTGGTGTTGATCTTGATGTTCTGGTTGCACGCGACCACAGTCGTGGTCAGTTGTTGCAAAATCTTGCAGCTGTAGTAGAAGCCTTTTTGAGCGCTCCAACAAGCAGGTGGTCCAACTTCGTTGTTATCTGTTCAGCTTCGACTGCATCCTCAAATTCAAGATTCTCCTTCAAGATATTCCTGCCAAAACCGACTATGTGACGGTGAGAGTGCTCCATTCAACAAACGTTACAATGTTCAGTCACGGATAAAAATTAATTTAGACTTACGATTCTACATGCAATTTGAATTATTTATAGAATCCAATGGTGTGTTGTGTTTTGTTTTTTTGGGTTGAAGATGCGCTATTTAAAAGGTAGATCCGGATAAAGGAAGAGGTTAAGTTTGAATTTGATCAGCAAGCATGAAGACATTGAACAATTTTTGGAAAGCCTGCAATCTCTTTCAACCAGGCATGGTCGATTTCCACATAAACTTGATTTTAACTTTTCCTCCGCATCTAAAACACAACCCAATATTAATATGAGAGGACTCTGTCAACAGGCTCGCCTGAAAGAAACCCTCAATATTTTACATATGCCAGACAGTAAAATAGATTCTACTACATATGTTTCTCTCTTGAAGGTTTGCATTCACAAAAAGGAATTATTACATGGCAAATGAATCCACGCTCACATGACTCAGACGGGTATTATAAAAGACAGGCTTGTGGAAAATACGTTGATAAACATGTATGTCAAGTGCGGAAGCCTGGTAGATGCTCGGAAAGTGTTTGACAAAATGTCTGAACGAGATGTCTGCTCATGGACTCTGATGATTGCGGCTTATGCAAGGCATGAACCTGCTGAAGAGGCGCTCGTAATCTTCCGCCAAATGCAAGATGTTGAAGCCGATCAGTTGTTTTTTTTTTTTTTTTTTCCAGCGTTGTTTCGGCCTGTTCCAAATTGGCACGTATAGAACAGGGCCTGGAGATCCATGAACAAATTATAACTAGGGGTTTTCAGTCTCACGTGTCTGTGGCCAATACCCTTGTTGACATGTATGCAAAATGTGGCAATATGGGAAAAGCGCGGAAACTGTTCGACGAAATACCTCAACCAGATGTTGTTTCCTGGACAACCTTAATTGCAGGATATACACACAGTGGGCTCGTTCATGAGGCCTTGCAGATCTTTGAGCGAATGCCTCATCGAGACTTGGTTTCATGGAATGCAATGATTGCGGGATTCACACAGAATGGGCACTTTGAGGAGGCGCTGATGCTTTTTCGAGAAATGGAATTGGCAGGTGTGAGGCCAAACTCAAAAACCTTTGCCTGTGTCTATGCAGTTTACCGGAATGGTTATTGTTTCTTTTGCGTGGTATTTGGGACACCGTGTGGGTGAGAAGCGTGAGTTTGGTGGAGAATTAATTTTGGGACTGCGGGGAGAAGGGGACTACACGTGCATGGCCATGAGATATAACGTTTAAAACAGGCATGTTAAATCTACTCCTTGTAATAGTTTTCTACCTTCTTTCAGTATCTTGAAATAAATTTTCTTTCCTATTGAATAGCGCCTAGACAAATGTTTTCGTGGTTGTTTATATCGCTGCCTGATTGTGTTGGTTGTTCCTTTAAATCTCGTTCCAATTTCGTTGGTTTTGCTTGAAATGTTCTTTCCTCTCTTATAGCTTACTCTATTTCATATTTGTTTAAATGGGCTACTGCAATTTTGAGCGATGCAATCTAGTTCATAGGGAAGGAAACATTTTAGAGTTTCGTTTGCTTATATGACTCTCTTTTAAAAGAATTCTGTGGTGGTATTTATAATTGAAGGCTTACTATATGGAAGGTTAAGCCTTCATATCTCTAGTTGGTTGATTAAATACGTATTTCCTGATTAGGGCTCTCCTGTTTTGCTAAAAGGTACATTAATAATGCCATTGTGTTCTAAAACTTGTTTAAGCCTGTGGGCATTCCTTACTTTTTGTTTAATTAGAAAATGGCATTAGGGTTTTGTTTTAGAACTGCACATGGTTGACTGTTGTACCCAGTTCTAGAGGATGAATAACCTGACATCTATTTTGGCCTCTACGTGTTGAGAGAATTACTTTACCTTCTTCCTGGTTCAAACTCTTGTGTGATTAAAGTAAGGGGGAAACATTGTAAGTTTTATTGAATGAAATCTCTACAAATTTTACTAGGGGTCACGAGCAAGCTATTAATAGCTGGACTGAAACAAAAGTTGTAGGTGAATCCATGGTATTGGACTCGTGAACCCGTTCCTGTTAGATGACAGCTGATTACAGTGATAATATAATAGGTGGCTATTATATTCATCTGTTTGATATTTGCTAGACTTTTCCCTGATAAGCCCACATGGATCGGGTAAAATTTCCATCTTCTATACCATTGGCAAGGAGCTCATAGAACTTCTAGGCCTGACTGCACTGCGTAACCTTCCTGATGGATATGTGTGTTGGTTCTTATTTTGTGCTTGTACTCGTGGTAAGGTCCTTTGATTCTGGGGCATCACTGGTGTATTACCCATTGACGTGTATCGAATAATTAACTACTTTTGGGTTTAGCCTTCCATTACATTATGAAGAGAAGTTGACGATTAGGATAAGGTTTGTTGGAAGAATAATGGCCCTTTTTGTGTCTCATTTGTATGCGTTTGGAAGGGTGGATTTGTTTTGTTAACTAGTACTACGTTTAAGAAATCCTATAAGGAAGTAGTGGTAAACTCCTTGGTTAAAACTGAAACTATAGTTGTTTTCTTTTAGGGCGTCGAACCCTTATTACTATGAAGCCTTCCCCTGGGAGAATTGGATAACGTCATTTTGTTTCGCGCCTACAATCATAATTAGTATGTTTTGTCTTCTCTTGGACCCCTTTAGATGGATGGATTGAGTATTGGATTCCAATCACGTAAACCATAGGATCACATGAAGGAAATATCAACCCTCTTGACCTTCTTGTTCCTAACCCATAAGGTCTTGCCTTGATTTATGTAATTTTGTTCTTACTGGTATTTTGACTTTCTCCTTGCTGGATGGTTTAGATTTCTTTCTCATGCGAATAATTTTGGAGTTGTGGGTTGTGTTTTAATCCATTTTTGAATTAGAACTTTCCTTTCTTGATATTGTTAAATGTTAGCTTACTGTTGCAATGAGTAGCCTTAACATGCTCAGTTCTCGCGAACTGATTCCAGCTAGTATTTGTGCAGATGGATTATGCGAGTAGATTAAAGGAAAGAGTTGTAAAGGTTTCATCAGTGCAATTTATGAAGTTCCTTGTAAAAATGTCCAATGTGAGGTAAATTTTGTAATAGTGCTTGCAAAGGAGTTTAGAAAACCTCTTGCCTTGGGTTGTTCTGAAATTTCGTGATGATGTTGTCTTGTCCTTCTGTAGGTTAACTGGCAAATTACCTCTGTGAGAAATAATATTCAATCTTGACCTTGTTATGAGTATTCTTTTGGTGATATCATTTACAGTCATGGAAATTTTGTAGCATGGCTTGGCTTATTTTGTTACCTTCTTGTTCTTGACCCAAGTGAAATCCAATCTCTTGACTCCTTTGGTTCATGTGCCAAGTTGAATGGAAATGTTATAACCGTGGTTTGCGTTCTTGTTAAATAACGATAATTTCTTCTTTCAGGTCATAATGCTTATTGGTTTAGTAACCCTCCATGGTACTAGTATCAATGTTTTCTAGGCATATTTTAGTGGGTTGAAACCCCCTTTTTCTAAAGATAATCAAAGATAAAAGAAGAGGAATACATAGATGAATAAATAAAGAAGATAATAATGAAGTTGTATTTGGTTGATAAAATTAAGAGTCTTTAATTGGAAAGAAAGTGTTTATCTAACGATGTAAAAAAAAAAAATACCTACCATTGCTAACCTTAAGCTATGGATTAAACATTGTCCTCTTGTTGGGAAACGTTAATTAATTTTAAAAAGTAATATCACTGTTGGCTTTTGGGGATATCGGTAGATCTTATCTAGTACAGGAGTTTGAATAAAAACACATTAAGTATAATGCTTCCATGTTGGGAACCCCTGTGTATCCCCCGACGAACTTAATCAAGATGATTTCTAAATGAAACTTTTACCAAAATTCAATTGAACTCTTAAGACTCATTAAAAGACCGGTTAATAACTAAATAGATCATAATAAAATAAATTATCTTCTCTCTCTAACCATTACCATGGTACCTTGTAGTCCTTGTCTAAGCTATGATAAATTTTTAATTCTTGATCAAAGATGATTAGGGTTCTGAACCTTAACGATACTCCTCTCCTTTTGATCTTACGCTTGCCTCCTTATGCAATGTGGGTATGAAACGAGTTTCAGTAGTGGGGGTTTAGATAGATAGCCTTGTGGAATTGCTTACCTCCTGGTTTTGTAAACAAATTAATCAAGGAATGTTCATATTATAGGTGATCCTAGGATAGTCCTCAAGTTATATAAAAGAAAAGAAACTTAATCCTATAAGAAGAATGGTATGAAACATATCATGAACCTTCTAGAACGTAAGCTAAGAATTGTAAGATGTCTCTAGTAAATCAGTAATCTTAAGAAGATTTTCACAGTGGGATGTCTTCAGCTATAACTATGTAATGTGGTTGGTCTTTTTCCATGTCCTTTCACAAGAGAAAAGTAAATTGTCCTTGATAGGTGTGAACGTTTCCGTGCTGCCTTTATGGTCATCCTTGTATCAGGTTGTTCACAGTGTTAGTTGTATCCTTGGTGACGACATGTTGCGTCATGTTATGTGTCAAGCAAGTTCAAAAAAAATTATCCTGTATTTCACTGTGTTGTTTGTGTGTGAATTTTTGGGTCGTTACACTTGGTATCAGAGCATAGGTTCATGCTCTCGAACCTATGGGCCGGATTGGTGTTGTATGGTGATGTTACATGATGGTGATGGTGTTACATGATGATACTGCATGATGATGATGATGTTGCATGATGGTGGTAGATATTGGAAGAGTAATGTGCTTTAAACGTGATGTGATTATTGTCGTAATTGTGATATTGTGAACGCACATGATGGGTATGTCACCTTGTGCGTGTTGTGATCATGTTGATATGTTGGGGATGGGAGTATTCTCTCTCCTTGTGGATTCTATGAAGAGTTCACTTGTGAATTACTGTTTGTGATGTGTGAAAAGAATTCTAATGTGGATGACGTAGTGTTAGAGCATTGTGACATATTGTGATATGTGGGTGTATCAATGTGTTGTATGACTAGATTGATGTTAAAAGAAATGAGTTGTATCTTGATGTTTTTACCATGTTTTGAAGAAATGTGTGTACCACCTTGTTATGTTGCAATGGATGTTATGTTGTGATGTACTATGTTCATCGTATGTATGACTGTGCAAATAGGTAATGCTTCATGTTGTGATTTTGGGTCATACGGTGAGTGTATGAACCCTATCGTATGGTGATTGTGCTTTGGGTGCAGAATGTGGTAAAGTGATGTATTACACCCTGTGGATGTATGATTGTGATCTACCCTGTATACATACCATACGTGAGACGTTATGGTAGCTATGTGTGTACCACCATGGTGTTAGTGATGTTGTTACATGTTATGTTGTGAACCTTACGCTAACCGACCCTGAGGGAAATCGGTAGAAGTGTATGTTGAGAGTGAGGAATGGTGTACCATGGGTCAATAACTCGAGCCGAAAATCGGTTTAGTAGATAACATGTGATTCTTTCCTCTCTCCCTATGTGGTTGCATGTATGCAACCTAAGTGCAAATATGACTATGTTTAGCCTTGTCGAAGTGGTGGCGGGATGATTCAGATGGAGGTGATGACAGTTGTATTATTGATATGTATTTTACGAGCTGAGGCTCGATGTTCCGAGTGCTAACAACTCGTTGAGTACCCCTTTGGTGGCTAGATAAGGCCACACAGTTATCGTAATGTGACATTATTATAAGTTGATTTTATTCGTAAATTGAGCTTTTTACTTTATTTTGTAAGGACCAGCAACTTTTCTTGATTGCAATGCTTTACAATTTTGGGCATTTCCTTGGTTTGTGGCACTAACATGGGGATTTTTATACTAACTTTGGCTATTTGGCCATTTATTTTTCTTGATTTTGGGTCTTCTTTTAAATTTGGAATTTTTACCGCCTTGCCCAAGGTTTGTACTTTGCCACTTGGCACTTTGATTGGATTGTTGTGCTGGTTCTATTGTCGTGATGTGTGGAATAGGGTCATGGGATGCACCATGGATTGGTTGGACCTATGGACCCGCTTTGTTGTATAGGGGTACGCCCCAAGGAGTACAGATAACTAGCGGGTTGTTGAACCACACGTTATTATGTCACTTGGGTTAGGAGTGTTCGAACTCTATGTGTCTTGGACCATAGGGTCCTCCTTGAAGGCATAAGAGCCTCATAAGAGACTTGAGGGAGGCATAAGAGTTTGAGGTATGAACATAAGAGTTGAGGGAGGCATGAGGGAGGCATAAGAGACTTGAGGGAGGCATGATATTTATGATCTTTGTATGGTTGATGTTTCGGGATATATGTTGAGTTATTGTGATGTTTTGGTAGTGGTCTTTTGATGTATGTGTTACTCATGTCAGATGGATATGTGTTGTGATGTTGTGGATATGTCATTGATTCCCTAGTGGACACTATGTACCTGTAGCATGGTTTGGTGTTATGTGAGTTTTTCATTGATGCAAATTGAGGAAATGTCTGGTGGATTGTATTACTCTTTTGGTTGAGTATTTTGTATGTCAGTCATTGATGTGTGTCGAGTACTATGCTATGTGGACTGTGCCTATTCCATTCCATATTTGAGTAACCTTTTTGTGGTGTAATACAATCCTGAAGTATATACTCATATGCTTGTGAATCTGTAGTGTCTTTTGAACCTGATAGGGTGTTGTGTTAGCAGTTCATGTTGGGCACCCACAATAAGGAATAAATCAAAACTCTTCAATGATGATATTTTTTAAAAGAAACTAAAACTAGAAAAAAAAGGTGATAATGGAAAGAGACTAATGAAATGATGAACAAGAAAGAACTGCCAATCTTCACAGAACATTGAAAGTTAAAAATTCTACCAAATGTTCCTAAGGCTACCTTGTGACCGTGCTTTAATCAACTAAAATTTTAAACCATAGGGGGTACTTTCTCCTTTACCTATTCTTGGTTGCGAACCATTTAATTTCCTTCGTGTAATGTCGCATCGAGGACGATGCTTTCTTAAGGGGAGGAGAATGTAATGCCCTGTTCTACGTTACACCTATTCATCCTGTGGCGATCGAGTGCTAAGCATGGAGTGTCGTTGTGCCTTCGTCGACCTCGATTGCTGACCATTATGACTATAATTGATAATTATTTTACAAGCTGTAAAATGATAATAATGATAATAATAATAATAATGACATTATGATTGTATTATCGATCAACGATTGTATTTTATTATTACCTTCTTTATATCGATTGTTATCGATATCATCCTCTGTTATCGTTAAACTATCCTTTTGATTTGTTTGTCACTTCCGCTGATCGAGCCTCGTTGCGCAAATGAGGAAGAGTATGTTTTGTGGTGGCGCCACGGTTTGGGAGTGGCGTTCGCGTAAATATTTCATTTAATTACTCAATCCCGTTCTCCTCCTGGGTCGACCGATCCCGCAATCTTAGAATTGTTTTAAATTATTAATTTTAAATATAGATTCTTATGTCCCCAACCTACCTTGTCTCTCCCTTTTGGATCTCCTTGTGTACCAAGTTTGGCATGGGAAGGAAAGGTTAATGATGTTTTTTTGACCTTGTTTCCTTGGTCGGCTGGAGGTGGGTGGCTTTAATGGCCACCTGCCATTGCATTAAAAACCCCCCCTGCACCTTCTTGGCATGTTCAACTCCTGGTTGGTGGCCACACCTACCCATTTATTAAATTGTTGACTTGCAATCTGCTGTCACGTGGTCTACCTGTTGTTTTCTACCCAAAACCACGAATGCTTGTTTGCGCTCCATCAAATGCTGCAACAGATGAATTGCTACAGCGTGTTCTGGATAGTGGATTCATTGATGGTGAAATGAAGGTCTGTCACCCTGATGTTGCGTGGATGGGTGTGGATTCTCAAAATCGTGTTGTACAGGCAGTTTCAGTGGAGCGTAGAACTGAAATCCTCCTAGGAAAGTGCCGTGAGGAAGTGTTTGGCTATATGCAGCAGCTACAGGGCAGAGAAGTAAACTTATCCCAGAAAATTAGTGGCCTCCAGAGAGAGCTAAGTGCGACAGCTGCCGCAGGGTGATCCCAAGGAACCGTTGGTGTTGATCCTGATGTTCTGGTTGCACGCGACCACAGTCGTGATCAGTTGTTGCAAAATCTTGCAGCTGTAGTAGAAGCCTTTTTGAGCGCTCCAACAAGCAGGTGGTCCAACTTCGTTGTTATCTGTTCAGCTTCGACTGCATCCTCAAATTCAAGATTCTCCTTCAAGATATTCCTGCCAAAATCGACTATGTGACGGTGAGAGTGCTCCATTCAACAAACGTTACAATGTTCAGTCACGGATAAAAATTAATTTAGACTTACGATTCTACATGCAATTTGAATTATTTATAGAATCCAATGGTGTGTTGTGTTTTGTTTTTTTTAGGTTGAAGATGCGCTATTTAAAAGGTAGATCCGGATAAAGGAAGAGGTTAAGTTTGAATTTGATCAGCAAGCATGAAGACATTGAACAATTTTTGGAAAGCCTGCAATCTCTTTCAACCAGGCATGGTCGATTTCCACATAAACTTGATTTTAACTTTTCCACCGCATCTAAAACACAACCCAATATTAATATGAGAGGACTCTGTCAACAGTCTCACCTGAAAGAAACCCTCAATATTTTACATATGCCAGACAGTAAAATAGATTCTACTACATATGTTTCTCTCTTGAAGGTTTGCATTCACAAAAAGGAATTATTACATGGCAAATGAATCCACGCTCACATGACTCAGACGGGTATTATAAAAGACAGGCTTGTGGAAAATACGTTGATAAACATGTATGTCAAGTGCGGAAGCCTGGTAGATGCTCGGAAAGTGTTTGAAAAAATGTCTAAACGAGATGTCTGCTCATGGACTCTGATGATTGCGGCTTATGCAAGGCATGAACCTGATGAAGAGGCGCTCGTAATCTTCCTTCAAATGCAAGATGTTGAAGCCAATCAGTTGTTTTTTTTTTCCAGCGTTGTTTCGGCCTGTTCCAAATTGGCACGTATAGAACAGGGCCTGGAGATCCATGAACAAATTATAACTAGGGGTTTTTAGTCTCACGTGTCTGTGGCCAATACCCTTGTTGACATGTATGTAAAATGTGGCAATATGGGAAAAGCGCGGCAACTGTTCAACGAAATACCTCAACCAGATGTTGTTTCCTAGACAACCTTAATTACAGGATATACACACAGTGGGCTTGTTCATGAGGCCTTGCAGATCTTTGAGCGAATGCCTCATCGAGACTTGGTTTCATGGAATGCAATGATTGCGGGATTCACACAGAATGGGCACTTTGAGGAGGCGCTGATGCTTTTTCGAGAAATGGAATTGGCAGGTGTGAGGCCAAACTCAAAAACCTTTGCCTGTGTCTATGCAGTTTACCGGAATGGTTATTGTTTCTTTTGCGTGGTATTTGGGACACCATGTGGGTGAGAAGCGTGAGTTTGGTGGAGAATTAATTTTGGGACTGCGGGGAGAAGGGGACTGCACGTGCATGGCCATGAGATATAACGTTTAAAACAGGCATGTTAAATCTACTCCTTGTAATAGTTTTCTACCTTCTTTCAGTATCTTGAAATAAATTTTCTTTCCTATTGAATAGCGCCTAGACAAATGTTTTCGTGGTTGTTTATATCGCTGCCTTTTATGTTGGTTGTTCCTTTAAATCTCGTTCCAATTTCGTTGGTTTTTCTTGAAATGTTCTTTCCTCTCTTATAGCTTACTCTATTTCATATTTGTTTAAATGGGCTACTGCAATTTTGAGCGATGCAATCTAGTTCATAGGGAAGGAAACATTTTAGAGTTTCGTTTGCTTATATGACTCTCTTTTAAAAGAATTCTGTGGTGGTATTTATAATTGAAGGCTTACTATATGGAAGGTTAAGCCTTCATATCTCTAGTTGGTTGATTAAATACGTATTTCCTGATTAGGGCTCTCCTGTTTTGCTAAAAGGTACATTAATAATGCCATTGTGTTCTAAAACTTGTTTAAGCCTATGGGCATTCCTTACTTTTTGTTTAATTAGAAAATGGCATTAGGGTTTTGTTTTAGAACTGCACATGGTTGACTGTTGTACCCAGTTCTAGAGGATGAATAACCTGACATCTATTTTGGCCTCTACGTGTTGAGAGAATTACTTTACCTTCTTCCTGGTTCAAACTCTTGTGTGATTAAAGTAAGGGGGAAACATTGTAAGTTTTATTGAATGAAATCTCTACAAATTTTACTAGAGGTCACGAGCAAGCTATTAATAGCTGGACTGAAACAAAAGTTGTAGGTGAATCCATGGTATTGGACTTGTGAACCCGTTCCTGTTAGATGACAGCTGATTACAGTGATAATATAATAGGTGGCTATTATATTCATCTGTTTGATATTTGCTAGACTTTTCCCTGATAAGCCCACATGGATCGGGTAAAATTTCCATCTTCTATACCATTGGCAAGGAGCTCATAGAACTTCTAGGCCTGACTGCACTGCGTAACCTTCCTGATGGATATGTGTGTTGGTTCTTATTTTGTGCTTGTACTCGTGGTAAGGTCCTTTGATTCTGGGGCATCACTGGTGTATTACCCACCGTGTATCGAATAATTAACTACTTTTGGGTTTAGCCTTCCATTACATTATGAAGAGAAGTTGACGATTAGGATAAGGTTTGTTGGAAGAATAATGGCCCTTTTTGTGTCTCATTTGTATGCGTTTGGAAGGGTGGATTTGTTTTGTTAACTAGTACTACGTTTAAGAAATCCTATAAGGAAGTAGTGGTAAACTCCTTGGTTAAAACTGAAACTATAGTTGTTTTCTTTTAGGGCGTCGAACCCTTATTATTATGAAGCCTTCCCCTGGGAGAATTGGATAACGTCGTTTTGTTTCACGCCTACGATCATAATTAGTATGTTTTGTCTTCTCTTGGACCCCTTTAGATGGATGGATTGAGTATTGGATTCCAATCACGTAAACCATAGGATCACATGAAGGAAATATCAACCCTCTTGACCTTCTTGTTCCTAACCCATAAGGTCTTGCCTTGATTTATGTAATTTTGTTCTTACTGGTATTTTGACTTTCTCCTTGCTGGATGGTTTAGATTTCTTTCTCATGTGAATAATTTTGGAGTTGTGGGTTGTGTTTTAATCCATTTTTGAATTAGAACTTTCCTTTCTTGATATTGTTAAATGTTAGCTTACTGTTGCAATGAGTAGCCTTAACATGCTCAGTTCTCGCGAACTGATTCCAGCTAGTATTTGTGCAGATGGATTATGCGAGTAGATTAAAGGAAAGAGTTGTAAAGGTTTCATCAGTGCAATTTATGAAGTTCCTTGTAAAAATGTCCAATGTGAGGTAAATTTTGTAATAGTGCTTGCAAAGGAGTTTAGAAAACCTCTTGCCTTGGGTTGTTCTGAAATTTCGTGATGATGTTGTCTTTTCCTTCTGTAGGTTAACTGGCAAATTACCTCTGTGAGAAATAATATTCAATCTTGACCTTGTTATGAGTATTCTTTTGGTGATATCATTTACAGTCATGGAAATTTTGTAGCATGGCTTGGCTTATTTTGTTACCTTCTTGTTCTTGACCCAAGTGAAATCCAATCTCTTGACTCCTTTGGTTCATGTGCCAAGTTGAATGGAAATGTTATAACCGTGGTTTGCGTTCTTGTTAAATAACGATAATTTCTTCTTTCAGGTCATAATGCTTATTGGTTTAGTAACCCTCCATGGTACTAGTATCAATGTTTTCTAGACATATTTTAGTGGGTTGAAACCCCCTTTTTCTAAAGATAATCAAAGATAAAAGAAGAGGAATACATAGATGAATAAATAAAGAAGATAATAATGAAGTTGTATTTGGTTGATAAAATTAAGAGTCTTTAATTGGAAAGAAAGTGTTTATCTAACGATGTAAAAAAAAAAAAGACCTACCATTGCTAACCTTAAGCTATGGATTAAACATTGTCCTCTTGTTGGGAAACATTAATTAATTTTAAAAAGTAATATCACTGTTGGCTTTTGGGGATATCGGTAGATCTTATCTAGTACAGGAGTTTGAATAAAAACACATTAAGTATAATGCTTCCATGTTGGGAACCCCTGTGTATCCCCCGACGAACTTAATCAAGATGATTTCTAAATGAAACTTTTACCAAAATTCAATTGAACTCTTAAGACTCATTAAAAGACCATGATTAATAACTAAATAGATCATAATAAAATAAATTATCTTCTCTCTCTAACCATTACCATGGTACCTTGTAGTCCTTGTCTAAGCTATGATAAATTTTTAATTCTTGATCAAAGATGATTAGGGTTCTGAACCTTAACGATACTCCTCTTTTGATCTTACGCTTGCCTCCTTATGCAATGTGGGTATGAAACGAGTTTCAGTAGTGGGGTTTTAGATAGATAGCTTTTAAACAAATTAATCAAGGAATGTTCATATTATAGGTGATCCTAGGATAGTCCTCAAGTTATATAAAAGAAAAGAAACTTAATCCTATAAGAAGAATGGTATGAAACATATCATGAACCTTCTAGAACATAAGCTAAGAATTGTAAGATGTCTCTAGTAAATCAGTAATCTTAAGAATATTTTCACAGTGGGATGTCTTCAGCTATAACTATGTAATGTGGTTGGTCTTTTGCCATGTCCTTTCACAAGAGAAAAGTAAATTGTCCTTGATAGGTGTGAACGTTTCCGTGCTGCCTTTATGGTCATCCTTGTATCAGGTTGTTCACAGTGTTAGTTGTATCCTTGGTGACGACATGTTGCGTCATGTTATGTGTCAAGCAAGTTCAAAAAAAAATTATCCTGTATTTCACTGTGTTGTTTGTGTGTGAATTTAAACTTTTGTCTATGCACGTGTGTAATGATCAAACCAAAAGGGGCCCGAGAATATGATACATGCCATGTAATGATCCAAGGAGGTAATGATTAATCAAGGGCCCAAAATGTAAAAGGTTTCAACCTTATAAAAGATTACCATATGCCATGACCAAAGTCAAAAGATGGCTAAGGTCTACTTGACCTTGAAATATGAGATGATGCAAAACAAAATTGAAAAGGGACCAGCATGGTAAGTGTCACGTGCCCAGACCATAGTTATGTCATGTTTATTTCAAACAAACTATGGGCTAATAATATATACCATGCTAGGTTTAATAATCAATTGATTATTATGAAATGATATTATATGCCATGGAAGATAAGACTAGGAGAATAATTCATGCACATTGTTAAAATCAGATTTATGATGATTAAATTGGAGTCTAATTAACTTATTTTTCACAAAATGTGAATATTATTATTGTGCACATGTTACAACTAGTCCCCACAGAGAGGGTGAATATTTTGCTAAGCATGAAGACAAAGATCATGCACATTGGACGAGACTTGCATAACAAGAAAGTTGTTAATATTAGCCAAAAATATTTACCCAAGTTTATTTATTATATTAAAAATAGAGCACTCAACTACACTTTGACTAAGTGTCTTTTTGTAACTAATGCTATTAATGCCTCCTTCTAAAAGCATGGTTATTTTTATTCCTTTATTTATTCATGATAAAGGCTAAAATTAACATGCATGGCTAAGTACTGAATGTAGTTTATTTTTAGGAGGGGTTGGGTAAAGTAGTTTTGCTATATATTGTTTGCATTGGCAAGGAACAAGGAGGACTTTTGGACACAGGAGTGTTGAAGCATATTTTTGCCAGTTTTTCCTTTGAATAAGAACTAGCTATTTCCTTTCCAATTATTTATAATGGTGTGTAGCTTTCTATTAATTCTTGTGAATGTTATTTCCCTAGTTAATCATCTTACCTTGTTGTAAATCTAGTTTTTTTTTGCATAGTCTTATTTTTCATGTTTAACTTGTTGTGTTGTTGTTATTTATCCCTCAATACATAAGTGTTTTGACTTTAGATTATGTTGAAAACCATTGGTTTTTTCATCTACAATTTGTTCTCAAACTTTCTTACATCTACTCAGTCAAAGCCCTCAATCCATTTGGTGTATCACCTCATTTCAATTTCTGTTACAGTCATCTTTTTACGCTCAAAACAATAAAAAAATTTAGTTTAGGATATTGTTATCAAAATTTTACCCCTCAGGCAAAACTGAACAAACAGGACCTTGCATGATGTAAAAATGGAGTTGATTCAATGGCGAAGGCTTACATTTTGAAGATGAGCGAATAAAGTTAAAAATTGTCGAGAAAATTACAGGGAAGCTCAGGAGCTCGAGCTGTTTTAGAGAATCGAGAAGTCTGAAACTTTGGACTTCTGAGGTGGAGCTTTTTAGAGATCTTGGTGAACCAAAATGTCTAAAACTCTGTAAGTTTAAAATTTTAGACTTTCAGGGTTCATGGTTTTGGAGATCTGAGGGTGCAAAATTAGAAATATAAAAGGAAAAGTTTCGTAACCTGAAACTCCAAAAGTTTGAAATTTAAGACTTTCAGTTTTTGGGGTTTTGGAGATGTTAGTGAGAGCAAGAAACCCAAAATCTGAAACTATGAAATTATGAAATTTTGGACTTTCTGGCTTCAGTGTTTAAGAGGTGCAGGATTCGGGGTTTCGGAAGACTCGGTGGAATAATTGGAAAAGTGTCTGAAAATGTTTGAAGTCCTGAAAGTTTTAATCCTGAAAGGGTTAGGATTTCAGAAATTAACACAGGTTTCTGGGTCAATGCAGTAGTAGTTTCAGGTTTTGGAGTTTTTGAACTTTTGGTTTCAGGGTTTCAGAACTCTCAAAGTGATTTAGGCGATGAACAGTGAAAAAGTTCTGAAAAGGAAATGTCTGAAAGTTTATGTTTTGGGGTTTCAGAGGTTTGGGTTTTCAGAATTCAGAGTCTTTGACTAGCAAAGATGGAAAAAGACAAGTCAATGTTTGAAATTCTGAATTCCAAAAGTCTGAAATTTTAGACTTTTGGGTTTTCGAGTTTCAGACATTCAGAAGTCTTAGGTCATTTTGAGAGATGAACAGTGTTTCAACTTAGAAAAATGAAATGTCCAAAAGTATGAATTTCAGAATTTCTGAGGTTTCATGCATTTCTGACTCCGAAAGAACAGATCAAGAACCTGCCATTTTTGCATAATGACACCTCAACCTTTAGTTGCCCATAAATTTTTAATGGGAGCTCATATTTGCGCAAGAAAGGACTTTTTGGAAGCTTTCGGCACCTGCTAATTTAAATTAGTGAGACTAAGTTAGTCAAAATGAAAAAAAACAGTTCGCCATTATTTAGGCTGTCAAGTTTCTCACCTGTCACCATAATGAAGTATGGGCTTCCTTTCTTGCCCAACAAGGAACAGTACATGGAAGCATGGGTTTTTTCATGGAACCCATCATTTTACAGGTAAATTCAATACATTTCTTGGGTGGTTGAAGCTATATTTCATATTTTTCCTCTCTCCTTCCTCTTACATTCTTCCTATATATTGTAAGGAGGGGCATTTTTATAAAGGTTTGACATTTTGGATTTGCACCCTCACTTTTTCTCATCTGCAAGTGAATTAGTGGATTTTCAAACTTCCCACTCAAACTGTAATGCAAGTTTGTGCCTCTTGGCCATTGTAGTGTACTGTATCAAATTTGTGGAGTAATAATAAATGTCTCTGAATGATCTTCAACCCTATCTTATTTTCGTTGCACTCATTACAATATTGATTATCTATGTATCGTGGTTGTATTACTTTTCAACCTGGTTTGTGTTTAATGGAAAAACAAATGTTCAACATTCCTTTGGTGTATTACCTCTATTAGATTAAGTTTAATTTCTTGCATGTTCTTAACCCTTTCTCTTGGAAAGTTATAGTAGGTTTTAGAGTGGATCCTTTGAAAATTGTATGTGTGCCCTTGAACAGAGGAATATGAACTGACCTTCATCTAGAGAGCATTCCGAATCTTAAAGTCCATCACTTTGGGAAAAGCTCCATGTTATTGTTATCTCTCAAAAGTGCACCCTGTAGAGAGATGGCTACAGGTGTTCTAAGGTTACAAATGTTATCTCTCTCTTTTGTAGATTCAATGGAAACACCTCACGTATGTGGGTATACCTATTTTGAGGTGAGTCTTCGGTATCAAAGCCAGTTCCTTATTAATGTATCTGAAACTGATTTCTGGGGTTTAAGGGTAAAAGATGACTGTAAAATGAAATTAAAACTGAGGTGATACACAAAACTTGTATGAGGTATTTGAAATATTACATGCACAATCCAACAGATTTTTGAAGATAACTAAGGGTAAACACTTTGATGTATTGAGGGATACAAACACAACAATACTACTAAGTTACACATACACATTAATATCATGCATAAATTACTAAATTTGCAACATGGTAAGATGATTAATTAGGGAATTTAAAATTCACAAGATTAATGGAAACATACACAAGACTACAAAAAATTGGAAAGGTAGAAAATACTTCACATTCAAAGGGAAAAACTTACAGAAAATTGTTTCAGCACTCCTTATCTAAAAATTTTCCCTCAAAACTTACTTCTTGTGGTTTGCAAAGGTAGACAATATATAGCAAAATTAATTCACCCACCTTTCCTAAAAATAGACTAAGGCTATACTCACCCATGCATCTTATTTTTATGCTTTATTTAATAATAAATAAAGGTATAAAATAAACCAAACTAATACAAAGAGGCATTAACAGCCATCAGTTACATCTCATTCAAACTGAAGTTGAATTTTCCATTTTTAAGAAAAAAATGGGTGAATAATTTGCTAAAAATAAATCTTGCTTGATGAGAAAGCCTCCTTCCTTGTACATGTGAATTTGTCTTCTTTTCTATTATTTCCTTTTTTAAAGGCATGTCAAAATACTCCTGTGCACGAAAATAAATACTTTTGATCTCCAATACTTAGAAAAATTATTTACCCCACTATGGGGACCACTTGTCCATGTGCACATGCTCATCTCTTGTTTTCTGTAGTATGTGGGGCCACTACTAGTTTGTGGACTTGTTTTTATTATGTTTTGGCCACTCTCGTGGACTTAGCATATTACCATGGTTTTTAGCTATATATGGGTCACTTTGTAGGAGGACACCATGCCATACTCGACCACCTTTGATTAATATTATATAGTATAGTTGTCGGCCCCTTTTGATGATTCTTTAACATTTGACCATGGAATATGTGTATGTACCAATTCACCTTTTGGTGCCATCATTGTTTGTCTGTTTTGATTTTCATGGTGTTGAGGTTTTTAGACCTTAGACAGGTCAAATGCAATGATTTTCAACTAATTGGGTGCTCCCCTCCACCATGATGCTCGACCCTTTTTAATTGTCAGTTGAAACTTAACTCAAGTTACAATTAGGGTTTCTGACCCTATGACACTTGATAACAGGAGATAGAAACAAATTTATTCAATGTATTCTATTCCATGTGAATACAAAAGAGAAAAGCCAAATATAAACGCTACATGAGGAAGGTGACAATTATAACTATCCATCAACAAATACATAATCACAATGTATTAAACTAATGCTAACATTCCCCCCTTAATACATTGCTCTTACAAATGTACCCCCTAAACAAATCAAACTTCACTTTGCCGAGAGGTTTTGGTGAGAATATCTACAACCTGAAAATCAGTAGGGCAGGTACTAGAGCTTGAATTTGGTGGTTTAAGACCTATTCACGAATGTAATGACATTCAACCTCAATATGCTTTGTTCGTTCATTAAAAATAGGATTCTTCACAAGCTTCAACACACCTTGATTGTCGCAGTGAATGATGGGAGGTTTCTATTTAGGAATACCTATAACTCCAAGAATGCGACGTAACTAAATCACTTCGCACACAACTCCTCGTGCGGTGCGGTATTCAGCCTCAGTGGATGAGAGAGAAATAATAGTTTTCTTCTTGCTAATCCACAAGATAGGTCTAGATCCGAGATGAAAAACATACCCTGAAGTGGATTTCCTGTCATCAACGGATCCTACATAGTCTGAGTCTGTATCTCCCTATAAGAAGAACTGAGTGTTCTTCTAATACTCTAGACCAAAGTCAATTATATCTCAGACATATGTCAACACATGATTTACTACTATCCAACATGACATTTCTTTGGCTCCTGCATAAATCTTGCAAGATAGCTCACTGCAAAGCAAAGATCTGGGTTGGTATAAGTCAAGTAAATGAGACTCCCCACAAGCTTCCTGTAGTGAGTGCCATCTACCTGTGGTGAATCCTGGAATCTAGATAATTGTAAACCTTTTTCCATAGGTGTGCACATTGGTTTACAATCATACATTCCAAAATTTTCCAAGAGTTTCTTGGCATATTTCATCTAGGAGACGAAGATATGATTCTTCTTCTACCATATCTATAAGTGAAGACAGTAGTGAAGTAGCCCCAAATCGGTCATGTCAAAGGATTTCTTTAAATCATTCTTTACATCATCCACAAGATTGTTATAACTTCATGTGATCACAAGATCATCTACGTAAAAAACCAAAATAAAAATCTTTGTTCCTACCTTCTTGATATACAAATTTGTATCTGAGGGGCTACGAGTGAATCCATGTTGCAATAGGTGATCATCAATTTATATATACCATGCCCTAGGTGCTTGTTTAAGTCCATAAAGTGACTTTATCAAAAAGCATACCTTGTGTGTTTGATGCTCATCTACAAACCATTTAGGTTGGGCCATATATACTTCTTCTTTGAGATCACCATTCAAAAAATAACTCTTGACATCCATCTGCTGAAGTTTCCATCCATTTTGTGCTACCAGTGGACAGACAACTCTGATGGTTTTGATCTTTTCTATGGGTGTAAATGTCTCATCATAGTCAATTCCTTCTTGTTGAGCACAGCCCTTTACAACAAGTCTTGCTTTATGTTTGTCAATTAAACCATCTGCCTTATATTTTGTTTTGAAAATCCATTTGCAACCAATGGATTTATTACCTGGAGGTAGATCAACAAGTTTCCACGTCTGATTCGTAAGTAGGGAATCATATTCAACATTCATAGCCTGTGTCCACTGTGGTTGGTCTAATGCCTCACGAACAGTGTCAGGTTCAGTGCTATCAACAACTGAACTCATGAGTGTAAAATTTACCTCATGTCTGGCTTGACTTCATGTTCTGACTCCCATAGAAGTACCTGGAAGTGAGTTCAGGTGTGCATCCCCAATAGTATTCTAGACCCATTTCAGATGTTGGTGTTGTTGCTGCTGATGTGAAGATGTGTTTTCCAGTGTGCCTAGATCAATGAATAAGTCTACACCTAGCTCTTCTTCTCTCTTAGAAGAATCATCTTTCCCATCGTTTGGATGTGTGAGTAATATATGTGATGAGGTCTGGTACTGGGATCTCCATTGTGGGGTAGGGAGTCAAAGGATGACTCATCACACACCACATCTCGACTCTCGTAGATTTTTTTCCTCTCAGGATCCATTAGACGATATGCCTTTGAGGTAGTACTATTCCCCAAGAAAATACATGGCATTGTCTTTGGATCTATCTTCTTCCTTTTCTTATCTGGAACATGCATATATGCAGTACCACCAAAAACTCTCAAATGATAGATAGAAGGTTTAAAACTAGTCCATACCTCTTCAGGTCACCTATTCTGTAAGATCTTCATGGGTGCCTGATTGAGTAGATACACTATTGTCTGAACTGCTTCTTCCCAAAAATGATCCTCCAACTTGGCGATGGGGAGCATACAACGAGCCATCTCCATGACATTTTGTTAGGGCGTGTAGGGTGCAGTCAGATGTTGCTAAATGCCATGCTACTTCAGGTATGCTAAGAACTTCTTTGATAAAAATTCCCCCAATCGATCTGAGTAGAGAAGAAGGAGAGGATTCCTAGACTACCTGGTGGCTTGTAGGTAAAAGGTTTCGAAATCGTCAAACGCCTCACTCTTCTTTCGGAGGAAATATACCCACATTTTTCGTGAGTAATCATCAATGATGAGTTGGAAGTATTCAAAACCTTGGAAGCTAGGTGGCAGGGGTCCTCATAGATCGATGTGTACAACCTGAAGATGCTCCGTAGAATGAAAAGAGATCAGTTTAAATGGACCTCTATGTTGTTTGCCCGCAAGACATCATGAGAAAATAGGTAAGGAATGGTAGAGTAGAGGAAGCCCTCTTACCATTTCCTTGGCACTGAGCTAATACAGAGCCCCAGTAGAAAGATGACCATATCGAAAGTTCCATAGTGTAGTGGACTCCACCATTGAAGCAGAGAGAGAAATGTTAGATGAAGTGACAACATCCAGTGCAAATAGATGACCCTTCATAAATGCTCGAGCAATAACTGAGTCTCCCTGGGAAATGATGTAGGACTTGACCACTTTCTTAACAAAGAATTCAACCCACATTCGATGATTAACAAGATGACTCAAAGACAAGAGATTTGATGTCAAACCTAGAACATATAGCACCTTCGTGAGTGTACATCTTTGTGTCCCAAGAGTAATGATGAAATCACCAATCCCCGCAACAATATACTCCTGATTATCTATGATGGTGATCCGATCTCCAGTGGGCTGGTCACTCAGGGTATGAAACAACTTCTTATTGTGAGTTATGTGTTTTCTGGCACCCGAATCAATCAACCAGACACTTTTTGATAGCTACGAAGTTTGTGAGACTAGGACAATGTCTAAATGAGTTACGTCTGGAACCTTTTCATCGGAGGAGGCATCCTGTTGAGTAGAAATATGACCCTTCTACCTCTGATTACGAGCACGCCATTGGGATTTCTTGGAATATCTTTGGCCAAAAGTGCTCTCTTTGCTAGATTTTCCATGCTTGCGACTGTTGTAATAACAATTCATAGTTGTGTGCGTATTCGTGGAGCAAATGTGACACCATCGATCTGCCTTTTTATTATACTGCTTCTAGGGTGGCCGTTGTGGTGGCCACTGAGAAGGTTACTACTTTGGATGCTACTTCTAATTCTAGTGAGCTGACTGCCCTTTCTGAAGCTTGTTGCTATGCTTTTCCCTTGTGATGAGAGCCTTGTCTTTGAAGGATTCTTGAACATTCTGAATGGATTCTTCCTACTGGAGATAATTCACTAGTTTTACAATACTCACCTCCTGTTGAGTGATGGTCAACGTGGTGATCAGTGTCCAAAACAAGGAAGGAAGATCTCGTAAGGTGAGAGGGACTAGCAACTTATCATCCACCGCTTCACTCAGAGCAGAAATTTCTTCACATAACTCATCCACATGCCGTAAGAAGGTTTTGACTAATTTTCCATCATGTATATTCATTGTGTGAATCTTTGTCTTAAGATGCAGCATCGTCTTCAGATTCTTGGCTTCATAGATGGTACACAACGCGGCCCATGCCGTAGAGGAAGTGGTTTCTTCTTGAATGTGAGGTTGAACCTCATCAGAAAGGCTCATAAGTATAAGAATTAATGCTTTTGCATCGGCCTTTCCATACTTAGCCAATATATCAGTGTCTTTGGGAGGGGCGTTTGTGCTAGAAATGATCCACCATAGATCTTCAAACTAAAGAATCATCTTGATCTTGGTTTTCCATGGGGTGAAAATTTGGCCCTTTTAGCAACTGGGCATCCGATAAGAAAATGCGAGGTGCAGACATTTCCAAAAACTCAAAATTGTATTTTATTTATTGATTGTTCAAAAACAGTTACAAATCCTTACCGAAGGAACTTGTCACGAAGATGGGCTCTATAAGCTCTTGCAGTGAGACATGGATGCTTATGTGGGTGTTCTACTTCATTTTCATCATCTGCATCATAGCCGTGCTCCAATTATTTGCGGATTTAGTGCACTTGACAACACATGTCGAACCAGAAATAGTTGAACAATCCTTAATGCACCAATTTGTCAAATAATAAGTTGCCGGTATTCACCAATTCATTGAGTAAGGTAAAATAGATTTCGGTGGTGTCCTCTTTGGATCTCAGAGGTGACCCAACAAAAGGGTTGCTCGTAACACTCTTAGCATCAGAAATGTGTGATATGTACATGTCGTCTTGGCACTCTGCTGGGGAACTCACGCTGGAAGGGTTTGCACTTGGCTCCTTGGCATCACACAACAGCAAAAACAAGAATACAAAAGAATGTTTAAATGCCTTGTGCAAATATTGGTATTCAAATGGAAACATCATGCAACCACTAGTCTATGCTTTCAATGGACAGGAATCCAATAGAAAATGCCAACTTTCTTGATAGTCTGAATTCCAATGCAGGTCTACCGGGTGAAATAATTCCTCACACATTTTCTTTTACGATCACTCCACATAGGTTTCGGCCAATGTGCAATAGGTCTGCGATGCTAAATAATCTCCTTACACATCTTTCACGTCTCCTTATAGGTGTCTCAAGGAAGGTCTGAAGCACGTATCAAGAAAGAAAAACGTAGATCATCTATCAAAGAAGAACAAGTCTTCCAAATGCCGAATAGGCCTGACAGGTAAGGTTATAGAAATGATAGAATAGGTCGCTTCCAAGATGGTAACTCCACACAATCAAAAGAAAATAGATTTCCATGCAAACCAAAGTAGGTGTTCACTTAAAAGAACTACTCTCTAAATTTCTTAGAGAGGTTTTCTCTGATACCAATGATAGCAGGAGATAGAAACAGATTTATTCAATGTATTCTATTCCATGTTAATACAAAATAGCAAATCCAAATATAAAGGTTGCGGGAGGAAGGTGACAATTATAACTGTCCATCAACAAATACATAACAACAATGTATTAAACTAATGCTAACAACACATGCATAATTTGATGACTCTAGTTGAGTTAAACTAACCCAGTAAGTTAGATGATAACAGCTCAAAACCCTAGTCATTTTTGGCATCATCACTTGAGCTCCTCTCGAGCTAGTGAAGCTCTGCTCAAATTCCGCTGCCACCATTAATGTAGCTTTCGAGCTCTATTTCCATATGAACATTAGCTATGCAGTTGTAGAGGGTGAATATGGAGCCTCTTGTACCTCTGTTTCTTTGAACTATAACTTTGGATACCTTCATTATATGGCCTTTTCTCTATTGAATCTGGTACCATGCCACCATTGATGATCCTTTTAGTTCTCTTGTTCATTTGTTGAGGAAGCTCATTTTACATCAATGGATGTCTTTAATGGAATAAGAGGCTCTATTTTGAAGTGTTTTGAGAGTTATGTGCATTTTATTTTCCATTTGAATTGATCTTTATTCGATCTTCTAGTTTGAATCCCTCTATGTGATATCTTGACCACCATTCTTACGGTAAGTCGAGCTCCATTTTTCTTTTGATGGCATTGTAAATGTTGATCTCTGAAAATCCTTGTGGGTTTTTTTAGCTCTGTTTTTGCAATGATGAGCTACAATATGGATTTCATATTTTTTTCTCGAGGTGTGCCCTACTTTTTTTAATGTGCTTCTATTCACGTTTGTTATATCTTCTTGGGGTTTGCATGTGTCTCTGATTTGAAGCTTGAACTTCTATTCTACATGCTCTGTTGAATGGTGATAAACCAAAATCATGGAAGTATCATCCTTGCTCGCATGTCTTCTCTGATTTGACTATTCAGGTTTGAGCAATTAATTTTCTGATCTATTATTGTAAACTGCCATATATCATTTTTGGTTTATTCACTATGTATTGCTCCTGAATAGAGTCACCATAATTTGATGCTCATTGGGGTTTCTATATTTGTCCATATTTGGCAGCTGATTTTTATTTTGGGTACTCGTATTTTACTATTGAAAAGGCACCTAGGCTGCCGTATTTAGAGCTGAAGCTCACATTTTGCTCTGATTTTTCCTTTGAATATTGTGGTGAGGATTTTGACTATTTTGTGTATGTCCATTATGGGTATTCCAATTTTTTTTTTCTTTTCCTGAAATGATAATAGATCTAAGTCCTTATGATTTCCATTTGGATTACTCTGTAATATCTGTTAATACTTTGAATCTGCTTGTATTTGAATTGAATGCTTTGCTTTAACAATCTATAAATATAATATCATCACATGATCTTGACTTGGGTATTCTTAAATCACTTCGATATCCCTGGATCTGAACTTTTCCTTGACGGTTTATCTGTATATCTTTGTGGGCCTAAGTTTTTGTTCACTTGAATATGGATGCCATTTAGTGAGATCATTTGAACTCAAATTATCTTGCTCGTAGTGTTTTTCATGATTCCATAATACTATGGAAAAGCTTTTTGGTTCTTTGTTATCTCTATAATTATTTTTCTTTGGCTAATGACTATATGTTCATCTACTTGCAAGGTTTCGTGACTTTGCCCATATTTTTCACTGTGGCCTGAATGAATCAACTTTTCTGCCATTTCTGGTGATACAAAGCTTTAAGCTATGCTATCTACTTCGACTGAATTTTTTTGTACAAAACTTAATGTGCAAGACATTATCTCTTACTATTCTTGAGCTTACATTCATTTGCTTTGAATTACTACAAATACCTAGTTTGTTGTTGTATTGTTACTCAGAAATTTGAAGTTCAAAATGTGCATTGAATTCATTATTGTGAAACAACAATTAATTTTGAAACTAAAACTTTGTACATGCTTGCACAAATATTTTAGAATCTGGGTGCATATTCTTTTCTATTTGTGATCATAGTGTAGCATTTCATGACTGTAATGGCCACTATTGTTATAGCCTAAGCTCTAATTTTTCTAACTTTTAAAGATTTCAGATATGGCTATGCTTATCTGTTATTTAATTCTCAATCTGACCTGATTATTCTACACTTTCTGGACTACATTTTCAATGTGCCTTTGATAGATTTATTTTCCACTTTGATATTTTGGGAAAACATCCCTTGAAGTTGAGAGTACATAGTTGTAGAAATTTTACAGTTGATTGCTCATCATTGCTTAAAGCTTGTTTTATAATTCAAATGTCACTGGACATAATAAAATGGAATATCTGCAATGGATATTTATTCCTTCATTCCTACATTCTTAGGAAATTACTCCCCCTTTTTAACTGTTATATTGCTTCTCAAGATAGCCAAAGGTTGCTTGATTCTTGATGAGGAACATTACTTCTGAAATTTGCATATTTTGTATGAAGTTTTGAATAAAAATATGCAAATTGGTTGTATACTTGAATGAAACCTTGATATGACAAATAAACCTCTTTAATTCCTTCGAAATCTCAACAGTTGTGTAACATCATCTCATCTAACTTGTTTCATGCATTGTACTTCAATATGCATTATAAACCGGTTCTGAATCTTGGTACTGTAATGAAAATATTTTCCTTACTCTTTCAAATCTACATCGTCTACTACAAAACTACTTGTTCATTTCTTTCATTTGATGATTTACTAAAGAGACATTACGCTTATGAATTCCTTTTATACTTGACCCTGATTCAACTATATTATGAGATGCTCCTTTTGATTTTTGTTTTTAATATATCTTGCATGTCCTTTCTTTAAAGGATTCAATTACGTCAATCTATAAACACATGGATATAGACCAAACTTGGAGCTCTAACAATATATATTGCATGTTCACAGGTACTTATTGCTGGAAACTAGAGATGAGGATGAAGTGCCTGAAAAAGAAACAAAGCCACAAGCACGAGAGAATTGACCCAAACAGGAAATGATGGGTTTTTTCTCTCTCCATTTTCTTATAGCTTTAATTATATGCATCTTTTATTTCCAGTACGTACACATTCAACAGATTTTGTGGGTTCACTGTACTATTATGTTATATGAATAAACGAACTATTTTCATGTAATAAGATGTATATCTTTTGTTTCTGTACTTTCTTCCTTTGAGTGGATAATAATGAACTTGTATAACTCAACACACTTAAATAATTCACTTAAGTATGGAAATAAATTAAAATCAAATGTATGTTTTTATGTTCATTGGATGACTAAATTTTATTTCACACCCTGTCCGCAGCTTTAGAACTTCATATATGATAAATCTTACCCTTCTTGCCTTCCTTAGGGCCTTGCAATAGTTGTGTACGACTGTTGCATAGTTCTGATGAAGTGCACGCAAGCCCATGTTCACAATTAGAGGTCATTCCCCCCAAGGGGACCCTCTAACAAAATTAAAACACCCAAACAACAACCTAACACAAGTTTCTATAGTGACCTTTTTTGTATCCATCTAGTATTCAGTTGTGGTTAGTCTCCAATCCCCCTTTTGATTGTTGTGATTTAATTACCTACAAAATCACACAATGCCTCCTTTAGCCTCATGGACACATCAAAAACATCAAGGATAAGATATAGACATATCAATCAATAAACATCAACATACAACTGAATCATCATCTCAACTACATGATGATATCATTTGCCTAAAATTTCCATAACATCTTAATTCTATCTTTTGTCAATATCCAAAAGATTACAAGATTAGTTCAAAAGTTAAATCCTACCCAAGACGACGAGAGTTTTTAATATCAGTAGTACATATATCAACAACACATCATCATCATAAAATATAACATGTCTCTCTATGTATCATAAAAATCACACAATCATACAATGAATCACAATCCATCAAAATCAGAATATATCTATCATCTAACATCATGCTAAACCAAAATGATACAATAATACCCATTTCTAGATTCAACAGTAATCAAAATTAATATATAATAAGTGTCGAAGAGGAGTGGGCACTATAGAATCTTATCCTATTTGTTTTCTTGTTCTTCTTGTGTATGGAATGACAAATTGTATGAATGTATGTTTGTTTGTTTTGGGTTGGGTATTGTTAACCTTTAAAATATGTAGGGAGAAAGAAACTAGGGTCCATGGTGGAGGAATAAGGGAGTATGTGAGGTGTATGAAGGGAGCGTGGGTAGGGTGTTCCTCCTTGTTGAGATATAAGGGAAATGTCTTCCTTAAACTTTGTATATTTTATATGAGGGAGGGATAATTTATTTTTGTGTGTGGATGGAGAATTTGTATGTTTTGAGGTGGAGCCTTAACCCACTTTGGATGTATAAGGGGGTGTCCATATTTCTTCTCTCCTTTAAATCTAGTTTGGGATTATATGTTTGTTTGAAAAGTTGTATATATTTTTTTATCTTTTTTAGATATGTATTGCAATCTTGAATGTATGTTGTTGTGTGGAATCCATTGTTGCAGTTGGCTTGGTTGTGAAAATTTTGCATTGTTTATTGATTAGGGCTCGGGGGACAATGATGGAGATGGATTCACCTCCTCATTAGAGTTATGTTGGGAGGACAACATTGCCTAGCTCCCTGCCCTTTTTTGTGTTGAAGATGGAAGGGGAAGAGTTGCAAGCGTATATGAAGAAATAAGAGCTGCAGGAATTAAGTGAAAAATTTGACATGTTGTCTCCACATTTTGGTGGAGCGATTGTAAAACACTTGCATTTTAATTCTTATAATGTATTTTGTAATGGGTTTCAAATGAGTCTATATGTAATTTGAAGTTTTAATATTGAAATTACTATATTCTATTAAGTTATTGTAAAATATTCCTTATAAGGAAAGTTTTTAATTTTTTTGGAACTCTTTAAAACATTGAAAATTGTAGTTTGTAATTTATTTTAAAATTATTTTAATCAATGAAATATGGATTATTGTTGGCTTGAGTCTGAATTTTTACATCCTTAAATTAGGAAGTGTACTAGAGGTTACAGTGGTGTTAAAAGAAAATATTATATCTATGTCATGTAATTTCTAGAACAAGTTATAGAATGTATATCATTGCATGATGTATCAGTTAGTAAACTAAAGGATTAGTATCTTTGTTTTATATGTATAGTATCATGGATTTTCATTCATTACTTTGTGTATTCTTCTCTGTAGAATTAAATCAACTTCTATGTATGTGTAAACTTTGATTACAAATTTGTTATTATCTATAAATCTTCGTGAAAACATAAACCAGAAGATGTTAATGTCCTTTCTTATTGAAATATGCTTTCTCTATAAATTTGGTAATAGAAATAATCTTTAAATTTATAAACATGTATATAATTTATATATATACATATACTTAAAATATATGTATAGATAAATATTTATAAATATATCTACAGAATGATATAGTTTTATATTTGATCAAATGAGAAGTATTATAGAGAATATTGATCTGTACATGTGTGTGTGTGAGAGAGTGTGTATGTATGTATATGGAACATATATTAAATAATATATATTATTCAAAATGATATCGACTTATGTTTCCTTTAGAAACTTTTAAATAAATAAAAAATTAAGGGGTGGGCTACATGGACAACACACCCCACCTTTTTGTAAAAGAGGGTGGGTTGGTCATGTTTCCCACCCCAAATTTTGAAAATAGGGGTGGGCAGCATGGCTAATACACCCCACTCTTAAAAAGGGGGGGTGGGTCAGCCATGCCGCCCCTCATAACCTGCGCCTTGCCTGGGTGGAGGTTTCAGAACCGCCACCCGCAGGGTGGCAGTCCTGCACTAAAGGCCAAAACTTACATAGAAAGAAGCGGAAAGCTAGAATTTTTTTTCGAAAGGCTAAGTAAGGATGTATATGCTACAAATATACACTTTTAATGGGTTTAGGAGCTTGAACACCATCTACAAGGACATGAATCATCATTGAGGACTGTTGTCACCATTTTCCGACAATGTAGCACATGTAATTTTTTTTTTGTACATATTGTCCCCTTGGAGAAGTGTCTTTCACCTATATATATATATATATATATATATATATATATATATATATATATATATATATATATAGGACTTGATAAGGAATGTAAAAAAACTTCAATATTTTCCAATACACTATCTTTACAATAAGGAGTAATAATATATTGTCTTTTTTCTTTTTCTCTTCTTCTTATAATAATGATTAAAATGACAACCATTTTACATAACAAGTGCATGTTAACAAGATTATCATTTCTTCTAAAATGAAACATATCACATTTTTGAAATAATGAAACAACTTAAATTAAAAGAGATGCATTTCCATTTCAAACAATATCGAGATTTCTATTTCACCTAAAAAATGTCAAATTTGGTAGTTTCCTTTTACAAAACTAACACATTTTAAAATACAAATGTATATGTATATGTATGTGTGTGTGTGTGTGTGTGTGTGTGTGTGTGTGTGTGTGTGTGTGTGTGTGTGTGTGTGTATGTATGTATGTATGTATTATTCTCGGGGTGTTAAACCTTATCGTAGAAATTTGTGTCATATCTGGCTTCGAGTTCTACTTGGAAGTGCATGTAGAACAAGAAATATTTGAAAACTTCCTTACGTATGAGCTCGTTGAACTAAAGGTTGCCAATGTCATGGAGGAATTCTAGCAAGGTAAAGTAGAGACTAGAGTTCTCGTAGTCTCCACTTCCCTTTGAAATTTATTATTGTTAATTTCGATACTATTGACTCTACTTGTGGATATTTTGTATTATTCTGAATTATCATGATGTTATATCTTAGAGATACTGAGACTATTCTTGGTTTTTGATTCTTAGTATGATGTGTGTGGACTTTAGAGAAATTTTTATATTCATGATGATATGTTGTTGACATGGTTATATATAATTTTGGAATGTGATATTTTTGTCACATTGAGTAGACCTTGATAATTGAACTAATTTTGTGATCCTATTAATATTAATGAAATGTAGAATCGAGATGTTGTTAGAAATTGTAAATAATATCACAATTTCCTATATTATGATTTGATGCATATGTAGATGATTGTGTATTTATATTACATATTTTATCTTGGATAATTTGATGTGATCATGAGGCCGAAGGAGGTATTATGTGTTTTGTGGGTAAATATACTCACAACAAACAATGGGGCGATTGGAGACCATCCACATTGGAATGATAAGTTAATTCAGCAAGGGTCACCATGTCAACGTGTATTTTTGTGTACGTGTGTTGAATTGTTATTAGGGGATTCCCATGGGGGGATCACCTCCAATTGTTACCAAGGGGTTATGTGTTTTCTTTTATTTATCTTCCTTTATTTAATGTTAGTATGTGATTTTTAGAGAATTTGGTGTATTTTTCTCCTTTTTCATTAATGGGTTTAAGTTTCTCTTTTAAGTAATGAATATTGTTCTAAACTAATCATGGATGGGATAAAAAAATATCATTTATTAGAGTAGATGGATCTTGTATTTTGTGTTGTAAGTTTGAGTGTTGTACACTCTACCCCTTCATGGAAATTTAAATTTGGCCTTAAGGGCAAATTTTGAAGGCTTGTGGGACAAGTTAAACTTTTCCCACACCTCTTAAATTTATCTGCCAACCATACCTATGGATTGGGAGGTGAAAAATAGACCCCATTAAGTGTTTTGTAAGTCAAAAATTGACATTTATTACACCTTTCTTACATGGTTCTTTATGTTTGTCCTTAGGGGATATGGGCTTGGATTGTGTGTGTATCTAATGTGTAATTCCTCTCACCCACAAATTTATTGTGGATTGGGGTTGAGGTTTGACTTTTGAGGTGGAATTGAGGATGAGTGATATGACATACTACATGGACCCACCTCACCCTCCTCTCACCCTTATCTATTTATTTAAGTTCTTTTTCTTGTTTCAGGGTTACTTCATTATTTTGTTCTCTTGTATTTTTAGAGTTAGAGGATTTTAGGGAGTGCTTATGGATTTGGTAGGATCTTGTTTGTGATTTTTGTGGGCTTGAAGGAGCTTGGTGTTAGACTCTTGGATCATGCTCTACCATGGAAAGGTAGGAGTTATACTCTTGCTTAATGTTCTTCTTTTATTTTGTGTGTATATGCTTGTTTTGAATGTTTTGTTAGACTTTTTGAGTGCTTGGGCAGATTTCCTAAGTGGGGTGTAGGAGGGGATTATGTGGATAATTAATGTATGGAGGCATAAGAGTTTATTTCATGTTTTGGAGGGAGCTTGGGTTTGGTGCCCAACCTTGGACAAGGAATGCTTACATTTCTTACTTGTTTCTTTTATGAGGGAGGCATAAGAGAATGAGGGAGGCATAAGAGTATGTGTTAGGAATAAGAGGTACTTGAGGGAGGCATAAGTGTGCGTAGGTGTTTTGGTGATATGTGTTTGAGGTTTGAAGTTTGGCACCCATTTCCTATTGGGAGGCATAACTGACCTCCCCATAGGTTCTCGCTCCTTTGAATTTTCATACTTGGAGCGTTGTATATTTTGTTTTTTTTTTCCTTCTTGTTTTTTTAGTTGAGTTGGTTGTATTTTTAAAATGGTTGTGAAATACTTGGTTTTGTGTGGTGTAAGATTTTTTGTTGCCATGTGTTGGATTCACCTTTCATTGCAATGTGGTTAGGGCTCAAGGGCTAATGAGGAGGATGGCTTCTCCTCCTCATTGGATATTTTGGTTGGGTGGAGAGTGTTGCCTCTCCCCAAGTTTTTGTTGTGGATCAAGAAAGTGTGAAGGATATCTCTTGTTGGTGATGTGAAGCATGGAGCATTGTTGGTGTCATTAACAAATCCTTGCTAGTGATAAAACTTTCTTATTATTAATCCCACTTAGAGTGGAGGAACTTGTAATTTTTTATTCCATTTTATCTTACATTCTTGAATGATTTCCCACTTTAAGTGGAGGACATTGTATTAATCTTGTTAAGGAAAGTTATATTTAATTATTGGATATGAAATTTGTAGTGTATATTGAAAAAGAGAAATAAATATTTTTGTTGTAAAGCTAGTCTTGTGAAATAGAAAAGAAAGTTTATTATCTTTATTTGAATTTTTAGTATTATGAAGAGAAAAAGAAAGAATCTAGAAATTTTAAAAATGTGTATGGTGTATGCTTGGAAAAATTAAATGAATAAAAAAGTTGTTATCTTTCCATATATAAGTGTAATGGAAATCAAAGAGATAACAAATTTGAAGTATATTGTTGTGATAAATTTTAAGTAGATTTCCTTGTTAAAATGATATATTGTTGTTACTATTGAGTTAAGAAATGCTTAAAAGGGATAAAATTTGTTAAAATTGAATAGATGAACTTAAATATGAAAAATGGAAACCTTAGATGTATAAAATTAAGTTTAGATTGACTTGAAAAACACCCTAGTAACTATTTTTATTAGAATTTTTTTGGGTTTTATGGTTTTGTTTCTAAGGAATAGGTCCACCACCCTTTGCAGAGCAGTGGTCCCATAACCACCGCTTAGGTAAGGTGGCTGTATCAAAACCACCACTTTGTCTAGGTGTTGGTTCTTGAATTGTGATCCAGGTGGGATGGCGGTCCTAGGACTGCCAGTCTGCTCTGGGTGGCATTTCTGTCACTTGTGGCAAAAATTCATGGATCCGGACCTATGTAATTTTTTAAGTTGTAAATAACTAAATTTTATGCTTGTAAATTTTCCAAGGGGACTACTAACAAATAAATAATGGCTAAATCTTAGTGTTTAAAGAAATTAAATCTCTAAATGGTAAATTAAAAGCAATCATTCTCGTTTATATTAATGGGAGTAGGGTTTTCCCCAAATGGAGAACCCCAAATACAAATGGATTTGAAATAAAACCAAATGCGTAAAGGTAATCCCTTCAATCCTTGAATGAAATAAATTACAAGGATAAATCCATAAACAAAACTACCCTAAGAAAATCCTCCATAATTCTCCCTCTCCTTCTCCCATGGCTCCCTTCTCTCCAACATGCATTTTTTAACAAAATAAAATAGACCAAATGAGGAGACTTGGGTAAAGAAAGAGATTAAATAAAAATTCATAAGGATATTTAGGGTTAGATTGGAACCCTACTTTTGTTGGTAGGAATGTATTTTTAAATGTTTTAACTAAATCGATAAGGGTTTGTGTAGATGGGTGAATGGGCCCATTTAATTGCCTTGGGGTGTAAGTTTTTATTAATTCTTAGTATGTTTTAGGAAATTAATGAAAATGACTTTAAGCTATTAGGATAATGAAACTAAAATAATTAAGCATGAGGTTAACCATATTGGGTTTGAACATTAACTAAAGAGAATAAAACACTTAACCAAGTAAATCAAAGTAGGGCACCTTACTAAATGACTTTTAATTAATCAACCTTAGAGGTAAAGTAATTTTAATATTTTTAATCATTAACTAGACCTAGTCTTTCAATTCTAAAGTTGAGTTTGTTGGTGTAAATTAAATTAATGTACGGTAGGGGTTAATACCCTTGTAACCTTTTAACTTATATAAAAAACATTAGCCGTAATTTTTTGGGATAAGTGTTAGGTTTTAATGGGTTCCTAGAATGCCATTTTTGCAGGCATTACACTTGGTATCAGAGTTGTGGGTTTAAATCTTGGACCCTTGGGAACACTAGAAAATATGAGACATGAGAATTTAACCTAGTGCAAAATTATTCTTTTAAACCTAGAAAAAAACACTATCTGATAATTGTATAATTTATAAAAACATATAAAACTAAAACAAGACCTCAAATGATGAAGTAACTCTCACCTTGGTCTATGCAGGAGGTGTAGAATAGATGAGGGGTTCTTACACGTAGATCTAGATTTACCACTACTAGATCAAGTTGTAGTGGCCATTCTACCTTAGATTTTACAGATGCTTCAGGACGTCAATGTCGTTATACGCCAAGGGTCCTTAGGAGGATGACTTGTTAGACATGATATGGAGCCATCAGTGGAGGCTCGTGTATCTCCTCGACATAGTGAGGAACATAGGGAAGATAACTTCCACGTAGAGTTAGCTAGGGTAGAGCCACCACAGAGGGGAGATGGAGACAGGATTTGAAGACATAGGGACAGATCTTTGAGCCCTAGGCAGAGAGACCTATGGGTTGTTATTCATCACTAGAAGAACATATCAGGGAGATCATGAAGCTATGACAATCTCACTATTCTTGAGATATAGGTGGATTTCAGGAAGAGGCCTCGTTGGTGAGCTTGAGTGGGTGCTTCAAGATCTTCCCTTGTACTATCATCACGAAAGATCATGTTGTGGTCCATCTTCTTAGGGGTAGAGTAGGATTCTAGTGGTGAACTGAGGAGTAGAAGTTCCATGTTGACTCAGAGACAATTACTTGGGAGTTATTTGAGGAGTGGTTCTGGATCAGGTATTTTACAAGGAGGTTTATTCAATAGTGGATAGACAAGTTCCATGACCTCTGTCAGGAATCTACGACTGTAGCTGAGTATGAGAGTCAATTTATAGACCTACTCTAGTATGTTGACTATATGTAGGATGAATAGATATAGATTCGTAGGTTCATTAGGGGATTGATCTTGGATTTGGATGGTGTAGTGGACATTCACTACCCACATACATTAGCAGAGGCCATGGAGAAGGCCTATATTTCAGAGGAGACACGGGGGGAAGATGCAGCAGGCTAGAGATAGAGTTTGGAGCTGCATCTAGCACATGCAGGATATAAGATTGAGGGGTTCAGTTCCTCCTCCTTATGGTTGACAAGGTTCGGTACAATATTCATTCAAGCCACCATAGCACCACCTGAGCAGTAGCAGTAACATACCTTCCCACCTTACAGACCTCCTCAGATATTTAATGCACTGAGGGGTAGGAGTATGGGTCCTCCTCTTAGGGGTCTCATTAAGACAAAGGGTACATCGAGAGCTTAGTCAGTAGGAACTCGTCAGCAGAGACCTCAGTAGTCCATAGCTAGGTTGTTAGGATCCAGAGCACAGACCTCTAGACTAGAGCTGCATCTCACCAGAGAGGACCAAGTAGTTGTTATGGTTGTGGCATTCTTGGACATCATTGGAGATAGTTCCCATAAAAACCTAGCAACAAGGGTAAGATGTAGATATCAAATCCTATTTTTGGTGGCATGGGATGGAGCCATCCAATCTACGTAGTGGTCAGGAACTGCTACACTTAGCACCAAAGTACAGTGATAAAGACGACATGTAGTATAGGTTGTATTTCCACCTCTATATTATTTGATTCTAGTTTGTTTGATTCTTTTATTGCACCATCCTTAGTAGAGTGTTGTAGGCTAATGAAAGTTAGGTAGGGTCATAGTTGGGACATTGAGATGGCTTTTGGAGCCAAAATTTTTGTAGACTCCTTAGTTAAGAAGTGTCTAGTTAATTTTAGACCCTTCCCCACTACCGCATATCTTTGTATCCTTTCAATGGGTTCATATGGAGTCATCTTGGGCATGGAATGGTTGTCTGAACATAGAGAAAGAGTGGATAGTTACCATAAGACTATTGCTTGTATAGATTATCTAGCAGTTGAGTCTTTGATAACAGGAGTAAGGAGGTCCATTTCCATTTGTACCATCTCTGTTATGTATCTTAAGTAGTTTTTTTTGTTGGCACCCAAATTTAAACTCCTTCCAAAGACTGAGCAACATCATGGATTTGACAGGACACTCAGAGATAGATAAACAATCATGTATGTCATTTTGTATCCAAGGAAAGAAATCTATTTGATTCTTTAGCACTCAAGCTTTAACAAGAGTGGGTAGCACCTTAAAAGGATATGATCTTATCCTAACTATTTTAGGTTGTGCCTTTCAACCAAGGTAAGATAACCTATTTTGTAACCTCTGTTATTTGAAAGGAAATATAGGTACCTTTCTTTTGCATAAATTTTATAGAGAATGCCTTGTGGAAAATATGATGAACACACATAATCTGACTCTCACGAGTTATCAATTTTAGATTATGGAGATATTCTCACAGCAAGGCAAAGGTTACTAAAGACATTTGAGACCTTGATTGTTTCTACATGTTTTGGTAATAGAGATTATGCATTTGTGTACACACATGAAAAACAAGGGTATTATGGGTAGGATTGGTTGTTTTTAAATGAATTTTGATGGGAGGGGAGATAGGATGGACTTGAATCACTAGATCCTTGAGAGCTTATGAAAAATGGAAAAATTCAATAAACAAAATGCCACAAAATGTTAAATTGTTTCTTCAACTAAAATATGTGCTTCAATGGAGGCCCAGATTAGCAATCTGTCACACATCCTGTGAGATTCTATCATGAAGTCTCAAGTTATAGAACCCAATATATCACCAAGATATAAACCAAGCCATGCCTGAGGTACACCTAGAGAATTACAAATAATCTCTATCAAAAAAATGAAATAAAAGTGATTTTAAACCATTTATCCCACTCCTAGATGAAGGCTCTTCTAAGAAATGAAATTGTAGATGCCACTAAACTATCACAAGGACTGATACTTGTGTTGTAGGACCATATTTTGATACAATATTGGAATAGAAACAAGAAAAAATACTCGTATGCATTCAAAGATGAAATAAATACACTTTGCTCAAAGATTAACACAGGATAAATAAAAGTTTGATCAAATTTATTAGCAAGGGAAATTTTTCATAACAATCTCAAAGATTTTCAATGGCTGTACACTTGCAACCACATTAACACGACCAAATTTCACACAAAGAGAGATATACATGCTTCTTTAGATGGCTTCTCAAAATTGATGGGCTCTGTCAAGCTTTTTCTGCTGGAGAGAATTACTCCTGACCTTTCCAAACACTCCAAACCATTTGCACAATAAATTTTAGCCCTTTATAGTACTTCCAATAGAGCCCCTTCTTCCTAAAATATAATATACTTTAAATGCACTAGTGCTCACCATGATTCTTTCGTGATTCATAGAATCAGATCTACAAAAGTCTCCAAGTGCTTGAGGGGGCAGATCTCATCGAATATCTCCTGCATTCACTTCTTACTCTAGTAGTTCACTCTTCCTTCAATTTTCCAACCACTTTCACCCCTAATTTGTCAAACTTGTCTTCTTGCATTCTCAGGAGAAGAAAAATGGAAAATTAGATTAAGCCCAATAGTCAAACCATTTTAAAGGTGAAAGGCATCTTCCATTTCTATCCCACCAAACTTTAGATATCAAAATTAACTCACCCCTATGTTTGGAGTGTAGAAAATAAAAATAAATCATAAAAGACACGCACTTCCAAGAGTTTTACAGAAAAAATGGGGGTAAAATCAGATTCAGAAACTCAGTAGCCATTGATATTTGATTTGAATATGTACCGTCCACATGGAAGATGTAAAAACAGGCTCGGGGGCTTCTTTTGACTTTTTATGGCTTCTTTAAAAAATGGAAAAGAATCACATTTTTCTCTACACCTCCACTTCTAAAAATGGGCCTGACACGTGTCCTGACATGTGTCCTAAAGGAACTGCGGAAAAATTCTTCCAATTGACTCTCTTTTGGAAAAAGGAAAATTTTCCAAGTTTCCCCCACAACTCTGCCCTTCCGCTTCAAGTTTCTAATAATATGGGTCCCAGTGGGTCGCTGGGTCATTTTTTGCCTTTAGATCCTTTTCCCTCAAAGTGAAAAAAATTCACTTTTCCTCCGAAATCCTGCACCTCCTCCATTGACCGGGGAAAAACATTGACAATTTCCCTCATCGGGCTTGCGGGCCCTTTTTTATATTTTAACCTTTATGATGCAAAGAGGAAAAAAGTTTAAGTTGCCTCCAATGGTCCACTTCCCCACTCCTTATGACTTTTCAAATTGCCACATGTCACAATGGCATACCTTGAGGAGGTCCCTAAAATTTCAAACCTTGAATGAGCGCGAGCTCACCACGTGTCCTACTTTGGCAAAAAAAAATTGAAGGCTTGAAGCTCAGTGGAAGGTGCCACTTTTCAAGCTCCCAGGCAATCTTCCTTGGCTATTGAAAAGTCCAAGTATATATGCAAATTGAGTGGAGTGTCTGACGTGTCCTCATGGAACTTCTTCAAAATGGTGCCCAAGTTTAAGATTATAAATAAGGGCGGGCTTTCCACGTGTCCCTATTCTGCCAAACTATATCTAGCTGCATAAAAATTTGTCTAAGTTTTGGAAAGGTAGCAGAGGCCTCCACGTGTCTTCCCGGCGCTGCTCCAAGGCAAAACCAAAAAGTAAATTATCAAATGAGTGTCATTCCTCCATGTGTCCTGTACTTCCCAATAACCTTTTGAAATTTTTCTAAGTATGGGAAACCTAGCAGAAGCCTCCATGTGTCTCTATCCTTCTAACCCTCCATGTGTCCTCCCAGTGCTACTTCAAAGCTAGACCAAGAAGTTAATTCTCAAACGAGCTTCGTTCCTCCACGTGGACCCATTTTAAAGTTTGAGTATTTTTATAGAATTTTGAAGTGTCCGGCCGAGCCACATCCAACCAAAGGATTGCACATTCCCTTTTTGGTGCAAGGATGCAAATTTGACCAAGATAAACACCCGTCAAACCATAAAACACAGAGAAATGATCATGTGAGCCTAAATGTGAAATTTTCTTCAAGGATAGAGATTTTAGAAATGTTACAAGACTCAAATACATTCCTCAGGGACACATCAATTCATTTATTTTTGAGTATTTATGGAAAAAATGGCAAGGAT
This sequence comes from Taxus chinensis, assembly GCA_019776745.2. Taxonomy (NCBI): domain Eukaryota; kingdom Viridiplantae; phylum Streptophyta; class Pinopsida; order Cupressales; family Taxaceae; genus Taxus; species Taxus chinensis. Next base: position 777,698,038 of record CM034148.1, on the reverse strand, counting down.
AGCAGATCTTGATTGTGGAAAATGGAGAAAACATGAAAATGTGAGTTTTGAAGTAGTAGAGCACATGAGACTCAAAATACATAGCTTTTCAAGAGGAACAAAGAAACAAGGAGAAAAATGGAAACCCATTTATGATCTTTGACCCAGGAGTAGATTAAAAATGGCAATAAGACCAACCAAACACAATACGGGGAAGGAGAAAATGACAGAGGTTGTAAATCAATAAATCTTCAAGGGCATAAATGGGGCGAGACAATTTTGAGCACCAACATAGGCTCCGACTTGGGGATGGGCACTCCATGTGAGTGCCATAAGAAAAAAAGTAGACAAAGTGCCAAAATATCCATTGAGCAGCAGATTCATCTTTACAGATCAGAGAAACAGAGCCATCTCCAAAAATAAATATAGAAACCAACAAAAATAGGTCACCAAGGACCACGACAAACCAAAAAAAAAAATAGGAAACAAACAACTGACTATACACTATAAAAAATATGTTTACCTTGATTCAGAGAGAACAATCAAGGAAAAAGTTCAATCACCTACCATCCTTGATATGACCATACCAAGAGGTTATGATATGTTTTCATCAGCTGCAAATATACCTCTTTTCTCCTCCATTCTGTTTATAAACCATCCATTTTCTCTGAAACTCCTCCATTGTGTCTAAGTCAAATTCTTTGACATTTTTCAAGGCTGAATCATAGACCAAATTCCCAGATAATATAGCGTACTCAAGAGCTCTATTTTCAACACTTTCATATTCCCTGAAATCCACAAAACTCAAAAATTTGTTTAGATCAGCATCTGCTTGTAAAACTTCATAAGATGCATTATTTGGATCTTCAATCAGATACATCATCTTCTTCTCTCCATATAATTTTACCAAGTTTACCTCAACGAGGATAGTGGCATAAGAAATATCCATTTGCACACTACCACCAACACTTGCTGCCCACTTTCTTGATAACATCCCCCCTTGGTAGGGTAGTGAAAAATGACTACATCAAGCCTTAAGTTCCTTCTAGGATGAGATGCAAGTTGCACAACTAGATCTTTGACACACCCCACCACAGGCACCTCTATAGAGTCCATAACAGTGCACTTCCCATATGTTGTTGTAACTTTAATACCTAATTCATTCAAGATCTCAAGAGGCATGACATTACATGAAGCTCTGAACTCAAACATATAGTTATGCAACAACTTATCTTTGATAACTAGGGTAGTGAAAAATGGATCCACGTTTTGCTTGGATTTAAACAAATAAGTTCCTCAATAAACCTCTACTGGTTCTCCCAGCTCTTCCAACACATGTAGCTTTTCCAACTCTGCAACAATAAGGGGCATCTCAACCTTGTTTACATATTTGCCTTGTATGATTTCTTCTCCTTTGAATCCTAAATATTCAAAATCCCTCTTATTATTCTTAGGGATCCTAAGAAGCTCAAAAATTGGGAAAGGAACTTTGATTTGGCCCAAAACATGGGCTATGTCATATGGGGCAAATTTGGGTAAAGTAGCAGTAAGAGGAAGATTGGCACATTCATCAGATGGAATGGGATTCTTTCCATTTTGGGCATGGGGAGGAACACAAGTTTTACTTGGGGAAGCAAGCTCTCTGTTAGATGCATTTCTAACAGATCCCCTTCTTCCTAAAATACAAAAAACTTTAAATGCACCAGTGCTTTCAATGATTATTTCGTGATTCACAGAATTAGATCTTTAAAAGTCTCTAGGTGCTCGAGGGGGCAGATCTCATAGAATATCTACAAAATTTGATTCTTGCTCTGGTAGATCACTCTTCCTTCAATTTTCCAACCACTTCCTCCCCTAATATGTCAAATCTGGCTCCTTACGTGCTCAGGAGAAGAAAAATAACAAATCAGATCGAGCCCGATAGTCAAACCATTTTAATGGTGAAAATATGTCTTCCAAATCTCTCCCAACAAACTTTAGATATAAAAATTAACTCACCCCTTTATTTGTCATATATAAATAACAAGAAATCATGAAGACTCACACTTACAAGAGTTTTACAAAAAAAAAGTGTGGAAAATAAGATTCAGACACTCAACAGCCATTTATCTTTGATTTGAATATTGGCCATCCAGATGGAAGATGCAAAAATAGGCTTGGGGGCTTTTTTGACTTTTTCTGACTTCTTGAAAAAATGGAAAAAATTCCCATTTTTCTCCACACCTCCACTCCTGAAAGTGGTCCTGACATGTGTCCTAAGGTGGGTCCCAAAGGAACAGTTGGAAAATTCTTTCATTTGACTCTCTTTTGGAAAAACGAAAATTTTCCAAGTTTCCCCCACAGCTACGCCCTTCCGCCTTAGGTTTCTAATGTGGGTCCCAGTGGGTCCCTAGGTATTTTTATGCCTTTATCTCCTTTTCCCTCAAAGGAAAAAAATTTCACTTTTCCTCCGAAACCCCACACCTCCACCGTTGAGTGGGGCAAAACATTGACAATTTCCCTCATCGGGCTTGCAAGCCATTTTTGATATATTAACCTTCATGAGGCAAAGAGGAAAAAATTTTAAGTTGCCTTTGATGGTCCACTTCCCCACCCTTTATGACTTTTCAATTTTCCACGTGTCACAATGGCACACCTTGAGGAGGTCCCTAAAATTTTAAACCTTGAATGAGCACGAGCTCACCACGTGTCTTGTTCTGACAAAATTTGTTTGAAGGCTTGAAGCTCAGTGGAAGACACCACTTGTCAAGCTCTAAGGAAATCTCCCTTGGCTGTTGAAAATTCCAAGAAAATATGTAAAGTAAGTAGAGTGCCCCACGTGTCCTCATGATGCTTCTTCAAAATGGTGCCCAAGTTTAAGATTCTAGACAAGCGCGGGCTCACCACGTGTCCCTATTCTACCAAACTGTATCCGGTTGCATAAAAAGATTTCTAAGTCTAAGAAAGGTAGTGGAGGCCTCCATGTGTCTTCTCAGCGCTGCTCCAAGGATAAAATAAAAATTAAATTATCAAATGAGCATCATTCCTCCACATGTCCTAGACTTCCCAAATACCTTTTGAAATTTGTCTAAGTATGGAAAATGCAGAGGAAGCCTCCACGTGTCCTCCTGGCACTACTTCAAAGGTAGACCAAGAAGTTGATTCTCAAACGAGCGTCATTCTTCCATGTGGACACATTTTAAAGTTTGAGGTTTTTTTATAGAATTTTGAAGTGTCCGGCCTAGCCGTATCCAACCAAAGGATACCACATTTCCTTGTTGGTGCAAGGATGCAAATTTGACTGGGAGAAATGCCCATCAAATTGTAAAACATAGAGAAACGACCATTTGAGCCGGAAAGTGTAATTTTCTTCAAGGATAGAGATTTTAGAAATGTTGCAAGACTCAAATACATTCGTCACAGACACATCGGTTCATTTCTCTTTGAGTATTTAGGGAAAAAATGGCAAGGACAGTAGATCTTGACTGTGGAAAATGGAGAAAATGGGAAAACATGAGTTTTGAACGAATAGAGCACGGGAGACTCAAATGACATATCTTTTCCAGACGAACAAAGAAACAAGGAGACAAATACATACCCATATATAATCTTTGACCCTAGAGCAGATTAAAAATGTAATAAGACCAACCAAGCACAATACGGGGAAGGAGAAAATGACAGAGGTCATAAATCAATAAATCGTCAGGGGCATAAATGGGGCGAGACAATTTTGAGCACTAACATATGTGATGAGGTTATCAGATGTATGTTATTACGGTAAGTGACAAATCTGAGGATGAGTGTAGTGGACCATCCCTTGATGACCACCACTTTTTGAGATAGTTTGCTGATATTTTTTTGGGGGAGCTACCGGGGTTACCTCCCCCATGTGAGATATATTTTCACATAGCTCTTGTTTCGAGTGCATATCCTATCTCATGAGCACCTTATTGGATGACCACCCCTGAGCTAAAGTTGCACCTTGAGAGCCATCTAGAGAAAGGCCTAATCTATCCTAGTGTATCCCCTTGGGGTGCACCAGTGATTTTTATGAAGAAGAAGGATGGATATTTGCGGTTGTGTGTTGATTACATCCAGTTGAACAAAGTAATGATCAAGAATCATTATCCCATTCCACGAATTGATGATTTATTTGATCAAATGAAGGGGGCCACAGTTTTCTCCAAGATAGATCTTAAGTAAGGGTATAATCAAATGAGGATCACGGAGGAAAATATTCATAAGACCTCCTTCCATAGGAGATATGGCCACTATGTGTTCACAGTGATACCTTTTGGTTTGAAAAATTCTCCCGTAGTGTTCATGAGCTTGATAATTGGGGCATTTAAGGCATTTTTGGATCTCTTCATTCTCATCTTACTTAATGACTTTTTGATTTACTCATGTACGCATGAGGAGCACCTTTGCTAGGTTCTTCACTGTCTTCATGAGCAACATCTTTACGGGAACTTGGAGAAGTGTGCATTATTTTAAACAGAGGTGTAGTATTTGGGCCACATCATTTCTAGGGAAGGTATCACAGTTGCTCCTTTGAATATTCAGGCTAGTATGGATTAGCCATCACCCACTAGTGTGACTGAGGTGCACAACTTCATTGGATTGGCAGGATAATATGGGAGGTTTGTTCAGGAATTTTCTTGAATTGTGCACCATATCACTTCCCTTTAATGAAAAGGGAAGAATTTTGTATGGTCAGATACATATGAGTAGGCCTTCATAACTCTAAAGGAATTCCTCACAAAAACTCCTATTCTTATAGTGCCAAACCCTTAGGGTGAGTTCTTCATTTGCACAAATGATTCTTTGGTAGGACCTGGAGGTGTGTTGATGTAGGAGGGTAGATTAGTTACTTTTGAGTCTCCCAAACTCAAGGAGTATGAGCTCAATTATCTGACTCATAATCTTGAGCTTGCACAAGTTGTGCATGCCTTGGTGAGGTGGAAAAAATTTATTCTTGGCTGGAGATTTACACTCAGGACTGATCACTCGAGTCTTCACCACCTCTTCACAAAGTCAAATATCAACGCTCGTCAGTGGCATTGGATTGAGTTACTTTGTGGGTATGATATGGAGATAGAGCATGTGAAGGGGAAGGAGAATGTATTTGCTGATGCCTTGAGTAGAGAGAGACATGTTGTTATGGCTACTTCAGTTGGTACATATTTATAGAGTAGGATTTTGTAGTAGCTTCCTCATGACAGTTTCTACCTAGCAGCTAGAATAGACATTAAGTCTCAGAGACCTGTTATCCCAATTTTACCCCTGGGAAAAATTGATAAAACATTACCCTATATAGAAGAAAATATAAGGGGTGGTTCAGACCTGCGAGCTCATAATTGATCCAAAATATTTTGGGAAAGAAGGCTCTATAATGGAGGAGGAAGGTCGAAAAATGAAGCAAAACACGTTAAAATAGATTAGAGGCTCAACAAGTAGAAATTGGAGAAGGGACTCAAAGTTTTCAAAATTCACATACGATTCAGCTCAGGGTAAAGCAATGAACTCAAGGAAGGTGCTATGTGTCATCTCGACACAATTCCAAAAGGCACATCAAAATAGGGACCACAAACATGCACCAGCCTGCCACGTCTCCAGGGTCTAGAAGGGGTCTCATCGGTCATTGAAAAGTCACAGACCCACGGAGGATTCCTAGTGTTACCTCGACACAACTTCAAAAGTGATACCCAATGGATAGTCCCTAAATGAGCTTAGAAATTCCGTGCATCCATGGCCCGAGGGAGACAAAGTCAACATTTGAAAAGTATCAGGTCAAGTGGAAGCCTCCATGTGTCTCAACAATGCACCTCTAAGGGTTAGGTCTAGAAAGGGTTTCCAAACATGAAAAATCTCTCCACGTGTCCTAGGTCAAACATAAAGCCTTCGTCAAAAATAAAATACTTTGGAAGAACATGAGGAAAATAAATTAGATCCGTAGAAGGTGCCACATGTCTTCGGCGCATCTTAAAAGGTGCAGCCCAAAGAAAGACCATGAACTAGCACCAACCCTCCACCTATCAAAGGTCCGAAAAGGGCACACCAGCCATTGAAATGTCCAAGCTTAGAACAGGCTGAAGGAAGCCTCCACACATCAGCTTGGTGCATCATCAGAGTTAAAATCCAAAGGTAGTCCCCTAACAAGCACAGGCCTACCACGTGGCCAGAAGTCAAAAGGAAGCAGAACCGACCAATGAAATAGCTAAGTATAGAAGGTCAAGTGGAAGACTCCACGTGTCTTAATGGAACACCTCCGAGGTTCAGGTCCATATAGGGTCTACAAACATGTGCCATCTCTCCACGTTCCCCAGGATAAACATAAATCCTTCATCAAACAAAAAGGACTTAGCCAGAATGCATAGGAAATGGAGCAAGCCTGTGGATGATGCCACGTGTCTCTTTGGTGTAACTTCAAGAGTGAAAGGTAGAAGGAAAAATCGTAAAACACGTGATGCTACTGCGTGGACCCCATATGGATAGACTCTTTTAAATATTAAGAGTTTGTAATAAATGCTTGACCCTAACCTTTAGAATTGAGCAGGAAAGGACTTTTCAGAGAGCTCTCGGTGCCTGCTACTCACCTGCCACCATTAATGATATGGTCCACCATTTTTGAGGCTTTCAAGTCTCCCACCTATTTCCATGATGAATAATAGACTCCTTTATTTCCCAGCAAGGAATAACACATGGAGGCATGGGTCTTATAGTAAATCCCATCATTTTTACAAGTTGATTTCAATGCTTTCTGGAGTGGTTGAAGTAGGTGGATTCAATGCATTGCAGGGGTGGTTGAAGTAAGATTTTAATTTTCCCACTCTCCTTTTCTTATTCTTCTATATATTATAAAGGAGGGACATATTTCAAAAAGTTGGCCATCTTTTCTCTCCTTCCCCCCTCTCTATTTCTTCCCTAAGGAGGAATGTGGAGTTTAAGACTCCTATCTTGGTTTTGTAATGGCATTTTCTTACCTCTTTCCCACTGATGATGTACCGTGTGAACTCATGGACCAATAAAATCTATTTTGTGATGCATTTTGTCCATCCTTCCCTATTTTATTGTCTCTTCTTCCCTCTCATCATTGCATGGTATACTTTGCATACTTCTGGTGTCTATTACGGGTTTTGGGAGCCATGTTTAATGGGTTGAAGTGGTTTTTTGTGTGAACTATATCTCTAGTCTATGGTGCATCTTTTCCACCCTCTACTTTGCTCACCTCTATCCACTTTAATCAACTGAGATTGTGATCAACACTTCCTTTTCTGGTGTAACACCAATTTAGTGTAGGCTCTATTTTTATGCATTTCTCTCTCTCCCTATCTCCTCAGAAGGTTAGATTAGGATTAGATATTTTTCCGGCACTAGAGTAGCTTGTGGTAGGTAGTTTAGGAAGAAGAAGCCAACTTTCTCTGGAGGACCATCTCAGGTTCGCAAGTCCCATAGATTGAGATATGGTCCCATGTTATGTAATCGCACTGGATTCCCCACTCAAATCCGAGGCCATTCAGGGGTGCTATGATTTTTCACTAACAGTTTTGGCATGCCCGGTGGGACACTGAAGTTATATTTTTATCATCTTTCCTAGGTGTCTCATTGTCAACAATGAATCTTAAGCCACCGTGTGACCAGACTAACAATTTTAACATGATTAGTGGGAAAGGTTTGAATCACCTTACCAATTCACTTCGTTAGGTTTAATGTGCTCTTGGTGAAGATTTAAGCCTTTGGAGGCACTTCAAGCACATCTAGCGACTCCATCTAGTCAACAACCCATTCTCTGAGTTGCAGAATTTCTTCCATCCATTTCCATCCATTTTTCTTTTCATATCTTTCATTTTCTTCCATTCCATGAAGTGTTTCAGTCATGACTTCATTTCCCTCTTCAAACTCACACTTGCAGCAACCACAGTGTAGTCCGTCTCCAGTGTATTTCCCAACCCTAGATCAACATTATGATCAGATCTAGAACCATATGCTTACCCATATGACTAGTGTCAAAACCATTTTGGCCCAGGAGCTTATCAAGAGCAAGGGTTGTTAGTGCAAAATCACAGCACCCCTGAATGGCCTCTGATCTGAGTAGGGCATCAAGTGTGATTGCACAACATGGGACCATCTCTCAAGCTCTGGGACTTTTGTACTTGAGATGGACCTCCAGAGAAAGTTGGCTCTTGCATCCTAATCTACTTATCATAAACTATTCCAGTGTAGGAAAATTATTTAGTCCTAATCTAACCTTTCAAGGAGAAAAGAAGAGAGAGAAATGCATAAAAATAGAGCGTACACTAAAACAGTGATACACTAGAAAAGGAAGTGGCTGATCACAATCCCATCTGCTTGAAGGGGAGAGAGGTGAGCAATGGAGAGGATGGATAGATGCATCAGAGACCACAAGTGAAGTTCACATGGAACACCACTTCAAAACCCATTAAACACAACTCCCAGAACCTACAATAAACATTAGAGTATGCCCAGTATGTTGGTATCCAAATTGATTCTCCCATGAGGTTCGAGAAGCATCATGAAATTTTCAGGATGCTTAGATACAAACATACCATGATATGATTCTTTTTTTAGCCAACGATGGGATTTGGCTGAATCTTTGTCACTCAGGCATTGGTGAAGTGGATAGCACCTCACTGAGGGTTTGATTTACCCCCACTACTTTAGGTTATGCCTTCAACCAAGGTGAGAGGACCCATTATGTAACCCATGTTAGTGAAGGACATCAAGAGATCCCTGTCTACAAAATGTTAATGAGAACCTTGCGGAAATATGATCAATGCAACAAAATCTAACTCTCACTATTTTTCACACTAGAGAGTGGAGATGTTTCCTGCGCAAGGTTTGGGTTACTAAAGACAATAAATGGACCCTGATTGTCCCTACATACTTTGGCAATGGAATTTTTTCATTTGTAGATACACAATACAAACAGGGGTAGTTCGTGTAGGATTCACAGTTTGAGAAATTTTTTGGTGGGTGTTAAGCAAGATAAAGTGGATTATACGAGATCTTTGAGAGATTTTTTAAAAATTGGAAAATTCATAGACACAATGCTTAAGAAAAGCAAAGATATTCCTTCAAGAAAAAGTTGTGCATCAGTGGAGGCCCAGAGATGCACAGTTTAACACACTCTTTGAGAATTTAACACAAATGCTTGTGCTAAAGACTCAATTAAACGCTATAAATCCCTGATTCGTCATGCCTAAGATACACTCATAGGACAAAAATAATATTTATAAACATAGTGAAAGTAAAGTGATTTTACATTATTTATTTCAGTACCAGATTCAGGTTCTCCTCATAATGAAATTGAAAATGCCACAATACTAACACGCGAACGAGATCTTGTGTGGCTTAGAGAGATTTTAACATAAGATTCTAATAGGAATAAGAAAAACTATTTGAAAACATTTTGAAAGAAAAGCAGACATAATAATACACATGATCAACACAGAGTCATTCAAGGTTCATCAAATTCATCAGCAGGGGAAATTTTCCTCAATAATCTCATAGCCTATCAATGGTTATACACTTGAAACCACCTTGACACAATTGAATCCAAAGACATGGGAAAATGAAATGGTTTCTCTCTAAATTTCTCGGAAATGTTAACCCCCTCGACTATGCAATAGTATTCTCATTGCATTTATAAATTTTACTTACTGACTCATCCAAAATTCCCCCCCCCCAAAAGAAGAATATTCGAGGAATCCTTTGTTTGCTACAAGTTTTTTCCAAAAAGTGATGTTTAAAAAATTTGCACCCAAAGCTGCCAAGTGGATAAATCATGAATTGATCACACTTCTCAGACCCTCAACTATGATTGGGATGCCATATCATAATTTTTGACAGTTTTCTTAATCATTTATTTATTCTGTCGTGTAAGAAATCCCATTTTTGATCATTTTTAGGTGGCTCCATATGGTTAGATCTGACAAGCAATCATTTTCACCCTTGATAATACACCTTGAGAAATGAGTGCCCTTGCATGGATACCTACATTCATGCGCTACGAGAAATAAGTGCGCTCACATGGATTATATCATATATTTGTGATGTGAGTTCAATTCGGCCAAGTACAAAGAGGAGATAGCAAAAACCTCCATGTGTTTTCTTGGAACAACTGCAAAGGTGAAGTCTAAAGGAAGGTCCCCAAATGAGTGTGGGCCCTCCACATGTTTAGAACCCTAGAGAGTTACACTGGTTTTCTGAAAATTCATAGTATAGGAAGGTCAAGCAGAAGCTTCCACGTGTTTGTTTGATACAACTTCAAAGATGAAATGTAGAGGTGGGAACTCAAACGAGTGCAGGCTCTCCTCATGCCCTTGACCATTGAAAAAGTCTCAGTATAAAGAGTAGCTAGTATAAGTCTCCACATGTCTCTTAGGTGCACTTTTGATATAGTGCCCAAAAGTGACGACCTCAAACAAGTGTGGGCTCACCATGTGTCTCAACCCAAAAATGTTATTGAAATATTTTAAGGACCAGTGGAAGGTGCCACGTGCCTAGGGTTCGAGAGCATTTTCTTAGCCTTTGAAAATTCTAATTGTGTATAGTGCCAGCAGAATCTTCCACATGTCTCTTTGGTGCTTTTTTGGTATGAAGCTCAAAATAAGGACTCACAAACAGGCACGTGCCCTCCACATGTGTTGGGCTTAAGAAAATTTCTTTAGAAGTATAAGTATAAAAAGGATCCATCTGAAGCCTCCACATGTCTCCTTGGCACAACTTCAAAGGAAAATCCAAGAGGTGAATCATCAAATGAGTGCATGCCTTCCATGTGGAAAAGATTTGAGTTGAAGCAGGCCTGAGAATCTCAAAATGCCCCAGCAAGCCACCACTCCGTTTCTTACTTTTGATGTGGGCCCCAGTGGAGTCGCGACTCTCTTCATTTCAAAACAAATCTTAAAAACTCCAAACTACTCTGGCAACCCACCTCCCTTCTTTGAATTTTCAATGTTGACTCAATCATGTGACATTAATTTGTCCCTTGTGGAATTGTGAGTCATTTCATAACTTTGCTCCTTTTCACAAAAATGGAAAAAATGTTCAAAATGCTCCAGTGAGCCACCTCCCTACTTTTAACTTGAAAAATGGTCATGTGTCCATCTTCAGTGTCAAAGTAAGAATTTTGCCTTTCTGCTTCATAATTGTTGAATAGCCAATCAGAAACTATCGGGGCCATGGGAGCAGTTTGGCATTTTTTACAAATGTAACAAAAGTGACAAGTTCACAAAAAGACCCATCTGGCCACTTCTAATCATATAGGACCATATATCCATGGATGTTGGGACAGGATTTACAAAGGAAACACAGTCGTTAAAGACACCTCAAAACAATTTTTTTTCCCCACAAAGATGAAGACTATAAGTAAAACCAAGACTCAATGTGATCCATGACCCAAGGAAATGAATGACAACATAAACCAAATGAAGGATAATTCTTTAACGCATTGATACAGGGAGACAAAGAATACTTCAAACCATGCATACTGAGAAATTTTTACCAAATAGGGTGATATTAAATTGAGCACCAACACAATATACCCTGCAATGACAAGAGGCAAGAAGACACAATAAAATAAGCAAGGTTGGACAAAATGCATCACGAAACAGATTTTATTACTCCAAGAGTTCACATGGTAAATCATTAGTGGGCAAGAGGCAAGAAAATTCCATTAAATATCCAAGAGAGGATGCTTAGACTAAATTACACACTAGGGAAGAAAGAGAGAGGGGTGTAGGAGAGAAACAAAGAACAACCTATCGAAATATGCCCCTCCTTTAAAATATATAGAAGAAAGAGAGAAGCAGAGAAGGAAAATTCAAATCTATTTCAACTACTCCTACAACACATTAAATCCACCTACTCTAACTACCTGATAAAGTATTGAAATCCGCAAGCAACAATGATGGGTTGCACTACAATACCCATGCTTCCATGCATTTGTCCTTGCTGGACAAGAAAAGAGGCTCATTCTTCATCATGGTGGGAGGTGGGAGAACTTGAAAGCCTAAAAAATGGCAGCCCAAAACTTTAATGGTGGCAAGTGGGTAGCAGGCATTGGGAGTTTCCAAAATTTCCTTTCCCACTCAAAATTGAGCTCCCGATAAAAATTTATGGCTTTCTGAAGGTCAAGGATCGAGCGTATATCTCTTCGAGATCTAGATGGAGCCCCACACATTATTAATATTTTTCTACCTCCTTTCACTCTTGAAGTGGCACCAAATTGACACAAGGTTGATTCCATGGGCTCCTCTATGTTTTACCTAAGTCCCTCCTATTGGCAGAGACACTCTACCTGACCCGAAACATGTCGAGAGCTGACGCTCATTTGGTAACTTCCCCTAGATGTTGCTTTTAAATTTGTGGGGATAGGACATGTGGAGGCCTCCTCAGGATTTTTTACTTTTCAATGGCTAACCTTACATTTTCAGAATCTAACCACGTGGCGGGTTTGTGCTCATTTGGGGACTGCCTTTTGGGCCACGCCTTTAAACTTACACCGATGAGGCATGTGGCACCTTCCGGGGCCTTGCTCTATTTATGTATGTTTTGGATAAGTCCCCCTTGTTTGTCGAAGACTTTAATCTAACCCAGGACACGGTGAGGCTCAACACACATTTGGGACCTGCCTTTAGATTTTGCCTTCGAAGATGAACTGAGGTGACGCATGGAGGCTTCCGCTGCCCTGCCTCTATTTAGAGTTTTCAACAGCCAATTTTGTCTTGTTAGGTTCTATAAATGTAGAATGCCAGTGCTTTTTTGAGTCTCTGCTTTGGTTTGTTCCTTTGAATTTGCAATGATGAGACACATGGAAGCTTCCACTGGCTCTCTTATATTTAACTGATTTGGGGTCAGTTCAACTTTAAGGCTCTGACCATGTAGAGGGCTAGTGCTTGTTTGAGTCTCTACTTTGGGTTGTGTTGGTGCTCAAAATAGTCTCACCCCATCTGTACCTTTGAAATATTTATTAATTTACAGCCTTTGTCATTTTATCCTTCCCCATGTTGTGCTTGGTTGGTCTTATTGCCATTTTTAATTTACTCCTGAGTCGAAGATCATGTGTGGGTCCATATTTGACTCATGGTTCCTTTGTTCCTCTAGAAAATTTCTATATTTTGAGTCTCCTGTGCTCTATTCCTTCAAAACTAGCGTTTTCCCATTTTCTCCATATTTCTATAGTCCATATCTGATATCCTTACCATATTTACCCTAAATACTCAAAGATAAATGAATTGATGTGTCCCTAAGGAATGTATTTGAGTCTTATGAAATTCCTAAAATCTCTGTACTTGAAGAAAATTTTATTTTCAGGCTCAGATGGTTGTTCTTCTTTGTTTTATGGTTTGACAGGCATTTCTCCTATTCAAATTTTCATCATTTAGTCGAAAGGGAAACGTGGCATCCTTTGGTTAGAAGAAGCTCAGATAGACACTTCAAAAATTCTATGAAATGGCCTCAACTTTAAACTGTGTCCACGTGGAGGAATAACACTCATATGAGAATTTACTTTTTGGTCTGGCTTTGAAATAGCGTCGGGAGGACACGTGGAGGGTTGGCAAGATAGAGACATGTGGAGGCTTTCGTTGGGTTTCCCATACTTAGTTTCTTTTCAAAAATATTTTTGGGAAGTCTGGGACATGTGGAGGAATGACATTCATTTGAAGATCTGCTTTTGGGTTTATCCTTGGAGCAGCGCCGAGAGGACATGTGGAGGCTTCTGCTACTTTCCCATACTTAGACAAATTTTAAAAGTTTTTTGGGAAGTCCAAGACACACAGAGGAATGAAGCTCATTTGAAGATATAATTTTGGGTTAAGCCTTAGTGTAACACCAGGAGGACATGTGGAGGCTTCTGCTATTTGGCCCAAACTTAGAAAAAAATTTATACAGCTAGATACAATTTGGTGGAATACGGACACCTAGCAAGCCCGCACTCGTTTAGGGTCTTCAACTTGCGCACCATTTTGAAGAAGTGCCATGAGGACACGTGGGGTACTCCGCTCACTTTGAATATTTTCTTGTACTTTTCAATGAACAAGGGAGACTGCCTCGGAGCTTGACAAGTGGTGCCTTCCTTTGAGCTTCAAGATTTCAGAAATTTTTTGCCAAAGCAAGACACGTTGCGAGCCCACGCTCATTTAAGATATCAAATTTTAGGGACCACCACAAGATGTGCCATGGTGACACGTGGAAATTTGAAAAGTCATAAGGGGTGGGGAAGCATACCATCGAAGGAAACCTAAAATTTTCACCTCTTTGCCTCATACAGGTTAAAATATCAAAATGGCCTGCAAGCCCGATGGGAAATAGTCAATGTTTTGCCTTGGTCAACAATGGAGGTGCACGCTTTCGGAGGAAAAGTAAAAAAAAAATCCCTTTGAGGGAAAAGTATTCAAAGGCATAAAAGGACTCGGGGTTTTTTTGGGACCCACATTAGAAACTTGAAGCGGAAGGGCAGAGCTATGGAGGAAACTTGGAAAATTTTCCTTTTTCCAAAAGAGAGTCAAATGGAAAAATTTCTCTGTGTTTCTTTTGGGACCCACCTTAGGACACTTTTCAAGAGTGGAGGTGCAGAGAAAAATGTATAAATTTTACAAATTTTCAAAGGCTTCAGAAAAGGACAAAAGAAACCCCTGAGCCCGTTTTTGAATCTTCCATGTGGATGGCTCATATTCAAATCAAAGATCAATGGCTACTGAGTGTCTAAATCTGATTTTTCCCCCCATTTTCTCTGTAAATCTCCTAGATGTGTGATTATTCATGATTTCTTGTTGTTTTCTACATGCCAAACAAAGGGGTGAGTTAATTTTGATATCTAAAGTTTGGTAGGAGAGATCTGGAGACTTCTTTTACCATTAAAATGGTTTGACTTTCGGTCCCGATCTAATTTTCTGTTTTTCTTCTCCTGAGCATGCAAGGGGCTAGATTTGATAGATATGGGGCATAAGTGGTTAGGGAATGGATGGAGGTGTGTTTTTTTCTGAGAAAGGAGTTGAATGTGGGTAGAAATAAAATATATTTTCCCTCGAGCACCTGAAGACTTTTACAGATCTGATTTTGCGAATCACAAAAGAATCATGGCGAGCATTGTTGCATTTAACATTTTTGTCTTTTTGAAGGAAGGGGCTCTGATGGAAATGCTATAAAGGGAACAAATTCATTGTGTAAGAGGTTAGAAGTTGGGAGTTTTTGGAAAGATCAGAACTAATTCTCTCCAGTAGAAAAATCTTGACAGAGCCCATCCATTTTGAGAAGTCATCTAAAGAATCCTGTATACCTCTCTTTGTGTCAAATTTGATCCTGTCAAGGTGGTTACAAGTTTACAGCCATTGAAAAGCTTTGAGATTGGTCATGAAACTTTCCCTTGCTGATAAATTTTATCAAACTTTGAGTTATTTTGTGTTAATCTTGAGTAAAGTGTATTTATTTCATTTCTGAATTCATAGGAGTATTTTTTCTTGTTTCTATTGTAATCTTGGACCAAAATATGGTCTAATCACATAGGTCTCATCCTTGTGATAGTTTAGTGGCATCTGCAATTTCATTTATCAGAAGATCCTTCACCTGGGAGTGGGATAAAAGGTTTAAAATCACTTTTCTTTCATTTTGTTGATAGAGATTCTCTGTAAGCCTCAGGGTGTACCTCATACATGACTTGGTTTATATCTTGGTGCTTTATTGGGTCTTCTAACTTGAGCCTTCGTGATAGAATCCCACAGGTTATGTGAAATATTACTAATATGGGCCTCCATTGAAGCACATATTCTAGTTAAGGAAATAATTGAACTTTTGTGGCATTTTGTTGATTTAATTTTTCCATTTTACATATGCTCTCAAGGATGTGGTGAATCAAGTCCATCTTGTCTCCCCTCCCACAAATATTCATTTAAAAATAACCAATCCTACCCATAATACCCCTTTTTGTCATTTGTGTACACAAATGCATAATCTCTGTTACCAAAACATATAGAAACAGACAGGTTCTCCAATGTCTTTAGTAACCTTTTCCTTCTTGTGAAGATATCCCCATGATCTAGAAGCGACAAATTGTGAGAGTCATATCTGGTGTGTTGATCATATTTTCCCTAAGGCATTTTCTATAAAATTTATGGAAAACAAAGGTACTTGTATCTCCTTTTAAATAACAGAGGTTAAAAAATAGGTTCTTTTACCTTGGTTGAAAGGAACAACCTAAAATAGTTAGGATCAGATCACATCCTTTTGAATGTGCTACCCACTCTCTTCAGAGCCTGAGTGCCAACAAGTAAGATAGATTTCTTCCCCGGATACAAAGTTACACACATGATTGTGTATCTGGCTATGAGTGTCTTGTGTAATCCATGATGATGCTCGGTCTTTGAAGGAGTTTAAATTTTGGTACCAACATGAACGACACCATTATTGGGGGTCTATTTTGAAATTTTTTGAGAACTGAATTGTTCATTGAGATTACAGTTCACAATCAGACCATGGTAAATATTTCTTGTATACTCTAAGGTGCTAGTAATATATTTTAAATATCATCCTCTGTTTGACCCTATATGAAGTTTCAATTTCCAATTGTTGTATGAAAATCTTCAATTCTCTAAAAGTTTTCCATGGGTATTCATTGATAAACTTTGGTGAAGAAATATCATATTTTTTCATTTCCAGTTTCTAGCATTGACAAAAACTTGATAGATCATATTTAGTGCATTTGCATAACTAACGTGGAAATCCTTAGTGGATACTCCCTGTTGTTTTGATCTTGAGAAGGACCAGTGTCTTAAAACTTTGTTAAGGTCATATTTGTTACTAACATTTGCAAATTTGGAAGGAAGAAGATCTTTATTCACTAGGGATCCTACTAGGACATTCATTCTGGAGGTAGGAAAAGCAAAATCAGAAGGAAGAAAAGCCTAGCGATTTTTGGGAGAACAACAGACAAGAAGGGGGTTCTCCATTGATCAAAGTGATCAGCCCATAACTAAAGACTACCATTCAAGTGAATCTGAATCAGGTAGCCTCTTTGTGGAATTGAATTCTCCAGTTGGAGAGGGGCCTTCATTTGATTTTGAAAGATTTGGTTCACATTTTGCACCTTCCTTTTCTGAAGTAGATAGGGATTTCCAAGAAGTTAGGCCTTTAGAGGTTGTCCATTTTAAAAGCTACACTCTTTTATTCCAAGGAACCTCTACCACTTATTGATTTTTCACCCCTCCAAGATCACCTCCTCAAATCAATATGGCTCAACCCAGACCTCCATTTGTTTTAAACACCTTTGGACCTATAAATTTTGTGGGAATGGTTGGTTATCCAAATGCAGTACGTCAAGATGTAAGGAATAGACTTCCAAGGTTCCAGGGAAACAATGCTATTACTGGTGATAAACATCTAAAGATTTTTCTCAATATTATGGAATATTTTGAGATTGAGCATGAAGATTTATACATAAAACTATTTGTTCATGCTCTATAGGAGGATGCAAGGGACTAGTATAAAGCATTGCCAAATAACTCTATTGATTCTTGGGCTGAGATGAACAATGCATTCAGATTACAATATGGTGATAGGACTAACCCTAGGTTTCTTCTATTAGAGTTTGAAAACATCAAGAAGAATCCTAATGAGTTAGTACAGGATTTCAACACAAGGTTCAATAAGACCTTGAGGAGATTTCCTGTCAGAATAAGGCCTTGTGATGAATCATGCTTAATAAAATACATAGATGCATTTGATAAAAAGTCTACATACTACTTGAGGGACAAGAACCCTACTAACTTGAGGCAAGAATTCACTATGGCCCTACAAATAGAGAATAGTATCAAGGAAATAGGAAATCCTCCAAAGAGGGAAGGTGTAAATTTTATTAATCCAAAAAAGCCTCAGACAAGCAAGGGTGCTGATTTGGAAGAGGTTGTGAAAACTTTGGTAGGGGCTGTCAAGGATATCTCCTAAAAACTAGCTCAGGAGGAGAAAGGATTTGGTAAGAGTTAATACTAACAACACAAGCAACAAGGCCAAGACATATCTACAAATCATCAAATAACTGATGACAGAGGCAAAGGACCTATTGGATTTAGAAATAGGCTGCCCCAGCGTAGAGAAAATAGAATGGTGCCTAATCCTTTGGCTGCTAGATTTGTTGTTGTGGAACAAACAGAAGTCATTGATTGGTGTGACAAATGTTTCATGCCCCATGCTCCTTGTGAGGAAATTCAGCAAGAAGGAAAAGAAGCAAATGATGAAATTTATGATGATGCCTGCATGATGGAGATCCATGCAAGTTCAACAAGGGAAGAAACCTCAACTGAGGTATAAGTGCTAAAACTAATACTATTTTTTTAGATTACATCCACTGGGTACCTCTTCTTCCTCCCTCTCATACTTTAGAAGTAGTCACTGTACAAGCTTTTTAATTTCCCACAAATGATTTTGAATACTTGAGGGCATTAATGATTGAAAAGTATGATGGAGGATTTCCTTGAGAAGAATATACGTAGCTATTATTGAATGTTTTAGTTTCCCAAGAAAAGGAGCACAATACTAGAAGTAAATATTCCAAGGGGCCACAATCCAAGTCAAAATTTCCATTGCTTACCAAAGAAACCCCAAAGAAAAATGCATCTGGTAGAGAGCTTGTTCTCTGAAGAAAAACTTGTGTTCCTTCCCATTCCCAAAATGAAAAGAATCTCATTCCATCTGATGAATTTGACAATCTTTCCCCTAGTGTTGCTTCTCCAAAATTTGATCCATATGACATAGCCCAAGTTTTGAGCCAAATAAAAGTTCTTGTCCTGATTTCTAAGCTACTTAGGATCCCTCAGTACAAGAAGAGGGCTTTTGAATATTGAGGATTCAAAGGAGAAGAAATCATACAAGGCAGAGATGTAAACAAGATTTAAATGCCCCTTAGTGTTGTAGAGTTGAAAAATCCATAAGTGCTGGAAGAACTGGGAGAACCACCAGAGGTTTATTTGGGAACTTCTTTGGTTAAATCCCAACTGAATGTGGATCCATTTTTCACTACCCTAGTTATCAAAGATAAGTTTTTACATAACGGTATGTTTGATTCCAGAGCTTCATGTAATGTCATGCCTCTTGAGGTCATGAATGAATTAGGTATCAAAGTTACAACAACATATGGGAAGTGCATTTCTATGGACTCTAGAGAGGTTCCAGTTGTGGGGTGTGTCAAAGATCGAATTGTGCAACTTGCATCTCATCTTGGAAGGAACTTAAGGCTTGATGTAGTCATTGTTGACTGCCCTGCACAGTGGGGGATGTTGTTTTCAAGAAAGTGGGTAGTAAGTGTTGGTGGTAGTGTGCAAATGGACATGTCTTATGCCACCATCCCCATTGAAGGAAACCTAGTGAAATTATATGGAGAGAAGAAGATGTTGTATTTGATTGAAGACCCAATCGATTCATCTAAATAAGTTTTGTAAGTAGATGTTGATCTTAACAACTTTGTAAGTTTTTTGGATTTCAGGGAGTATGGAAGTGTTGAAAAGAGAGCTCCTTAGTATATTGTCTTCTCTATGAATTTGGTCTATGATTCAGCCTTGAAAAATGTTAAAGAATTTTACTTAGACACAATGGACGAGCTTCAGAGAAAATGGATGGTTTACAAACTAAACAAAGAAGAGAAAGAGGTATATTTCCAGTTGATGAAAACATATCAGAACCTCTTGGCATGGTCATATCCAGGATGGCAGGTGCTTGAAATTTTTTCCTTGATTATTTTCTCTGAGTTAGGGAAACATCTTTTGTATACTGGATAGTCTATTGTTTGTTACCTATTTTGTGTTTTGGTTCGTCATGGTCCTCAGTGACCTGTTTTTGTTAGTTTCTCTATTTGTTTTTGCAGATGGATCTGTTTCTCTACCCTATAAAGATTACTTCACTACCCAATGGATATTTTGGTACTTGGTCTAATATTCTTCTTGTGGCACTTGCAAGGAGTGACCATCCCCGAGTCGGAGCCAATGTTAGAGCTCAAAATAGTCCCATCCCATCTCTTCGTTTGAAAAATTTATTAATTTACGGCCTCTATCATTTTATCCTTCCCCATGTTGTGGTTGGTTGGTCTTATTGCCATTTTTAATCTACTCCTAAGTTAAAGATCATGTGAGGGTCTGTATTTGACTCATGGTTCCTATGCTCCTTTGGAAAAGCTCTATATTTTGAGTCTCCCATGCTCTGTTCCTTCAAAACTAGCATTTTCCCATTTTCTCCATCTTTCCACAATCAATATCTACTATCCTTACCATTTTTTCCATAAATACTCAAAGAGAAATGAATTGATGTGTCCCCGAGGAACATATTTTAGTCTTGTGACATTCCTAAAATATTTGTACTTGAAGAAAAATTTATTTTTAGGCTCTAATGGTTGTTCCTATATGTTTTACAGTTTAACAGGCATTTCTCTTGGTCAAATTGGCATCATTTAGCCAACAAAGAAACAAGGTATCCTTTGGTTGGATGCGTCTCGGCCGGACACTTCAAAAATTCTATGAAATTGCCTCAACTTTAAAATGTGTCCACGTGGAGGAATGACACTCATATGAGAAATTACTTTCTGGTCTGGCTTTGAAATAGTGTCAGGAGGACACGTGGGGGGTTAGCAGGATAGAGACATGTGGAGGCTTCCATTAGGTTTCCCATACTTAGTTTATTTTCAAAAATGTTTTTGGGAAGTCTAGAACACGTGGAGGAATGATACTCATTTGAAGATCTAATTTTGGGTTTATCCTTGGAGTAGTGTCGGGAGGACATGTGGAGGATTCTGCTATTTTCCCATACTTCGAAAAATTTCAAAAGATTTTTGGGAAGTCCAAGGCATGTGGAGGAATGACACTCATTTGAATATCTCCTTTTGGTTTTTTCCTTAGAGTAGGATTAGGAGGACATCTGAAGGCTTCCGCTGCTTGGCCTGGACTCAAACAAATTTTTATGCAGCTGGATATAGTTTGGTAGAATAGGGACACGTGGTGAGCCCGCGCTCATTCAGGGTCTTCAACTTGGGCACCATTTTGAAGAAGCGGCATGCCGACACGTGGGGCACTCTGCCCACTTTGCATATTTTCTTGGAATTTTCAATGGCCAAGAGAGCCTGCCTCAGTGCTTGAAAAGTGGTGCCTTCTGCTGAGCTTTAAGCCTTCAAACAAATTTTTCTAGAGCAAGACATGTGGCTAGCCCATGCTCATTCAAGATATCAAATTTTTGGGACCACCTCAAGGTGCGCCATGGTGACACATGGAAATTTGAAAAGTCTTAAGGGTGGGGAATCAGACCATCGGAGGAAATATAAATTTTTTTCCTCTTTGCCTCATAAAGGTTAAAATATCAAAATGGCCCGTAAGCCTGATGTGAAATAGTCAATGTTTTGCCATGGTCAATGATGGAGGTGTGGGATTTCAGAGGAAAAGTAAAAAAATTTCCCTTCAAGGGAAAATGATTCAAAGGAATAAAAGGACCCAGGGTTCCACTGGGACCCAAATTAGAAACCTAAAGCGGAAGGGCGGAGTTGTGGAGGAATCTTGGAAAATATTCCTTTTTCCAAAAGAGAGTCAAATGGCAGAATTTCTCCATGTTTCTTTTGGGACCCACCTTAGGACACGTGTGAGGCCCAATTTTCAGGAGTGGAGGTGTGGAGAAAAATGTAAATTTTTTACATTTTCTCAAAGGGGTCAGAAAAGGTCAAAACAAACCCCTGAGCCCGTTTTTGAATCTTCCATGTGGACGACTCATATTCAAATCATAGATCAATGGCTGCTGAGTGCCTAAATCTTATTTTTCCCCCATTTTCTTTGTAAATCTCCTGAAGGTGTGAGTCTTCATGATTTCTTGTTGTTTTCTACATGCCAAAAAAAGGGGCGAGTTAATTTTGATATCTAAAGTTTGGTGTGAGAGATTTGGAGACGTCTTTTGCCATTAAAATAGTTTGACTTTTGGGCCTGATCTGATTTTCTATTTTTCTTCTCCTGAGCATGCAAGGGGCTAGATTTGATAGATATGGGGTGGAAGTGGTTGGCGAATGGATGGAGGTGTTTTTTGTCCGAGAAAGGAGTTGAATGCGGGAAGAAATCGAAGAGGTTTTTCGTCAAGCACCTGGAGACTTTTACAGATCTGATTCTGTGAATCACAAAAGAATCATGGCGAATAGTGGTGCATTTAGAGTTTTGTCTTTTGGGAGAAAGGGGCTCTGTTGGAAATTCTAAAAAGGGTACGAATTCATTGTAAAAGGTTGGAAGTTGGGAGTTTTGGAAAGATCAGTGTTTCACGTTTTTTTTCTTAGATTGTTTCTTTGAATTGTTGAACAAATAGATAGGGTAACAGGTGTAGGAGGAATACCTATTCAAATGTTGGTTGATGGGTTGTTGCACGCACATGACTTCCAAATCCATAGCTGACCATGAGAGCTTCATTTTTTCTAGGAGGAACTACCTGTAATGAAAGCAAGACCACCAGAAAGAATTTAAACTATATGGGCAGTCAACTGCCTAGCGTGAGCTAGATCTAGGAAGTGTGATACTTCTTAGATGGTTATCAGTCCACTATTTTAAACAAATTAATGCATAAAACAAGGTAAATCCTATTTTTATTTTGAAATGATTTAGGTATCTCACTTAAAACACAATAAGAAAATAGATCTAATCTAATAGGCTAAGCTAGAATAGAATCCACAGGTCAAATGATAGGTTCTGGGTTCTGCAGGTCTGATAAAGGTCTCAGGTAGGTCACAAGTGAGTGAGGGTGAGGTAAAATTAGGTGGATAGGTCTCTATTTAAGGCTGTGTATACAAACACAGAGACCGACGTTCGTCAAGTGTGACCAACCACGGTTAGGTATAATCGGTGCCGGTTACTGTGAAATCTGGAAACGTCATAGAATGGGGTTTTGGTATCCTTCGTGATTGCATAAAAGATTTGGTTTGTCGAGACGAGGTATTGGGTGACTGGAATAGGTTTTTACGAGGTTTTGATGAGTTTATGGAGGTACAAAATCTTGGATATGGTCAATAAGGAGCAAGATAAACAATGGATGATAAAATAATGATGAAATGAAATAACCAAGAAAGTATGATGTTGTACTTACTTGGATTTCATTCCTAAAAGTCTATGTGTGAAGGATGGAGGTACCGATGATGGGTTTAAAGGCTACAAGTGATCACCAACTGAAGAAAAACTTCTGCATGGGTTGCATGCACACTCCTCTTGTGCTTAGGTAGATCATAATGTGTCTAGGATGGTTGTGTAGGAGAGGATCCTCAATCTCCTTCCTTGGATGTCAGTGCTTGTTGGAATTAGCTCTCTAAAGATACGTTATCTATTTGAGATGTGTTCTTACTCGTCAAAATTTTTGCTTCCAACTTGCAAGTTCCAACATCCAACCCTGAAAATAAGGTTGTTTTGGGTTAAAAGGGGTAACTGATAGTGGTACGGGTTAACCAGCAACAGTTAGGGGTAACCGACATCAGTCAAGGTGGGATTTCCTAGGTTTACTAAACTTAGGGGGATCCTCTTGATTTCCTCAGATCTTGTGTCTTTATCCCACAGATTAGACTAGGAGCTTCTTGTGAGCATGCGGGAATGTGGTTAGAGGGAGTGTAGGCATTGATTTTTAGGGTTTGGGTAAGTCTTAGTTAGTTATGGTAACTTGCTAAGAAAAGGTCTTAGGTTGGGCTAGCTTGATGAGGTGTCTAATTAAACTGTTTGTGTAGATATTATTTAAATAATATATTTAAACAATAAATATAGTGAGGATAAAGCATTAATTTAATAAAATTAATTAAATTAATATTAGTATGGTGAAGGGGCTCATGGCTAGGTAAATGTAATAAAGGGTGCTTATATGTCGATGGAAAAAAGAGGAGTGTGACCTAATTTTAGTGTCTACATTTTGCCCCTTTTTCTTGTGTAGCTTGTATTGCTAAGCGATGCTAACAAAAATAAGATATGGTTGCCCCATGTGTGGGTGAAGGTGATGCCCCTCAAACTAGGAACTGACGAGGCAGCAGCCTGAAGTAGTGAGTGGTTTGATAAAAGGTAAATGTGAAGAAAAGGAAAGTAGGTACATGGAAATGGGAGTGAAAGGTCTAGTCGGGTGATGTAGGTAATGGGTTAGGGTCAAAGGTAGCAGCAGTCAAATGCACACACATGTATATACTATAGCACGCTATCGGGTTGAAGAGTAGAAATACTCTACATTGTCCAAGGTTGATAGGTTTATCCAAACAAGGGTGAATTGAATCCAGTATCCAAGGTATATGATCAGGTCAGGAAACAAAATGTAGGTTAGGTGTAGGAACGTTTAGGTATGTTTTGGTACACCAAAGGTAGGTTCAGGATAAATGGTCACGGGAATAGGCTAGGTAAGGTCATTGAGTCAATCAACACAGGTAAGAGTGGCACAAGGTATAGCGAGCATATGAGGTCAAAGGTCACTAGCAATGGTCCAGGTAAAAATATCAAAATCACTGCACGGGTAAGGCCAAGGTAGGGGTAAAATAAGGAGGCGTGAACAGCGGACATGAGGAGGTGGAAGAAGGTGGAGGGCTAGAGGTGAAGGTAAAGTGGTCTAGGTAGGTGTAGGGGAGGCAAAAGAAAGAGGAGGTAAGGAAAATGAGGTAAATGTGAGGGTAATGATTATGCAGGGTAACCGACATCAGTCAGTATGAATCTCTGATAGTGTATGGGAACCAACGGCGGTAGTTTAGGGCATCAGATTGACAACAATCAAGGGTTAATCGATGTCAGTCAGGTTGGGTAGGGTATAAAAAGCAAAAAACCCATAGTTTGAAATTCATTTGTGCATTGTGAAAAAGGAGAAAAAGACAAGAAGAAAGAAAAGAGGAAGAGAACAAAAGAGTACTTCATAGATCTTGGTTCGCAAGCCACATAGGCAAGAGTGGTTAAGTGAGAGGTGGGGTCACAAGATTAGATCGAGCGAGGTGATTAGTGGAGAGAGTTAGAGGTCATTTGAGGATGATGGAGGCCAGAGAGGGCTCAAGAGGAGCAGCGCAGAGGCCAGAGGTTCCACCACAAAGGTGGTAACAGGATCAGGTAGGAGTTGAACCTTTGTTTTTGATTTTTTGGTTAAATTGGCTAGAATCGAGGAAAAATGAAACAAATGGGGTTTGGGGGGGAGAATGTCAAAATGGGAAACATGGAGGGTAATGGGTATGAGGAAGGGTAGGGGGTAGGGTAAAATGGTAAGGTAGGAATAATTAAGGGTGGAAAGAGGGATTTGGGTGGGTAGAATAACTAGGAAGGGAAAAAGTAGGGTTGGGAATTTGGGGCAGGTGGCGCGACAGTGTCCAATGTCAGTCAGCTTGTGGCTGACATCCGTAGGTAGAGACCGGTATCAGTCACAAGAACAGTGACAAATGTTGGTCAAGGGGATACTATGGTCGTTCAGGTGATAACCAGGGTTAGTTGATGATAACCGGAGCCAGTTAACCTTAGGTTTCGGTAGGTTTTGGTGAGGTTTAGGTTAGATAGGTTCGGGTAGATGGATTTGGGTAAGTTTGGGTGACGGTTAGGGTAGGTAGTTTTGGGTGGATGGGTTTGCATAGATTTGGGTGAGGGTTAGGGTAGATAGGTTCGGGTGGATGGGTTTGGAGAAAGAGATTAGGTTGGGATGTGGGGTAAAATAGGTAAGTTGGGAAAGGTATATTAATACATTGATTTTATGGGAGGCAGGTGAGAGACGAGCTGCGGATGAGGGCCTGGAAGTCACCCTTGTTATTGAGAGTATGGCCGAGCGCGACATAGGCAGAGTGATAGCATGTTATAGAGGTGGGATTGATAGGGGTGAGGCACTACCAACATGTAGTCTGGGAGGTGATTCTTATGGTTGCCCTCATCGATATATGGGAGTCATCGACCAATACCTTCCATTTTCCGATGAGTGAGATGATGATCACCCTGGAGGACATCTACAGGATCCTGTGGTTGCCCATATTGAGGGCCCAGTTTTATTCTATCTCTTCAGAGGCATCTAAGGAGTTATTGACACCCTTTTTTGGTGAGGGTGTAGCAGACCTGACATTCCATAGCACTAGCATGAGCTATGGAGTGATGTATAGAGCTCATCCATAAGAGATGAGGTTAGTGGTACTTTTGATGGAGGCAGTGTGCTACTTCACATTTTCGGATGTAGAGGGGGGGAGATTCTTGAGGTCATTGATGGGAGTTGTCCATGACGTGATGATACATCAGACATGGTGTACATGAGCACCTGCATTGCTGACATAGGTGTATAGAGAGCTATGGGGCGACTGCAGAGGTTCAACATCTAATTTGTAGTACTACTACATTGCTAGGCATATGAGAACATTGTTTATGTTCAACCAGTGGGGATGCCCTGGGCAAATGTATTCCCATGAATATTTCTGAGAGTTGGGTACAGGAAGTGGGTACCAGCCATGGGAGAGGCTCGAGGTACCAGAGCTACGCATGATGTAGCTTATTACGGGAGGTTGTTGGAGGGGTTGTTTGGGGTGGACATTATTTGGAGGTTGTATGTGGGCTTCCCTTCATATAGATAGTTGGACATGGAGCTAGCTGGGCTATAGATATATCTATGGATAGAGGGGAGGAGATTGGGAGAGCATGAGCGGATACCCGTAGAGTGGGTTAGATGCTAGTTTGGATTGGTCCAGGGTGTACCACCTTTGTTCCCTGAGTACCAGAGAGATGATGTGGAGAGACCTATGTCTCCACCACAACCCATAGTGCTGATTGGGTAGGAGGGAAGCCAGTAGCTGTATAGATTGATGATGTTGAGGTTGTAGATGGGTACATGTAGTGGTGGGTAGCAAAGCTGAGAGCCATAACACTGAGGCTAGGGAAACTAGACTTAGCCACCATCACGGTTTAGAGAGATACCCTACAGGGGCAGGTGACTACTTTAGTGATGCAGCTTGGGATCATGTAGGGGCAACTGACAGATACAAAGGCATAGGTTGCCACATTACAAGCGCAAATAGTGACACTGTAGACTTAGGCAGGGCAGGGAAAGGTACCTGCATAGGTGGAGGTAGGGGGATATGGAGATAGAGAGGAGGTAGGTGAATATAGAAGGAAGATAGATGCCCTACAGGCACAGGTGCAATTTTTATAGGGCCAGTTGGCCAC
The DNA here is from genome assembly GCA_019776745.2 of Taxus chinensis. Taxonomy (NCBI): domain Eukaryota; kingdom Viridiplantae; phylum Streptophyta; class Pinopsida; order Cupressales; family Taxaceae; genus Taxus; species Taxus chinensis. The sequence continues at coordinate 777,670,934 of CM034148.1, read as the reverse complement.
AGTGTAGGGGTAGGTTACGGGTCTGCAGGGCCAGCTGACAGTAGCACAGGCACATATTACTACCCTACAGGCCCAGCTACAGGCACAAGAATAGATTCCAGGGCTGAATCATGTTCTAGTACTAGCACAGAGCTCAATGCAAGTTGAGGGATAGGGTCCCATTATACAGGTACCCACGCAGGTAGCGAGACACATGGCACCTCTACAGACAGTGTCCCTAGCTAGGTTTAGAAATGCCCTAGGAGAGGCACAGTATTACCAAGATCATTTTTTAGCTGTCAGACTAGATGTACCCTCCTATGCTAAGTACAGATCACATCAGGCCTCCAGTGAGAGGACTAGATCCCACACTCACAGTGTGAAGAGTACAAGGGGCCGGCGAGGCTAGGGATAGGGTCATGGTGAGGCCACTAGTGTGCAGAGGCTAGCCCTAGGTGAGGGGCCATCAGTAGGAGGTGAAGCAGGTGCTTGACCCCAAACAAGTGTGGAAGAGGGATCAGGAGAGACACAATCACAAGGAGCATTTCCTGACATTATATGGAGAGATGATTGACCTGTTGCATGTATTATATAAGAGACCGACCTACGTGCCAAAGAGATTTTGTAGTGATTATTGTGTTGTACATGATATCAGCCTACGAGCCGAAGACATTTTTTTATTGGATAGTGGACTACGAGCCGATGATGATTATTTTAGAGATACACATTTATGTGATACGGGTGTACATTGTATTGATACACACATGTATATATGAGGAGATACATAGTATTTAGTGATGTGTTGATGTGTTGATGAGATATTGGTTTATGACTTTTGTTAGATGAGATATGGATTTGTTACTATGATATGGATGGAAATTAGGTGAGTTACGCATGATGGAGTTAGGTCAGTTTAGGCATGGATCGAGTTAGGTTGGTGTAGGCATGGATTGAGTCAGGTTGTTAGGCATGGATCGAGTCAGGTGATAGGAATGGATTGAGTCATATTTAATTAGGCATGGTTGAGCCAGGTCAGTTTAGGCATGGATGACTTAGGTTATAGGCATGGTTGAGTCAGGTTGGTTTAGGCATGGTTGATTCAGTTTGGTTTAGGCATGGTTGAGTTAGGTTGGTTAGGCATGGTTGAGTCATGTTATAGGCATGGATGAGTTAGGTTATAGGCATGGTGGTGTCATTTTGGTTAGCCATGGTTGAGTCAGGTTGGTTTAGGCATGGATTTTCATTTCAGTATTTTGATAACAAATGGTAATATAAATGCATGAGATGTTATAAAATGTGGAAAATGTTGGTTATCTATGAAAATGTGAAATAATGTAAGTGGCACAAGTCATGTGGTATATGGTATATATGTCGAGGTTTTTTATATGAATAGGAAATTAGGTAAAGAGGGGGGGAAATGGTTAGGGTAAAGAGTGGCCGAGCTAACCTTCCCGGGCCCCATGCCCTGGAAGTGCTACCTACATAGTCTTAGTGAAAAGGGACCTTAGACCAATGTAGTTATCCCATAAGCTAGGGAAGAAGATGAAAATGAGTTGGTAGGTTTGTGGTCATATTGTGGGTTTGGGTTTAATAGGTGGGGGTAGATGATGGTAAAAATGTTGTAGGTGAGGGTGACTATGGTGAAAGGGGAGGATGACCCCAAAAGGTAAGCAGTGAGGACCAAGTCCTGTATAAGAAGATCAAAAGGTAATGAAGAAGAGAAAATATAAGAGGGGGCAAGAAAACCACCCTATTGGAAAGGATCAAAACATACGAAACACATCTACAGAGAGGCTTGTGAACGTAAGACCCTAAAGACATTACATGATTGATAATTCTAAGAGTGACGAATAGTCACATGATCACCAAATTTCATAGGTTTAGTAGGTCCCTTGAGGTATGAAGTGAAAAGACAATGGGTAAAGAGGTGCAGGATATTGGGTCATAAAATGGGAAGTAGAATGCCTTGGGCAATAAAGCCAAGATCATAATAGGCAAGTCCATGACAAAAAAGCTTTTTTTTTTCTTTTTCTTTTCTGTTTGACTTTTTATATAGACTGATCAATGCAGTAAGTCTATACAGGAGGAATATATGTCTCTTTCAGGTCTTCGTGAAGCTGATCAATGTGGGAAGCTTCTGAAGTTTGATTTTTGAGAAAATAGTCCTCTTTTGGAAAGACTATGTAGAGAGTTGCAAGATTTTTATAGCTGTCCTTCAAGGGAGCAGTCTACTCATAGTGACAATTAAAGGCGGAAGATGTCCTTTTGAGGGATTCATCTTTTGTATTGGAATTTTAACTCAAGGAGTTGATCCCTTATTTTGAAAGATGTCCTTCTAAGGGATTCATCTTTTTTTTTTTGGCTTTTAAGTCATGGACGAGACTATAATGAAGCAAAGCATTTGGTTCTTGTTGAGAAGGAAAGGGTGAATGACCATGGGATCTCATCTAAAATAAAATGAAAAGTATCCATGAGAATCATGTCATGTGCAAAGTTGTGGTGCACATATTTAAGATAAGGCAAAAGGGTGATGGGTAATCACATGATTCTTGTTTAATCGTTAGGAAATGGATGGAGTGGATAGCACTCAAGGGATGAGCCTATAAAGAGACACAGGGTGAGCTAGGACAACAAGTCAACAATAGAATGGTCGAAGATGTAATGCGTTAAGGGGCTCAGGTTCAGGTTTACCCTCAAGTGAGGACAAACGATAGGCACCCGATCCCTAGGTATGAGTTACGATGTATGGTCCAAGCTAATTAGGAGAAAATTTTCCCCATTTGTTTTTTTCTTCTTTGGTTACATGTTGATTTTCATTCAAAACAAGTTAACCAACTTGGAAGGTTCATTCATGACCACGTTTGTCATAAGCACGTTTGATACATTGTTGATAAACTTGAAGGTGATCCAGAGAGTTAAGACGATGTTTGTATAATAACTCTAGTTGTGTCAAGCGGTCCTGCAAAAAGTCATCATCAGTAAGCATGTCATGGAGAGAAATGTGAAGTGAGGGGATCTGGACTTCGAGAGGTAGAACAACCTCAGTACCGTAGACTAGTGAAAAGGGTGTAGCCGTAGTGGAAGTGTGAATACTAGTGCAGTATGACCATAGAGAAAAAGGAATGTGCATATGCCAATCCTTCCCAGTATCGTCAACCACTTTCATGAGAATTTTATGGAGGGTTTTGTTAGTGGATTTGGCTTGGCCATTGGTTTGTGGGTAATAAGGTGAGGAGAAACTAAGCTGAATGACGAAGGCGTCACAAAGTTTTTGCAATGTTTGGTTTTTGAATTGTTTTCCATTTTCAGTGATGAGGCGATGAGGGACACCAAAGTGACAAATGATGTAATGGTTAATGAACTCACATATTTTCTTAGCTTTTGTGGACATGAGTGGTATGGCTTCCACCCATTTTGTGTAGTATTCGGTAGCAGTTATGATCCATTGATGGCGTTGGGAAGAATGAGGATTGATTTCTCTGACAAGATCCAAACCCCATTGAGAGAAAGGCCAAAGGTCACGAGTGACCTATAAGGCATGAGTGGGTGTATGATGAAGGTTGGAATATTGTTGAAATTTCACCTAGCATTTGACATAGTCACAACAATCATGGTTAAGGTTCAGCCAGTAATAGCCAAGGTGAAGAATACACTTAGCAATAGAAAGGCCACTAAAGTGACCTCCACATATGCCATCATGAACCTCCTTGATGGTATAAGGAAATTTAGAACATGTGAGGCATCGTAAGAGAATACCATCAAAACCATGCTTATAGAGGATTCCCCCCAGGATAATGAAATGGGAGACCTTCTTAAGGAAGGCGCGTTGTCCGTTATGGGTGAGATCAGGAGGTAAGATGGAGAGGGAAATGTAGTCGAAGTATTATGTATACCAAAGGTCACTCGGGTCAGGGGTGCCAGTTCTGATTGAGTAAACATTGTGAGGTAAATAAGAAGGAAAATGGAGGCATTGTACAGTGACATATATTTTGGAATTGGTAGGGGAAGCGGGTATTTGGGAAGCTAAGTAGGCCATAGTGTCTACAAATTTGTTGGTTGACTATGGGATGGTTTGAAGGGTGTAACAATCAAAGGTGGTCAAAAGTATGTCTACATGATGTTTATACTTTTGAAGTATCTCGTTATGACATTGGTATATACCATTGCCTTGTTTTATGACCAATTGTGAATCACCAAAGATGTGGATTGATTTGACATCGAGGGCATAGGTGGTCTCGAGACCTAGTATGAGTGCTTCATACTCAAAAATATTGTTAGTGCATTCAAAGTCTAGTTTGAAAGACAAAGGCATGAGTTCTCCATCCAAAGGGACAAGGATAACACCAGCTCCACCCCCACGCTGACACTTGGAACCATCAAAGAACAGTGTCATTTTGGTAAGGGGGTTCATCCAAGAAAAGGGTAGTAATGGATAAATCGAGAAAATCAAAATTAGAGAGTTGGTCCCCGAAAAGAGGTACATCAGCTAGTTGGTCAGCGATAGCCTGGCCCTTAATGGACTTTTGGTGAATGAATTTGAGGTCAAGATCACCTAAAATCATAAGCCATCATGCGGTGCGCTGATTTTGATATGGTTTGGCATACATGAAGTGTAAAGGGTCAGTGTTGGTCACAACATAGGTTTTGTGGTTGAGTAGGTAATGGTGGAGTTTGGTGGCAACAAAAACTAAGGCTAAGAAAAGCTTTTCTGGGTGGTTGTATCGAGTTTCATAGTCCAAAAGAGTATGGCTTATGTAATAAACCACCTACTCCCTATGTTGTTCATCATGATGAGCAAGCATGTCTCCCAAGGAATGATCAATAGCTGATATCTATAGGTAAAGAGGTTGATCGTATTTCGGTGGAATGTGTACGGATGGTTGGAGAAGGTTTTTTTTTAGGGCCTCAAAAGCTTTTTGATAGTCATCATCACATTTAAAGAAGACATCCTTCCTAATAAGATGATGAAATGGTTGACACCGATCCGATAATTATGAAATGAAATGGTGAATGGATTGCAATTTACCTTGCAGGCTACAGAGTTGTTTGAGGTTTGTTGGTGGAGGCATCTCTAGAATGGCATTGACTTTAGCAAGGTAAACTTCTATACCATGGAGGGAAACAATAAATCCCAAGAAATTTCCTGAGAGAACTGCAAAGATGTACTTTTTAGGTTGAAGATGGACACAATATTTAATAAGGTGATCAAAGATGGTTTCAAGGATAGCGAGGTTCTTAGTGTGGCATTTAGATTTACCCAAGACATCATCCACATAATCTTCCAATATACGATGCATGATATCATGGAAGATGTAAGTCATAGCACATTGATATGTAGCACCAGTGTTTTTAAGGCCAAAGGGCATGACTCGATAGCAAAAGGTTCCCCAAGGGGTAATGAATGCGGTCTTGTGCTGATTTTCTAGGGCAAGCAAAATTTTGTTATAACCCGAGAAACCATCCATGAGTGAGAGCATCTCGTGACCTACAGTAAGGTCCACTAGTTGATCAATACCGAGTAAGGGAAATTCATCTTTCGGGAAAGTGAGGTTGAGGTCACAGAAGTCCGTGCAAATGTGGAGTCCCCCTATTCCTTTAGTGACATGGACAATGTTAGAAACCCAACAAGGATAATCAATGGGTAATATGAAGGAAATGGAAAGAAGCCGTTGAATTTCTTCTTTGATAAGAAGAGCAATGTGAGGGTGCATTTTACTTAGCTTTTTTTCGATAGGTTTGGCATTAGGAATGGTTAAGATATTGTGGGCCACTATGGTGGGGTCAATACCGGGCATGTCTATGTAAGACAAAGTGAAAGTGTGACTATGATCTTGGAGAAAGGAAGTGATGGCTTCCTATTAAGCAACATCTAAAGATTGTCCGATATTTAGGATGTGTGGGTGATCCTGAGTATGAATTTTGATCTCAATAGTCAATTCATTCAACATGGTTTACGTCTCACAGGGTAACAACCGATGAATATATGATTCTTCTGCACCAAGGTAGGTGAGTATGCATTCATCATCCTAACATTGAACGACATTAATGGTAGGTGTGTCGTCATCAATCATCTCAACATACAATAATGGGAGAGTGCAAGGGGCCTCGTCTTCACGTTGATAAGTCAAAGGCCCAAAGGAAATGGTGTTTATGAAGAAAAAAGTTAGGAGGGATAGATTCAGGATCCATTGAATCCATCGGTGAGGGTGGTGATGAAGGTGGAGATGGGCTAGGGTCCTCAATGAATTCAATGCGGACATGTTTGGCAGAAGGGTCAGGAAAGCCAATACCACTCCAGTCATTATGTTTGGGGGTGGTACATGGAATAACGGTATGGTGACATTGCTCATAAAATCCAAAACCCTTCTAGGCACGGCGGTGCAGGAAGGTGTGGGTGAAACGGTGATTGGTAAGTGATTAGAAGTATGTGGGAAATGGGCGGGGTTGTGATGGTGGTTCAGGTGTGTAGGTGGTAGTATTAAGTCCCCCATAGGTGAGACTAGTATGAAGATGAGGAGTACCATAAAGGAGGTTTTCTCCTATACAGTGATCATAGCGAGGGTGTTGGTGAAGGATTCCATACTCGTGTGGAGTAAGGAAGTTGTTGACGCTATATAGGTGGTATTCCCCCAGAGTGAGGTGTTGAAAAACACCTTCCAAGGGATCAGTGGTTGGTATGTGGGTAGCTGGTATGGACAATGTGTCAGAGGTCGATGCGGAGGTGGTGTTAACGGATTGGGAAGTGAATGGGTAAGCCGTGGAGGTTACAGTAGTGGTAGGTGTGGAGGAGGTAAACATGGTGAAAGCAACAGCTATACTGGTGAGTGTGGGTGTAGGTTTAGGTGAAGCGGTAGTGGTTGCAGAAGTAGATGGTTTGACCAGTATGAGTACATCATTGGGCCGGTAAAGCATGTTGCATGTTTTGAAAGGTGATGGGTCAACTAGAATGGTATAAGTGTGTCCTTCATGTTCAAAATTTACAAAATGATGCAAAGTGGAGGGAACACAACCCATGAAATGGATCCAAGGTCTACCAAGCAACAATTTATATTGGAATCCCCCCTCTAAAACATAAAAAAATTCTGGAATAGTGCAGGGGTCCACGCGAATGTGAAGGATGAAAGTGCCTAGTGTGGAGGTGATAACATCGTTGAATGAATGCAACATGACCGGATGTTTGTGCATGTAATTTTCAGGTATGCACATTTGAGAAAATGCATGGGATGAAATGATGTTATTGCTAACACCTCCATCAATCATCACACGACATACCCGTATGTCATCAATGTGGACAAAGATGAAGAGGGCTAGGTATGGGTCATCGTTTTGGTATGGCATGATCTCTACCTCTAAGAATCTGAGGGAGGCCACTTGGTGAACAAGGTGAGGTGATGATGAAGGTGGTAATTTGGTGAGGGAGGCTACATGATAAGGGTGTGATAATGGAGGCTATGGGTGTAGGGTCATTGGGTAAAACCTCAATAGATTGAAGAACCTCCATGAGAGCTTGATGATGGGATTCCAAGGTTTGGATGAGGTCATATAAGGACATTTTGAGTGGAGATTGGTGTAATTGTTTGAGCATGGTGCGATGTGTGACACTATTAGAAATGGGGTATGTGGGGCCACAAATAATTATTTTAGGTATGGGGGTAGATGGTATGTTGAGTATAGGATTGGTTAGTGGTTTAGCTACCTTTTCTTTACCCTTCTACACATGTATAGTGACGTGTACAATGTTTATTTGAGGGAATTTGTCAAATGGAGGTGTAGGGTAACTGGTATAACAACATGAAGGGCAAAAAACTACTAGAGGAGAAAAGCCCAATGAGGTCAGTTGGGCATAGTGACATTTGGGTGGTGGTGTGGCAAGTTCTTTGATGCAAACCATATTAATTTCAAACTTTGTGTGAGGTTCTTAGAGTTTTGAAGGTGGAGGTTGTGGTTGTTGAGTGGGTAGTGTGGGAATGGGTGTTGGTGAAGAAAGATCCTCATCAAGAAGGTCATCATCATCAAATTTGGTTTCTGGTGGATTCAATTGGATAGTGAAATTTTTCAAGGCCTTGCAATTTTATACATCATGCCCTGCCACACGATGGTATGCACAAATTTTGGTATCATCAAAGTCCTTTGGGTTGGGGCTGAGGGGGTTGTAATGTCGGAGTGGTGGTAATGTGATAACAGAAGTCTCAAGGAGGTTGGTTAAAATTTTGGCATAGGATCCTGCTAGTAAATCACAATGGGAAGTGAATGTGGGTTTGGGTGTAGGTGTGGTTGGTTGTTTGGGAATTATTTTTGGAAGACTAGGAACAGATAAAGCCATGGGTTTAGGCGTCAGTGTGGTTTGAGGTATCATTTGGGTTCATTTGGTTAGGGGTACAATAGATGGATGGGTAGGAGGGTGTGGGGTTGTTTTGACTACCTTGTTGTGTGGTAGTGGGGTTTTGTTTTAGGGTTGCACCTTCTTGGGTAAAGTTGATGTGGGTATACGGGGTTTAGAAGGAAAAGCAGATGGAGGAAGAGGGTGAGTTACCCATGGGGATAATGGGGGTGCTATGAAGGTAGATGACGTGGGTCGTGCTTGGGGTGAGAGGTTCAATGACTAAAGTGTAGTAGGTAGTGAAGTAATGGCAGAAGGTATCAGAGGTATTGATGGTAAAGAGACTACAAGTGTGGGTATGAGTCGTGTTATGTGCCTGGGTAGGTTAGAGATCTATGAGGAAGCATGGGGTTGTTGTTTTTTTTGGTTATGAATGGGTGAGGGGTGCTTGACCATGTTGGGTAGCTGAGGTCTTAAGGAATACGGGACACTTGTACAGGTGTGATTGGTGTGGTAGGGGTTTGAGGTTGATGAGTTTGTTTCTTTAGTTTGTGTGTTGGATTAGGTGTGGTATTGACATTGGAGGATGTAGCTAAATCTAGTTTAATAGGTGGATGAGTACGGTTGGTGGTCAGGGTGACCCCTAAAGTGGTAATATGTTTAGTGGAGGTAAATGTTGTGGGTATGGGTCTGGATTTCGGTATAGGTTGGGTTATGGGTAAGGGTGTGGTATAGTGTGAGTACTAGCGGATATCGTGGAAGGGGCTGCAAAATCAGTGGTTATATGTGGTTTGGTGGGTGGAAATGTGCTTGGGTAGATAATGGAGGTGTCATCGAGAGATCTCTGCATTTGTGTTGAGACAGTGGGTAAGAGGTGCCCCAATAATAAATCGCTATCCACATAATCCAAGTGATAAGCCAAATGTGAGAATGGCATGTTTTTGGGTGGAGTTGGTGAAGACTTAATGGGAATTCCCATAAAATTTGTCTTAGATACGGGGAATTGGCTAGCTTCAACTTCTGTGGGTAAGAGAGCTGAAAGTAGGTCTGTTGGATGTTGGGTAGCTGATGGAGAATGCTTGCCAAGAGGAAAGGTATCTCCACTGGGTCTATAATGGGTGGAAGAGATGATGGGAGTTCCTCAATAAGTGGAGAAATGGATAGGTGCTCCTTTGCGGGTGGAGGAGGTAATGGGTGCTCCTTTACGAGGGGAGAAGATAATAGGTGCTCCTCTGTGGGTGGAGGAGGTAATGGGTGCTCCTCTATGGATGAAGGAGGTACGGTAGGTAAAGGTTTGCTACGTGGAGAAGCTAGGGGTGAGATGGTCTCAATGTCAGCAGAAGACTCTTCCGAAGGTGATGTAGGAGATGAAGGGTGTTCTTCTATTGGTGAAGGAATAGTGACGGTTGGTTCTAATGTGGAAGGATAATTATGGGCTAGGATTTCCTCTATGGAAGGGATGTGAGGTAATTGAGATGTGACTGGTACCTCGTTCAATATTATGTGAACCTCACGGGTATGGGTATCGTGAGTGGATGTCTCACCAGTTTGATTGGATGAAGGGGCATGATTATAAAATGGTTTTTTAAATATTTGTAGATTTTGGTTAGGGGTGGCGTTGGGATTATCCACAGTCAACTCACATTTATCAAGCATTTCTTGGACAATATACTTAAAAGTGATGTAGTTTCCATCACTATGACCCTTCACTTGGGGATAGTTACAGAAATCTTGTTCCTTATACCATGCAGGCATGGGGGCGAGACATGGTCAAAACCAGTGTGTGATTTTATGGGTGGAAGGGCTATGAAGCTAGCTTTGATGAGCTTTTCTAAGACAAAAGAGTAAGGTTCCCCAATTGGGTATATTTTGGTTGTTCTTGTCTGAATCAAAAAGTTTGTACGGGTGATAGATTAGATGAGGGTGTAGCTTGATTGGATGGATGAGCTAGGTCAGCCTTGAGTATCACTGTGTTAGCAGTACCTTTAGCCTTTGAGTAATTGGTTGGAGGTTTAGGAAGAAGAGGAGGTTTCAGTCGACTTGAATGCCGAATTATTATTTCGTAATTGGATTTTTCTTCTCTTCGATGGTGCGAATCTCTAACTTTTGTGCCATAGTGAATGCCTCATAGAATGTTTAGAAATTTTGGACCTACAGGGTCGGGGAGATATGTTTGGCACAAGCTCGAGTGAAGAGCTCGATGAGTTCAGTTTTTGGAAATTAAAAGGTAAGTTGATTGATTAGGCTGTATCAACAAGTGACAAAATATATGATAGATTTCATCCTCATACTGATGTGTGGAATATAGATCGGTCACGATAAATTTCTTGGCGATATTGCTAGAAAAAACTATCCAAAAAAGCTTGGGGCTACCTGATTGAATGAAAATATGGAGTGTTTGGGTAACCCAGTATACCAGTCTAATGTAGGTCCAGTGAGGGACATGGGAAAATTTCTCAAAAGTAAGGCATCATCATGAGCAATCAAATAACATCCATGTTTAAATGAGTGCAAATGTTTTTTGTGGATCTTCCTTACTATTGAAGTGGTTTAATTTAGGCATTTCCCAATGCACAAGGTACGAATGAATGGGAATGAATGGGTGAATAGGTTCATTACAAATCTCATCATAAGTGAGAGTGTTGCGGGTGCTGGAAACCGATGCCTCTAGTGTCTTCATCTTATCCATCATTAATTTAATTAGGTCATTGGTGTCGTTGTGATGATTGTATGCCTCATATAACATGAGGAGGTTGGTTTTGGGTATATAATGGGGATGGCATTCCAATGTATGGGGCTACCATATAAGTTGGTGAAGAAGAAGGTAATGAAAATAGGGGGTACATACCTGGAATGAATAATAGATGAAATAAGAGGTTGTTGGTAGTATGTATATGGGGATGGAAGGGTCGTGGTAACCCTAGTAGCAATAGGGGCTAATGATTGTGGAATGGAAAGAACTACGTTCTGAAATGGTTTAGGAGTCACCAACACTAGAGGTGGGAATGTAGCGATAGGTATGTATGAGACATTAGGGGTGGATGAGGTCGTGTTTGGGGTAGTCACCGAGGGTATGGTGGATGTCTTGGGTGCTACAGAGGTAACAAATGTGGCATTCATAGCGGGTATAGGACCTAAATGTGAAACAACTAGGGGTAAAGTGGAAGTGGGTAACATTGAACCATATAGAGCTGATATGGAAGTGGGTGTGAGAGTCAGGGGGATAGATACGAGCATGTCGTATATCAACTGACCCAAGGTGTCTCGGGTGGACGAGTGGGAGAGGTAAAAATGCAAGGCAACAGGGTTTTTGTCAAGGAGTCATGCAAACTCCTCATCTTCGGTAGCAATATTAGTAGGCTAGATAGGATCCATGGTTGGTGATAAAATAGAAGGTGGTGAAGGACTAGGTGGGAGTAGTTGGCAACTGGCATGGAACACAAGGGTGTTTTCTTGTCTTTCGGTCAGTACCATGTGAACCAGTACTGATCAGGTGGGGCTACTTTCTCTGTAAATGGTACAGAGAATAGTAGGAAAAAAGAAATGGATGAAGTAACAAATGGAGGGTGGAATGTGAAATAGGATAACTGATGCTGGTTAGGTAAAACTGATGTCAGTCAGGGGTAACCACTACTGGTCACTGTAGAAAATTGGTCTTCAGTAATCAGTGAGGTAGAAAGCAAAAACCTAACAGGCATGCCAAATCTGGGCATGTGTAAAACGTTAATGGGAACAAAAAACAATAGTGACAAAGACTCGAAAGTGGAAAAAATTGAAGTGGGAATGTCCTTTTGAGTAGGTTAGCAAAAGGACCTGGAACCGACTTCGGTTGAGTTTAATTGATGGTGGTTAGAGGTAACCGATGATGGTTACTGTGAGATTGAAATAGTGATGAGAAAAAGTGGTTGTGAATTAGAATTTGATGTGGAATCACACCCAAAATTCTAGGAATGATGGTGATATGGCCCAGGAACACTCAAGTGAAGCCGGAATACACCAGCTATGATGAGGAGAGTGGAAGGATGAAAAAAAAAGATGAACGTGATCTTTTCACCGCAAAACGCAAGCCAAGAAGAAACACTAAGAAAATGTGATCCTAAGAGTGCCCTTTTCTATTATGTTTGTTTAGCTTATGCCACTTAGGGACTGACACATGAATTGTGAAATAGAGTTTTTTGGTGAGGATGGCTTCCTACAAAAGAAGGATATCTAAAGGGTGAGGTTTCAGGTTTGTTATGGTGGGGGCGAGCTTCGCTCTACAGTATGAATTGATAGAGTAACGAGCTGGGTGCCCACTGTGTCATGATCATGTGATCACCTATAGCTTCTTCCAAGTAAGATGTTGTTTAAGAATGTATGTATTTGAATTTTTTTGTGGTTTGGTAAGACTCAAAGAAAGAGAAAAGGATAGAAGTTCTTTTCTACGATTTGTTTGTTAACCATCAACTAGTCATGACCTCCAACATATAGGTTGACCTCATTTAATGTGATCTAATGGAGAAAATCAGAGTGAAATGCAATGATTTTAAAACCCAAATCGAAAATGTGAAATTGGATGACACAATAAGATGAGTAGGAAGAGGGATGCTCTTTCACTAAAATGTAGAAAAGATGAAGAAATGATTCTATTTAAATACACCAAAAGAAATGTTTCCTTTAGAGAAAATAGAAAGAAAGAGTTTATTACTAGGGAGAAAAATTAGTGTGTATGATTTTAGAAGGGAAACAAACACGTAATTTTTTCCTAGGAATGAATGAAATGTAAGCAACCATGGATGGGTTCCACCAGGTGTACCAAAATGTTTCACCTTTTTTTTCTTATATTGTTTCTTTGAATTGTTGACGAAACAGATAGTGTAACAGGCATAGGAGGAATACCTGTTCAAATGTCAGTTGAATGGTTGTTACACACATATGACTTCTGAATCCATAGCTAACCATGAGAGCTTCCTTTTGGTTATGAGGAACTACCTTTAATGAAAGCAAGAACACCAAAAAAAATTTAAACAATTTGGGCAGTGAACTGCCTAGCGTGAGCTAGATCCGAGAAGTGTGATAATTCCTAGATGGTTATCAGTCCACCGTTTTAAAAAAATTAATGTTCAAAAAAATATAAATCCTATTGTTATTTTGAAATGATTTAGGTATCTCACTTAAAACAAAATAAGAAAATAGATCTAATATAACAGGCTAAGCTAGAATAGAATCCACATGTCAAATGATAGGTTATGTGTTCTGCAGGTTTAATAAAGGTCTCGGGTAGGTCACAAGTGAGTGAGGGTGAGGTAAAATTAGGTGGATAGGTCTCTATTTAAGGCTATGTAGGCAAACACAGAGACTGGCGTCAATCAGGGGTGACCGACCGCGGTTAGGTATAACTGGTGCCAGTTACTGTGAAATATGGAAACGTCACATAATGGGGTTTTAGTCTCCTTCATGATTACATAAAGGATTTGGTTGGTTGGGAAAAGGTTTGGGTGACTCAAAATGGTTTTTATGAGGTTTTGATGGGTTTATGGACATACAAAATGTTGGAGATGGTCAATACGGAGCAAGATAAATAATGGATGACAAAACAATGATGAAATGAAATAACCAGGAAAGTATAATGTTGTACTTACTTGTATTTCGTTCCTAAAAGTCTATGTGTGAAGGATGGAGGTACTGATGATGGGTTTGAAGGCTGCAAGTGATCACCAACTAAAGAAAAGATTATGCATGGGTTGCATGCACACTTCTCTTTTGCTTAGATAGATCAGAATGTGTCTGGGATGGTTGTGCAGGAGAAGATCCTCAATCTCCTTCCTTGGATGTCAGTGCTTGCTATAATTGGCTCTCTAAAGATGTGTTATCTCTTTGAGATGTGTTCTTACTCATCAACGTTTTTTCTTCCAACTTGCAAGTTCTAACGTCCAACCCTGAGAATAAGGTTGTTTTGGGTTAAAAGGGGTAACCGACAGTGGTCCTAGTTAACCGACAATGGTTAGGGGTAACCGGCGTCGGTCAAGGCGGGATTTCTTATGTTTACTAAACTTAGGGGGATCCTCTTGATTTTCTTGGATGTTATGTCATTATCCCGCAGAATAGACTAGGAGCTTCTTGTGAGCATGCGAGAATGTGGTTACAGGGAGTGTAGGCATTGACTTTTAGGGTTTGGGTAAGTCTTAGTTAGTTATGGTAACTTGCTAAGAATAGGTCTTAGGTTGGGTTAGCTTGGTGAGGTGTCTAAGTGAACTGTTTGCGTAGATATTATTTAAATAAGATATTTAAACAATAAATATATTGAGGATAAAGCATTAATATAATTAAATTAATATTATTAGGGTGAAGGGTGTCATGGCTAGGTAAATGTAATAAAGGGCGATTATATGTCGAGCGATAAAAGAGGATTTTGACCTAATTTTAGTGTCTACAATCAGAACTAATTCTCTCCAGCAGAAAAAGCTTGATAGATCCCATCCATTTTGAGAAGCCATTTAAAGAATCTTGTATACCTCTTTTTGTGTCAAATTTGATCATGCCAATGTGGTTACAAGTGTACAACCATTAGCAATCTTTGAGATTGTTCTGGAAACTTTCCCTTACTAATAAATTTGATCAAAATTTGAGCTATTCTTTGGTAATCTTCAGTAAAGTGTATTTATTTCATTTCTGAATGCATACAAGTAGTTTTTCTTGTTTCTATTACAATATTGTACCAAATAATGGTCTAATAACACATGTCTCGGTCCTTATGATAGTTTAGTGGCATCTTCAATTTCATTTCCCATAAGGGCCTTCATCTAGGAGTGGGATAAATGGTTTAAAATCACTTTTCTTTCATTTTGTTGATAGAGATTCTCTGTAAGCCTCTGGGTGTACCTCAGGTGTGACTTGGTTTATATCTTGGTGTTTTATTGGGTTTTCTAACTTGAGCCTTCATGATAGAATCCTAGGGGTTGTGTGAAATAATGCTAATCTAGGCCTCCATTGAAGCACATATTTTAGTTCAGGAAAAAATTTAACTTTTGTGGCATTTTTTTGATCAAATTTTTCCATTTTGCATATGCTCTCAAGGATCTGGTGAGTCAAGTCCATCTTGTCTACCCTCCCACCAAAATTCATTTAACAATAACCAATCCTACCCATAATACCCTTGTTTGTCATGTGTGTACACAAATGGATATTCTCTATTACCAAAACATATAGAAACAAGCAGGTTCTCTAATGTCTTTAATAACCTTTGCCTTGTGAAGATATCCCCATGATTTGGAAGTGACAACTCATGAGAGTTAGATCTGGTGTGTTGATCATATTTTCTCCAAGGTCTTTTCTATAAAATTTATACAAAAGAAAGGTACTTGTATCTCCTTTCAAACAACAGAGGTTACAAATTAGGTTCTCTTACCTTGTTTGAAAGGCACAACCTAAAATAGTTACGATCAGATCACATCCTTTTGAATGTGCTACTAACTCCCTTCAGAACTTGAGTGCCAACAAGTCAGATAGATTGCTTCCCTGGCTACAAAATGACATACATGATTTTTTGTCTACCTATGAGTGTCTTGTCTAATCCATGATGATGCTCTATCTTTGAAGTAGTTTAAATTTTGGTACCAACAGGTTGTGCCTTTGAATTTGCACTGATTAGACACATGGAAGCCTCTACTATCTCTTCTCTCCTTATCTAATTCAATGGCTGGTTCTACCCTCTTTTTCAAACATGGGACACGTGGAAGCTCTGCGCACATTTGGGAACCTACTCCAGATTTTAAACTTGAAGTTACATTGAGTTGATGCATAGAGGCTTCTTCCGGTCCTAGACGTTTCAACAAATGACTCTATCCTCCTTTTTTACTCTGGCCATGTGGTGAACCCACACTTCTTTGGAGACTACACCTTGGGCTTAACCTTTGGAGTTGTGGTGATGAGGCATGTGGCACCTTCATGGGTCTGCGAATTTACATTTGGAAAAAAGACTTCACAAGGCTTACAGGCCTAAACATGAAAAATACGTCATTTTTTGAAACATGAAAAAGTTCCAAAATGCCCCGTAGACCCGCCGGCCTGAATTTACACTTGGGAAAAATATCCTTTGTGGCCTCACAGATCCGCTTAGTAAAAGAAATCATCCCCGGATCTGCCAGACCGCATTTTCCACTTGTTCCTTTTGCAAAAAGTGCAAAAATACCAAAATATCTCCCAGCCACCCCACCGGTCCACAATCTTCCCTTGGCAAAAAATATTCCCTGGGCCCGATGGCCCGCTTTTGGCAAAAAATCCTTCCAAGGCCCATCAACCTGCCATTTGTAAAATATGAGAAGTTAGAAGGACTTATTTATATTTCTAGAAAGGGGAAGAAAATTCATATATGATGGAAACACTTTCAAGGGACCTTAAATGATTAAAATATATAAAAATTCTGATTGAATCACAAATAGGGGGGATAATGGTGTTAGTTGACCAAAAATAACTGTGAGCTTATTTTGGTCAACAATTTGATGAATCACGGGGATCACCTACCTGCTAGGTGAAATGATCAGTTTCCTAGAAGCATGCATTGGGCATGGATTCATAAATGATAGTCTGATAAACAAAAATCTGATCATAACCTCTAAAACATGATCACTGAGCCACTTGGAACACCACTGAAACTGGAGCTGATCTCACTAAATGCTACCTCCAATGTACTATGCACGAGAAAAAAAAAAACACAACACACTATGTAAAAAACTAGAAATCATACACACCCCAAATGGGATATGCAGAGTGTGCACAAGAACTTATTCTACTGAAAGAAAACTTAAACTAACCTATGCTAATTGGGAGAAAAAAAGGGAACTCAAACAAATCTTGCAACTGGTAGGAGAATAGCTTCCTTTTCTCAAAAAGGGCAGCCATGCAAATTATTTGACACTGAATATAGTTACTTGTATGAGTGAAAAACTAACTATAAGCTGATCCTCCACCAAAATCATCAAGGTATCAGCTGGAAACAAGAAAAATTCCTCTTTTACTTGTTTTGCATTTGGATTGAAAAGGCATTGCAGCTGATCCTTGGTACTTTGATACTCGTCCTCATGCCCTGAAGTGGGCATGACTAGTTTTGGCTTCTCCCTTGGCTCTAGTGAATCCAAGTACCTTATAGGTCATGGTATGGTATTTTGAATGTGCCCATGGTTCTAAATTTCAACTCCAAGGAAGGAGTCTTCTCACAGACCTTCCTAGATGAATGGTGTGAGAGAGATGGGATTCTCGTGCTCTTTTCCTTCATTCTCCTATGAAGAACATGGAAGATGCATATCTTCCAACCTTGGTTCCAGAGATCATGAAGTACAGGTTGTTTTCCTTGAATTCTCTCCTTC
Organism: Taxus chinensis; assembly: GCA_019776745.2. Lineage (NCBI taxonomy): Eukaryota > Viridiplantae > Streptophyta > Pinopsida > Cupressales > Taxaceae > Taxus > Taxus chinensis. The sequence goes on along the minus strand of CM034148.1, from coordinate 777,653,291 downwards.
ATGGTAGTAGGCTCATGTGCTTGGAAGGTAGATGATGGAGGAGAAAATCATGTGCTCTCCTCAAGTTCCTCACCATTGAAGCAATCCTCCAAGTCTGACAGATAATCTGCCTCCTCATTGTCCTGCTGCATGAGCTTAACCTCCTCCAAGGTGTCCTCCTAATATAAAATTTGTTCACCATGGTTTCCCTCATATTTAAACATTAAGTTTGAAATCTCAAACTCTTCTTCGACATCCGAGCTTGAGGGGGGTGAAGTGGGAGGAAGAACTTAAGGTTCTTCTATGACCTGATCCACACTTGGAGCCTCTAGAACTATATGGTTCTCCTCTAGAACCAGAATGTACTCCTCTTCTTTTAGATTTGGAATAGCTTCTTCTTCCCATGCTTGTGTTATAGCTGAAGCTTTGACTACTTTTGGCCTGACCTCAGCCTCCTCCATAGGCTTAACTAATGAGGGAATCTTTGTAAACTCAAATCAAGCAGCCCAACTCTTATGATTTTCTATCATTTCTTCTCTGTTGGGTTCCTCTTCTTGCTATCCCTAACATGGACTTGGGAAGGCAAGAGGAGGAGTGGATGGGGTTTCAAACAAATTTTCAATTATTTGTGGTGGATAGGGAAGTGGAACTTCTTGTTTGTTTAGAGGGAATGATTTCTTGGAAGGGAAAAGGGTAGAAGAATTAAGATGAGATGGAAGACTATAAGATCGATAAGGGAAAGCAACATTTGGGGCAATAAGTGAGGGGCTTGAATCTTTACCATGATGAAATGATAAAGTTTGGGATGGAGAAAAGGAAGCATAAGGAGCTGGTAATTGCCTTACCCATTGACAAGGTTGTCTCGCACTTTGTTCATATGCCTCAATATCCTTAATCCATTGTGTAAGTTGAGGTAACATTTCAACAATGAAGTCAATCTTATCCTGAGGGTTGTAATGTCTTGGCATAGGGCCGACCCATGGACAAGGTGTCCTATAGCCAATTCTGAATGCTTTCATTAAGTTGTGTCCCTTGATTGTACCAAGCGAGCCTCCATTCTTAGAGTTTCCATGTATAAATTAGCCTCTTCATGTGTGGAAATACCTCCAAAATCTATATATCCATGGTTTGTAACAACTCTATAGTTTGGAAAATGACCAAACTGATTTGAATTTGGCTAACTTGGATATCCATAGTGTTGATTTAAATTGTGGAACCTTTCTGGAGGTGTGTTGAAGTAACTTGGAGATGGATCCTAATAACACTATTGCTGCAAGTGTGAATTCGAATATGGAAATGAAGTCATGATTGCACAACTTCATGGAATCAAAGAAAATGGGAGATGTGGAAAGAATAATGGGTGGAAATGGATGGGAAGAAGGTTTGCAACCTCAGAGAATCGGTTGTTGACTAGATGGAGTTGCCAGATGTGCTTGAATATGCCTCAAAAGGTTGAATCTCACCAAGAACACATCTACTTGGTAAAATAAAGTGGTAAGATGCTTCAGACCTATCCCACCGGGTGTGCCAAAACTATTAGTGGTCACATGGTGGCTTAAGATTTGTTATTGATAATGAGGGACCTCAGAAAGATGAGAAAATCAATCCTCAGTGTCTCACCAGGTGTGAAAAAACTGTTAGTGGTCACACGGTGGCTTGATATTTGTTGTTGATAATGAGACACCTTGGAAAGATGATAAAATCTAACCTCAGTGTCCCACTTGGCATGCCAAAACTATTTTAGAAAAATCACAGCATCCCCAGATTGGCCACAGATTTGAGTGGGGCATCTGGTTTGATTGCACAACATTGGACCATCTCTCAACATGTGGGACTTTTGAACCTGAGATGGCCCTCTAGAGAAATACGATTTCTTCTTCCTAAAATACCTGCCACAAGCTACTCCAGTGCAAGCAAACTATCTAATCCTAATATAACATTCCAAGGAGATAGGGAGAGAGAAATACATAAAAATAGAGCATATACTAAAGGGATGATACACCAGAAAAGGAAAGAGGAGAGGTACTCTGTAGAATGAGTATGAAACAAGGAAAAAGGAGATGAGGGAGGTCAGATAGAAGTGAAACAGACCCAGATCCTGATCCACCATTAAAAATCCATTAAACATGGCATCTTACACCTCCAAATGTGAAACATATGCACAGAAAATAGATCTGAAAGGGAGAGGCACAGAGAAACAATAAAACATGAGAAAGGGTTGAAGAATGCCACAAATTCATGAGTTTATTTCTCTAGAAGGTGTACAAATCATTACATTCCTGCTCAGAGGCACAAATATGCTTGTCTAGTGTACGACAAGGCTTATAGATCAAATGGAGTCAGGAATTTTTTTTATAGAGTTTCCCCCATAGCCAGAATGTCTCCCCCTTTCTCAAATGAGAAGTTTTTTCAATATATAGAATGTCGAGGCAAGAGAGAAAGAGGAAAAATCAAAATCTGCTCCAAAGACTCTGGGATATGCATTGAATTAACCTACAAAAGGATGGTATTTACTACAAAACACATTCCCCCATGTGATATTCCTTGTTGGAAAAGAAAAGAGGCCCATTCTTCATCATGTCAGGAGGTGGGAGACTTGATAGCCTCAAAAATGGTGGGCTGAAAAATTAATGGGAGCAGGTGACTAGCGGGCACTAGGAACTTTCCAGAATTGTTGTAGAAAAAACACAACACCCTTAGATTGGGCTCAGATTTGAGTGGGGCATCTAGTGTGATTGCACAACATTGGACCATCTCTCAAGCTATGGGACTTGTGAACCTGAGATGGCCATCCACAGAAAGATGACTTCTTCTTCCTAAACTAACTGCCCCAAGATACTCCACTGCAAGCAAACTATCTAATCATAATCTAACCTTCCAAGGAGATAGGGAGAGAGAGAAATACATAAAAACATAGCCTACACTAAAGCAATGATACATCAGAAAAGGAAAGAGGAAAGATACTCTGCTGAGGGAGGATGAAACGGGATAAAAGGAGATGAGGGAGGTTAGACAGAAGTGACACAGACCTAGATCTTAATCCACCATCAAAACTCCATGAAACATGACATCTTGCACCTGCAAATGTGATGTATATGAACAGAAAATAGATCTCAAAGGGAGAGGCACATAGAAACAATAAAACATGAGAAAGGGTTAAAGAACACCACAAAATCATTAGTTTATTTCTCTAGAAGGTGCACAGACCTTAACATTCCTACTCAGAGGCACAAATATGCTTTCCAGGCATAGGAGAAGGCTTACAACTCAAATCGAGTCAGGAAATTTTTTAGTGAGTTTCAACCACACCAAGAATGTCTCCCCCCTTATCAAATGAGAAGTTTTTTCAATTTATAGAATGTCAAGGTGAGAGACAAAGAAGAAAACTCAAATTCTGCTCAAACCACCTCTGGATATGCATTGAATTCACCTAGAAAAGAGGCCCATTCTTCTTCAAGGCTGTAGGTGGGAGACTTAATAACCTCAAAAATTGTGGGCTGAAATATTAATGGGGGGAAAGTGAGTAGAAAGCTCTGGGAGATTTCCAAAATGTCCTTTCCCACTCAAAATGGAGCTCTCAGTCAAACGCTATGGCTTTCTAAAGATCAAGGGTCAAGCACCTATATCTGCGAGATCTACATGGAGCCCTACGCATTATTCAATTTTTTTTGCCTCCTTTCACTCCTAAAGTGGCGTCAGACCGACACATGGTGGCTTCCATTAGTTCCTCTGTGTTCTACCCAAGTCCCTCCTATTGGCGGAGACACTCTACCTGACCCAAGACACGTGGAGAGCTAGCGCTCATTTGGGAACTGCCCCCAAATGTTGCTTTTGATGTTGCATGGATAGGACACATGGAGACCTCTACAAGATTTTGGACTTTTCAAGGGCCAACCATACCATTTTAAACTCTGACCACGTGGCAGATTAGAGCTCGTTTGGGGACTACCTTTTGGGCCGTACCTTGAAAATTGTGCCGATGAGGCACGTGGCACCTTGTGTGGTCTTACACTATTTCTTTGTGTTTTGGCTAAGTCCCTTTTGTTTTTCGAAGACTTTATATCTAACCCAAGACACATGGAGGCTCAACGCTCATTTGGGACCTACCTTTAGATTTTTCCTTTGAAGATGCACTGAGATGACGTGTGGAGGCTTCCCTTGGCCTGCCTCTGTTTAGAATTTTCTATGACTGATTCTACCTTTTCAGGATCTAGAAACATTGAGGGATAGTGCTTGTTTGAGTCTCTACTTTGGGTCATGCATTTGAATTTGTGCCGATGAGACATGTGGAATCTTCCGTTGGCTCTGTTATACTTAACCAATTTCGGGTTGTTTCAAATTTCAAACTTTGACCATGTAGAGGGCCAACAATTGTTTGAGTCTCTGATTTGGGTCGTTCGTTCAAATTTATGACGATGAGACATGTGGAAGCATTTGTTGTCTCTTATTTTCTTATCTAATTCAATGGCCAGTTTTTCCCCCCTTTTCAGACCAAGGACACATGAAATCTCTGCGCACATTTGGGAACCTGCTCAAGATTTTAACGTTGAAGTTACGCCGAGGTGACGCGTGGAGGCTTCCACTGGTCCTAGACTCTTCAACAGTTGACTCTGTCTTCTTTTTTTACTTTGACCACGTAATAAGCATGCACTTGTTTGGAGACTACCCCTTGGGCTTAACCTTCGGATTTGTGTCGTTGAGGCACATAACACCTTCACGGAGTTGTGTACTTTGACCACATAATTTACACTTGGGAAAAATTTCCTCCTTGGCTCTGCAGACTCGCTTAGCAAAAGAATTCATCCCCGGGCTTACCGGCCCAAATTTTCCACTTGTGCCTTTTGCACAAAGTGCAAAAATAAAAAAATATCTCCTGCCACCCTACCGGTCCACAATATTTACATGGCGAGAATTCTTCCCTAGGCCTACGTACCTGCTTTTGGCAAAAAATCCTTCCAAGGCTTGTCAGCCCACCATTTGCAAAATATGAGGAGTTAGAAGGGATTCTTCATATTTATTGAAAGGGGAAGAAATTTCGTATCTAATGGAAATGCTTTCAGGGGACCCTAAGATCTTAAAATATATAAAAATTCTGATTGAAGCACAAAATGGGGTGGAAATGTTGTTAGTTGACCAAAATAAATGTTCACGTATTTTGGTCAACAAGGGTGTGCGTTCAATAGTGATGGTTATGTGGAGAATGTTGGATTGCTAGAGAAGATCCAAAGAATGGAGGCTATCATGGTGCAGTCAAGGGTCACAACACAGATGAAGGCATTCTAGATTGGTTTGCAGGGCACCTTGTCCATAGGGAGGACCTTTTCACAAACACTATAGTCCATAGGAGAAGCTTGACTACATGGTCAAAATGTTGGGCCAACTTGCGCAATGAATTGAGGAGATTTAGGCTTATGATTTGGAAACAAGACAACCTTGTCAATGGGTAAGTCTGTCATCTCATAGGTTTTCTCTTCCTCTTTCTCAATCAGTATCATCGCAGAAGTGTCATGAGTCTAGCTTCTCATTTACTGCCCCTAGTGTTGAATTCCCTTCTCCATCCCCTAGTCTTCCACTCACCTCAATTCTTCTTCCCTTTTCCCTTACAGAGCTAACTCCCCTCCATAAGAGCCAAAATAAATTCCTTCCCCTTTACCACAAACAAGTAACAACTAGTGGAGACCCCACCCACCACTTCTCTCACTCTCCCAAGTCCATGTCGGGGAGAGACTTAAAAAAAAAACCAAGAGGAAGAGCCAACAAAAGAAGAAATCATCAAAATCTTAGTGATCTTGGCTCTTAAATTCAGAATTGAAAAGATTCCCTTTTTTTTAATCCCATGGAGGAGGCCAGGGTTAGACCACAAGTATTGGAAGCTTTAGCTGCAACACAAGCAAGGGAAGAACAACTAGCTCCAAGTCCCATTGAAGAGGAGAAACTGGAGGAGATCAAATAAGATTTGAGGCCACTTAATGAAGAAATCATTATTGAATATTTTTTGCTTTCATTTAAAGGGCCTAATTTGATTGATGAACCCATGGCAGAGGATGACCATACGGCTAAAGAAACTTCAAGTGCAGAGTAGGCGACAAAAGAACCTTCAGTTCGTCCTCCATTTTATCCCCTTTAATCTCTGATGTCAAAGAAGAGTTTGAGCTTTCAAACTTTATGTTTGAGGATGAGGGGAACCATGGTGAGTAAATTCAAAATCTGGAGGACACCATGGAGGAGGTCAAGCACACGCATCAGGAAAATGAGGAGGTAGATTATCTATCTGACTTTGGGGAGTGATTTGATGGAGAGGAGACTGAGGAGATCACATCATTAATTCGTCCATCATCCACCTTCCAAGCACATGAGTCCATTGCCACAGAGGAGAGCATCCAATTACCATAGCCTGCATCTCACAATGGCCCTCTGTAACTAGGGTTGGAGGATCATAATCTTCCATATTCTTCTTAGGAGGAGTAAGGAAAATAGAATGAGGATCCCATCTATTCCATCTCTCCCTAGTCATTCACCCAAGGAGGTCTGTGAGAAGAATCCATTCTTGGAGTTGAAATTCATAACCATGGGCACATTCAAAGGACAAGAGCATGTCCTATAAGGTACTTGGATTCATTTGAGCCAAGGGAAAAGCTAAAACCAGTCATGCTTACTCTCGAGCATGAGGATGAGCTTCAAAGTGCTAAGGATCAACTGCAATGCCTCTTCAATCCAAATGCAGAGAAACTAAAAGAGGCATTCGTCTTTCTTCCATTTGATACCTTGATGATATGGGTGGAAGATCGACCTCTTCTAAGTTTTTCACTCATTATAACAACCATGTTTAGTGCCAAATCAGATTCATAGCTGCCTATTTTGAGAAAGACAAGTTATTTCTCCCTGCCTGTAGTAGGCTTTGTGTAACTTTTCTTTTTTAGGTTCAATGTAGGAGTAGGTGTATATTTTATTTCAGTAGAACAAGTGATTTTACACACTTTGCATATCCCACTTGAGATATCTATGATTTTCAATTTTGTACATAGCGATGTTGTGGAGATTTGTTTCTCCAAGGTTGTATCATTATGTGTATTTAGTGTACCTCTGGGTGAATATTGTAATAGTCCATTTCTAGGGATAGGATAAATCCCTAGGTCAATACAATTTTATACTCTCAAAAACCTCATCTCCATGATTTTCTTATAAGAAATTGAGAGTGCAAACATCGGGGCGAGTTCAGGGTCACCAAGTGTAAGTAGCCAGGCTCGAGTTTTTCAGGTACAAGATTAATACCAGGCTATCATTCGTGAATTCATCAAACATGACCCTACATAGAAGAGAATTTAAGGGGTAGTTCAGACCTATGAGCTCACAATCGATCCCAAATTTGAGTGGCAGATGAGCTCTACAATGGAGGAGAAAGGTAAGAAAATGAGGCCAAACATGTTAAAAGAGATCAGAGGCTCAACAGGTGGAAATTGGAGATAGAGCTCAAAGTTTTCAGACTTCACATGTGAGTCGACTCAGGGAGAAGCAATGGACTCGCAGAAGGCAGAACGTGTCATCTTGGCTCATTTCCAAAAGGCACATCAAAACGAAGACCCTAATCATGCGTCAGCTTGCCACATTTCTAGGGTCGAGAAGGGGTCTCATCGGTCGTTGAAAAGTCACAGACCTATGGAGGGTGCCCCATGTCACCTCAATGTAACTTCAGAAGTGAGACCCCAAGGGACAGTCCCTAAATGAGCGTAGGCTTTCCACACGTCCATGGCCCGAGGGAGACAAATTCAGTAGTTGAAAAGTATTAGGTCAAGTGGAAGCCTCCACATGTTTTCAACAGTGCACCTCTAAGGGTCAAATCTAGACAGGGTCTGCAAACATGTGAAAACTCTCCATGTGTCCTAGGTCAGATATAAATCCTTCATTAAACAGAAAGGACTTGAGCAGAACGTGAGGAAAATAGACCAACGTTGTGGAAGGTGTTGTTGGTATCCAAATTGATTCTCCCTAAGAATTTGAGCAAATTCACAGATTTAGCAAGACACCGAGAGACATATAGATCATATTATGAGTGGTTTTCTAGCCAGGGAGGAGATTCAGCTAGCTCTTTGTTACTCTGGCATTGGAAAAATTGATAGCACCTTTAAAAGGATTTGATCTATCCTCATAATTTTATGCCTTTCAACTAGGGTAAGAGGAACCATTTTGTAACCTCTGTTGGTGAAGGAGAATGAAGATATTCTTCTTTGTACAAATTTGAAAGGAAACCTTGAGAAAATATGATTAATGCACTACAATTTAACTTTCATGATTTGTCACTTCTAAATAATGGTGATAATTTATAAACAAGGTTAAGGTTTATAAAGACATTATGAAATCCTAATTGCTTCTACATATTTTGGCAATATAATTTATTCATTTGTGGACATACAATGCAAACAACGGTAGTTTAGGTAGGATTCATTGCTTTTGAATAATGTCTTGTGGGAGATTAAGCAGGATAAAGTTGATTATACCAAATCTTTGAGATCCTTTACAAAAATTAGGAGACTCACATATATAATGTTTCAGAAATAGCCAAAATATTCCTTCAACTAGAAGATGTGCGTTAATGGAGGCCTAGATCTACATGGTTTCACACAATCTTACAGAATTCAACACGAAGGCTTGAGCTAAAGACTCAATTAAACGTTAACAACCCCTGGCTTGTCACACCTAATATACACTCATAGGAATACAAATAATCATTATCAACATAGTGAGACTAAAGTTATTATAAACTATTTATTTCATTACCAGATGAAGGCTCTTCTCATATGTAAATTGCAAATGCCACAATACTGACAAACGGATGAGATCTTATGTGACTCAAGGAGATTTTAACATAAGATTGCAATAGGAACAAAGAAAACTATTTAAAAACATTATGAATGAAAAGAAGACACAGCAATGCACATAATCAACACATAGTCATTCAAAGTTCATCAGATTCATCATCAAGGGAAAATTACTCAAAACAATCTCAGAGCCTATCAATGGTTGTACACTTGCAACCACCTCGACTCGATTAAATATAAACAACACAGCAAAATAAACTGGTCTCTCAGACGGCCTCTCAGGAAAATGGTTTCTCTCAAACTTTTCTTAGGAAATTTAACCTCTTCTCTTATTTTCATGACTAAAGCATTCTTTCTATAACATTCATTTACATTAAATCTTTCCCCCTAAGAAAAGAATATTTGAGGATCATTTTTTTTTATATGTTTAATCATGACTTCCAAAAAAATATGTTTAACAGACTTACACCAAAATTTTTCCAGTTGTTCGAAAAGGTGAATCATTCCAAATATTTCCATCATTTTCTTAACTGGGGCACCTAGTCATCTCCTCTAGTAACACATTTTTCATCCTTTACACCTGCAACTCTAGTCTGCATCCAACTTCACTAAATCCATTCACTTGCACTTTGTAAACAAAAATGAAAAGGAATTTCATCAAAAAATGATGAAAAAAAATGCATATTCACATCTCTTGGAGTCTTGGAGCTGAAAATGGCAGCAAATTAGATTCAATGCACATAAACCATTGATTCTCCTGTTTCTCAAATTTAGATTAGAGTCGTCCACATTTTTCCTTGGCACAACTGAAAAGGTGGAGTACAAAGGAAAGTTTCCAAACAAGCGCGGGCCTTCCATGTGCCCTGGGCCTAAGAAAATTTCCTTTTGGCCTTTGAAAAAGTCTCAGTATTAAAGGAGCTAGTTGAAGTCTCCACGTGTCGCATTGGCACAATTTTGATACGGTTCCCAAAATCAGAGACCCTAAACAAGTGTGGGCTAACCACGTGTCTCAGCCTGACAAATTTATTGAAATAATTTAGGGACCAGCAGAAGGTGCCACATGCCTAGGGTATGAGAAAGTTTCCTTGGCCATTGAAATGTCCAAGCAAGGGTAGAGTGAGTGAAAACTTCCACGTGTCTTGCTGGTGGTCTTTCAAAAATAAAATTCAGGGGTAGGTACCCAAACAGGCATGGGCCCTCCACATGTCCTAAGCCTTCAAAAATTTCTTAAAAGGTTTAAGTATCGAGAGGATCCAGTGGAAGCCTCCAGGGGTCTCCTTAGCACAACTTCTAAGTTAGGACCCAGAGGTAAATCCTCAAATCAACGCTGACCCTCCATGTGTCCAAGATTTGAGTTGAAGTAGGCCTTAGTGTTTCAAAATGCTCCGCTAAGCTACATCTAATCAGAGAGGACCCACTTTTCCACAGACGTAGAGAGGACCACTTTTCTATAGACACTAGGAAAAAAATTGATAAGGAAAACAAAACACGACTGTGGAAAAATGAAAGGAAGGAAAAAAACCTGAATTTACGCCCCAAATTACAAATTATTTCTCATGGACAAAGGAATGGAAAACAATATTTGGACTTAATGTGATCCTTGACCAAAGGAAAGGACCAATCATGGAAACCAAATTAAGAAAAGAGTTGTCATGCATCCATTCGGGGAAATAGGAAAAAATGATAGAGCTTACAAATTGGGAAATTTTTAGAACAAACGAGACGAGATCAAATTGAGCACCAACATTGGCTCTGACCTGGGGATTGGTATTCCAAGCAAGTGCCACAAGAACAAATAGGAGAATAATTTCCAAAAATTAACCATTGGGCAATGAATTCAAAGAACAATCTTGCAGAGTAGAACAACAATAGCCAATTCCCCCAAAGGATGAACCAATAAACCAATAAAAAATTATCACCAAGGATAAAGATAAACCAAAACAAGAAAACACGAAAGACGAACAAAACTAAAAGAATATACACTATACAATGGTGTATACCTCAATTCTAAGAAATCAATCAAGGAAATGATTCAAATGCCTTCCATTAATAGGCAATATAAACAATTCCCCATCTAGGTATTTTAAGAAGAAGTTATGTTCACTAATTCAAATGTCAATTGAATAAGGTCCCATCCACAATGCATCAAAATTTCCATGTTTTCCCTTATCCTCATGCCTCCTATCCCAAAATAGCACAAGATCTCCCACACTGAAAGCTCTTGGAGTCACCTTCTTATCGAACAACTTCTTCAATTTCCCTCTATGTTTTACATGCCTCTTATGGGATTCCCTTCTTTCTTCATCTAACTAAACAATTTGATTGATGCAAGCATCATAGGGACTAACCTCTTGATCTTCAATTTTTTGAAGAAATTTAAATGAAGACAATTACATATGCAGGGGTAGCAAAGCTTGAGTTCTATACACCAACTCAAATGGTATTTTTTCCAGTAGCTCGTTTAACAGTGATTTGATTAGCCCAAATAAAAAAAATTCAACTTCTCACCACACTTCCTTTTTTTCAACTCCAAAGTTCTTCTAATTATCTTCAACAAATTTTTATTGTTGGATTTTGCTTGTCAATTTCCTTGGGGATTATAATTGGAAGCATATGTCAAATTGATCCCATATTCTTGACACATAGCCACCAAAGGTTTATCTCGAAAGCTCATGGTATTATAAGCAACTATTTTGGTAGGTACCCTAGATCTGCAAATGATATAATTTAGGATAAAATCCATGACAATTTGGTGAGTTGATTTCTTGGTGGGGATTGCCTCCACCCATTCAGTGAAGTAATATGTGGCCACTAGTATTCTCTTATGGCTTGCACTTGAAGGATTAGAAATTTTCCCCAATGAAATCCATCCCCCACTCCTTAAAAGGGGCTTCAATTGATATAGGCTACAATGTGAGGGATTATGAAGCTTTTAATCTCCCTGAAAAACTCTGACAACTCTCACACCTTCTAACCAATAATGTTGTATCTTTAAAAAGATTTGGCCACTAGTAACCATCCATTAAGATCTTATGAGTTGTGAATCTTCCAGAAAAATTCCCCCCATAAAATCCTCCATGGAGATCAGTAATTATTTTAGGGGCTTCATCTTCAATAATGCATCTTAATAGAACTCCTGCAAGGTTCTTCCAAGCTAACCCAAAATTAGTAAAGAAATATTTTGGGTAGCTAACTTAAGTTCTCTTTTCTAATTCTTTCTCAAATGTTGAGGGCACTATAGATGTTTGAGATAAAAAATAATATCCTTGTACCATTCAGAATTTGTCAGTTTTTCAAGGACATTCAACCTTTCTTCTTCAAATTATTGCTCTCTGCCATAAGTTTTTTCCAGGCCCAAACCTCTAACCAATTTTTTTGTTTGGATGTCCATATCATACTCTTACAATTTATTTACCCATCGGCATCTCTTTCTTGAAACCTCCATTTCTGATAGGATATCTTTCACCATGCTGTGGGGAACATAAGCAATGACTTTGGAACTCAAAATATATGGTCTGAAGACCTTTTTTGCTTTTACCAAAGAAAATACCTGATTCTCCATGATAGTATACTTTAGCTCAGCTCCTTGTAATGCCTTACTGAAAAAGGCTATTGGTCTTTTAGCTCTGTCATCATCCTCTTCTGCAACAACATATAAGTAATAACACTTTCCGAAGAAAAACAAAACATTTGGAAAGCCTTATTATAATCTAGACCTACTAAAACAGAGGAATTATTTAATGATTCTTTGATCCCAGCAAAATCTTGAGTAGTTGCTTCTTCCCATTTGATACTTTAATCTTTCTTCAGCAAGCTAGTGATTGGGATAGTTTAGTTCAACAAAGTTATGATAAATCTCTTAATAAAATTAATCTACCCAAAAGAGGATTGAATTCCCTTCTTGATTCTTTGAATAGGGAATTTGCTGATGGATTCTACCCTTTTTCAGGATCAATCATGACCCCTTCCTTTGACACAATGTGTCCAAGAAGCTTTTATTTTTGAACTCCAAAATGGCACTTCTTGGGATTTAGTGAAACACCATACTCCCTGCATCTTAATAGCTTTTTTTTCTAAGTGTTGCAGGTGGTCACTTTTTTTTCTGGAGAAAATAGTCACATCATCTTGATATATAGAAATGAAATCATTAATATAGCCAGAGAAAGCTACATCCATTTCTCTTTAGAAGGTGGCTCCAACATTCATTAGACCAAAAGTCATTATGACATATACATATGTTCCCCAAGAAGTGGTAAAGGGAGTCTTGATTCACTCTTATTCCTTCACAACTACCTGGTTAAATCCAACAAAACCATCCAAGGTGGATAAAATTCTGAACCAGTAACCAATTATAACATATTGTCCATATTTGGTAGAGGGTAGTTATCCTTCATTGATGCTCTATTCAAGTTTCTAAACTCCACACACAATCTTATATCTTTGTTCTTCTTTCTGATAGGTACCAAGTTTGCAACCCATGATGAGTACCTTGTGGGATGTATGATTCTTCCATCCCTATACATTTTAAATTCTTCTTGCAACCTTCAGGGAAAGGAGTGGATTGATCGGCCTTTGTTTCTGCCTAAATGGCTTGGCAGAAGCTTCCAAGGGAATTTCTTGCTGGAAAAGATCCTCTTTGTATGCTTTTTAAGTTCAAAATAAGACCATGCTAAGCAGTCATGGTATTTCTTCAACAATTGGACATACAAATTATTTTATTCTTTGCTTAGATTGCTACCTAGCTAGATCTTATGGGGTTTATCCTTCATGCCTACGTCATTCTCTTAAACATCCCTCGAGGCTGACATGTGTCTGTTGACAATGCAATGAACATTATAAACTTTTTGATTCAAGTGCTACCAAACCTTTGGGAATAGTATTAGTCTTCAACTGAATTATGTCTTTGCCAAATAAAGTCTCCTTCCCATCAGCTATACAAACCATTGGCTCCAAATCTATACATTGATCAACAAATTCTCCTTGGTTATGTAAAAACAAATTCACCTGGGCATCGTCTTCGAACACTTTCCAGTGTTTAACATTGTCAGGAAAAGATGGCCTAATTAATATCTCAATATTATACTCACAATAGGGGGGATACAATACAATTTTCAAATTTGGACCCCATTACGGCCAATTTTTCAGTATTGTACTTCCTATCGTTATGTATTATGTTGAAGGAGTCAAACATTTCAATGAAATCCCAGACTGCATGCTTATACTACTTCATTCTCTTATTTTTTGTTGCATAAAGTTTTCTAACATGTTTGACAATTAGCTCTAAATCTCCTTTAAAAATGATGTCTCTAACATCATATTTCCAATCAATTCTTAAAAACCAATAATAGTGCTTCATATTCTGTAATATTGTTAGTGCACTCAAAGTTTGATTTTAAAAGAAAAAAAAAACTCTTCTTATCCTGGAGATATCATAAAAATACCAACACCATTTCCAAATTTAGAGAAAGCCCCATCAAACAACAAATTCCAAGGAGAACTTACTTGATTAAGAGACTTTCAATGATCAATTTTGTGTTTTTTACCATCAGCAAATCCAACAAAAGTTATCAACATCAATGTCAATGTATAACACTTCATAGGAAGCTTTATTGGGATCCTCAATGAGATGTAACATATTCTTTTCACCATATAAATTTACAAGGCTTCCCTCAATAGGTATAGTGGCAAAAGACATATCCATTTTCACACTCCCACCCACACTAGTAGCCCATTTTCTTGATAGGAACATTCCCCATTTGGCATGGCAATCAACAATAACAACATCTAGATTTAAGTTCTTTCTTAGGTAGGATGCAAGCCTTGCACTATCAAACCTTTGACACATCCAACCACTGACACCTCTCTAGAATCGATTGCAGTGCACTTGCCATAAGCTATTGTCACTTTGATATCTAATTTATTCATGGCCTCAAGGGGCATAACATTGCATGATGCTCCTGAATCAAACATATAGTTGTGTAACCACCTGTCCATAATACTCAAAAGTAGTGAGAAATGGATCTACATTCTTCTAGGACTCAACCAAGGATGTTCCCAAATATACTGCAAGTGGCTCACCTAGTTCTTCCAGTACTTGAAATTTTTCCAACTCTTCAATGGTAGGAGGAGTGTCAACATTGTTTACATTTCTACCTTGGGTAATCTTTTCTTGTTTCAATCCCAAATACTCAAAGGCCCTTTTCTTATGCTTAGGGATTATAAGAAATTGAACAATAGGAATAGTTCCGATATTGATCTGACTCAAGATTTGGGATATGTCACAAGGAACATGTTTGGGTAAGGCAGTACTAGGAGAAAGGTTTAAAACTTCACCTGCTAATATGGGAGTCTTCACAGTCTGAGCATGGAGAGGAATAAAAGTTTTATTTAGGGAAAGAAGGCCTTTTCTAGATGTATATTTTTTAGGAGTTTCTTTTGGGATATTGGTGAGAACTAGAGTATTTGGTTTGGCTTGAGGCCCTGTCCCTTTGACAAATTTACTCCTAGAGTTATATTCTTTTTCATGGGCAACCACAACATTCATTAATAACTACCTATCCTCATATGAAGGAATTCCTCCATCATACTTTTTAATCATTAATGCCCTTAAGTACTCAAAATCATTATTAGGAAACTCAAAAGCTTGTACCATATCAATTTCAAAAGTATGAGTGGGAGGAAGACTTTCCTACCCCCTGACTGCAATCCCCCAAAACCCCAGCCAATAGTTCTAGCATTATTAATTGTGTTGTCCCTTGGTTTCTCCTCGATTCGTGATGTATGGTCTAGTAGCATAATTTTCTTCATCATGCATGCCTCACAGTTGTTCTAATCATCCATCCGTCTTCCTCAACTTACTTTACCTTACATTCATGGGGAATGGGCAAGAACCATCTAGTACAACACGACTTTCCCCCCCCCCCCTTTTTCCTTTTCCCTCCCACAAATAAAGGGACCTCTTCCACAAATAGACAAACTCTGATTCTAGTGCCCCTGATCTTCACCACTGTTTTTCCCGGGTTGGGCTGTGTAGTTCTGATCCCACGGGACACTTACCCTTGTCTATGAGATATGATCACCTCTCGGATGATTTTAAATTTTCTTCTCCCCTTGTGGTTTGTGCTGACTTGTGGGAACCTTGTACCATTCCTGCTTATGCTCTGGCCAGGCTTATAGGTAACACATTTCTTACGCTCGTGTTCCCTGTTTTGCACCCCTTTCTAGCTCCCAGAATTATTGACTGGGCGACTCTGGATTGATAGGCATGGTTATACTCTTCCACTGACTCTGTGGCAAGACTCCCCCTCTTCCTTTTGATATGTTTTCAATTCGCAAAGCCATGGTGAAGGCCAGACCGCAATGCTGTACTTAGGTTGCCCTCCTGTCCCATTAAATAAACAGACATTTTGTCCAACCCTCATTCCTGCCTTTTTTACACAAAGAAACATCACTTCGGCCTACGAGATATTTTTATTTTTATGCTTATCTCTTATTTTAGGGTTTTTATACTCCTCGCCCCTGTAAACTCATGAATAGCTTTCATTAGGATTCCTCTTAATTATTCGCCTACAAAATTTAGAGAGAACACAAAACTGGGATCTTATTTTTTTTTTTTTTTTTTTTATCTGACCCATACCGGCAAGCATAAAAGTATTCTATACCTTTTGTCCCTAGCCTCCCATTCCGTTCCTGTTAAATTATTCTTATAGTCAAGTGTAGCCCTCCAGTCAAGAGTATGAATTTAAACCAATTGTATCCCTCCTCCCAATTCCATCTCCCTGTCTTTATCATATTGATAAAAAATGGTTTAAATATTGATCCCCCAGTGCTCACATCTTTCGAATATCCTCCCCCTCCCCCCTCTAAAATCTATAGGTCCAAAAGGTATCACAACACAAAGAGGTGTGGGTGGAGGTTGGTCCATATTTGCTATGAAGGGGGTGATATTAGGCGCCCCCCTCTTTATCGCTGCGGGACGGGCTCTTTGAACACAACAGTATTTTTTTTTTTTCCCCTCCTCCCTCCCTTTCCCCTTTTTTCTTCTGGTTTTCCTCTTAAATTTTAGACCATTTGTAGCGGTCTCTAACAACACTCTTTGTTTCTTTGAAGATTATCAGCGTTAGAGAACACAAGGTTCCGGGATAAAAGACCCGACCTTACAACTTTTTTCTTTTTTTTCCCCCCCCCCCCCCCCCTCCTTTTCCCCTTCTTCTTTTTTTTTTTTTTTTTTTCCTTTCCCCTTTTTTCCACAATAACAAATGAAGGACCCTCTACTAGTTGGAGATTTCGCTTTCCAACCATCGCCCCTCCTTAGCAGCCCTAGTGGAAGTATGAAACAGACATGCAATGGTAGGCTGATCAGTTTTCCCAATGATATCGCTTTGCCTTGATTCGTGATCTCCCCCTATTTTCCCGACTCTTTTTCTATGAAATTGTCTTGCACACAGAGTCTAGAAACAACTTTTTGGTAGGGTCTTTCGTTCCCATCTCTTTTTCCGTTAACCACATTGGCAAAGATTAGTGAAAGATTTCACTCAATACAGTTCAGGACCTGGTCATTTCTCAACATTTACATCAACATGAGAGTGCCACTAAGCATTTTCCCCTTATTTGTGCCAATGCACTTAGTAATGAACTTATCCAGCAAAGATCGATAAACACTTAACTCGGTAAAGCTAGTAGACCGACCGTCATTTAACAGTGATACTCCTTTATGCTATCACATTTAGTATACATACCACGAAAAATTGAGAAAGATTATCACCAAAACTTGTACCTCGCCCACTCTTCACAACTATCCACACAGGAGGAGTGGAAACAAACGGATGAAGGGAGAGAAGGCGAAGCAAAAAAAAGTACAAGGGAACAAGGATAAGAATGCCTTTGCACGAGTTTGTTTCCCCCCCCAACCCACACTATTTCCCCCCCCCCTCCCCCCCACCTTTTAAAACAATTTTTCTTCCCACCCCCCAAAATCCCAGTTGTCCCCCCCCCCCTACGCCCAATTTTTACCCAACCCTTCTCCCGCGCCCATCCCCAACCATCTTCTTGTTTCCCCCCCCCCCCCCCCCCCCACCCCATCGACCCACTGATGTCATCTGGTCTTGTGTGGGTATCCAAGTGATTCTCCCTGTCTTTGCGTGCCTCCTAGATTTAGTACGACACTGAGAGAACAAATTGATCATATTATAAGACATTTTGTAGTTGGGGAGGAGGGATTTCAGCTAGCTCTTTCCTTTACTTGGCATTGGAGACTATGGATAGCCCCTTCAAAAAGGATTTGATCTATCCTCACTATTTTAGGTTTTCCCTTTCAACCCGGGTGAAGATGAACCATTTGTAACCTCTAATGGTGAAGGAGAAATGAAGATATCCTTCTTTGCACAAATTTGAAAGGAAACCTTGAGCAGAAAATATGGACCAATGCACCAAAATTTAAAATCTCACGAGTTTGTCACTTCTAAGAATGGTGATATTTTTCTAAACAAGGTTAAGAGTTACTAAGGACATTATTGAATCCTGATTACAGGGCTGCATATTTGGGTGGTAGATTATTTGTCATTTGTAGGACATGCCTCAGAGTAAATTAGGGTTATTCCAGTAGGCTTCATTATTTTGAACTACTTTTGTTTAGAATCAAGTAGGATAAATAATTTATTATACTCATCTTTTCGATCCTTAGATTACAGAGATGTGGAGACTCATGTAGAAATGCATAATTCTTTGGTCGTTATCAAACTTATGAAAAATAGGATCCGAAGTTACCAATAGTCAGGTGTGCACCAATGGAGGCCCCCAAAGCTCTACAACTTTTTCTTGCAAGATGAGGAGGAAATTTAAGAATTCCCTGCAAAGGAAGCTCAGCCAGAGTAAGAGGACAATTAGCAAGGACTTAAAAACCCCTGACTAGAGGGAGAGCGTCATCTCCTAATGTACCCTCATAGGCTTAGAGACTCTATCAACATAATGAGACGAAAATTGATTTGGTAAAACCTTGTCTATTTCCTTACCCAGATGACAAGAGAATGAGGACTGAAAATTGCCACACCCAATGAATGTGCCATTCAATGCTGAAAGCAAAAAGAGAGATCTTGTGTGACGTGCGGTCGAGATTTTAACAGAAGAATTGGTAATTATAGAGAACTAGAAACATATAGATTGATTTGTGGAAACATTTAAATAGAAAAGTAGAGACACAACATGTCACCTGATTCAACCATGAGTCATTAAAGTTTCTCAGGTTCATTAGGATCAGAGGAAAGTTTTCTCAAAAAAACACTCTCAGAGCATGTCTCTGAAGATCCTTGTACAGAATTTGCAGATCACAGCACCTTGAGAATGATAGTGACTCTAGAAAACATAAAATGATTCCTTGAATAAATAGGGGGTCTCCGCTCAGGAGGCCGGAAAAATGGTTTCTCCTCAACTTCTTTCTCAAGGAAATGGAAAGGCCTATTCTATTTTTTGCATGAAAGTGACTAAAGAATGGAACTTATTATAACCTTTCCTTTACATCATGGCATAAGATCCCCAAGCCAAGTATATTAGTTATTTAGTGAAGGAACCTTTGAATCTGTTACATGTGTGAACGATTTTTTTATAAAATCTATGTTCAAGCCTACAGATGAAAAAGTCCTCCAGTTGCAATTCGAAATGCTTCAATCAATAGGGAACACATATTTCCATCATTGTTGGTAAAAGGGGCACCTGTTTTAACATAAGTTTTTATAGGACTCTAGGTTACACATTTTCGCAAACTTTGACACCTGCAAAGTAGACTCAACTGAGTACATAGAGTCTGCAAGAGTCATCCAAGGTAGTTTGTTTTAGGAAAAGATGGAAAGTATTCTGAACACAATTGTCAACTTCCATAAATATCAGCCTTCATGCAATCCATGGGAATCTTTCAACATAGGGACTTAAGCTAAAAAAACATCAAATCGGGATGGTCACTTGCACCTTTTCTGACCCAATTTGACTCAGGAATTTTCATCAAAAATGGATGAAAATTGAATTCTTTGGATGAGGGGGGTTCACTCTTTAGAAGTCTTGGACCCCCCCAAATGGTGTTGAGTTAAGGTAACTTTGATCTCCTTCGTCCCCAAAGGGGTTGTTTCCCCTTTTATAGGGAACTTTTAAAATTTAGATTGTGTAGTGTCATCCACATGTTTCCAACCCTTTTTTCGAAAAGGGGAACTTCTTGTATGTGTAAGCAAATTGGCAACCTGTAGGATTGAGTTTCCAAACAAAAAGTTCTGGCCTTTTCATGTGCTCCTCGCCAAGAAAATGCCTTTGACCTTATGAAAAATCATTAGTATAAAATGAGCTAGCAGAAGTTCCATGGTAATACAATGTTTGCCCAAGTGGATTTTGTTGTGGTTCTCTTGATTCTAACCCACTAAAAAGGCAGGGAAAGCATACATTTGGTCTCAATTCATAAAAGTTGTTTTGCTTATTGAGTCCTTTTGGTTTGTCAAAAACATATTCAATAATGTCATGAGCTTTACGAAGTGACAAATATGAGTTGTATAGGGCGAATTATGCCAGAGAAGGTGGTTGGTCAACTGGCGGGCAAGCCCAAAGTCACCCGATTCTATCTCAGCCGAAAAACTTCTAGGTGACGCAATGGCCAACTTTCAAAAAACAACCTTTGAAAGTGTGGGTTAAAGATTTCATTGGTTATTGGACTTGAAGAACTCCGAGAAAAGTTCGCGTTGAATGGTTCTGCAAGATCCTTATAGCCTGGATGTTGAATGTGGTCCATCAAACAGCTATGACCCTGTTAATGTTCAGTGTGAAAGTGATGCCAACGAAGGGTGCAGTGCTCTGATCGTATTAACAAAAGACTTGATAAAGATGGAGGGGCACCAATGAAAAAAGGTTGAACAAATTGAAACATGAAGGGCAAGCATAAGCCCTTGTGGTAGATACACCCCTTTTCCACCTTTCTTTGGCTTGCAATGTCCCAGGGGACAAATTGAGAAAAAGTTGGGCTTCGGGGAAGGAAGCGTGTATTTCGGCTGAAGCCACTTCGGGTTGGCCCAAGAGTTGGAAAGCCTTGCAGTGACTGTGAAGAATGCGAAACCTGAGAGAGTAGCTGAAGTACCCTGCAATCTGATGGAAAATCCAAATTCGTCATCCCTAAAATTCACCAGTGAACCCCAAATTGATCTGATCACCTTTGAATTATCGACGGGGCCCATTCCTGTACAGCTTATTGCGACCTCAACTCTATCAGAACTCCCTTTTAAGATACAACTGTCTAGTTGAAAGTTTGGAAATCATTTAGTGGGGCACAATTCATATTGCTTGAAGCCACAATCACAAAGTGGTAGTTGACATTCTTGACCGCTTGAACAAGGCAATTCGGTTGATGCATTCCATTGTAGGTTCAAACCCACAAACAAAGGATAATGCAAGGTCTGGTAAGGGTTGCAAAGGTAGAGCTGGAGTCAATTGATTTGCAATCCTCGTTCTTCGGTGCATAGATTAAAAGGACCATAAAAACATTTAACAATGAGTATCTGTACCCCAAGATTATGCTCCAGTTTGATGGAGTTGGGCCTCAGTGTTTTGTCATCTCCCAATGAACTGTACATCTCAATGAGGTTGTTTCCTGAGAATGCATGTAAACTCTGCAGGAAGAACTTCCTAATTCTGACTAAATTTAACATGTTGTGGAAAAATGATATTGTGAGTTAAAGGAAATTACCTTTCCACTTCAGAACCCCTTGGATGTCCACTTTCACTATTTAAGTGCAAAAACAATCAACACCTAAGCATAGAGCCCTTGTGGCGTACTGTGAAGTGGAAAGGTGCAGAAGTAATCTTAGGGAAATCCGCCTTGGTTATGGTGACTTGCTATTGCCTCAGGGTAAGCATGTTTCAATTTACCTAGGACTAGTTCCAGGGACCAAGAATGACCACCATTATACCATGGGAAGAAGTAATGGTTAAATAGGGTTACATAGAAACAGTGTAAAGGATGAATTCCTTTTTAGGTCCCAGACCAAAAGAGTTAATTCTAGTGAAGTCGTCATACAAATTGGCCCTTATTCCACCCATGACATGAATCTTGCCCTCCAGAAAATAAGGTCAAAAACGGACAACCGACCATTGACAAATTCCCCTAAGCTTGATGGACTTGGCAAATTGAAAGTCATACAAATCCAAGAGGCAGGAATGCTTGAATCTTTCTACGTGCATAGAGGGCACTAGTGAACCCAAATAGTTTAATAGTTTCAGGCACAAAAGGTAAATTGGAATCTTCTTCCAGTTGCTTCTTAATAGCCAAAACAACATAGATCAGTATAAATCCTAACTACAAAAAGTGAAAATATTGAGGATAAACATCTCAAAAAATCTCCAAACATAAGGAGATCTACCTGTGTTCAGATCTTACGTTGATATCAACCATGCTTTCTACATATTTTCCATGAAATGTAAAGACATCTATTAGGAATGACAAAATGTCATGAGGACCATTTCAATGAAATATTATGGAGGGCTGCATATGTAAGGTGCAATGCAAGGGTTTTTTCACCATTGAAAATCAATCTTGAATGGAACAAAGAAAATAAGCAAAGTTTGGAAATCCGGTAATTATGGATTATGAAAACCATTGGTCTTGTAACATCTTTTTAGGTGTTCTTTCCCTAGGTCTGATAGGACATCCTTACTAATATGTGATGAATTTCATTTTAGTAATTCTCCTTGGTCATACCAAAAGGTTAGTTGCCTGACCAATCTGCCTTGTATGCTTAAGTCCATATAACAGGCAAACACTTGAGTTTTGTGTTTCAAAGGTTGCTTTAAACTCCATGGTCCCACCAAACTTAATTCAAGTATTGTCTAACGTTTGTTTCGTGGAACCATCATTTCCATCTATTTGAGATATTTAACACCCACGTTGTTCTAAGGAAAATTAAAAATCACCCATTAATGGGGCTTTAGGATCCACCATCCAAGAATCAATTTCTTCCCACTTACATGATTGGTTAAAAGTTGAATTTAATATACTCCTTTCTTCCCAGCAAGGAACAACAAATGGAGGCCCCCTGGTGTTGTAGTTAAGCCCCATCATTGATTTAATAGTGACTAGGAAGATTTCAATGCTTTCTGGAGTGGTTGGAGTAGGAGGATTCAATGCATTATAGGGGGTGGTTGAAGAAGGATTCAAATTTTCCCTCTCTCCTTCTCTTATTCTTCTATATATGTAAAGGAGGGGCATATTTCAAAACATTGGATCTTATCTCTCCTTCCTCTACACTTTCTCTTTCTTCCCTAGGGTGGAATGTGGAGTTTAAGCCTCCTTCTTGGATCTGTAATGGAATTTTATTTCTACTTTCCCATTGATGATGTTTCTCGTTGTGATCATCATGGAACAATAAAATGTATTTTTTGATGAATTTTATCCATCCTTCCCTATTTTTATTGTCTATTCTTTGCCTCTCATCATTGCAGGGTATATTGAGCATACTTTTAGTGTCTATTGGGGGTTTTGGGAGCCATTTTTATGGGTGTTGAAGTGGTGTTCCGTGTGAAAATCTAGTATCTCTACGCTATGGTTGCATCTTGTCCACCCTCTCATTTTCTTCACCTCTCTCCACTTCAAGCAGCTGATATTGTGACCAACACTTCCTTTTTTATGTCTCACCGCTTTAGTGTAGGCTTTTTTATGCATTTCTCTCTCCCTATCTCCTTGGAAGGTTAGATTAGGATTAGATAGATTTTCTACACTAGAGTAGCTTGTGGTAGTTAGTTTAGGAAGAAGAAGATAACTTTCTTTGGGAGGACCATCTCAAGTTCACATGTCCCACAACTTGAAGAAGATGCACGCCACTTTAAGAAGAAAGTTGTACGATTGGAGGGGACTTCAGAGAGACGTGGCTCAGTTTGTGTCACACTGTTTAGAGTGTGTTAAAGGGTGAAGACCAAGCATCAACATCCAGATGGCCTTCTCTTTCTCATGCCATATTAGAGTGGAAATGGAACACCATTTCCATGGGCTTCATTGTTGGATTTACCACAATGTCAAGATACCACCATGACACCATCATGGTCAATGGTGGATAAGTTGACAGAAGTGGCTCATTTTTTCTGATGAAAGACCACCTACATAGCTAGTGCAGTAGCATGGGTGTATCTTGATGATATTTTTAGGTTAAACGGGAGTCCATGGAAGACCTCATTTGTGATCATGATCCTTTGTAGACTTCCCATTTCTAGACCACCATGCAGTATGCTCTCAGGACGAGGATCAATTTTAGCACATTGTATCACCTTGAGACAATGTGATGGATAGACTGACTGGGTGAATCAAATCTTAGAGGACATGCTTAGGATGTAGGATGCATTATGTATCATTAGTCAGAGATGGGAGGAGTACCTATACTTTGTGAAGTTTGCCTATAATAATAGTTTCTAGAGTTTGATAGGCATGACTCCTTTTTAGGAACTTTATGGTTTCAGAGAGTGTAGGACACCTCTGAGTTGGGACAGGTTAGAGGACATGGTTTCTCTTGGGCCAGCCTTATTACAGGACATGGAGCAGCAGGTTGTCTTGATTAGGTAGAGATTATAAGAGGCACATGGCTGGTGAAGAAAAACTTACGGATCAGTATAGTATAAATCTATCGTTAAATTTATTGAGGTGGGCACAAAGGTGTTTTTTTTTTTGTTGGACCACATAAGTGCCCTATCTGCTATGGAAAAGGTTTTATGCTTGCTCCTAGGATTATGGGTCCTTTGAGAGATCAATCTAGCATTCCTTCTCATGTATTAGATTTGACTGTATTATAGGTGCAGGTGATGGTGCATCCGGTCCGTATTATTAAAGCACAAGACCCTGGGCCTTACGAGGTAGAGAGATTGACCAGGTTCAGGTCCACTGGGATAGGTAGGATGAGACTACTACTACATGGGAGGATGCTACACTATTATTACAAGTTCAATTTTCCACACCTGTTCCAATGAATTACAGGAGGAAGTCAAGTATACGGGGAGGGGGGTTGTAGTTCCCACCACTTCTCTTCGACATTTATTACTATTGATTTCGATACTATTGACTCTACTTATGGAATTTTATATTATTCTGACTTAGCTTGATTTAGATGTTAGAGATACTGAGACTATTTTTTGTTTTTCGATTCTTAGTATGATGTGTGTGGACTTTAGATATGTTTTTATATTGATGATGATATGTTGTTGACATGATTATTATATAATTCTGACATGCGATATTTTTCGTCACATTGAGTAGACCTTGATAATTGAACTAATTTTGTGATCCTATTGATATTGAAATTTAATGCATATATCGATTTGTTTTAGAAATTGTAAATAATATTGTAATTTCCTAGATGATGATTTGATGCATATGTAGATGATTGTGGATTATATATTGCATCTACATTTTATCTTGGATGTTTTGATCCGGCCACGAGGTCGAAGGAGGTATTATGGGCAGGTTGTTTTTCAAAATGATGTAATGAGAGTGAGTGGTAAAGGAGGATAATTTTATATCTTAGACACTTATATTGCCATGAGTATTTAAGTAAGAAACTAGAAAAAGCGTCTTAAGTTGGCTTTTCAAGAAATTTTCAATTTGTGACTATGGGTTTAACTTGGAAGAACCGAGAGGGGGTTGACTCTTCTAAGATGCATTGAATGAATTTATGAAGCAACCCAAGATAATTTTTGATCTTCATGGAGAAGTGTGTGGGAGACATTTTGCTACAGATTCACAACACACAAGATTTCAAAGGCTAGTTATTTTTGGCCAACTCTCTTCAAGGATACAACTTTTGGTGAGAAGATGTGAGATTTTCCTTCGATTCTCTAAAAGATTGAAAGCTTTAGGCTCCCTTCCATTGCAGCCTATATCAATTGAAGCTCCATTCAAGTAAATGTGGAATGGATTTCATTGGTGAGATTTTAGACCCTTCAAGTGCTAGACACAAGTGGATTCTTGTAGCAATTAATTATTTTAGTAAATGGCTGGACGTGATCCCCAAATAAGAATGCAACACACCAAATTGTCATGGATTTTCTGTTGAAACCATATCAATCTGTAGGATTGGGGTACCAGTCAAGATTGTTGCTGACAATGCCATGAGCTTTAGAGATAAACCTTTTATAGCAATGTGCAAAGAGTATGGGATCAACTTGACATATGCCTCCAATCACAATCCCCAAGGAACTCAAGTGAATGTACAAGCTGATTCCAGTAATAAAAATTTGCTGAAGATTATCAAAAATATAACTTTCGAGAATGAACAAGAGAAAGTGGGGTGAACAATTGAAATTTCATGTTTGGGCAGATAAGATCACTGTCAAGAGGATTACTGGAAAGAGTCCATTTTAGTTAGTATATGGGACTCAAGCCCTGTTGTCCCTTCATATGAAACTATCTTCATATCATTTCATTCAACAGTTGGAGGATCAATAGGTAATTTCCTTATGATTCTTACATTAACAAGATTATTGAGCTTGATGTAGAGAGGAGGGCACCCACCAAAGGCATGTAAAGTTCAGAGAAAAAAATGAAGAAGAAGCTATTTAACAAGAAGGTCACTCCCAGAGATTTCAATGTTGGAGATCTTGTGCTACTTTGGGATAGTAGACATGAAAAAAATATAGGGAAAGCATGGCAAGTTTGATTCATTATGGATGAGCCCTTACTCCATTGATATCAGGATTGGTGAACATACATCTTCTTCCTCAAGGACTTAGAAGGTGAATTTCTCAAATTTCCTGTTAATGACAGGGATTTGAAGCATTTCTTAGATTGATTCCAAAGAATCAAGATAAAAAAATTTTTACAGTGTATAGTTTGTTGGTTGGTTTGTTTGTTTCTCTTTTTGTTTTTGCTCGTTTTGGGGTCCCTGGTGACCTATTTTTGCTGGTTGCTAGGTTCATTTTTGGGGGAGATGAATGGCTCTATTTATCTACACTACAAGCTGAATCTATTTCTCAATAGATGTTTTTGGCACTAGGTCTACCTTTGTTCTTGTTGCACTAGGAGGGAGTGCCCATCCCCGAGTCAGAGCTGATGTTGGTGCCAATTTTGACCTCTCACAATTTTACCCTATTTTCTCTGATCTACGTGTTGTGAAATGTTTTTATTTCTCAATGTGGATTCTTTGAAAGATTTTACCTTCTTTTGAGTGCCTTGATTTGTTTACATAATCTATTGTAATGTTCCTCCTGAAGAAGATCTGAGTTTTCCCTATTATTGCTCTAATGTCTTCAAAATCCGTGAGCTTTGCCATTTTTTCCTATTTTTCCTCGACCATGGAAGCTCAAGAATGATCGATTTATATTTTTATGCCTTTTTAAAATCTAAATCCATGGTCTAAAGATGTTTGGAAGAGCATGATCCACATAGTTTTGTTTTGAAAAAGTTTTCATGCTTAGCAAAAAATTAGGTTCTGAGGATGAATGGTGAATTTTTGTGTTTTAATAATCTGATGGGTGTATTTTCCTTTCAAAGTTATTCCTCAATCATGCTCAGCGGTCACATTGATTCCTTTTCTTGCCAAGGGAATGGCGGGTTAAAATGCTTTAAACGTATCGCTTTTTGATATTTTGGTAAAAAAAGGAAAATTTGGTCTCATAGCCTCGCAAATCTGATTAGTTCTTTTGGTGCTTATGTGGCTTCTTCTCCAATTGGATGGGGCACGGCGGGTTTGTTTTTTGAACTTGTTATTTTTGGATAATTTGGTAAAAATTTTGAACCCACCGTGCAGCCCCGCGGAGATTTGATTAAAGAAAAAATTGAAGTGGCCAAGAAAAAGTCTTACCTTAAACCCCACAAAAGGGACACCTAGCAAAGTTAAAGGTGGAGATGCGGGCCTTTTGAGGTAATTGGATGTTATTTTTTTCTTGGAGGAATGGATTAAAATTATTAAATGGAATTACGCCCCCCACTAAATCAGTTTTGAAAAACCTTAAGGGTTTTGAAGAAGTACCAAAAGGACACTTAGAGGCCTCTGCTCACTTTTCTTTTTGCTTGGAATTTTCACCGGCCAAAGGAGATTGCCTCGGATGTTGATACTTGGTGCCTTCCACTGAGCTTTGAGCCTTAAAAAAAATTCCTGTCCAGGACACAATGGCGAGTCCACGCTCATTCAAGGTCTCAATGTCTGGGGACCATCTCAAGGTGTGCCATGGTGACACATGGTAGTTTGACAAGTCAAAAGGAGCGGGGAGACGGACCATCGGGGGTAACTTGCCTTTTTTTCCCCTTTATATTCAAAGAATCAAAAAATCAAAATGGCCTACAAGCCCAATAAAGGAAAGGTCAAAGCTTACTTCAGTCAATGGCGAAGGTGTGGACCTGTCGACACTAAAATTTTCCTCCGTAATTTCTATTTCATTAATGTATGATGTTGTTAAGTATAATTAGTAATAGCGTCTGATAGAAGATAACGGCACCGTCAGTACGGTGCTCGCCAATAATGTGGGAGTACAGTAACAGTCAAAGTATAATAGGAATGTTGTAAAAAGTAAATATTTGTCGTAAGTGGTCCGGTAATGTTAAAATGTCAAAGTTTGGGTAATTAGAGAAGTAGGGTCTACGTGATTAGGAATTAGAAATATTATATTGGTAATAAGGACAAGGAGTGAGGTCATAAAATATTTTATGTATTTTATTTGTAAAAAGTCTAAAAAATGTGGAACCCATGTAAAATGATAAGGTTTATCTTATCTTAGAAGATAAGCTTACATGTACAAATAAGAGTTAAGGTATGGAATATGATTCATCAGAGTGGATTTTCTTATCCTATCTTAGAGATAAGATGGATAAGCCTGGAAGTTCTATAAATAGAGAGGCTAACCCCCTCATTTAGCATAGAAAGAAGTAGTGAGAAATATTGTAGGAAGTGTGCGAAGGAAGCCATCAGTTAAAGGTGTGTTGAAGAAGCCATCAAGAGGCGTAATTGTAAAGTTTCTCCCATAGTCTTGTTGACGTACATCATGGGTGAGATTGTAACAATTTCATGTTAATATTATTATTTCCTTTGATATTTCTGATTTGTCATCATTCTGTCTTATCATAGTCGATGGTATTCTTGTGTTATGTTGTTGTTCTGTTTCAAGATTACATCCACCAAACTAAAGGCTGTGCATTAGTAAATAATCATAGCACGAGGAGTTCCCGGTGAAGAATTATCATAGTGCCCGGATTGGTGATGACATTTTGGTTCAGTTGCCGGGAACCATTCCTCGTTGAGGGATTTTCTGGAGAGATATTCCCACTTAGTCAAAAATCAATTAGAGGGTAACCTTGTTTTTACTGTGCATAGTAGTTACCATGGTAAAGTCATTTTTGCCATGAATAGTAGTTACCATGGTAAAGTCATTTTTGCTGGAATAGTATTTACCGCAGTAAAGTCACTTTTGCTCGAATAGTATTTACTGCAGTAAAGTCACTTTTTACCGTGAATAGTATTTACCACAGTAACTTCACTTTTTACTGTGAATAGTGTTTACCACAGTAAATTCAGTTTTTACTGCAGTAAGTCAAGTTTTACCATAGTTTACCGTGGTCATTTCTATTTTACTGTAGAAAGGTGTAAAGTCACTTTCTAGTATAGTGATTCCAATTATTTGTGCACATAAGTCTTGTTGATTGTACTTGTGAGTTGGTGTTTCACGGTGGTTACTTTTGAAAATAGGAAAGATTCCTGTTTTTTCAGCTCAATCTAATGAAGATGCTTCTTCTTTCATTCAAGAGTTTAAGCGATCTTGTATTTGTAATGGCCTTATAAGAAGGGAACAATGGACTGAATTTTTTCCTACCTTTTTGGATGGTTCAACACTTAGGTGGTTTGAAACACTAGGTGATAATGTGAAAAATTCATGAGATTTATTAACTGAAAGTTTTCTTGAAGAATTTGGTGAACAACAGAAATATGCAGATCTCATGATCGAGATCACGAAGCTATCCCAAGGAGAGAAGGAGAAGATAAGGGATTATCATGCTCATGTTCTAGAGCTAAGGAGGAAGCTCGATGCCCAGATCCGGAAGGAAGGACTAGCGGATGGGTTGATGAATGGCGTGGATAATCTCCTCTGTAAGCACTTCATTCTTGGGATGAAGCCAAAGATCAAACAATGAGTGAAGTATGACCGTCCAGCTACCATTTAACAAGTAAAGGAGATTGCAAGAAGGCAAGAAGAAAGCATGAAAGAGGAGCCCAAAGAAATTGTTGCTAAAGTAGAGCCTACACCAACACCTTTGGTCCAGAATCCACAACCACTCCCGGTGAGCACAAATATTTCTCCTAGTACATCTACTGAGTATGAAGATCTACTCAAAAAGATGGGTCAGTTAACTATTAATCTTCTTCAAGGAAAGGAATTTAGTTCTCAGGGAGGAGATAGAGGTCCAAAAAGAAATATTTCTAAATTTTTTTGTTATGGTTGTCATAAAAAGGGTCATTATAAGTATAATTGTCCAGATAGAGCTTCTACATCTGGTAAAGGAGATAATGATAAAGGAAAAGCACCTGTGAATTATTTTGATGTAGTAGATAAGAACATAAAATAATGAAGTAGATGTGTTTGTAACAAAAAGAAAGAAAGAAAAAGATAATCAAGATGGAAATGATCCTAAGAAGATGAAATAAGAACCTAGTAAGAAACATAGGAGAAGAAAGTTAGGTGTGCAGGATTTTCTGATTTCACAGGGGCAAGGACCATACTCCATCTTGGAAGGTCTGTCCAAAAGGCCTGCAAATATTACATATGGTCAACTCTTGGCTATGTCTTCTGAGAAGAGGCGGGAGTTGCGAGGTGGACTTAATGCTCGAAGAAGGAAGGAGGTTGAGGTCCCTGTTTTGGAGGCAGAGGCAGATCCCTATGCTCCATAAGCTGAGGTATTATGTAATGGTATTTCAATTCATGATGTCTTAGTTGATGGAGGTGCTGTAGTTAATGTAATGACCGATTCTATAATGAATATGTTGGGTTTAAAAATTGATCACCCTTCAACACTTATGTTAAGGTCATTAAATAAAGGAAAAACTAAACCAGAAGGTGTAGTTTAAAATGTGGCAATATTTTTTATGGGTGTGGTATGTGTGGTAGACTTTCAGGTGATGAAAAAATGGTACTGTTGTGTACCCAATGCTGCTGGGAAGACCATGGCTAAGGAGAGTTCATGCAAGAAACTACTGGAATGAAGGTTTCATGACACTTGGACGTGGTAGAGAGAGGGTGAAGATAAATGTTATCCCTCGACATCATAAGGCAGAACCTGTGGATTCAAGTGATGAAACTAATGATTGGACATCCTTTGATTACTCTAGTACCAGTGAAGTGGACACTGAAGATGAAGAAAGTGAGGTTGATGTTTCAGTCATGGATATCCTTCCAGTCACACCAATTCATGACCCCATAAAATTATCTGAAGAAGAAGTTGATGATCGTCTCTAACAAATAAAGATTGGTGATGCTGTGATGGAGAGTGAGAAGGAATCCTACCTCTAGCTCTTTCGAAGGTACATACACCTATTCACTTTTGATTACAAGGAACTCCATCAAGTAAGTTGGGTAGAACATTCTATTGAGCTGGTAGATGGTGCTAAGCCCATAAATCAAATGCCATATAGAATGAATCCTAATTTTTCCAAGACTGTAAAAGAATAAATAGATAAGTTGCTTGATGCAGGATTCATATTTGCTGTGGAGAATTCAGAATGGGTTTCTCCCATTGTGATCTCAATAAAAAAGAATGGGAAGCTACACATTTGTGTTGATTACAGGAAGCTCAATAAGGCAACAAAGAAGGATCATTACCCTCTTCCATTTTCAGATCAGATCTTGGATGAAGTAGCTAGCCAGGAGTGCTATAGTTTTGCTGATGGATATAGCGGCTACAACCAAGTTCGTATAGTAGAGAAAGATCAGCTGAAGACCACGTTCACCACTCCTTGGGAAACGTTTGCTTATAGAGTTATGCCTTTTGGGTTGTGTAATGCTCCAACAACATTCCAGCGTTTGATGAATAGGGTGTTCGAACCCTACATTGGGACCTTCATCAGAGTATTTCTGGATGATTTTTACATCTATGGGAGCAAGTTGGACCACCTGCACCAAATGGAGATAGCATTTCAAAGGTTAGATGAAGCACAAGCCTCACTAAACCCTAAAAAGTGTGTCTTTGGATGTTCTAAAGGCGTTTTGTTAGGGCATGTTGTATCCAGAGATGGTATTGGTACTAATCCTGATAAAGTTTCAAAAATCAAAGATTTACCATTTCCTCTTAACAGAAGTAAGTTGAGATCATTTTTAGTCCATGTGGGTTACTATAGAAGGTTCATCAAGAATTTCTCAAAGATTGCACAGCCACTAACCCAGTTCTTGAAGAAGGATGTTACTTATGAACTAGGAAATAAGGCGCATGAAGCTTTTGGACAACTGAAGGAAGCCCTGGTGTCTTCACGTGTTTTGAAGAATCCAGATTGGAGCAAGCCATTCATTGTGTACACTGATGCCTCAGATACAGCACTAGGAAGTACTTTGAGCCAAAAGGATGAAAATGGGAATGAACATCCAATTTACTTTGGGAGCAGACAAATGAGCAGTGCTGAGGTAAATTATACTGTAACTGAAAAAGAGGCTCTGGCTATCATTTTTGCTGTAAAGAAGTTTAGAAATTACTTGCTAAGGAAAAAATTTCTAGTTGTAACAGATCATCAGGCTCTAAAATATATTGTAAATAAGCCTAACCCATCAGGGAGGATAGCAAGATGGATAATTTTGCTACAAGAATTTGAATTTGATATTATAGATAGGCCAAGAAAGAAGCATGTCAATGCAGATGCACTCTCTCGAGCCTATGATGGTTTAGGATCATCTTGTGATGATGATGATTTCCCGATGCAGCCTTGTTATCCCTTGACACAATCCCTAGTGAATACATAGATATTTGGAATTATCTGAATGAATTCAAGTTTCTTGATGGTGCCAATGCAAAGACTAAGAGAAAGATTACTCAAGCCAGTCATCCATATTCTATTCTGCATGGAGTATTATTTCGAATAGGACCTGATGGACAGTACAAGAGGGCAGTTGGAAGTGATCAAGGGAAGAAACTGCTAGAAGAATTCCACGATGGTACATGTGGAGGGCACTTCTCTAGACAACTTACAACAAGAAGGATCTTGGATACAGGTTATCACTGGCCCACTCTTTTTAAAGATTGTTATAATTATTGTAATACATGTGATATTTGTCAAACACATGGTAACCGTAAGACTTCATCAGCTCCATTATGTCCTATTCTTCCCCTTGGTCCCTTTGAAAAATGGGGAATAGACATTGTAGGTCCACTTCCAACTATATCACGCCAAAATAAGTATATTGTAGTTGCCACAGATTATTTAACCAAGTGGGTTGAAGCTAGGCCATTGAAAACAACTTCCATGGATGAAGTGGCAAGGTTCATGTATGAACGCATTGTCACCAGATTTGGTTGCCCATTAGAAATTGTAACAGATCAAGGAAGCCACTTTATTAATGAGGTAGTAGAAGCCCTAGTCAATAAGTTTTCTATTAAGCAAAAGAAGGCAACAACATACAAGCCAAGCACAAATGGACAAGTGGAACGAACAAATTTTGTGTTGTGTCAAATTCTAGCAAAAGATGCAGCCCTGTAGGTACATAAATGGGATAAAAGGATTCATGCAGCATTGTGGGCATATAGGGCAACATCAAAGTCAGCAACAGGATACTCCCCATTTCAGTTGGCATATGGCATTGAGCCATTTCTTCCTATTGAGTTTGATATTCCCAATGTGAGAGTTATGAAAAATGAAAGGATGGATGAAAGTGATTCAGTAAAAGAAAGGTTGGTACATCTTCATTTGCTAGAGGAAATGAGAGAAATAGTGAAGGATACAAGCCATAAGAAGAAAATGAAGCAGAAGGAGTACTTTGATTAAAAGATCCGGTGGTCTCCATTACATGTGAATGACTTGGTTCTAGTATATGATTCCAGATACAAAAAAAGAAGACAGAGAAAATTTCTTCCAAAATGGATGGGCCCCTACAAAATAGCAGCTGTGCATGAAAATGGTACGTACCGACTAGAGGAATTGGATGGCACTCCCATTACGAAATGGGTCAACCACAACAAGTTGAATATTTTCCAAGCACCAGAATAGTCTACTCTGAGGACGGAATAGAAGCTAGGAAGGGGGAAGATGTCGACACTAAAATTTTCCTCCGTAATTTCTATTTCATTAATGTATGATGTTGTTAAGTATAATTAGTAGTAGCGTCTGATAGAAAGAAGTAACGTGCGCCGTCATTGTACGAAGTGCCGCCAAGGAATGTGGAGTCACGGTAACAGGTGTGCTGAAGAAGCCATCAATAGGCGTAATGTTGTAAAAAGTTTCTCCCATAGTCTTGTCGTAAGTACCTCATGGGTGAGATTGTTAACAATGTCAAAGTTTGGGTAATTAGAGAAATAGGGTCCTTTGATATTTCTGATTTGTCATCATTCCATCTTATCATAGTCGATGGTATTCTTGTGTTATGTTGTTGTTCTGTTTCCAAATTACATCCACCAAACTAAAGGCTGTGCATTAGTAAATAATCATAGCACGAGGAGTTCCCGGTGAAGAATTATCATAGTGCCGGATTGGTGATGATAGGTCCACTCCACCCCATTTTTTACTCTGACCACGTGACGAACCCACACTTATTTGGGAACTACCTTTAGAGCCTCGCCTTTGAAATTGTGTTGATAAGACGCGTGGAAGCTTCCAACGACCTTGTCTCCTACTTATCTGATTAATGGCTGTCTTTGTCCCTTTTTTAGTCCTTGGAAACGTGGAGAGATAATGCTAATTTGGTTCTCTACTTTCAGATTTGATCTTTGAAGATGCATCATGCTGACATGTGGCTTCTTCAACTGTCCCTTCCATACTTAGTCGATTCTACGACTGGCTCTATCCCACTTTTAGCTCTGACCACGTGGCGAGTTGGCACTTTTTTTGGGAGACCCAATTTTGGATTTACCTTTAAAGATGTGACTAGTTGACGTGTGGTGCCTTCCACGAGTCTGCGATACTTAGCCAATTCTGGTCGATGCCTTTTCAGACCCTAGACATGTGGAAGCCTCATTCTCATTTGGGAACCCGCTCTTTAAGATGCAGCCTTGGTGTTATGTTGATGAGAACGTGGTGTCATCCACTAGCCTAAGACTTTTCAACTGCTAGTTATATCTCTTTTTCAGACCTGGGACACGTGGGGGGCTCGACGCGTGTTTAAGGGACTATCCCTTTGGTCTCACTTTTGAATTTGTGTCATTGAGGCATGTGACACCTTCCGTGACCCTACTCTATCTTTATATTTGGTGAAAATAATCTGCAGGCTCGTGGGTCCCACACTTGAAAACTGCACCATTTTGCAAAAAGTGCAAAATTTTCAAAATGCCCTGCAGACCCACAGGCCCACATTTATACTTGGGAAAAATTTCCTCCGAGGCCCCGCAGACCCGTCTTTCAACTTTCGGTGAAAATACATCTCCGAGCCCACGGGCCCACATTTTCCCATTAGCAAAAAATCTTCCCCAGGGCCGCTTTTGGCAAAAAATCCTTCCAAGCCCCGCCGGCCCACCATTTGCAAAATATGAGTTAGAAGGACTTTTTTATATCTCTGGAAAGAGGAAGAAATTTCCTTTCTGATGGAAATGCTTTCAAGGGACCTTAAGTGCTTAATATATGTAAAAATTCAGATTGAATCACAAAAGAGGGGAAAATGATGTCAGTTGACCAAAAATATGTGTGAGCTTATTTTGGTCAGCAATTTAGTGACTCATGGGGATCACCTGCCTGCTAGGTGAAATGATCAGTGGCCTTGAAGCATCCATTGGGAATGGATTCTTCCTGCTGAACAAAAATATGATCTTTACTTTGAAAATCTAATCCCTGAGCCACTTGGAATACCACTGGAACTGGAGCTGATCTCACAAAATGCTACCTCCAATGCACTGTGCATGAGCAACAAAACACCACAACACACACTGTGTACAAAACTAAAAAATCATACATGCTCTAAGTGGAACATGAAAAGTGTGAAAAACTACTTGTTTTAGTGAAATAAAACCTAAACTATCCTAAACTAGTGAGAGCAAAAGGGAACTCAAGCATATCTTGCAACTGGCAGGGAGAATTAGCTTCCCTTTCTCAAAAAGGGCAGCCATGTAAATGATTTGACACTGAATATGGCTGCTTTTATGAGTGAAAAGATGACTAGAGGTTAATCCTCCACCCATATAATATAGGTGTCAACTTGAAACAAGACAAATGCCTCTTTAAGTTGATTTTCATTTGGATTGAAGAGGTGTTGCAGCTGATCATTGGTAATTTGAAACTCATCCTCATGCCCTGAAGTGGGCATGAATTGTTTTGGCTTCTCCCTTGGCTCCAATGAAGCCAAGTACCTAATTGGGCATGGTCTGGTCCTTTGAATTTCCCCCTTTCTTTGAATTTAAACTCCTAGAATGGAGTCTTCTTACCAACCTTGTTGGGTGGATGGTGTGTTAGAGATGGAATCCTCATGCTCTTTCCCTTCCTTCTCTTGTGAAGAACATGTAAGATTCACATCTTCTAACCTTGGTTCCAGAGGGTTGTCATGAAGTGTAGGTTGTTGTACTTGAAGGATCTCTTTCATGGCAGTAGGCTCGTGTGCTTGGAAAGTGGATGATGGAGGAGAAAATGATGTGATTTCCTCTGGCTTGTCTACCAAAGATAATCTTCCAAGTCAGACAGACAATTATACCTCCTTGTTGTTCTGTTGCACGTTTATCTGACCTCCTCCATGGTGTCCTTCTAATCTGACAATTTCTCACCATGATTCCCCTCATCTTCAAACATGAAGTTTGAAAGATCAAACTCTTCTTCAAAATTAGAGATCGAAATGAAGTGGGAGGAAGAATTGAAGGTTCATTCTATGGCTTGCTCTACATTTGAGAGCCTTTGGAACTGTATGATCCTCCTCTAACATGGGTTCATCAATCAAACCAGGCCCTTCAAATGAAAGCAAAAAATCTTCAATGATGCTTTCTTCATTAAGTGGCTTCAACTCTTGATTTGATCTCCTCCATATTACTCCTCTTCAATGGTACTTGGAGCTGATTGTTCCTTCTCCTTAACTGGTTGTGCAACCTGGATTAAATCAGCATCCTCTTTAGACAAAGTGCCATTATGGACACTTCATTCAGATCAAATAGACTATTGATCTTCTTCCTCTTGTTCTTGTTCTTCTTCTCCTACAAACTCAGCCTCATCCACCACTGGCTCTTCAACCTTGACCTCCTCTGTTGGCTTAACCATCAAGGGGATCTTTGTAAACCCAAATTTGATCAGCCCAACTCTTCAGATTGTTCTATCATTTCTTCTCTGTTGGGTTCCTCATCTTTTTGTTCTCCTTGACTGGATTCTTGAGTCTCTTCCCAACATGGAATTAGGAAAGAAAGAGGAGTGGTAGGTTGGGGTTCAACCATTTTTCTATTGTTTTGTGGTAGAGAGGGAAGTGGAACTTCTTGTTTTTTGGAGGGAATGAATTCTTGGGAGGGAAAGGGGTAGAGGAACTAAGGTGGGATGGAAGATTAGGAGATGGAGAAGAGAAATCAACATTTGGGGCAGCAAGCGAGGGGATTGACTCTTGACATGCTGAAATGATAAAGTTTGAGAAAGAGAAAATGAAGGAGCTAAGGAGGTGGTGATTGGACTTACCCATTGACAAGGTTGTCTTGTGTCCAACTCATAAGCCTCAATATCCTCAATCCACTATGTAAGTTGAGGCATCACTTCAACCATGAAGTCAAGCTTCTCCTGAGGGCTGTAATGTCTTGGCATAGGGCCAACCCATGGACAAGGTGCCCTAAAACCAATTCTGAATGCCTTCATCTATGCATGTCCCTGGACTACACCATGCTAGCTTCCATTCCTTGGGTCTTCTCCAAAAAACCAGCATTCTCCATGTAGCTTTCACCATTGTATGTATCCCCTTGTTCTTGATAAGCTCCACAGCCAAAATGGCTTTGACACCTGCTCATATGGGTAAGCATAATGGTTCTGAATTTGATCATAATGCTGAATCTGGAGGAGTTGAGAAATGCATTGGAGGCATACTGCACTTTGGTTTCTGTAGGTGTGAATTCCAGGAGGGGAATGAAGTCATGATTGCACAACTTCATGAAATGGAAGGAAATGAAAGAGATGGAAGAATAAAAGGATGGAAGTGAGTGGAAATGGATTGGAAAAGGTCTGCAACTTAGAGGATGGGTTATTGACCAGATGGAGTCCCCAGATGTGCTTTGCATGTGCCTCAAAAGGCTGAATCTCACCAAGAACACATCAACTTGATGAAATGAAGTGGTAAGGTACTTCAAACCTATCCCACTGGGCGTGCCAAAACTTTTGGTGTGGTCGCATGGTGACTTATGATTTGTCTATTGATAATGAGACACCTTGTAAAGATGAGAAATATATAACCTCAGTGTCCCACCGGGCTTGCCAAAACTGTTAGTGCAAAATCATAGCACCCTTGCAAATGGTCTGATTGTGAGTGGGGCATTCGATGTGATTGCACAACATGGGACCATCTCTCAAGCTCTGGGACTTGCAAACCTAAGATGGACCTCTGGAGAAATTCAGTTCTTGCTTCCTAAACTACCTGCCACAAGCTACTCTAGTGTAGGTAAATCTAACTATCCTAATCTAACCATTCCAAGGGGGATAGAGAGAGAGAGAGAGAGAGAGAGTGAAAGAG
Organism: Taxus chinensis; assembly: GCA_019776745.2. NCBI lineage: Eukaryota > Viridiplantae > Streptophyta > Pinopsida > Cupressales > Taxaceae > Taxus > Taxus chinensis. Next base: position 777,614,703 of record CM034148.1, on the reverse strand, counting down.
AGAGAGAGAGAGAGAGAGTAAAAGAGAGCCTACACTAAGTGGTGATACACCAGAAAAGGAAGTGGCGAGATACTCTACTGAGGGAGGATGAAACAGGGAAAAAAGGATATGAGGGAGGTCAGACATAAGTGACACAGACCCAGATCCAAATCCACCATCAAAACTCCATGAAACATGACATCTTACACCTGCAAATCATGAAATACATGTACATGGAAACAAACACGAAATGAGAGAGGCACAGAGAAACAACCAAACATAAGTCAAGGGTTGAAAGAATATGCCACGAAACATGATTTTATTGCTCTATAAGGTGCACAGACGATTACATGGGTGCTCAAAGGCACAAATAAAATTACTCCAGGTGTATGAGAAGGCTTCCAACTCAAATGGAGTTGGGAAACAAATTTGACAGAGTTTACCCAAATCCCAGAATGTCTCCCTCTTCTCAAATGAGAAGTGTTTACAATATATAGACAATGAAAATCAGAGGGAAAGAAAAGAAAATTGACTTCTGCTCTCAAAGATCCAACCACTGACCATCAATTCCCACCACAAATCCACCCACAATCTATCAATGTTTGGTTCCCTATGTCTATTTGGCATGTTGAAGAAGGAAGAACGACGGATCGAATCAAATCAGATTTAGGTAGTTGAAGCCATCGGATCCTTGCATTGATGGAATCGAAAGATGTCTTTCCCAAATTTCACCCACCTATCCTCATCAAAATTAAATGTTTTAGGCTCCCATAGTCATAGACGAGGTTGAGACCTTTCCAACGGTGCCAATCTCTTTCTCAGATCGGATTTTAGGCACTAGATCGAAATATATGTCCATTTGAATGTTTCGAGTTGTGGTCCATAAAAAAATGGTGAAATCCAGTTTAGCAGAATAGGGTCCACGTGGCCCAAGTGCTCACTCTTGCACGCTTTTGACAATAAAAATACAAAATGACATGTGGTGGACCCCATAGCCTACTATAATTAATTTTTCCAAAAAACCATCTTCGGGCTCAACGGTCCACATTTTCCATTTGTGGAAAAAATTCTTCCCAAGCCTGCCTTCCCGCGTGTAATGTAGGCTTCACACGTGGCTCCTTGGGCATAAATGGAGGTGCAGAATTCATTTTTGATACTTTCTCCCTTTCGAGCCATAAGACATTTTGAATTGCCTCCGCACGATTTTGGACTTCCCAACAGCTTGACCTTACCTTTTCAGACTCTGGCCATGTGGTGAGTTTAGCACTCATTTGGAGACCGCTTTAGGTTTTTGTTTTTGAAGTTACGTGCCGAGAAGACACGTGGCACCATTCTACAGATTTCTCCGATTCCTTTGCCATTTGGATAAGTTGCTTTTTACTTGCGGGGCCATAAGCTTGACCCTGGACACGTGGAGGCTTGGTGCTTGTTTGGGAACCCGTACTCTGAATTTTAGCTTTTGAAGTAGTTGTCGCTGCTGAGACACTTAGCTCCTTCCACTAGCTTGAGACTCTGCTTTGAACTATTCAACCGCCAAATCTATACCTTTTTTGGATCTTGGGAAACGTGGAAGACCCGTGCTCATGTTTGAGGGACTATCCACTTTGGGATTTCACTCTTTGAAGTTGCATGCTTTCGAGTCGACACGTGGCTTCCTTCTACCGACACCTGCTCTGATACTTATTTATTTTGGTGCAAAGACTCTCTTGGGCTTATGGTCCCTAGACACGTGGAAGCCCAACGCCATGTTCGAGTATTCAATTTTGGATCCACTTTTGGAGATGGGATGATGAGGAGCCATGGAAGCTTCCACCATCTCCTCCATACTTAGGCAAATTTTCCTTTGAAGCTCACTACTGACCCATCATTTCGACTTTTGGTGTAAAGAAATATTTGATCCCACTGGCCCACGTTTTCCTCCTTTGAGCCTATGGTCTTCTTTAGACACTTTTTGCCTCTTGTGCCGAAAATCCTGTTCCAAGGCCATTTTTGAGTCCTGCTATTTGCCTAATTATGAGGATTTGAATGTGACTTCTTTATATCTCTGGAAAGGGGAAGATATTTCCAACCCTTTGGTTTTGCTTTCTATGCGGGGTCTTAAGTGTTTAGGATGTGTAAACATTTATATCCAGGGAGCATAAAATTGGGATAATAACTGCTTCTCTGTTGACTAGAAATAAATTTGTAGAGAACTTACCTTGGTCAATCCACAATTGTCCTTCTCATTGAACCCCGAGCTCCAACCACAATGGCAGCCAAACCTGGATCCAACTCATGTGAACTATTACAAAGGTTTTAGAGGTAATATTGATCAGAAGAGCTCAAAACCATTTCGAAGACACGAATCCACAGATAAATGGAGAAATCTTACAATACATAACTAACAAAGATATACAAAGATATCTTAAATGCAAAGCCATGTAGCACGAAAGGAAGAACCATTTGCTGTTGTGTTCACTTCATCCCTCCCTATGGGATTAGGTACCCATCCTAAAAAACTCATCTTAATATATCCCTGTCCAAACCCCTACATGAACTCTTAGGCCTCACTCAACGATCCTCTTATGCCTCCTACATTCTCTTATACCTCAACGAAGACAAAAGTCATATGTCTCCCGTCAAACTGAACAATCAGTTTGAAGATGCAAGCATTCTCTTATCCAAGGTAGAATGAGCACCCAAAAAAAAACACTCTATCAAATGAAATATGATTTTATGCCACAAATGGAGATATAAAATCCCCATAGACTTCTCGTACATGTTGATTAAGGTAAAAATCTATTCAAGAAATTTCTTTCCCTTATCATAGCATACCAAAACTTTCAGTAACATACAAATCTACACATTTAAGAGAAATCCATATTAAAATAAGGTTGTAGCTGCTACCTTCAACCATAATAGAGGTCAATCAAGCATCACAAGAGATAATATAAACCGCCAAGATTTTTCAGTATGGTATTAAATTTTAGTTTGTATTCACATGAGAATGCAATATAGCACTCTGAAATCCTGGGTTTCCCCATTAATCCTTAGGAGAAACTCTTGAATGACAGTAAACACGACACATCATTAATTATATTTTTCGATAAGCATAGAAAAGGGATAGATTAGTGTGATTTGGCTCAATATAGTTGATGCCAGATCACTTATGATCAACTCCACAACACAAGTCATAACATAACCCCAATGAACAATGTATTGAAGTGTGTTCATTTTTAGAGCGAAATTTTAAACCTCTTACATACACAATCCAAACCCACACCTCCTAAGTACAAACTGTAAAATCTATTTAAGTATTTATTTTAATTAATGTAACATTTTGTCTTACAATACATCATAATGGTGTCTTTGCTATGACCCCCTGAGTCCATAGGTATCACTATGCTTTATGTACATATTAGGAGGTGTAGGATAAGCTTAGCTTGTCCCACAAGCCTCCAATTATTATCATTTAATGCCCATTTCCCAAATTCAAAGGCAAGGTAGTGTACTTTATTCACAATTCACTTACATTTTGTAACTGCTAAAATCATATAGTCAAAAAGGATTTACGATTGATATTACCTTAAATGAGTTCATGTATCCACATTGTTATATAGCTTAATAACATGATGCAATATACTAAATCAAAGTGGGTTAATTATTAATGATAAAATAATGTTACCTCACAAGTGAAGTTAAATACTGCTAAAATAAATCTTGTGTATTTATGGAATATTATTGCATAGAGATTACCCATGATCATCATTATTGGATTGGTCATTCTTCCATAGGGACTTGTTATAAATTCAACTCGTTATTTTCTATTTTATTCATTTTTTTTCTATTTCTTCTATGTCTATCTTTTTTCCTTTATGTTCTTATATTTTCTCTTTTCTCCCTTTTTTAAAAATATTTTCCCCATTTTTTCTTTTGTTTTTGTTTTTTTAGAAAAGCATTCTAATAAATTTCATATTCTGTAGTTCATTTTACTTCTATGATCCTCCAAAAAAATTTTATTTCCTACTTCGCCTTTCATTACCATCCTTTCTAATAGTTTCATGTCAATAAGATCTTAATATTAGTACAAGATATCAAAAAGTATATTTTTGCACTAAAGTTTTTAGGAATATAAAACCAAAACATGAATAAGAATTTATAAGATAAATAATCATCCACATGCCTTAAGCATTTACTATGCATTTAAATAAGATAATATTTCATTTAGACATTCCATTGATTAATACCTTAAAAGTATAATGCTTGGGAAATTTTTATCACATGAGACTTCATATAGAACTGCAACATGATAGCAATAGAGGGATAAATCATGCCTTTAATAAACCCCTCTAGTTTATAGTATTTTATAAGGTGTTATGGTTGAACAAGGATTCTTGTGTAGTAAATAAGGGGAACACTTTCGACCTTGCTATGTCTCTATGTGAATTTTTGACAAGAAAACATTGTTTTTAAAGATTTCAAGAAGATTGATTATGTCCTTACATTAGTTTCACAATATTTGAAGAGTACAGGGTTATTACAGATAACAAACATCTTGGTTGGCCTCTTATGAAGCAATACAATTCTATTCATGGTTCTTTGTATCTATTAATTTATCTATGATTTTTTTGAACATTATTTGAATATTTTATACCACTATCTATTCCTACCATGCATCTCCAAAATTATAATAAATTTTTTAATTTAAAAACCTAATTCTTTCGAGCATTTTATTTATTAGAAATATCCCAATTTATTATATTATTATGAATTATGGAATTAAGTCTTATTTCACATAATCATGGTATCAACTCTTATTTATTGATTTAAATAAATTAAATATTATTGCAATATGTATAAGTTAATTTAACATAAATTGATATAATTTTTTTTCAATATTTACTATTGAAATAAAACTATATACAAAACAATGTAGTGTTAAAATTTAATTGAAATTAATCTCAAGAAATATGTAATTTATCTAAAATAATACAATTTGATAGTTAATAATTATTGTTTATAAAAGGTGTGGTGTCTAGTTCCTACCATGCATACATTTTTTAATGTAAGAATTAATAATAATGTTTCTAAATTTCTAAATAATTTGTTATGTTTATGGATGTTTTAGAGTAACAATATATATAATTTTGAATTGTTTGAATTGAAATGAATTAAAAAATAAGACATCAAACTTTCTTAACCAACCAATTATTTTTAAGTTGATTTTATGAATTTAATTTATTAATTAGAATGCTAGTGTATAATTATTTAACATTATAAAATTACAAATTATAAACAAATTAATACAATTTCTTCATAAAATAAAACTAGTAAAAGCATCCATAGGTGTTTTTTGAATGTCAATATAAACATTCCTAATTCTTTAAAAATAAAATATATAATAATAGTCATTTGTTTCACTGTTGAAAATTCTTCCTTTCTTAATCATACATCATATGTGCCCTTGCTCTCGACAAATCCAATTTTTTCTTAACAAAAAAATAACTACCATACATATCTTATAAAAATATATGTAAAATATGTCGAGATGTATAGTAAAAAAAATTACAAAGTATAATTACTGTTATCCAATTTTTCCCCTCAAGCAAAATTGGAGAAAAAAGACCTCACAGAGAGGAAACGGAGGGATCGACTCGGCCATGCAAACTCATGTTTTGGGCTCATGCTGAGAAATTCAGTGAAGCAAGCTGAGTACATTGCAAAAGAGTTCGGGAAATGAAGAAGCGCTAAAGTCCAAAATTCAGACTTTAGAGGTGTGGTGGTTGTTCGGAGGTAGGCCAATGCAAAATTTGGGGACTCGGCGGAAAGAAGCGTAAAAAGGGAGTTAAAAACTCTGAAACCTGAACTTCAAAATTTCAAAGTTCAGAGTTTCATATTTTCTTAGGTTTCACGAGCTCGCAGTGAACAGTGTCACACGGGGAGAAGAAAACCCCAAAACCCAAAACTCCAATCCCCCCGAAAATGGAAAGGTCTAAAACCCGAAGTCCGGATTTCAAAAATAAGAGTTTTGGAATTTCATAACTTTTGGCTTGAACAATGAACAATGTCACATAACATGATTTCAGATTCCGAAATCTGAAGACTGAATTTCAAACTTCGGAGGTTCGGCATTTTAGAATTCTCGAGCCATCTTGAGCGATGAACAGTAGCCCAAATTCTGAAATAAAAAATCCTGAAGTCCCAAATCCTAAACTCCAAAAAAATTGATTTTGGAGGTTGCGATGAAAGTTCGGAGTTTGAAAAGATAGAAATCACCACCCGCATTCAATGCAGTATGACACCCCATCTTTAGATGGCCTTAACTTTGGACTAGGAGATCGGATTTGTGTAAAATCACACTTTTTGGAAATATTTCAGTGTCCTCTACACAACTACCATACAAAATGTGGAAGTACAGTGCACCATTTTAGAGGAGTGGTTTCAGATTTCTCACCTTCTAGAATGATGAGGTATGGGCTTCTTTTCTTCGCCAATAAGCAAGGTACAATGGAGTGTGGGATTTGAAGACTTATCCATCACTCCCACAAGGACAATGATGGATTATGTAGGAGATTGGAGTGCATTTTAAAATTTCTTCTATCTCTCTCCTCATTTTATTCCTCTATAAAATGTAAGGGGTTTGCATGTGCAAAGGTTGTTGATCATATTTCTTCTCCCATGCACCCCTTCTTCTTGGTCCTCTAAGCCTTCCTCCAAACAATGTAATGGCTTCATGCTTTTCTCCCACATGCAATGTACTATGTATACTTCATGAGAAACAAAAATTATGTTTTGTGTTTGTTGTTTTAACCTTTGCATGAATTTTGTTTCTCCCTTTCCTCTCATTCCAACAGGGCGTCTTGTGAAAATTTTATAGTTACTGCAAGATATAGGTGTTTTGTGTTTACCATGAAATTAAGATTGTTTGCATATTGTGTTTGCGTTGCATCTTTCCATCCTTCCCTTAATGCATTGATGGAACAAGGTTTTGTGTTGCATTTTTCCAACCTCCCTAGTATTTACCCTTTTTCCATTTTGCAGGTCTGGGGAGAGTGATCAACAATGTTTTCTTGGTGTATCACCACTTTAGTGTAGGCTTTTCTTTCTATGCATCCCTCTATCCCTGTCTTGGAAGTTATAGTTTAGGGTTAGTAGTAGTAGTTAGCCTACATTTGGAGTAGCTAGTGGTAGGTAGGTTAGGAGCAGGAACTAGCCTTCTCCAAAGAGCTATCTTGTTTTGCAATGTCCCATACTCATAATTGTTCAATGTTATACAATCACGTCGAATGCGCTAGTCTATAAACCGACTCATTCAGGGGTGCTGTGATTCTGCATCCAGAATTACATTTTGGTTTTAAAATTACATTTCTATTTGTTTTTTTCTTATGTAATTATTTATGTGCAACAAATAAAATTCCAAAGTAAAATTATAATTTTCTTCTTATGCAATTTAAGTGCAACAAGTAATATTACATTTGTATTTTCCATTTTTTTAATTTAAATATTTAAGTGCAGTAAGTAAAATTACATTTGGAGCAAGTAATATTACATTCGTATATTTTTTATCATAAATACTTAACTGCAGTAAGTAAAATTATATTTGCATTTTTTTTAAAGGTGAGTCGGCCCTAGATTTTATTTCATGGGGACGATAAAATTCGGACATGGGCATGACAACAGACTCTTTCACTCAATATATACAACTATAAATTCCTCTCGGCATAATTAGAAAATTGAATGGAAATTTTGTGGCACGATGTGTTTGGGGAGACGCTACAACTGATCTTTTCAAGAATATATTTGTGATTCATGAAATGAAGCATTTCATTTTATGTCTGAATATAATTCACTAACAAAATTAAGTTAAAAATATGAGAAAACGAACATGACAATGCAAATGTAAGTTACCAAGATAATCTACTTCTAAAGGCATATTGGCCAATTGCTATTTTTTTTTTGCCATTTTTTGTCCTTGCCGTTGCTTGAGATGGAAAATAACACAGAAAAAAAGAACTTAAAATATAAGGTTGAGATTTTATCTTTATGAAGAAAGAAAGAAATGTATGAAGATCAAGATCGTTACAATTATTGGTTGAATTTGATTGATTTTGGTTTTGAAGTAAGATTAAAAATGTATTAGGATGATAGTGATAATGAAGATGGGAGTTACACAGAAAACTGATTTCAGAAAGACCTATGACCTAAAATATTGTGGGTAATTATCTCTATATACATGTTTTACAATCTGAAATCATATATGCCTCGAACGTCAATATATGTCAGAGATCTTCATACCAATAAGGGTGGTGTCACAATGGGAGTCGCCATATTACTAACATAAAAGTTGACTGGTTGCTTCAACTTCCCAAAAAGACATTGTTGGAATTTTTTTCACAACTCAAAAATTCCAAATTTGACTGTAAATTTCGTACGATCAGCACAAACACAAAGAAAACCTACAATTAAAAGAATATTTTTCGTGAAAATTCTTTTGTTTGCATGTAACATAATATTTATATAACTTACTAAACTTCATTTCATTCTAAATACACGTACACGAACTCAACAACAAAAAATGTCTATAATTACCACAGCCATTTCATGGTGGAAGAATCTGTGTTGATGGACAGGAGCTTCGTTCGCAGACCACACTCTGCCACCAATGTTTTTCAGGGAGCGGGGCCTTTATAAAGTTGCATTTCCCATCCGAACGCTTCCACAAAAGCATTGAATTCATCTGTAGAGTTAATGACTAATACTCTAAAGAGAATGGCTCTGCACTCGTGTAATTCTCGTTCAATCCACGCCTTTGTTCTCCTCTCATGTAATCCCTGTCGCTGGCTCTTAATCGGATTCGGGAAGCATCTGCCATGAGGCCGGCAAGAGTGGACATATGGCATATATGGGTGGCAGTGCCATCTCAGAACGTAGAGCATCTATTTGTGCGATTTCCAGCTCCTGCAAAGAATTGATAATAATCCATGCATCCCACAACGTGCGTACATCACAACCACAAGTCAGGCCTCCTTCTCTCCATCACAAACCATGCACAAGCACACACCAAACGATTAACACCGTTTCTTCTTCCCCAAATTCTCGAAACATATGAATAACTAAGGAACACAACTCCCTTACTAATAACAATCATGTGTTCGGATATGTATGTAAGTCGGCTATTTGTCTTCTGTCAAGAAAATTTGGTAGAAATACCCCGAAAACATCAATGCTTCATAACCGTCACAAATTTAATGAATCAGATGCTGAATATTAAAAATTATTCCAGCCGTTATGGAGTTTCAGTCAGGAATTTGAGCAGACACAATATCAAAATAAAATTTGAAATCTACCGTATTCTTCATCATTATTATTTTCATTTAAAATAACATTAAGAAAATGGTAAGAAGACGATGACTATAAAAAAGGAGTTACCAAGAAAACAGTCTAAGCCTATTGGCCAATTACAAACTCATCGCTTAAGGAGGTACCTTGCACCTTATATACAATTGCTAGTATTATTTATTTACCAGCAATCAATCCACGCAGGGTTTCTGGTGGAGAAAAGTGTAAACAACACGCTACTTTACAAACATATTTTATAGTCAGTAAAATAATAATCTATCAATTGCCTTCCCACGCTATGGCAACTGCACTGCGAACTACGTGATTTCCGCCTCGGATACTTTTCCACACTATCTCTCCAAACTCTTTAGTTTCCCCGCTCACATTACTTTCAAATCTCACAGTAAACATTACCCTTTCATTCTGCTTTGCGAACCTCAACGTCTTCGGCTGCACATCTATTATTACGCCTGGAGGGTTGTTCACCTGCACTCTGTAGACTTCAGGGGCGACACCCACATTTGTTACTGTTCTCGTCTTCACTTGAACTAATTTGGTGGAGTTGAAGAGGACAGAGAAAGATGGGTACTTCAGATTTCGCACACCCTGCAAAGGGCTTATTCTGGGCAGGAGAATGATGTGTCGTCGACGAGGAGACCAATCTGTTGGGGGGTGTAGTTGAGAGTACAGAGAAACACAATATATTCCTGATTTGCCATGTCGAAGATCAACCCTGGATCCATCGCAGCTTGTGGATTTATATGATCTGCGCCCAAGGCGTATGCGTCTGCGGGTTCGCCGGTGGAAGCGTCTTCGATGGCCTGCCTTTGGTTGTCGATGTTGTACGCAGACGTCATGAGAGCAGATTTGAGTGCAGCAGGAGTCCACGATGGATGCATGACTCGTAATAGCGCCGCAATTCCGCTGACGTGAGGACACGACATTGATGTTCCCGACACTATAGCGTATTTTCTTTGTGTCCACGCCGCTATTATCTTCACGCCCGGACACACACTTGAGTCGGTCCCCTCGAAGAAAAGGCGGCTACAATGGGAGCTCTTACACTATTTCCTACCGCACTCGATCCTCCTCCCAGTTCTCTGTCAATACTGCTGGCGCCGACTGTGGTCATCCAAGGTGCGGTGTTTGTCACAGACGAATAACGAGGCCCACTGTTACCTGCTGAAATAGAAACAAATACACCCTTCTGTATCGCCTTAAAGGCTGCGATGGCTGAGGAATCCCGGTAAAATGGCCTGTCATAACTTCCAAGGGACATAGAGATTATATCCACGCCGTCTGCAACGGCCTTCTCCATGGCAGCCACTATGTCACTCTCATCGCCGCGTCCTGCTGGTCCCCAAACGGCCTTATTCACAGCCAATCTTGCTAGAGGAGCCATTCCTATGGCCGTTCCGTTTGCAATTCCGGAGACAGCCACAAGTGATCCAGCAACGGTAGAAGCAGTGTGTGTACCGTGGCCGATGGTGTCTCTCGTTGATTTGTATTCGCTTTTATCAAGACTGCCGTACCTTGCTTCGTAGCCTTTAAAGAAATAGCGAGCTCCTATGATTTTCTTATTGCAGTGTGAGGAATTGAATGACACACCCGTTTCGCATGCACCCTTCCATTAGTGGGAGCAGGTCCGAGGCCTTCATCACCGAAGCTTTCGCTCTCAGGCCATATTCCGCTGTCAACCACGCCCACAATCACATCTTTGCCGTAACGAGACCGCGGCCACAAATTGTTATACTGATTGTTCAGACCGAGAAATTGCGGTGAGTGCGTTGTATGGAGTTGACTGATAGAAGATGGAATCACGGCCAAGCAGCCTTCCCTGGTCTCCAGAGCTAGAGCCTCTGCACTGGTCAATTTGGCTGCGAAGCCATGAAGAAGTATATCATAAGTATATAACAACAGGCTTCTATGTTCATCACTGCCTGATGTTACCTCGTTGATGAGGGAAGCATACCAGTGCTCATGCAGGCTAAAATGTTTGGGCTTCATCGACTTACTCATGTGAATAATATATGGCTTCCTTCTCACGTGCTCCGACATGACTGTACTCAATGCAAGCAAAGTGGCGAAAAGAGCGAGACCAAAGCGGAAGGGAGCGGCCATTGCGGGCAACAATACTAAAAAAGGAGAGAAAAAACTAAGATTTCTTCTATCAGTATGGAGAAGATACAAGTCTTTTAATAATCGGAATGTCCTACATATTATAATTTAATTAAGTGGGTTGTAATTTAATGGCGAGGATGATCATTGAACAGTAATTTGTTGCTGCATTAGTATTGGCTGTTTGTGGATTAACACAAAAACACACGTAAAATGTATAACAGTATAACATCTTTCGCCTTATACGTATATTTGGATTAATATTCGTACGATACTTGCAAAATACTAATTTCTAAGGATTATGGTCTAAAAGGTAATTCCTCACGCAACATTTAATTAAGTGGATTAAAGTCTAATATTGAAGATGGTATTGTAAAACATGTTTTTTATGGTGGCGTTAGTAATAATATGAGAGTGGCCTCCAATAATTCAATCATTATTATTCAATTCCAATAGCAACGAACCAACAATGTTCCAACATTTTAATTTTGATTCATACATTTATTAATTTACATTGGGTGGGATCAGGTTCCATAATCTATAGTCAGGGACAACCTCGGTAATCAATATCATGATACTACACAATTTATTCTTCAAACTATTAATAATAATTAAAAAATAAAAATTCTATATGTGGTCTTTTGAGTAATCTCAATAATTTTTACATTTACTTTTAATTTGGTAATTTTGAGTTGATGGTGTGTTTTATTTATGAATAACATCTTATATTCTATTAACAAGGAAAATGATATAAGAATATTAACGAAAAAATGTGGTAGTATGGAAGCACGCCCGAAATACACGAGTTCAAACTAAGCAAACAAAAATCCTAGGAGTACATCCGATTACAAAACATCAGAAGACATAAAAGCAAAATATTAAAGAGTGAACTATGAATTATTGACCAGTAATGTGCAAACCATGATCATGTCATCTAGAGCCAAACAAGTCTTAAGGATATGCAATTCCCTTCTGTTGCTTTCTTTTGAAATAACAAATATCGGTGTGGTCTTGAACAAAAAAAATCATACTTAAAATTTAATGAAAATAGTTAAAGCTTTTGTTGACAATTTTTTGCACTTGTGAAAAAATGGGAAACTTGAAACTTTGTTACGACGGATGGCATTGGTGAATTATACCCAAGCTAGGGGAGTTTCTTTTAGACAATATTGCTATTGTTGAATTAATAATGATTACATGAAATCTGTAGCTATGTGTGCTATTGCAAAACATAACATATCACATAGCACACAATTTCATGCTATCTTCAGCAAAAGAACACAAAGTCTCGAAGGACAGCTGTGTTGTCTTGATGAAGACACCGAATTGCAGAATAGATGAAGTGTTAGGTTTTGAAGAATAAATCAAGACTGTATATTACAGAAGTCAGAGTTCATTACTGGGTGTTACATGTATTCTTTAATGTTCTTTCCTTCATGATGAAGACATTCAATTATATTGTTGGGTTGTTTAGTTCATCATACAATCCATATGAGAAAGCAGAAATGTAGAAAGAAATACACAACTCAATTTCACAATTCAATGTTTTATTCACGAGGAATTTCAGATGTTTCCACATAAGCCATGGGATGTAACTGGAAAGTAAAGTACAACTACTGAAATAAGAGGTACACATGCATGAAAGAGAAAATAAAGGATTATGAATGAAACCATCATTGTCTTGAGCTTTGTCCTTCGGTTGATGCATCCTCATCTTTAGTTTTGTTCCCTCTCCATCTTCACTTCTGAGAGCACTATACCTGAAAATAGAAAAGAGAAAACTATCAGTTTATGAGCTTAGGGTACAATCCATATTCATATATTGTCCTAAATCGTGCACATGGATCTCTAATAACAAGATATATAGATTACTTGAAGATCAAACAATATACATGATTTACTCACTCAGAAAGAAATAAAGAGAAGAAAAGAAAAAACATGGACATAAGAGAGGCCAAAAATCATAAAATTTTTCTTAACTATTTTCTCAAGTGTGCAAGTACAGGTTGCAGCCAAGAATAAATAAATCATGTCTTACAGTCCTCACTATGGATAAAGATTGTAGAGTTCAATAATTCCTATCTTATGGTACATGAAGTAGATGAGTGACAAGTACATACTGGAATGAAGGAAGAATGCAACTCAAAGTTCAGCATCTATTCTAGAGATAAAAGAAGTTGTAGTACAGAACAGATGAGAGAATTGCAGACAAAAAAGAAGAAGAATCAGAATTTAAAAGCTGAAGTTAACTGGAAAGATAAGATTATAGTTGAAACAAAATGAGAAATAATGTTGGGAAAATTTTGATAGGGATTTTCCATTTAAAATGGACATTCTAAAAATTTTCAGGATCCATATCAAAGTTATAATAAAAAGAAAATGCAGTATTCATTATAGCTTAACAGTTGAATAAAATGAAGTACTTTGGAGCATTCATTATAGCTTAATAGCTGAATAACATGAAGTTTCAAGATAATCTAACAAAGTTCAGCCATTTTAAAATTACAGTTTTCATAATGAAGCGAGTATGAGTGCACAGAAATGCTACCATCAAAGAAGTATAGTATTCAAGAAAAAATAAATAAGACTAAATTATTTCGAGAGAACATCTGGATCAAGGCTCATGCCTTCTAGTGGCATTACAAGAGTGAGAAATTGTTTACAACTTCTAGAAGGCCACATACAAGGTACAAATATCTCATGAAATCAAGAACAATCAAAGTACTAATACTATAAGTTCTAGAGTCAAATGAACAAGCCTATCTTTCCATCAAGAAGATGTCAAATCTCAGAGGATCCAAGTATGTTTCTCAAGATTACAGGTATGAATAGAAAGTCACTACAGAATGCACAAATAGCAATGCAAAATAGAAAATAGAAAACAAACGTTATAGTAAGTGAAAATAATGTCATCCTCAGCCATGATGAACCAAAACTGTGAGAAGAAGAATGGTTAGAGAAACCTCCAAAAGGAATCAACTTAAAAAAGCTCAAAGTGTTTTCACCAATAATGAAAAGATCTCAAACTCAGTGGGTATTAATGGTTGAATTGAATGATAGTGCATAACTTAAGATAATATGAAGTGGATTTAAACTTTTCAAAAAATAATATCAGCCTCAAGAAGAGAGTTTCAGAGATCAAAATAATGAAGAACAAGAAGAAGATTGCTCCAGGATCATTCTTAGAAGGAACCCAAAGGAGCTCAAAAGGATCGAGGATTGACCGAGAACAAGCTTTGAATCAGAGACATATGCATACCCATGGCCAATGGTCATAAACCCTCGAAAGATCATCAAGAAAGAGAGTTTTCTATAACATATAGTATAATAGTGTAGAATCAAGGGCGAATTATAAGGAATGAAAGCAAGTAGCAAGAAAACAAGCTTTAAGCCATATTCAGGACACAAACTCATGTGGAGGAGCTTTGAATTAGAAATGCATTCATATCCAAGTTAAAAAATATTGAATTATTTTAAGAAATTTGTTATGCCATTTGAAATCAGTTTCAAGTTACGGTATTAGAATGAGAAGGGTATAGCTCCTGGCTAGAGGCTGAAAAACCCATTAATGGGTATCAAGGTATCATAGTAACAGACAAGAACTCACCATTTATAAGTGAGGAGCCAAAACCTCTGAGCAATTGAATGATGAAATAATAAATCCATATGCCCATGAGAATTTTCGAATGTGGGAGTCAAGCAGGAGCAACCCAGAATGATTTTTCAGCTCAAGAATCCCAAAAGGAACCTCGTGACCATAAATAATGCAAAGAAAATCAAAGTATCAATATATTGAAGTCAAAATGACAATGATGAAGTAGTTTTAAAGCTCAGAATTCAAAACTTACCATCCTTCATCAAAAAAATGATCTCATTTGAAGAAAATCCGAGCTCCAAGAGGTCGACCATGGCAGTCATTAGACCACACAGAGAGTTCAAGAACTAAAAGAGAAATGATCACAAAAATACGAAGAAATTGAGACCTACAGAATCCTCACAGAGCTCAAAATAAGTAGAAACTCAAACACAAAAGAATAGCATAGTCCCGAGTTCCAAGAGATCAATCAAAATGGCAAACCCACAACAATTTTTGTTCATAAAACTCGAATACAGAGGAATAGGAAAGATACAGAGTTCCTTAGGAATCAGAGATCTCACGAAGGAGTTAAAGTAACCAAACTCTAAGTTGAAGATAATGACACCAAATACCCACAACCACCTTACATATAAAACTCGAATAGAATAGAATAGAGAATATACAGATTCACTCAAACTCAAAGAACCATTACGTAGAGGGGCCGAGCTTAAGGAGTTCACAACAATGGCATCAACAAAAAATTGGCCAGGGCTTCGCCCATAGACTGAAATTCCAAATGAAATGGTCATTAGGGTCGAGTGACCCTTTACTATGCAAACTTGAGAGGTGAGTCAACAGGACACAACCACAGTTAGATGATCAATGTTCAGATATCAATTTGTGTGAGAATCAAAGGCTAAGAAACGCTCACCAAATTTTGAAGAAAACCACCAAGATCACAGTGACACCAACCACATTCAATGCAAACTAGAAAACCTAACCATAGGTCAAGAATCGATGGTACCAGATCAAATAGTACAGAGATCAATGGCCCAGGATCAGTTCTAATTTTCAAAGCAAATTGAACCCAAGTTAAATGCCACTGAAAAAGAGCATGGAGTGGTGAGTCATCTCACTTGGGGGCCAACCCTTATTATTTCAAAAATTATTTTCATTTGACAGCCGACAATAGTCCAAGCTCAAATATTCCAAAAAGTGCCGACCAAATCATGTGTGCAATGATCAAACCAAAAGGTGTCTACCTTTTTTTATTTGTGATACAATGCTGACCAACTATACAATACAATATTAATCAAAGGTGGCAGACTATACTATGCTATTTGTATGTTCAAAGGTGGCCAAATGCTATATGGTGACCCTTTTACAAAGTGCACCTTGTCATGTGTTTAAAACCATAGTAATTTGCTAAGTCCACAAGAGTGGCCAAACCATGGTAAGACTATTACTGAACTGCAAATGGGGTCCCAACTATTGAAGGGTTTGGAGATGATTAACAATGTGCTATCCATGTGATCACTAGAGGACAAGGAATGTCAACTTTAGAACATGATCTTGGAGGTGGTCCCCATTAAGTAGATTTTTGGATGAATTATTCTTGCAAGTATTGCAAATATTTAATTTTAATTTGCCTAATACACAGGAGTATTTTTGCATGCCTTCACAAAAGGACAGATCAGCAAGAGGACATAATTTACATGCACTAGGAAGATACTTTCTCATCAAGCAAGATTTATTATTAGCAAATTATTCACCCATGATTTTCTTAAAAGTAGAACAACCAACTTTAGTTTGGCTGTATGTAATCAAAGGCTATTACTGCCTCCTTGTATTAGTTTTCTTTATTTTATTCATTTATTTATCATTAAATAAAGGATAAAAATAGGATGCATGGGTGAATACAGCCTCAATATTTTTTTAGGAAGGGTGGGTGAATCAATTTTTCTATATATTGTGTGCCTTGGCAAAGCACAAAAGAGGACTTTTTAGATACAGGAGTGCTGAAGCAATTGTTTGCCAATGTTTCCCTTTGAATGTGAAGTATTTTCTGCCTTTCCAATTATTTACAGTCTTGTGTATGTTTCCATTAATCTTGTGAATGTTGAATTCCCTAATTAATCTAAATCTAAAACATAAGGGATTAATAGGTTTCTCAGATGGTCTCTCGGGAAGATGGGTTTTCTCAAATTTTCTTGTAATAATTCAATCACCAAAATTTTACAAGAGTATTCTTGTTGCATTTATACAATTTACTCACTCAATCATCCTAAATTTCACCCCCCCTCCCAAAGGAATAATATTCGAGGAATCCTTTACTTGCTACAAGTTTTCCTCAGAAAGTGATGTTTAACAAATTTACACCCGAAGATGCCAGGTGGATAAATCATGAACTGATCACATTTCTCAGACCCTCTACTATGACTGGGATGTAATATCATAAATTTTTGATACTCCTTCTGATCATTTTTTATTCTTTTGTGCAGGAAATCCTCTTTTTGATCATTTGCAGATGGCTCCATATAGCTATATCTGACAAGCAATCCTTTTTTCCCCTAAGTATACATCTTGAAAATTGAGTGCACCCATATGGATTCCTGCATTTTTGCCTCTTAGAAATGAGTGCCCCCACATGGAATATATCATATATCTGTGCTATGATTCAGAGTCAGCCAAGTACAATGAGGAGCCAGTAGAAACCTCCACGTGTTTCCATGGTGCAACTACAAAAGTGAAATCCAGAGTTAGGTCCCGAAATGAGCGCGGGTAATCCACGTGTTCAGAACCCTAGAGACTTGCACTGGTTATTGAAAATTCAGAGTATGGGAAGGTCTAGTAGAAGCTTCCACATGTCTGTTTGTCACAAATTCAAAGACGAGGTTTAGAGGTGGGACCTCAAACAAGCGTAAGGTCTCCACATGCCCTGGGCCCAAGAAAGTTTCCTTGGCCTTTAAAAATTTCTTAGTAAAAAGAGGAGGCAGCAGAAGTCTCCACATGTTACCTTGGCACACTTTGGATATGGTGCCCAAAAGTGGAGACCCAAAACAAGCATGGGCTCACCACGTGTCTCAGTCCTAAAACATTGTTGAAAGAGTTTCAGGACCAGCGGAAGGCACCACATGCCTTGGGTCTGATAAAACCTTCTCGTTCATTGAAAAGTATAAGTATGAGCAGGGACAATGAAATATTCCATGTGCCTCTTCAGCAGTTCTTTGGTATGAAGCTCAAAAGAAGGAGTTTGAAACAATGGTGGGCCTTTCAGATGTCTATGGTTAGATAAAGTTGTATCAAACACTAGAAAAATACTAAGTACGGGATGGTCTAGCAAAAGCCTCCACGTGTCTCCCTGGCATAACTCTAAAGATGAAATTTACAAGTGAGACTTCCAATGAGTGCACGCTCGCCATGTGTCCTAGGCCTTAGAAAGTTTCTTGAGAAGTTTAAGTATAGAGAGGAGCTAGTGGAAGCCTCCATATTTCTCCTTGGCGAAACTACAAAGCTACGACCCAGAGGTGGATCCTCAAATGAGCACAAACCCTCTACGTGGAATATATATGAGTTGAAGTGGGTCAGAAAACTCCAAAGTGCTCCAGGGACACACCTTTTGGCTTCTAACTTTTGATGCGGGCCTCAGTGGAGCTGCAACTCACTTTTATACATTTAAATTATTTTTAAATGGAGCTTAAAAACTCCAAAGTGCTCAATCAACCCGCTTCCCCATTCTTGTCTTGAAAAACACCCACGTGTCCTTCTTTGGGGTCAAAGTAATACTTTTTCCCTGTAGCTTCATGTTTGTTGAATAACCAATTAGATACCATCGGGGCCGTAGGGCCAATTTGGTATTTTTTACAAATGTGACAAAAGTGATGAGTTTCATCAAAAAGACTCATCAGGCCGCATCCAATCAAAAAGGACCATGTCTCCATGGATGTTGACACAAAATTTGACATGGAAAACATGACTGTGGAAAAATAGAAGGAAGGGGACACCCTAAATTCATGCTCAAATCACAAATTCTTTCCCATGGAGAGAGAAATGATGAAAATTTTTTGGACTCAATGTGATCCTTAACCAAAGGAAAGAACTGACCATGGCAACCAAATGAAGGAAATAGCTTTCATGTGTCAATACAGGGAGATGGAGAAAACTTCAAACCATGTGGACTGAGAAATATTGAATCAAACCAGGGCACAATCAAATTGAGCACCAACATGTGTAACTTAGTAGTATTGTTGTGATCCTATCCCTCAATATATCAAAGTGTTTACCCTTAATTATTTTCAGAAATCTGTTGTCCTGTGCATCTGAAATTCATTACATATCAATTGTGCATGTACTTAGTCAAATACCTCAAAAGAGTTTGGTGTATCACCTCAGTTTTAATTCATTTTTACATTCATCTTTTACCCTTAAACCCCAGAAAAATCAGTTTAGGATACATCAATAAGGAACCAGCCTTGATACCAAAGACTCACCGCAAAATAGGTGTACCCACAGACTTGAGCTGTTTCCATTGTATCTATGAAAGAGAGAGATAAAATTTTCAAGTTTAGAACACCTGCTTCCATCTCTCTATAGGGTTAAATTTCAAGAGATAACAACTTCCATACTTCATCGTGTTTCATGATACAAATCATATAGCTGGGAAATAGGAACAAGTGTATTGGAAAAAAATTAATCGATACAATATTGTATCGATAGGGTTTGTTAGAGATAATTCCTTCTACACAAAGTATAAAAAACATAATTTCCACTAACATTCGTTTCTCAATAGCCTCTTCAACATTCTCTGTAATAACACCTTCAACATTTGCAAAATGACTTCTCAGTATTTACTACATATATGCATAACCACACTTCTCTTACATTAATCAACATTATAAACTTATCTAAATCTAATAAACACATTCTTATAAAAATTCTATTCATTATTCATGTTATTAATTATGTGATTAGCATCTAGAAGAAGGTCACCTTTTTTTCACAGCTATCTTGCCAAACTAGCTTCTAGGATTGGATAACTTTTTGACACGCTCATATAAAACTTACAATAATTTTTTTTATTTTCCTTGTACCACAAAATTATGTTTATTTTATCAAACACACTATTGGGAATACTATATCAAAAATATTTGATCAATGTAATAGAAGTACACCATTTAAGACTGCACCAAAATCTTGTTCACCTTCACCCTATGTATGTGGTTGATCCTATAGGTATATTTTCTTTAATGGATGATTTTAATAAAATATTCTAGGCCAAGAAATACATAACATGTTGTCAGGTTTAATTGATGTACATCTTTTACGATGATCTAACATTTCCACACTATGTGGCTATGTTAATTACAAGACATTCTCGATCATAGTAATAACAAAGCCTTCTCTTTCACTAACTAATGACGCTTATGAACAAAAAAAATTCTTGTCGTTAGTCATCTTTATCGAGGTTTTGTATTCAAGGATAGTACATTGAATATAATATAATTACAAATATTGACTTTAAACCTATTGATATTGTTTTTGTCATGGATAAAATATATTTTTTGATATTATATAGGATATCGTCTGATAGCCTTCTCATCAACGAATAATTGAAAAACATAAAACATGCAATGCTCCTCATGGAATAAGAGGAGTCATTCTTGAGAAAGAATCATGTTCATCTTTTCCTTAATTTTTTTGTAAAATGTTTATGACAATTTTGTTTAACAGGTTATTTCTGGAAATATGTAGGGCCAAGATGATCAAGATATATCTTCACATTCAAAATATGCACTTCTATTATTATTCTCTAATTCTTATCTTTCTCACAAAGACAGACAATGAATTTAATTAGCTTGATATTTTTAAAAAACTGAAATAGTAGAGACTAATGAATGCCAAGACACTCCTTTCATTAAGTAATGTAGTTAAGCGTTCGCTATGCATTTTATTTGATATGAATCAACATGAAAAATTTCTTGCGATTACATTTCATCTATATATATGATTTGTTATCTGAGCGCTATGTTTTGTAAGTATCGTAGCTTAGTGATTGGTAATAATTTCTTGTAATACAATTTTTTTTTCATTTTTTTTTCCTTAATTAAGAAATGGTATAGCCTAGAGGTCACTAATTTATTTCTTTCTCATTCAACAATAAACAATAAGTGTACAACACTATGTTCTATCATTATTCGAGCTTAGTGATTTCTAGGAATTTCTTTTATACGAACTGTTTTTGGTCTCTATTTTTGAAAATAATAAACAATTTAGCTTTAAGGCCGCAAATTTATTACTTTCTCAAAATAACTTCATAGATTTCAAAAGTAAACAATTTTTATATCTCACATAATTTACATCTAAAAATTTCACAAAAAATACCTAGCACCCAATAATATTTTTTGCTATGATCTGTCATTATAGTGTTATGTTTGAAATAAGATATTGTTTATCTTAGATTCCAAAAAATCATTCCTTCCTGAAAGTAATCGAACTTAGCAGTCGCTAAGAATTTACTTTAATATGAACTATTGTTTGATCTCTATATTTAAAATAAAAAATTAGTCGATCCTAGTGGGCACTAATCTACTCCTCCTGATGTCTATATTCAAAATAAGAAATCAGATTTTTTGTTGAAGAAAGTGACCAATATATTTGAGAAAACAAAAAATTCAAATGTTGAAAAATTAATTTTTTTATCAATGGTGATGATTTTCCAAATGAAGATTCTAGGTGCCATTTGGCACCTCCAAAATATCAATTACATGTTATGCATGATGAGAATATTGACATTATTTTCTATTCAATGTTGATTAATGCTAATCCTACACTGATGGATGCACATTTTCTTCCCTTTTTACCTTCTACAAAGGAACTTTTACAACTCGAGGATCCATATGACCCTAAAAGTGATGAAGTGCACTTCTACATTCTTGACGATTAACATACAATTTTCTCTGAAATTTTTTTTGGATGAAAGAAAATACAATTCATTACATACTAAGATGTAGTTAAGAAAGGCTCGCATTATATCTTCACATACCTGTCGAGAATTCATTGTTAAACGTTTCTAGCAGAAAAATGATGTAAATGAAAATTGGATTGATACAAATTTTATTGATGTAATGTGCAAGGCTCGAAATATTTCGAGATCCCTAGGATGTGCTCAAAGGCATAGAGAGGAAAACACAAAGTCAGATGATTTGAAGGTAATGAAACTTAATTTTAATGCATTTGTTCTTAAAATTTAATTTTGT
Source organism: Taxus chinensis (assembly GCA_019776745.2). NCBI lineage: Eukaryota > Viridiplantae > Streptophyta > Pinopsida > Cupressales > Taxaceae > Taxus > Taxus chinensis. The sequence goes on along the minus strand of CM034148.1, from coordinate 777,592,455 downwards.
AATATGCAGAAAATAAATATACTATTTCGTCTTTCAATGCATTGTTTTGAGAGGCAATGTAAAACTATTTTCAAAGTGTCTAAGACAAATACCCTTCATGAAAAAATGACATTTCTATATTTACCTGAGGATATATGTATAAAATTGACAACAACCATTCAGTTATTTAAATCCGGTGGGTTGGCTTGTTCTCATTTTAAGGATAACCAACTTAACTTTCAAGGAAATTCATTGTCAAGGTTCACTGCAAATTACTTCAGGCTTGCAAGAGGAATGACCGATGAGGAGATATCAATTCTACTAGAAAAAGTGTAAGACAAGAAAGTATGGCTAACTTGCTCTATTGAATCAGGTGTCACAGCGGAGAATTTATATAATTACTGTGAAAGAGTAAAAGATGATAGAAGAATGAGAGTAAAATTTATAAAATATATTAAAATTAAACATCCATGTAATCATTTATTGGTAGAATGCACTAAAAAAATTATTGTTGAAAATTATGGTGTGCATGAATGTCACTACCACCAGTTGTGTGTACTCTTTGGAGAAGAAACTAAAGGAAGACAAAAAGTTAATTCTGGAGGGAGTGCAAAATCGGAAAAAAGAAAAACTGATGCTGAAGTGGAAGTGGTGCTTTGAGCGGAAACTCAAGTAATTATAGACAACTACGTGATTGCAATGGATGGAAATATTCCAACAAGGATAGAAGACATTGGATACTTTACCTATCAATGTGCATATCCCTTCCAGATCCTGTCATAATATCTTCTATTTTGTCAACTAATCATTTCAATGCAAAATGTGTGATTATAGATTTCTACAATTTGTCTAGTATAGTCATTTCCAATGCAATAATGGACCTTCTTATAGTTGTTGGATCTAGTCTCCTAAATTGTGTAATTATTGTTCTCTTACCTGTTGATTCTTCAAAAATATTAACATAAATATTAAAAGAATACATCCAAAATGTCAAAAAAAGGGGAAATCAGTTATGGAAGGTTGTTACAGATTTTATGATAACAATGGAAAATTTAAAATCTCATGTCTTATGTACATAATAAATGATGTGCATGATTATGATGTTGATGATGGGTATATAGTAAAAATCGGTATGGATTGGATGGATCAACTTCCATAGAAAATTGTGGTTACAAATGAAATTGGCCAACGAAGAAGGAAACATCCTTTTCTTTATGAGAGATTTTATGTTTTTTTGGTCTCATATGTTCACTTGACTCGATTTCGATAATTCTCCAGTCATAGTGTTGTACTTCCTGATTTGGTTGACTTAGGTCTATTTGCGGTTTTTATTGTTGAATTATGTGATCAAGAATTTTTTTTACAACATTACTATTGTCATTTGAAAAAATGTACGTTAATTAAGATCACTTAAAATAATTCTAGTAGTGTAATGCATTTTTAAGTGATACATACAATATTTATGCAGGTAACCAAACAATAGAGGAAGACACCATCTCTTTCTCTCCACATATATACGAACGAGATGATGTCAATCTTAGTATGTTGGAAGCAATTCAACTTGTTACCCTAGATGTCACTGACTAGTGATCTAATGAATCTATAAAAGGAGAGTGGGAAATACTTGTTTTATAAATTTATCTATACAATATGTTTTTGATTGTCATTGTTTACATATTTTTAATAATAACTATAATTTTTTCAAATTTGATGCCAAATGGGGAAGTTGTTGGCATGTCATGGACAAACTTGCAGAAAAAAATTTGTATGATAGTCATATACAATTATAAAGAAAACCATTTATAAGACCTTCATAATTGGAGGAACCTATAATGAAGTAGTTTATTTGTAATATGTATTACCCTAGCAGTCACTAACATGCATTTATTTTGAATTGAGTAAATTTTTTCGTTTACTAGCCACTATTTATCTATCGAAAATTTTAAAAAATTACTTTTGTATAGTTGGCTATTAGCAATCGCTAAGCTCATCATATACTATCAACCCAAACATAATCCATGCATTAATTGCTATATGCCTACTGGTTGCTAAAATACAACTACATCTATGCACTATTACATAAAAGAGAGTTGTCTCACGTGTTTTTTTACATTGAATTAAAATTTATTTTGAATTGATTGTTTTTTTTTTAAATCGAGCAAGCATCACAAGAACCTGAAAGGGGGAGTGCAAGGAAATCCAAGACGGAGTCTCAATCTGTAAGTGTTAACATGCTGAAAGTTTTATTATTTGAATTGGTTAATATCAAATTGCGTATAATTGAGAAAAATTACTTCTATGCATTTGACGAAGAGGATTATTTAATTATTTTAGATTTGTATGGTTTTCTAAATGAGAAAAACCAATCCTACAAATATTTTAAAATCAATTTTGGTAAGGAGAATCTCTACTTGTGAGGTGGGCTCAAGGAATTTATAAAGATATTGGCAAAAAAAATGTGAATTGGGGTTTTGGTCTAACTATATCTCTTGCGCCAAAGTTGAAAAGTTGATTAAGGCTTTGAAAAAAAAATTCCATTTGATTTCAAACCATTTATTATTTTGGGTAGAGAACATTTTTATATAGAAGACAAAAATGCAATAAAATATCTCCAAAATATTTTTGATGGGTGTCGTTATTCCCTTCATTTAATCAACTTCTTGTTGATGCCATATCAAACTAGGGGTGTGTCTAAAGCTATATGCAACAAAAGTAATCTTGTCGATCTAGTAGTTGATTGTAGTTATTTTTGTATTTTCTGGGGGATATTTCAATGTCTTAAGGAATTCTTGGTAAAACCTTATTTAAATCATACTATGAAAACTTTGCTGAAAGTAAACACTCTGTGCAAAATGGAAATAAACACACTCAATTTAGAATGCTTGAAAATAATTGCAAGAAATATAAGAATCTATCTAAACACCTACAAGAACAAGTATACAATAGATTTTGACTGGAAGAATTAAAAAAAATATAGAAATAACAGATCTAAGATATTTACTGAAGAAATATAAATACCAAATAAAAGAATATCCTAGTCCTTGGGGGAGTGGGCCCATGGTCTTCCATGAATCAGGATTTAGCAACTCATAATTCTCTCAAACAAGAATGGCTATTTTATTGATAAAACATTTGGTATTACAAAACGTATTGGATCTGAGTACTTAGTCCCTTTTATGTTCTATATTTATTTATCTATCATACTCTATATATCTATCTACTACAGGTATACTTTTATATTCATTTTACAATCATAGTTATCTCAACAATTTTGATGAAATTGAATCGTGCCTAGAATAGATGTTGAGTCAGATTGTGGCTGATCAGACAATTGTAGGATAACTATCCCTGGATCTGTGTTCAGAAATCTTCTCATCCTTTCTAGATTGAAAGGGTCATAGATACAAAATCTTTAGATGTTGTTAGGATAGATAAACTTTCATCAGTTCTGGAACTTCAGAGAATTTCCAGAAACATAGGATATCATTAATGATCAAATCCGTAAGAGTTTCAGAGCTATACCCAGGAGTTCTGGAACTAATTCTGAAAATTCTAGAACTAAAAACTGGAGTTTTAGAACTAAGTCTGAAAGTTCCAGAACTAGCTTCGAAGTTCAGGAACTAGCTATGTGGGAACAGATGCTACCGAAAACATATTGAATGCTACCTGCTTCATTTCCTTGACTGATTAGACCTGCTTTACTACAAAACTAAATTTCAAACACAAAATTCGTCATGAATTTTAGAGCTTTTAACATGAGAATCATAATCTATCAAAAGAAATAAAATTACATCTAAACTCATATCAGATCAAATAAAAGTCACACAATGTAATCAAACATAATAAAACATAGAGTAAGATGAGATCATATATTATACATTAATCAGACATATTCTGGCCTCATCATTTCCCCCACACTTATTTTTTTGTAAGTCCCTTTACAAACTCATTCTTCAAAAGTGGGATCATATGTTCGGCATTCCATTTGATTGCTCGGATCAAATTGTTGAAACTGGATTTCCCAATGCTTAAACTTAGATGTACTGTACCCAACCCCTGCTTCTATTTTCCTCTCCCACTCTTCAAATTCATTAGGATTTTGAGGTTCTCTATTTTTCCAAGGAGACATGGGGGTGAGAAGTAGAGGGGGCCTTGTTTGAATTCCCATCCATATTTTCCCATAGGTTTCATTGATCTCTGGAATTATTGTGCATAATTCTTTTTCCCTTTCTAAAATCTAGATAAGATTTGTAGGGGATATTACTTCCATTCTTCTCAAGGAAATAATAATGAGTTCCCATCTCTTCGAGCATCCTTCATAAATATCTTCAAAATTTTCCTCGTCATTGGAAGTGAAGGCATCAATACTCTTTTGTAGAATGGCAAGGTAATGTGTCTTGAATCTCCCATCAAAGGCATGAATTCTAAAATGTATCAGGAAGGAAGAAGGTTTACCATAGTGAGCTCTCATACAGAGACCTGTTGACCTAGCTTTCAATAAAAATTTAGATTCTCTTTCCTTCCATGCAATTTGGTTTTGCAGAACAGAGAAAAATGCATTGAGCTGGCTCTCCCCCATATACAAATTGATCATAAATCCTGTGTTTTTCTATAGCATAAAATTACAAAGATAAAATTCACACAAGAGATTTTTCTGTTCAGGACTGGCTAGAGAGTAATCTACCATGAATTCAGATTCACCTTTTAGTTCATGTGGAAGTCCACATGCAATCCTTGACAGCTGTCAGCAAATGAACTACTCTTCTAAAAATACACTATATGCAGGAGAGGGCCTCCTACAGGGAAGCAATTTCTCACTGATAATACAGACCGTATGAATTTTTTCAATATGTTTATATTTACTTCCTTCCTCCTTATAAAACATTTCTTCCCATTATTTTCTTGCCTTCTTTTCTTCTTCCATCTTGGTCTTCAATTCTTCATTTGATTTTTTGGTCTCTCTGAGTTCCGTGCAAGTGTCATCCCATAGCTGTTTGAGTGGCAAATAGGTTAACTTAGTCTGTGCAGAGACTGTGGACACAACACTCTATTTTCTAGAAGTCAGACATTCTTCCTATTTTTCTATCAGTTGTTTCTTGGTTGCTGATAATTCCTCCGTCCTAGCTGCAAACTGAGTTGTTAGTTATCCAATGAGCATTTCCCTTTGTTCTAATTTGCATTTGAGGAAATACAATTCCTCATCCTTTTCTCTAATAATGAGCTCTGCTCTAGACAAGAATAGAGCCTGTTTAACTTGATGTCTTTCTTCTTCCTCTAAAAGTACTTGAGGAGTTGGGAATTCTTCTTCTATCAAAGGAAATTTTCCTTTTCTTCTTCATGTGGCAATGTTGATTCAGACAAGTCTTGAGAATACTTCTCTTCATGTCTCTCATCTTCTCTATCCATTTCAACTTGGCTTGGCTCATAAGGAGTCATGGCCATGCTGCCCAAAATATCAGTAGCTTCATTTTCCATCTTTTCATGCTCACTCCTTCCCTCTGGGGTTTCCCTTGACCTCTTATGAATTTTTCTTCTCTAGGGAATTTCAACATGCTGAGTGGTGGATTTCCTTCTAGAACTTCTTCTTGCTATTCTTTCTTGCTCTTGCATGGGTGAGCTATCACCGTCAAAGACAAATATTAGCTCCCTTGAAGCTACTGCAGAAGAAGGAATTTCCTTCAAAGGTATAGAAGGCTCTGCTATTTTGATTTTTCTCACAAAACTTCTTCTTTTTGGTATATTCTCTCTTTCCATTTCCCTCTATTCTTCTACAAGGGCATCAATTTCGAGATTATTTGAAGGATAGAATGAGGCTGGAATTGTCCTTATGATAATATTAGGGTTTTTCTAGAATTTTCCAAGAAACTTGTCCCAAATTTCTTTTCCATTTTTCTTTGATAGAAAATGGTGCCAACATATTAAATGAATTAGACTATGATGCTTGATTATCCCAACACCACAGGAGTATCTCTGATCCATGGTCTGGATAGAATATAAAAGAAAACCCAGAAGGTTTATTATGTACTTAGGTTTTGTGGCTCCATACTAAAGATATATGAGAATATTTAGGACTTCTTTCCCCACATACCCAAATTGACCATCACAGGCTAAATATTTCACTATCCAAAATGCTACCTTATCAAAGGGTTTGGGAAAACTATCCTTTATAACCCCAGTGTAATGTAGATATATTGGGGTTTAGTTTCTCCCTCTTGTAGTAAGACTTCAACCAGTTCTTTCAAATTCCCCTTGGCAGGTTGTGGGACATGCACAATTGGCACTCTATACACATTACTTATAATATTTACAGAAAAAGGAATAAATATATTTATCACCTTTGTCCTGGATTGCTCTAGGTTTATGATGAATTCTCTTACCAATTCATCATTATGTCTTGAAAATTTCTTTAGGAACTCTAACCATCCTGCGTGCTCAATGATAGATGTCACTTCTTCATCTACGAGTAGCTGGGAATCATCCTCTGGTTCTAATTTCTTTTTAATCCACATATCGTCTCGAGTTCTATCTCTTTTGATTTTGTGTAAATTTGTTGCAAGCCCTCTTGCTTAGCTGTAGAACTGACGACTTTGGCTATGGAACCTCTATTCTTAACTGTGGAACCTTTGTTCTTAGTTGTGGAACCTCTATTATTAGCTGTGGAATCCTATGTTAATTCGTTGTTTCTCAAAAATCACTCTGTAAATTATTTTACTTTTTTCTTGTAGTAATGATTATTAATGATAACCATGCTACCACTTATTCCATCAAAATCGTCTCATGATTACACACTTGTAATCATAATGTATAAATAGATGACTCATCATACTAACTTTTAAATCAAGTCAAATCACACATGCAAACATTTAATTCAACCCTAAAGATATTTTGAAATTGATAGGAACCTTATTCATAATCAATAAATAATCTTAGTGGTTGCTAGACTGTATAAAACAGAAAAATGTTATGGGAGAGAGGAAAATAGATAAACATGGTCCCATAGTTGACACGACTATTGATTAAACAATCCCAAATAGTTTTCACAATATTATGTAGTAGTCATTTATTTTTGACATAGTAATTATGTAGAGTAGCCAATCACATCAAGACATGTAAGACCTCTCACCCATGTACAAGAATTAAAAATTCAATGTTCAATCATTGTCGCCTATGTTCAAGTATTGGTTTCCACCATGGTTGTAGTGTAACTCAAATTTACTATTTTAAATCAATTCAAAATATGGCTTTCCCTCCAATTAAACATTCCAAAGAACAAATATAAGCTAAGAAAAATCTGAACTACATATTGGTGAAAAAATCGTGACCCCGCTTGATAAACAATTGTTTTTGTGGACCCCTTAACTTAGGGTGTACCACTACTAGCCCCTCTCCCCTACTCTCCTAGAAACAATCACCAAGCAAGCTCTAGACCGTGCAATACTTTCAGCAGCAATAAATTCTCACCAAACAGACTCTATGACATGATACAATCCTATCAGGATCACCATGGAGATAATAGCCTCAGCCTCGCAGTTTTCAGCAAGCCGGGTATAAAGAAATGGAGACCCTTAAGGCACTACAGCAGATTGCAAACAGAGTTCATCACCGACACTACACCAAAATGAAGTCCACTAAGCAGCAGCCTATTAATGTTGAGGAAGATGAGACAAATCATGCAGGAAGAGCTTCCCGTGAGAACTCAACCCCTACCACGTCCACATCCTCACCCTCAGCTTCTTTGGCCTCAATAAATGGACATCAATACAGTATTGCACTCTATCCTTGCTTTTGCTCATTTCACTGTTGTTAATAAACTCCCTGTAGCTCCTAGTACCCCTATGTTTGTGCAAGCCATTTTCTTAAGAATTGTTCACTCAAAAAATTCCTGAAGTAGCATTAAAATGACTGTAACATGCCTATGTAAATCTGATTTCAGAAGTTGCAGCATGCATTTGAGGTATCAAAATAAGTGCAACATGCAATCCCAAACTGTTTTGGGTATGGCAGGAGTATGCACATTGCACATTGATTAACACCTACAAGTATGCTCTATGAACTAAATGTTGCATGACATAAAAAGAAAAAAATGCTCCATGTTGAGAGAGAAGGAACATGACATAAAAAGAAAAAAATGCATGAAGAGAAGGCGCTTGAAGCTGCTCAAGGTGAATAAAGCTTTTAGATTGGATATAGAAGTGCTGATTTCTTCTATGGATCTATGTTACAAGGTATTTCAAAACCAAGCAAAAGAGAAGCTGGTACTAATAGTTGGAATCCACACCACAATCGTGAAACACAATCCCCGTAGATATTAATGCGTTCAAACCCATCACCAGGGCATTACGAATGGGTGCGGTCATGTTCAAACCAGTGCCAAACTTCCAAGAATGGAAGTTGGATCAAATAGCATCCCGGTAGTTGTGATGGTTTGGTTTTTTAGTCTTCTGCATTGGTTCACAATAGCTCTTTGGTTAAGGATGAATCTTGGGGTGGAGGAGGAGGGGGAGGAGAAGGGGGTGAGCAGCTGAAACATCATCCAAAGGGTTTCAACTAGTTGTAGAAAGTGTAATTTACAACAAACATAAATGATTGAATGCAGAAAAACCTGATAGGTTGTTTAAAATTCAATGACCCTGTGACTTTGTAAACTTGCATTCTTGGTAAGTGGAAGGAGACAGCCTCATTTACGAGGCTGGATTTTTCTCCATTGTGTTTCTCCAAAGTTTATCTTGTGTCCCTCTTGGCGTGATTATTTTTTGTTTCTTTTTTAGCTTTACTGGTAATTTATTGCACTCTAATTTAATTTCCAGCACTCAAGCAAGCATTCAAAATTCTATGATAAGCATGTTTTTAAATATAGTTCTTGATCAACAACAGAGAGAGGAAGTTATTAGTCATAGATCATGTAATTTTTGTATGAAGGAATCAAACAAGTACATAAGATTAATTACAACAGTTTAAGAATGAATCTTCACATGTAAACATTGTAAATCTAAATGAAAGATGTAGATGGCAGCCATAGCTGTAATGAAACATCAATCTTCCACTCTGTGTATGTTGGTTTTAAAAGAAAATTGCATTCAATCGGCACATACGTAAACTAGAATCTGTGTTTATGAATTAGGACATTGGTATAACCAGGCCAATTACAGATCAGCAGTCCCCATTAACCATTTGTTACAAGTAGGAAGTTATGAGTATTAGACATTGGTATAACCTTTTCAATTGACAGTTAGTCCCATTAACCATTTGTCTGACAGTGAGTTGAATAGGAGGATACATGTTACACACACAGGTCTTAGCCATTTTAGTTTTCAGAATCCTTACATACATTTGTACTACAAAGATATGGATTAAGTTATCACATACTTATTGGATGTTTGGTATATATACAGGAGGAGATAAAGAAATAGAAGAGGGAGCACACAGGGAAGAATGACCTGGCAATGATAGAATAGAAGTTGTCAATCAAAAGAGTGTGACATGCATAGAAAACGACAGCAAGGAGTTGGTGCATGGTTGAGGGGCATGTAATGCATCCCTAGGAGAGTTATGTTGCATGGAAACTGCAATACCAACATAGAAAAAGCTGGTGTTTCTCCATCAGAAAATGGTGAGACCATTGACAGCCCAACAACTAAGGCTTCAAGGGAATGTGATGGTGGATGAAAATAGTTTACCCATGAGATAGTCAATAGGGAATGTATGTTTCATGAGTTTCAGGGCTCATTAAATTTTAAAGTTTTGTGACAAATACTATTCCAGATTCTTAAGTAAGGAAGTCTTCTGTACCCATGAGATAGGGACCATGTATTTATATTTCAGGTTCATTAAATTTTAAAGAACCCTGTAGAAAATAAGTCATAGTATCCTGCTATAATGCCCCCCACCCAACGGGATCCAAGACTAATGATTTAAAAACAATAAGGCTGCCCCCAAATCTCAGTGCCAAACCCTAAGTAAAAAATATTCTCATCCTTCACACAAAAATAAGGTTACCCTCAATCTCAGAGCCAGATCCTTAACAAAAAGTAGCCTCATCCTCACACAGCAATAAGGCTACCCACAATCTCAGTTACAGAATCTAAGCAAAACGTAGCTTCATCCCCCACACAACAAAGATCCAAGGAAAAAGGTATTCTATTTCTCCACACAAGAATACACTAACCACAATCTCAGCAAGAAGACCCCAAGAAAAATAGCCTCAACCCCCATACAACAGTACTTAGCTGCCCAGAATCTCAGTACCAGAGAGCATATGCCAAAATGTAGTCTCATCTTCCACTCAACAATAAGGCTGACCAAAATCTCAGTGCCAAACAAGAAAACTAGTCTAAGCCCTGACTGTAGCATCTCAGGATTCCAGCACAAATTTTCATGTTGTCTGGACACATCACTCATGTTTACTTAGCCATGGATTAGATGACAAGGGTTAGAAGGGGTCTTGGTTTTTGTAATTTACTCAACAAGAATGACGCACAAAGAGCTATCAATAAGGCCACAATGTTAACTCTATCTACAAGCAGTAAAACAGCCTGTTCTAACAAACCTCTAAAACAAATCAATTGTCCTTTAAACACAAGGATAAATTCAAAGAATAACCTGAAGCCCAATATCATTAACCAACTCAAATAAAGCATATATTCATCATTTCTATGGAGAATTTAAATTCGTTTCAATACCCACAAATAAAAAATTGCACCCTAATATTGAAAAATTATCAACTTAAACCGGTAAACCCTTTTTAAATAGATCTCTCGAATAGAGTAGCCAAATATCAACAAATTCATTCCCTAGAAAGCACTAAAAGGTTAACTTCTACTAAATTGCAGCATTTGTCTTTTTTAAGCTTAAGAAGGCAGATTCTGTGCGCTTAATTTTAAGGATTAGGGTGTTTAAGGGGAGGGATTAATTTACTAGTTAAATTCACTTAAATATAAATAAAATATGAAGAGTTGATGAGACATTAACCCTATATTGTTTAAGAAAAAAAACAAAACAGACCTAAAAGTCCTCTAGGTTTTAAACCCACAATTTAAAATAGTATCATTAAAACAAGCACCTGAAAATGAAGCCGCTAGAGGCATTTGAGGATTAGTCGAGGCTTGTTGAAGCTTTGATTTGAGCTCGGGTAAGGCAGAAAAATGCTCTGCAGAAATAAAAACCAGATCAAATGAAGATAATATTTCCAGCATTTTATATAACTCTGAAGGTTACAGCAAATTACAAATTTGTGAAGTATATTTGCAGGTATCGCAGTGATACTACAGTGAAGCGATCATTACATAGTGAGCGCAATAAGCTCATGACACAGGTATATAACAATACCCGACCTATTTATTTGGCGTGTAATAAGATTGGAGCAGCAAGAAAATGTCTAGAAGGTTTTTAATTTTAAAATTTAAAAACCATAAACGGTCACTTGGTGTGGGAAATCGCTCCCATTTTGATAATTGATTTGACATTTTTTTATTAATTTATTAATTTCTATTTTTTTTATTTAAGTTATTTTTTGATAAAATAGTAACCATATTGCCATATAAATAAATCATATAATTTTGTAATAGTTTTAATTATATTGGTGAGTTGTGATGATACACACACTTAATGATATTAGGAGTTAAGTGAGATATATGAGGGATTAGAGATAGGTGGGGGAGATTAGTGGATACGACTTGACTCCTACTTAATAAGATCAATCATTTCTATAAAACCTCCATCTCTACATGAATAATACATCCCGAATGAATTAAATTGCAATATTTGTATATTCAATGTTTTAGTAGTGTGTTATATTTTATTATTTCTACATTTGAATCTAAATAAAAAATAATATTTGGTATCAGAGTAGGTATGCAAACCTAACAAATGGATTTTCTCTGATTGAGCAAGAGAATTTTTTAAGAAAATCCATCTAAGGAATAAAATTATAGTTTCCGTTCTGGGATTTGGGTTTCTCTGAAACTTATTAGGTTTCACGAAATATGGGTAATACAAGCTACAAAAGAAATTTCAGAAGAACCTTGATAATATTTTTGGATAAAAAATGCATTTATCCAAGCCTGCATTATCCAAGTTAGGATTTTATGTAAATGTTTCTTTTTCCACATTGTATTCAGTTCGAGGGAGATTGGCAAACCTACTATACCATATGGATCACATGTACCTTCTTTCTAGTCATGTATTCATTTCGTCATTATTTCTTAGTCTCTGATTTATTTTACCGTCCACATGTTGTTTTTGTTTTTGTTTAATTTTAAGAAGAAAAAAAATGTTGTATTTCTTATCTCTCGGTTAATTTCATTAGGGAACAAGTCTTATTTATTGTTTAGTTACATAAGTCTATTTATTTTTTAAAGTTGTTATTATATATTTATTATTTTTGGTTGTTTTTTTTATTTCATTTTTAGATTATGTTTATTTGCTAATTTTATTTGTATCATTACAAACATCATAAAGTCATCTTAAGTTAAATTGTTTTGTTTGTATTGTCTTATTCATCATCTTTTGTCTAAAGTCGAGTCAATTTTTTTTAAAGTCATTTTTGTGTCATTTAGGTGGTTATTAGGAAAATTGTAAAAAGAAAAGAGGGTTTCTCGTATTTCTCCTGGTCACATTTTCTCTTGTACGCGACAACCAAGTTCAAATTGAGGGTGGGGAATTTCATATTGAGCTTCATTTTTTTTATTTTTTTTGAGTAGGTAAGTAGTTTTAGATAGAGGAAATGCAGGAAGGAGGTTAATCAATGACCTCTTGCTAGCCACAAGCGAAGGGGCCACATAATGAATTTGTGGCATTTTTTTTGTGTTTAATTTTCATTGTGTATTATAATGAGAATAGATGATTTATTCTTGTTCAATCTTGTTATAAGTGAGCTCCTGCTGTGAGCAATATTTCTTGTATTTTCCCTTCAATGTAAGGATGGGGGTGGCCAAAACATGTACGCTGCTATGAAAGTGGTTGGTGGTCCACTAGAAAACCAATTTGTGAGTTTTTGAATCTCTTAGAAAATCAAATACAGAGTGGTTAATGGTTCCACTAGAAAACTTGTTGGAGTTGATGGTACTCTTTGAAATCCATCAGATTGTAGAACATGAGTAGGTAGTAGATAGAAATCATCCATGTTCACACTAAGGGGGGTGAATTTTTGGAAATTTATATGTTATTGTGAACATTATTTATGTGTGTATTTGTAATATATGGGTTGTCATATAAGAAACTCATAGAATTTGGTAATAGTTTAATTATATTGGTGAGTTGTGCTAATAACACTCGAAGATTATCTCTAGAGAGATATTAGGAGTTGAGTGATAGATATAAGGGATTAGAGTTATATGTATACGATTAGTGGATAAGACTTGACGTCCTGGTTAATAGGATCAAGCAATTGTATAAAAACTCCATCTCTACATGAATAATACATCCCAAATGAATTAAATTATAATATTTTTATATTCGGTGTTTTATTAATGTGTTATATTGTATTCTTTCTACATTTGAATCTAAACCAAAAATACTAGTTCAATGAGCATGACTAGAAGGTGGTTCACACCACTATGACATACATCCACAAAGTGGCCAAAGCATGCCCTAACAAGTGCGATCTCTAGCATCACGAGTGGCATAGGCTCAACATTACTTCTGACCAAAAACCCTAAGAAAACTTTACAAGCGTCCCCTTAGAAGAAATCCTACTATAGTGCCCCCTCTTGACAAGAGCCAAGGCCAATGAATCAAAACCAAGTGGAGATGCGATGTCTATCCTAGCTAGCTTCAAGGGTGGTGTGGGTAGATTTAGTTGATAACTAATTTATGTATAATGTGTATGACTGTATTAGTAATAATATTTTTTTATAATGTGTGTTTATCAATAATGAGTATCCTTTATTCATAATATAGCCTTTGTTTCTTGTGTTCCTCAAACTCCCTTATAGTTGTTGCTTTGTTGTTTTGTTAGGACTTGGCCTAGTGTGCTTGTGGCTTTGGGGATTTATCTCATATCACCCACTTATTTTTTAGATAATCTTGTATTATGTTGGCATTTAATTATAATATAAGATCCTTTTCATTAAATAATTTATCCAATACACGGGAAAAATTTGATGACACCATCCATTTTTTAGTGTGTCAAACTTCCTCACACGAGTCATGGCACTATTCAATTGTTGGGTTACGCTTTCACCTATCCTCATTCATTTTCTCAAGTTTTTGTCTCTATTTTCCCCCTTACCTCTCATGTCATATACCTATGTCCCATTCATTCTCTTGCATAACAAGTGGGAAATGAATTTCATCTCTACTATGTCTAATAGTCGTCTTCACAATGTCTTCCGTATAGACTCCGCAAATGTTATCAATGTGATTATAAACGTCTTAGATGAGTATTATATCCAAAGTACTAAGAGAAATAGTGTAAACTATGAGATTACAGTTATATTCATGTTCAATATCATGGTGTTGTTTATATATAAAACAATGGTCATTGCGGTCACATCCCATTTCATTTACCAAGATAATCATGTGGGTTTGGTATATAATATAGTAGAAGTATGCCTTCCTTTCCTCTTTACAAAGTTGAATCCTTATCTGTCACATTTTTGGGTTGACAATGGGATTTTTGATGGCCAAGAATTGAAAATTTGGGTTCTACTTCAAATTTTTGAGATTGTTCAAAGCATTTTGTCAATAAATATGGGGTTTCTATCTCCAATATGCCATCCCTGGACCTAGTCGCCATCACAAAAAAATACCACCACTTCCTGATCACATGGTATACTTGAAATCTATTGTTGGAACATCCTTTTCCTTTCTCACGATCATTACAATGCTTGGATGGGTGGAACCCTAGCGTTTCTCTGTCATTCTCACTCTATTTTTTTTATTCATGCCTCTATGTTGTTTGTTAGACTTGATTATTCATGTTACATGTTGGCCTCATTATGTTTCATACTCTATTTTTAGTATTTTTTATGTATCCTTTTATTGACAAAAATGTGGGATACTTATAGGATGGGGACCCACGAACCCTCGATTCATAGCTCCATTCAAAAGCGTTTTAACTATCTAAAACATAAAATTATGTAATTTTCCCTAAATTTGTTTTATAATAAGTTTCTATATAATGTGGGCCGACTCTCTTAATAATGTTTATTTGTATAATATGTGTGATTATCTTTAGGAAATTAATAATACAGTAAAGGATTTAAACGATAATAGATATCTTAATATATAAAAAAAAAAGTGCACACCACATTTTAATTTCTGGTGAATTGTTATTTGATTAGTGTTTAAGTTACCTCGATAAGATACACTGACATTACCTAGGCGAGCATTATGTATTAATTCTCTTACATTGATTTTTTAAGGTCATATTATCCTCTCGACTTAAAACTGTCTGAAGAAAAAATTGTTCACATTTGTGTAAGGTGTATACAGAATTTAAAAATTGTCAGGCACTTCAACAATCACCGTGTTCATAGATATCATGAAAAAAAAAATTATTTTCTAATTAATTATTCTGTGAATTTGGGATTCTAGTCTGATGAATTGTATTGCAATGAAATTCAAATTCTTCTTAAAATGATTTACAATAATTCTACCTTTAGAAAAGGAGTTTTAATTTATTTCATATCTATATTTAATTATGAAAATATATCCTCCTGACAAGGGGAGTAGGAGAATTATAATTTTTGTTTAAAGTGTCAAGCATGTGAGGAAAATGTCCACCGGTGATTTCATGTCCCTTCTTTCAAGGTACGCAAGGATGGCAGAAGGTGATGCGGGGGGTTATTGATGAATGACATTGCACATTTATTACTATTAAGGGGGATGTTAATGTTCTTGTAATTTGGGTTTATTCCTCTATTGGAATCTAGGTTTAGGGTATTTTAGTGTTCTTGTAATGTGAGTTCCGTTGGGTTTTATAACTATTAAGGGGATGTTAATAATCTTGTTATACTTTATGTAATTGGTATTGTAGTTCTGTTCTTGGGTATATATAAGATTGAATAAAGGGTTTTTCTTCATGATAGCATGGTTGTTAATAGAAATATGGGGGAAGATTTGGTTCGCACCAAGCCTTAGGATCTTAATGATGTTAAATCTTAGGCTATTTAGGTGATTGACTCGAATGGGATTGTAATAGCAATTTACTATTTAAATTCACTAAAATCTAAATAAAATATGAAGATTCAATGGGATGGTAACCATAAATTGCCTTACTATTTATGGAAGAGAGAATAAGAATCCCTGAGACCCCTTAAACCGTAAATAATATTAGCTCAAAAACCTTGACAAGAAGTTTACACGAGCATAAGTATACATTTTATTTAATTATAGGGTTAACTACGATAACTAACCATAAATCTACTCTGGACGGGTGAGGATTTAACTACTTTGTCCTTTTCTTGAGCTAGGGATGACAGTGATGGTGTCAGACGGAGTGAGAAGCTAGGAGGGTAATGAAGATCTAAAATTTCTTCTCCCCCACTACCAAATATCATCAGGCTGGACCAAAAAATATTGTCGAAGATCTTTCTATGCGAGTCTTTTACTTATTTTATGGTTAAATTTTGTAGGATTTTTAGTGTTGATAGGATAATTTTTTGTTTGTCTTGAATGTAAAAATTCTCCTTTTCTTTTGACTTTCCTCGTTTACTATAATGATTTATTTCATTTAACTACCAAAAAAGCTATAAAATCTTGATTTTCTAAATTAATTTTGACATTTTTTCTCATGGTGAAGTTCATTTATTTTTATTTTTAGGATGATTTTTGTGTCTATAAACCATTAAAGATTTACACCAAAAATGTGAGGATTTCCCGTCTTTTCCTATTTCTTGAGCTAGGTGTAATAGTGATGACATCTAAAAGAGTGAGATGCGAGGAGCTTGAATAAGAGCATAATGAATATCTTGATTTTTTCCTGCCTCCACCAAATATCAATGGGATACAAAAAGAAGATGGTGGTCCGCACCACTACCATGCACATCAAAATATGGATTACATTTAATTATATTCTCATAGTTTGGATCGATACCCTCTGCTGATTTTCTAAAAATATCTTCATTCATTCTCTAGTTACAGTGAGATTTAATCCAATCATAGTAAATGAACCCTGAAGCCTCTCACATCTCTTGAAATTCATTAAGCCTAAACAGTCGCTAACCTATATAAAAATGATAAAATATGTCTAAATGAACATCAAATTTAACACCCAAGTTGTGGCCTTTGTTGCAACCATTGAAGGATAAGAGAATATGTTCGCTATCCCATATAAATTAGAAACACGTTCTATACATAACATGTAATAAATAATGCCTGAGTGTCAGTTAGACCGTATAGGATAGCATAAATAACATAGCATTAATATAGGCCTACCGGCCTACTAGCCCTTATAACATAGAAAAAATAATGGTTATGAAGGTCGTTATCCCTTATAACACAAGATAAATAATGGCAAGCACTCACTAGCCCTTATAAAATAGAAGCACGTTCTATACATAATAAATCATATATAATGCCTGGTGGATGTTAGCCCGTATAATGGATTCCAATATTTGATTTTCCGGATTCTAATATATGGCACTTTTGAGTACATACAGTTCCAATATAGGTGATTTTAGATTATAATATATTTGATTTTGGATTTCGGTATATGTGATTTTTAAATCCAATATCTATGATGTTGGAATCTGATATGTGCAATTTTGGAGTGTAGATAATTCCAATATTTGACATTTCAGAATCCAAAAACAACAATATTGGATTCTGATATCGGCTATATTTTTTAGCTCTTGGGACTGGACTAAGTCCCAATTTAGTGAAATAAGCATTATATAGATGGAAATGAAATAACTATCAAAATAATGACACAATTACGAAGTTCATATCTTCCCCTTGCTTGATCCTTAATGCATGGGGAGAAAATGTGTTAAGGTCTTTAATTGGAATTAGCTTGGAAAGGGGGGTGTGACACTCGGGGAAGAAGTAAAGCTAATGCCAAGGGAAGAGATGAACTTCTTTGAGACATCATCATTGATAACCTGAGTAGATTTCAGGCACGCCTTAGTGTTAGGGGTAAGTGTTGCGAGAGATCATATTTAGGGGAACATACTTAGTATTCCTACCATAGATTATTTACCTAACTCTTTATAACTAGGTTTACAACACATAGTGGGATATCCTTCAAAAAAATTCTATCATATATTCTTGAGTTGATTCTTTCTAACTAATTTTACAATGAATATATACAACTCCCTATGAGAGAGAATTTTTAAAAAATATCCATAGAATCACGTGTTGAAATAATTGTAGATAGGAAGAGTCAACATTATTCTCATTAAATCTTTAATTACTATAATTATAAGACATCATTATATTGATATTTAATTAAAAATAGAGGCTACTGTAGTTATAAAAGTACTTAAATACAAATAATATTTCTACGGATTTTTTGACTCATTGTTATCTTGCATTGTAGAAATGTATGACTACCTATATTAACCAAGATCAAAATGGTTAATTGGATATTTAATAATTTATCATGCTTGTTGGCCATTTCTAACAACAAGAACTGAAAAACAACATGAAACCCCTAAGTTAATAACAAAAAAGGAAAATGTTGGTAAAAAAAAGTGTTCAATACACTTGACAAATTGAAGCATAATTCTTCTAATATTATGAAATCTAAGACAAAAAATCAAAACATAAGTTGCAATTCAATTTAGATGTTTTAGTTTCAATAGCCCTTGTAGACATTCACACAAAATATGGAAGCATAGATAATTCAAGTGAACTATTTGATATAATGCCTCAAAGAGATGTGTTCATTGAGGACAACATTAATTTTTGGATATGCAAAAAATGCATTTTTTTGAAAGTGATTGAAAAATTAAAGAAAATGCAATTAGAAAATTTATAGAAAAATTCCACAACCTCTTTCAGGAATTCTTCATGGCCTATGCCAAAATGGGGGGGCTCTCGAAAAGGATATGGATATCCATAAAAAGCATAAAGGATGAAGGAAAGTTTTCATTTTTTTTTGGTTACAACTTCCCTAGTAGACATGAAGAAGTATATAATAAATATATAACAACAAGATTCTATGTTCATCAATGCCTGATGTTACCTCGTTGATGACTAAATCATATCAATGTTCATGCCGGATAAATTGGTGGGCTTTCCATTGACTTAATCATGGTGAATAATATATGGCTTCCTTATCATGTCCTCTGACATGATTGTACTCAATGCAAAGAATGTGGAGAGAAAACATCGAGGCCAAAGCGGAAGATAACAACCATTGCGAGAAAAAAATACAAAAAAATGGGACATAAAAAATGAAAGATTTCTTCTATGATAATGTCGAATATACAAGTCCTTTTAATAATCAGAGTGTCTAACAAAATATACTGTAATAAAATGGTGGTTCTAATTAAATGGCAAGGTTTGTCATTGAATGATATTTTTTGGTGCATTAGTATTAGATGTTTATCAATTAACATAAATATATATGTAAAAAAGTATAACACCTTTTCAATTATGCACATATTTGGAATAACATACCAACAATGCTAAAAAGATACTAGTTTATAAGGATGATGGTGTAAAAGGTACTCCCTTAACTGTCATTAATAAATGGTAAATTAATTATGTTATTTACAGTCTAATTTTAAAAATATGGTTGTGGCAACACGTCTCTCTCCAAATCTATCTCCTGCTACTATGGCCATAATCATGGACCTCCCGTTTGTTTGGAGGCAATGCCAAAGAGCCCCTGAAGAGTATTCCTTCATGGGTTCGAGGTGACCCATAGCTAGAGATCTTAGTGGACCTAGTTTGATAGAGAAATAAATAGTTTTAAGAGTGTAGGGAATTGGAATATTTGGAGGCTTGTGACCGATTATTGACATTTTCAGAGAATGGTGTAAGTATGTTGGAATGGTCATATTAGCGAGAAGTGTGTGGCACCTGGGATAGGATAGATTCCTCTTTTGATTCCAAAGGGATCAAAAATTTGTAAAAGGTTCTTATAGAAGGGGTCATAGTTTTTTAGGGAAAGCGTCTCTTACCATATGTCGGTGGTGCCCCGAGATGGAAATGATTTTTTTTTCCATTTCTTCATGTGTGGATTCTCTTGCCTATCTTTCCTCTAGAATTCTAGGATCCAGATGTCTTCCTAGGAATTACTAGGTCCCTCGGGTGGTGCTCATCACAGTGGACCCTGTGACAAGGGATTTTTCACATTTGGGTGTTTTCTAGGTTGTGTATCAACATCCCTCTTGGAGCTTCTTTGCCAAGAAAAAAATATTCCTTAACACCTCAAAATACAATTTTGAGAAAGAAATAATTATAGAGAAATATGGGGTTATCTATGAGAAATGTAGGTGAACACGGTATGACGGCATCGCCATGCTGTTGTAATAACCTATCCTCTCAGACCATGAAGGAGTACCTAATTTCCTAGTTGGAGGATTTCGTGCTAGAATTGGGGAATGTTTGTAGTGAATATTGTATCAAGGGAAGATGATATTACAAAGAGTTGTGTTTTCTCCAATTATAATCATGGGAACAATCATTTGTGCTAGTAAACCAAGTACCGAGGAATACGTTGGCTTATTTGAAGAAGAATCGAGTGAGGAAGAAAATGGAGTGAAAAGGAAGAGGGTGAGTGGTGGTTTCTTGTACATTGGATGTTGTCACACACCTTGCCCCTTCACCTAGCCTGATCCACATTCTACATACATGGTGTGGAGGGGGTATCAACGTGGAGGAGGAGGGTTAGGCCTACACGGCACCATGCATGGAAAGAGGAGTCTGACCAAGATGGTAAGATAGAAAATGTCACCTAGTTCAAATTCAAAAAACTCATTAAATGCCCATGGGGATGCCCCTGTATAGGTCTCAGAAAAAAATTTGAGGAGTAATGAAAGGATGAAGGACATAAGGTATAGGTGAATGGTTTATTGTAGGCCATCGAAACATGGGTGATGTTGAGATCAAGAGTTCAATGTTTCTGATTGTCACGATGGACAACTGTATGTAAAGTGGGGATGAAGGAAATATCCATTTGGAGGACTTTTGGTGGACCTCAGTTCGGGACTTACCATTGGGGGGAGGGTGGACTAAGGCCTTATCGAAGACGTCCAAAGTTGAGCAACTGGAGCATGTGCCTTCAAATCTGACATGTCGGTGGTGGGCTCTTGATGTGTGTCTTGTTTTACCTTGTGGCACCCTCTTGGGATTTACCCCTATTTTATTTGTTTTATTTTCTTTTGGGCTGCACTTGAAGTCCTTGTTCCTTTGTTTTGGTTTTTTCATTTTGTTTCGGGCCGCCGATAGAGGCCTCTTCTTTTGTGCATAAATGTTATATCCTTTCTCCCTTTATATTAGGGGTTTTTTTGGTCCCCTTACAACCAAATCATTTTGACCCTACAACAAAAAAAAATATATTGTAATAAGTGTCATATAACTATCCATTAAGGTATAAACTCCAGAAGAAAGGTAGGGCGGGGGTGATATCGGGATCATATATAATAAATAAAAATAAATGATAAAGTATAATTATGATATTTTTTTCCTTTTAAAATGAAATGTATCAAACATACAAAAAAATTGACTAAACAATTTACCTTAAACATTGATGTGGGAGCATAACTTCTTGAGACCATAACTTTTGATCCGACTGTATGATCATCTTGAAATTTTACAAGAAATTAAATTGTGAATTTTAGTTCCTCATGTCAAAGAGCTCTTGATTGGAAAGATGTATTTTATGCCTTTTTAGGGCCATAATTCTACATCTCAGGATCTAAAATTGGCTCAGGGGTCTTTTTATGATTTTCTAGAACATGGAATTTTTTATATCTTTTGTTTAGCTTTATGCAAGTAAGTCAAGAACTTTGGTAGAAGACTTGATTTAAGGATTTATTTCATGTGGGGTAAAACTTATGGTCTATTTGAGGTTTTTTATGTATTTTGGATTTGTTTGGCATTTTTGGGGTTTTTCCCTAGTTTGAAGTTTGATGGAGTTAGTGGGAAATAAAGGTGGATTATAAGGTTTGGCAAGATTAATAAGGATTATGGAATGAGAAATAATTTTTTTATAAGTTTCTCAAATTTTGGCAATATTGTGTGTGTGTTTTGGAGGAAATTCAAACTCTTGTTAGCTATATCCACATCAATTGGTATCTGAGCAAGATTTGGATCTTGGGGAAAAAATCAAAGTAATACTTATTCCATAATTTGTCTTTTTTATTTTATAACCTCTATTTTATGGTTGGATGTAGGAGAGGAAGTTTATGGCTTATATGAATAGGCATATGAGAAATATTTAAAGATAACTTGTTAAGATCATAGAAGAATTTATTGGCCTCAAATGGAGACATGCAAGTGGGGATGTAGACCCAGATATTGTTAGTAAAGAATTTCCTCCATTAAGTAATGAAGGAGAAAATGATGAATAAAATGAGATAGATAAAGAAACATGAAAATGAGATGCCATTTGAGGAGAGATAGATATGGATGTTTGGGTGGATAAATAATAAAAGAATCAAGATTATTGTTTCCTGATTATAACAGATGGTTACATCCAAAGGTGTTAATCAACTAGATGAATAACATGGGAAAATTCTTTGATTATAAAACATTGTCAAAGGAGAAGAATGATAATTTTACATACCCTAAGTTGGTTGACCATGCATTGATCTATTGGAATTACCTACAAAATGAGAGACAAACCAAAGCAAAGAAAAAGATCATAATTTGGAGTAAAATGATGAAAAACTTGAAAGAAAAGTTTCTTCCTATATATTATGGGCAAACACTATTTCGATAGTTTCAAAACCTAAGATAGAATGGATAAAAGCATTGAATATCATACCAATGAATTTTTACACGCTATCAATTTAGGTGGAAAATGGAGATTCTAAATCACATTAGGCTACAAGATATGTCAATGGGTATTAAGTATACTCAAGTTCCATAGCCTAGATCATGTATATCAAACTGAAATAAAAGAAGAAGGAAAAACAACAAAGTAGTTTATAAAAGGAGTGAATAAAGGGTCATCATTATCTCTAACTAGAAGGAGAGGTAGAATTAGATTTACTTAAAAGGTTGATCCTCTAATGATGAACACCATGAAGAATCTTCTCAAGGTTGTAGTAGCTACGAAAGAGGTATGGGGGTGTTAGAGAGAAAGAGGACATGGTGGTGGAGGGGGAATTAAATATCCCCCATGAGCAATATACGTGTTATAGATGTGGTGAATAAGGGCTAAAATATATATTGAGTGTCTACACTATCCTACACAAAGAGAGATGATAAACAAAATAATGAATAAATCTGGTTAAAGCTAAAGAAGAAGAGGGAAATGGATTTCACACCATACTTCCATGGTTAAACCCACATGATAAGAGAGGATGACGATCATTCTGAGGAAAGAGAAAATGTGAGATGGTGTGTGGGTGTTTTATTCTAAGATATAAACAAATATATTTTGAACAAGATGCACCTCTAGAGGGAAGATATGTAAAATAATCATTGATTGTGGTAGATATTAAAATATGATCTCAAACTATGATGTTTAATAAAAAAAATTCTAAAATATTATAAAAGCATTTGTATCCATATTGCATATTTCCAATCGATAAATTAATCAGACATATTTTATCTGGTTAATTTTTTTATTGGATATACTTGTAAGGAAGAGTTGTGGTATGATGTTATCTTGATGAATGGGTTCCATATATGTACTAGAGGAGGGCCTTAGAAATATGACAAAAATATTACACATGATTGGAGAGAAAAAATAATTATAATTTTTTCAAGGAAGGTGTAAAAATATGCTTGTTACCCTTGAAGGAAGAAAAAAAAGAGTTGAGGAGCATGTTGGCTACAAAGGATTTTGTTGCAAACATGGAAGAAGTTGATTGTTGTTATGTATTTTTTACAATGATATTTGAAACATAGGCATTTTTTTTACCTGGCAACAATATAAGAGGTAGTAAAAAAATACA
The DNA here is from genome assembly GCA_019776745.2 of Taxus chinensis. Lineage (NCBI taxonomy): Eukaryota > Viridiplantae > Streptophyta > Pinopsida > Cupressales > Taxaceae > Taxus > Taxus chinensis. Next base: position 777,568,459 of record CM034148.1, on the reverse strand, counting down.
CTAATGTCATACCAAAGGAAATACCAGACAGTGTTCTATGAAGAAGGATATACAAAGACCATCTTTATTTGAATCCTATGACAAGCCCTTCTGAATCAAGAAACTTCTAAGATGATTCAAATGCAAAGTGATAAGATAAACACAAAACATACATATCTAATGAAAAAAGTGTTTGGTTAGAGAAATCATGAGTGCCGCTACATGACTCCAACACTTTTGAATCCCAAAAATTATGGAGAATAGAGAATGTGTGTGGATAGTAGGGTAATCAATAAAATCACAATTATAAGCATTGGTTCCCAATTCTAATATTAGATGATATCATGGATGTACTATTAGGAGCTAGACAATTTAGTAATATTCTGACCCTACAAGAGTAGGTACTATCATATTTGAATCCATGAATGGGGATGAATGGAAAATATCTATTAAAACAAGAGATGGGTGGTAGGAGTGGATGGTGATGTCATTCAGGTTATCTAATACACCAATTACATTCATAAGGTTGATGAAAAGAGAATCGTGAGAATATAATGGTTGTGATGAAAGTTTTGATAAGGAATAAGTAAAACTAGAAGATGCGGATACCAAAAAAAGGAAAAAGGGATGAGGGTATTGGGTGTCTTGGTAAGAAAATACATTCACTAATAAGCATGAGAGATGCAAAAAATATTTAGTATATTGTGAGGGTTTGTAGAAAGAAATAAAATATGTGGATTCAATACTGGGAGTTGAAGATGATCGAAAGTGAGAAAATTAGATGAATTCATCAAATGATATTTTGTAGGAGTAAAATTATTTTCAACCAAAGGAGAATGCTATAGGAGAATAAATTCCAGAGACCATAAATTCTGAATCTAACCATTGGATCATCTTTGATATTTTATAGGGAGTTAGATTGTGAGAAATTTGGTTCATCATTCCAATAGAGCTTAATCGTGTGAATGTTATTTCAAAATTTTGCCAGGGATAGAATCTTCATCCAGGGATCTAAAATTGACTCAAGACCCTTTTCAAGATTTTCTAGAACTTAGAAATTTAATAACTTTTGTTTTAGTTTATGTAATAAGTCATGACTTGGTAGAATGCTTAATTTAGGGATTTATTTTACTTGGGTAAAATTTGGGGGGTCCGATCTAAGGTGTTATTTTTTCTCATTTATTTGGAGTTTTACGGTTGACCGTTTCAGAGTTTTTAAGAGTTAGTGGGGAAGTCAAATCCGGATTGTAGGGTAATGTGCACCAAGTTGGTGGCCAAAAAAGGGGTCATAAGTGGACGTCAATATTGCAAAAAACAACGAAATCTCAACTTGTAGGGATTATTAGCAATAGGTGCCAGCTCAACATTAGAAAAAGTTATATAAATATGAATCGTAGCATCCGGAATCTAGTTTTCAAAATACTAGTTTTTAAAAATAAATGAACAAGTTTTGCTATATTAAAAACTTTAAAATTATATGACTTGGTTTTTGTTTTTGAAAAAACCTATAAGATTGTAGTCCGTTTGCCCATGATTTGGATGACCAAATCTTGTTTTTTGTTTACTTTGGTGAAAAGTTAGATGTAGTTGTCTATCTTGGGATGGATTTTATTTTGTATTTTTTTGAGAAATATTTTTTTAATGATTTTTTTTGTGAAAGTGGTTACGCTGGAAGAAGATATATTGCTATTGCTATGATAAATGAATACAATGCACGCCATTAAATAGGCCGATAGGAGGAGAGCCGAGAGGTAGACGGTTATTCAACTGTCGGATAACAAATACTAACTAATGTATTAACTTGCTAACATTCCCCCCCTTAATACATTGCTTTTACAAATGTACCCCCTAAACAAATCAAACTTCACCTTGCCGAGAGGCTTGGTGAGAATATCTGCAACCTGAGAATCAGTAGGGCAGTACTGGAGCTGAATTTGGTGGTTCAAGACCTGTTCACGAATGTAGTGACATTCGACCTCAATATGCTTTGTTCGTTCATGGAAAACAGGATTCTTCACAAGCTTCAACACACCTTGATTGTCGCAGTGAATGATGGGAGGTTTCTCTTCAGGAATCCCTATATCTGCAAGAATGCGACGTAACCAAATTGCTTCGCACACAGCTCCTCGTGCAGCGCGGTATTCAGCCTCAGTGGATGAGAGAGCAACAACAGTTTGCTTCTTGCTGATCCACGAGATAGGTCCAGACCCGAGATGAAAAACATATCCTGAAGTGGATTTCCTGTCATCAACGGATCCTGCATAGTCCGAGTCTGTATATCCCTGTAAGAAGAACTGAGTGTTCTTCTGATACTCCAGACCAAAGTCAACTGTACCTCGGACATATCTCAACACATGCTTTGCTGCTATCCAATGACATTTCTTTGGCTCCTGCATAAATCTGGAGAGATAGCTCACCGCAAAGCAAAGATCTGGTCTGGTATAAGTCAAGTAAATGAGACTCCCCACAAGCTGCCTGTAGTGAGTGCCATCTACCTGTGGTGAATCCTGGAATCTAGATAATTGCAAACCTTTTTCCATAGGTGTGGACATTGGTTTACAATCTGACATCCCATACTTTTCCAGGAGTGTCTTGGCATATTTCATCTGGGAGACGAAGATATGATTCTTCTTCTGCCATATCTCTAAGCCAAGACAATAGTGAAGTAGCCCCAAATCAGTCATGTCGAAGGATTTCTTCAGATCATTCTTTACATCATCAACAAGATTGTCAGAACTTCCTGTGATCACAAGATCATCTACATACAAAACCAGAATGACAATCTCTGTTCCTACCTTCTTGATATACAAATTTGTATCTGAGGGGCTACGAGTGAATCCATGCTGCAATAGGTGATCATCAATTTTTATATACCATGCCCTAGGTGCTTGTTTAAGTCCATAAAGAGACTTTATCAGACGACATACCTTGTGTGGTTGATGCTCGTCTACAAACCCTTCAGGTTGGGCCATGTACACTTCTTCTTGTAGATCACCATTTAGAAAAGCACTCTTGACATCCATCTGCTGAAGTTTCCATCCATTTTGTGCTGCCAGTGCACATACAACTCTGATGGTTTTGATCTTCGCAGTGGGTGCAAAGGTCTCGTCATAGTCAATTCCTTCTTGCTGAGCATAACCCTTTGCAACAAGTCGTGCTTTGTGTTTGTCGATTGAACCATCTGCCTTATATTTTGTTTTGAAAATCCATTTGCAGCCAATGGATTTCTTACCTGGAGGCAGATCGACAAGTTCCCACGTCCGATTCTGAATCAGGGAATCATATTCAGCATCCATAGCTTGTTTCCACTGTGGTTGGTCTAATGCCTCACGAACAGTGTCAGGTTCGGTGCTCTCAACAACTGAACTCATGAGTGCAAAATTTACCTCATGTCTTGCTTGACTTCGTGTTCTAACTCCCGTAGAAGTACCAGGAAGTGAGTTCAGGTGTGCATCCCTGATAGTACTCTGGACCCATTTCGGACGTTGGCGCTGCTGATGTGAAGATGTGTTTTCCAGTGTGCCAAGATCAACGAACAAATCTCCACTCAGCTCTTCTTCTCTCTGAGAAGAATCATCTTGCTCATCATCTGGATGTGTGAGCAATCTATGTGACGAGGTCGGTACTGGATCTCCATTGTGTGGCAAGGAGTCAAAGGACGACTCATCACATACCACATCTCGACTCTCGTAGATCTTCTTCGTCTCAGGATCCATGAGACGATATGCCTTTGAGGTAGTACTATACCCCAAGAAAAGACATGGCAGTGTCTTTGGATCGATCTTCTTCCTTCTTTTATCTGGAACATGCATATATGCAGTACAACCAAAAACTCTTAAATGATGAATAGAAGGTTTACGACCAGTCCATACCTCTTCCGGTGTCTTGTTCTGCAAGATCTTCGTGGGTGCCCGGTTGAGTAAATACACTGCTGTCTGGACTGCTTCTGCCCAAAACTGATCCTCCAACTTGGCGGTCGAGAGCATACAACGAGCCATCTCCATGACAGTCCTGTTGTGGCGCTCGGAAATCCCGTTCTGTTGGGGCGTATAGGGAGCAGTCAAATGTTGTTGAATGCCATGCTGCTTTAGGTATGCTAAGAACTTCTTTGACACAAATTCCCCCCCTCGATCTGAGCGGAGGAGAAGAAGAGGCTTCCCAGACTGCCTGGTGGCTTGCTGGTAGAAGGTTTGGAAATTTGCAAGTGCCTCACTCTTCTTCCGAAGGAAATATACCCACATTTTCCGTGAGTAATCATCAATGATGAGCTGAAAGTACACAAAACCTTGAAAGCTAGCTGGCAGGGGTCCGCACAGATCGGTATGAACGACCTGAAGATGCTCTGTAGAATGATAAGAGCTCTGTTTGAATGGACCTCTATGTTGTTTGCCCGCAAGACAGCCTGAGCAAACAGGTAAGGAATGGGAGAGTGGAGGAAGCCCTCTTACCATTTCCTTCGCACTGAGTTGATGTAGAGCCCCGGCAGAAAGATGACCATATCGAAAGTGCCAAAGTGCAGTGGACTCTGCCGTTGATGCAGAGAGAGCAACGCTAGATGAAGTGACCGCATCCAGTGCAAATAGACGGCCCTTCAGAAATGCTTGAGCAATGACTGACTCTCCCTGGGAAATGATGCAGGACTTGACCCCTTTTTCAACAAAGAATTCAACCTGCATTCTATGGTTAAGAAGTTGACTTACAGACAAAAGATTTGAAGTCAAACCTGGAACATAGAGCACCTTTGTCAGTGTACATCTTCGTGTTCCAAGAGGAATGATGACATCACCAATCCCTGCTGCAATATACTCTTGATTGTCTGCAATGGTGATCCGATCTCCAGTGGGCCGGTCACTCAGAGTATGGAACAACTTCTTGTTGCCAGTCATGTGTTTGCTGGCACCTGAATCAATCAACCAGACATCTTCTGACGGCTGCGAAGTCTGTGAGACTAGAACAATGTCAGAATGAGTCGTATCTGGTACCTCTTCATCTGAGGTGGCGTCCTGCTGAGCAGCAATGTGGCCCTTCTGCCTCTGATTACGAGCATGCCATCGGGATTTCTTAGAATATCCTCGGCCAGAAGTGCTCTCTTCGCCAGAATTTCCATACTTGCGACCGTTGTAATAACAGTTCGCAGTCGTGTGCGTATCTGTGGAGCAAATGTGGCACCACCGATCCTCCTTGTGATTATGCTGCTTCTGGGGTGGCCGCTGTGGTGGCCGATGTGAAGATGGCTGCTGAGCATGCTGCTTCTGATTTTGGGCTGATTGCCCTTTCCGAGGCTTATGTTTTTGCCTCGTGATGAGAGCCTTGTCTTCGAAGGCTTCTTGTACATTTTGCATGGCTTCTTCCTGTTGGAGATAATTCACCAGGGTTGCAAAACTCACCTCCTGTTGAGTAATTGTCAACGTGGTGATCAGTGTCCGAAACCGTGACGGAAGAGCTCGCAGGGTGAGTGGGACAAGCAACTTGTCGTCCACTGGTTCTCCAAGTGCAGAGAGTTCTGCACGTAACTCAGCTACACGCCGCAAGAAGGCTTCTACTGATTCGCCTTCATGCATACTCATCGTATGAAGCTTTGTCTGAAGTTGCAACTTTGTCGTCAGATTCTTAGCTTCGTAGATGGTACACAATGTGCTCCAAGCTTGAGAAGAAGCAGTTGCTTCTCGAATGTATGGCTGCACCTCATCAGAGAGACTGAGGGTGATGAGCATGAGTGCTTTCGCATCAGCCTTTTCATATTTTTCCAACAGATCATCGTCTGCGGGAGGGGCGTCTTTGCCAGAGACAATCCCCCAAAGATCTTCGAATTGAAGAATCGTCCGCATTTTGGTTTTCCATGCGGCGAAATTTGGCCCTTTCAAGAGTTGGGCATCAGATAGCAATATTTTTGGAGCAGACATTTTTCAAAAAACTCAAAAATGTATCTTTATTTATTTATTTATTTTCAAAATGGCTACAATTCTTACTGAAGGAATCTGTCCCGAAGATGGGCTCTATAGGCTCGTGCAGTGAGACGCCGACGCTCCTGTGGGCGTTCTATTTCGCATTCGTCATCTGCATCATAACCACGTTCAAGTTCTGCACGAATCCGCCGTGCTTGACATCGAACGTCGAACCAGAAGTATTCCAGCAGTCCTTGGCGCACAATCTCGTCAAAGAGAATGTTACCAGTGTTGTGTAGCTCGTTGACCAAGGCAAAGAATAGCCCAGTGGTGTCCTCGTTGTCATTCAATGCCCAAATATTTGGTGCATTGCTCGCGGTGCTTTGTGCATCGGAAATTTGCGACATACGCGCACACACTGTTTTGAAATTTGCTGACTTTCTTCACTTGCACAGTTTTCTTCTCTCCACGCACTGACCTCCTTCAGCGCCACGCCTCTGAGTGCGTCCCAACTGCCGAGATAGGGTGCCTCTGTTGCTTAGAAGGTGTGGCAGCCAGTGTTTTGGATTCACAGACCCATCTTTTGCATGGAACGATACATTCAAATGGGTTTGGGCATTTACTCTGCACCAATGGATGGGAGGCAGGGTCCAAATACCTCTCAAATGTACAGCAAAGAAACGCGGCACAGTCTCCTTGCACTCACGCACAGTAACAACGCAGACCTCCACGCACTGTTCTTCAGAGTACGCACAGCAGAACCTCCACGCACTGTTCTTCAGCCTCCTTCACGTGGCATCAGTCTCCTCCAAGCATAGACAGTAGAAATGGCGGACTCCTTCACGCACGCACAGCAGAGAAAAACGCAGGGGCACGCACTCCTCCTCACGCCTCAACCAGGGCACGCACAGTAAAAGAAATGCCAAAAAAACGGGACAGACACGCAGGTTCCTCGCCTCCAACGTACAGCGCACCAGTCTGCTCTTCCACGCGCACCAGCAGTCTGCTCTCTTCCTCTCACGCACAACCACGCTCCGATACCAATGATGGACGCTGGAAGAAGATATATTGCTATTGCTATGATAAATGAATACAATGCACGCCATTAAATAGGCCGATAGGAGGAGAGCCGAGAGGTAGACGGTTATTCAACTGTCGGATAACAAATACTAACTAATGTATTAACTTGCTTATAAAACGTGATCACAGTTCATAAATAATATTTATACGCATCCCAATGTTCTAATTACCATGTGATTTTTTACTGTCTGAACTTACCGTACGAATTACTACGAATTTATGTCATTTTCTGCATATTTTTCTTGTCACCAGAAGTAAAACATCATGGGAGACAAGAAACGAAGTCAAAAAAGGAATTCATTAATTAAAAAAACACCAAATGAATTAGAGGCAAACAAATTTTAAAATGCTAAGTGAATGCAGAATCTTTGTGAATCAAGAAGAGGTTCATCTTCAACCCCTACTAATGTAAGCAATCAGGAACTAGATAATGTTTTTATTATCAATGTTGAAGTTGAATTAAATAATCATGATGAACGATGTTTTTACTGTCAATGTTGAAGAAGAATTAAATACTCGTGATGTAGCTAATGTTGAAATTGATGGAGACAATGAAAATGTGAATAAATAAATTCAGGTCGAAATTGTAGACAAGAAATTTTTGACAAAAACACCTCGTAGGATTTTCTGTAAGAAACCTAATTATTTTATTGAAATTGATGAAATTTTTTTGAAACCAATGTGTGAAAAACTTTCTGAATGACAAATCAGAAGAAAATCCACTGAAATTTGGGATAATCATTTTAAAATTTTAAATGATTCCCAAAGATGTCAGTTGTTGGTTAGTTTGATGAAATTAAATAAAATAAGACCTACATTAAACACCTTAGAATTGACAACATCTAATATACGTGGTCAAACCTCTACAATTATTGAAAACCTTCATGATGCATATCACATTGTTGGTGTCAAGAGACGCACTAGGGATAGTAATATTGTGTGTCGTGTACTTGCTACTAGTATTGTAAGTGAATCAATAAAAAAATAACATTTGATTACACAAACAATTCGAATGTTGCAAGTTAATCAAAAAACTCTAATGAGAGCAATTGAAAGACGTGATATCCTTTAATCACTCAATAACACCAATTTTTGGGCATTTTTTACTAGAGCACTATGTAAGGACAAATATAATACTGATGCTATAAGAGAAGTTGTTATTCAATTTTGGGAGGATAACACTAGAGTTACACCTAATACAAGAGATTTTGTAAAACAGAGAGTTGGTTCTATTAATCGTAAACCACATCCAAAGCATTTATTAAATATGACTCAAACTCAATTTTTTCATAGGTTCGAACAAGTGTATCTGAAAATTAAAATTAGTAAACATGTTTTTGAAATGTTAAAACCATTCTATGTGAAAATCAACCACACTCGCACCACTTGTTGTAGGAAACATGTTGAATTGGCTATGCATTATGCTAATTTTTTATGTATTCGTTCTATTTTGCATTCTAAAACTACATTATCAAAATGTGGTGTTCAAGTTCCACTAATATCTTCTAGGGATTTCATTCCTACGATATTTTGTGAAAAAGAAGTTGGAGAATTTTTTTTATAGTCAGGATAGTTTAGATGGAAGTTGTGGTACATGTGGCAGATTACCTAAATTGAAAAGTTACATCCGATGAGCAAATTAAATCTGCAATAGGAAATAATTTAGTTGAGTTTGATAAATATAAATGAGTTGCATACTAGTTGAAAGATGGAAAAGAGTCTAAATGGTATGAGCTAGTTACATAACATATGGTATTTTTCGATTTATGAGAAAATTTAAGGATGAAATTGTTTATGAGTATGCTCTAGGCATACACACAGAGCTCGATTGTTGGATAAACAATTCAAGATATGCAAAGATGTTTCAGTGGTTGATTTTGCAGAGAATTACACATTGTAACCAAAAATGGAGGTTCAATCACAATATTACAACTTAGTACAAGTTGTCATTTTTGTGAATATAGAATTTATACATTCTCCTGACCGCACAAAGAATGATTGAAATTTTTTAAGAGAGTACCACTTTTATATCAGTGATGATCGTACTCATTCTACTGAATTTGTGCAACAGTGTTTCCAGTTATATTATGGAAACTTGTCTAATACGGACATCCACTTGAAACAACATTACATATGGTCAAATAATTGCACGTCTTAGTTTAAGAATGCACAAATGTTTTATTAGATGAGAAGGATGCATGTCAAGATGGGTTTGTAACATATTTGGAGTTTCACTAAGGCTGGACATGGAAAAGGAGAGCATGATGGTGTAAGGGCATGTGTGAAAAGAGCTCTTGCAAGAGAATAGTTGAAGTACAAAGATGTTACGAAATTAATAATATCTAATGCGGAATAATTCCTCAAAATCGCAATAATAAGAAGTATGAAATAGAATTACAGAAATGAAAAATGTAGGCTACATCCACCAAGAATACACGAAGACAATATTTAACGTGGTTCACCCAATGTGGGCTACATCCACCAAGAATACTTGCTTAGATTTTATTACAAGCCAACAGTCTTCACAATTACAATAATCAAATCTTGTTTGGAGCTGTGCTCAACAAACCCTCTTGAATTTGCACTTGAATTCACACACAATATTCACCTTCACAAAACACACTCATATCAATCCTATTGTATGTTCATCTATTTATAATTACATCAATAGGTAGCCGAAGAGGTGGTTTTATAAAATAATGGGTATCGAAAAACAATGGGCCCAAAAAAATCCCATAACGGTTACCCATTACCCATGGGTTAATAAACCACCCCATGAAAATTTGTTTTGGGGGCTTCACTCCCGAACCCCCCTTGACCCTCTCACCGGCGAGTGGGACCGCCATAAAAATATCTGAATGTAACACATGTAAGCTGTACCAAACTCTAACATGAAAACAGGCTCCATAAAAATAACAAAAGATGGTGCTAAATTGAAAGATGCAAAGAGCATAGTGGAATGGTGTATTAACAACATGGCTTGTGGTTCTCAAGAAATTTCCACAGTTCACAGATATTTTTGGTTGATAGAGGAACAAAAAAATTCTAACTACAAGGATTGTATAGCACTCACTGGGTCTAGTGATATGCACTCATTTTGTAGCTCAGATGCTACTTCGTGGGCCACATGGACAAGAAAGTTGACATGTTTTTGTGCATCTTATATAAAATTTGTCACTGATGAGTGTGATTCACAAGAATGGGTCGATGGATTGACTTGTAGGCCTCTAACTGCACTTGCTAGTTATCAACCTCCACAAGCATTTGTGACTTATTTCTGCAGATAAAGTTGCAACATCCAAGTACTTTGACGAAATTTTGATTTTGGTGCAAAAAGGTAGTTATGGTTATTTACAATTTTTTTATTGAGTTATGTTCATTGAAATTTTAATATGTAGAATTTAAATTCGAGTTGAAACCTTTTTTTTGTAGGACATGTGTTTGTAGTTATTCCAATAGAAGAAAATGAAGAAACAACAAACTATTTCTTATGTTGTTGCATCGAGGAAACAAAGAAATTGACTTCTCCTATTTTAGATGGCGAAGATATTGAGTAACCTATAGGGTCAGTGGTTGTTACTGGAAACTTGGCTTTGGTGGTATCCATTAAATAACTCCTCTCTTTAGGTGTTTGAAGACTTTGAGACACAGAAAAATACTCACATATTTGCATCTAGTTCTAGCAACAAATATTCAGCTATATAGATATCGAGGAAGGCCTAATAACAAGATTCTTTGGAAGGTTTGAGAGTCAAATCATGAAGCAATCCTATCCGGTATTTAGAGTAGATCTGATCCTGATGGTTCATTGGAATGAATTTACAATGCTCATCTCTGGTATATATTATTTTTTTGGTATATATAAATTTTTTAGTTAGATAAATTTAAGTTCATATATTTTATTAAATTTGTGTATTTTGTATATATATAGTTTGGTTTTGATTTGAAACTTAAATTTCTTTGACTAACACTTTTATATACAGGTTAGTGGTGCCAGAAAAGCTTCCACCTTCATGTGGTTGGCACTATTAGTAGAGAATTATAAATTCTTGAAGCTAAGAGAAGATTTCATTGTTTTACAAGGAAAGAGAAGCAATTAACAATGATTTATGTACCTGTGGAGGGGGTTCTTGGCTCCAGAGGAGGTACCCCAGAAGGACTTAGAGCTTAGAGAACCAAAATGATGCCTCCTCAAGTGTTTAAAAGACCATCCCTATGCATATGCATAGTCGGTTCGGTGCCACGACCCACTGTTTGCAAAATATACCATTTAAGAGCCTTACACTGTCTCAAACTACACTATTAGGTATGTTTGCAAAGAATAGGGCGGCGAGAGCACCGATTGGAGAAGGAAAAAACCAAAATAGGATATTATAGAGGGTCCCTACGCTGAGTTGTAGGATTAGATGAGACGTCTCTAGGTGCCACGGAGTCTGCGTAGCCACCCGTCAAATTTGAACGATTTTTTGGTCTCAGGGCTCTTAAAGGACTACACCCAAACGAGGTAGCCCAGAATAAACAACATTGTCGTGCACCGAAATGATTCCTCCTCTAGCATACACCTAACCACCCAGAGATGTCCGCATAGTCAGTTTGGTTCCATGACCCACCATTTACAAAATATACCATTTGACAGCCTTACACCAACTCAAACATCACTATTCGGTGCATTTGCAAACAATAGGGCAGCGAGAGCACTGATTGGAGAAGGAAAAAACCAAGAAATTATATTATAGAGGGTTCCTACACCAAAGTGAAGGATTAGACGAGACATCTCTAGTTGTCATGGAGTGTGTGTAGTCACCCGTCGAAGTTGAACGATTTTTTGGTCTCATGGCTCTTGAGGGACTTCACCTGAACGAGGTAGCCCGGAAGAAACGACGTTGTAGTGTATCAAAAGAACACCTCATCTAGCATTTACCTAGCCACCTGGATGTTTCCACACAATCAGTTCGGTGCCACAACCCACCGTTTACAAACTATATCGTTTGACAACATTACACTGTCTCAAACTACACTATTCGGCGCGTTTGCAAACAATAGGGAAGCTAGAACACTGATTGGAGAAGGAAAAGACCAAAATAGGCTATTGTTGAGTGTCCCTATGTTGAGGTGTAGGATTAGACGAGACATCTCTAGGTGCAACGGAGTTTGCGTAGTCACCCGTCGAAGTTGCACGATTATTTGGTCACATGGCTATTGAGGGACTTCTCTCAAACGAGGTAGCCCAGAAGCAACGACGTTGCTACCCACAAAAATGATGCCTCCTATAGCATTCACCTGGCCACCTAGATGTGTACATGTAGTCGGTTTGGTTCCACGACCCACCGTTTACAAAATATATTGTTTGACAACTTTACACTGTCTCAAACTACACTATTCGACACATTTGCAAAAAATAGGCAACGAGACCACCGATTGGAGAATGAAAAAACTGATATAGTCAGATACGGGACTAAGAAATGTTGTGCTTCGCAGCCCCAGTTGGAGAATGCGATATCTGACTGTCCCTTAGCCGGTTTGACCCGTACAACGATAGGTGGAGGCAACAGGGAGATAGGTTCGTGGTTGGAGGGTGACAATGATGCTTACCTATCTATTTCCTTGCTTTGGGACAAGTCTCTTTGTTGTGGATATCATTGTAGTCAACATCGACTTTACCTTGTCTTTTTCTGGGTTGTGACTTGGCTACTCTTATTGTACAGAGTTTTTGTATCCATTCAAAATCAAATCATTTTTTCCTTATCTTAAGAAATATCCATTAAATAATCATATGTTAGTGTTTTTATATATTTTAATAATTTAAGGGGCGTTAGGGAAAATATAATATTTCTGAAGGTTCTTATTACATAAAATATTCCATTGAAAATATATAAATTTTATAATATAACAATATTAAAAAATAATATTATAGTATTAGTCTCATATAAAAATTTACACAATCACACCATCATCATAAAAAAAAACTCATCTACAATCATGTGAAGTCCTAGAAATGGTGGACTTTATCTGAATTTGAAAGATGTTTGAATGGAACCATGATGCCGTAGTAGCCATGATTACATTGTAGGCTAACGTAATTAGGCTAAGGATAATGGGCAATCAGGCGGGCGACTGTAAAGGTGGAATCACATAATGGGCAATCCACGGAAAATGTGATGAATAAAAGAAGAGCACTTGGAAATCACGTTAACATTGCATTGATGCAGGGCAGATATTTCAAGAGAATGATGATGCTTCTGCTATTGGGTTTTTAAGATGTGGTTGATTTAGAAGTAGAATATAACATCGTTTTTTATGTGACTGCCTGCCATTATCATTTTGTGGACAGAATGGCCTGCTTGACTAGGAAAAGCAATCTCGGTTTGAAAGTAACGATCATGGATATTACTCATTATTACTAGAGATTTTAAGATAATTTATAATACGGCTTTGACGAAGCTACTCCAATTATACTAACCGGAATGTATTTTGATCGTAGTTCGTGAGCAATAAAAGTTTCTAATTATTTTTCCCGAAAAAGAGCAATACTTTACTAAGTTTTGTAGGAAAGAGACGGGGAAGAGCCATAAGTTACAGGGAAGGAAAAGGAAAAGGAAAAAAAACATAGTATGTTGGCCTCTCAGTTTTATGCATTTATATGAGATTATTTTGTATTCTTAACATGCATGTAGGAGGTATTCAATGCAGTTTTAAATAAAAGATTTATATATTTTATTTATGTAAGTTGTGAGTTTTTTCTAAGGAGATAAAGTTCTTTACTTCTAAAATATTTTATATTATTGTTGCCAATTATATCAACATTCACTTTTAAGATTGAGATTCAATAGTTATCCTTGATTATTAAATAGAAATATCTAAGTATTTTTTAATCTTTTGAGTGACTATCATGTCATATATAAGATTTAAAATTTTAATTTTAAGTTTATAATTAAAATAAAATTTATGTATTTAAATAATGTATTTTTGTAAGATATGCATTTTTTGTAATAATAATAATGCATGGAGTCTTGTTGTAGCACACAAACACTATCAAAATTTGTTAATATGGTGGAAAAATGATGAATGTAATTCATTAGTTTGGATTTGTTAGGCTCTAGCATATTTCCCCGTTGAAATAACATTTTATGAGTCTAGTGCTTATTAAATCACCCTATCTTTTAATTATTATCACTACGGAACTCAATCATATATTCTACATATGGTGTTTTTGTGTAATTCTATATTTGTTTTTCTATAAAATAGTTAAATATTGAATCATAATTTCATCCCTAATGCTCGAAAGTTAATTGTGAACTTGTTTATACGCATTTATAATATAAAGTAGGTCTTACAAATGTTTTTTTACTCCCATAAAATTATGTTTTTAAATTTTCATTGATTTAAGGTGTAAATAAACATGTCTACAATTTAAAGTATGCATGCAAATTGATGTTTTAAAATAAGTTTTTGAGACACACTCTCTCTCTCTATCTCTCTCTCTCTCTCTCTCTCTCTATATATATATATATATATGTTTGTACCCGTTCTACGTTTACCCCAATTCTTGTTTCGTTGACCCTATTGCTAAGCGTGGAATGGTTGTGTGTGCTCCCATTGACTGCCAGTTGATTTCAACCTTGTCGCAGAGAAGGAATGGAATCCTTCCTCTCCATCTTGCCTTCCTGTGTCGTTGTCGATGCCTCTAGTTGTGGACCTTGTAGCATCCTTTACGATTACCCTATTTAAGGAAAATCATGTTCTCGAATCAAGGGAGGTGGCTTGATTGACGATTTGGTATTGTTAGGGTGTGTTTGGTTAAAAGGAGTATCCATATAATACTTATTATTATGAATAGTATATCTTTGGCTATTATTTTTAATTTTCAAGCTTGACTGTCAGTCATTATTAATATGCTTAATAGTTTCTTTAAGCCATAATAATAAATAATAATAATAACAATAATAATATTATTATTATTTTAATTATCGATCAGTGATTATTTCATTATTTTATTGTTGATTGTTATCAATATCATTATTAGTTATCATTAAACTATTTTATCGTTCTATTGGTCACTCACATAGGCCGAGCCTTGATTCGCGCAAAAGAGGAGGAGCTAGTTTTGTTGGTGGCATGATTGTTTAGAAAGTGGTGTTCATGTTTAGTTTTTAATTTAAGGCTTCAACCACCAGTTTCCCCACCGACCTGCCATTCTTTATTGAAATTTATCCTTCTTGTTTTGGCGTGGGGGAGAAGCTTATCCCTATTGGCAGGTGGGAGTGGGTCATGAGCTCCTACCAATTTAGCTAATGTAATTAAATTTTCTCCTCTCCTTATACCTTTCCCCTATTGGTCGCTTACTAGTTCATTTATTTACTTTGTCTGCTCTAGTTTGTCATCTCTTTGGTTGACTACGTATACCTTTTGGCTCTCGCCTTGTGAGAAAGGGAGTTTTGCAGACGAGGGTTGAAGGGGAAAGGCCATTGAAGAAATATTTTTTGTGCATGATATTTTCATTTCTTTCAGGGCACCTGCAACTGTAGCATCTGACTAAAGTCTACTCTCCTTGTGTTGATGAATGTCCTTACCTTGTTTCAAACTGTTTGTTTGCACTGGCTACCTATATACTGACATTTGGAGATGAGTAGGCTAGGCACCTGATTGGTCATATTTGGTGAGTCTAAGATGTTTTGCAAACTATTTTTTGTGCTTTCCCTGCATCCGTGGATATTTCCATGAGACTCACATCACTTTGAGGAATTTTTTCAATGGTTTACATGCATCATGGATGCTCCCACACTTTGTATACATGCCTTTTGAGGCAATATGTCAGCAATTTTTCAGGCCTTGTGTATTACTTTGTGTTTTTCCTTTACAGCTCCTGAGGAACCTACAACTGCTACTGTCAAAAAGTCCATTTCCATTGTGCTTTGATGGATGTTTGTTCCCTACTCTAATAGTTCCTTTTTTATGCAAGCTTGGATTATGTTTGCAAGGTTGTGGAGTCTGAGTTTTTCCTCCTATCAATGCGTGTTGTTCTTAAGTTCCTAGGATTTTTTCCTTAAACCCATTTTGTGTCTATACTGCAAATCATTGCAGTCCTTGAGAACAAAGTCTCTTCGGCAGGATGCAGCTCGTGATTCTGGAGCTCCCTCCCTGTGCCAATGTGGGAGTGAGTAGTGTTTCAACGCAAATATGTATGCGGACCGAGATTCAACCTGGGGTTTATTGTTGTAGGCCTGAGAGGTTTTTTGGAAACCTGTAGAAGCTAGAGAAACACATAAGATAATCCTACCATTGTACAATTGCTAAAATTCAAAAATACCATGAAATGGAACCTTTTTTTCCTATATTGTTTTTGTGTGTGGGTTTGGATGCCTTGCTAGAAAATCTCTTCTTCATTTTGTAATATTCTTGTTTTAGCTCTAATAATTTTCAGTGTTAAGGTGGAAAACATAGATGTATTCCCCTTATCTGATTGTTGCGTGTTCGTGCTTGAATGATCAACCTTCTCCCCATCTTAACGGCATTTATTTGATTAATTAACAAGGTTATCAAATTGTTTATAGCTAGTAAATGTGTGGTGAAAGAAAACCTGCTATAACTATAAAACTCTTTCTCTTCATACGAGCTTACTATTTTAGATTTGATTTTTCTTCTGGGTACATTAAGTATAGTTCACATGGGTTATGAAAACTTTAATTTAGCAAACATCCACTAGATTGAACCTGACCCTGGGTTGGGAGAGATTATAGCTTTATGGACACTTAATCACCCTTTTGGGGTATGCCAATAATTACGTAATGTCAATTATTACTTCGATGTACCCAACCTTGCATGGTGAATTTTTCGAGGTCCGTTGGACCTCCATGTCCTCTTTTCTTGGATTACGTAAGTGTTCCCTTCAATATTCAATCCATTTCGCGGGTTTACAAAACTTTATTTGTGGTTGAATTCAATGGTTAGATTTATGATTAGAGGGAGTATCTCATGCTAAGGTACCCAGATTACTAGTTGTTTTTAGACCGTGATTATTCCTATATAATTGATTATGATCCTAGACATATACCCAATTGTCTGATGATCATCGGTATATTTCCAAGATGCTTAAGGTTTTCCTTAAGGGAAATTTTACCATATCTTATGATTCTTGAACCACAACGAAATTTTTCACACCGAGATTTTAAGTTTCATGTGTGTATTTATGAATAGTACTCTTTTATTGTCAGAACTACGTTAGCTTAATTCTGATTCGTGATGACTCTTGGCAGTATATATAATTTCCCATCTCACTACTTTTATTTACATTTAGATGACATATGTATGTTGATATCTTGTTGACTTATGATATAATTGTTAAGATCATTAGGGGTATTTAGGAGTATTTATATATAGAAGCATTGTAGATTTATAATTGAAGTCGATGTTAAGATAATGACATTTGGTGATACATGTAAATGTAATTTTTATTTTAGAATGGTTTGAATATGTTAATGAGGGGTACTTTAAAATAACTTGTCATGGAAAGGGGTGATCCACTTTGTTTTAGACCGAAACTATAAACTTATAGAAGAGGTTTGGAAATCTCTAGTGTTGTAAAACTTGGATTGATGTTTAAAATGTTAACTTGTATGACATACTCTCTATTACTCTCACTTGTTGTTACTAGCCTATAAGGGTAGTGGCCTCTTCCTAAATGATTGTGAAATTTCTTGGGGTCAATGGCTGAAACAAGTATTTATTTTCCTTCCCTTTTAAACAATGTTGAGTGGTGGTTGTGTATTAGATTTCAATCATATAATCTATTTGATTACATGATTGAAATTTTAATACAATCAAATTTTCATGTTTAACCTTTGAATCTTGTGGTTCCTTCTAGATTAATTGTTCATTTTTTTCATTTTAGAAAGTTAGTATCTTAGCTTATGCTTTTGGTACCATTGATGATTTTAGATTATTGGTAATTTTGAATATCGGTTCTCAATCTTATAACCTAATTGTTTATTCGATGGAAACCCTATTACTCTAGACTTTGCATGTCTAACTTATCAGGCCAATGGTCCCTTCTCAAATGATTGTTAAACTTTCATTTATTTTAAGACCATGTTCTTAACTAAGGCATAAGACTTTCTTCTTAGATTAGCATGGTGGAAACTTAATTCTTAACTTAAAGAGTTGTTCATGTTTTGAGCTTCGATCCAATTCTTGAAATTGAATGTTTTACTTGCTTGATATTGTTCGATAATAGATTATTGTTACTATGTGTAGTCTTATCTTTCTCAGTTCTCGCAAACTGACTTAGGTTAATAATTTTTCGTAGACAACTTATGCGAGTATATGAGGGAAATACTTGTAGAATATTGCATCATTTTTTGTTATGAACTTCTTTTGTACGAACACTTTTTATATTGTAAAACTTTGGAAAGGGGTCATGTGGAAATTTTAGAAGAGGTTCAGTGCCTTAGTATAATGTATTGTGGAGTAATGTTGTCTTAACTATTGAAACCTTTGCTTGTTTTACCATCATGGGAAAATATCAAATTTGATTAAGACATTTTCATGTGTGATTTTAATGTATTATAAATATTATAAAAATAGTATATCATTGTTTGACCAATGTTGTTACTCCCTTGTTCCCTATTCATAGTTTCATATAATTTTTCTGTCCCCTTGGGTTGTACGTTGTGTTGGAAGAATCGATGTATCAATGTATAGTTTTCACAAAAGAGTAATGGTAAACTTTTCTCTTGAGTTAACATGTTGTGTTATAAACCCTTCTAGGACATATTAACAATGAAATTCTAGGCATAATAAAATGGTTGGATAATCCTTATAAAAGTTTATATATATCCTAATAAATTAATTTAGATGTGATCTACTTGATAACATTTGAGTCCTTAAGTGATCAAACAATGAACTATCTTGTGTAAAGAAAAATTATATACCTTTCTACCCCTAGCTAAACTAATGAATATTTTCCTTTTATGGTGAATTCTTAAATGATCTTAAGGTGAAATCAATTATTAATTTTGGAAGATAATAAGTTCATAATACGTAGGAGGAGACTAATTGGAAACCATTCGTTCTATCTCACCCTTTCAAAAATGTAATGTGTATAATCATGCCAATATCATCAACTGAAGCCTAACTGAAACCTGTAATCATTGTAGATAGATACTTAGCCCAAAAAAAATCCCAGTTAATAACTAATGAGATCTTAAAGATGAATTCAATTTGATCTTATTCCTCTAACTTCTTCCAAAGTGCTTTGTAATCTTCTCTTAATTGTTGTTAAATGTTTTATCCTTGCATAAGGAGGTGGTAGTTATGAAACTAAATGGTACTTTCCCCTCAAGTAGAGCTTGCACTCATCACCTTATGCAATGAAGGTAGGAAATAAGTTTCAGGAGATTGAGTATGTGTTATCCAAAATAAGCTCATGTTTATTTTTTATTAACTGCACCCATTTTCCTTTAGTGATTTAATAAAAAAATTTAGATATGATAAGCACTTAAAGTTTTCTAAAAACATTTCCATCAGATAGGAAATTTATTCCCCTTTCGAAAAATATAAATAAGTCCTTCTAACTCCTTATATTTTGCAAGTTATGGGCCGACGGACCTTGGAAGCTATTTTTGACAAACAGTGGACCGACGGGAGTTTTGTAAGGATTTTTATAATGTGGAGAGGCAAGGCAGCGGGAGATATTGAGAATTTTCACCTAAAGGGAAAATACGGGCCATTAGGCCCCGAAGAGGAAAAATTTCCCAGGATAATTTTGGGTTGGCGGTTTTGCAGGGAGTTTTGGAACTTTTGTGCTTTTGCAAAAGGGCACAAAGTGAATTTCAGGCCCTCGAGCCTACGGGGAATCTTAAAGCCAAATGAAGAAAAACTACCTTATGCCCGGAAAGGGGCACGTGGCCATGTTGAAAATTCAAAGCGGGCCGGCGGGTCGTTGGAGGCAGTTTGAACTTTTTGCCCCAAGAAGGTGTAAAGTGAAAAAATGAGCCACATCTCCGCTGATGCCCTAGGAGCCACGTGTCAAGCCTCAATTACAGGTGGGCCGAAGGGCCTGAAGATGACTTTTTTCCCAAATGGAAGATGTGATCCAGTGGGCCTCAAGTTCATTTTTTTTCCAAAAGTAAGTTGTGGGGCTGTAGGGAATTTTTTGCATTTTTGTTTTTTGGTGCCAAAAGGCACAAAGTGAATTTTTGGCCCATGGATCCATTCTGCTAATTGGTTTTCACCAATTTTGTATGGACCTGACTCAAAACATTCAAATGGACATATCTTTCGACCCATTGCATGAAATCAACATGTTAGGCACCATTGGAAAGGTCTCAACCTCCTCTATGTTATGGAAGCATAAAATATCATTTGTAGTAGATGTTTGTGGGTAAAAAATAGGAAAACATCTTTCAATCCATCAATACGAGATTTGTTTGTTTGAAAAACCCATATTTGATTTTGATTTGATATTCTTCCTTCTCTAACATGCCAAAGTAGACATGGAAAGGTAGATTTGACAAATTATAGGTGGATTTGCAGGGGCATTAATTGTGGGTGGTTGAATTCTCAAAACACGGTCCATTTTCCTCCTTCCTCTCAGTTTTATCATCGTAAAAAGAAAACTCTATATATTGTAATACTTCTCTTTTGAGAAGGGGAGACGGTCTGGGCGTAGGGAAACTCTATCAAATTTTTTTCTTGACTCCATTTGAGTTGAAAACCTTCCCCTATGCTTAGCAAGTGGATTTTTGCCTCCTAGAAAAAAATGTAATGGTCTGTGCACCCATATAGAGAAATAAAATATGTTTTTCTGGTGTTTCTTCAACCCTCTACATTTTTTTGTTGTTTCCTCATGCCTCTCCCTTTCAAATCTATTTTTTGTGCATTTATTTCACATTTGCAGGTGTTGGGTGTTGTGTTTCATAGATTTTTGATCCTGAATTTGGATCTGGGTTTGTGTCACTTCTGTCTAACTTTCCCATTTTCCTTTTTTCCTTTGTTTCATCCTCCCTTAATCGATTATCTCACCTATGTCCTTAACTAGTGTATTTCCACTTTAGTGTAGGATTTATTTCACTCTGTCTTTCTCTTTGATTCCTTGAATGGTTAGGTTAGGATAGTGTAGCTTTTCCTGTATTAGAGTAGCTTGTGGCAGCTAGTTTAAGAACAAGAACCAACTTTATATAGAGATTTCTTTCAACTCGCAAGGTCCCACACTTTGAGAGATGCTCCATGTTGTGCAATCACACTGAGAGTCTCAACCCATCTAGTTTCAGACATTTACGGGTGCTTTGATTCTGCACTAACAGTTTTGGCACACCCAGTGGGATAGGTTTAAAGCAACTTACCACTTCATTTATTTAGGATGATGTTTTCTTTGTGAGATTCAACCTTTGGAGGCACATGCAAAGCACATCTAGTGACTTCATCTGGTCAACAACCCAATCTCTAAATTTGCAGACACTTTTTCCATCCATTTTCATTCATTTTCTTCCCTTTCATGAGGTTGTGCAATCATGACTTCATTTCCATCTTGGAATTCACAATTGCATTAGTGATGCTATTCAGATCCATCTTTAGGTTATTCCAATACACCTCCAAAAAGTTTTTGTTATCCGAAATTCACCCCTCAAGGTAATTTTGATAACATGCATCAAATTCTTTAGTCCTAAGCAAATAGATTGATTTAAGGCCCAAAATCGTGTTTTTGGGGTCCCCTCGGCTTCTTTCTAACTCTCCTGTCCAAGAATAAAACCCAACAAGTTTTTAAAAATGTGAAAAAATTGTGAAAGCCAAGCTTGGTGCCGAAATACAGAGAAAATCAGCTAAGTCCTAGTCTAGGCGGTCCGCGGGACAATTGGGACATCGGGGCGCGAATCGGTCGAAAAGCTACGAGGCAGTCTGCGCAGGATTTGGGACAGTTGGGATGTCAGGACGTGCGGGATGTGAAAAGGCGAACCGGCCGAAAGTGGGAAAAATTACCAAGTTTTGTTAAAGGGTCAAGTTTGGGACATCTAAACCATAGGTACGCGAGGGACGCAAACCAGCCGAAAAGCTGAAAGACAGTCCATTTCGGGCGGTTCGGAGATATTTGTCCTAGAAAGTTTGGGACATTTGGGACAAAAGCACACGGAGGATGCAAAGCGGTGGATTCACCCGAAACAGGAGACTTTCGTTTGAGGTAGTTTGGGACATCCGGGCCAAAAGTACGCGTGGGACGCGAAAAGCCGAAAGAGCCAAGAGCGAATGGAATCTTGACACATGTCTTCACCGCAAACAGGATATAGGAAGCCCCGAATTGGCTGAAGCAGGAGTTTTTCATTCGTGACAGCCGGGACAAAGGTGTGATGCGCGGGACGTGAAAAGGCCAAAGCGGCCGACGAGCAAGGAAGAAAAGTCAACGTTTGACCCGTGGAAATTCAAATGGCCATAACTTTTGACTCTCGAGCTCCGATTTTCACAAAATTGGACTTTCTGGAACGAGCACGACGTCCTCTACGCCACAAAAACTAGATTTATTATTTTTAATGAGGGTAGATATATTAAAATGAAGGAAACGTGTTCGGCTCCAGTCAGTTAATGCTCAATTCCCATCAAATGACAGAAATCACCTGCCAGACCCAAAATAGCTGCCCGCACTCAGAAGGCCATAACTTTTGCATTTCTCAACGAAATCACACAAAATTGGTACCGTTGGAATCGTGGCTCTGAGCCCGACGCATAACAATCAATAAATTCAAGATTTGATGAGATATTGATCAATATTTTCAGACAAACGTGGCCAGGTTCATAACAGTGTGTTATTTAGTGGTTGGGAGTGCAATTAAGAGGCATGGTCATCATTCCTTCTCTGCTGCAGCACATGGGGACAGTATGGGGAGCCTTTTGCAAGCAATATATAATCATTTTACTCCATTTAATGCCTCTTACAGGTGGTTGAAGGATAGATTTCGGGGATTTCCATTTTCCCTTCTCTTTCCCTTCTCAATCTTTTCTATAAATTGGAGTGTTGGGCTCATTGTAAAGGGGGGGAGTTTTCATATAGCAAAGCTCTGTCAAAATTGCTTTGTGAAGCCAATGTGCTGCAGGCCCTTGTAGTGGACTCCTTGCATGGTGATCCAGGCCCTTATCTTGTAATAGATTGAAGTGTGCATATCATGAAGCAATAAAATATCAATTTGTGGACCGTATCTTCCCCTGCTGTGTTTTCTTGCATTCTTCTTGCCCCTTTAATCTTTCTACAAGAATATTGTGCCTATTATTATGTTCTTGCAGGGATCCATTATCATTGTGTATGCTTGGAATATTGTTGTGAATGCATTTTGCTAGATTATGGAGAACTGTCATCACCTCTCCTAGTGTGTACTTTGCTTCTGTATTTCACACATTTGGAAACTACTCTCACACCCTCCTTTTGTGGTGTATCACCGCTTTAGTGTAGGATTTCATTTTATGTATTCTCTCTCCCTGGTCCCTTGGAAATTTAGATTAGAATAGTTAGTTTCCCTTGCATTAGAGTAGATTGTGGCAGGTAGTTTAGGAGCAAGAACTAGCTTTCTCTGGAGGTCTATCTCAAGTAGCAAGTCCCACAACTTGGAGATAGTACCCATGTTATCCAATCAAATCATGAGTTCAAGTATATGCACTTGTATAAACATAAGGGTGCTGTGATTCGGTGATAACAATTTTCACAATGAATATCCACGTGACCTAGATTCAAATCATTTTAGTCATTTACCAAACTATACAACTCTTATAGAGCATGGATATACATATGTTAGAGGTATTTCAACACCTAAAGAAGTTAATCTGTTTGAGAAGATTCAAACAATGGAGGCTAGCATGGTTCAGTCAAGGGGCTAAAATACAAATGAAGGCGTTCAGAAATAGTTGTAGGGAACCTTGTCCATGGGAAGGCCCTTTTCCAAGACATTAAAGACCTCAAGAGAAGCTTGAATTCATGGTTTAAATGCTGCCCCAACTTGCACAATGGGATGAGGAGATTGAGGCTTATGATTGGATACAAGACAACCTTGTTAATGGGTAAGTTCACCAACTCATTGTCCTTCATTTTCTCTTTCTCAAACTTTATCATTTTGGCAGTGTCAAGATTTAAGCCCCTTAGTTTCTACCCCAAGTGTTGATTTCTCTTATCCATCTCCTTATCTTCCATCCCATCTTAGTTCTTCTACCCTCTTCCCTTCCAAGTAGTCATTCCATCAAAAAATACAAGAATTTCCACCTCCCCCCCACCACAGACAACTACAAAACTTGTTGAACCCCAACCTGTCCCTCCTCTTGATTTCCCAAATCCATGTTGGGAAGAGACTCAAGAATCCTGTCAAGGAGAATAGCAGAAAGAGGAACCCAACAGAGAAGAATTGGTAAGAAGATCTGAAGCATTGGGCTACAAGTTTTGGGTTTACAAATATCCCCTTGATGGTTAAGCCAACAGAGGGGTCAATGTTGAAGAATGAGGGTGGCTAAGACTGATTTTGTAGCAGAGAAGGAAAAAAAACAAGAAGACGAAGATCAATAGTCTATTTTCTCTAAATGCAATGTCCCTTATGGAAGTTTGTATGAAGAGGATGCTGAACTAATCCAAGCCACACAACCAGTAAAAGAGGAGGAACAATTAGTTCCAAGCCTCATTGAAGAGGAACAATGATAGAGATCAAATCAGTGTTGAAGCCACTCAATGAAGAAAGCATCATTGAATTTTGTTTTCTTTCATTTCATGGGCTTGATATGATTAATGAACCCATGATGGAGGAGGACCATATGGCTCAAGAGGCTTCAAGTATAGATCATACCACAGAAGAACCTTGATTTCTTCCTCCCACTTCATTCCCTTCAAATTGTAATGTTGAAGAAGAGTTTGAGCTTTCAAACTTCATGTTTGAAGATGAGGGGAAATGGTGAGCAAGTTTAAAATTAGAAGGACACCATGGAGGAGGTTGAGAACATGCAGGAAGACAACCAAGAGGTAGATTATTCTCCTGAATTGGAGGATTGCTTTGATGTAGAAGACCCCATGGAGATCACATCATTTTCTCCTCCATCATCCACCTTCCAAGTACATGAGCCTACTTCCATGAAGGAGAGCATTAAAGGACATCAGCCTACATTTCACAACAGCCCTCTGGAACCAAGGTTGGAAGACAAGAATCTTCCATGTTATTCACAAGATGAGGAAAGGAAAGAGCAAGAGGATGTCATCATCTTTTCCACACCATCCATCGAAGAAGATATTCTAGAAGACTCCATTCTTAGAGTTAAATATCAGAGCAGTGGGAAAATTCAAAGGATAAGACCTTTGTGAATTAGGTACATGGATTCATTGGATCCAAGGCAGAAGCCACAACCAGTCATGCTTACTTTCAAGCATTAGTATGAGTTTTAAAGTACCAAGGATCAGTTGCAATACCTCTTCAGTCAAAAAATAGAGAAACTGAATGAGGTATTTGTCTTGTTTCCGGTTCACACCTTGATGATTTGGGTGGAGGACCATCTTATAGTCATTTTCTCACTCATGCAAGCAGCCATATTCAGTGTCAAATCATTTGTATAGCTGCCCTTCTTGAGAAAAGGAAGCTACTTCTCCCTGCCAGTTGCAGGACTTGTTTGAGCCCTATTTCTCTCTAGTTAAAATAGAGTACGTAGGTTTTCTTTTAGCAGAAGAAGTGATTTTGCACAATCTACATATTCCACTTGGGATGTGTATGATTTCCAATTTTTTACATAGTGTGTTGTGGTGTTTTGTTGCTCTTGCACAATGCATTAAGAATGAAATTTGGTGAGATCAGCTCCAATCCCAGTCTCAATGGTTTTCCAAGTAGCTCACGGATAAGATTTTCAAAGTTAAGATAAGATTTGTGTTTACCATGAAGAATCCATGCCCAATGGATGCTTTAAGGTCACTGATATTTACATCTAATAGGCAGAAGTCCCTTATGAGTTGCCAAATTGTTATCCAAAATAAGCTCATGCTTGTTTTTGGTTAACTGCACCCATTTTCCTTCCTTTAGTGATTCAATCCAATTTTTTTACATATTATAAGCAATTAAGGTTTTGTGAAAACATTTCCATCAGTTAGGAAATTCCTTCCCCTTTCCAAAAATATAAAGAAGTCCTTCTAACTCCTCATATTTTGCAAGTTACAAGCGGATGGGCCGTGGAAGGTATTTTTCCTGACAATGGACCAACAGGAGTTTTTTAAGGATTTTTCCAATGCGGAGAGGTATGGCGGCGAGAGAAAATTGAGACTTTTCATCCAAAGGAAAAATGCGGGCTGTTGGGCTCGAAGAGGAAAATTTTCCCAAAATAATTTCAGAGTGGTGAGTCTACGGGGAGTTTTGGAACTTTTGTGCTTTCACAAAAATGACACAAAGTGAATTTTGGGTCTGCAAGCCCACGAGGAATCTTAAAACCAAATGAAGAAAAAATTCCTTAGGCCCGCAAAGGGGCACGTGGCCATGTTGAAAATTCAAAGTGGGTTAGCGGGTTGTCAGGGGTAGTTTGAACTTTTTGCCCCAAGAAGGCGTAAATTGAAAAAATGAGCCACACCTCTGCTAATGCCCAATGAGCCATGTGTCAAGCCTTAATTGTAGGTGGGCTAGTGGGCCACAAGATGAATTTTTTTCCAGATGGAAATTGTGGTCCAGTGGGCCTGAAGTTGATTTTTTGCCAAACGTAAGTTTAGGGGTTGCGGGGAAATTTTTGCATTTTTTGTTTTTTGGTGCCGAAAGGCACAAAGTGAGTTTTGGGGCCTGCGGTCCCATTCTGGTAATTGGTTTTCACCAATTTTGTACAGACCTGAATCAAAATATTCAAATGGACATATCTTTTGACCCAGTGCCTAAAACTCAACAAGTTTGGCACCATTGGAAAGGTCTCGACCTCCTCTATATAATGGAAGCTTAAAATATCATTTTTAGTAGATGTTGGTGGGTAAAAAATAGGAAATTGTATTTCAAGCCATCAATATGGGGTCTATTTGTTTCAACAACCCATATTTGATTTTGATTCACTATTCTGCATTCTCCAACATGCTAAGGTAGACATGGAAAGGTAAATTTGACATATTATAGGTGGATTTGCAAGGTCATTAATGGTAGGTGGTTGAATTCTCAAAACGGGGTCCATTTTCCTCCTTTCTCTTAGTTTTCTCATCGTAAAAAAAAACTTCTATATATTGTAACACTTTTCATTTGAGAAGGGGAGACAATCTGGGCATAGGGAAACTCTGTCAAATTTGTTTTCTGACTCCATTTGAGTTGAAAACCTTCCCCTATGCTTGTAAAGCATATTTGTGGCTTCGAGAAAGAATGTAATGGTCTGTGCACACATATAAAGCAATAAAACATGTTTTTGTGGTGTTTCTTCAACCCTTTGCATTGTTTTGTGTTTTCCCCATGCCTCTCCCTTTTAAATCTATTTTCTTTGCATGTATTTCCCATTTGTAGGTGTTGGGTGTTTTGTTTCATGGAGTTTTGATCATGGATTTGGATATGGGTTTGTGTCACTTCTATTTGACTTTCCGATTTTCCTTTTTTCCTCTGTTTCATCCTCCCTCAAAAGAGTATCTCACACCTTTCCTTCTCTGGTGTATAACCACTTTAGTGTAGGCTTTCTTTCACTCTCTCTTTTTCTCTGGTTCCTTGAATCGTTAGGTTAGGATAGTTTAGCTTTTCCTGCATTAGAGTAGCTTGTGGTAGGTAGTTTAGGAACAAGAACCAGATTTATCAGGAGAGCTCTCTCAACTCGCAAGGCCCCGCACTTTGAGACATGATCCATGTTGTGTAATCACGTTGAGAGTCTCAACCCAGCTGGTTGCATACATTTAAGGGTGTTATGATTATGCACTAACAATATTCTTAAGTAACATTGTGAGAAATGGAAAATGTTCTTTTTATCAAACGAATTAAGTTATTGACATATCATAGATGATCCTCTTTCTGAAAAACTTGATCTTAAACTAATTATTCTTTAGGATAAAAGAAAGAAGCTCTCCTTGGTAAGGAGAATTTTACAAATAATATCAAGATCCTTCTAGATCGTAAAGTCTAGTTTTAAAGAATTATTTAGTAGATACATACCCTTAAAATATTTTACATTGTGGGATGAACTTAACTGTAACTATGTATTGTGTTTAGACTATTACATTGTGCCTTGTCGAAGAGAATAGTAAATTGTTCGTGATGCGTGTGGTATGATTCCTTGTTTCCTATGTGGTCAATGTTTTGCCTAGCCTATCATGAGCAGTTGTGGCCCATTGTGATCTCTTGTGGTGTTTTTTAGAATTCAAGAAAAAAAATTACTCGACCTTTCCCATGTATTTTTTTTGTGTGTTTTGTGAACGTTATAGGATTTTTTAGGCTCTAGTATCTTTCGCCATTGAAATAACATTATACAAGTCTAGTGCTTATTAAATCACCCTTTATTTTAATTATTATCACTGCAGAAATTAATCATATATTCTACATATGGTGTTTTTATCTTATTCTATTTTTTTTCTATAAAATAGTTAAATATTGAATCATAATTTCATCCCTAATACTCGAAAGTTAATTGTAAACTTATTTTTACACATTTATAATATAAAGTAGGTCTTAAAAATGTTTTTTTACTGCCATAAGATTATTTTTTTCAATTTTCACCGATTTAAGGTGTAAATAAACTTGTCTATGATTTAGTGTATGCATGCAAAATGATGTCTTAAAATAAGTTTTTGAGACACATTGTTTGTTTGTGTGTGTGTGTGTGTGTGTGTGTGTGTGTGTGTGTGTGTGTGTGTGTGTGTTTGTTTATAGGCACTTATAACTGTGAAATTATTGTACATGATTTATTCAAATAGTCATTTACACTTAATTAAAAATATCTTAATAGGTAAACAAAATAAAGAGATTGATAAGTTAACAAAGAAGGATCTCACCTTCAAAAATTTGAATAAAGGATGATACATTAATAGCTTTCTTAATCTTGAATAGGGTTGAGACCAAACATCTATGGGAATTTCAAACTTGTCCTTAAGTTAGAGCAAGTGGTAGGGAATTAAAGATGTAATGAAATAATACCTGTAAAAATACTTTAAAAACGTAAGAATGTGATATTATTTATTATTTGAAAGAAAGAATTATGAAACTGAAAATAGGATTTGAAACAAGTCGTTGATTGTAATTAATAGAAAAAATTAAAAAAACATGTAAAAAAATGTTGTTAAACTATGACTCATACCAAATTTGGTTATTTATAACTCATTTGGGCTTACAAAAGATAGATTTGGACATTAGTTTTATAGAAATAACATTGCACTATAGCCACATCATTTTTTTTTAAAATAGGTTTGATTAAGATATACATAAGAAAGCAAAGTATAAACTAATTTTACGCATATTAATATATCTATAACGAAAACAAAAAAAGTAATTAGCACCTGGAATGATTAAAATAATTGATAGGAAATAATAATTATGATATTCTTAATAATAATCAATTTTTCACTAATCTAGATAGGGTTATCAAAATATTGAAATAGGCATATCGATCTCATAAGGCTAGTAACAAAGGCATATATGTTAAACAAACTTAACTAAAATGATATGCATATGTATTTGTCCATGGAAGCTAGTAAGATTATAGAATTGGATCCCTCATAAAGCTAATAAATTGAGAAAATGAATGTGGCCATTATAGACACAAAATCACACACTTTGGTACATTTATACATCCTAAAAGTATGGTAGCATTTACATGATTCCTAAGAAATAAAACTATTAATTGACAACTATATTTGGTCTTTTTTCTATGTTTCTTACTTTCTCTTTGGTCTTGTACACCCTACAACCCAGTTAAAAATTTTCTTGTTTATATTTTATGGTTTTAGACACTAGGTCCTAGTCAGGACAATAGCACCTAAGCACTCATGGACTCTTTGGGCACCCCTAACCTTTTATTATATTACTCCCTCTTTTTGGGAATATTTAATATTTTGGGCATCTTTTTCACTTATGGGTTAGCCATTCAATTGTAAATTACAAAATTCAAACAAGGGAATCATATAAATACATAGTTTTCTGCTCAAAATCAAATACCAATCACTAAGAAATACTAACATGACCTAATCTTGCATTCAAAAGGAACCTAATGTATTCTAAATCATCCATCTAACATCCATTAAAGGGACAAAGGAATGCATAAATAACAGAGGAAGGGGAATTTTATTATATTCCTTCCACACATTCTACTACATTGCTACATTGTAACTACAACCCACTATCAAGTGAAACTTGCACAAGAGCATCCTGGGGCATAACGTCTACATAGACTCACAAGAAATACATGGATTATGAGATGTAGTATAGTGCTCGGTCATATGTTTACCCTCAGGGTGAACATAGAGGTCATTCTGACTCCCCATTATGCATATTTGCTTTTAGGTTTGATGTTGTTTGTGGGCTTATGTGGGTGAACTTTTCTTTATCATGTTACAAGTACCTTTGGCATTCAAAGAGTGAATATCAGGTAATCAATAAAAAATAACTTCAACACTCTTGTGACATAGTGAAAACTATATTCTGACCATTTTTCGCATTCACGGGTGCCCAGTAGAAGTCTCAAATTCCCAGGCACCCTTGTCGTAGTGTTATCACCCATTTTGGCTCTGTTCGTGGGTTGCATAATTTATAGCGAGCATATACAACACTCTTATCATCATGTTCAACACTTTTTCTAGTCCAAATCAAATCCAAGATGAAGCATAAATCAATTAAGACTCTTCATCTAATCTATTGTACTTAGGGTTTCATATTTACATCTTAGTTTTCTTGTATCATTACCATAATTCATTGATTAGACATCAATTACTCTGAAATAATTATATTTAAATAAAAATAAATAAAGTCATTTGGTGAACACCTCTCATGACCATACACTTGGATCCTCATTTTTCTTATTCTATCCAATATTCTTTCACGGATCCTAAAATTACTCAAATATCTTTGCATGAATTACTTCAAATGCATTCACCTTGCCAAATTTTTCTCCTAGAATCCCTAGACACTATGTACCTCCCTCTCAATATGTCACCCACTAAATTACGTTCCATTTACATTCATCTATCTAATGACTCTGTCGGTCATCCAATCAACCCATCTTAGATTCAATTCAAGTGTTAAATTGTTTATTTCAATATAAAATTCAATCTATGGAAACAACGATTACATATCTTAAAGCTAAAATCCAATATCTTAAGGATGCTTCTCAATCCCATGCTAGTTATTATTTTACAGCTCATCATACTCTTATGTCTTCTACATGGGATCATGTAAGTGAATCTCAAGTCGTAATGCTCCTTGTGCCTCTCATGTTTGACTCAAATGTAAGAAATATGATATTCTTCTTGAGTTCCTCAGTTACCAATTGATCAACTTGTCACCTACTCATTATTAGCCTCCTTATTGGCTTACCAAATAGAAAGGTCTCTCATTTTACAATTATCATCGAATAAGTCAACATAACAAAAACTATTTCTATAATTTACAATGATGAATTAAGAAATTTGATCATCAGGGTATTATTTCATTTACTACACAACATTCTTCTACTTTCTCATCATCAATTGTAAAATTCCACTGGGCTCCTAAATTTTGACCTTCCATGTCTAATGAGCATCATTCCATTATTACAAAGGTTCCTCCTTCGGTAAGTCAAGAGTTTCCTTTCTAACCCATTCCAAATAATAAAAATCCTCTAAAAGTTAGTCCATCACCTCCTCCCAAGTCATCTACAATGTTAGCAATCCCAAATAAGATACCACTATTCAATGTCCCTCTCCACACTACTCCACTTCAACATCCAATTATCTTTGTCAAATAAGATAATCCTTACATTTATGGTTGGGACACATTTCAAACTCTTCCACCATGGCATGGTCCTTCTCACATCACCTCATAACACCCCATCACTCACATACTTGGGGGGCACAATATCTTCCCCCCAGTGCCTTCCCACCCATCATTACTATTAAAGTGTCTACCTCTATATTTCACGCTCTGTGTTTAATGTACATTCTTTCCTAACATTTACACATCTTTTATGTATGAATTGTATCTTCATTACCCTATTATTCGCTCTATATCCACGGTTCATAATCGAATCGTGAGGGTCTAAATATGAAATGAACCTCACCATATTCACTCTTAACACTCTATGCTTCATGATCTATCTTTCTAGCACATATTATCAAACCATTTCTTGGTGATGCAATATTTTTCTATAGTTCATCCTTCATTGTTGAAGGGTATTTAACAAATGAACCTCATATCATTCATATATGCTAGGGGGCACACTGCTCCTCCCACCCTTACACTTTGCATTCCATTCCATTACACTCAATCACTACATTTGCATATCTTGGTTGCAATTAATCTTGTTTGATAATACTACTTACATGATACATTTTTCTTAATATGTTAGTCAGATACTCATTATGTTATTATATTTATCATATACACATTGACATTCACTTGGTGTCTAGATGAGAATGAACATATCTTATAGATTTTTACATGCTGCAATAATAGTTAGTAGTGTAATTTTTACCAGTCCCATCAAGGCTCTTGGGGGCGTATAAATTTCCTAGTCTCAAACACTACAAGTGTTATTGTTTCATCATTTACTACTTCTAATTTATAGCACATTACTTTGCAATGATACATACACACCTTGACATACATTTTGTCTTTCTAAAATTTTAATGTGTGGTTCATGTAAAGTATTTTCCTTGCACGACTATATGCCACCACGGTTGTCTAATATAGGTTGTTTGTATTTGTTTGCTATTGTATACCATTATTTTTGGGCTATACACTATGTCTTGTTTGATCACTTCTTGTCTTGTTTTCATCACTTTGGCCCTAGTTGTCTTGTGATATTGAGAGTGATGTGTTAGATGTCACAGTAATGTGTTTTTATTTATGTCAAGTGGTCAGTGATTTCATAGGATTCCAGAAGTCTTCAGGGTCTTCCCAAGTTTTCCAGGTGTCTTCATGAGGTATCAATTCATGATGCCATGGATTCAGGAAAGGTCTAGGTACATGGTAAAGTCAGAAAGTTGTGTAAATTTATACTTCCAAGATTGTATGAAGACTCCATAATGTATTTAATGTGGTCCATGAGATGTGTGTGAAGAGGTATTGAGTTTGTAACAAGTCCACATGGTGAATTCATGAAGCATAAGGTATCTCTTGGCTTAATCATAGTCCTAGATTAAGTAGGTTAGCATGGAAACATGTGTAAAGGATCAAGTAGAAGTAGGAAAAACATGAAAATAAGTTTATATAGCTTTTTATTCCAAACAAGCCTAATAGGTGAGAAAATATGATGAGACAAGGTATGATGTTGCAAATAAATCATGGAATGATAACAATATAATTGTTTATAAGGTGCAAATGGCCTCAAAAGTGACTAATGAGGTGATTTGAGCACTTATATAGGTCTATATAGCACTCTTTCTTAGAACTAAAGAATAAATGTTGCATAAATAAGATGAGGGAGAGAATTATACATGAAAATATGAAAAATTGGCAATTATAAATCATGTAGGAGGAATTTTTGAAAGTGTCGTAAAAATTTGAGGACCTAAGAATGAGTTTTGTTTAAGTTATGCAAGTTTTACTAAAACCAAGTTTAGATACGCATGATAAAACATTGACCTAACTTCTTAGCACTCAAGAAAAATGTACAAGCATTCTTTAGATAAATCATAATATTTTTTTTTGAAGAACACTCACATACAAAAATTTTGTAAAAAAATTGAGTTCAAAAGGAGCAAAGAAAAGAAAGTTATATTCATTTTTCTACCAGTTTTTTTCTCTCTCTAAACCTCCTTTCTAAACGATCGACATGAAATTTAATTTTGATGTCTTCAAATCAATTGTGAAAATTGGAAAATTACTTAGGGGTGTAGAGTAAACTTTATATTCTATGTTGGTTGTATTTTTGGTCTACTGGTGTGATGGTCTTATATGAAATTTGCACTAATTTGAAGAAATTT
Source organism: Taxus chinensis (assembly GCA_019776745.2). Taxonomy (NCBI): domain Eukaryota; kingdom Viridiplantae; phylum Streptophyta; class Pinopsida; order Cupressales; family Taxaceae; genus Taxus; species Taxus chinensis. The sequence goes on along the minus strand of CM034148.1, from coordinate 777,534,469 downwards.
TGTTATACATTCCTATTTGAACAAATCCAAGTTGAATCTTCCACTGTGAAAGCTTATATATGATGATTTTTCAGTGCTCACGATTTTTTGAGGAAAATTTAGTACATATATAGTGTTAAACACACATATCTAGATAGTCTCCCACTAAGAGCTAAACAAGCCTAAAACTAGCCTTTGGCGTATGAGCGAACCTTGATGAAAAAACAAGTTTCTGAGTGAAACATGAATATATAGATATGATATGTTTCAAATATAGTAAATTAGAGATCATTTCTTAGGTTGATAAAGTTATTTTTTGTTCTAACACTAATCATACAAATCTAGCTTCTTGAGGCAATCAATAAGGCCTAGTGAATAGTCTTCAAAACTGGTTCTTCCTGTTACTTTAATTACAAAGAGTTTTTTAGGCATGGAGAAAATTTAACTTTTCAAGTGTCTATAGAAAAATTGATCATGAAAATGTCTACAAGTTTTTATATTCAAGTGAAATAAAAATTACTTCTTGATGCTAATAAGTATACCTGAGTGAGTTTATTGAAAATCATGCAATGTTGAGCCTTTGTACTTAGAGTGAATCATTTAGTATTATCTTGTGAAGGTGTGTAAAATACTTAACCATTATTGAAATGTGTCTTTGATGTCATGATCAACTGAAAAAGTGTGAAATTTTTGTCAAATGGTGAAGGTTCAAATCTATGCATGAAAAAATATGAATACCATGAGTTAATGCATGAGTTAAGAAGAAATATTGAGGCATTGTTAATTCTTGTTAGTTAAAGAAGATTTATAGTCCATGAAATATCATTCAAAAGAATCAAAAAAGTTGAAAACTTGTTGGTTTTAGTATGAAAGTCCCATCTATGACCGTGATTTCGATCATCTAGAACTATGAGTTGATGGATGTCAAGGAAAGATGTATAAAATGCTTCATACCTTTTCTTGATGATTCATAAGTGTTTGATGTTTTTGGAGTGCTCCTAAAAACCTATTACACTTGAATGCATTATTTAGAAGTGATCCCAAATCCTCTCCTTATTCATGATCTAAATTGTGCTCCTATGTCCTCAAATGGAGCTGAAAATAAAAATGGCGAAGAAGAAAGTTTCAAGGGGTTATAGAATTTTTTCTAAAGGTTCTTTTAATGTCCAAATATGTTAGACATGTTTGGTAGTGTGATATTGAGTTTATATGCAAAGATAACTTGTTGGAATAGTAATAATACAACTAGAACAAACGTTACAAAATAGTGCTCGGAGGTCAGAATAAAGTTTTGGTAGTTATCCAGATTGTCAGGTTCTTCAAAAGGCTCCATCCCTCATCATTGACTCCAGAGAATTCTTGAAGAAGCATGCAAATCATGAAGGCATAACCGATATAAGTCAGACACAAGAATAAAAAATTATTGAGGAAGTGTTTTTGAAGACCTTTTCAACACAATTTTACATATGGAAGAATGAGTTATTTGAAGATTCAGTGATAATGAAAGGTTAAATTTCATGTTGATAAGTCATGTTTTTTTATATAAGCTCATTTTTAGCATGTAAATTTTGTTCAATACAAGGAAAGTTGAGTGCATGTGTAATAGATGGAGAAGAGTACAAATGTGTTGAAACTATGGAAAATTATGAGAACTGAAGAGAAGAAAGGTGACATGAATCAGTGATCAAAATATGATGATGTAAGCAACCAAGTGATGAAGGTGATTGAAAATATTATAATAAAATTCTAAGTTGTTGCTCACCATTTTGAGAGTAAGTGCTTCCTTACAAGTCGGTGTTTGTAAAATACTCAAGCGGGTGCTTGGATTTGTATTGGAGCAGGTTCCTCAAAATTGGAGTGGGTGTTTCAATTGCAGTGGGTGGTCAACATATGGCGAAATCATTGTAATTTTATAGGAAAATTATCCAAGCTAGTTCTCTAGTTTTAGTTGGTATTTGTCCCTTGATGGGTTTCCCACATTAAATCTTGTCTCCCCATGTGTTCATGTGTTCTTTCTTCTCTCTCTCTCTCTCTCGTTTTTAAATAGCCATGCTTCATTATAGTTAAGAAAATTTAATTATGGATGATAGAATAACTAGAAATTGTTTCAAAATTTTGAATGAGTAGAGGTTCATACACCCCCTCTCAATGCTTAGAATTCTTAGCATTATCCTCCATTTTTGAAACCTATTTTTTTTTCTCTATCTTTGTTTACACACTTTCTTGATTTCATTGTATTCTATTCATGATTTCCACTTTTTCTACTAACACTTTTTACTATCCACTTTGTTTGGATGGGTCTTATTTTATACCATGCACATCTCCTCCCCCTATAGGGATATAGTTAAACATAGCATCGGGTCCTCTCTTTTGGGACACATTATCCTATTGATGTCACATGTACCCCAAATTAGGGGGGCATACATTGGAATAAAAAAATCACTCCTGTAGCAGATGAGAGCTACAATACAGATCTAAACAGTACATCAAAAACATAGAAACATGGTAAAAAAATGAGCTAATATCTAACTTAGGTCCTTAGCACAACATAGACACCAATACATAGACTTAGACAGTGGTTCATGGGTTCCTATGGACTCCATTGAGCACAAATGTCTTGGGGACACATAAAGTAAAATTATCATATGAGAACAATTTAGACAAATATTTAGAGTAGTTTTTGTAAGGAGAATTAAAAGAGATTGAATATCTCTTGCTTTGTATATTCAGAATCAGATACATTATTTATAAGGAGGATAAGTAATAATACTCTCCACAATAAAAGGAGTGATTATGAACTAGGAGAGAATATTTGAACAAGTTAAAACAAACTCTCTTAAATATATAAAACAAGTTCTATGTATTCATATGCTAACATTCCCCCCTTATTACATTATTCTTACAAATATAACCCCGAAAAAGTTCAAATTTAACTTTTCCAATAGATTTGGTGAGAATATCAGCTACTTGTGCTTTTGTAGGATAGTACTGGAGCTGAATGTTATGGTTAGAAACATGTTCTCAAATGAAATGACAATCAATAGCAATATGCTTCATTCGTTCATGAAAATTGGATTCTATACGAGCTTCAACACATTCTGATTATCGTAATAAAGAATAGGTGACTATTTTTTAGGAATTCCTACGTCATAAAAAATGTGAGGTAACCATATTACTTCACACACACCTCCTCATGCAGCAAAATGTTATGCCTCTATGGATGAGATAGAAACAACATTCTACTTCTTACTTATCCATAAGATAGGTATGATCTGAGCTGAAATATGTATCCTATGGTTGACTTCCTGTCATCAACAGATTTGACGTGGTCTGAATTGACGTATTCCTGTAAAAAGAATTGATCATTCATCTTATATTCCAGACCATAATCAACTATACCTCAAACATACCTCAAAACATGCTTTGTTGCAGTCTAGTGACATTTCTTTGGCTCCTACATGAACCTGGAAAGATAGCTGACATCATAGCATAAGTCTTCTCTCGTATATGTCAAGTAGATAAGTCGTATATCAAATTTCCTGTAGAGAGTAGCATTTACTTGAGGTGAATCCTAGAATCATGAAAGTTTCAAATATTTTTCCATGGGAGTGGATATAGATTTGTAGTTTGAAATTTTGTAGTTTTTCAAGAGTGTCTTGGCATACTTTAGCTTGGAGAAAAAAATGTGATGCTCCTTTTTCCATATCTCCAAGTCATGACAGTAATGTATTAGCCCCAAATCTGTCATGTTGAAGGTTATTTTGAGATCATTCTTCACAATATCAATCTAATCTTCTGAACTGCGAGTGATCACAAGATCATCTGCATACACACCCAGAATGACAATTCATTTTCCTGCATTCTTTATATAAAATTTAGAATTTGAGGGGCTACAAGTGAACCCATGCTACAAAAGGTGATCATCGATCTTGATATACCATGCCCTTGGATCTTGTTTTAGTCCATATAGTTATTTGATGAGATGACATACCTTCTTAGGATGTTCTTTATCAACAAATACTTCATGTTGGGTCATGTATAATTCTTCTTTCAGATCACCATTTAGAAAATCACTCTTAACATCCATCTATTGAACTCTCCATCCTTTCTATGCCACAAGTGCGCAAACTACTCTGATGGTCTTGATCATCACAGTGGGTGTAAAGGTTTCTTTATAGTCGATGCCCTCTTTCTGAGCATACCCTTTTGATACAATTTGTGCTTTATGTTTGTCGATGGATCCATCTACCTTATATTTTGTCTTGAAAACCCATTTGCAGCCTATGGGTTTCTTTCCTATAGGAAGATCGACAAGTTCCCATGTCTGATTTTTCTTGAGTGACTCAATTTCTATATCCATGGCTTCCTTCAACTGAGGTTGACTGAGTGATTTACAAAAATTATTAGGCTCATATTAATCAGTGGACTCATGAATGTAAATTTTACCTCATTTTGTGTTTAACTTCTTGTTTTGACTTTGGATGATGTATCTGGGAGTTGTTTATAATGTGAGTCCTTAATGCTGCTTTGTACCCACTTCAGATGAGAACTTGGCTACTTTTGAGAAGAACTGTATTGTTTTCATGTGGATTTATGTGGAGTCACATTCTCTAGTTCTCCAAGGTCAACAAATAACTCTCCTGAAAACACATCTTTTCTCTAAGTAGTATCCTCTGGTTGATCATCAGATTCTGAGACTAGTTAGTGAGAGGTGGTTTGTAATGGTTCTTTTGTTGTCACTATTGAGCCAAAGGATTACTCATCATAAATGATGTCTCGACTCTCATAGATTTTATTTGTCTCAGGATCCATTAGACGGTATTCATTTGAGGTAGTATTACAGCAATCTAGGATGCATAGGAGTGAATTTGGCTCAATCTTATTTCTCTTCTGAGCTAGGACATGCATGTATGTTGTGTAAAAAAATACTCGTAAATGAGAAATTGATTTCTTTCTACCACTCCATACCTCTTCTAGCACTTAATTTTGTAGAATCTTTGTCAATTCCTTGTTGATAAGATATACAATTGTCTATACTACTTCAACCCAATAGTGTTCCTCTACATTTATTGTTGTTAGCATGCAATGAGCCATCTCCACCACTGTGTGATTGCAATGCTCAACAATGTCATTTTTTTGTGGTGTGTAGAGAGCAGTTAGGTTCTACTTAATACCATGTTGGTTTAGTAAGGACAAGAAATTATTTTATGTGAATTCCCCTCTCAATTTGAGTAGAGTAGAAGAAGTGGTTTTCTGATCTCGTTCACAACATGTTGATAGAAATTCTGAAAATGGTGAAGATCCCCCCTTTTGTTCTTTAGGAAAAACACCCACATCTTGCAATATTGGTTATCCACAAACAGTTGGAAGTACTTGTATCTGGAAAATAAAGTAGGCAACGGGCCATTAAAATCGGTATGAACTGCCTCCAGATGCATCTTGGCATGGAAGGTGCTCACCTGAAACGGATCCATGTGTTGTTTTCCTACAAGAAAACCAGGGAAAGTAGGTAAGGAACTGGAAAATTTGGGTAGTCCATGGACCATTGCTTTTGAACTCATCTGATGCAATGAACTAACCAACAAGTGACCATATCTAAATAACCAGAGGGTTGTAGATTCTATTCTTGAGGAAGACAAAACTACTCCAGAAGATGAAACAATATCTAAAGTAAATAACTAATATTTTGTAAATGCTCTAGCAATAACCATACCTTGACTTGAGATCAAACATGATTTGATGCCATTTTGGACAAGAAATTCTACCCTTAGGTGATGATTCAAGATTTGAGTCACTGACAAGTGGTTGCTAGTCAATTTGGGAACATATAGTACCTTTATACGGATACATTTTCATGGTCACAGAGTAATGGTTACTTGGCATATTCCTTCTGTAATGTACTCTTTGTCATCTGCTATCCGAACCTGATCTCTAGTGGGTTGTTCGTTCAGTGAATTAAATAGTTTCTTGTCACCTTGCATATGCTTACTTATATTGGAGTCTATCAACCATACTTTATTTGTTGCTCGAGAAGTCTGAGAGACTAGTACAAGGTTCTTACCATAATTGGCTCCCTCTAATGTCTCCTCATCAGATTAATCATCTTGTTGGGCTGTGATATGTCCCTTCTATTTTTTTCAGTGAGGATGTCGTTTGGATTTTTGAAAATATTTTCACCCAAATGTGTTTGTTTGACTTCAAGACCCCTTTTTCAAGCCATTGTACCACCATTTATTAGTGACGTGAGGGTTGGTGATCCAAATGTGACACCACCTCTTTGATTTTTGATCTTTCTACTTTTGAATTTGGTTGCATTTGAGTTGGTGTCTCTGGGGGACCCTTCCGATTCTTCTGACCATGGTATGGTTTTGAGAATAGGGATTTATCCCGAGTGTTCACTTGATATGAATTGATGCCCTCTTCCTACTGTAGTAAGTTCACGAGTTCTTCAAATGCCACTATGTATTTAGATACACTCAGTTTCATAATGAACACTTGGAATTGAGAAGGGAGTGCTCTCAAGTTGATTGGCACAAGATGTTTGTCGTCCACCATTTCATTAAGCGCTAATAAATTTGATTGATTCTCATCCACATGACGTAAGAACTCAACTTTCTCATCTAACCCCATAGAGAGGGTATGCAACTTCAACTTAAGATGGAGGATCTTACTCTAATTTTTAGCTTCATAAATAGTTGATAACTTTTCCTAGACCTCCTTTGGTTCCTACACATTCCAAACATGTGCTTGCAAATCGTCACTAATACTAAGCATTATCAGTATCAAAGCTTTGGAACTAATCATCTCATACTTCATTAATTCATCAGTGGTTTTCTAGACTAGCACATATGTGGTTATGATGCCCCATAATCCTTCAAATTGAAGGATTGTTTGCATCTTTGTTTTTTGGGCTGCAAAATTTGGCCGTTTAAGTAACTAAGCATCGGAGAGTAGAAGTTTTGGTGTAGACATTGGAATAAAATAAATTAATTTTTTATTTAATTATTGATTTCCAAGAGATATTACAAGTTTGACTCACTAATGAGAAGTATTATCTCGTAGATGCTATCGATACTCACATGATGATATACGATCATGCTTTGTGGGGCGTTCTTCTTTGTCTTTGTAATTGGAGTCGTACCCAGCTTCTAGCTCTTCCAGAACTCACTTTGCTTGGCAGCTGACATCGAATAGGAAATTTTTAAGAATTCCTCTACAAAATAGCTTGTCAATGACTATATTTCCTATATTTCGAAGTTCCTTTAGCAAGGAAAGTAGAACCTAGAGCTCTCGTGATCATCTTGAAAGATTTCTTAAGCTTGCAAGTATTCAGATTGGCTTGGGGAAGTATTGATATGCTCATGCATAATTGACATTCAGCATAAGTTTTTTTAATGAAGACTTTTTCTTCTTTGAGACCTTGGATGTAATTTGTTTATTTTCTTGTACTAGTTGTGAGCTCTCGAGCACTAAGATGCTGGGATCTGAGGTGGAGTTTTTGTTCCACTAGTTATTTTCCACAAAACATGAAGTTTACTGAATAGGAGAGTGTTTTAACAACAAATATACTTAGCTTTTACTTGCATACAGGTTTCACATCACACGTCCAAGTTGAAAGAAATGCAGGTCACTAGAAGGAGGGCTCTTTTTCATGCAAAAGTCTTTAGAAAATTCCACACATTGAGTTTTGAGGAGCTTTTAAAGATCCATGCAGTAGAGAGAATTTAGCCTTTATCCACACAGATATGAACAATTTTCACACAGTAGTTTCTTCATCATATTTCCACGCATTCAATTCATCCTCCCACGCTTTTCATTTGTTCACCTCACAACAATCTGGTCTGATCTCAGAATGATCTTTTTCTTCACTTATAGGTATCCACGTGCAAGGAGAAATATTTCTTTCTTGGTAGAGAAAAATTATTAATGTGCTGCAAATTTTTGTATTACCTTTTACACATGCGAGCTTGGCTTTAAGATTTTCAACGCAAGAAAAATACATGTAGGTCTAGGTTGTGTTTATAAAACCAATTCTTCTCTCCACACTGATCAAACAGACTTCTGCTTCAAACGTACAAGCCAGAGATTTTGATGCTCTGATACCATATTATAAGGAGAATTAATAGAGATTTAATATCTCTTCCTTTCTATTATTCAGAAGCAGAGACATTATTTATAGGGAGGATAAGTAAAAATTCTCTGCACAATAAAAGGAGTGATTAAAAACTAGGAGAGAATAATGGAATAAGTTGAAACAAACTCTCCTAATTATATAAAACAAGTGATATGTATCCTTATGCTTACAATTTCACTATTACAAGCACAGTCCTCCAATCACATAATGCATTATATCTCCTACATCTAGTACAATTGGAATAAAATTAGAACTAATCGTGAAGAAATTAGGGACGTTCCATCTACAGTGGTGCTTATCGGGTAGACTCATTGAAGGAGAGTAACAATAGACCTATCTCCCCAAAAATTTCTCTTTGGCATGACAATGCCCAAAAAAAACACACATGGTGTGAGATCACCCAAAAAACTCACTTTCGGAATGAGATCATGCAAGAAAATCACTCTTCACAACCTTTCAGGACACTTGTTCTATTCTTTACACTCTTATATATCAAGTGCACACTTTCCTTTACACACTTTTACATACTATTACATACTTATGCACATTTTTCTATACAAAAATTTGACTAATCTTTTTTTACAAGTCCGTTCTTATAAGAAGTAACCACAAGTACAACACATATACTTCTCCCCTAGGGTCAATTTTATTTGCTAGTCTCCATGCTTCATTTTACATCAATCCATGCTTTATTTGTCAACTGAGCATGCATTTCACCACACAATCTACATGGTTATCAGGTACGCATCTCTTATCTAATTTATTTTATTGATTATTCACTCAACAACATAAACTGGGGCAAAAATGTAGACAGAAAATCACACACTTTGGTACATTTCTAGGTCCTAAAATAATGCTTTAATTTACATGATTCCTAATCAAGAAAACTAATAATTGACAACTATATTTGGCCTATTTTATCTATTTCTTACTTTTTATTTAGTTTTATACACCCTATAACCCATTCAAATTTTTATTTTTTTTAATCTTTTATGGCTTTAGACGCCAACGCCCATCGAGGATATTAGCACCCAGGAACTCCTGCCACCTCTGGGTGCCCTGACCATTTATTATCTAAATCACTCTTTTTAGGTCTATTTTATCTTTTCGGAATCCGTTTAACTTATGGGTCATCCTTTTAGTTGTAAATTACAAAATTCAAACAAGGGAATCATAAACATACATAGTTATATGTTCAAAATCAAGGACCATATACTATGCATTACTATCATCACCTAAACTTGCATTTAAAAGGAACCTAAAGCACTTCAAAGCATACATCTAATGTCTATTCGGTGGGACAAGGGACTGCATACTCTACATACACCACATAGGAAGGGGAAGTTTAATATATTCTATCCACACATTATACTACATTGCTACATTCTACCTATAACCCGTTATCAATTGTAAATTACACAAGGACATCCTAGAGAAAAAAAAATATACACACACACAAGAACTACATACATTACGAGATACAGGGTTGTAAGTTCACTCTCGGAGTCATCGTCGAGGTCTGTCCAACTCCCCATTTTGCATCCTTATTTTTAGGTTTGATGTGGTTTTGGGGATTCTGCAGGTGAACTTCTCTTTTGCAGGTTAAATTTACCTTCGGAATTAAAAGAGAGAATTTCAGGTGATCAAAACAAAACAACTATGAAACTCTTGTGACATAAAAAATATATATTCTAGCCATTCGCGGAGTCACACATTCCCAATAATATTCTCTAGTTCCCAAGCACCCTTTCCCTATTGTGTGCACCCATGTATGAATTTGTTTGTGGGTTTATGAATTTATAGTGAGCATTTAGGAAACTCTTCCTCGGTATCCTATTCAGTAATTTTTTCAATCTAGGCCAATTCTAGATCGAGCATAAATAAGCTAAGTATGTTCATTTATCTCTTGTGCTGAGATTTTCAAATGTACATATTAGTTTACTTTTTTTATTTTTGTATTTCATCGTTTATACATCAGTTAATCTAAAATACTTTATTAAAATCAATTTAAATTAAATCAGCCATATAGTTTTAGATTCTACAATTCCTCATGTTTCTTGATTTCTCTTCCAATCGCTACAAAATTATTTTCCTTTCTTGAACTGTTTATACAACATCAACGCCTTTTAGAAAGGTAATAAACCATGTTTAGATTTAGGTAAATTTCTTAATGATATATCTTGGGAAAAAGTATTTAAATGAAAATGTTTTACAAGTTAGTAAGAAATCATTTGTATGTAAAATTTTCCTAACCATATGTATTCAAATGGACAAAAATAACTAGATTTTTTTTGCCCTTTAAATGTTTAAGTTATGTTTTTGGAAAGAATTTTTTTTGAAAAATGTTTTTTATTAGAAGTCCAATGACATCCCTATATGAATAAATCATTCATTGCATCATTATTTTCAAATTTATGAATAAATTCATGTATTTATGTACTTCATCAACTCATTTGGATCATATTTATGTCAAAATATACATACCAAAGGTGAGAAAGTTAACAAAAATAACACATGATCTATTTGAATTCACAAATAATGGACTCAACGAAGGACAAAGTAGGAGTCATTACAACATAACGTTGGTTATGAAAGACAAGAAATTTAAACTTACGCACTTGTAAATAAAAAAAATGTACAATTATGAAAAAATATAATCACATGGGTATGATCCTTGAAAAGTCCCAAAGCACCATGAAAAATGGAGGTAGAAACCAATATAAATCGATGCAAGAGAAAATTGATTTAGTTGTAATATTGCATCACCTAAATATATATCTATATATAATAGTAGGCTTTGAACATCTAAGATTGAAGTTAATTCAAGTATGAGTAAAGCATAACAATGTTAATGATGTCTAAAAAAATTATTTTAATGAACTTACTCGATTTTGTGCCATAAAAGGGCTTTCCCTAGAAACAACACTCCTCCACAAATACCATAATGCTAAGGGTAGTGGCTCATTATTTCACTTAAAGTTTTTGTACTAAATAAGAGGGGAGATTCATATGAGGCTGCCCACAAATTCTATGAGAAAATTGAAACATGCAAGGTATACATTCTGACCAATGGGAGGATAAGAAATGTGAACAAATACTATAAGCATTTATATAGTTCCCTGGAGTTTTTTCTGTATGCCCTCCTCATCAAGAAATCCTTCCATAGAAATAGATGATGTCATACCTTCACACAATATTCACTTCAAATGGATTAAATAAATACCTAACATCCTTTTTGGTTCTTCAACTGATATGGTAGGCATTTTTCTTGCCATTTTACCATGCTCCACTATTCACCGGTGTGACAAGACATAGACCAAAGAAAACAACTCTTGAGTTAAAGTATATGTTTGGATTTATTGTTTCCGTTACTTTTTGGGGGAAACTTTTTCATGAGTTGAGAAAATATCTTGTAGAAATTATATTGACAACATAGGTTAAATTACTAGAAAAAAACAATTCTCCTGGCTCTAATTTTATTGGCTTGTCAGTAGACATTTTTTCCATTGCTAAATGCATTTTCAACCTTCTAATTCCATTGAATTATATAATTATTGAGTCAGATGCATCTACTTATTACTCCTTTTTAGTTCCATCTATCAAAAATAAATTATGGGTCGTCCAAAAACTTGACGTTTATAGAAACAATATCACAGATAGTTCAAATGCGAAACTCAAAAAAAAATGAATGGGCCGCTATTATAGTAGAGGTCACTAACATCATCATGGATAATTTAGTTTACATGGATTTCCACTTGTAAAAGATGATAGACAAGGGAAAAAAAAAGTGATGGAAAAGGGAAATGGCATGTGGTTATGTGTAAACTATAATGTGGACATTATAGAGTGTGACTATAGATATTTAATTAAAATTGATTTGAAGGATGCCATTGGGGAATTATATTCAATTGCATCCTTTGATGAAACAACTAAATTAATCATGGGTGTCATAGCTAGGTACCTTCACTTGTCCATAAATGATGAAATGAATAAAAAATATCAAGCAATGTCATTCGATGCAAATTCATTTTCACACTTTCCCTCAAAACAATATTTCATCGTGGAAACAAACACTTATAATGTGTTATTTTAAATGAAAAGAAATTGGAATATTTTACTAAATCCTTGTAGTTGATGTTGGGAAAGCTATTTTCAAACCTCATGCAACGGATTTTGTCTCATTTCCCAAAGTATAACTATATCTAGCAAAACTTTTTATTCCTTATTTTTGTATGTAAACAAATTTTTCCATCAACTACTATTTTGTGGGTCCATTTGGTTTTGATTCAAAATCACAAAAAAAAAACTTTACATCCCTCCTTTGTAAAAAAATGAAAAATAATGCAAGTTATGTATGTGGTTTACTTTCCAATATTATTATATTTTTCTACTAACCATTAGTCACTGACAATAAAAGTCAAAGGCATGTAGATTTGTTCATTTTATTTGACATATCTCCAATAGATTTGAATAAAAGTATGTTCTGATTTTATTTAATAGTATCTTAACGTAAACAACTTCATAAAAAATAATGTTCTCCTCTTATTTTTGTATTTGTACATATACAAGTCGTTAAACAATCTTATCGTCCTTACCCCTTTCCCTTTTTGGTGGTTGTTCCCTATGACTTTGACCCCTAAATTGTTGGCCTTGTAGACATCGGATTTTCATCACCCACATACTCCTCACACACACACATTACCTTATCAAAACCTAGCGCTATAAACACTACCTATTTCATTCCTCTCACCTCGTAAAATTTAATTTTACCCCCTTATAAATTACATTTTACTGACCTAAATTTATCATAACCTATTTGAAAGCATCTAACCATTTCTAAATCATCCCTAACCCATTTTATCCAAACCTCTCAACCTCCCCAACTCATATATCCACCTCATAACCATAATCCCTCAACCATATACCCAAAAATCTTGTTTACTAATTTCTTTTGACCACTTCTAAATATTTTCCCATAATTCTGAATAATCTCCAGTGATTATAAATAGAAGTTTTAACTTCTTTCTCAAGGATCTTCAAGTTTTCCTTAGATGTTCATGAATTCTTGTTTTCAAGCCAGATAGTGAGATTCATCCACTCTAGTGATCTTCAATCCAAACAACAACATTCGAAGCTTCCTCAAAGAGCCTATTCACACAAATCTTAACAACTTTTATTATAAAAAATCTTCCCAGAAGAAAAATAAACAATAGTCGACAATATCAAATTCAAATCATCATTTGTAGGTACTCGGTACGTTGTCAATACTCCAAGGTACTCCTGTTTACATTATAATTTTTTTTCATCACATCACTATTTGCTAAATCAATCAATTTGTTCTCTTGCAATTTATTATTTTTTTGAGGAATCAATTTTTTTTACATAAATCATAAATGATTCCTTTAAACCTCCTGCGATTCCCTTGAATCTCCCACGATTCGCTTAAATTGCCCATGATTTTTCCAATGTGCCAGTGAATCCTTTGAGTTATGTGTGATCCTTATCTTTCAGTACTTTTCTTTCGAAAGTATGTATTTTCTTTAGATGATTATTTCAGGCCAATCACACAGCGTCAAAAGAATTTACAACCTTTTAATCCTCTAGAAACATTTATTTTGGGAGAAATTTGACATCCTTCACAAGATTACATTGTGTGTCATCAATTTTAGACATGACATTGAGGACCATCTCAAATTCCTCCACGATATCGAACAATAAAATGAGGACTACTAGTATAATTATTTCAAGGTTATCCAAATATATACCACATTATTCTAGGTCAGCTACGAAGTGGAGCATGAATTTCCTTTTGACCTTGAGTTCTAGCTACATATCTATCATTTATCTATCATTATCATTGTCTAGAATTTTTCATTATATTATCAATTTATTTAATTGTTTAAAAACAAGTTGACATCCTCCAATGTAGTCCCTTTGGATTTCTAAAATTGACCTTTGCTAAGACACTCATCTACCTATCTTATCTAATATTTCTTATTTATTTGTCTGTGGTTGCAAGTATATTCACATGGGAATGGGAGTAACTCTTATCCATTATGACATTGATCATCCATTAAGTATAAACATCAGTCACCGTAGGTATCGGTAAACCATATCATCTTCTTAGGTTAGTTAGTTTTGATATTCCATTTTATTAATTTAGTAGAGGAAAGTAAACACTCTATGATACAAGTCCATCGGTAAAAACACGAAGGATGACATAGGTCCTATATTAATTCCACTCAATGCATCTATTACCATTCTGAAAAGTAAATACGTGACACTTTTATTTGCCAAAGAAAAACTTTTCAATGGATTCTATTATTTACAACCCCTATCGTGGATAACATTAATGATGCAATATAATTAGTGGTGGGTTTCCACTAAGAATAACATATGAAGACATTATTTCACATCCTTTTTCAATATTTCCTTCCTTCAATGTCTTTGGCTAGACACTTTCCTAATTCACCACTAATGTCTTCAACCTTCAAACCTTTATTCCAAAGACATGAAGAAACTATTATAGGTCCATCTTTCCAGCCATCCTCATTGATTTTTCTCTCTAATACTTCTAAAGAAAACCTTCACCCAACATGTGAATCTACACAAAACCCTAATATAGAAAAATTGAACTTTCCTTATCCTACATGTTCCTTCTCTTTTCCCCAAACAACACACGTTCATGCTGAAAATACAACATGTTACCCTCCAACAACAACTTATACATACCCCAACTTTGCTTCCTCTTCAAATGCTCAATGCACATTTCAAAGCAGAATAAATTTATTTTTCAAGATCCATACATACTCTATATGCTTTATAAATTATTTTGAAATGAAAACAATCGTGTCTAGAAGATTCCATACTTACAATAGATGCACATATGAAAAAAATGTACATCCTTTCTCCTTATAGAAAATTATGGTTTTGGGCCATCAAACTTACATTAAAAGGTACTTAACCTAGGTTTAAGAAATGGTCATCACTCATGTTAATTATATCTTTCAAGTTAACCAGGTGTGAGCAGGCCAATACATATACATGGGACACATCATATGTTTCCCTTCAAAAACATCATGCATAGACAAATACCTTCCACACAGTGTTGGAGATTTGGACATTTTTATTATACAAAGAGAAGGGCCCCATTTAATGTTTTTTTATTTTTATGTTATCATGTCTTGTGTATGCTAAGCCATATAATTTAAAATTTCCTATGATCCATACTTCAAAGAATTATTGATTGATGATAATGCTCTTGCATATTTTCCTTCCTCCTCTGAGGATGTAACCTCATTTTTTAATAAGTTCACCCTAAATAATCAATAAACACATGAATATTACATAGATACAGTTGATCATGATTATCTTGACATTCCTGATGTATTGGTCCAAACTTCTTCATTTGTTCCGTCAATTCCAAATTTTGGTATAAAAGAAAAATAAATTCAGTAATTCATTCTTGAGCATGGGAAAGTAAATCCTTCCCCTTTGCAATGGTATGAACATGGCCTATCACCAATAAATGAATACAATGTAGCAGGGTTATTCTCCATGGATTTCTTAATTTTGTTTTACAATAAGTAAATCCATGTTCAAACAACCAAGAATGAAAGAAATATTTTTACATAAGTATGTTGTTCATTTTTTTGTGCTTTCACAATAACTGCTTTAGATCTAACCCTCATTTTAGATACTATGTTCTCAACCTTATAATGTTCCACACAAGCCAGGAAATTGAAGCATTATTCATGAGTCAAAATATTGATTATAGTGTCCTATCAACTATACATTCCCTTCGCAAAATACTTCAAGAATTCCCTAATGACTTCTTCAAAAACATCTTGATGCAATTTGGAATGAATTTTTAAGGTACAAGGTCATTTTTGGAAAACCATAGAGACTAGATTTTAGACATGATAAAACAATTGGGGCTCCTAGCTCTATGGTTCAATCTTGGAAGGGAAAATAAAAACTGCTCAGATAGCCATAGTTTCATGCATGATGTTCCTTAAGTTGATCCTCAAGCTAATAAATATGAATGACCCTAAACAATGTTTTGAACCCTCACCATGTTTCAAAGTACTTGCACCATAGATTCACCATCTTCCTTGAAAATTACTTGGAAAAAAAACTTGGGGTATAAGACTATGGGAAAATGTGATATAATAACTGTGTCTACTATTTTTTTTTTTACTTTGTGCCCATTATTTACAATATTTTTTTATTGTAGATATGAATGGAAGTATAGAGGCTCTGCACATATCCATGGTTTCTTATGGATTGAAAATGGACCCAATGTTGATACAATGGAATGAAAAAATATTGCATCTATAGAGGTTTCCATGAAATATGTTCATAGATACATGTCCTCTTGGAATCCTAAAGAAAACTACAGACTGATTAAATTTGTATATTGATCGATTCAAGGTGACCCTTGCTTGTTGGACACATCTCATATTGATCTTATCATCCACTCATATAAATTAAAGATATCGTAAATCATGTCCATCACTACAATAAATTATCAAAACAAACTTTCTTACAAAAAAAATAGAAGCAACTTCAATGTTCATACGATTCCCAGTGGGAGACCCAAACTAGTTCAAATGTGTTTATTGAGGATGATGGAACAATTAAGTACCTACCTTCCAGAATTGATGATAGGTTGAACATCCATAACCAAATGATGTTATTTGTTTGGATATCAAATGTTGTCATTCAAAATGTGATTTCTTGTCATGTTGTTCTAAAATACATTCTTAAATATGATTCAAAGGTTGAGTAATGTTCAGAAACCTAGCACCAAATTCTTTCCATAATTTGAAGAGATGATGACCTAATTTCCAAACATATATTTTCATTCATATAATATATCTAAGAGATTCATTGAACACAACATTAGTACATTGGAAACATGCCACATGTTGCAAAAAAATCCACTTGTTTTGTGTAGTCATTCCTTTATTTCCTTGAATGTGGAAAAGAATATCTCGAGGTGTGTTGCCAATTTAGAGTACCTCATATAAGAGGTAACATGATTCCTTTATTTATATAATGCATGGCCCATTAATATAGAAAAACCTTCTCTTACTCAAATGGCTCAAGGCTATACTTATAACAAACTCTGTATTGGAGATAAATGGAAGCTTCAAACATCGCCAGCTATTTTTCATGTATACACAATGTTTTTTCATGTGATATTGGCATATTCAAAGTTATTTGAACTGTTTTTTAGACTTTAATCCTTTTATACAATAATTTCATTATATTTCTTCATATATTGGAATCACCCCTGAAGACATTATTTCAACTTAGAACTTGTTCAAGAATAATTAATATTTGTATCATGTACTCTACTCCAACACTTTCCTCGAAGAATCCTCAAGTTAGGAAAATGAGTTTGAGTACATCTATGTATATCCTCATTCTCATTTCGACGAATGGAACCTTATTTCACAACTGCACCCCATACAAAACATAATTAGACTTTGATATCAAATAGAATTAGAACTCTCATGGTGCTCCCTACTATTTATAGTAGATTGGTCTTTCTGTTATATAAATTCTAAGGATCAATATTAAAATATCTCATGATCATAGGTCCTCTATAACACATGTTTCCATATTCTTGCTAAAGCAAAAAATGTTGCTTTATATTTTTTTTCACCATTTATCACACAAAACAAATTATCCACCATTGATATTAATAATTCAAGGAACCAAAAGGATAGGAAATTCATATTTGATTAATTCTATTAAGTTAGCATTCACCATATTTAGATGTAAAAATAAATCACCTCTTCTTTTACTTATACCTACTTGTGTTGTTGCATTCAAGATTTCAGCATCAACAATACAATCTTTCCTTTGCATAACTACCAAATAACTCAAGCCCTTAAAAGGATAATCTTTATAATATTTTCAAGACTCCATCAAGCATGTTGAGTATATTATTATTGATGGAATGAGCTTCAATGTACCCAAATTTCTCACCAAAAGCAACTTTGATCATTGGGAATATTTTCCCATTTCAAAACATCATAATTCGATGGTAGATCAATCATCCTTTTTGGTGACCTGGGCCAACTTCCACGTGTCATGGACATCTTCTTGTATGTGATTCATTCTTTTGGATCCACCCTTAGGAATGTATTCCATACTTCCATATTGTTACAAATAGTTTTCCATTAGCAAGGTTATACCCAAGAACACTCTTCCTTCCACCAATTTCTCCTAAACATTCAGAATGGAATTCCATGCTTAGAGGATTGTGAACTCCTTATATGTCAAAAAAATTGCTTACTCTCGCTACAATAAATATAAATCTTCTATAAATCCCCAATTTATTTTCCAATAATGACCTGCTTGACCATCACAATCTCAAAATACAATTTTTTTAATGTTATAATCGCTCATTTAGATACAAAAATCACCAGAAAAGTCATTTTAGGGGAACGTGATGATGATCAATTGTAAAAAATAGTTCTTATTCTGAAAAACCAAATTGTAATGCTTATGACTAACTTTTGGGTTGAGGTTGATCTTGTAAATGGTTTAATAGGAAAAATTATTGACATTGTTTATGAGATTTCCTCAACACCTCTAGAATTCCCTATTTTTAGTTTTGTTAATTTTTGCGGAGATATTGGGCCATTTTGGCATCCGAGTAATACCTCCCATGTTGGATTTATAACTATTTCTAAAGGGAAGTGCAAACAACTACCAATCAAAATGGCTTGAGATTTGACTATCCAAAACTCTGAAGGCCTTACTTTTCAAAATTCTAATATCGACATTGGTGAAATAGAAAGATAAGGTTTTACCATCACTATCATCTCTATAGTCCCCTCCCTTGTAAATATATGCATTTCTCTTCCTTTATCTTTTGAATGCTACTAAAAAATGGATCTCTACCCTCTACTTCATGTGTTAAATAAAGAGGAGGCTCAGTTAAATTCCCTCACCCTTTCCCCAAAATTTTGATTAGAAAAATCCCCTACATGAATAATATTTGTTTCTTATTGAAAATAAAATATTTGATTGGAATTCCATTTTTTATTTTGTTGTAACTATAATAAGCCTGCTATTATTAAAAAATATACATATTTTTTCCTTATTTTTTTACCAATGTGATTTTGCAACTTCTCTCCACATGCTTACGAATCATTCACGTTATATATTTTTTATTGTAATGCTAAATTTTCAAGTTTTTGGTTGAAATGCTCCACTATTTTTTTCTTCAAACAACCCATTTTAGCATTGTCATCAACCTACTCAAGTGAAATTAATAGTATTTATACAAATCAATAGCTAAAGAAACAAAAAAACATACATACATTTTATGAATGGTAGTGGTATTCAATAATACAACTCTTCGCTAGACACGTATGCTTAAAAAAATATTTTCCCTTTTTTAACATAGAAAATTTCTATGTAATAATAAGGTGGAATATAAATATGGAAATGTGTGAGAAGTAACCTATTGTAACTTAAAAATATGTGCTTGAAGGTCTTCAACGAGAGACATTAAGCCTTGAACACCAATGGAGGAAACCTGTCATGTATAGGAGAAAAGAGGTGGAGTGAAATTATTTGTAGGAATACTAACAAAAATGGGAATAGTAGAAATGTGTGGAAGAGTGGAAACAAGTAGTTCAGAAACCATTGAAGAAGAGATTGCCATGGAAGCATTAAGCTCCAGAAAATTGGTAGCTTCCTCACGAGAAACATGTAAAAGTAAGTCTAGATCTTAGGAATGCTCAATGATATGGTCATTGATGGCTATAAGATGAGCCCTCGTAAAATCATCAGAAGAGTGAGCCATTATAAAGAAGAGAAAGAGATCTCTAAGTTTAAGGTAGTGTCAAATTTGGGGTTCACTAAAATGATTAACTTAAATGTGGAATTATTATAGCTTAAGCTAATATTAAGAACACTAGTAAATAATAGGTAATTTCATAAAGAAAATGACCCAAGAAATCTAAGCTATGAAAATATCAAACACCAAAGTGTAATAAGGGTTATATAGAGATTAGTTGATTCGATGATTATTCCAATCTTTGTTGTAGTGAAGACAAGATAAATAGAATGCAAGAAAGAACACAAAATATCTTTAGAAATAAAAAATATGGAACAATACGCTGGACTGAGGCACTTGGAGAAGGAGAGGGGCGTCTATGGCCACACTTATCTGACATATGGGAACCCTAGTTTTTGGAAATAACCTGAAATCATCCTCTGCAATGTCATTGGATACTCACCTATCAGGGTGCATTTTACGAGACCTCGTCGAAATTGAAGGTGGAAAATACTTGGTGAATATCCTTGGAACTGGTTTCGTTGGAAAGGAAATTTTTTTGGGGTTTTTATGCAAATTTTTCACTTGATTTTCAAGCAGTGTGACAAAAAGGCTGTAGACACACGAAAGGAGATTTACTATCATTCAACAACAAACTTGTTGTCGCATGACAAAAAATATCTTATCACACTCCAAATCTTCTCTTGCACATCTGCATCCTCTGCCCTCATGTTGCGTGGAAAAAAACACTCTGTCTCATGCATCAACAATCTCTACACTCTTGTCACGCATCAACAAACTCTCCATTTTGCACGTCAACAAACTCTTTGTCACACTTCTGTAGCCTTCACCCTCACATCACATTTCAACAAACTCTCCTTGTCATACATCAACAAACTCTTTGTCGCATGTCTCTATCCTCCACCCTCCTGTCATGCGTTTTACTGTACTTGATAATACATATGCCCCCATGTAGTATGAGTGAGATAGTAGTGTTCTACCTAACCAATAATCGAGGATTATATAGGGAATATTTTTAAGGGTAGATGAAGTCGACCCCTAAAAAAATTAAACTGTAATTTTTAGGTGAATAGGTCACTGAACCGTGCCAGAAAATTCACGTTTTCAATTTTTTCAAAAATGGAATATTTTCCATATTACGAATATTCACCACTAAAAAAACCTTGTCACCTATGTTCTCTTCTTGTCTTGCTAAATTGCATCATATTTTGCTAAAATACTGGTAATAATAATCACTTGCAAAACCCCAAGATGAATATCAAATCCCTAAAAAGGGAAATATGCATACGAAGGATTCAAACTATCCTCAATTGCTATAATGGGGGACTTCTAAATTGAGTGTTTCACTAAATCTCAGAACCAATGTAGTTATGTGTGTGTGCGTGTGTGTGTGTGTGTGTGTTCAATCTTTCCCTAGGAGCTAAATGTAATAAAATGGTGGATGGAATAAAATAAACTTTCCTCCTATACAATGTGATGCAGGTGAACTAACCTTGTACCATGCAATAGATCTAGATGGATGCAAATGGATCCTTTGATGAATGAAACCTTAGCTTCTAATAGTATTTTGTAGTGCTTGGTCCCTCATTATGGTCTCATAACTTTATATTTATATGTTTCTCTTGCTGTAATTTCATTATTAACCCCAAAAGGGTCAACCACTAAATAGATAGAAATCTCAAACGGCTAGAAAGTTCCCAAAAAGGCTCAGAGGGCCCTGTTATCACCAAACCAAAACACCCTCTGATTTTCACAAGTGTGTGTGCTTGAGCTCATGGTGTGACTGGATAACATGGGTACTGTTGTCAAAATTCCCCCCCTCCCCAGGGTAAATTTCGATAACATGCATCAGAGTATTCAAGTCCCAGGCAGATTGATTGATTCGGGGCCAAAAATCATGTTGCTAGAGTCCCCTCAAATATTTTCTAAGTCCCCTGTCTGAGAGGAAAAGAGCAAGTTCTGAGAAAATGTAGAAGGGTTGCAGAAGGCAAGTAGGTTGATCCAAGAAAAAATCATAAAAATGACTAAGTCCTAGCCCTAGGGGCAGTCGGGACATTTGGGACAAAAAGGCCCGAACCAGCCGGCTCGGCCGAAGTAAGCACAAACAGCCTGCAAAGCAATAGGGACATCTGGGACAAAAGTACGCGGTGGACGCGAAATGCCGGTTCGACCGAGAGGAAAAAATTGGCTAACTGCTGAGAGAGACGCCTGTGGGACAATCGGGCCAAAAAGGCGTGAACCGTCCGAACCGGCCGAAATGAGTCCAGAGGGTCCAAAATCAAATGGGACGTCTAGGACAAATGGACGCGAAATGCCCGAACCGGCCGAAATGAGCACAAAGGGCCCAAAATCAAATGGGACATCCGGGACAAATGGAGGCGAAGTATGCGAAGGAGCCGAATTAGCCGAGGACCAATCAGAAGCTGCCACGTGTCCTCACAAGAGAAAAGTCAAAAAGTCAATGGGTGAGTTTTCGACCACCGATCCGAACCAATCAGATAATGCCATGTGTCATCCAAGTGGCAGAGCGTGGGAAAAATTCCAAAATCTGTTTTGGTCTGCTCCGTGCCCTAAATCTTCAGATCGCCATATCTTTTGATCCAGAGCTCGGATTTCCACGTTCTTTATATCAACGGAAAGCTGTTGAGATGCTCTACATGATTCTGGGATCTATCTCAAGTTTTGGTGTAGTCTGAGGAGAGAAAATCGAGAAACGGCTCTGACGTGTGGTAATGGCCAGAAGCGACCTTTCAACAACCCGTTTTAATGCTAATGGGTCGCATTCTTCTTCTGCACGGCCAGAAGTGACATTTTAACGGCCAAATTAATACAAATGGGTTGCATTCTCCTCCAAAATCGATCAAAGATGGCAGGGTATGGGTTGGAAAGGTATCCCATGCCGTTTTTATGCATCTGCAGTGAATGAGGAATGGGCTTGCACGTTTTCCTACGTTTCTGTCCCCTGGGTTCGACCCATGCAATGTAAAAGCCAGTTTTGGCTCATTTTGAAGTGGTGGTTCATTCTTTCGGCTCTGCCCTCCCTTATTTTCTTCTCTAGGGTTGAAAATGGAGTTTGAACCTCTTCCCTTGCTCTGTAATGGCGTTTTTGCCTTTTACTAATGGAATGATGTTCTGTGCAAACTTCTGGAGCAACAAAACGTGTTTTGTGATGTATCTGTCCATCCTTCCTTGTTTTTGCTTGTCCTCTTCTTGCCTCTCTTCATTGCAGGTATTTGTGCATGTTTGAATGTTCATTGCAGGTTTGGAGCTGTGTTCATGGAGTTTTGGGACATTTTCTGTGTGAAATCTATCCTTGGGCCTGTGATGCATCTGTCCATCCTTCCCATTGCTCACCTCTCTTTGTCCCATGGTAGTTTTGATAGATGTCCAACATTCTCCTTCTCTGGTGTATCACCGTTTTAGTGTAGGATTTTGTTGTTTTTTTCCTTTCTCTCTCTCTCTGTCTCCTTGGCAAGGTTAGATTAGGATTAGATTAGCTTGCCTACACTGGAATAGCTTGTGGCAGGTATTTTAGGAGCAGGAACCAGCCTTCTCTGGAGATTCCTCTCTCGGTTTTACAAGTCCCACGCTTGGAGAGAGGTTTCCATGTTGTGTAATCACACTGGATGCCTAAACATCAACCTAGAAGCCTAATGTGCGTCCAGGGGTGCTGTGATTTTGCATCAACAGTTTTGGCACGCCCGGTTGGACCTTAGAGGTCTTTCACTTCATCTTTTGCAGGTTGATGTGTTCCTGTGAAGATTTCAGCCTTTGGAGGCACTTGCAAACACATCTGGCGACTCCATCTGGTCAACAACCCATCTCTCAAGTTGCAGACCTTCCTTTCCATTCATTTCCATCCATTTTCATCCATCTTTCTTTCCATCCCCTTCATTCTTTTCCATTCCATGAAGTTGTGCAATCATGACTTCATTTCCATCATGGAATTCACATCAACAATAGCAGTATATTCCACCTCCAACATGTTTTACAAATCCTCCAAATCAGCATTTTGAGCAGATTCAAGATCAGTATGCATACCCATATGAGCAGCAGTGCCAAAGTCAGTTTGGCTATGGAGCTTTCCAAGAGCAAGGGTGTGCATACAATGAAGACCGTCAGATCCAAGATGCTGGTCTGTTGGAGAAAATCCAAAAGATGGAGGTAAACATAGTGCAGTCCAGGCTCAGGCACAGATGAGAGCATTTGGAATCGGTTGTGGAGCACCCTGTCCATGGGTGGGACCTTTTCCAAGTCATTACAGCCCTCAGGAGAAGCTTGACTTCATGACTGCAACGCTGCCTTTGCTTGCAAAGTGGATTGAAGAAATAGAGGTGTATGAGAGAAGTATTCAGCAACCTTGTCAACAGGTAAGCACACCATCTCATGCCTTTTCTTTTCCTCTTTCCCAATCTGCTTCAGTTCAGTAGTGTCAAGTTTCAAACTCTCCATCTGCTGTCCCAAATGTGGAATCCATGTCTCCACCTCTCAGTCTTCCATTTCATCTCGATTCTTCTTTCATTTTCCCTTCCAAACAGTCATTCCATCCACAAGAGCTAACAGAAATACCCCCTCCTCCAAAGAAACAAGAGTTTCTACCTCCTCCACCACCACAAAAAAATGTAAAATCAATCGAGTTTCAACCCATTCCTCCTTTTGCATTCCCAATTCCATGTGGGAAAGAAGAAATTGTAAAAATCAGTCATCAAGGACAACAAGAGGAAGAGCCCAGAAAAGAAATGACAGACAGCTTGAAGGTTTGGGCTGCCAAATTTGGGATGACACAGATCCCTTTGCTGGTGAAGCCCACAGAAGAGGCTGAGGTTGAACAAATGGTGGTTAGGACTGATTTGGTTGCAGCAGAAGAAGAAGATCTTGCAGTCCCAACTTATCCTCTAGAGCAGCAGATTGAAGAGTTTGACTTGACAAACTTCATGCTGGAGAAGGAGTTCAATCAAGAGCAAGATTGCCTTCAAACATTGGAGGAAGGAGAAGCTGCTCCAAATCCAAAAGAAGAGGAGCAAAATCTAGCTATGGAGGAGAAAAACGCAGATCCAAGGGCTTTGAGCACAAAGTAGGTTACAGAAGAACCTTCAGTTCTTCTTTCCACTTCATCTCTCTCAAGTTCTAGCACTGAAAAGGAGTTTGATCTCTCAAACTCAATATTGGAGAGTGAAGGAAACCATGGTGGTCAAGTTGCAGATCAAGAGGACACCATGGAGGAAGTTGAACACGAGCAGCAGGACAGCAATGAGGCAGTTTACCTGTCAGATTTGGAGGACTTTTTTGATGGAGAAGAGCCGGTTGAGTTTTCACCATTCTCTCTTTCATCATCCACATTCCAAACACAAGAGTCTGCTGTCATGAAGGAGAGCATTCATTTGCAGCAGCCTGCATCTTATAGCAGCCCTTTGGAACCAAAATTAGAAGATTTAAATCTTCCATGTTCTTCATCGGAGGAAGAGAAAGGGCAGAAGGGTCCTACCATTTCTTCTACGTCATCCATTCAGGTGGGTCTACAAGAATGGACTCCATTCTTGGAATTGGTGAATCAGAGTTATGGGCATGTCAAACGGATCAGACCTTGCCCAATTCATCTATGTTAGCTGAACACTTGAAGCCAAATTTGGAGAAGCCATATATTTTCAGTCATGCTTGCTTCTGAGAATTAGGATGAGCTACAAATTGACCAAGGATTTAGCTGTTATATTATGGATTGTAGATCCAAATGTAGTGAAAAAAATGAAGAGTGTACAATTGGATTGTTATCAGGGGTAAAGGTTGATGATTTGGACTAGAAGATCCCACCTTCAAGAATAAAAATGCCATCCATCCAAACAGGCATGATCAGTGCCAAATCAATTGCATGGCTGCCAATTTTGAAGAAAGGAAGCTATTTCTCACAACTAGTTGCAGGGTTTGTTTAGCTTGCCTTTGCTTCCAGTTAGAGTAGAGTAGCTAGGTTTTCTTTCAGCAGAAGAAGTGCTTGTGCACACTCTGCATGTTCCATTTGGGGCATGTATGATTTTCAGTTCTGTACATAGTTTTGGTGTTGCTGGTTTTGCTCTTGCACAGTTCTTTTCAGTGGTTTTTGGTGAGAACAACTCCATGTCCGGTGGGTTTCAAGTGGCTCAGAGGGAGGTTTTCAAAGTTCAGATCAGTTGCGGGTTACAACTCATGACTCCATGCCTAATGGATTGCTTCAGGCTACTGGTCTTTTCATCTAGCAGGCAGATGCCCCCAAGCTGAGTCGTCAAAATTGTTGTCAAAATTTCCCCCCCAGGGTAAATTTTGATAACATGCATCAGAGTATTCAAGTCCCAGGCAGATTGATTGATTCGGGGCCAAAAATCATGTTGCTAGAGTCCCCTCAAATATTTTCTAAGTCCCCTGTTTGAGATGAAAAGAGCAAGTTCTGAGAAAATGTAGAAGGGTTGCAGAAGGCAAGTAGGTTGATCCAGGAAAAAATCATAAAAATGACTAAGTCCTAGCCCTAGGGGCAGTCGGGACATTTGGGACAAAAAGGCCCGAACCGGCCAGCTCAGCCGAAGTAAGCACAAATAGCCTGCAAAGCAATAGGGACATCTGGGACAAAAGTACGTGGTGGACGCGAAATGCCGGTTCGACCGAGAGGAAAAAATTGGCTAACTGCTGAGAGAGACGCCTGTGGGACAATCGGGCCAAAAAGGCGCGAACCGGCCGAACTGGCCGAAATGAGTCCAGAGGGTCCAAAATCAAATGGGATGTCTAGGACAAATGGACGCGAAATGCCCGAACCGGCCGAAATGAGCACAAAGGGCCCAAAATCAAATGGGACATCCGGGACAAATGGAGGCGAAGTATGCGAAGGAGCCGAATTAGCCGAGGACCAATCAGAAGCTGCCACGTGTCCTCACAAGAGAAAAGTCAAAAAGTCAATGGGTGAGTTTTCGACCACCGATCCGAACCAATCAGATAATGCCATGTGTCATCCAAGTGGCAGAGCGTGGGAAAAATTCCAAAATCCGTTTTGGTCTGCTCCGTGCCCTAAATCTTCAGATCGCCATATCTTTTGATCCAGAGCTCGGATTTCCACGTTCTTTATATCAACGGAAAGCTGTTGAGATGCTCTACATGATTCTGGGATCTATCTCAAGTTTTGGTGTAGTCTGAAGAGAGAAAATCGAGAAACGGCTCTGACGTGTGGTAATGGCCAGAAGCGACCTTTCAACAACCCGTTTTAATGCTAATGGGTCGCATTCTTCTTCTGCACGGCCAGAAGTGACATTTTAGCAGCCAAATTAATACAAATGGGTTGCATTCTCCTCCAAAATCGGTCAAAGATGGCAGGGTATGGGTTGGAAAGGTATCCCATGTCGTTTTTATGCATCTGCAGTCAATGAGGAATGGGCTTGCACGTTTTCCTACGTTTCTGTCCCCTGGGTTCGACCCATGCAATGTAAAAGCCAGTTTTGGCTCATTTTGAAGTGGTGGTTCATTCTTTCGGCTTTGCCCTCCCTTCTTTTCTTCTCTAGGGTTGAAAATGGAGTTCGAACCTCTTCCCTTGCTCTGTAATGGCGTTTTTTTCCTTTTACTAATGGAATTATGTTCTGTGCAAACTTCTGGAGCAACAAAACGTGTTTTGTGATGCATCTGTCCATCCTTCCTCGTTTTTGCTTGTCCTCTTCTTGCCTCTCTTCATTGCAGGTATTTGTGCATGTTTGAATGTTCATTGCAGGTTTGGAGCTATGTTCATGGAGTTTTGGGACATTTTCTGTGTGAAATCTATCCTTGGGCCTGTGATGCATCTGTCCATCCTTCCATTGCTCACCTCTCTTTGTCCCATGGCAGTTCTGATAGATGTCCAACATTCTCCTTCTCTGGTGTATCACCGTTTTAGTGTAGGCTTTTGTTGTTTTTTTCCTTTCTCTCTCTCTCTCTGTCTCCTTGGCATGGTTAGATTAGGATTAGATTAGCTTGCCTGCACTGGAATAGCTTGTGGCAGGTAGTTTAGGAGTAGGAACCAGCCTTCTCTAGAGATTCCTCTCTCGGTTTTACAAGTCTTACGCTTGGAGAGAGGTTTCCATGTTGTGCAATCACACTCGATGCCTGAACATCAACCTAGAAGCCAGATGTGCGTCCAGGGGTGCTATGATTTTGCATCAACAGGTACTATATCCAAGTTGTGGGACTTGATACTTGAGATAGACCTCTAAAGAAAGATGATTCTTTCTCCTAAACTACTTGCCAAAATCTAATCTAATGTAGGAAAAACTATCTTGTCCTAATCTAACTTTCCAAGGGACTAGGAAGAAAGAGTGCATGAAAACAAAACCTACATTAAAGTGATGATACACTAGAAAAGGAGGGAATGAGAATATATTTCCAATGTGTGAAAAATGGAAGCAAAGAACATACTAGAGAGGTCAATAATAATTCTACATATTCTTGCAACTACATTCAAAACAATATTTCATACACACACAATGATAAAGAATCCCTGCAAGATCATAAAATAGAAACCATGTATTTTCATTGAGGTTGAAGAGGCAAGAAGAATGCAAACAAACACAATAGGGGAAGAGGCATCCACAAACTGGAATCTATCGCTTCTTCGATATGCACAGTTCAATATATTACAAAATAAGGGCCTGGATCACCATGAAAGGAGTCCACTACAAGGGTGTGCAACACATTGGCTTCACAAAACCAAAATGATATAGTTTTACTACTCGAAAACCATCCCCCTCCTCTTTTTTATGAGCCCAACACTCTAATTTATATAATTTGGGAGAGAAATAATTGAAATCACAAAATATTACTTCTAAGCACTTTAAATATGTCATAAATGAGATGAAATTATTGTAATTTTCTTGCAAAAGTCTCCCCAAGTTGTCACATAACTTGCAACAGTGAAAAATGTATGCCCATGCTCACTTAATGTTCTCCTAACCACCAATAAAATAATTGTTCTGAATTCTATCACATTTTCAACAACATCACCATTAGGTCTTTGTCAAATTCTAGATCTCTTTATTTGTGTGCATCGGGATCGAAGTCATGATTCCAACAATACAAAATTTACGCGATTTAGTTGAGAAATGAAAAATATGTGGCAATCTGAGGGTGAGCTACTATTTTGAGTTTACCAGAGATTTCATGCATTTTAAAGGACTAGGAATTTAATTTATTTTAGCATATAGGACATCATGCTCTTTTTGAAAGGTCAAATTTTGTGAAAATTAGAGCTTTGGGTGAAAATTTATGACCATTTGATGCTCACGGGGTTAGGCATTGACTTTTCCTTTGTATTGTGGGCATGCAAGGACTCATGTCCCTGTGGTACTCAGACCGTCTAGGCCTCTTTTTTTCACCTTTGTCAATTCCTTATTTGAGCAGATTGTTTGGTGATTTTGAGGTCTAGACTGCACGAGTGTCTTGTGGGTTGTCTGGGTCTCCTTTTTCTACATCACCCAATTTGGGATTTTCTATCCCGCACATCCGTCTTTGACCGGGCCATGAGGGCTATTGAATTCCACTCCAACTGCATTGTGCTAACTTTCGGCCATTTCAGGTTTGCAAGTCCTGTGCATATTTTTGTTCCAATTGTCTTGTAGACTGCACAGGACAAAAAATTCTACATTTCCCTTGCTTTTTGCTATTGTGGATTTTTTAGGCCCGACTATCCTAGAATGTTTTTTATGCCATCTCCACTATACACCAAGTTTCTTTCTCGCATGGAAAAATTGGTGATTTCAGGCTTGAATGTCCCACGTGTACCTATGCGGCATGGGAAATGTTGATCTAATTTTTTTTCAAACCACTTTTAGCTTATTGTTTTACCCCCGAACTTGGTACGATGAGCCTTGGTATGACCCGCATTAGTTCCATCCGTAACCCTCAGACCCAATTTTGATTAAAATAGGCCCTTGACTTCATTTTTTCAAATTTTTGCAATTTTTCACTAACTCATATTTTTTTTAGATAGGTAAGTTAGAGAAAAGCCAAGAGATCCTTCAAAACCTTATATTGGTCTTTAAACAATTTTTGCTTGCTTAAGCCTGAAGAAATTGTGCAAGTTATCAAAATTACCTTCGAGGTGAATTTTTAATAACAGGTCCCAATCGGGACTAGGGTGCCCCAGTTTAGGGAAGGGGTGTCCCAGTTAGAGGGAGAATGACATAAAACAACAAAAATAGACTGGGTAAGTATGTGCTCAATTTCAGCAGTGAATACGGGAAACAAAGTAAAATGGCCAAAACGTAGGGGTTAGTTAGTATTCTCTTCACTCAAAAACCATATGAATAGTAGTATGTGACCGGGAGTAAATAATGCCTAAACTACATGATTTTGTGTCTACAAACTCCACAAGAAGCATGGTCAGGGAAGAAAAATTTAGTATTTCAGTTTCAATTTTTAAGAAGTAAGGCACATATGTTGGCCCCAAAGAAGAAACAAACAAAGTTGGACATGAAGTCTGCACGATACATCCTACTCAGATATAGTAAATATTTCATGGGTTAGAAGTTGATTGATTTGAAGACCAATAAATCCTTCACCAAAAAACGATGTTTTCTTTGAAAGGAAAAGTGCTTCAAGTGAGCCTTCCACAAACTCGCACATAAAAATTACACAAGAAATTATTATGAGGATTGAATAAAATGATGGATATAAATACTGTAACAATGAGAAAATTGGTGAAAAACCACCACCGATTCCTCAATGTATGCCAAAATGGTGTACACATGAGATTAAATATTCCAATATAGATAGACTCTTGAACATAACTTCATCTAAACCGAGGACATGCGACAAAGCTTGTCAAGAGGTAAATATCATCTTGATGAATCATGTTGTAGAATCTCATGAGGAAACAAAGTTCTAGGAATCCCTAGATTCAAAACCTTGGAAACAAGTCATGGAGGCTACTATCAGACATTAATGAAAACCAAAACATAGTAGCTTATAGACCTTCCAACAGTTAAGAGGCCAATCAGACACAAATGGGTCTTTATAACTAAGTGTACTACATATGGAAGAATAAAAAAGAACAAGACACAACTCATGGCTAAGGGTTATGCTAAAAAGGAAGGAATAGATTATAAGGATACATTTTCTCCCACTACCAAAATCAAGACAAATGGGATGAGTTTTTCCTACACTTCTCAACTTGCTTGTAAATTTCATCAAACGTAGGTGAAATCCACCTTCCTAAATGGAGATTAAAATGAAGAATTCTACATGTGTAGTGCCCACTTTCCTTCGACACCTTTTGATGTTGATTATGACATTTTTGACTATAATTATAGACATTATTGTAGAAATTGAGTTTGTATGATGTTAGAGGTTAGAGATCATGGATTGTTGTTGATTTTGATTCATATATGATGCATGGGGAATATTAGAGACATTTCATATTGATGTTGTTATGATGTTGACATGGTGATGTGTGTGTGTGTGTGTGTGTGTGTGTGTGTGTGTGTGTGTGTGTGTCTCTGTGTGCGTGTGTGTGTGTGTGTGTGTTTGTGTTGTTAGACATGTGTTATTTCGTCATATTGAGTAGACCTAGAAAATTAAATTAATCTTGTGATCTTATGATTATGGATGAAATGGTAAATGATGTCATTACTTGTTTGATGATGTTTTAACTCATATATCTATATATGAATTTAGAGTTATATTGTATATTTATTCTAGATGATTTGATGCGGCCACAAGGCCGAAGGAGGTATTTGTGATTTGCAAGAAAACATGTCACAATAAACATCAAGGGATTGGAGACCAACCACAATAGAATTCTATGTGAATTCAACAAGGGTCACCATGACAATGTGTATTTGTTTGATTGGTTTGTTGTTAGGGGTTCCCATGGGGGGATCACCTTTAAATGTTACAAGTGGGTTATGTGTATTCTTTTATTGTGTTCTCTTTTTTTTAAAAAATGTATCTAATTTTTTGGTGATGTATTTCTCTTTTATTTTTTATTTAAATTTTGTCTAGATTTGTGAGTAATCATTTTGTTAAATTATTTAAATTGGGTCGAAAAGAATGCATTTATTAGAATTGATGGCTCTTGGAGTAACTGTTGTAAGTAATGTGTAATTAAATTTGATTTTGAAACACTCAACCTTCCTTTTGAAATTCGGATCTATCCTTAGAGGCTGATTTTGGAGGCTTGTGGGACAAGTTAAACTTTCCCCACACCTCTTAAATTCGCATACCAACCCTACCTATGGTTGGGGAGTCAAAATTAGGCATTATTATGTATTTTTGGGAAGAAAAGTTGTAATTTTAATTGCACTATCTTACACTAATCTAATTTTGGTCCTTGGGGTGTGGAATTGGTTTGTGTGTGGTAGGAAAATGTCATTTATTCACCCACTTTTTTTTATGCTTTGGTGTTTGATGTTGATTTGTGAGGAGGAGTTGAGGATGTGTGATGTGGCATCGTACATGGATCCACTTCATCCTCCTCCCTCCCTCTCCTATTTATTCGAATTCCTTGGCTTTTTGTGGGATTACTTCATTCGGTGATTTCATTTTGGTTACTTTTTTTGGTTTTGAGCTCTTGTAATTTTGGCAAGAGAGTGAGATATATTTTTGAAATGGTTATGGATTGTTGGAGCCTTTGGGCTGTTTGGATTGGAAAACGCTTGATGTTAAACTTTTGGATCAAGATTTATCATGGAAAGGTAGGAGTTGGACTCTTGTAAAAAAGTTTTCTTGTTGTATTGTGCTTTTGTGGATGTTTTTGAATGTTTGGTATGTTGTTAGCTGGTTGGGTAGATTGCCTAGGTAATGTGTAGGATAAGACTATGAGGATCTCTTGTGGGGAGGCATAATATTTTTTGGGAGGTATAAGTGTTATTATCGAGGGAGTTTGGGATTGGGTTCCACCCTGTAAAAGAAATAGGTTGCATTTTTTAATTCATTATGGGGTGCCATAAGAGTGTAGGGAGGCATAAGATAATGGGAGGTATAAGGGGTACTTGAGGTAGGCATAAGGGCATGTAGGGACTTTGAAATGATACATATATATTGGTGGCTTTATCTTAAGTTGGACACCCATTTTCCCATTGGGAGGTATAAGCATCTTTCCCCATAGGTATTGCTCCTTTGGATTTTTCATTATGAATCCTAAGTGTTGTTTGTTGTTCTTCCCATGGTTGCAAACTACAGTATGTATTTGAACTATTTTCTATATGTGAAGATTGTATTTGTGTTGTGGAAGTTTTTTTATTGTCATGAGTTGGAATACATCTCCTATTGCTTTGTGGTTGGGACTCGGTGGCCAATGAGTAGGATAACTTGTCCTCTTCATTGGAATTCTTGGTTGGGTGGAGAGTGTTGCCTCTCCCTCTATTTTTTGTGACCAAATGCAACATGGTGGATCTTCTTGTTGGTGTTCTGGAGCTGAGGATGAAGAAAAATTTGGCAATTTCTCCTTGTGTTCCTTATTGTGAAAATTCCCACTTCAAGTGGATGGCATTGTCATATTATTTGTAGTTGGAAAGTTGCTCTGTTTCAGAAATGGAACCTACCTTTGAATGTGAGAGATGTATATTTTATATGTTGTATCTGAGGAATGAAAAATAAAGTTGTACAAGAAATGTTGAAGTTCAATAGAAGTTGTTTTAGTTACCACAAATGATATGGTTTTTTCATCTGAAATTTATGTTTGGAAAATATTACGAAGCTTCTATCTAAAACTTGGAAAAAAAATAAGTATGAAGAAATTTTATATTTCTCTATTTCATTTGAAATGCATGTTTTGAAAGTACTACTATATTTTTAAATTCCACGCATGGAATGAAGTAAATCTAAACATTGTAAATTAGATTGAAATGAACTTAACATTTAGAATATGGTAATTGAAAATAGATCAACTCAGGTTTATGTATGTTTTCTATTTGGATTCACTATAAGATTTGCAAATAAATATATCAGAAAAACATATAGAGTACTTTGCGATAATGAAAGACAAGATGTAATATTAAAATGAACTAAGGATGAAAAAAACAAATTCCAAATAGTTTTTATTTCCCTTGCAATTTACAAAATTCATCTTTACTGGGGTAAGAGGTAAAATAATGCAATTTCACAGAAAGAGGAAGGAAATAAATCCGTATTGAAATCCCAAACATAATGAATTAATCCTTACAAATCCATCCAGTTTCTATCAAGTAGAACTCTCTATGTTTGTTTGGCATGTTGAAGAAGAGACAATGGTGGATCGAATCAAGTCTAGTTGTTGAAAAAGTTTAATTCACATTTTAATAGAAAGAAAGACGTTTTTGTAAACTTCACACTCTTAAGGTTGTTAAAAATGAATTTTTTTGTTCCTATCCAAGGAGGAGTTTGTGCCCTTTCCAAAAAGTCCTCGTTTTCCCAAATCCGAGCTTCCAATTGAAATGTATGGCCTTTTGAAGTCTTTACTTCGTTTGGTCTCAAAAAAAAAAAACTAACTGTTGAAAAGGAAAATTGTGTAAATCGGACCTAGAAATTACTCAGCGCACGTTTTGGAAAGTGGCTTTGTGGATTCACGGGCCCATGCCTTAAAACCTTACCCCTTTGAAAAAGGGTGAAAAATATTAAGTTTCCCTACCGGCCTGCCTTCCTCCAGTTCACTGTTGGACAAACACATGGCTTCTTTAGGCATCGGCAGAGCTATGGGTTGTTTTTAACCCTCAATAATTTTAACTCAAATTATAATATTTGTAGTTTTTCCCCGCCGGTCCGCTCCCCTGTTTCAGACTTTGGGAAAAGCACGTGGCGTCCCTGAGAGTCGGTGGAGACACGTGGATTTTTTAACCTTTTTTCCCTTTAAACAAAAAGAATTAAAATCCAAATTACCTCTGATGACCCACCTTACCACGTGGGCTTAAAAATGTGCCACGTTTCCCTTTCACCTTTGGGAAAATTTTCTTCCCTAGGTCCACAAGCCTGCCTTTGGGAAAATTTTCTTCTGCAGGCCCACGGGCCCGCCTTTGGGAAAATTTTCTTCCCTGGGTCCGCAGGCTCGCCTTTGGGAAAACTTTATTCCCTAGACCCGCAAGCCTGCCTTTGGGAAATTTTTCTTCCCCAGGCCCGTAGGCCCGCTTTTGGAAAAAATTTCTTCCCCAGGCCCAGAGGCTCGTCTTTGGGAAAATTTTCTTCCTTAGGCCCGCGGGCCGGCCTTTGGGAAAATTTTCCTCCCTAGGCCCGTCGGTCTGTAACTTAAGAAATACGAGGATTTAGGAGGACTTCTGTATACCGTTGGAAAGAGGAAGAAATTTCCTATATAATCGAATGTTTTTAAGAAAACCTTAAGTGCATTAAATATGTGAAAAATTAGGTTGAAGTGTAAATATTATTCTGAGAGTGGGTAAGTGGGAAATCACCCCCTTTTTAACTTAATCTATAACTCTAGAGCATAGATTAACCTTTTTGTTGGGTCATGTAGGGGATAAGAATTTTTTTTCTTTCCCATGTAAATAAGAACCTTGGTTATTGTTAGACCTAGTTAACTTACAAACCTTATGCATTTATTTGTTTTGGCCCTTGACCCTCTAAAATTAATTAACGAACATTCAAACATAGTGTTAACTTAATTATTTATTAAATTAACACTTAAGAGAAATTTAACTAATTAGATTAAATTATATTCATTGATTTTGTGATGTGGATTTAATAATTTTTATAACGGGGGAATTGTATTTATTAACTATGATTGACTTTGAATCCTTTGTTTGATAAAAATTGTTTGAAGCCTAGTTGTGGTCATGCTTTACAAAAATAATTATCCCATACATTTTTCTATATAAACGTAGGTTGTTCTTGGGTCTCGAGTGGTTATTTTTGTGGGCGTTACATTTGGTATCAGAGTCATGGGTTCAAAGGTTGGACTCTTGGGAACAATAGAAAACTTGAGACATGAACACTAAACCTAGTACAATATAAAACCTAGTACCATTTTAAAGCTAGAGAACAACTTTGTTTTAAAATTGCATATTTTAATAAAAAAGGAAAACTGAATAAAACCTAGAAAAATGAACTAACTCTTGCATTTGTGTATGCAAGAGGGATAAACAAGACCTAGAATTACCATCTACAAATCATACTATAGCAGTCATCCAACCACAAATTTTATAGACGCTTCAGGATCTTAATGTTGCTTTACGTGGAGGGTCTGTAGGAGGACATGTAGCCAAACAGGATAGGGTGACATTTGTTGAGGGTCATGCATCTGCTTGACATAATGAGGAGCATATAGGAGAGAACTCCCACGTGGAGTCAACCAGAGTAGAGTCACCGCAGATGGGATACGGAGACTGGGTTCTAGGACACAGGGATAGGTCTCGAAGCCCTAGGCTTAGAGATGAGCATATAGAGAGGCCTAGGGGTCGCTAGACGACCATATTAGGGAGATCTTGAAGCTAAAACCATCTCATTATTCTCGTGACATAGGTGGATTTTAGGAAGATGCCTGGTTGGTGAGCTTGAGCGGGTGCTTTAAGCTCTTCCCTTGTTCTAGCAACATGAAATATTGTGTTGCGATCCATCTTCTAAGGGATAGAGCAGGTGTCTGGTGGAGGACCGAAGAGCGGAAGCTCCAACTTGATTGAGAGTCAGTTACAAGGGAGCTCTTTGAGGAGTGGTTCAAGAGCAGGTAATTATCATGAAGGTTCATATAGCAAACGATAGATGAGTTTCACGACCTCTGATAGGCATCTTCGATAGTAGCTAAATATGAGAGTCAGTTTTTTAGATCTAGTCTAGTTTGTCGACTATATGCAGGATGAGCAGGTACGGATCCACATGTTCATAAAAGGCCTGAATCTAGACATAAGAGGTGTGGTTTGTATCCATTGTCCACAAACATTATCTGAGGTAGTTGAGAAATCCTACATAGTAGAGGAGACTTGAGGAAAGACACAACCGACCAAAGACCAAATCCGGAGCCTCATCCAGCAAATGCATGACAACAAATCAAGGGGGTCAGTTCCTCCTCCTCGTGGTGGACATGCTTCATCACAATCATCTTTTAGACCACAATAGTAGTAGCAGCAGTCTCACCCACCTTATAGACCTCCACAGAGATTTGATACTCATAGAGGCTAGATTTTGGGGCCTCATCGTAGGGGTCGCATTACGATACAGGGTGTACCGAGAGCTCAGTCAACAGAAGCTCGTCAGTAGAGACCTCATCAATCCATTCCCAGATCATCAAGATCCACATCATAGACTTCCAGAGTATGAGCTAGACTTGCTACTCATGGGTGAGGACTGGGAAACTGTTTTTGTTGTGGTGTTTTTGGACATTTTTGGAGAGACTACCAACAGAACCCTAGTAACAAGGGTAAGACACAGATCTTAGAGCCCACTATTGGTGACATGGAGTGCAGTCATCAAATCAATGCAATAGCCAAGAACCACTAGGTTGAACACCAGAGTATCATGATCGAGACAACGTGTAGCATTGGATGTGTTCCTACCTCTATCTTGTTTGATTCTGGTTCTTCTGATTTTTTTATTGCACCATCTTTGGTGGAGCGATGAAGGTTGGTGGCATTTAGGCAGGGTCTTAGTTAGGACATCAAGATGGCTTCTGGATTTAAGATCTCTATAGACTCCCTAGTTAATGAGTGTGTAGTGGATTTGGGACCTTTCACCACTACCTCAGATATTTGTATCCTTTTGTTGGGTTCGTATGGAGTCGTCTTGGGCATGGATTGGTTTTCTGCACATAGAGCCACAGTGGATTGTTACCATAATATTATATAATTTACCGATGATCTAGGAGTTGATTCAGTGATAGTAGGGGTTAGGAGACCTCTTTTTATTTGGACCATATTCACTATGCAGTTTAAGCAGTGCGTGCGACAGGGTTATCAAATGTATGCTGTCATAGTTAGCGACAAATCACAGAATGAGTCTAGTGGACCATCGCTTGATGACCATCCCATGTTGAAAGAGTTTCCTAATGTCTTTCCAGGGGAACTACCAGGGTTACCACCTCCACATGAGATATATTTTCACATAGATCTAGTTCCGGGAGAAGAGCCTATCTCACGAGCACCTTATCGGATGACCACCCCTGAGCTCTGTGAGCTCAAGCTGTAGCTAGAGGGACTTTTGGAGAAAGGCCTAATCCATCATAGTGTAACCCCTTGGGGTGCATTGGTGATATTTGTAAAGAAGAAGGATAAAACTCTGTGGTTGTGTATTGATTACTGCTATCTAAACAAAATAACGATCAAGAATTGTTATCTCCTTCCATGCATTAATGATTTGTTTGATCAGATGAAGGGGGCCACAATTTTCTCAAAGATAGATCTTATGTCAAGTTATAATTAGTTTAGGATTATGGAGGCATACATTCATAAGACGGCCTTCTGTATGAGATATGTGCACTACGAGTTCACCGTGGTTCCTTTTGGTTTGACGAATGCCCCCATAGTGTTTATGAGTTTGATGAATGGGGTGCTCAGTACGTTCTTGGATCACATCATTGTCTTGTTCCTTGATGACATTTTGATTTACTCATGTACACGTGAGGAGCACGAGGGGCACCTTCACCAAGTTCTTTAGTGTCTTTTTGAGCAGCAGCTTTATGGGAACCTGGAGAAGTGTGTGTTCTTTCACATACAGGTACAGTATTTGGGACACATCATGTTTGTGGAAGGTATCACAATCAATCCTTCCAAGATTTGAGCTATTATGGTTTGACCAGTACCCACTAGTGTGACAGAGGTGTGCAGCTTCATGGGTTTAGCATGTTATTACATGAGATTTGTTCAGGACTTCTCTCGGGTTGCACACCCCATCACTTCCCTTCAGCGGAAAGGGAAGAATTTTTTTTGGTCAGACAAATATGAGCAGGCCTTTAGGTCACTGAAGGAATGCCTCACGACATCACTAATTCTTGTGGTGCTAGATCCATAGGGTGAGTTTTTCATATGCACGGATGATTCTTTGGCAGGAGTTGGAGGTTTGTTGATAGAAGAGGGTAAAATAGTTGCTTTCGCGTATCAAAAACTCAAGAATTATGAGCTCAATTATACAAATCATGATCTTGAACTTGTGGGAGTTGTTCACACCTTGGTTTGATGGAGACACTTCCTTCTTGGATGGAGATTCACACTCAGGACTGATCACTTAAGTCTTCATCATCTCTTCATGCAACCCAATCTCAATGCTCATCAATGGCGTTGGATGGAGTTACTTTGTGAGTATGATATTGAGATAGATCATGTGAAGGGGAAGGAGATTATGTATGTAGATGATCTTAAAAGATGGAGACATGTGGTTATGCCTACTTCACTGAGCATATATTTATGGAGCAGGATTCTATGGCAGCTTCCTCATGATAGTTTCTACATTGCAGGTAGAGCAGAGATCAAGTCTCAGAGACCCCTTGAGGGGAATTTTGATGGTTTTTCATTAGAGGAAGATTGCCTTCTCAGGCACAGAGGCTAGATTTATGTTCCCAGAAATGAAGGATTGAGGAAGAAAATTCTAATACAGGCACGTCATGCACTCTATTCAACCCATCCCGGGGTGAAGAAGATGCACGCCACTTTGAGACAATTGTATCATTGGAGGGGAATTTGTAGAGACGTGG
The DNA here is from genome assembly GCA_019776745.2 of Taxus chinensis. Lineage (NCBI taxonomy): Eukaryota > Viridiplantae > Streptophyta > Pinopsida > Cupressales > Taxaceae > Taxus > Taxus chinensis. The sequence goes on along the minus strand of CM034148.1, from coordinate 777,494,950 downwards.
CTCAGTTTGTGTTATGTTGTTTGGAGTGTCAAAAAGTTAAAGCTGAACATCAGCATCCAGCTGGCCTTCTATTTCCTCATGTTATACCGGAGTGGAAGTGGGACACCATTTCCATGAACTTATTATTGGGCTACCGATGTCGAGATACCACCATGACACTATCATGGTCACGGTAGATAAATTGACAAAAGTGGCTATTTTTTCTCTGGTGAAGACCACCTATAATTCTAGTGCATTAGCACGGGTATATCTGGATGAGATTGTTAGATTACATAGGATTCCGTGGAAGATCATTTGTGACTACGATCATCTATATACTTCCCAGTTTTGGACTACCATGCAACATACCCTCAGGACGAAGATCAATTTCAGTGCAACATACCACCCTGATAATGATGGACAGACTGATAGAGTAAATCAAATCTTAGAGGACATGCTTAGAATGTATGTTATGGATCATCAGTCGAGATGGGATAAGTACTTGTACTTAGTGGAGTTTTCCTACAATAATAGTTTTTCATAGTTTGATAGGTATGGCTCCTTATCAGACATTGTATAGCAGAGCGTGTAGGACACCTCTTAGCTAGGACAAGCTAGAGAATAGGGTTTCTATTAGATTAGCTCTATTACAAGACATGGAGAAGTTGGTGGGTATGACTAGACAGAGACTGTAGAGGCATAGGACATGAAGAAGAAGTATACAAATCAGCATAGGACCGATCATAGTTTTGATGTGGGCATGAAGGTTTTCCTTCGTGTTAGACCAAATAACAGCCCTATCTATTACGGAAAAGGTTCTAAGTTAGATCCTAGATTCATAGGCCAATTTTCGATCTTGGAGCATATCAGTCCCTTGGCCTACCATCTAGCATTGCCACGTAGTTTGTCTCGCATCCGTTATGTGTTTCATATTTCAGTACTTAGGAGATATATTGCAAACCCTTCTCATGTTCTATATTGGACCTCCTTGCAGGTGCAAGATCAGGGGAAGGTGATGGTGGAGCCAATTTGCATTATAGAGCACATGACCCTGGGTCTTCGAGGAAAAGAGATTAACTAGGTTCGAGTGCAGTGGGACAAATACGATGAGACTATGGATACATGGGAGGATAGTACCTTTCTACGAGTTCAATTTCCACACCTGTTCCAGTGACTTCCAGGAAGAAGTCGAGTCTAAGAGGAGGGGGATGTAGCTCCCACTTTCTTTCGAAACATTTTGATGTTGATTATGACACTATCAATTATAATTATGAAAATTATAGTAGCGTTTGAGTTGGTATGATGTTAAAGGTTAGAGATTATGGATTGTTATTGATTTTGATTCATATATGATGCATGGGGATAATTGGAGACATTTTATACTAATGTTGTTATGATGTTGACATGGTGATATATACATACATACATACATACATATATATATATATATATATATATATATATATATATATATATCTTTGTGTGTGTGTGTGTGTTGCTGGACATGTTTTATTTCATCATATTGAGTAGACCTAGAAAATTGAATCAATCTTGTGATCTTATGATTATCGATAAAATGGAAAATGATGTCATTACTTGCTTGATGATGTTTTGATTCATATATATATGACTTTGGAGTTATATTGTATATTTATTCTAGATGATTTGATGCGGCCATAAGGATAAAGGAGGTATTTGTGTTTTGCAGGAAAACATGTCACAACAAACATCGAGGGATTGGAGACCAACCACATTGGAATTCTAGGTGAATTCAACAATGGTCACCATGACAACAAGTATTTTTTTATTTGGTTTGTTGTTAGGGGTTCCCATGGGGGGATCACCTTTAAATGTGACCAATGGGTTATGTGAATTCTTTTATTCAGTTCATTTTTTCAAAATCTTTGTATGTGATTATTTGGTGATGTATATCCCTTTTATTATTTATTTTAATTGTCTCTAGATTTGTGAGTAATCATGTTGTTAAATGAATTAAATTGGGTAAGAAAGAATGCAGTTATTAGAATTGATGGCTCTTGGAGTAAGTGTTGTAAGTAATGTGTAAGTAAATTTGAGTGTGAAACACTCCACCTTCCTTTTGAAATTCAAATTTTTCCTTAGGGGCTGATTTTGGAGGCTTGCGCGAAAAGTTAAACTCGCCCCACACCTCTTAAATTGGTATGCGAACCCTACCTATGGTTAGGGAGTCAAATTATGAATTATTATGTATTTTTGGGAAGAAAAGTTGTATGTTTTAATTGCACTATCTTATATGAATTTAATTTTGGTCTTTGGGGTGTGGACTTGGTATGTGTGTGGAAGAAAAATGTCATTTATTCACCCACTTTTTTAATGCTTTGGAGTTTCATGCTGACTTGTGAGGAGGAGTTCAGGATGTGTGATGTGGCATCCTACATGGATCCACCTCATCCTCTTCTCTCCCTTTCCTATTTATTCGAATTCCTTTGCTTGTTGTGCTGTTACTTCATTCGATGATTTCATTTTGGTTACTTTTTCAGTTTTGAGCTCTTGTAATTTTTAGAAGAGAGTGAGAGATTTTTGTGGAATGTTTGTGGATTACTGGAGCCTTTGGACTATATTTGGATTAGAAAAATCTTGTTGTTGAACTTGTGATTCAAGATCTATCATGGAATGGTAGGAGTTGGACTCTTGTAAAAATGTTTTCTTGCTATATTGTGCTTTTGTGAATGTTGTTGATTGTTTGGTATGTTGTTGGCTAGTTGGCTGCATTACCTAGGTAAGGTGTAGGAGAATTCTATGGGGATCTCTTGTGGGGAGGCATAAGAGTTTTGAGGAGGTATAAATATTATTGCGGAGGGAGTTTGGGATTGGGTTCCAACTTGTAAAATAAATAGCTTAAATATTTTTACTCGTTATGGGGTGCCATAAGAGTGTAGGGAGGCATAAGAAAATGAGAGGTATAAGGGGTACTTGGGGGAAGCATAAGGGCATTTAGGGGCTTTGAAATGATATATATATATATCTTAAGGTGGAAACCCATTTCCCCATTGGGAGGTATAAGCAACTTTCTCCATAGGTCTTGCTCCTTTGGCTTTTACATGATGAAACATAAGTGTTGTTTGTTGTTCTTGTTGTGGTTTCAAACTGCATTCTATATTTGAATTGTGTTCTATATGTGAAGATTGTTTTCATGTTGTGGAAGCCTTTTTTTGTCATGAGTTGGAATACAACTCCTATTGCTTTGTGGTTGGGGCTCAGGGGCCAAGGAGGATGAATTCTCTTCATTGGAATTATTTGTTGGGTGGAGAGCTTTGTATGTCCCTCTATTTATTGTGACCAAATGAAACATGGTGGATCTTCTTGTTGCTTTTCTAGAGCTGAGGATGAAGATAAATTTTGTAGTTTCTCCTTGGGTTCCTTATTGTGAAAATTCCCACTTCAAGGTGGATGGCATTGTAATATTATTTGTGGTGGGAAAGTTGCTCTGTTTCATAAATTGAACCTAACTTTGAATTTGAGAGATGTGTATTTTCTATGTTGTATCTGAGGAATAAAAAATGAAGTTGTAAAAGAAATGTTAGAGTTCAATAGAAGTTGTTTTAGTTACCACAAATGATATAGTTTTTCATCTGAAATTTGTGTTTGGAAAATATTGCGAAGCTTCTGTCTGGAACTTGGAAAAAAAAAGAAATAAGTATCAAGATAATTTTATATTTTTGTGTTTCATTCAAATGCATGTTTTGAAATTAGAACTATATTTGGGGATTCGACACATGGAATGAAGTAAATTTAAACATTGTAATTTGGATTGAAATGAACTTAACATTTAGAGTATGGTAAATGATAATAGATCAACTCGAGTTTAAGTATGTTTTCCATTTGGATTCACTGTAAGATCTACCAATAAATATATTAGAAAAACATACAGAGTACTCTGCAACAATGAAAGACAAGATGTAATATTAAAATTAACTAAGGATGAACAAAACACATTCCAAATAGTTTGTATTGCCTTTGCAATTTACACACTTCATATTTAATTAGGAAAAAGGAAAAATAATGTAATTTCACATAAAGAGAAAGGAAATATATGCGTATTGAAATCCTAAACATAATCAATTAATCCTTTCAAATCCATCCCAATTTCTATCAAGTAAAACTCTTCATGTTTGTTTGGCATGTTGATGAAGAAAGAATGGCAGATCGAATCAAGTCTGGTTGTTGCAAAGGTTTAATTCACGTTTTAATGGTAGGAAATATGTTTGTGTAAAATACACACTCTCAAGGTTACTAAAATTTAATTTTATTGGTTCCTATACAAGGAGGAGTTTGAGCCCTTTCAAAATAGTCCTCATTTTCCAAAATTTGAGCTTCCAGTCAAAAGGTATGGCCTTCTGAAGTTTTTACTTCGTTTGGTCTAAAAAAAAACCTAACTATCAAAAAGGAAAATTTTGTAAATCGGACACACGTGCCCGAAAATTACTTAGGGAACTTTTTGCAAAAAGGAAAAAAGTTACAATTTCCTCTGCATCCCTGCAATGCCTTTCACCTTTGGGAAAATTTTCTTCCCCAGGCCCACTAGTCTGTAACTTAAGAAATATGAAGAGTTAGGAGGACTTCTTTATACCGTTGGAAAGAGGAATAAATTTCTTATCTAATGAAATTTTTTTTAGGAAAACCTTAAGCGTGTTAATTATGTGAAAAGTCATGTTGAAGTGTAAATATGAGTCTGAGAGTGGGTAAGTGGGAAATTACCCTTTTTTTTAACTTAATGTTTAACTCTGGAGCATGAGTTAACCTTTTTGATGGTTCACGTAGGGGATAAGAGAATGTTTTCTTTCCCATGTAAATAAGAACCTTGGTTATTGTTAGCACCTAGTTAAATTAAAAACCTTGGGCATTTATTTGTTTTGGCCCTTGACCCTCTAAAATTAATTAAGGAACATTCAAACATAGGGTTAATTTAATTATTTATTAAATTAACACCTAAGATAAATTTAACTAATTGGATTAAATTCTACTCATTGATTTCGTGATGTGGATTTAATAATTGTTATATCAGGAAAATTTTATTTATTAATTATGATTGAATTTGAATCCTTGTCGTGATAACATTTTCTTGAAGCCTAGTTATGGTCATGCTTTGCAGAAAAAAATTATCCCATCAATTTTTCTTTCTAAACCTAGGTTGTTCTTGGGTCTCGAGTGGTCATTTTTGTGGGCGTTACAACATGACTCAACCAAAAGGTTTTGACACACCTAATGAAGAAGCAAAGGCATGTTGGCTCGTGAAGTCACTATATGGACTCAAGTAGGGTCCTAGAGCATGGTAGAATAGAGCATCCCATTGAGAGTGGACTCAACAAGAACCCTTATGATCACAATAGTTATCTCAAAAAGAAAAAGGGATTTGATGATCATAGTTTTCTATGTCGATGATCCGGTAATAATAGGAAGTTCATTGTAGGTGATAGAAGAAACAAAGAAAAATCTAAAACAAGCCTTCAACATGATAGATCTCAAGTCACTATTGTCTTGGATGGAAGTATGGAAGAAACACAATCATGGCTTTTTCAACTAGAGAAAATATGCTAAGACATTTCTCGAGAGATTTCAAATGATGGATTGCACTCCTATTGCTATACCCATAGAGACAAAAATTTAATTGTCTCAAACATATCCATCATAACAAGTAGATGTAACTCTCTATTGTCGGTTAATTGGGGGTCTTATTTGTGTAACCTACACTAGACCCAACATAAGATATTCAATGAGCTACCTATCATGATTCATGCAAGTTCCAAAGTAAAGTCGCTAAAGGGAAGCAAAGCATGTTCTCAAGTATATCAAGGGTACCATGCACTTTGGCCTAGAGTATAAGATGAACAATAAGTTAGTTTTGGAAGGTTACATTGATTCAAATCATGTATGCAACATTGTTGACAGGGGATCCACTTCTAGCTTCATTTTTTCATTATGATTTAGACTGATATCATGGGGGAGCAAGAAACAAACTGTTGTTTCGCAGTCTTCAACTGAAACAAAATATCACGTTGCAGGGTAGCTGTCTGACAAGTGATATGGCTATGTGACATTCTAGACATTTTGAGATTTCTTCAAAAGGAATCTACCATCATGCATTATGACAACAATTTTGTGATAAAACTTGTTTGCAATCATGTCTTTCATCAGAGTTCCAGGGACATTGAGGTGCAAGCACATATTATCCCTTAGCACATCCAATTGCACCTCATCCAGCTTCATTTTTTCCTTACAATAGAACAACATGCATATTTCACAAAGGCATTTGCAATCTAAAAATTCGAGACATTCAACTAATGCATTTCCTTGTCACTAGAGCCAATACAAAATTAAGAAAGGAATGAAAAAACTATTATTCTATTTATTAATTTAACATTTTATTTAAATAATGTTGTGGATAATAAAACACATGTTCAAGCACATTGTTATGAATAATTTGTACGATCAACGTCCATTGTAGCAACGTACGTCGACATTAGCAAAGACAAATATACACCGTTGATGTCTTACAAATCGTTATCGACTTTATTGGTTGTTGATTGCGATGCGGCATTCCAAATGGTAATTGAGATGCAGGGTTACTTCCTCTAACAAGGATATATATGCGGATGGCAGAGATTTATTTTGTGTAGACGTGGACTGTACGAGATAATTTGTTTTATCCATGTTGCTATCCCTTACACTTTCAAACATTCGTTTTAATCTCTGTAAATGTTTTGGGTTGTTGAGTCTTTGAGGAGGCAGGTGAACTTGCCACATGTCAGTACAACGTCTTCCGTAGTCTCAACGGTGCCTACGACTGGACCGCATTGAAATACTGAGGAAAATTCTGATATTCTAGGTGGTATATTTGTTCTCTTCAAGAATCCAGATGGCCTCAACCTCGTGCCCTCGAATTTCTATCTTTTTTAAATATTTGCTTCAAAACTACCTCCTGAATACATGTGACGTTCCTATGACTGGACCGCATTGAAATATATGGATGGCTGACTCACTTTTTCACATTTACAACATAGAATATCCACGTCTAAGCCAGATTGGGAAAAATGAAAATAATGTTGGCCCAACAAACGGCCCTAAAACAAGTATTACTAATTTTATTTAAGTTTATTCCGTAAGTTTTTTTTTTTTTTTTTTGAGAAATTATGTAACTTGGTAGTGAATATTATGATCTGGCGGGATGTGGGTGTTAAAACTTGAGCTGAGGAAAATATGTGTGCATTACATGTCTTTAATTTTGAATTTTTTATTTCCGACTTTTCATTAATGTATTAATATTTTCTAATAAATTTAATATCATCTAGTTAAAAAAGTTAATGTTGTAAAAAAATAAAATATAAATAGTAAAGTTTGTCTGGAATATAAAATATCTTTTTCATGCACATGGCTAATTGTTGATGGCGCATCACCTATTTCCCTACATTTATTCGAGCTTCAGACTTAAACCAAGTTATTATATGTTACATGAAGAAAGTAGTGTGGTTGGATTCCAACCCTAAAATGTGTAATGCCCACATTTTACACACAAAAACAACAATAAAAATACTGGAATAATTTTTTTTGACTTACATTGTAGTTTACATGACACTACAGGAGATCACTTGGGGTGACACTAAAAGGTTTAATCACATTAATTTCCAATTACTTGTTTAATTTTCTCGATCATTAATAGGGTATTTATTTACACACAAGGATATTTACATACACACAAGGCTACCAGGTATTATCCCTAGGATTCACTCCTAAGGGCATGCATCTTGATCTTATATCATACCTCTGTTACCCAACAGAACAAGTGTAAGTCCAGAGGATCTGAAGTTCACTTTTCTTTTTTGTTGAAGGATTTAGGATCAAGTTTCTTTCATTCATTTATAAATTGATAATTGAGTTAGTACACAATAACCATTTTATGAATTAGGTTTTTTATCCAGAGCAAGAGAGTTTCATCACATTACAAGGAAGGTCATGTTTCACTTTACTCATGGAATTGCATATTGCAATTACACTTCCTAAGGCCAAGCGTCAATTATAATTTTACTCTAGTTAAGCTCCAAATATTAGTAAAGGATTCGAAGGCTCTTAACGTGGCAACATACTCCCTCATTTTTCTTTCTAGATTTGGTTTCTTGAGTGTCGTTTTATGTCCAACATAAGAGGTTTTTCCTTAACTAAGTTCATATGCTCTTTGTAATCAATTGTGTAGTCTATTTGTTAATAGGGCACTTGTTCCCCTCACGACACTACAAGAGATCAGTTGGGACGAAATTAAAGGGATTAATCACATTACAAGAAAAGTCATGTTTCACTTTACTCATGGAATTACATCTCACAATTACACTTCCCAAGGCCAAGCGTCAATTATAGTTTTACTCTAGCTATGCTCCAACAATTAGTTAAGGATTCGAAGGCTCTTAACATGACATCATACTCCCATATTTTTCTTTCTAGGTTTGGTTTCTTTAGTATCGTTTTATGTTTGGCATAAGAGGGTTTTCCTTAACTAAGTTCATATTCTTTTTGTAATCAATTGTGTAGCCTATTTGTTAACAGGGCATTTGTTCTCTCATGAGACTACTAGTGCATGTCTCAGGGAACTTATCTCAAGAACATGGTCACATAGTTTCACATCATACATACATTACATAATAGGAAAAATGGGAGAGCAAGATGGAGTAGTGTATTGTTTAAAGGGTTATGGTTCACATTAGAGTTTACAGAATGTGGATCCCTTTTATCACCACAAGATGGTTTAACCACATTATATGAGCGATCTAATTTTCACATTTTTCGAAGCACATCATCTTACGGTAACTTTTTCAACTACTAATCATTAACTAAAATGTTGTTAAGTTTCACCATTAACTATTAGTATTGCATCATAAAACCCAGATGAAAATTGAGATTGGGTATCGAGTTCATTTATAATCTCAACTCTTAAGGGTGATTTTCAAGGGTGGCTGGTGATCTTTTCGACATAAAACTCTTCACTCTACATGTGTGCCCGACCAAGAGGCTTTTACAATATTTCTAATGTTGTTTTCCTATGGTGCACTATCCTAGGAGAAAACATTCTCCTTACTACACACCCAACTAACAATCCTATGTGGGGATGACATACACCAGAATGAAGTTCAACCATTTCATTCCTAGTTTTCAGGTTTATGACAATGTTGCTAAGCATGCATGTTAGGATGGAAATCTCAACTTGGGCTCTTATATACTTAACTAGGACGTGCCATCGAGTGTAAATATTTAATTTTATCATAAGGTTTTAGTTTCCTATGCTAAAAATAATCACACATGAGGAATAGTTATGCATGGATTTTATACTAGGGTTGACTGTGTCGTTTAGATTTCTTTATTACATTTTTAAGGTAAGGAACACAACACATCAATTAATTGATCACCAATTTCTCACTGGAATTGCATTATATATTCGACCCCCCTTTTTGATGTTCCCATACATATATCTGATATCAAAAACACTCCTATGGTTAAATACACATTTCCCAAAGCACCGTTATACCTAAAATCTCATACATACTACTAAAATTCAATAATAAGTCTTTAAATACATTACAAAAAGTTTGTCCAGTCTATACAATTCCATTGTTTCAAATATAAATTACAATAATACACAAAAAATTACAACCTCACCATTTCACCATCTTACTTGCATGATGCAAAAACCATGTGACATGAAACCAACGATAAATCGCTGGCATGAAATCCACCTAAGTCTAACATATTTAACGCTATTGGTATTTTGTTTACATGATGATAGAAATACACATGCAACAAGAGAGGGTTAGGGGCCTATATTCATTTCATTTCATTCCTTAACTAAGGGACGAGAGGGAAAGAGATAGGGAAGAGAGAGAAGAGAGAGAAGAAAGAGAAACACTATTTTTCCAGAAGTCAAATTTCACTCCGCAAGTCACTAGATAGAATTTCAAATAGTTATTTACAAGTGTTACTAATTTTATACGATGTTTTTCTAACTTGAATAGGGTCTTACAACATTCTTTTACATTTTCCTGCTAGTTGAAACGACACCCTCTTTTAGCTCGGAGGCTAAGGAACTGTGTTCAAAAATTGCATTCCGAAATCTCACAACGGGTGAATTTATACATGTCCACCTATATACCAAGAATCCACAACAACTGACAAGATTCAAGACTAGAGAATGGTGTATAATGGGCGAACTATTTTTCGGAGCCACGAGTCATAATCAACCAAGTTTAATCTAGTCAAATGATGGTTGTATGCTTACGAAACCCCTTTAACAAAGAATGTTCTTTTCCAAAACCGAAGGTTCCAGGTAATTATCTAGTAAACATACTTGGGGCTTGTAAATCCTGAAAAGCATTTTGTTAATCAGGGCCCACATGGCGAGCCAAAACAAAACCCAACTTTTACATTTTTAAAAGCTTCCTAAGAGTGTAAAATGGGGTAACATGGCTCCTAGAGGAGCGACAGAGAGAGTAAAAATGGTTGATTGAGGTCAATCTAAGGCTTGATGCCACTCTCCTCATAACAAGGAGCACATATGATGCATGACATGTCTTTTCTCGGGTTCCGAATGTGGTTTTGTGGGTCTCTAAAAATGATGGTTTAGTAAGTTTTATAAGGAAAAGATCGACATCTTTACAAGAAAATCAACCTCAACTTGTCAATAAAAAGGGTGTTGTAGTAGCCTAGTTTGGTTATCAAGTTTGTTAGATCATCTCAAAATGAGGGTTTAAGTCCATAGTTGACTACCAAGTGATTATTTGATCGCGCAAGTTAAAATATGACATTATTTTACAAACAACTTTATTTAAAACAATCAAATGTATGATAATCCTAGCATTTTAAAATTTACTTGATTGCAAATGGAAAACTTAAATATGAGAACGATGAAAGATATGGAGATATGAACCATTCTTGGAACTGATCAACGAATAAGTAGAGAGCGTGCTTAAGCAATCCATCCCCCACACACAATATTTACAAATGTGTGCTGCTAGAAGAATTTCATCTGATAGTTCACATGTCTCTTACATACTGTTTTAATTCTAAATTCCATGAGTAGACGCCAAGTTTAGTAATTTAGTTAGACACTTTGCAAGATTCCCTTAAATTTCTAAAGCCTTCTTAGCAGATCCACCTTTCTAGAAAGTGTTAATGGTTCTCTATATCCAACGGTCATTATTTTTCATCGGAAACACCAATCAACATTGATGTGTCATGATAGTGTTTAGTAGCCGGTACGGCTAAGAATGTCCATAACGCAGTTCAAATGATTAAATTCATGCATGGTTCTATAAGAGGTACTCATGCCATAAAAGTATTTATAACCCTCCTCTACTAAACATGTATGGTTGCCTGCTAATAAAACAAAAATGAATATTACATGGTCAAGTATGTTCTATGCTACCACATTTTGTGCAGATCCTACAATCATCGCCTTCCATAAATTGGGGTATTTTGTCACACTACTCACTGTCCTTTACTCAATATTCCACATTTTGGGCACACGCAGGGAATGCATTCAGAACGTTTGGGAAAATGGCTGCACACTAGTGAACCCCATTTTATTGCAGTTTCTAAGGCTTTTCCACCAATCCATTTGTTCATATGTTGGAATCATTGCAGTTTACGTTACCACATTTATTTCTGACATTTTATCAAACACTTCGCATGTATTTCTACATGAACATAGTAACTACAACATCAGACAAAAAAATCCACTATCTGCCATGTTTCTTAGATGGCCTTGGCTTGTTTTGAAGTGACTCCTTGATTTTCGATCTTCTTTTACAAAGTCATTTGTAAGTATCTTCTTGGTAAACACCCATCATGTCCATAATCTCTAATCTTGCATATCGATGGTGCGTCCTGAGAAATATTTTGTAATTGTTGTAATTTTTTTACACACGTGCAAATGCTTTAAAAAAATTCTTGTAACTCTTCTTGCCTTAAAGCGTTGACCCATCTAAAGAAAGTTGATAGTCACGAAGAAAGAAAGAAAAAATATCTTGACGTTGTGTGGTATTCTTAAGCTCTTGCTTGAGCCTCTCTGTAGTCATATTGATATCTCATGTAGAATCACTACAACTATTCAATGCTTTGGAAATATTTTCACAGCATTCAGCCAAACAAACAACTTCCTACTCAACCACGTCTAAATCCTTCTGGGCAGATTCTGATGCACCGAGGAATTCTTCGTTGATGGCGATGACTCTGTTTTAAATTGTGGATGTAAGGTTTCTTCTCACATGTGAAGTATTATTTTTCGTAGAAGGATGATAATTTGTTGACAGAAGCCAGTAGATCATGAAAATCTCTGCCTGATTCCAAAAACTTCTTCAGCTTGGGAGAAAAGCCTGGTGCCAATGTTATTGCCATGATTCGAACCTTATCGACCTGCTTCGATTCAATCGGCTCTATTTTTAATTACCAAATTTTCTATACTAGCAACTATCCAATAACTTCTAAAATTTACAGCGTTGACTTAGGTATGAGCGTGATTAATGTCTCGGGATCTCAAATTAAGTTCTTGAATTATCATGCAATGGAATAAACAGGCGTGCAAGCTTTTTAGATGCCCATTGTGCTTGATGGGCTGCCCATACCCATGTCCATCCTCCTTCCACACAAGACCACCTAACACAGCCCACCATCTTCCACCAATCCTCTTTAAATTTTATCTTCTTCTCCTTAACTCCCTTCCACCGCCATTCTCCATTCTTTTAATTTTATCTTCATTTTATTTCTTTATTTTATTTTTTTTATACGGGGAACCGCATCTTCCTACCTTTATAATAATTTCATCCTCAATGAGATGCAATTCAAAGGTCAGAAGAGGGTATTCATAAGCAAGGAGGAACAATAAGCAACTCATGTCACCAACAAAAAAAAGATACTAATCACAAAAGCGCAACCACATAGAAGAGGGAAAGGTTGATAATTTTTTAATGTTTTGTGAAGATCGGTAGTTTATAATTTGCATTATCACATTATGATTTTCCTTAATAATACTTATTAATCTCAATCTCTTAATATTTCATTATTTTAAGATTTCATTTTTTTTTATTTTTTTTTTTGTGGGTGCCCCATAGAAACTGGCATCACAATACCACATTAGGCCCGAACACAACACCAATTGTCTACAAGATATCATGATATGCACTTTCACGACTGTATCATCTCATAAGAACTCAAACTAACCATGGAAAGAAAATACCTATCCCTCACAAAAAAGAACTTATTACACATGCACCTGACACAATAGTACTCATAACATGAGAAAACTACAACAACATGGAATTCTGAATAGGTACACATATAAAGGTTTCACACAACTCGAAACAGTAATTATAGCTACATAGTGTCAAAAAGGGGATCAAATCGTACTCTCAATGAGGAGAATCAATCCTCAACATCACAAAACATAAATAGACTCACATGAGTACACATAAATCAAATTATCAACACCATACACCTCCCAAAAATCACAAAATAACTCCATATACCTCCAAAAGGATCACAGAAAAACTCCATATACCTCCCAAAACATCACAAACAACTACATATACCTCCTAAACATCACAAAACAATTACATATACCTCCTAAACATCACAAAAAAACTCTATATACCTCCCAAAACAACACAAGACAACTACATATACCTCCCAAACATCACAAAATAATTCCATGTACCTCCCAAAACATCAAACAACAACTACATATACCTCCCAATCATCACAAAACAATCACCATACACCTCGAAAAACATCACAAAACAACTTCATGTACCTCCCAAAGCATCACAAAGCAACTCCATATGTCTTCCAAGCAATAAAATAAAGATAAATTTTCCTTTTAGCTGCACAGAAGAGGCATGTCACCCAATGGCCTTGGGCACATAAGGTCCAAACACCTCTAACCGAGGTGACATAATAACTCATGGTTCAACAACCAACTAGTTACTTGTAAGTCCTTGGGGCATACCCACATACAATGAAGCGGTTCGATAGGTTCAACTACTCCATGGTGAATCCCATGACCCTATTCTAACACATTGCGACATTAGAACCAACATAACAATCCATTTAAAATGCCAAGTGGTGAAAATCCCAAGCCTTGGGCTAGGCTATTAAAAAAATTTAAAGTTGAAAATAAATTTTAAAAGTAAGCAAAAAAAAGGCTAAATAGTCATAGTTAGTGGAAAATACACATGTTAGTGCAATAACCAAGTAAAATTCCCAAAATATAAGAATACATCAATCAAGAAAATTGTTGGTTCTTAAAGGAAAAAGATATAATCTTCAATTTACAAATAAAATAAGTATAGAGAAATAACACATTACAATCACTATGTGGCCTTATACGGCCACCAAAAGGATACTCATCAAGTTGATGACACTCAGATATTGAGCTTCAGCTTGCAAAATAACATATCAAATAATACAACTTTCATACATTAATCATCCCTCCATATTCCCACAATGCTCAACATTGTCAAAATCACGTAGGATTATTTGATGGACAACCCTTTGATGGAAAATCACAGCACCCCTGAATGTCTGCAACTCGATGGGTTGAGACTCTCAGTGCGATTGCATAACATGGAGATTTTCCCAAGTGTGGGACCTTGTGAATCGGGAAAGCTCTCTGGATGAAGACTGGTTCCTATTCCTCTGTTCAGATGCACACATAAAATGAAGAGGGTTTACTCAAAAAACCTAATTTAACTTTCCAAGGAGATAGGGTAAGAAGATGCATAAAAAATAAACCTAAACTAACAAAAGTGATGCACTGAGGAATGAAGAAACACCTATCTTGCCAACAAACACAAACCATTAAAATGTAATGCAAGATCATGCACAGATAACCAGATTTGTAGTGAAAGATCAGGAGGATGCAAATGAACACAGAGAGGGTTGAGAATCATCCATAGACATGTATTATTTTCTCCAAAGATTGATACAATACACTACAAAATGCCAAGAGGCAAAGTTGCATTACAGTTTTAGATGAGAGATTTGAACTCCACAAATTCACCTACTAAACAGAAGAAGGGAGAGGCAAAAAAAGAATGTCTAACCTTTAGAAAGAAGCCCCTCCTTATAATTTACAGGAAAAATGAGAGAGAAAAGAGAGAGGAATTCCAAATCTACCCCAATCACCTCCAGGTTGCATTTAATTCATCTCATTATGGCGGTAGGTGAGAACCTTAGCAAACCCAAAAAATGAAAAATTGTATTTTGCATTTTGAAGAACTTGTTATCACCTAATTAAAGATATATATTCGTAGTTGGATAGAGGACCTTGTAAGATTTCCAAAAAGTCCAACCTTGCATGAATCCGAGCTCCCTGTGAAAAGATATGGCCATTTGAAAATTTGTGTCAGGGTTTGCTTTCTGTCAGGTTCAGGGTGTCAGTGCTCAAAATGTTACGCCTCCTGAAGGTGCACCTTGGCGCATCTATTTTCATGTTGACATATTCTTACCTGCACCATTAGCGCATGCATTTTCATGTCAACATTTTCTTATTTACACCTCCAACCTGCGCCATGGGCGCTACTTTTTGCATGTCGCCATTTTCTTACCTGTGCCATTGGCGCATCCATTTTTATGTCGACATTTTTTACTTTGTGCCTCCAACCTGCGCCATGGGCATGAATTTTTACATGTCAACATTTTCTTACCTGTGCCATTGGTGCATCCATTTTCATGTCGACATTTTCCACTTTGCGCCTCCAACCTGCACCATGGGTGCGACTTTTTGCATGTTGACATCTTCTTACCTGCACCATTGGTGGTGTAAATAAATGTCAGGTTTTGAGTTTCTTTGATTCCCATATTCTTTTGGTTGTCTATATTTCCCCAAGGGGAGATATATACAACAATTTGGTGACTCAACGGGATCACCTACCTGCTAAGTAGAAGATCAGTGGCCTTCTAGCAATCCATTGGGAATGGAGTCGTAAGCGACAACCTGAAACCAACCTGATATCTGATCCCGAGCCTGATACCGCAACTCCTTCTCCTAGAGCATGCTGAACTGTAGAATTCAACCTGAGAGCAACAAAACCTGTGCCGAAGCACTTTGGGAAACTGAAGCCTAACTACAACAAGACAATGTGCATCTGCACTTAGAGGAATTGAAATCTAGGCTAATATTTACAAGGGTAAACCTTTCCTTTTTGTAGCAATGTTTAAGGTAGATTCCGTTAACCAGAATCAAGAGTTCTTCTCCTTCCAATGTAAACAATTGGAAGGCATTACTACTACTTTACATCCCATGACCATGTAGGGGCCACTCCAAATGGCATCAAACTTGGAATGCCTTCCTAGTTTTGCCCGATCTGCATCCCATTTTAGAACTAGGTCCCATTCCTGGAAGGTCCTTGCTCTTGATTTCTTATCAAACCATATTTTTACTAAGGCTAGATCTTTCTCAATTGTCTGAACTACATGTTCTCTAATTTCTTCCAATTCCATCAACTTTGCATATCTGGCCTCCATTGGTTCGAACTCAGACAATTCTTTCTGCTTCATGAGCTTCAATGTTGGCAATTCTAATGATATAGGCAATAATGTCTCTTTCCCATAGACCAAATTATAGGGAGAATTAGCAGTAGACCTCTTTGGCATTATCCTGTCATCCCATAATGCTAATTTTAGCTTGGTGTGCCATGTCCTTTGGTTTTCATCCAAAGTCCTTCTGATGATCTTTAGCAAATTCTTGTTCGTGGACTCTTCCTGTCCATTACCTTACGGGTAATAATTTGAAGAGGTGCTCAAATAGATTCCATTCTTGACAGGCCATTCTATAATCTTGGAACCTATGAATGCCAATGCATTTTCTGATATGATAGTGCCTGGCACACCGAACCTGGTCACTATTCCTTCATAAAAGTCTAATATGTTAGACTCATTTGCTTCTTTGAGCGCTACTGCTTCAGTCTACTTGGTGAAATAGTCTGTTGCCATGAGAATCCACTTGTGGCCTTGGCTTGAGTTTGGGTTGATGACCCCGAAAAAGTCCAATCCCCATTGTATAAATGGTTAGTCAACCAAAATTGGATGCAATGGAAGTGCTGCTAGTCTTTCTTTTCCTGTGAAGAGTGCACATTTCTCGCACTTTCTTATCCATGTATAGCAGTCACTGAACACTGTCGGCGAGTAATATCCTTCCTTCATTATCTTGAGAGCTGTTACTCATGGGGCGAAATGTCCTATGGAATCTCCATCGTGAAAATCTCGTAACACCCTCTTAATTTGACCTGTCGCAATGCACCTCAAGATAACTCCATTGACATCTTTCTTGAACAAAACACCATCAACAAACACATATGGAATAGCTTATCCTTTTTTCTTTGCTCATTTATTGAGGGCATAGGCCTGCCTATGGGAAGTGTATCATATTATGAGTCCAACAAGGAGCGATCATGTCATCATTTTATTGTTCTTGATCATCCTGTAGTACCAAGACAATCTCTTTTTCATCTCCTACTTCAACTTGATAACCTAAAGCTAGTTGTTCACAAAGTCCTTTTCCATGAACTAGTTTTGTGACCTTGATCTCGATGTCATATTCCATGACACGAGTGATCCATCCTGCATGTTTCACAATTAGATCCTTGTTTAGAAGGAAGTCCCTGACTCTCGCATGAGAGACGAACAATTGGATCTTGTTGTTTGAGACTGGGTGCTTGAATTTATTTAGGCTCTTGATCACTGCAAGGACATGTTTTTCGATGAAAGAGTACCTAGTTTTGTATTCCTCCAAGTCTTGACTAAAGAAAGCAATTGGTTGTTCTAATCCTTCTTTGTTTCACTGTACAAGGATTGCAGAAATTGTGTCTCCGCCACCGAAGGCATATAACATGAATTCCTTGGAGAAGTATGGATTGACGAGAGTCGGAGCTTGAGATATAGCCTCTTTTATTGCCTCAAAACTTACCTTTCCTTCAGATGTCCACTTAAATTCCATGCTCTTCTTCAACATCAACGTTATTGGCTTTACGAGAGCTACAAAGTTTGGAACAAACCTGCGGACAAAATTGATCCTTCCCAAGAAGCTTTGAAGAGCCTTCTTATGACTTGGTAATGGCAACACTCAAATTTCTTCAACTCTTTCTGGGTCAATCATCAACCCCCCCTTTGAAACAATATGGCCTATAAGTTTTCCTTCGTGAGCCAAGAATATGCATTTTTTGGGATTTATTGATACCCCAAAGTTTCTACACCTCTAAAATACCTACCTCAGATAAAAAGGTGATCTACTGCATTTTTAGAGAATATAGTGATGTCGTCGAGATATATAAAAACTATTTTATTGATCAATCCCTTGAATTCCATATCCATTGCCCTTTGGAAAGTGGCTCCAGCATTTGATATCCCAAATGGCATCTTCTTGTGCCCCATTTGGTGGTGAAAGCCATCTTGAACTAGTCATCTTCTTTCACCATTATCTGATTATACCCTGAGTAGCCATGTACGAGAGAGAATCTCTCAGAACCAGACACCACTTGTAATATTTGTTCCATTGAAGGAAGTGGGTAATTGTCTTTGAGAGATGCCCTGTTGAGGTCTCGGAAGTCCACACACAATCTAATTTCTCTACTCTTCTTCCTAACCAAAACCAAGTTTGCAACCCAGCTTGAGTGCTTCATCGAGAATATAATGCTTGCCTCTATTAGCTTGTTTAGCTCTTTCTTCATTAGAGGCTCAATGTGAGGGTTAACTGGTCTCTGCTTCTACCTGATGGGCTTAGCATCTGAATCCAATTCTATGGTATGTTGTGCCAACTTCAGATTCAATTCTCTCAAGTCTTCATAGCTCCAAGTGAAGACATCTTGAAATTCTTGGCAAAGCTATAGGAAATTTGATTTCTCCTACTCGATGACCACTTTACCAGTTTGAAGTGTTTTTCCTTCCCTAACCAGAATTGGCTCTGAATCTTCTCTCTTGACATGTATGTCGTGCTTTTTCTTACGGAACTGGTCATTAGGGTTGAAGATAGACTCCAATGTTACTAAACCCTTAGGAAGCTCGTTTTTCCGCAGCTTCACTACTTGACCCCCGTACTGCTGCTCTAGTCTTTCCCGATTCCTAGCTGAGAATTTAGCCTCTTCTTGTAAAAAATTGACAATATGTTGATCATTCACAAACACTTGCCAGCTTGTGTTATTATGTAGAACTATTGGCCTCACAATCACATACATATGTGGTTGTGTTTTTCCTCTTCTAATGTTGTCAACCACATCAAACGTTGCTCCAACTACTGCAATCCTATCTCCAACTTCATTTTTCTTCCTGGGTATGGAAACAATGTTGAAAACTTCAAAATCCTCAACGAGTTCCCATACCTTTTTCTTGTAGTTCCTCAACAGGTCATTCTTTGTAGCATGTTTTCCCCTGACTTGGTTGACGATTAGCTCGCTATCTCTAAACACCTGCAAGTTCTTTATTCCCTTTTTCCTAGCCCGATGAAGTCCATGAATCAAGGCCTCATATTTATCTGTGTTTTTTGGACAGGAAAACTGGAAATAGAAAGATGAATAATATTTTATGCCTTGAGGTGAAAGAAGCATAACTCCTCCTCCTGCACCTTGCCTACTCCTTGATCCATCAAAAAATAACTGCCATACCTCATTGTGATGCTAGGAATAGGCTGGTTTTCTTCATGTATGCAATAAAATCCTAGCTCAGATTCTTCTACTTCTTGGTAGGGATCAAAAGCATGTACATTTCTTGCCCATTCATCAAGAGTCAAATTTGGGATGCTTCCAACTTTTGTGTCAGCTTCATCTATGCTAGGATAATATTCTTGATCAAATGCTGAACAATGTGCATTGATCTGGCTTGGAGTATGAGCCTCAATATAAAAGTTTGCAATTGGTTCGGATCTGATTGTGACCTCAGTACCATATCTTGTTCTGAACAACATATGTAACCAGTCAGTAGATAATTAGCCTCTAATTATAGCTGTGAAATCCCTTAATAAGCAAGGGCAAAGAGTGGTGGAAAATCTATCACTGACACATCTTGTAAAATGGTAACGTTGGGGCATGCATGCAAGGTAAGATTCAAACCTTTAATCACTCCCACTGTTTCTAATGCTGTCCCATTCAATTACACTACCCCCTTTGATATGACTTCATATTGGAGACCCAACTAATCAGCTATTTTCTTGGGCATGATAGAACTACTTGCCCCAGAATCAATTATATAATTGTGTACTAGTTTATCCCCAATGATTAATGAAAAATAGAATGGAGGGGGTTTCAAAACTTTACCTTGTTGTCCTCCATGATTCCCTTCAAGCTGAGCAACATTTGTGAGGACATTCTCTTACATATGGACCTGTTGGTTCAAAGTTGACCAATTCTTCCTGGCATCTTTTAGAAGATCTCTTTGGCCTGGGATGGAAAAAGATTCTCACATTGATATATTCACATTTTTCTTCTTCATTTGATCAATGATTCTAGATGGGGATGAAGGATCTCTTTGCTATCCTTTAGCCTGCACATTCCTTTCTTGTGCATGGGCAGCAACAGCTGGCTTTTGAGTTGGCTTAGAAGGTGGTTTGGGTTTTCCTTGCGTGTTTGGAACTATATTTTTCTTACCAACACCTTGTGGAGTGATGGAAGGTTGTAGATCGCTTGGAACCAATGACTGCCATTCACCAATATTCGTCTTCTTTGATCTTGTGTTAGCTGCTACACTCTAAGAAATTGTTTGATTCATGCCAAAAAAATCCTCAGCTTGCCAATTCACAAATGCAGTATCATTTGGAGTTGTGTTTCACTGAGATGTCCCTTGTTGCTGATTTATTTCTTGACTCACTTCACCCTCTACGCCAGTAGTTGTCACCATCAAGGCTTGGTTAAAAGCACCATTGAAGCACATAGATTGGTTGTGAGGTTCATTGCATAGGAAACAACAATTATACTTTTGAGCTATTTTGTTTTAGACTGGCACTAATGCTTTAGAAGAAGATGCAAAATTGGGGTTATAGTGCTGAAATGGTCTATTAGTGGGAGGCGTTACTTGGATTTGATTTGCAGCTGGATTGGGTGGCCTATTAGGTTGATCTTGAGGCTAATAAGAAGGTCTAAAGCTTTGGGCTTGCTTCCTCTTGAGTGTAACCAGCTCATTTCCCAAATTTTACAATTGTTTCATGACCTCTTGGAGTTCATTTGAAGCACTAGAGGATGAAGTAGAAGTTTCATTTAAACTTTGATTTCTAGGAGTGGGAATAGGAGCCAAAGTGGGTGCTTGAATAGTGCTTGGATTTACTAAGTTTGGATACAAGGGCATGGGAGGCCTAGGAGCTAGCTTACCAGCTTGAATAAGATAGTTTTTAGCCCTAATGGCAATGCTATAAGCAATAGGTAAGGTTGTGCCTCCCATAGATTGAATTAACATAGAAATATCAGAATTCAAAGCCTTAAGATAATACAAAAAAGCACATTCAACTGTTGGTCTAACGGCCACTGGAATCGTATTCCAAGACCTTTGAAATCTGAAGTTGAAGTCAGTCAGTTGCTCATTGGGAGATCTCTTGATAGTTGTCAATTGTTCTAGTAGAGACAAATTGTCTCCCTTTTCTCCAAACTGATCATGAATAACTATGCATAACTGATTCCAATTTTGGATAGAACCAGATCTAAGGCTCCTAAACCATTGCAATGCCTTCCCTTTGAATGAAGATGCCAACAATTTGATAGCAACATCTATTTCATTTATCTCATGGATTGCACAAATGTTAGCAATGTCTTTGACATGATCACCAGAAGTGGTATGATTTTCTCCAGTGAAAAATGGAAGTTTCTTCAATGCTGCAATTGGAACTAGATTTTGTGCATTGAGGGCAAGTGGAATGCTACCAATGAAGTTGAAAAAAGGGTTTTTTTTACGCCATTTTGATTTTCCTGAGAACCCTTTTTGATTTGATGAAAGGTCTACCAGGTGGAGGGGTTGATAAAGTACTTTTAGGTGGAGATGGTGATCTTTGTGGTCTTCTTCCTCTCGTTTCTCTACCTGGTGATAGCTACAAGTAGACAAATAACCCTTCTTCTCGAGTATCAGACCTGGTTCAAATTCTTCTCATGTACCTGGGCAACCTTCGCTGCTATACCACTAAATTCTATCCCTTCGAAGTCGCCGGATGTGTTAGAGAATGAGCCTCAAAAGGCTAGATTCTGTCAAGTTACACACCAAACCTGAAAATATTAAAAAATAATTTAAAAATTTCAAGGACCCCGGAAGATAAAATTTCTTAATTTGGTTATTGGGTCTTGTTGTGCAACTACTAATCCCTGAAAGGTATAGGCGAAACTCAGGTCATACAAGGAAACTTACAAAACCTGAAATACACCGTGTTGGAACTTCAGACATCCTCGACAAGTGTAAAAACCTGAAATACTAAAAACTATGAAATTTTGAAAGTCAAAATCTCAAAAATCTAATAATACCATTTTGAAGATTATCCCCTGATCTATCAACTAGTGAAATTTTTACTTGTTTTGAGCAAGTTAAGTCCTTGAAAATTGATTTCAGAGTTTAGCCAGGAAGATAAAAAAAAATCTGAAATTGTAAAACTTGCAATTTCCAACTCAAAATTTCTTGAAAATTCCTTCAAATCTTGTGGAATGACCTCTCTGTCCCACCGGGTGTGCCAAAATTGTTGATGGCGACTTTGCCTCTTGGCATTTTGTAGTGTATTGTATCAATATTTGGAGCAAATAATACGTCTGTGGATGATTCTCAACCCTCTCTATGTTCATTTTCATCCTCCTGATCTTTCACTACAAATCTGGTTACCTGTGTATGATCTTGCATTGCATTTTAATGGTTTGTGTTTATTGGCAAGGTAGGTGTTTCTTCATTCCTCGGTGCATCACGTTTGTTAGTTTAGGTTTATTTTTTTATTCATCTTCTTACCCTATGTCCTTGGCAAGTTAAATTAGGTTTTTTTAGTAAACCCTCTGCATTTTATGTGTGCATTTGAATAGAGGAATAGGAACTAGCCTTCATCTGAAGATCTTTCCTGATTCACAAGGTCCCACACTTGGGAAAAGCTCCATGTTATGCAATCACACTGAGAGTCTCAACCCATTGATTTGAAGACATTCAGAGGTGCTATGATTTGCCATCAACACAACCCAATAGGAGAGAGCAGTGGACTCTAGTTAGCATAATTTGAGCATAAGGTGGTGCACATCGACAATATAATGAGAAATCACAAAGTCTACTAAACAGATAGAAGTGGGTTATACTTCTATATAAAACTCCATTTTCTCACTCATACTTAGCTCAAGATTATGATAGCCTAGTCCATGCCTCCTGTAGTGCCCACTTCCATTTGACACCTTTTGATACTGATCATGATATTGCTGACTACATTATGGACATTGTTATATTTTTGATTTAGTATGATGTTGGATGTTAGATCATGGATTATTGTTGATTTTGGTTTGTATCTTATGCATGGTGTTTATTAGAGACATTTTTTAGATATTTATGTTGATATAATGTTTGACATGGTTCTATTATAGATGTTTTTCAGACATGTGATATTTGGATATACTGAGAAGAACTAGAAAATTAGATTAAAACTGATGATGATATAGTTGTTAAATTTGTAAGTAATATTGTTGATTGTCTTGATGATTGTTGTGATTAACATATATATTGATGATATTGAAATTATATATATATATTCATTTGGATGTTATGATATGGCCATGAGGCTGAAGGAGGTATTTTTATTTTGCATGTTTAAAATATCACAACAAATATCATGGGATTGGAGACCAACCACTTTGGAATTCTAGATGAATTCAACAAGGTCATCATGGAAACACTACTTGTTTGTGTGTGTTTGATTGTTGTTAGGTATGGGCGGGGATCACCTTCAAATGTGATGAAGGGATTTTATGTATCTTCTGTTATTTGGTCCCTTTGTTAATGTTTGCATGTGTTTATTTTTTGGTGCATTGACCCTTTCATTAGTTATTAAATGATGTGAAAATATTGTAAGTAATCATGTTGTTAAGTTAATTAATTAAAATATGTCATAAGAAAGTAATTAATAGAGTTGTTGGCCATGATTTTAAATGTTGTAAGAAATGTGTAAGAGATATGTAAGTTGATTTTAGAGTATGAAAAACTTCATCTTCTTTGAAATTCGAATTGGTCCTTGGAGGCTGATTTTGAATGCTTGTGGGACAAGTTAAACTTGTCCCATACCTCTTAAATTTGTATACCAACCTTACCTATGGTTAGAGAGTTAAATTTAGACTTTCTTTATGCATTTTTGTAAGTTAAGTTGCATGTTTTAATTGCACTTTCTTCATGTTTTAAATTTCAGTCCTTATGGGGTGTGGGCTTGATTGGAGTGTGTAAGTAAAACTGTCATATTATTCACCCACCAATTTAATATGCATTGGAGAATGAATTTGAATTTTATGTCGGGGTTGATGATGTGTGAAGTCTCATCCTACATGGATCCACCTCATCCTCTTCTCCTCCCTCTTCTATAAATTGGAATTCCTTACCTTGTTTTGTGTTGCTTTACTTTTGCATACTCCATTTTGGGTGACTTCTTTTGGTTTGGAGAGATCTTTCTATTGAGAAGTTTGAATATTGTTGAATACTTGTGCTTAGTTGATATTTGTATTAATTTCATTGGAGTAGCTTGTTGTTTTGAACTTGGAACAAACTCCATCATGGAGAGGTAGGAGCTTGGCTCTTGACATGCTCCTCTTTTATTTATGAAAATGTTATTATTGTGAATGTTTTGGCATGTTTATGGGTTGTTGGGTAGATGGCCTAGGAATGGTGTAGGAGAAGGCTATGGGGTGTATTTTGTGGGAGGCACAAGTGTTTTGGGGAGGTATAAGTGTGGAGGGAGTTGGGATTTGGGTTCCACCTTACAAAGAAATATATTGCATTTCTTTACTCGTTATGGGGTGCCATAAGAGGTTGGGGAGGCATAAGGAAATGTGAGGATTAAGGGGTACTTGGGAGAGGAATAAGGGCATGCCAGGGTTTTTGATATATTATATTTTTTGTGGTTTGTTCCCAGGTGGTGATACCCATTTCCCCTTTAGGAGCCATAAGTAGCATCCCTATAGTTTCTTTCTCCTTTGGATTGCATGATGAAGCGTGAGTTTTTTTTTTTATGTCTTAATGTGGTTGCAAACTACATTTTGTTTTGGACTATGTTTTAAATGTGAGCTTTGCATGTGTGTATGTGGAAGCTTGTCATTGCAATGAGTTGAAACACATTTCTTATTGCATTAGGGTTGGGGCTCAGGGGGGTAATGAAGAAAGATGGATTCTCCTTTCATTGGATGTCTTGGTTAGGTGGAGAGCATTTCCTTTCCCTTGCCTTTGTTGTGATCAAAATTGAAATAAATGGAGGATCTTCATGTTGTTGTTCTGGAGCAGAGGAAAAAAGACAGTTTTACAGTCATTATTGAGATTATTTCTTATTGTAACCCTTTTTCTACCTCAAGTTGATGACTTGTAATAGTATTGGTATCGGATAGTTATTTTGTTTTGGAAAAGAAATTTTATGCTTAAATGAGAAAGAGACATACTCTATAATTTTATTCTGTGGAAAGAAAAGAAAGTTTTATATTCTTTATGTTGTATTTCAAGGAATAAAAGATAAATTTGTAAGGATATCATTTCTAAAATTAATAGAAGATTGTATTATACTCCTCAAATGGCATTGTTGTATTTGAAATCTATGATTGCAATGCATTATGAAATTTCTGTTTGGAAACAAATAAAATGAAAAGGGGATATGTATGAACAATATGTATTACTCCTTTCCTTTGGAATGTATGATTTGCAAATTAGAATTTGCATTTTGGATTTTGACCACTTTTTTTGAAAAAAACTTGACATTATAGATTTGATTTGGAAATGAATTCATATTATTTT
Organism: Taxus chinensis; assembly: GCA_019776745.2. Taxonomy (NCBI): domain Eukaryota; kingdom Viridiplantae; phylum Streptophyta; class Pinopsida; order Cupressales; family Taxaceae; genus Taxus; species Taxus chinensis. The sequence continues at coordinate 777,468,991 of CM034148.1, read as the reverse complement.
TGTTTGGTAAATGCAAATGGATCAATCTGAATTTAAAGTTGTAGGACTCTGTTAGAGAATTTTCAAACCAGCAATTATTTAACTCAAAATGTATAGAATGATCCGTGCATCAATGAAAAATAAAATGAAATATTAAATTGACTTGTATATGAGTAAAACGACCCCAAACAACTAAAACAATTAGGAAATTTTATAGAAACTTTCAAAATTAGGCGTAAAACTTCTCACAGTCGTTTTGCTGTCAAATTCAGAAATTTCAAATTTGATCATCAATCAAAAAAATTAACCCTTGAAATCCATCCTAAGTTTACAAAAGTGCAATCCTCCATGTTTGTTTGGCATGTTGAGAAAGTATTAAGGATGAATTTGAACAAATCGTGTAAGTTAAAATTACCAGTTTTCATTTTATAAGCCTGCAGAGAGTTTTCCCAAAATTGACCCTTAAAAATTTATCAAAATTAAATTATTAAGGTTTCTATGCAAAGATAACGTCGAGAGATTTCTGGAAAGTCCTCGTTTTGTAAAAATAGTGTTCCCTATCAAAATTTATGGCCTCCTAAAGTTCGAGGAAGAGAAAGAGTTCCTTGCACGCCCAGAAGGGCAAAAGCCTCTTGTGCGACCTGTCTTGCATGCCTAGAAGAGAAAATTCCTCTTGCGCACTCATCTTGCGCCCATTCATCTTACACGCCGATAAGAGAAAAATATCTTGTTGCACACCTGTGAGAAAAAATAGCTTCTTGCGCACCCATCTTGCACGCACATGAAGAAAATATCTTCTTCCGCGCCCGTCTTGCATGCCCGTGAAGAAAAAGATATTCTTCTGTGCCCGTCTTGCATGCCCTTGGAGAAAAAAAATGTTTATTCTACACCGTCCATATGCGCCCAGGAGAAAATTTCCTTTCTGCGCCCGCTTTCCATGCCTGGGAAAAAATTCCTTCCACGCCCCACAAGAAGATAGTCTATCTACACTAAGGATGAATTTCTCTCTATTGTTGTATTGTAGGATGTTTTGATAATTCTTGTAATGGACTCTTGGGAATTCGTGTTGGGAACACTTAAATAAAATTATTCCTTAACTTTTCCTAACTAAACCTAGGTTGTTCCTTGGTCTCGAGTGGAGATTTTAGGTGGCATTACACCTCCTCTCTCCACACATACACTCTTAATGTAACACTTACTTATTTCATGCACAAAACCCAAGGTAAAACCCAATAAATAATTAGAAAAATTATGGAATAACTTATTTTATTAAAAAGGTTACAACAAGGTTACCACCAACTAGGTGTAAATATTTCATCATTAATAAATTCTACATAGTCGTATGGTTATCGTGATTAAATTCATAATTAATTACTATTATTTTATTCCAATCATTTCAGCTTTAAATCCCCTTCTCGGGATTTTTGGTATTTCACCTTATTTAAAATATCATCTAGGTCAAAACTTCCTAAGTTGGCTTAGTTCTTACTTCACATAACATATTAATAACAAAGCCCCCCATAAGGTCATCTAACTATACATTTAAAATTGTTATAATTAACCCTTCTAAAATGTTATGTCTGTCACCCCTTTCACAATTAATTAATTTATCTTTATAATTCTTATGTCATTTATTTAATTAGTATCATAAGGCTAAGGTCTCAACTTACCCTAACCATTAAGTGACCCCCTTTCAACCCATTACCCATACCTTTTATTTAATTTTATTTACATCACTTAAATTTTGATGGTGAAATATCATCCATTAGATTAAGTCATTTAGGTCCCTTGGATTAGAAATTCCCTAATTAGAATCCTTATGAGGTCTTCTTATTCTTCCATTTACCCTAAAATCATTCATTTGCTCCATTTTGATTTGTAGATTTTTGGAGCATGGAGGCTATCGAAGGTTGCTCATTGTTCTTGGATGGATACATATAATTTTAATGATTATTGTATTATTGTATCTACATATATTTTTGGGTTTACCCTATTTATGTATGGGAATTTTTGCCCCATTTTATTTCGGGTTCAAAATGAGATATATTCAATGGTGTGTGTGTGTGTGTGTGTGTGTGTGTGTGTGTGTGTGTGTGTGTGTGTGTGTGTGTGTGTGTGTGTGTGTGTGTGTGTGTGTGTGTGTGTGTTTTGTAAATATTTCTAAATAAACCTAAATTTAAATACACCCGATTTGGTTTAAGGCAACCTGCTATATATATATATATATATATATATATATATATATATATATATAAAAGGTTAGACGGTTTATACACAATGCAGGAAATGATATGGCCATGGCTTGTTAGGTAGGTTGAGTGTATTGAGGATGGGGCACCACCCCATCCCATACTTATTTTATATTAAATAAAAGTGCTGGGATGGGGTGGCGACACACCCTAGTATGGTTTAAAATTAAATAAACTTCAAACATAGGCTAATCGACCAAATGGGGATTCATCCCTTTTTTTGGTTTATATATATATATATATATATATATATATATATAAAATTAAAAAGCAAAATTTTTTGATAATCCATTTGACGTTATATTAAAATATTTATTTCCCTTTTTAATTAAATAATTACACACACACACACACACACACACACACACACACACACACACACACACACACACTATATAGGTATATATATCATATAATATAATGATTTTATTTAATATGTATTTATAATTTTAATAGATATAAATATATATAGTCATAGTGATATATTTTTGCGCTCCCCATATTTAAACAATCACTCAAATTCATTTATATAGTGAAGTATAAGACAAGTAGTTATAACTTTCTATCTATTCTTCTATGTGGAATAGTAGGGAGCTAATAGCTTTTCTTATCCCACCCAATTCAATTATTAAATAGGATATATTCATTGTTTAAAATATTAAATATCTATTTCTTTTCTTTAACATTCTGTGATATTTGACTATGATTTCAACATCTCAACATACTAACATACTAACTTTTATAATAAAATGAGAAGGTGTTTCTTTTCAACCACAATACATTGAGCTTCATAGAGATAAGGAATTTAACTATTTTCTAAATGCAATTTTCATTTCTATTCACAATAAAAATGACATCCATTTCATGGGATGCAATTATACTTCCATATATCTTTCCAAGACAACACATTTATTTTACAAGATAAAAGCACATACAATCTTTGATACATTTTAGATTTTGGAGGAATAGATTTTCAAATAAATACAACTCTCTAAGTCCTCCTTTTAATAATTTCCAATATGTAACTTGATAAAAAAAATTACAAGAAAATTTCTTTAAAATGAAAGAGTATACAAACCTTCTAGTTAAGTGGAAACAACATGGCCAAACTTACAAGAATTTTTTTTTCTTTTTCTTTGATATTCTTCAACATAATACTCTCCAAGGTAATAACATGAAATCCTCCATTTATTCAAAATCCAATCACACAAAAATAATAGGGTAGTAGGCAACATTGTCCACCCAACCTATAATACATTTTCTAGGAGAAGCCATCCTCCTCATTGGCCCTTGAACCCCAAAAATGAAGCAATAAGAGGTATCAAGAAAAAAAGATAACTTTTACATGGCTTCAACAACAATCATTCATACAACCTTTCAACACAATTAGAACAATAAAAAATCACAACAAATATATAATTTTTCCAAGCACAAAGGTTTGCAATCTAAGCCAAGGGAGAGAAAAAATAGGGCAAATTACTTATTCCTCCTAATGGGATTAGGATCCCACCTTTAAATCCTCCAAAAAAACCCAAATCACATACCAAAAAGATTCTTATTCCTCCCTCAAAAATATTATCCCTCCCCCAAGTTATCTTATGTCTCCCTCAAAACACTTATGCCTCACTCATACTCTTATCCCTCCCTCATTAAACATAATAAGATAAATAAGAAATCTTTTTTATTATCACTATGTGGGACCACCAAACCAAATGCATAACATAGACTCTTATCCCTCCCTATATAGATCCCCATTTCCTTTATCCTAAATAACCTTAAGTCCATTTGATTCCCCAAACAAAAACACATAACATTAATCCATTTACAACCATTTGCACAATAAACAAAAATAAAATGCATGGGTGAGATCCCTACCTTGCCATTGCAAGAAATATCCAATCCACAAGAAAAAGTTCCAAGATTTTCCAGGTCTAATACATACACAAAACCATCTCACAAGCTCCCCAAAATAAATACAAAACAATCTCTTCTAAAATTGCAGGAGTGAAAACTAAAATTATGTAACCCCAAAAAATTCAAAAAAACATACATCAATAGAAAAGTGAGGATAAAGTGTTGATGTGGCTCAATGTAGGATACCACATCACTTCTCCTCAACTCCACATCACATGGTCAAACACCAAATCTAAATCTCATAACTTGGTGGGTGAGAAAATGAAAATTTCTCCTTCCACACAAAAACCATTAACCATACACTGAAGGAAAAAAACAAAATATCATGTAAGAAAGTCCAATAAATATCACCTTTTACCTTCCAAATCACATATTGGGGCCTAATGTTTAACCCTCATTCCATAGGTATAGTTGGTTGGTGAATTTAAGAGGTGTGGGACAAGCTTAACCTCTCCCACAAGCCTCTAAATATGTCCCTTAATAAAAAATCAGAGTTTGACATGCAAGGTTGAGTACATAACACTAAAACCAATAAAATCCTATTCAAATCCATAATAAAATCAATGAAAACCTACCAAAATTAAATAACCCTTAGTCACATCTCAAATTACATTAATTAACATGATTAATCAACTTAAATAATGGCACATCAACTAACAATAATAAAGTAGGATACATTACAATAATAAATCACATACTCACAAACTAATCGAACTGAAAAGGGAAACAACACATCTACCCATGGTCACATTTGAGGTCATCCACCTAATAGGGACCTCCTAAAAAAATATTTACAAAATAAAAAAATATAACACTTAAGTTTCCAAGGTGACCTGTTGCCAATACCCAAAGTTCTTTCATTGTTGGTCTCTTATCCCCTTTTATTTTTTGTGTTATAATTTCTTACAAAAATCTAAACAATTCTTCTTTAGCCTCATGGCCGCATTAAATACAAAACCAATAAAATACATGCACATCCATAAATAAAAATCATCATAACATGAAATATACATCAAAGCTAAGCAATGTTATCATTCGTTTTAAATTTCATAAACATTTCAATTCTACCATTTCATCAATATTAGAGAGATCACAAGATTAGTTCAAACACCAAAACATAGTCAATACATCAAGAATTTATAATGTCATTATATATATAAGCTAAAAACAGATCATCATCATCAATAAATAATGTCTATCCACACTTCTAATTTACACTATGAGTCACCACATATGCGTAATCAAAATATCTATAATGTCTATCAAAATAAAATATCATAATGTCCTTCTATCAAAGCATAGAAATCAAATATGATAAAAATTCCATGTATCTAGTCAATAGTGATAAAAATCATAGTATGATAAATTTTGAAGAGGAATGGGCACTCCATCCCCCTTCCCTTAGACTTGACTTCTTCCTTTAAGCCACAAAAAGAGGTAGGGAAGCAAGGCATATTTTATTTTAGAATAACCTCCACAAGGTTAACCAAGATACAAGATAAAAACATTTAAATAGGAAATTGTCGATGGAATTCCCAATGAATTACAAATAAGGTCTAAGAAGAATATGAAATTTCACGTACACAGGGTGCCCACGCACCCACACACGGATAAAATACATGGCAAAAGTGAAGATAATACTTCCACTTGGGTTTAATTACACTTTAATGTTAATTATTTTAGACCAGGTTATCAACTACCCATCATGACCATATATTTTGCATGGGGAAAACACACTTACTCACCGATTTAACAAATTCAGGACCACGCAAGATGAGGCTTAACAAAAAGGAAAGGCCTACATTTAATCAAATGTTTACAAGGAAGAAGACTAATCATTGGTAGTACTTCATATATTTTGGAAGGTCTCATTTAAATTATGATGGTAACACTAAGCATACTCTTTACCACAAGGTTTCCTTAAGTTGCATTTGTACCCAAAAAAATCGTAACACACAACCACAAATCCCGATTTAGAAACCCAATCAATTTAGATAAAATTTCTATTTATTTATGATAGAAAATATTTTCTCATACTATCATATCAACACAAGAGATAACATTTACTCTATATAACAAATAAAATTTCTTAATTTTAAGCCCGCCCTAGCTGAAAGGAATCTTAAAATGATCACAAGATAATAATATAACACATAGGATCACTCAAGAGAGCTAGGAGAAAATAGGTAACAAGAGGGGTCCAACGAACAATTCACAAGAGGAACACACACAACATTTCCGCAGACACTTATGAAAACAATTCGCACCATTCTATTCCTAAGGACAAGGGGAACAACATCATGGTTCCCAAAAGAAAGAGAATTCCAAATTTCCTCCATATCCTTAAAATATGTTACCAAAACTTGTCAATTAGCCTAGGTCACCAATGTATTGTTCCTAACACAAGAAGGCCTCTCTTGTGAAACTAGAGGTATGAACTCACTTCCAGAGACAAAAAACATACATATGTTGATTCTAAGTGGAAGAAACAGATCGACGGTATGAAAGGATCCATCAAAGAGGATTAGACACATTTGAGTTTAAGGGAGTAAACAAGACTAGAACACATCACAATCAAGTTACCACGATCGACAAAAAGGACGTAGGACCCATCAATATGAACATAACAATTAATCCATTTTAAAAAGGGGATAATATCCTTATGTATAATTCTAAACATAATTTCATACTATCCATTCAGAGATCCAAAATTCTCTAGCATGTAACTTGCATTATAACCATTGTACAAATGTTTGTTTTTTGATATAGCAAGGGATGTCTAATCATTCTATTATCGTCATTTCAACTTTGGAATTGATTACGAGATTCACAATAATTTTTTTTGTACCAGTCTAGCATTGAAATGACTTATTCTTTCATGATTTAGAATTTTGGTATTATATCGTGTACTAATTTTCATAGAAGATCATGAAAATTTTAAAATGATAACATATCACATGCTATGTTAAGGCTAGTTATATATATTTGATACATTTCTATAATATTAAGATATTATTTGTAACACCAAAAATCTTAGACCAGAATTTTAGGTTAGCTACTCATACAGTAGCTCAAGAGAGAATTTTCAATTACCTCAACCATTCAGATTGTGTCCTCTATAGATTTTAGGGCTAAGAAAAGCAATTTATACAATCGGGGTTGCTTATTTATAAATTCAACATGTGTTTCATCCCATAAATTTATTCATTCCACAATCCAAATTATATAACACAAGTTATAGTTACATTTTTCAAGAACATTTATTATAAGGTTCCAGATAATGCATTGATTATATTATGACAACCTATACCTTGCGTCATTAGGGATCATCAAAAAATTTCACATAATTTCTCACCATTCTATATAGGTGGTAAAATTTATCCATTCCACTTCTAGGGAAATTATAAGACGGTTCTTTGCTATTTTCACATAGTTTTATTTCTTTTATTAAAATACCAAGTTAGAGTAAGGAAACATCTTCCTAATTTCCAAATCTACTTATTAAGTTTCAAAGGTCCAAGACCTCCAATTAGAGATCTAATATTCTCAAATTTTTCACATTACCAATTGAATTTTAAGGAGTAGTAATGGACACACTTATCTCATTATTAATTTCATAGAAACTAGAGGTCATTAACCAAAGTGGAACAAACCAAGTTTACAAGAGTTTTCCCAAAATATACATGCATTCTCGATGCATTCCAGGTGATTCTCCATAAGTATGGATAATTATACGATGAAGAGGTAAATTAAGAAACTATAAATTTTCTTTTACAAGTTAAGAGGTTTAGATCAGTTTGGGCGAGAAAACAATGTTTACAACTTATACTCAAACTAGGTTCACTATATAAGAGAGAGAGTTTCCAAAACAAAAGTATACCTCTCCAACATATCATCGAACAAACAATCAAGGGGATAGAAAAATAAAATTAACTCATACATACCACAATTCCTCACCAAGAGAACATCAAAATACCAAGAGGGCAATCGAATTATTTACTCTAACATATCCTCTAAGGCTAAGATTTATAGCCTTGGATGAAAAAGAATGACATAACCATAGCTGAGGTCAGACTCCTACGACCTATAAAACCAAAATCTCAAAGCACAAGGTCTAAAATTTACCCAAATGTATCCATAATTGTCTAAACATAACCTGGTACTAATATATTATAGTGTGGTATATGTTAGACAATAAAAGAGATCAAGTCAAGGGTATATCAATGTATGGGTTCTTGAGAGAGAAACACACACAATTATTTATGTACAAATCTCAAATGGGCTTAAGAATAATCGTATTTACCAAAGATACATATATTCCATTATTGATATTTTCTAAAATAAAAAAAGGGAACCACGTTAGAACCCATTATACCCATCGGTCAACTGTCACATCCCAAAAATACAGTATCACAAAATACCTATAATTATCCTTGAGTTAGTCCATCCCTAAAAAAATCCACAAGTCCATAGAAAAAATTACACCTAGTTTGACGATGAACAAAGCTCTAACCATGGTACAGAAGATACACAACAACCATCAAAACTTCCAATTATACCACACAACACAAAGAACTATCTCCCTAGAAAGGTTGAGTATCAAAAGGGTCATTTTATGATCGTAGACACAAAAATTTCCATCATTTCAAATCCAAAGGCATTCCTTGAAGCACCTAAGAAGACAATCAAGGCACCTAGGGTGTACCCCCATACAACGAGAGATCAAAATACAATACATGTAGACCCAACTTATCAGAAGACAAGAAAAGAGTCACGTAACATTATTGACAACATTTAGCCAAGCGGCCAAAAAGATAAATTAGATTAGAGTCACCAATCAATGGTTAAATCCAAGAAATATCGACAATAAAAAAAAGGCTAAGTAGCCGCATTGTAATCCTTGAAAATCTTGCTATAATATAAAAATAAAAGAAGAGGCTCAGAGCTTCTAAATTAAATCATAAAATAAAATGTTGGTCCTTGATAAAAGAACTTAAGTTTATGAATATAAAATAGAAAATATGTCCACATCACATTCACATTGTATCCCTTCATGGGACGCTGGTAGGGATACTATACATTGAGCTCAAATCTAAGAAGACACATACAAAACTGGATCAAATACACCACCATGTCCTAATCTCTACTCTCCCATATGGTGATTAAGTCAATAAAGTGACAACCATAACCAACTCAGCTAACCACTGAAGGAAGGGGAGCTATAAAAAACTAATCAACCTCTAATTTTCCTCCATACTGACCCCTAAATGCTACCTCAAACACTTATCCACAAGAAGTTAAATCAAATAAAATGGCAATCTAGATAAGGAAAGGTCTCTACGGGGTCAATGCCATCACACAACCATAACAAATAACTAAGAACCCAATAACTAACATCCTCATAAGGAAACCATTTTTCCGAATCATTAACGTTTTAATCTACCTTGAGAAAAAAATTTCAAAAGTAGTTAGACAATTTTTTGAGAAAATCCTTTGTATGGAAGTATTTTTTAATGTAAATTGAAAATTATCCAAGTCTTGAAATCCAAAATTCCGAACATCATATTTTGGAAATTTTATCTTTTGGTGTTTAATGACACAAGTTTGAAATTATTTTTTCAAAATTTTGAAGTCTGAAACCCCGAAAGTAATAAATTTTAGACTTTCAGGATTTTAGGGTTTGGCATTTTTACTTAACAACTGGAAATTTTTAAACCCGGAGTTCTGAAGTCTGAAACTTCGAAAGTACAGACTATTGGTACCAAAATTGATTCTCCTTCAAAGTCCAAGCAACATCAAAGGTCTGATAGGAAGCTTAGAGACAATAAGATCATGTTGTATGTCATTTTATAGTTGGGGAAGAGATGCAACTTTCTCACTCAGATGTGGAGAAATGGGTAGCACCCTCAAGAGGATTTTATCTATCCTCACTACTTTATGGTTGTGCCTTCCAACCAGGGTGAGAGGACCCTTTTCTAGCTTGCTTGTTTGTGGAGGAGATGGAGATATCCTTCCTAGTGAAGTTATTAAGGAGACCTTGAAAAAAATATGATGAATACAACAAAACCCAACTCTCATGAGTTGTCACCCTGGATAATGGAGATATTTCCTAGGCAAGGTTCGGGCTACTAAAGACATTTGGAATCCTACTTATTTCTGCATGTTTTAGTAATAGAAATTATGCGTTTGTACACACACAGGACAAACATGGGTAGTACAGGTAGGATTAGTTGTTTTTAAATGAATTTGTTGGTAGAAGGTGAGGCGGGATGGACTTGATTCACCAAATCTTAGAGATATTTCACAAAATGGAAGGCTAAACCAACAGAATGCTAGAGAATAGCTAAAATTTTCCTTCAACAAGAAGGTGTGCATCAATGGAGGCCCAAATTTGCACTTTTTCACACAATATATGAGATTCTAGCACAAAGGATTGAGTTATAGAACCCAAAAAAGCATCAAGATATAATCCCAATCATGCCTGACGTACACCCAGAGGTTTACAGATAATCTCTATCAACATAAGAAGGAAAAGTGATTTTAAATCATTTATTTCATTCCCAGATGAAAGCTCTTCTGAGATATGAAATTGCAGATGCCACTAAACTATCACAAGGATTGAGATCTGTGTGATTGAGAAAGATTTTATTCTAAGATTGCAATAGAAATAAGGAAAGCTATTTGCAGACATTCATAAATGAAACAGACACAGTTTCTCTCAAGATCAACACAGGATAACTCGAGTTTTGATTAAATTTATCAGAAGAGGAAAGTTTCTAGAACAATCTCAAAGCTTTCCAATGGCTGTACACTCGCAACCACCTTGACACAATCAAATTTAATATAAAAGAGATAAAAAGGTTTCTTAGACGGCTTCTCAAAAAGATGGGCTCTATCAAGCTTTTTCAATTAGAAAAATCAGTCCTGACCTCTAGCACTCCAACCATTTGCATGATAAATTTGTGCCATTTATAACATTTTACAACTGATTTTTTGCCCCAAAAATCGAGACATTGAGTGCACCAATGCTTGCCATGATCACGATCACGATTCCCAGAAATTGATCTGTAAAAATTTATCAGGTGCTCAGGGGGTAGATCTCTTCGAACATCTCCAACATTCAATTCTTCACCTAGTAAAACACTCTTCCCTTGTTCACACCCTACATCTACCCGTAATCTATCAAATATGATTCTTTACATGCCCGAGAGAAGAAAAACAAAAAATCAGATCAAGCCCAAGGGTCAGATCATTTTATTAGTGAAATACGTATCTAGATCTCCCCCACCAAATTTAGATATCAAAATTAACTCTCCTCTCTGTTTGGCACGTAGGAAACATCAAAAAATAATGAAGACTCGTACTTCTAGGTTATTTTTAGTAAAAATGGGGGGAAAATTAGATACAGACACAGAAGTGCAATTAATTTCCACTTTCAATTTGGGCCATCCACATGGAAGATCCAATTTAAAATGAGCATGTGGATTCCTTTTTTCCTTTTACAACCTTTTGGAAAAAAATAAATTTATCACATTTTTTTCTACACCTCTGCACTTGAGAAATGAGCCTCACACGTGTCCTAAGGTGGGTCCCAAAGGAACCGTAGCTAAATGATGTTATTTCACCTCTTTTTTAGAAAAGGGAAAATTTTCCAAGTTTTCCCCGTAGCTCCACCCTTCTGCTTTTGCTTCTGATGTGGGTCCCAGTGGAACCATGCTTCCTTTTACACTTTTAACTCCCTTCTCCAAAAAGATGAATATTTTCCAAATTTCCCCCAAAAATCCGCACCTTTTCCGTTGACCTTCCCATCAAATTTTGAGTTATCCTTTGTCGGGATTGCGGGCCATTCTGATGTTTTAATTGTTTTGGTGGCAAGAGGTAAAAAATCCAAATTGCCCCCGATGGTCCGCCTTCATGTCCTTTTGAATTTTCAAAGCCAACCTTGACTACCCTTTTGTCGAGCTTTCAGGCCATTTTGATATTTTAACCCTTTTGTGAATAAGTGGTAAAAAATCTAAGTTGCCTCTAATGGTTCCCTTCCCCACCTTTTGAATTTTCAAACTGCCATGCACCACAATGGTGCATCTTGAGATGGTCCTAGAAGTTGAGTCCTTGAATGAGTTCGAGCTCACCACATGCCCTGTCCTGACAAAATCTATTTGAAGGCTAGAAGCTCAATGGAAGGCGTCATGTGTCAAGGTCTGAGGTAATCTCCTTTGGGCATTGAAAAGTCCAAGAAAAATTTAAATTGATCAGAGGCCTCCAAGTTTCCCACTGGAGCTTCTTCAAAATGGTTCCCAAGTTTGAGACCCTGAATGATTGTGGGCTCACCACTGGTCCCTGTCCCGCCAAACTGTATTTACTTGAATAAAAAAATTTCTAAGTCTGGGAAAATTAGAGGAAACCTCCAAATGTCCATCCCGGCGCAACTCTAGGGAAAAACCAAAAAGAAAATCTTCAAATGAGCGTCGTCCTTCCATGTAGATAGGTTTTTAAGTTGAGGCAATTCATAAATTTTTTGAAGTACCCTACCGAGACGCATCCAACCAAAAGAGGCCATGTTTCCTATTGATGCAAGGATGTAAATTTGACTGGGAGAAATGCCTGTCAAACCGTAAAATGAAAAAAAATGACCATTTGAGCCCGGAGGTGAAATTTTCTCCAAGGACAGTAGAATTTAGAAATGTTACAAGGCTCAAATACATTCCACCGAGCTACTTCCATTCATTTTTATTTCAAGTATTTAGAACAAAAACAATAAGAACAACAAATCACGACTTGTGAAAATGGAAAGAATGGGAGAGCCCTAGTTTTTTTATATGAACAGAGAACGGGAGACCCAAGTTACAGACCCCTTCAGAGGAATAGAGAAATGAGGAGTTAACTATGGATCCATAAGTGATCTTGCACCCAGGAATGGATTGATTATGGAAAAAAAGGGAAGGTAGAGAATTCTCAGACATAACACAGGGAAATAAAATGTGACAGAGGTCGTAAATCGATATAATTTAAATGGAAAAATGGGGTGAGACTATTTTGGGCACCAACATCGGCTCTCGACTCGGGGATGGGCACTCCCTGTGAGTGCCACAAGAAAAAATGTAGACCAAGTGCCAAAAATATCCATTGGGAAAAGGATTCAACTTGCAAAGTAGAGAAACAGAGCCATCTCCCAAAAATGAATAGAGAAACTAGCAAAAACAGGTCACCAAGGACCAAAATGAGCAAAAAACACAAAAGATAGGAAACAAACAATAAGATATACACTGTACAAAAGATGTTTTACCCTGATATCTAGGGAATCAATCTAAAAAATGCTTCGAATGCCTGCCATTAACATGCAATTCAATAAATTTCCCATCCAAGTCCTTCAAGAAGAAGGTATGTTCACCAATTCTAATATCAATGGAATAAGGGCCCATCCATAATGCATCAAATTTTCCATGCTTGCCCTTATCTTCATGCCTGGTATCCCATAGTAGTACAAGATCTCCAACATTGAAAGCTCTAGGAGTGACCTTCTTATAATATAACTTCTTCATATTTTCTCTGAACTTTACATGCCTTTGGTGGGATGCCCTCCTTTCTTCATTAAGTTCAACAATATGGTAAATGCGAGCATCATATGGACTAACTTCTTGATCTTCCAGCTATTGAATGAACTGATATGAGGATAGTTTCATATGCAAGGGAAGAAGGGCCTGAGTTCCATACACCAACTCAAAGTGAACTTCTTTCCAGTAACTCTCTTGACAGTGATTCTATTAGCCCAAACAACAAACTTCAACTGTTCACCCCATTTCCTTTTGTTCAGCTCCAAGGTTCTTTTAATAATCTTTAGCAGGTTTTTATTATTGGACTCAGCTTGTCCATTTCCTTGGGTTTTGTAATTAGAGGCATATGTCAAGTTGATCCCATACTCTTTGCACATTGCCACCAGAGGTTTAGCTCTGAAACTCATGGCATTGTCAGCTACAATTTTGACTTGCACTCCAAACCTGTAGATGATATGGTTCAACACAAAATCCATGACAATTTGGTGTGTTTCCTTCTTGGTGGGGATTGCCTCCACCCATTTAGTAAAGTAATTAGTGGCTACCAAAATCCACTTATGGCCAGCACTTGAAGGGTCTGAAATCTCACCAATGAAATCCATTCCCCATTGCTTGAACGGGGCTTCAATTGATACAGGCTGCAAAGGCATGGAGCCTGAAGCTTTCAGTCTTCTAGAGAAGCACTGGCAACTCTCACATCTTCTAACCAACAAGGTTGTATCCTTAAAGAGAGTTTTCCACCAATAACCATCCCTCAGGATCTTGTGTGCTGTGACTCTTACAGTAAAATGCCCCCCACAAACTCCTCCATGGAGATCAGAAATTATCTTGGGGGCTTCATATTCAGTAATGCACCTTAAGAGGACTCCCTCTGGGTTCTTCCATGCTAACCCATAATTAGTAATGACATATTTCTGGGAGGCCAACTTAAGAGCTCTTTTCTAGTTCTTACTTAAATACTCAGGGTAGTATAAGTGTCTGAGATAAAAAATCACATCCTTGTACCACTCAGAACTCATCAAATTTTCAAAAACACCTGCCCTTTCCTCTTCCACCTCATTTACCTCAATAGTTTGCAAGTTGCTCTTAGCCATAAGCTTAGCCAAGCCCAAACCTCTTACCAACTTCATGTTTTGGATATCCATGTCATATTCTTGCAACTTGTTCACCCATCTGCATCTTTTTCTTGAGATTTCCATCTCTGATAGGATGTCCTTCACCATGGTGTGGGGAACATAGGCAACAACTTTAGAGCTTAGAATGTAAGGCCTGAAAACCTTTGTTGCTTTTACCAAGGCAAATGCTTGCTTCTCCATAATAGTGTATTTCAGCTCAGCCCCCTACAATGCCTTACTGAAAAAGGCAATTGGCCTCTCAGCCCCTTCATCATCCTTCTGCAGCAAAACAGAAGCAATAGTGTTCTCTGAAGCAAAGGAAAATAGTTGGAAAGGGTTCTTATAGTCTGGAGCTGCTAAAACAGGGGGTATGCTTTAATGCCTCTTTGATCCCATTGAAAGCTTGGATGGTTGTCTCCTCCCATTTGATGACCTGGTCCTTCTTTAACATGGAAGTAATTGGAATGGTCAACTCATAAAAGTTTGATATGAATCTTCTGATAAAATTTATTTACCCAAAGGGACTGAATTCCTTTCTTGGTTCTTGGAATTGGGAATTTGCTGATGGCCTTTACCCTTTCTGGATCAATCATCACCCCTTCTTGTGACACAATATGACCAAGAACTTTACCTTCTGCACTCCAAAATGGTACTTCTTTGGATTGAGTGAGATGCCATATTCTCTACATCTTATCAACATCCTCTCCAAGTGCAGCAAGTGATCACCTCACTTTCTAGAAAACACAGTCACATCATCCTGGTAAACAACAATAAAATCATTGATGTAACTGGAAAAAAGCAACATCCATTGCTCTTTGAAAGGTGGCTCCAAAATTCATCAAACCAAAGTGCATCCTGACATATACATAAGTTCCACTAAGGAGTAGTAAAGGTTGTCTTGATCCTTTCCGATTCTTTCACCACAACTTGGTTATAACGAGAGAAACCATGTAAGGTGGAAAGAAACTAAGAACCAGTCACTAATTGTAGCATGTTTTCCATGTTTGGTAAAGGATAATTATCCTTCATTGATGCTCTTTTTAGATTCTGTGAAATCAACACACAACCTGATGTCACCATTCTTCTTTATAACTGGTACTAAATTTGCAACCCAAGAAGAATACCTTGTGGGCTAAATAATTACTCCATCTCTTAGTTTCTTCAGCTCTTCTTGCATTTTAAGAGATAAGAGTGGATTGATTGGCCTTTGTTTCTACCTGAACAACTTTGCATTGGACTCCAAGGGAATCTCATGTTGAAACAAATCCTCTTTGTATGCTTTTAATTCAGAATATGTCCAAGCCATGTAATCTTGGTATTTTTTCAACAATTAGATGTATGACTGCTTCTCCTCCTTGCTGAGATTACTACCTAACCAAATCTTCCTTGATTTATTATTTGTGCCAAGATCATGCTCCTCAACATCCCTTGAGGCTGCTATATGGCTATTAATAATGCAATACACATTATCAAAGTTTGATTCAAGAGTAACCAACCCTCTGGGAATGGTATTAGTTTTTAGTTGGATGATGCCCTTGCCAAGCAAGGTTTATTTTCCCTCTACTACACACACTATTGGCTCCCAATCAATGTATTGATCAATAAACTCTCCCTTATTTGGTAGAAATCTTCTTACTTGAGCATCATCATTAAAAAATTGCCAATGTTTAACATTGTCAAGGACAAAGGGTCTTTTCAATACTTAAACATCATATTCACAATATGGGAACATTGCACAATTATCAAACTGAGATCACAACACTTCAAGTTTGTCTTCCAAATCATTGAATTTTCTATCATGATGCACAATGTTAAATGAATCAAACATCTCAATAAAGTCCCAAAATGCATGTTTATACTGTTTCATTCGCTTATTTTTTGTGGCATAAAGTTTTCTGACTTGCTTAACAATTAATTCTGAATCCCTTTTGACAATAATGTCATTGACACCATATTTCCAAGAAATTCTTAAACCTAACAAGATTTCCTCATACTCAGCAAGAGTGTTAGTACACTCAAAGTTAAGTTTGAAGGAAAAAACCAACCTTTCCTGGCCTAGAGAAAGTAGAACAACACCAACACCATTTCCAAACTTGGAGCAAGATCCATCAAATGATAGAGTCCAAAGAGAGCCTTCCTATTCAAGACATCTACATTCTTAAATCTTGTGCTCCTTTCCATTAGAAAATCCTACAAAACTATCAGCATCAACACTTGTGTACAATACTTCATATGATGCATTGTGGGGATCTTCAATAAGGTGCAACATCTTCCTTTCTCCATACAATCTGACAAGGCTTCTCTCAATTGGGATGGTGGCATAGGACATGTCCATTTGAATACTCCCACCAACACTTGCAGCCCATTTTTAGATAGCAGCATACCCTACTTGGCTGGGAAATCAACAATGACTACATTAAGCTTCAAGTTCTTACCTGGGTAAGCTGCAAGCTACACCACCAAACCCTTTACACATCCCACTACTGGAACTTTTCTGGAGTCCATAGCAGTGCACTTCCCATATGCTACTGTCACTTTGATATTCAACTCATTCATGACTTCTAGAGGGATTACATTTCACTATGCTCCTGAGTCAAACATACAGTTGTGTAACAATCTGTCCTTAATGATCAAAGTGTTGAAGAATGGATCCATATTTAGCTGAGAGTCCACCAAATATGTCCCCAAATAGACCTTAGGTGGTTCACCTAGTTCCTCTAATGATGGTGGTGTTTCCAACCCTTGATTGATTGGAGGAATCTCCACAATGTTTACATTTCTGCCTAGGAAAGTCTTCTCTTCTTTCAACCCCAAGTATTCAAATGCTCTCTTTTCATGCTCAGGAATCCTAAGCAACTCAACAATTAGAACAAAAAATTTGATTTGACTCAAACATTAGGCAATGTCATATGGGACATTCTTTGGCAAGGCAACATTAGAAGGGAGATTACCAAACTCATCAGATGGCATAGGTTTCTTGACAGTTTGGGCATGAGGAGAAGTATGATTTTTTATTGGGATAACAGGGCCTTTGGCAAATGAATCTTTCCTAGGAGCCTCTTTAGGAATGTTTGAAAGTAATGGAGTTTTTGGCTAGCTTGAGGTCATGTCCCTTTGATAACCTTACTTCTTGTGTTATATTCCTTCTCCTAGGAAACTACAACATTCATCAACAACTACCTGTCTTCCTTAGAAGGATCTCCTCCATCATACTTATTTATCATTAGAGATCTTAAATACTCAAAGTCATTATTAGGTATCTCAAAAGCTTTTAGAGTATCTATTTCTAAAGTATGGGAGGGAGGAAGAAGTGGTAACCTATGAATGTAGTCCCAAAATGTTGCAGCAATCCGAGAACTTATTACTTCAGTTGAAGTTTCCCCTTGTTGTGAGCTCGTGGAACAAACCATCATGTAAACATCATCATCATTATCATCATCATCTTCTTCTTCTTCTTTCTGATCTAATTCACATCGAACATGGGGCATGAAACATCTGTCACACCAATCAATGACCTTTGTTTCCTCCACAACACCAACTATGGCAGCCAAAGGATCAGGAACCATTTTATTTTCCCTATCTTGGGGTTTTTTATTTCTAAATAAAAACAGGTCCCTTGCCTATGTCATCAGATATTTTCTCATTCCTATGATGATTTGTAAATCTATCTTGGCCTTTTTGCATCTGGTGACCTTGTGAAATTTTCCGAATTCCTTTTTCAGCTTGGGCTCGTTTGTAGAAAATTTCTTTGAAAACCCCTACCAATTTTTTCACAACCTCCTCTAAATCAATAGCCTTACTTTCTTGAGGTTTTTCTGGGTTAACAAGATTCACACCTTCCCTCTTGGAAGGCTTCCCAATTGCCTTGATTCTATTCTCAATTTTCAGAGCCATAGTGAAGGTTTGCCTCAAATTGGTAGGGTTCTTGTCCCTCAAGTACTATGCAACCTTTTTGTCAAATGCATTTGAATATTTGATCAAACATGACTCATCACATGGTCTCAAGTTACCAAGAAATATCCTCAAGGTCTTGTTGAAATTTATGTCAAAATCATGTACAAACTCATTAGGATTCTTTTTGATATTTTCAAATTCTAACAAAAGAAACCTAGGGTCTGTCTTGTCACCATACTGCATTCTAAATGCATTATTCATCTGAGTCCAAGAATAAATAGAGTTATCTGGTAAATCTTTATACCAGTCCCTCACATCATCTTCCAAATTATGAACAAAACTTTGATGGTATACATCTTCAAACTCAATCACAAAGTCTTCCATCATGTTGATAAAAATATTTATATGCTGATCACTAGTTATAACATTATTTCCCTGGAACTTTGGTAGTGTGTTCCTTACATCTTGAGGAATTGCATTTGGATAACTAGCCATTCCCACGCAATTTATAGGTCCAAAGGTATTTAAAACAAATGGAGGTCTGGGTGGGGGATGAGCCATGTTGATTCGAGGAGGTGACCTTGGAGGAGAAATAAACTGACAAGGGACAAAGGGGTCTTTGAAACACATGAGTATAACTTTCAAAATGGATATCCTCTAAAGGTTGTGTTTCTTGGAAAACCCTATCAACTTTAGAGAACATAGGGGCAAAATGAGAAGAAAACCTTTCAAATTCAAATGAAGGCCCCTCTCCAAATGGAGAATTCAATTCCACAAAGAGAGTACCTGATTCAGAAGCACTTGAATTGTAATCTTCGAAGATAGGCTGATCACTCTCATTAATGGGGATCTCTTTTCTTGACTACTAATCTCCCACAACTCTCCAGGATCTTCTTCCTTCTGAATTTGTTTTTCCAAGCTCTGGGAATAATGTCCTAGCAGGATCTTTAGAGAAGAAATATCTCCTTCCTTCTATCTTTGTAAAGATTAGTAACAAAACTCACTTGACAGAGGTTAAGACACTGGTATTTATCAAAAATCATATCAGTAGGGAGTCACCACTAAGGATTTCCACCTTAGTTGTGAAAATGCACTAAAATATGATCTTTCAAATGTCTATCAGCACTAGAAACTTGAAATGAATGATCTGGACTTCCTTTTACCAAGATTTATCAGTGAATACTAGTGCAAAAACTATAGAGGCTGGAAAAGTTGCATACAACACATGTAACTTGAAACTTCTTACAGGCCCAAAGACAGGATGATGTTGAAACAATATTCTAGCACTTAGATCACATAAGAAATGCTTACTAGGGTTTGAATATGAACTGTAATCATAATGTCCCCGGCAACAGCGCTAATTGGGTGTTTTTGACAAGCTAAATGCATATGAACTGGCAACAAATCAACAAATTAGTCTCAGCAACGTAAATCAATTCCAAGCAAGTTAAAATAGTCCCTGACAATGATGCCAATTGGATGTTGGTACCCAAATTGATTCTCCCTCAAAGTCTGAGCAGCATCACAGGTCTAACAGGAAGCTTGGAGATAAGTAGATAATCTTGTATGTCATTTTGTAGACGGGGAAGAGATAAATCTTTCTCTTAGTCACTCTGATGTGGATAAATGGGTAGCACCCTCAAGAGGATTTGATCTATCCTCACTAATTTGTGGTTGTTCCTTTCAAATAGGGTTAGAGGATGCTTTTGTAGCCTACTTATTTGTGGAGGAGATGGAGATATCCTTCCTAGTTAAGTTATTAAGGAGACCTCTAAGAAAATATGATCAATGCAACAAAACCCAACTCTAACGTGTTGTCACTCTAGTTAATGGAAAAATTTCCTAGGCAAGGTTCAGGATACTAAAGACATTTGGAATCCTGATTGTTTTTACATGTTTAGTAATATAAATTATGCATTTGTACACACACAGGACAAATAGGGGTAGTACAGGTAGGATTAGTTGTTTTGAAATGAATTTTTTAGTGGGAGGGGAGGTGGGATGGACTTGATTCATCAAATCTTTGAGAGATTTTAGAAAATGGAAGGCTAAACCAATAGAATGCTAGAGAACAACAAAAGTGATTTTAAATCATTTATTTCATTCCCAGATGAAAGCTCTTCTAAGAGATGAAATTGCAGATGCCACTGAACTATCACAAGGATTTAGATATGTGTGTTTCACAAATATTTTAATCCAAGATAGCAATAGGAATAAGGAAAGCTATTTACAGACATTCAGAAATGAAATACACATAGTTTTACTAAAGATCAACACTGAATAACTTGAGTTTTGATTAAATTTATCAGCAAGGGAAAGTTTCTAGAACAATCTCAAAGATTTCCAATGGATGCACACTCACAACCACATTGACATGATCAATTTTAAATATAAAATAGATAAATAAATTTCTCAGATGAATTCTCAAAAAAACGGGCTCTATCAAGCTTTTTCTATTAGAAAAATCAGTCCTGACCTCTAGTACTCCAACCATTTACATGATAAATTTGTGTAATTTATAACATTTTAGAACAGATTTTTCCCCCAAAAAATCAAAACATTGAGTGCACCAGTTGTTGCTATGATCACAATCGCAACTCAGAGAATCAGATCTATAAAACATTGTTAGGTGCTCTGGGGGTAGATCTTTTCAAACATCTTCCACATTCAATTCTTCACTGGTAGAACACTCTTCCCTTTTACACCACCTACTTCCACACCTAATCTAGTTCTTTGCGTGCCTGGGAGAATAAAAACAAAAAATCAGATTGAGCCCAAGGGTCAGATCATTTTAATTGAAAAAGATGTCTCCAGATCCCCCCCACCACATTTAGATATCAAAATTAACTCTCCTCTCTGTTTGACGTGTAGGGAAATTATCAAGAAATCATGAAGACTCACACTTCCAAAACCTTTTTAGTAAAAAAGAGGGGAAAATAAGATACAGACGCACAAGTGACATTGATTTCCACTTTGAATTTGGGTCATCCATGTGGAAGATCCAATTTAAAATGGGCCTACCGGTTCCTTTTTTCCTTTTACAACTTTTTGCTAAAATGTAAATTTTTCACATTTTTCTCCGCACCTTCGCCCTTGAGAAATGATCTTGACACATTTTCCTAAGGTGGGTCCCAAAGGAACCATGGCTAAATTTTGCTATTTCACCTCTTTTTTGGAAAAGGGAAAATTTTCCAAGTTTTCCCTACAGCTCTGTCCATTCCGCTTTTAGCTTCTAATGTGGGTCCAAGCGGAACCACACTTCCTTTTACACTTTTAACTCCCTTCTCCACAAAAGGAATATTTTCCAAATTTCCCCCAAAAGTCCACACCTCCTCCGTTGACCTTCCCATCAAATTTTGACTTATCCTTTATCAGGATTTTGGGCCATTATGATATCTTAACCCTTTTTTGTGGCAAGAGGCAAGAAATCCAAATTTCCCCTGATGGTCTGCCTTCCCGTCCTTTTGAATTTTCAAAGCCAACCTTGACTACCCTTTTTTCGGGCTTGTGAGCCATTTTGATATTTTAACCCTTTTGTGAATAAGAGGTAAAAAATCTAAGTTTCCTCCTATTGTCTACTTCCCCTCCTTTTGACTTTTCAAACTACCACGCGTCACAATGGTGCATCTTGAGATGGTCCCCAGAAGTTGATTCCTTGAATGAGTGTGGGCTCGCCACGTGTCCCATCCCAGAAAAATATGTTTGAAGGCTAGAAGCTTAGTAGAAGGAACCATGTGTCAAGGTCTGAGGTAATCTCCTTTGGCCATTGAAAAGTATAAGAAAAATGCAAAGTGAGCGGAGGCCTCCAAGTGTCCTCTTGACACTTCTTCAAAATGGTGCCCAAGTTTTAAACCCTGAATGAGTGCGGGCTAACCACGTGTCACTATCCTGCCAAACTATATTTAGCTGCATAAAAAAATTTCTAATTCTGGGAAAAGTAGTTCAAATATGTACATGTCCTCCCAACACAACTCCAAGGCCAAACCAAAAAACAAATCTTCAAATGAGCGTCGTCCTTCCATGTAGATAGGTTTTTAAGTTGAGGTGATTCATAAAATGTTTGAAGTACCCTGTTGATCTACATCCAACCAAAAGAGGCCACGTTTCTTGCTAATGTAAGGATGTAAATTTGACTAGGAGAAATGCCCGTCAAACCGTAAAATGTAGAAAAATGACCATTTGAGCCCAGAGGTGAAATTTTCTCTAAGGAAAGAGAATTTAGAAATGTTACAAGGCTCAAATACATTCCTCTGAGCTACATCCATTAATTTTTCTTTCAAGTATTTAGGAAAAAAATGACAAAGACAACAAATCCCAACCATGGAAGATGGAAAGAACAGGAGACCCAAATTACAGACCCCTTCATAGAAACAGAGAAATGAGAAGTTAACTATGGATCCATAAGTGATCTTCCACCTAGGAGTGGACTGATTATGGCAACAAAAGGAAGGAAGATACTTCTCAGACACAACACGGGGAAATAAAATGTGACAGAGGCCATAAATCAATAGATTTACAATGGAAAAATGGGGCGAGACTATTTTGAGAACCAACACAGATTTTTGGGATTTCAGTGTTCAAAACTCTATATCGTAGTTTTGAAAATATCTCTTAAAGTTTCTGAAGTTTGAAACCCCGAAAATCCAAAATTTTGGACTTTTGGGCTTTCAGGGTTCTGAAATTTTTGTCACACTTTTGGTTAAATACCTTTCAGAATTCTGAACTCCAAAAGTCCAAAATTTTGAAATTTCAGACTTTCAGGCTTTCAGGTTTTTGAATTCTCTGGGTCATTTTTAAGGTTTTCACTTTCAGAATTCCGAAGTCTGAGAGATTGAATTTCCAAAATTTCAGACTTTAGGGCTATTCGGGTTTCAGAACTTTTCATTTATAATTAATATTTTTTCATCTCCCAATCTCTGAAGTCCGAAACATTGAAATTCCAAAATTTCAGAATTTCAAGCATTCAGGTTTTTGGACTTTCAGAGTCCTTAGTGTAATTAATTTTTCACCAACCTTCGTATGAATCAGAATTTCTCCATTAATATCAAGTTTTTATATTTAAACTCACTTTTTAATTTTCATTTTCACCTGTCACTTTTCTCTAACATTCCATTTTCTTGTATTTTTCGACGTCATTTTCGAGGTAATTTAACTTGGTTTTTTTCCTTTTAGTTTAAGATATTTTATTTTTATTTCCTCTTTCTTTCTTTTCTTTTGTTCGTCCTCTGTGTACCTCTTGAAATGAAAAACTCATTTCCCACCATGTTTCTACGTTTTAAGTTTCCACAAGCATTTAGAGTTTTCAAGGGATCTTCTTGAGTTTTCCATTTCTCCCTCTCAACACTTTTCAGGATTTGGAGATTAGCATTGTTCGAGAATTTTTTTTTCTCATATTTCAGAGACTTCACAGTGTGTCATTATTTTAGACCTCTTATTTTCAATATTTGGAAGGTCACCATTTTGGAGGATTTTTCTTTTTAGAGCTTTTTAGTTAGTGGGAACCGTGCAACTTTGGAACTTTTGTTTTCAGAATTTTCAATTTCAGAACTTTGGAGCTTTTCTTTTCAAGTTTTCTGAGGTCGGGATTTTGGAAGTAAGGTTTTCAGAAATTTATAATTCTCTGTTTTAGATGTTTTCACTTCAGGATTATTCAGTTTGGGTTTTTGGAAGTTGATTAATTTTTGCATTTCAGGACCTTTCTTTTAGAGTATTACAATTCAGGTTTTTGGACTTCTCTTTTTCAGGACTTTTAAACTTTAGATTTCTTAATTTAGAAAGTCATCAAGTTTCAAAATATAGAGTTTTTTGTCTACTTCCATATCAAAGGGAAAAGAAGAGATGAAGTATTCATTTCTTTGAGTTTCTCCTCACTCTTGTGTGTCTTCTGACCTGGTAAATATAGGGGACAACGACTAAGGACAAATTGATTTTCCAAATTTTTGGGAAAGAGTAAAGGCTCCAAACAAGAAACCATGGATGCAGGCCATCTATGACAGTGGGCTTGTACTTGTTGCTAGTTTTCCCACATCGATTTTTTTCCCAGAGTTCATTTTAGCCGTGGCAGCCCACTTTGACGAAGGATCTATATCAGTCAAAGATGATGATGATAAGGTGGTAATCTATTCAGACCTAGAATTCTTTGAAGATCATCTCAAACTCCCTGACATTGAAGATTACGTTAAAAAATTTCCAGATTTAGAAATGGGGCATTGGGACAAGGAGCTGGAATTATACAGAAAACTCATGATGAAGAGTTATTTGGCCAAGAGCATTGCCAAATTACCAAAGACCATGTATCGATTGGAATTCATTTAGGAGGTCAATGAAATCATTTTGCTTTTAAGAAGGGTTTCAGGTCTTCCTTCGGAAAATGAATTCCAAGAATGGATGTTCTTACACATCACCACCATTAAGAAAAATAAGGAATTTATCAAGTGGGGGAGCACATCAGTAGCTCCATTTGCTATCAGTTGAGAAAGGTGCTTACCACAAAGACCTTCTATATGGCATCCTTTCTTGTTTATGCTACCAGTGCTATGGGAGAGTTCACTAGGTTAAATACTAAAGGTATTTGAAGTACCTCCGAAATCTAGGATTTCTATCCTCATCTCACATTGAATGACGAGAGAAAGCATTTTCGTAGGGTCAAAGATGCATTCTTTGTGTTTATCCTCTACCATTTTAATAAGGAGTTATACAATCGGAGGATTTCTGATGAAGCCTTCAAGGAAGTGCGGGAGTGGGGAGTTTTCTACCTTCACTTCCATATATTTACTTACATTTGGATTCAAGGCTTCATAGGTGCCCCCAGTAAATCTCCAATGTGTCCCACTAATAAATGGGTTCTACTATAACTGGTTTGAAAATTGTTGGATTATCATCAAATTCAAAACAAGCACCATAAATTGAGAATGCAATTCCCTATTTCAATTGGAAAATACACCTACCCCAATATTCATAAGGCCAAAAATGTGGATGCAGAAATGGCTGAAGTAACCTTGCGAACCTTTCATCCACATACTAACTTCGATTATTGGGGTAAATTAGGTGAAATAGGTCGGTCCAATTCCCACGTGCCCCAATTGGAGGATATTAGGATTCATTGTCAAGATGAAAACATCATCCGACAAAGGGATTATGAAGGGTTGACCTTGGATGAGGCTCAGTAGTTTGGTTTTGCTAATGTCCCAATGTATCTGCAAGATAATAATGAGGTTTTGGATGAAACATATAAAAATGATAATCTTCCTAATTAGACATTTCCATGGATTGAATGGTATGTGGAAGGATGTTACAATACAAAGGAGAGAGTGGGGCCCATTCTGCATATAACTCATAATTGGTTGGTTACCTTGGAAATCTCACCCAAAGGGGTAGAGAAACCTATAAATGTAGAATCCCAACCAATAATAAGCCAATCAACACCCAAAAAGGGGAAGAGGTTGACCCAAAAAGCCCCTATAGTTCCAAAAATTATTTCATTTGTTGTTGGTGGTTCATCTCTTTCCAAGGCTCCTGTTTCTAAGAATATGTCTCCTATAATACCTGTGACAAAAATGGTTGAAGTCAGTGACTCTCTGAGTATCTCACAAAATCCATCATCTCTTCCTCCTCTTCCATTGTCACTTCAAACATTGGCTCCTTACACCTCGATAATAATTTCTTCCTTCCCATCTCCTTCTCTGGTCCAAGTATTCTCATCCCTTCCAGTTCTCTTAATTGGAGAAACTATCAGCTCACCCATTTCTTCTTCACTTCCCATAAAACTTCCTTTTTCTTCCATCTCATCCCCTAAAATTATTGTATCAAATCCCATGGAATTCCTCACATCCACCCCATACATCACTACCACTACCTTTCAAATGACAACTAATGTTACTAGTACTCTTTTGGTGGCTAGTGTTTTAGCTACTGCGTCAACTATGCTATCTTCATCAGCAACAACCATTCATGAATGGTTGTTCTGGAAAACTCCAAATCAGAAGAAGAAAGTGCCTCTAGGAGATGTCATAGATCTCATTACTTTGGAACATACACCCAAAAGATAGGCCAAGAAGCTAAGGATTGTTACGATTCTAACTGTGAATCCATCTAGGGAGCGGGTTATAGAGGTTACTACTCCCATTGAGGGAAAAACTAAGCAAACAATTACAGTTGTAGATTATCGGATCTCTATATTTTCATTGGGAAATTCCACTCATGAAGGATCCAAACAAGATGTGCACATTCTTGTTGGGGATCTTCTATAAAAATATGACAAAGATAAGGCTACAAAAAACAAGCTCAAACTAAATTTTGAATAGCTCACTACATTATTACATAAAGTAACCCAACTAACTCCATCTACTGAAGACTCAACTACTACCGCTATGATAGTTTCATCTACCATCGATGCCATTTCTGATCATGAGCTCGAGAAGTTAGGACAGAAAGGGAGATCGGTAAATGGATGAATATAATGGATACTGCAGGAAGCTAATATCTCGAGAAAGGAGGTTGTCAAAATATATAATAATCTGCAGGTTGGGAGCGATGCTATTTTTAAAATGGATGAGGACTTTTCTGAAGATAATAATAATCTTAACTTAAATTTGGCAACATGGAGTGAGATCAAAGAAGAATACAAAGACTCACTCCTTCAGGAAGATGTGATCAATGATATTTCCAAGTTGTTTGAATATCAGAAATCCATCAAATTCCCGTGTTAAGTTCTGCAAGATTTAATTAAAAAATTAGATGATAAATGAGTGGAGATCATGGATGCCCTCAATGATATCTCAGAAGAATTTGATGTTGCTAATTAATTTTTTTAAAAAGAAAACATCGATGTTATTCCTAAAGATGAAATTAAGGAAAATTTCAAGGACTTGGTGAAGTGTGATGAGGAGGTTACCAGAATATTCAATAGTGATTCTATACAAAAAATGGTTTTGTTCTAAAATTTCATAGGAAAGATAAATAAAGTTGTTATAAAACTTAGAAAACTTCCAACTAGGATCATGAGGGAGATTGAGACAATAGATGTAATGAATCACCATGCATGTGGGCTTGGAGATGAAGAAATTTAGGGGATCATCAAGTGCTTCATTGAGTATACACATTGAATGGCTACATCGAAAGAAGGACAACAAGAACCTGCAAAAGGGGAAAGCATTACAGAACTAGGACAAGGTTGAGTGGCCATGGAAAGGGAAGATCAAAGCTCTGGATTGGTCAAAGTTGCAAGGTTGACTGATTCAAACCATGCAAACAACTTAGTATTTTCATGGGAGTTTATTCCCTTGATTTAATGACATTTATATTTTTAGTAAATGTTATTTAAGGACCCAGTTGTAATGGATCAACCAAATAACATATAAATAGTTGAGTGCAAGGAGTATTAGAGAGGACATAACAATATAGATCATTTTTGGGTGAAGTTTCTCTTCAATCTTGGAAGAGTGTTTCAAATATTTCTAAAACCTTTTAATTATATTCAGAGTTATACCTTACCATTGGAATCTAATTTATTGTGTTTGATGGTTAATCAATGCTTAATTTGTGAATTTATGGTTCCTTAGTTTGAGTGGTTAGCTTACCTTTATTTCTCATTATCTATTTCATGTTGTGAGGGAGTAATGTGATTATCTTTTATGATAGTTTTGAAAATCTTATTTTCCTTTTGTTGTTAAAGTTGTATTATCATTATTCCTAGTTGTTGAAATAGATATTTGACATGTGCATGTGTTCTTTCCTCATGATAAATTAACTGTGTGTTGATTCAAATTTGATCATTCATTTATGTATACTTAAGATTAATGAAGGAACGTACGCCCCTAGTTTGTGGTATTTTTTACCCTTTCCAAATTGAAATAGGTGAAGGGGGTCAACTATGCAAGCGTCCTACCCACATTAACCCTTCTAGATCTTAGACATCCCTTTATTTGTGCATCACTGTTCTTAGTATAGTTTCATTTCTGCAAAATCTCTTTCCCTTAAACTCATGAATATTTTAGCCTAGGATAAGATAGTCATTTTATTACACTAGGAGTAGTACAATACTTAGTTTAGGAAGTGGAAGTCAGCCTTCTCTGGAGGTTCATCTCAAGCCCAAGTCCCACAGCTTGAGAGGTTATCTAATGTGTCCCAATCCCACTGAACTTCCTAACAACATTGTTATCATTTGGGGGGTGCAGTGATTTCGTGAAAACACTAATACTTAAGAAGTTCAGAAGGATATTCAAATGAATGAGAACTTCCCATTAACTGGGAGAAAAAAAACTCCCACTTAGGTGATTACAACAATCTCGCAAATTTATTATTGTTATTATTAGTTTAATTTCAGAGACTCAAGTGTTTAATGCTTAAGTTTCACTAACTGGTTGTCATGTTACCATGTTTTCCTAGGGTCCAAACATTGAACCCACTTATTCCACGAACAAACCCAAAGGTAAAAACCAAGAATTAATTAAAAAAACCGTGGAATAATTATTTGTTTGTTTAAAAATGTTTGTATAAGGTAACCACCAATTAGATTTAAATATTTCATGATTAATAAATTCCACATAGTCGTAAGGTTTTCATGAATAAATTAACAATTAATTAATATTATTTTATTCCAATCATTTTGGTTTTAAATCCGCTTCTCAGATTTCCATTATTTCACCTGATTTAAAATATAATCTGGGTCAATACTTCTTGAGGTTACTTAGTTCTTACTTCACACAACAACTTAATAACAAAGCCCCACATAAGGTCATCTAACTATACATTTTAAATTCCTATAATTAACCCTTGTCAAATGTTATCTATGTTACCCATTTCAGAATTAATGAATTTATCCTTATAATTATAATGTGTTTTATTTACTTAATAATCTATGCCCAACGTCTCAACTTACCCTAATTATTAAGTGGCCCCCTTTCAACCCATTATCAATACCTTTTTAATAAGTTTCCATTCCCAAAAAAAATCACATCACGTAAAGTTGTAGGGTGAAATATCATCCATTAGATTAAGTCATTTTGGGCGCTTGGATTACAAATTTCCTAAGAATCCCTATGAGGTCTTCTTATTCTTCCTTTTAAAATAAACTCATTCATTTGCTCCATTTTGTTTTGCAGGTTTTGAGAGCATAGAGGCCATGGAAGGTTCCTCATTGTTCTTTGATGGATACACACATTTGGAGAGTTATTTTCCATACCTCTCCTATGGGTATGGGCATTTTTGCCCCATTTTATTTCATGTTACAAATGAGATATATTCAATGGTGTAGGATTTGAGTATATATGTATATATATATATATATATATATATATATTCACACACACACACATGTAATAACATTTTTTGTAAATATTTTTAGATAAACCTGAATTTAAATACACTTGATTTAGGTTAAGGCAGTTTGATTATATTATATATATATATATATATATATATATATATATATATATATATATATATATATATATATATATATATATATATATATAGTGTTAGTGTGTGTGTGTGTGTGTGTGTGTGTGTGTGTGTGTGTGTGTGTGTGTGAATAACAAGGTATAATAGTTTACACATAGCGCAGGAAATTATATAGTCATAGCATGTTAGGTAGATTGATTGTAGTGGGGGGTGCGGGGGAGGGGGTGCTGCCCCAACCCATACTTATTTAATATTAAAATAAAAGTGCTACAGTGGGGTGGTGCCCCAGCCCACTATGGTTTAAATTAAATAAATTTCAAACATAGGCCATCCAGCCTAATGGGAATTCATCCCTTTTTTTAATTTAATTATATATATACATATCATATAATATAATTATTTTATTTAATATATATTTATAATTATAGTTGTATAGTTTTGTTCTTCTCATATTTAAACAATGACTCAAATTCATTTATATAGGTAAATATAAGACAAGTAATTACAACTTTCTATCTATTCATCTATGTGGAATAGTAGGGAGCTAACAACTTTTTTTATCCAACCCAGTAAAATTATTATAAAGGATATATTCATTGTTTAAAATACAAAATATTTTTTTTTAAATTTTTTTTTAACATTGTGTTATATTTGACTACGATTTCAACATCCCAACATACTAACTTTTACAATAAAACTAGAAGGCTTTTCTTTTCAACCACAATACATTGAATTTCATAGAGAGAAGGAATTTAACTATTTTCTTTTCTATTCACAATAAAAAGAACATCCATTTCAAAGGAAACATGTATACTTCAATATATCTTTCCAATACAATAGGACTATTTTACAAGATGAAAGCACAAGAAATAATTGATAGATTTCAGATTTGGAGGAATACATTTTCAAATAAATACAAATCTAAAATTACTCCTTTCAATAACTTCGAATACATAACTTGACAATAACATTTACTGAAAAAAATCTTTAAAATGCAAGAGTATACAAGCCTTCCACTTACGTGGAAACAAAATGGAAAAACTTACAAGAATAAGTTTTTTTTTTTCTTTGATATTCTTCAACACAATACTCTCCAATGTAATAAATTGAGCTCCTCCATTTCTACAAAATCAAATCACACAACAAAAAGAGGGGATTAGGTAATGCTATCAACTCAACCTATAATCCAATTGGAAGGAGCAGTCATCCTCCTCATTGGCACCCGAGCCCCAACAATGAACCAATAGGAGGTATTAAGCAACTATGGAAAATTTTACATGGCTTCAAAAAATATCATTCATACAAACTTTCAACACAGTAAGAAAAATACAAAATCACAAAAGACATCAAATTTTCCCAAGCACAAAGGCTTGAACTCCAAGCCAAGGGAGAGAAGAAACATGGGGAATCACTTATACCTCCTAATGGGATTAGGTTCACACCTTAAAATCCTCCAAATATCCCAAATAACATACCAAAAAGACTCTTATGCCTCCGTCAAGTTCTCTTATGTCACCATAAAAACTCTTATGCTTCCCTCAAGTTCTCTTATGAATCCCTCAACACTTTTATGCCTCCCTTAAACTCTTATCCCTCCCTCATTAAACGTAATAAGATAAATAAGAAATATTTCTTACTATCAAAAGGTGGGACACCCTACCTAAAACTCCCTCAAAATGCATAACATAGAATTTTATCGCTCCATCAATAGATCCCCATTTTCTTTCTCTTAAACAACCTGAAGGCCATTCTATTCCCCAAACCAAAACACAACATTCATAAATTTACAACCATTTCCACAACAAATAAAAAAAAATGCGTCAGTGGGATTCATACCTTGCCATTGCAAGAAACCTCCAATCCACAAGCACAATGGCTCCAAGATTTTCCAATTCCAATACATAAACAAAACCATCTCCCAAGCTTACCACAATAACTACAAAATAAGCTCCATTAAAATTGCATGACTGAAAAATAAAAAGAGGTAAACCAAAAAACCTTCAAAACAACACACATAAATAGAAAAGTGAGGAGAGAGTGGTTATGTGGCTCTATGTACGATGCCACATCACTTTTCCTCCACTCAACATCACATGGTAAAACAAAAAATAAAAAATATAACAACTTAGTGGGTGAGAAAATGACAAGTTCTCCTGCCACATAAAAACTATTAACCATACACCAAAGGACAAAATAAAATCTCATGTAATAAAGGGCAATAAATATCACCTTTTACCTTAAAAATCACATAATGTGGCCTTATTTTGACCCCTCACCCCATAGGTAAAGGTTTTAGGTGAATTTAATATGAGTGAGACAAGCTTAACTTGTTGCACAAGCCTCCAAAAATGGCCTTTATGCCAAAATCCGAGTTTGACATGCAATGTCGAGTACAAAACACTAAAACCAGTAAAATCCTATTCAAATCCACAATAAAATCAAGGATAACTAACGAAATATTAATACCCCTTGGTCACATCCCAAGTTACTTTAATTAATCTGATTAATCAACTTATATAAGGGCACATTAACTAACAATATTAAAGTAGGACACATTACAATGATAAATCAAAAACTCACAAACGAATCAAAATGAAAAGAGAAACAACACATCTACCCATGGTAACATTTTTTTCCATCCCCCCAACGGGAACCTCCTCAAAAAAGATCAATAACATAACAACATACAATACACAAGTTTCCAAGGTGACACGTTGCTAATACCCAAAATTATTTCATTGATTTTATCCTATCCCCTTTTGTTTTTGTGTTATAATTTCCTGAAAAAATCAAAACAATACCTCTTCGGCCTTGTGGCTAAATTTAATACATCAACAATAAAATACATGCACATCCACCAATAAACATCATCATAACATGAAATCATCATCAAAGCTAAGAAACACTATCATTAAATTACAATTTCCTAAACATTTCAATTCTATCATTTCATCAATATCATTAAGATCACAAGATTAGTTCAAACACATAAACATAGTCAATACGATGAGAATTTATAATGTCAATATGTATATAAGCTAACAAAACATCATCATCATCAATACAAAATGTTTATCCATGCCTCAAATTTATACTATGAGTCACCACATATGTGTAAGAAAAATATCTATAACGTCTATCAAAATACTAATAAAATATCATAATGTCCACCTATAAAAGTCTACCGATCAAATATGATTAAAAATTTAATGTATCTAGTCCATTGTAAGAAAAATCATAGTAGGATAAATGTTGAAGAAGAATGGGAACTACACTTATCAATATCTCCCCTTAGGGTCATCTACTGTAAGGTTCACAACATAACACGTAACTACATCATTAAAACAATGGTTATTCACACACATTAACCATAGCATCTTATGCATGGTATATATAAAGGGTATAGAAAAATCGTTACTTTCATAGGTTACAATACATCACGTTTCCACATAATGAACCAAAAGTGAAAATACTATACAATACGGGTCATACATTGACCATATGCCCCAAAATCATGACATGAACCATCGCGTATAACACCAATTACACGCAAGATGAAAATAGTGACTAACATTACAACATATCGTCAATTGTAATACAAAATGGCGACACACACGATTCATCATTACATGGTAGAGACATCACAATACAATCCAATTCACTATACACTAATTTTGTCATGTAACAAATAATCACACCTACATATCACAGAATAAAAAGATAATCCAACACTCCGCAACCCACAATAATATTATTTTCACACATAAAAAGGTGGCATATCACACGTGAACTCCTCATTGAATCCACGAAAAGGATAGAGAATAATCTCATCACAAGCACATCAACAACATAAAAAATATGCACTAAGTGAGATTCATAACATGTACGTTCATAATATCACAATTACAATGTTGGTCACATAACAACATACATCACATTAATCTTCCAATCTCCACCACCACCATGCAAAATAATCACAACTCTAATCCATACCAAAGGTTTGAGAGCATGAACCTTCGATCTAATACCAAGTGTAATGCCGACATTTTACACACACAATAACAACAGTAAACATACCAGAATAATTTTTTTTCTTACATTGTAGTTTACACAACACTACGGGAGATCACTTGGGACAATGCACAACACATGGTATATTTTCACAAATACTAACCCAAATAGATAACTCAAAAAGAAGTGATGCACAACAAACCACTCCCCCTTTTTTCCTAAATGAAAAGGCAAAACACAATGAATAAAATACAGTATAACTGATAGACAAGGTCTTCCCACGACTTGATATATTTAGAATTACACATTTATTAAAATCATGTTTCAATATTTATCTTAAGTTCTAAAAAGGATCATAATATGTAAATCATATAATCATTTTCCTTTTCTATATTTCCTTTATACTATTTAACATTTAACTTACGATGTATCTATTTGAATACGTATCGTGAACATTATTTCAATTTCTTGTTTAATTTCCTCAATCGTTAATAGGGTATTTATTTACACACAAGGCTATTTACATACTCACAAGGATACTAAGTATCATTCCTAGGATTCACTCCTAAGCGCATGCATCTTGATCTTATATCATACCTCTGTTACCCAACAAAATAAGTGTAAGTCCAGAGGATGTGAAGTTCACTTGTTTTTTTTATGGATTTAGGGTCCAATGTCTTTCATTCATTTATAAATTTATAATTGAGTTAGTACATAGTCTGAATTAAATGAATTAGGTTTTTTATCCATAACAAGAGTCTTTAATCACATTAAAAGGAAGGTCATGGTTTACTTTACTTGTGGACTAGCATCTCACAATTACACTTCCAAAGGCCAAATGTAAATTATAATTTTACTCTAGATATGCTCCAAGAATTAGTTAAAGATTCGAAGGCTCTTTAAATGGAAACATACTCCGTTATTTTTGTTTCTAGATTTGGTTTCCTGAGTATTGTTTTATGTCCAACATAAGAGGGATTTTGTTAATTAGGTTTATATGATTTTTTTAATGAATTGTGTAGCTCATTTTCTAACAAGGCATTTGTACCCTCACGAGACTTCTAGTCCCTGTCTTATGGGATTTTTCTCAAGAACATAGTCACATAGTTTCACATCATACATACAATAAATAATAGGAAAAATGGGAGAGCAAGATGGAGTAGTCAATTGTTTAAAGGGTTAAGGTTTGCATCAGATTTTACACAACATGGATCCATTTTCTCACCGCATGGTGGTTTAAGCATGTTATATGAGTGATATAGTTTTAACCTTTTTCCAAGCACATCATCTTACAATTAATTTTTCACCAACTAATCAAAAACTTAGATGTTGTTAAGTTTCACCATTAAGTCTTAGTATTGCATCATAGAACCTAGATGACAATTGAGATTGGGTATCGAGTTAATTTATAATCCCTACTCTTAAGGGTGACTTTCAATGGTGGTTGGTGATATTTTCCACATAACACTCTTCACTCTACACATGTTCCTGAACAAGAGGGTTTTAAACTATGTTTAATGTTGGTTTCCTATGGTGCCCTACCATGGGAGAACACTTTATCCTTACTACACACCCAACTATAAATCCTATGATGGACCTATTTCCACCAGAACGAAGTTCAACCATGTCATTCCTAATTGTTAGGTTGACGATAATGTTGCTAAGCATGCAGGCTAGGATGGGAATCTCAAATTGATCTCTATCTACTTAACTAGGAGGTGTCATCGAGTGTAAATATTTAAGTTTATCCTAAGTTTTTTGTTTCCTATGCTAAAAATAATCACACAGGAAGAATAGTTATGCACAAATTTTATACTAGGGTTGACTTTTTCATTTAGATTTCTTTTTAAATTTTCAATGTAAGGAACACATCACACCAATTAATTGATCATCAATTTCACAATGGAATTGCATTATAAGATATTAAATCCAATTTCATTTAACACATATATTCAATCCCTTTTTTTCAACATATATATCTGAAATCACAAAGACACCTATGGTTAAATGCACATTTCCCAAAGCATCCCTATAACTAGCATCTCATACATACTACCAAACTCCAATAATAAGTCTTTCAATACATTACAAAAATTTGGTTCAAGCTTTACAATTACATTGTTCCAAATTGAAATTACAATAATACACAACGAATTACAACCATGCCATTTTTCCATCTTACTTGCATCCTGCAAAAGCATGTGAGCATGACATCAATGATAAATCACTGGCATGGCATCCACCTAAATATAACATAATTAACATTATTGGTTTTCCACTTACATTATGATAGAAGTACAAATGCAACCAGAGAGGGTAAGGGGCATATATTCATTTCATTTCATTCCTTAACTAAGGGAGGAGAGAGAAAAATATAGGGAAGAGAGATAAACACTATTTTTCCAAAAGTCAAATTTCACACCAAAAGTCCCATGATAGGGTTTCAAACAGTTATTTACAAGTGTTTATAAGTTTCTACAATGGTTTTCTAACTTGACTAGGGTCCTACAACTTTCTTTTACATTTTCCTCTTGGTTGCAAAGACTCCCAATTTTGGCTCAAAGGCTTAGGATGTGCATTTATAAACTACCTTCCAATAATAAAATTCACGAAGATTGAATTTGTACATGTCCACCTATATACCAAGAATCCACAAGGACTGAATGGATTCAGAACTCGAAAACAATGTACAATTGGTGAATGGTTTTCCGGACCAACCAGTCGTATTCGGCCAAGTTTGACCTAGTCAAATACATACAGAGGCCTACGAAACCCATTTGTCAAATGATCCAGGAATGTGATTTTCCCAAAGCAAAGGTTCAATGGAATTGTCTAGTAAAAATACTAGGGATTTGCAAAGGTGGAAAAACATCTCATTGATCAAGGCCTACACAACGAGCCGATACGAAACCCAAATTTTCAATTTTTAACATATTCTTAAAACTGCCGAACGGGGTAACAGGGCTTCTTGAGGAGCGCCAGAGAGACTAAAAATTGTTGATTGGGGTCAATCTAAGACTTTATGTCACTCTCCTCATAACAAGGAGCACATATAATGCTTGACACCTCTTTTTCGGGGTTCCGAAGCTGGCTTTGTGAGTCTCTAAAAATCATGATTTACTGGTTTAACAAGGAAACGATCGACATCTTTACAAGGAATTTTCAATAAAAAGGGTGTTTTAGTAACATAGTTTGGTTATGAAGTTTGTTAGATCATCTCAAAATGAGGGTTTAAGTCCATTGTTGACTACCAAGGGATTATTTGGATTGCGCAAGTTACAATATGATGTTTTATTGTTTTGCAAATAGGTCTATTTAAAACAATCAAATGTATGATAATCCTAGGGTTTATAATTTTATTTCGTTGCAAATGAAAAACTAAAATATGAGAATTTTAAAAGATAAGGAGAGATGAACCACACTTGGAATTGATTGAGGAAGAGGTAGAGAGTGTCCTTAAGGCATCCATACCACAAACACGATATTTACAAATGCGTACCACTAGAGGAATTTCATCTCATAGTTCACATGTCTCTTCCATACTCCTGTAATTTTCATATTCGATGAGGGGACACCAAGTTCAGTCATTTAGTCAAACAGTTTGCAAGATTCACTTAAATTTACAAAGCTTTCTCAGCAGATCCACCTTTTTAGAAAGTGTTAATGGTTGTCCATATCCAACGATCATTTTTGTCCACAACAAACACCAAGCAACAAATCCACATAACCACCACATGCTTCATTGATGTGTCGTGATTGTGTTTAGTAGCCGGTGTGGCAAAGAATTTCCAAAATGCACTCAAAATGATTAAATTTAGGCAAGGCCCTATAAGAGGAGTTCATGCCATCATATTAGTTAGAACCCTCCTCCGCTGAACATTTATGATTGTGTACTAATAAAATGAAAATGAATCCTACATGGTCGAGTATGTTCTATGCTTCCACATTTTGTGGAGATCCTACAATCATCGCCTTATATAAACCCACGTTTTTGAGGTATTTTGTCAAATTGCTCACCGTCCCTTGCTCACTGTTCCACATTTTGGGCACGAGTAGGGAATGTATTGAGAACGTTGGGGAAAATGTTTCCACACCAGTCAATCATATTTTCTTGTAGTTTCTAAGGCTTTTCCACCAATCCATTTGTGCATAAGTTGGAATCATTACAGTTTACGTTGCCATATTTATTTCCGACATTTTCTCAAACAATTCACATGGATTTCTAGATGAACATAGCAACTACAACATCAGACAAAAAAATACCCTTTATGTCATGTTTTTTGGATGCCCTTTTTCTGTTTTGAAGTGTCTCCTTGATTTGAAATCTTCCTCTGAAAAGTCCTTGATAAGCACCTTCTTGGTAAACAACCATCATGTCCATCAACTCTAATCCTACACGTTGATGGTGTGTCCTGAGAAAATTTTTGTAATTGTTGTGAATTTCTTCCACACGTACAAGTGATTTACAAAAAAAATTCATAAAACTCTTCTTCCCTTAAAGCGTTGACCTCATCTAGGGAAAGTTGATATTCATGAAGAAAGCAAGATACAATCTCTTGACGCTTTGTGGTGATCTCAAGCTCTTTCTTGAGCCTCTCTGTAGTCATACCGATATCTCCGTTAGAACCACTACAGCTGTTCAATGTTTTGGCAATCTTTTCATTGCATTCAACCAAACCAGCAACTTACTGATCAACCATGTCCAAAGCCTTCTGGGCGGATTCTGACGCAGCGAGGAATTCTTCATTGAAGGAGAGGGATATCTTTTCAATTGTGGATCTAAGGTTTCTTCTCTCCTGTCACGTATTATTGTCATCGATGGATGACAATGTGTTGAGAGAAGCCAGCCGATGAGGAGAATCTGTACGTGATTCCAGAACTTTCTCCAGCTTGGGAGATAATCCTGGTGTCAATGTTACCGCCATGATTCGAACCCTATCGACCTCCTTCGATTCAATCGTCTCTCTTTTTAATTACCAAATTTCCTAAACTAGTAACTATCTAATAACTTATAAAATTTACAATGTTGACTTGGGTCTTAGCATGATTAATGTCTTTGGATCTCAGATTAAGTTCTTGAATTATCATACAAGGGAAAAGACGGGCGTCACGATTTTCAGACGCCCATGTGCTTGATGGGATTCCCATTCCCACGCTTTTCCTCCTTCCACATAACACCGCCTAATAAAACCCACCATCTTCCACCAATCCTCTTTAAATTTTACCTACACCTCCTTAACCACCTTCCACCGCTATTCCCCATTCTTTTACTTTTATCTCCTTTTTATTTTTATTTTTTATTTATTTTTATACAGGGCACCAAAACTACTATATTGCATTTTCTCCATTGTTTTACTTTGGCCATTTTAAGCTCAAATTGCTCTCATATAAATAATGGAGTATTAATCTATAAATTTTTCTTATAGACGTGTATAACCAGTTACTAGAGGGATTCAATTATCGATGAATTTTTTGCATCCCATACTTTTTTGCACATACTTGAGCTTCAAATTGAAAAGGGGGGCTTCAAAATGCTCTATGAAGTAAGCATTGTGGTTGGGTTTAGAACTTGAAACCTATTTGAGTTTCCCTATTTTTTCTTATTTTTGCACCTTTAAGCACAAATTGCATTCAAGTGAGTAATGCGATTGAGATTGAGACGATAAACCTGGTCAAAAATAACATATAACGTTTGAGTAGGAATAATTTGAGCCATGGGATTCATGTGGGACATGCATGTATTTAATTGCCACCTTTTTCATTTCAAAATTTCTATTCATGACTTCACCTTATCTAACAAATTACATGTCGTCCACTGAAAAATATTGACGTCAAAAAATATAAATTAAATAAATAGTGAATCTCATTGTATGGTTGTCATCGTGTTGTCACGATAGGACAATCCCTAACACACGATTCATAAGTTTCATTCAAATATGGTTGGTGGCACATCTCTTCTTTTGCCAGTTGCTTGAGCTTAAAATTGAAAAGGGGCTTCACAAAGTGCTGGAAAGTGGAATCATTATATAAGGGTTCCGATCCTTGAACTTTTTTGATTTCGCACCCGCGCTATTAGCTCAAGCGAGTTGGAGATGATCATATGGATAAAAATTAGAAGATGTTATTTTTACAAGAACAATCTGAGCCATTGAATAAGTGTTGGACATGTAGCTATTTAATTCCCTCCTTTTATTTGTAACTTTCCATTCATGTCTTCACCCTAACTAACTAGTTAAACATTGTCCAATGGAAATCCTTGATGTCAATGGTCATTAATGGATGATGCCTTGAAGATTGTCAATGATGGAGACCCTAATGGTTACCCTAATAGCTATAGAGAACCCCTAATTTAAAATTTCCATGAAATTACTACCTTGGGAGGGTAGGTATACCCAACATATCCTTATCTTTTAAGTTTCTTGCGGTTCGTGCAAGTGACTTCCCCTTACATATATGTTTGTTTAAACTACCTAATAAACCTAAGAAATAAAATGCAAAATGAAAATATTAACAGATTGGCACTACTAATCGACCACTTATTACTTCTGAGATATCTCCAAAATATGATGCCTCGACACGTTTCATAACGTACACCCTTT
Source organism: Taxus chinensis (assembly GCA_019776745.2). Taxonomy (NCBI): domain Eukaryota; kingdom Viridiplantae; phylum Streptophyta; class Pinopsida; order Cupressales; family Taxaceae; genus Taxus; species Taxus chinensis. The sequence continues at coordinate 777,428,276 of CM034148.1, read as the reverse complement.
TTCCTTCAAATGAGTGTGAAACATGACATGTGGTTCAATGAGAGTAGAGTTTTGAATTGATTCCCCTTTGCACTTTCCTTACTCTTTGACATCTGTTGGGCCTCAAACCCTTTGTTCAATGCCTTTTTTCATCTCCCAATGTTTCACTCCATTCACATTAATATATTTGATGCATTTGCTTTGGTGTTTCCATCGTACATTTCACACACGATATCTAGTAATTTAATATTTTATTTAAATAATGTTGTGGATAATAAAACACACATTCAAGTGTTGTTATGAATAGTTTGCAACTAGGAGTTAGAATGCGGTCATTGTTGTGTCAAATTAGTTATATTATCTAATTACTTGTTCAGATAAGTAGGTAGTTTCAGTTATCTCTATCTATTATAGACTATGAACATAAGTTGTAACTTTCTATAACACAATTTTTAAATGCATGTACACATTCCATGACTTTCCCTAGTCAAATGATCATTTGTGATCTTTGCATATAATTTCTTGTTTCTAACAACCTTTCAAACATTACCCAAACTTTTCTAAAATAAGATTTCAGGAACATATAAGAACATCCATGTAAGTATAGTGGAAAATATATTTCTTCTTCCTACAGACCCATTACATATTTGTAATGGAAATAAATCACATCATCTCAATAACACTTTCCTCACACCGAACACTTGGTGTATGAATAACGTACACTCAATTTAAAAAATGTATTCTTTATAATGGTAGGTACTGCAGCTACCACACAACTCTTGTTAATTTGTTATCTTTTTTGGTGTATTAGACATCGGTATAACCAAGCTAATTACATATTAATACAATTGTTAGAAAAAGTTTAATTTTTCCCCAAGAAAAGCAAAAAGAAATTTTCTTTTTACATGCTTTTACTTTTGAGTTTAGTTTTAGTTGTTCTTAAGTTTAGGAAAAGCTATTAAATAAAATAAATCAAAAGCTTTGTATTGCACAAAAGCATGTGCTTGTTAGCTCTATTTTTATGAGTTGAGTGTTTTATTATTAGATGAAGCCATCTATTTATTAGAGGCAATTATAATTGTTTTGACATATCAAACACATTTAGAGAGATAGTATTGAGCTAAATCTCTGTAACTAGAAGAATAAATATATGCACAGAAGTGCTAATATGAGTTTGCAATAATAAGTTTTATTCATAATTCTTTATTTTATTTATGTTAGTTATTTTAAGTGCCTAATTTCTACAAATAGGTATCAGAGCCTGGAATTTTTTAACAAGTTTCTAATTGAAAAAAGTTTATGGCTTCTATATCCGATCTACAGACACCAAAATTTACAGGAAAGAATTACAATTATTGGTCATTAACCATGAAGGCACTATTCATATCGTAGGATGTGTGGGAAATCATAGAGAATGGGTACAAAAAACCTGTATATGTAGCAACATATAACACACTCGCATATGAAGAGAAAGACACTTTGAAGGAATTAAGAAAGATAGATGGAAAAGCTATTTTCTTCATTCATCAAGCCATGCATGAACTACTGAGAGTGGAAACTTACAATAAAGAACAAATTGCGTGGGAGACTCTCCAAGTTGCGTATCAAGGTAAAGAGAAAGTACAAACTGCCAAGATACAATTACTTCATAGAGATTTTGAAAATATGTTAATGAAAGATTCATATTCTGTAGAATCGTTCTTTACTTTAGTAGTTGGTTTAGTCAATCAAATAAAATCACATGGTGAAACTATTGAGGACAGAAGGATTGTTGAAAACTTGCTTAGAAGTTTGTCTGCAAAATTTGATCCTTTGGTAGTTGTTATTGAAGAAACTAAGGATCGAAGTCAGTTTTTAACTGATGAGTTGTATGAATCACTAATAAATCAAGAAAAAAGGTTGAACATATTAGATGCATTTGTAGATCAAGGTTTTTCGTCTTAGGTATCATGAAATCATGGAAGAGGAATATGAAATCTCATCCCTAAAGGAAGAGGAATAGGTTCATCTAGACGACGTAGTAGTGGTCCATAAAACTCAATTGGAAGAGGACATAGTCAAGAGCACAATCATAATCATTTTTCAAGTCAGAGATAGGATAAATCACATGTGCAATGTCACTATTGCAAGAGATATGGGTATTATGCTTTTGAATGTAGGAAAAAGAACTATGATCAGAACAAGCAAAATCAAAACCAGGATGGGAGCTCTAATTCAAGCTCCATGTTTATTTCATGCACAAATATTTCTGAAGCATCGCCTATTGAGTGTAATTTATCCCAAGAAAGTCCTAGTTATGTATGGTATTTGGATTCTAGTTGCAGTAATCACATGTTAGGTAACTTGGATTTATTTATAATTTTGATGAGTAAGTCAAGTCATAAGTTACCCTTGGGAATAATAGTACAGTGACTGTAAAAGGTAAAGGAACAATCAACATTCTAACAAAAAAGGGGGAGAAACAGATTATGTAGGATTTTTATAATGTTACAAGTTTGAAGCACAATCTTATGAGCATTGGTATATTGGTAAAAAAGGGATAAAACTTTTACATTGAATACAATGAATGTGTGATCATGGATAAAGATCCAAAGACCCAAATGATTGCTAAAGTGAAGATGAAAAGAAACAAAATGTTTCCTTTTAAGATTATACCAGCTACATCCAGAGCTCATACTATAGATCATTCTAGAGCTAAGCGTACTGAATAAGTTTTTCAGTCAGTTGAAAAAGATGAATCATGTCTATGGCATCTCAGTTTTGGTCATTTAAATTTTGGTGGTTTGAGTTTATTACACAGAAAAAATGGTGAAATTTTTACCTTTGATTCTGAAACTAGATAGAGTTTGTGAAGGTTGTTTTTTGGGGAAACAACAAAAAGAGTCCTTCTTAGTTGGAAAAACAAAAAGAACAACTGCACCACTTGAAATTGTTCACTTAGATTTTTGTGGACTAATGCAAGCACCTTATATTGGAGGTCTCTCATACTTTACGAAATTCATTGATGACTATGCAAGGAAGACATGGGTGTACTTTTTGAGACACAAATAAGATGATTTTGATATATTTCAGCAGTTCAAGTCTTTAGTGGAAAAACAAAGTGGGTACTACATCAAAGTTCTAAGGAAATATAGAGGAGGTGAGAATGTTTCCAATTCTTTTCTAAATTTTTGCAAATATCATGGTATACACAAGAATTTTAGTTTCAGGTATACACCACAATAGAACGATGTGGCAGAGAGAAAGAATATAACCATCATGGAGATGGAGAGAAGTATGATGAAGGAAAAGCATATTTCAAATGAGTATTGATTAGAAGCATTAACAACTATTATTTACATCACAAACAAGTGTCCAAATTTTTTTTTTCGAAACGTGGTTCCTCAACAAGCTTGGACTAAGAGGAAACACAGTGTTTCACATATTAGAAATTTTTGTTGTGTGGCATACGCACATGTTCCTGATGAGCTAAGAAAGAAGTTATAAAAAGGATAAAAGTACATATTTGTTAGATATTCACATAATACAAAAGCTTACAAGTTGTTCAATCCAGTTACTAAAAAATTCATAACCTACAGAGATGTAATTTTTTTTTAAAAACAGGTATGGGATGGAATTATTGAGAAAATAGTTACAGTAGTAGTTGTTATTCCTCGTGATGATATGTTAGATTAAATAATGGATCAGCAAGGTACCGTATCTTCTTTGAATCCTGGACATGCACCAAAAGTTGAAGCACAAGGTATACCTCCATCTACATCTAGGAGATCTCCAAGATTTTAGGCATCTTGAACCATCCACTAGAAACCACAAATAACACTAGAAGCTACTTCATCAGTACAAAAAATTCCATCATCAAATAGCCCTTTATAGTGGAAAACAAGGACTCTTAGTGAGATTTATAATGTTGATACAACTAATGGTTTTTCAATTTTTGCATTGTTTTCTCAAGTTGGAGATCCAGTTTACTTTGAAGAGGCTATAAACAATGAAGTTTGGATACAAGCCATGGATGATGAGATATATGCCATAGAGAAGAATCAGACATGGGAATTGGTAGACGTTCTAGAAGGAAGGACGTGATAGGAGTGAAGTGTGTCTATAAGACCATAAATATTGTTGATGGTAAAGTACAAAAAAATTAAGAAAGGTTGGTTTCCAAAGGTTTTTCACAACAATATCGAGAAGATTACAACGAGAAATTTGCACCCATAACACATTTGGATACGGTAAGAATGGTTTAAGCAATTGGAGCTAAAAAATGGCCTATTTATTAGATGGATATAAAATTAGCATTCTTGAATGGTTTTATTGAAGAAGAAGTTTATGTGAATCAGCCAAAAGGTAATGAGATTGAAGTTCATGAAGGAAAGGTATACATGTTGAAAAAAGTGCTCTATGGTCTCAAAAATGTACCTAGAGCTTGGTACAACAAGATTAATTCTTATTTGATATAGAACGATTTTAGTAGGACTAGCAGTGAGCCTAATTTATACATCAAGATTAATGAGAAAGGTAAAAATTTTATTATTTTTTTATACATGGATGATTTAATGATCACAGCAAATCTATCCACATGTTCATTAAAATAAGCTATGATGAGAGAATTTGAGATGATAGATCTAGGCCTCATGCACTATTTTTTTGGCATAGAAGTTCAACAATCATAAGCTAGAGTTTTTGTTTCACAAGAAAGGTATGCTAATGATTTTTTGAAGAGATTTAACATGTTGATTTATAACCCAATGCCAACACCTATTGCAGTATGTTTGAAGTTAAGAAAAGATGATAGTGGATCATTTGTTGATCCAAATTTTTTCAAAAGACTAGTTCGAACTCTCATGTATTTGATGGCCACAAGGCCGGAGCTTATGTATGGTGTGAGCATCATGTCAAGGTTCATGGAATCTCCAAAAGATTCACATTGGAAAGATGGAAAAAGGATTTTGAGGTATGTATGTGGAACTAAGAATCATTGAATGTTGTATTCAACGTCAGATGAGTTCAAAGTCATTGGTTACATAGAAAATTACAATGCCAAAAGTATTGATGACAGAAAGAGCACATCCGACTATGATTTTAACTTAGGAACATGTGTAGTTTCATGGCCTTCTAAGAAGCATCCCATAGTCACAGTATCTTGAACAGAAGTAGAGTATGTAGCAGCAACTGGAGAACTATATCAAGTTGTTTGGATCAGAAGAGTGTTGAAAGATTTGAGGCAGAACCAAGAGGATGCTACACATATATTTTGTGACAACAATTCAGCAATAGAATTGTCAAAAATTCATGTTTTTCACAAGATGAGAAAGCAAATTGACACAAGGTATAACTTCATAAAGGAGTTGGTTAACAACAAGTAACTTCGTTTTGAATTTTATAGATATGAAGGTCAGTTTGTAGATATATTTTAAAAAAAAATCGGAAATGAATTTTTTGAGTATTTGAGAACTTGTTTAGGAGTTTTTGATCGAGGATATGTCAGATTTGGAAGTGCACACTCAGCTCCAGAAAAATAAAAGCTTGAAGGTAAAAATTAATGGCAAGTGTTAGAAAAAGTTTAATTTTCCCCCAAGAAAAGTATAAAGTAGTTTTCTTTTAACATGATTTTACTTTTGAGTTTAGTTTTAGTTGTTCTTAAGTTTAGGAAAATCTATTAAAGAAAATAAATCAAAACCTTTTTATTTCACAAAAGCATGTGCTTTTTAGCTCTATTTTTATGAGTTGAGTGTTTTATTGTTAGATGAAACCATCTATTTATTACAGGTAATTGTAAGTGTTTTGACATATCAAACACATTCATAGAGATTGTATTGAGATGAAGATCTGGAACTAGAAGAAGAAATATATGCACAAAAGTGTTGTTTTGAGTTTGCAATAATATGTTTTATTTGCAATTCTTTACTTTATTTTTGTTAGTTGTTATTTTATGTTCCTAATTTCTACAACAATCACCCTAGATGTCATTCATAATGGTAAAGAACAAGATTGGGAGCTTCCTTTCTTCTTACAAGGATGTTAACAATCTCCAATCCAAACTAATAAGAAAATCAAATTTTATTGGTATTTTTTTTAATTTCCAAGCCTCACCCTTTCTATAAATAAGGTTATGGAATTTTAGATCCACCAAAAGAATAATCTAGTGAAAAAAAAACTTGAATGCTAGAAGTAAAGCTCGTTAATAAATTGTAGTTGGAACTTGTTATGCTGACAGGAATTTTCTAGAATAACAACCATGGTTCAATGGAATATGCATATTTGATTCTATTCCCAACTTTAAATTTACATCCATCTGACCATCACCAAGGTACTAGAAATCTTAACTTTGATGTACATTTTCCTATCACTTTGAAGCTTTTCCTTTTTCGTAATTTCTTTGAGAAGGAAATTGAAAAATCATGATATCTTGGCCATAGAGTGGATTTTGAAGACCTTATTTCCCAAATATTTTGAGCCAGGCATAGTTATCCAGATAGATAGTCATCAGTCACTAGGAAAGTGTCAGAGAATGTAATGAAATTATTAATCATAGATAAGATAAAGACATTGAAATTGTATCTAGGTGTATTTCAAATGGATGTATTTAAGATATCTGTACTATTTTATTACTCTTGTTTGTCCCCTACAAAAATGGCATATAATCAACTCAGCTGAGTTGCCTAAATCCCTCATTTGATCCCTTAGAGAGGGGAAGGGGAAATTTTCTAAGATCAAATGAGATATTCAATTTTTCAATAGAGATAAGTAGAATACGATACCGTTGATATTTCCAAGCAAAGCCTTGATATTTTAAGAAAGCATGCGATATCTATAAAAAATATACATACTAGTAGGCATAGTATGTTTTCACCAGTAATCATCACGTTTCAAAAGAAACTTGTTTTTTTTGTTCAAGTGGATAATTTGTTTGATTGATGATATTGTTCCAACTAGAAAAATAAGTACCAAGAAACTTGTCTCTAATAGACACATTACACCTTGTTTCATCTTAGAATCTTTAGGATAATTTTTTTGGTTGAGGATATTGTTCCAACCAAAATAATAAGTAGTAAGAAACATGTCTTTAATAGCTACATTAAACCTTCATTTGAGACTTTTAAGATTAGGATTCATGTTTGGTTTTGGGAATATGGATTCCACTTTCCTTTCAATATTTGGGATTATCAAAAGAATAATGATTACAATGGAGAGGTACATCATTTTTCAATGATAACATGATAATAAATTGATTATGAATAAAAAACAAAGCTTGATACTAATTTCAATTTTTAGCAACTTTTTATTCTACATTGTTATAATAGACACAGGTAAGAAACAAAACTATTTCCAAATGATGAATCATGATATTACAATTAGATACTTTTGGATAATTGTAGGAAAATAAAAAACCATAAAATTTTAATGATCCGAGTTGCTTCTGTGTTAAAATTGTTAACTGTTCTGAACAAATTAGAACATACAAATAAATAAAGTGGATGGTGTATTTAATTTAACGAAAATAGATTAATGCATATGTAAATCTACTTTACAAATAATGTACATTGTTTACATCTTAAAATACATATATTCAAAATTTAGATAGAAGAGGATTGTTTGCCACTAGAATTACATTTATCATATTGGCAAATTAATCAACAACATTCAGGGAAACCTTAGCAATATCTTATATGTCTATAAATTATGTGTCATATCTCTGATTCTTAGTAGATAAGTAATCTAATTCCTTGAGAAAGGAACTTAATGAAAAGGATTTGAGCATTCCCATATGACTACATGTAGATGGATATCCAAGTTAAAAATTGTTAGCATACGTTGAATAATTTATATTTTTAGGATTCTATATTATGTTCTATCCCTTTATCTTCTCCTTCTATTTTGTAACCTCTCCATTAATTTAGGGTAGTCTAGTTCAAATCCTTTCCTATAAATACTGTACGTGAGTTCTATGCTGAATAGAATAATATGAGATATACAATCTCTATTCTTTCTCCTTCATTTCTGCCTCACAAATTGGTATCAAAGCTTTCTTGATCTCTGATTGTGCATGTAAGAAGAATTTTAATCTTGAAAGGCATCCTGAAAGAAGATTTATAGTGGAAGGAAGCTACAATGGCCTGTAAGGTGCGTGGAGAGGAAATCTGCGCAAGAAAAGTGAAAACATTTTTTTTAAAACGTGGACATTTTTTGTTGTTTTTATTCCTGCGTATTTTTTTTTTGCTGTTCTTTTTGCGCTAAAAAAAAATCAGCTGCCTCTCTCCCCATTTACTGTTTTTTTTCATGCTACGTGGAAGATACCATACTTAGCATGAGTATTTATAAACCTGCATGAAGAAAAAAAAGGAGAAAAGACACGTGGATGCAAGGAAGGTGCGTGGAAAAGAAAAATTTTCTTTGTCTGCTGCGTAGAAAATTGAATTTCCACCTGCGTAGGAAGTTTCCTTTGTATGCTATTGTTGTCCTTCAAAACCTGCATGGAAGGAAGGAAGCATTTAATTTGTTTTTTCTTGCCTGCTGCATGGAGGAATTAAAAATTTGGAGCGGCCTGCATTTTTAGACAGTTGAGAGGAAATCTTGATAGTTTGCTACCTGCGCGCATGGAGGAAGAGAGAGTGGACTCTCCCGGAGATATTCAACCTGCGTGGTAAGACAAAAAAGCTACGTGTAACGACAAGAAGAAACTCACTTGCTTCCTGAAGTTTTTTTTTTTACCCTCTACGAGGAAGTTTGATACTGGCAATGTGGAGTTTCTTCAACACTACTCCGAATTTTGAGTGTAGACAACTTGATGGAGAGCGTCAATAACACATTCACCACAGATGAAAGCCAGAATATCAACTTGCCAGCCAAAGAACACCATGGAGAAGCTCCTGAGATCTCTGGGTTCTACTTTGCTTTGCTGAACGAGCTTTGAAATTCCGGCAATCTTGCATTCAACAAAGTAGTTCGAAAAGGACTTCTTGAATACTTTCTTTTCGACGTCAGCTACCAAGGAAAGAAAGTATAGGAAGAATTAGAAGCTAGATACGACATATATTATGATGATGAAGAAGAACGTCCTACAAAGTGTTTCCATCTCACAACATGCGAATATCGCGAGCATCTACGAGCCAATAATTCTCGTCAGTGAGTCAAACTTGTAATAACTTTTCAAATAAATAAATATTTTTTTTAGTACAATGTCTGCTCCGAAGTTACTTCTGCCTGATGCTTAGTTGCTCAAAGGGTCTAATTTTGTCGCCTGGAAGACAAAAATGAAGACAATCCTTCAGTTTGAAGGATTATGGGGAATTGTTACAGGGTCTGTGCCTGCTCCCACAACCCCCGATGAACTAATAAAATATGACATGGCTAGTGCTAAAGCCTTGATGTTGATAATGCTCAGTATTAGTGATGATGTGCAACCACATGTTCAGAATGCGGAGAAACCTAAGGAGGCCTGGGACAAGTTGGCATACATTTATGAAGCAAAAAATCATACGAAGATCCTTCATCTTTAGTCGAAGCTGGACACCCTCTCTATGGGGTCTTATGAGAAAGTGGAAGAGTTCTTGCGTCACGTGGCTGAGCTGACATTGAAGTTATTAGCGCTTGGTGAAACAATGCATGATAAACTTCTCGTCCCATTCACCTTGAGAGCACTCCCTTCTCAATTTCAAGTGTTCGTTACAACACTTAATGTGTCAAAAAAAATAGTGACATTCGAAGAGCTTGTGAATTTACTGCAGTAGGAAGAGGCCATCACTTCATTGCATGAGGAGTCTCAGGAAAAATCCTTGTTCTCAAAGCCTAACCGTGGCCAGAAGAATCAGAAAAGTCCCCCAGAGAAGCCAAATCCAGCTCAACCCAAACAGAAAGATCAAAAGTCAAAGAGATGGTGTCACATTTGCAAAACCAATACTCATGACACTGATCACTGCTGGCACAACAACTTGAAACAAGGGTCTTCAAGCCATACAAGCACATCCGGACGTGAAGATTTTCAAAAGTCCAAACGACGTCCCCGCTAGAGAAAAAAAAAGGGACATCTCGCAGCCCAACAAGAAGATGATGACTCTGATGAGGAGACATCAGAAGGAGCCCATTGTAGTAAGAATCTTGTACTCGTCTCTCAAACTTCTCAACCCATAAAGAAAGTCTGGTTGATAGAATCTTGTGCAAGTAAGCATACGTCAGGTGACAAGAAGCTGTTTGATTCACTACATGAAGAGCCAACTAGAGATCGAGTTCAGATAGCGGATGACAAAGAGTACATTGTAGAAGGAATAGGGAATGTGACCATTCCTCTGAGGCCACAAAAATGTACACTTACAAAGGTTCTATATGTTCCTGGCTTGACTAGCAACCTTTTGTCAGTTACTCAGCTCTTGAATCATCACGTTAAGGTAGAATTTCTTGTTCAAAATGGCATTAAATCATGCTTAATCTCCCGACAAGGTACAGTTCTTGCTAAATATTTTGTAAAAGGTAAGTTATTTGCTTTAGATACTGTTTCATCTTTTTCAGTAGCTTTATCTTCTTCAATAATAGAATCAACTGCCTTATGGAATTTTAGATATGGACACTTGTCGGTCAGTTCATTGCACTAGATGAGTTCAAAAGCAATGGTCCATGGACTACCCAAATTGTTTAGTTCCTTTCCTATTTTCCCTGGCTGTCTTGCAAGAAAACAACATAGAGATCCATTTCAAGCGAGCACATTCCATGCCAAGAAGTGTCTGGAGGTAGTTCACACCGATTTAAATGGCCCATTCCTGCTTCATTTTCAGGATACAAATACTTCCAGTTGTTCGTGGATGACCACTCTCGCAAGATGTGGGTATATTTCCTAAAGCAGAAAAGTGAGGCTCTTCAACACTTGAAGAACTTCTATCATCGTGTTGTCAAAGAGTCCGGATAACCACTTCTTCTAATCCGCTCAAATCAAGGGGGGGAATTCACATCAAAGAAGTTCTTGGCCTTCCTGAACCATCACGGCATTAAGTAGCACCTGACTTCTCGCTACACGCCCCAACAAAATGGCATTGTTGAGCATTGCAATCACACAGTGATGGAGATGGCTTGCTGCATGCTATCAACTACAAAGCTAGGAGAACGCTATTGAGCTGAACGAGTAAAAATGGTTGTATATCTTCTCAACAGGGCACCGACAAAGATTCTACTGAACAAGACGCCAGAAGAGGTATGGAGTGGTAAAAAACCATCAATTTCTCATTTGTGAGTATTTGGTTGCACAGCATACATGTATGTCCCAGCTCAGAAGAGAAATAAGGTAGAGCCAAAAACACTCCCATGTATCCTTCTTAGCTACAGTACTACCTCGAAGGCGTATCATCTCATGGATCCTGAGACAAAGAAAATATACGAGTGTCAGGATGTGGTTTGTGACGAGTCATCCTTTTTAACTCAATAGTATCAACAGAAGATACACTTCCAAACACATCTCACCGATTAGTCTCTAAATCAGATGATGAGCCAAAGGAGGCTACTCAGAGAAAAGAAATGTTGCCAGGAGAACTATTTTTTGACCTTGGAGAACTGGAGAATGTGACTCAACATTAATCCTCATGGAAATGACACAGTTCTTCTCAAAATTAGTCAAGTTCTCGTCTAAAGTGGGTACAAAGCAATATCAAGGACTCACATTTGCAACAACTCCCAGATACATCATCTGGAGTCAAAACAAGGAGTCAAACAAGAAATGAGGTAAACTTTACACTCATGAGTTCACTGATGAATAGGTCCAAGCCAGATAATGTTCGTGAAGCACTCAGTCAAACTCAGTGGAAGGAAGCTATGGATACAGAATATGACTCACTCATTAAAAATCAGACATGGGAACTTTTCGATCTACCTACAGGAAAGAAACCCATAGGCTACAAATGGGTTTTCAAGACAAAATATAAGGCAGATGGATCCATTGACAAACATAAAGCACTACTTGTAGCCAAAGGATATGCTTAGAAAGAAGGCATCGACTATGAAGAAGCCTTTGCACCCACTGCGAAGATGAAGACCACCAGAGTAGTTTGTGCACTTGCAGCACAGAAAGGATGGAGACTTCAACAGATGGACGTCAAGATTTCTTTCCTAAATGGTGATCTGAAAGAAGAAGTATACATGACCCAACTTGAAGGATTTGTTGATGAAAATCAGCCTAAAAAGGTATGTCATCTCATCAAATCTCTTTATGGACTGAAAAAAGCTCCCAGGGCATGGTATATCAAGATCAACGATCACCTTTTGCAGCATGGGTTCACTCATAGCCCCTTAGATTAAAATTTGTATATAAAGAAGGTAGGAAAAGAAATTGTCATTCTAGTTCTTTATGTAGATGATCTTGTGATCACTGGTAGTTCAGAAGATCAGGTTGATATTATAAAGAATGATCTCAAAAGAACCTTCGACATGACAGATTTGGGCCTACTACATTACTGTCTTGGCTTGGAGATATGGCAAAAGGAGCATCACATTTTTGTCTCCCAGACAAAGTACGCCAAGACACTCCTAGAAAATTATAGAATGTATGACTGTAAACCTATATCCACTCCCATGGAAAAATGCTTGCAACTTTCAAGATTCCAGGACTCACCTCAAGTAGATGCTACTCTCTACAAAAAATTTGTTGGAGGGCTCATCTATTTGACATATACTAGACTAGATCTTTGTTATGCTGTCAGCTATCTTTCCAGGTTCATGCAGGAGCCAAAGAAATGTCACTGGAATGCAGCAAAGCATGTTTTGAGATATGTCCGAGGAACAACTAATTATGGTCTGGAATATAAAAAGAATGATCAATTCTTCTTACAGGGATATGTTGACTCGGACCACGTTGGATCTATTGATGACAGGAAGTCAACTATAGGATACATATTTCATCTCGGATCTAGACCTATCTTGTGGGTAAGAAAGAAACAGAATTTTGTTTCTATCTCATCCACAGAGGTAGAATATCACGCCGCATGAGGAGTTGTGTGCGAATTCATATGGATACGTCACATTTTGGATGACCTGGGAATTCCTAAAAAATAGTCACCTATTCTCTATTGCGACAATCAGAGTGTGTTAAAGCTTGTGCAGAATCCAATATTTCGTGACCGAACAAAGCATATTGAAATTGACTACCATTTCATTCGAGAGCACGTCTTGAACCATCAAATTTAGCTCTAGTGCTGTCCTACTGAAGCACAAGTTGCTAACATTCTCACTAAATCCCTTGGCAAAGTGAAATTTGAGTCTTTCAAGGTTCACATTTGCAAGAATAATGTAATAAGGGGGGGAATGTTAGCATACGTTGAATAATTTATATTTTTAGGAGTCTATATTCTGTTCTATCCCTTTATCTTCTCCTTCTAGGTGTATTCCATTATTCTCTCCTTCTATTTTGTAACCTCTCCATTCATTTAGGGGAGTCTAGTTCAATTCGTTTCCTATAAATATTGCACATGAGTTCTATGTTAAATAGAATAATATGAGATATACAATCTCTATTCTTTCTCCTACATTTCTGCCTGAAAAAAATTGAGATAAAGAGGGGAGAAAAATAATCTATCTTAGTGTTTAGACACTTCACTCCATTCGGACTTTAAGAGAATTTGGACTAAACTGTAAACATTGCTTCCTAAAGGTGGTGTTGGTATCCAAATTTGTTCTCCTTTTCAAGATGAACAACATTTTGGATCCAACATACAACTTAGAGATAGATAGATCATAATGTGTGTCGTTTTGTAGCTGGGGATGAGATCTAACTAGCCCTTTGTCACTAAAATTTGTGGAGAGATGGATAGCACCTTCAAGAGGATTTGATCTATCCTCACTGCTTTAGGTCGAGCCTTTTGTCCAAGGTGAGGGGATATGTAGTGTAACCTATGTTTTATGAAGGAGATGAAGATATCCTTCTTTTGCACAAATTTTATGAAGAAAACCTTTTGAAAGTATGATCAATACTCCATAATTTAACTCTCAAGGGTTTTCACTTCTAAAATATGGAGACACTTTCAAAACAAGGTTAAGGTTACTGAAGGCATTATGAGATCCTGATTGTTCTGCATATTTTAGTAAATAGATTTTCTTCCTTTGTTAATATAGGGGGCAAATAGGGGTATTTCAAGATGGATTCATGGTTTTTGAATGATTTTGGTGGGAGATTGGGCAAGATAAAGTTGATTATACCGGATCTTCGAGAAACTTCGCAACAAATGGACAACTCAATAATAGAAAGCTTCATAATAGTTAATACATTCCTTCAACAAGAAGGTGTGCTTCAATGGAGGCCCAGATCAATACATTTTCACACACTATTTGAGAATCTAACATGAAGGATCAAGTTAAAAGACTCAATTACACACCAAAATCTCTGATCAATCATGCCTAAGGTACACTCGAATACTTACAAACAATCTTTATCAACAAATGGCAGTGCAGTGATTTTAAATTTGTTTATCTCATCACAGGATGAAGAATCTTCTTGAAATGAAATCAAAAATCCCACTAAACTGTCACAGGGATGAGATCTTATGTTATTTCACAAATAATTCAATGTAAGATTGCAATAGGAACAAGTAAAACTACTTACAGACATTCTAAAACAAAGCAGACACATATTGCTACAAGATTGACATAGATTAACTTGAAATTGATTAGATTCACTAGCAGAGGAAAGTTTCACAGAATAGTCTCAGAGCTTTTCAATGGTTGTACACTCACAACCAACTTGACGTGATTGAAATATAAAACACAGGAAATAAATTGGTTTCTTGGATTGGTCTCTCAGGAAGATGGGCTCTATTAAATTTTATCTTAAGAATTCAACCCACAACCATTTGTAAGAGTATTCTATTGCATTTATACATTTCATTTGCTCACTCATGCCAAAATTTTCCCCCAAAAAGAATAATATTCGAGTGACCTTTGCTTGTTACAAATTTGTTACAAAAAGTGGCATTTACCAAATTCAAACCCGAACGTTTCTACGTGGAAAATTTAGGAACTAATCACATTTATTAGACCCTGGACTAATGACTAGGATTCCATGACACAACCTTTTTGACACTGCTTTTAATAATTCTTATTTTTTCATGTGAGAAATCCCCATTTTAATCATTTTCTGGAGGCTCTACACAGTTGGATCTGACAGGTAATCCTTTTCACCCTGGAGGAAACACATTTTTCATCCTTTATGCCTGCAACCTTCATCATTTCATAATTTTCCCTCTCTTCCATCTGTAACTCTATGTCGTATCTAGCTTCTCTAGTAAATCACATTTTTGCAAGTGCCTGAGAAATTCCTATTTCAAAATATCGAGCATAAAAATCCCTGGACTCACAAATTAAGTCCTGAATTCATTCAATATCACTTTATAGACAAAAACGATAAATAATTTCATCAAATAATGATGAAAAACAGTGCGTATTCACATATCCAGGAGTCTTGGAGAAAAAATGGTTGAAAAATAGGTAAAATGCACAAAAAATGTTGATTTTACCCCTTCTCTACTTTATTTTATAGCCATATATGTGTTTCCTTGGTGCAACAACAAAAAGGAGCCCGTGGAATCCTCCATATGTCGCCTTGGTGAACCTTTAGTTTTCTCCTCAAAAGTGGAGACCCAAAACAAGTGCCGACCTGCCACAAGTCTTGGTTGGGTAGAGTTGTGAAAAATTTGAAGGATCAGTAGAAGGCACCATGTGTCTAGGGTCTAAGATGGTTTCCCTTGGCTTTTGAAAATTCCAAGAAAAGGCAGAGTGAGCAGAAGCCTCCAAGTTTTCTTGTGGCGTTTCTTCAAAATAAAACCTAGGGGCCAACCCCAAAATAGGCGTAGTCCCTCAAAATCTCCATGGTCCACCAAAACTGTACCAACCGCATGAATTTTTTTTGTAAGTTCGGGAAAGGCAGCAGAAACCTCCATGTGTCTCCATGACACAACTTTGAGATGGCACCCGAAAGTAGAGACCCGAAATAAGCGTCGGCCTACCACATGGACAAGAATCAAGTTGAAGCAGGCCTTAGAGTTTTCAAAGTGTCCTGCCAAGCTGCATCCAAATAGAAAGGGTCACGTTTCCACAGATGCTGAGATGAAATTTTGACGGGAAAAACACACCCATCAAACCGTAAAAAGTAGGAAAATCACCATTTGAGCCCATAAATGAATCTTTCTTCATGGTTAGAGAGTTTGGAAATGATATAAGGTCCAAATGTGATCCTCCAAGTCACATATAATAACGTTTCCACATATATTTGTGATAAAAATGATAGGGAAAAAAAAACATGTCTGTGGAAAATGGGAGGAAGGGAAAAAACCTAAGTTTTTCTCCCTAGTTACAAAATCTTTCACAAGGACAGAGTAACGGAAAACAAATTATGGACTTTTAAGTGCTCATTGACCAAGGAAGGAACTGATCATTGCAACCAAATGGAGGAAACATTTTTTATGCATCAATATGGGGAGATATAACAAATGAAATAGCCCACTAACTGAATAATTTCAAGGAAAAATAGGGTGAGAGAAAATTGAGCACCAACATTAGCTCCAACTCCGGGATGGGCACTCCCTATGAGTGCCAAGGGAACAAATAGAAGACTAAGTTCCAAAAATAAACCATTGGGCAAGGGATTCAAAGAATGAGCTTTTAGAGAGGAAAAATAATAACCAAATCCCTCAAGGAAGAACTAAGAAACCTATTAAATGGCTGCCAAGGATGAGGACAAAAAAAGTAAAAAATGAAAGTATAAAGAAACCAAAATAATATACATTGTATAATGGTGTATACCTTGATTCTAAGGAATCAATCAAGGAAATGTTTCAAATGTCTGCCATTAATAGACAATTCAAGCAGTTCCCCTTCTAAGTCATTTAGGAAGAAGGTATTTTCACCAATTCAAATGTCAATTGAATAAGGGCCCATCCACAATGCATCAAATTTACCATGCTTTTCCTTATCTTCATGCCTATTATTCCATAATAGCACCAGATCCCCAATGCTAAAAGCACTTGGAGTCACCTTCTTGTCAAATAAATTATTCAACTTTTCTTTGAACTTCATATGTCGTTGATGTGATGCCCTTCTTTCTTCATCTAACTCAATAGTCTGATTGATTCAAGCATCATATGGACTAACTTCTTGATCCTCAATTTTTTGAAAAAACTTAAATGAAGACAATTGCAAATGAAGGGGCAATAAAGCTTGAGTTCCATATACCAATTCAAATGGGATTTTACTAGTAGCTCTTTTAACAGTGATTTTCTTAGCCCAAACAACAAACTATAGTTTCTCACCCCACTTCTGTTTATTCATCTCCAATGTTCTTCTAATGATCTTCAACAAGTTTTTATTTTTGGACTCAGCTTGTCCATTTCCTTTGGGATTGTAGTTAGAAGCATATGTCAAATTGATTCCATACTCTTTTCCCATTTCTACCAAAGTTTTGTCTCTGAAACTCATGGCATTATCAGAAAAAACCTTAGCTAACACTCCAAATCTAAATATGATTTGACTGAGCATGAAGTCCATGATAACTTGGTGTGTTGCTTTCTTGGTGGGGATTGCTTCCACCCACTTAGTGAAATAATCAGTGGCTACAAGAATCCATTTATGACCATCATTGGAAGGATCAGAAATTTCCCCAATGAAATCCATTCCCCATTGTCTAAATGGGGCTTCAACTGATACATGATGTAAAGGAAAAGAGCCGGAAGCTTTCACTCTTCCATAAAAATGCTGGAAACTTTCACATTTCCTAACCAATAGAGTTGTATCTTTGAAAAATGTTTGTAAAAAATAACCAGCCCTCAAGATTTTTTGTGTTGTAACTCTTCCAGCAAAATATCCCCCACAAAATCCTCCATGGAGATCAGAAATTACCTTTGGGGCTTCATCCTCAGTAATGCATCTTAAGAGCACTCACTCTGGGTTCTTCCAAGCTAACCGAAAATCAGTAATGACATATTTTTGAGAGGCTAACTTAACAACTCTTTTCTAATTTTTAGTCAAATGTTCAGGGAAGCATACATGTCTGAGAAAAAATATTATATCTTTATACCATTTAGAGCTTACCAAATTTTCAAAGATATCCACTCTTTCTCCTACTACTTCATTCACCTCAATGGTTTGTAATTTTCTCTCAGCTACAAGCTTAGCTAGGCCCAAACCTCTTATAAATTTTGTGGTTTTAATATCCATGTCATACTCCTGCAACTTGTTTACCCATCTACATATTTTGCTTGAGACCTCCATCTCTGAGAAGATATCTTCCACCATGTTGTGGGTAACATAAGAAACAACTTTAGAGCTCAAGATTCAAGGTTTGAAAACATTTGTTGGTTTCACCAAAGAAAATGCTTGCTTCTCCATGATGGTGTATTTCAACTTAACTACTTACAATGCCTTACTAAATAAGGAAATTGGTCTCTCAGCCCCTTCATCATCCTTCTACAACAAGACAGATGTAATGGTGTTTTCTAAAGCAAAAGAAAATATTTGAAAAGGCTTCTTGTAATTTGGAGCTGCCAAAATAGGGGCATGTATTAATGATTCTTTGATCCCATTGAAATCTTGAATGGAATATTCGTCCCATTTGATAAATTTTTCATTCTTCACGATGCTAGTAATGGGGATGGTCATCTTAGCAAAGTTAGACAAAAATCTTATGATCAAGTTTATTTTTCCAAAGAAGGATTGAACTCCCTTCTTAGTTCTCGGAATTGGAACGTTTTTGATGGCTTCCACTCTCTCTAGATCAATCATGACCCCTTCCTTTGATACAATGTGACCAAGCAAATTTTTCTTTTGCACTCCAAAATGAAACTTCTTGGGATTGAATGATATGACGTACTCTCTACACCATAACAACATTTTCTCCAATTTTTGCAAGTGATCATTTCTTTTTCTAGAAAAAACAGTTACATCATCTTGATAAACAAAAATGAAATCTGTAATATAACCAACAAACGCTACATCCATTACTCTTTGGAAAGTTTCTCTAGCATTCATTAAGCCAAAAGGCATCTTGAAATAGACATAAGTTCCCCAAGGAGTGGTAAAGGAAGTTTTTATTCTTTTTGACTGCTTCAAAACAACTTTATTATAGCCAAGGAAACCATCCAAGGTGGATAACAATTTAGAACCAGTTTCCAACTGTAGCATGTTATCCATGTTTATAAAAGGGTAATTATCTTGTAATGATGCTTTATTCAAGTTTCTGAAGTCTACGCACAACCTTATATCAGCATTTTTTTTTCTGACACACACTAGATTTGGAACCCAAGATGGGTACCTTATGGGCTGGATGATCCCTCCATCCCTCAAATTCTTCAATTCTTCTTACATCTTCAAAGAAAGGAGTAGATTGATCAGCCTCTATTTTTTCCTGAAAGGCTTGGCATTAGATTCAAGAGGAATTTCATGTTGGAAAAAATGTTCCATTTATTCCTTCAACTTAGAGTAAGACCAGGCTAGGAAGTCTTGACATTTCTTCAACAATTAAACATAGGAATGCTACTCTTCCTTGCTCAGATTACTTCTGAACCAGATTTTACGTGGTTTTTCCTTTGTTCCCAGGTCGTGTTCTTCCACATCTCTTGAAATTGAAATACTTCTGTTAATAATGCAATCAACATTATCAAAGTTTGATTCAAGTTCCACCAAACCTTTGGGAATCGTGTTTATCTTCGGCTAGATTATGTCTTTGCCAAATAAAGTTTATTTTCCTTCAACAACCCACACCATTCATTCCAAATCTCTATTTTGTCCAGAAAACACACCTTGGTTCTGCAGAAACCATTTCACTTGGGCATCATCATCAAATACTTTCCAATTTTTAACATTTTCAGGGACAAATGGCCTTGTTAGTATTTCAACATCATACTCACGAAATGGAGATACTGTACAATTTCCAAATCTAGATGCTAACACTGCTAACGTTTCTGCAACAACATTAAACTTTCTATCATGGTGCACAGTATTGAATGAGTAAAAAATTTCAATCAAATCCCAGAATCCATGCTTTTATTATTTCATTCTCTGATTTTTAGTAGCATACAGTTTTCTAATCTTCTTAACAATCAGTTCTGAATCTCCTTTGACAATGATATCCTGTACACCATATTTCTATGCAATTCTCAAACCCAATAACAATGCTTCATATTTAGAAATGTTGTTAGTATATTCAAAGTTGAGTTTGAAAGAAAAAATAAACTCTTCCTGGACTGGAGAAATCATAACAATACCAACACCATTTCAAAACTTTGAACAAGCTCCATCAAATAAAAAGGTCCAAGGAAGACCTACTTGTTCAAGACATTTACATTGATCAATATTATGCTCTATGGAATCAACAAACCCAAAACATTTATCACCATCTACATCAGCATAAAACACTTCATAAGAGGCATTATTGGGATCTTCAATGAAGTGAAACATTTTCTTCTCTCCATACAACTTTACAAGGATGCCTTTAATTGGAATAGTCGCAAATGACATATCCATTTGAACACTTCCACAAACACTTGCATCCCAGTTTGTTGATCACAACATGCCCATTTTGGCAAGGTAATCAACAATAACAACATCAAGTTTCAAGTTCTTACCCGGATAAGCTGCAAGTTGTACCACCAAACTTTTTACACATCCTACAACGGGTACCTCTCTAGAATCCATTGCACTACACTTGCCATAAGTTGTATTCACTTTAATGTTCAGTTCATTCATGAACTCTAGAGTCATAACATTGCATGATCTTCTAGAATAAAACATACAATTGTGTAGCAGTATGTCCTTAATAAACAGAGTTGTAAAATATGGATCAACATTTAATTCAGACTCAACCAAACATGTTCCCAAGTAAACTATTGGTGGTTCACCTAGTTTTCTAGTACATGGAGTTTTTTCAACTCTACAATGTCAAGGGGAACCTGAACAATGTTTACATTTCTAGCTTGGCTGACCTTTTCTTCTTTCAATCGCAAATACTTAAAGGCCCTTTTCTTGTGCTCAACAATCCTAAGTAGCTCAACAATTGGAATAGAAATTTTGATCTGACTCAAAAATTGCGAAATTTCATAAGGAATGTATTTGCGCAAAGCAACATTTGGAGAAATATTGACAAATTCATCGGATGGCACAAGATTTTTCACATTTTGGGCATGTGTGGGAACACTAGTTATACTTGAGACAACAAGGCCTTTTCCAGATACATCTTTCTTTGGACTCTCTTTTTGGACACTAGTGAGAACTGGGGTTTTTGGTTTGGCCTGAGGCCCTTCCCCTTTGATAGCTTTACTTCTTGTGTTATACTCTTTTTCTTTGGAAACAACAACATTCATTAAAAATTGTCTATCCTCTTCTAACGAGATTCCTCCATCATACTTATTAATCATTAAAGCCCTTAGATACTCAAAATAATTATTAGGAAGTTCAAATTATTGTACCATATCTATTTCTAAAGTATGAGAGGGAGGAAGAACAGGTGCCCAGTGAATGCAATCCACAAAACTTATAGCAGTTCTTGCACTTATTAGTTTAGTTGAAGTTGCTCCTTGCTGTGAGCTTGTAGAGTAGTCCACCATTCATGCATCATCATCATTTTTATCATCATCATCATGTTATTAAACTTTCTGATCTACTTCACATGGCGGATGGGGTAAGAAATATTTGTGACACCAATAAATTTCATTGTCTTCTTCCACAGTAGCAACTCTGGCATTTAGAGGATCGGGCATTACTATATTTTCCCTAGCTTGGGGTTGTCTAGCTCTCATGGGTCCTTTACCTCTGTCATCATATTTCTGATCACTCCTAGGATGATTTATAAATATGTATTGTCCTTGTTGCCTATGCTGACCTTGAGACCCTTTTCCAATTCCATTCTCTACCCTGGCTAGCATGTAAGAGATTTCTTTGACAACTCTGGCCAAAGAATTTACAACTTCCTCAGGATCCATAGCCTACTTGATTGAGGCTTCTCTGGGTTTATCATTTTAACACCCTCCCTCTTAGGAGGTTTTCCAATTGCTTTAATTGTTTCTCAATTTTCAGAGCCATGGTTCTTATCCCTCAAATAGTAAGCAACTTTCTTATCAAATTAATCTGAATACTTTATCAGACATGATTCATCACATGGACTCAAATTAAGAGGAAATCTTCTTAATATTTTGTTAAATCCTGTATTGAAATCATGCACTAATTCATTAGGATTATTATTAATATTTTCAAACTATGATAAAAGAAACCTAGGGTCTATTTTATCACCATACTGCAGTCTAAAATCATTATTCATTTCTATCCAAGAATCAATGGAATTATATGTAAAATATTTATACCAGTCCCATGTATCTTCTTCTAGAGTATGGATAAACAATTTAATGTACACATCCTCAAATTATATTTCGAAGCCCTCCATCATATTGACAAAGTGATTGTGAGTGTTGATCACAAGTGATTGCATTATTTCCTTGAAACTTAGGCAATCTATTTCTTACATCATATGGCACAGAATTTGAATAGCCAGCCATACCTCTAAAATTGATGGGACCAAAAGTATTAACAAAAAATGGAGGTCTGGGTGGAGGCTGAACCATATTATTTTGAGGAGATGACCTTGAAGGAGATGTGAACTGATGAGGAGTGAGAATTCTGCGTGGTACATGGATGTAATTTTCAGAATGATTTCCCTCTAAAGGATCTATCTCTTGGACAAATTTATTAGATTTTGAAAATACAGGGGTAGATTGAGAAGAAAATTTTTCAAATACAAATGAAAGCCCCTCTCCAAATGCAGAATTCAATTTAACAAAGAGGCTACCTGATTAAGATTCACTTCAGGAAGTATTTCAATATTCAATCACAGGTTTATTAGTTTCACCAATGGAGATCTCTTTTCTTGATGCTTTCCCAACTCTTGAAACAACCTTCTACTAGGGTCCCTAGTGAAGACAAATCTCCTTCCTCCCAGCTTTGTGGAGACTAATGACAAATCTTACTTGATATATGTTAAGACACTGGTATTTGTTAATAATTTAATGAGTACAGAGTCACTAGTAAGTATTTTCACCTTAGTTTGTGTAAATGCACTATGAAAGACCTATCGAATGTCTGTTAATACCAGATTCATGCAAAGCTTACAAGATCTTCTCTTCTCCTACCCAAATTTATTAATGATGAGACAAACTTTAGTGTAATAACTATAGAATCTAGAAATATTGCACTGAGAACTTACAACTTTGAAAAATTCTTACAGATCTGAATAGATAATGATGTTTTAGCAATGTATTTGCACTCAGATCATGTAAGGAACATTACTAGGGTTTGTAGGTACTGCATTTGTAAAATACTTCAAAGAGTCCCCAGCAGCGGTACCACAAGTGTTGGTATCCAAATTTGTTCTCCTTTTCAAGCTGAGTAGCATCACGGATTTAACATAGAGCTTAGAGACAAATAGATCATAATGTTTGTCCTTTTATAGCCAGGGATGAGATCTAACTGGTCCTTCATCACTCACATTTGTGGAGATATGGATAACACCTTCAAGAGGATTTGATCTATCCTCACTGCTTTAGGCCATGCCTTTTGAATAGGGTGAGAGGACCCATACTGTAACCTCTGTTTGATGAAGGAGATGGAGATATCCTTCTTTTGCACAAATTTTATGAAGAAAACCTTGGGAATGTATGATCAATACTCCATAATTTAAATCTCAAGATTTGTCACTTCTAAAAGATGGAGACACTTTAAAAACAAGGCTAAGGTTACTGAAGGCATTATGAGATCCTAATTGTTATGAATATTTTAGTAAATAATTTTTGTTCCTTTGTTGATATACAGGGAAAACAAGGATATTTTAGGATGGATTCATGGTTTTTGAATGATTTTGGTGGGAGATTGTGTAGGATAAAGTTGATTATAATAGATTTTTGAGAAACTTTATAGCAAATGCACAAGTCAACAACAAAAAGCTTCAGAATAGTTAAGACGTTCCTTGAACTAGAAGGTGTGCTTCAATGGAGGCCCAGATTAGCACATTTTCACACAATATTTGAGAATCTAACATGAAGTCTCGGGTTAAAACACTCAATTAAAAACCAAAATCTCTTATCAATCACGCCTAAGGTAGACCCAAAGACTTACAAATAATATTTATCAACAAATGATAGTGCAGTGATTTTAAATTTATTTATCCCATCACAAGATGAAGGATCTTCTTGAAATAAAATTGCAAATGCCACTAAACTAGCATAGGGACGAGATCCTGTGATTTCACAAATATTTTAATGTAAGATTTATATAGGAACAAGTAAAACTACTTTCAGACATTCTAAAACAAAGCAGACACATATTGCTCCATGATTGACATAGATTAACTCGAAATTGATTAGATTCACCAATAGGGGAAATTTTCATAGAATAGTCTCATAGCTTGTCAATGTCTATACACTCATAACCAACTTGATGTGATTGAAATATACAACGTAGAAAATTAACTGGTTTCTCATATTTGTCTCTTAGGAAGAAGGGATCTATCAAATTTTCTCTTAAGAATTCAACCTGTCACCATTTGCAAGAGTATTCTCATTGCATTTATAAATTTTATTTACTCACTCATCCCAAATTTTTCCCCCAAAAGAAGAATATTCAATGGACATTTTCTTGTTACCAATTTGTTACAAAAAGTGACGTTTACCAAATTCCCACCCAAAAGCTGCTAGGTGGAGGAATTAGGAATTGATCACATTTCTTAAACCCTCGACTAATGAATAGGATGCCATGCCACAACCTTCTTGATACTCCTTTTAATCACTGATTCTGTCATGTGAGAAATCCCCTTTTTAATCATTTTCTGGAGGCTCTGCACATATAGATCTGACAAGTAATATTTTTCACACTCGAGGAAACACCTTTTTCATCCTTTTCCCTCTCTTCCATTTGTAACTTTGTCCTGTATTCAACTTCTCTAGTAATTCACGTTTTTGTAAGTGCTCAAGCAATTTCAATTTCAAAATATCGACCATGACAATCCTTAGACTCACAAATTAAATTCTGAATCCATTCAATGACACTTTACAGAAAAAAACGACAAGAAATTTCATAAAAGAATGATGAAAAATAGTGCGTATTCACATCTCTAGGAATTTTGGAGAAAAAATGGAAAAAAAAAGGTTAAATTCATAGCAACCGTTGATTCTTCACCTTCTCTACTTTATTTTGTAGTCGTCTACATGTTTATTTGGCACAACAGCAAAGGTGAGGTATAGGGGTCAGTTTCCAAACAAGCATGGGCCTTTAATGTGCCCTGGGCCCAAGAAAAATGCCTTTTTGCCTTTGAAAATGTCTCGGTAAAAAGGAGCCAGTGAAAGCCTCCACGTGTCGCCTTGGTGCACCTTTAGTATGGTCCTCAAAAGTGGAGACCCCAAACAAGCATCGGGCTACCACATGTCCTAGTCTAATAGAGTTGTTGAAAAAATTGAAGGATCTATGGAAGGCGTCATGTGTCTAGGGTTCGAGATGGTTTTCCTTGGTAGTTAAAAAGTCCAAGCAAGGGCAGAGTGAGCGGAAGCATCCAAGTGTCCTACCAGCACTTCTTCAAAATAAAACCTAGGGGCCAACCCCCAAACGGGCATGGTCCCTCCATGTGTCCATGGTCCACCAAAATTGTATCATCCACATGAAAAAATTTTCTAAGCCCGGGCATGGCAGCAGAAACCTCCACGTGTCTCCCTAGCACAACTTTGAGATGGTGCCTGAAATCGGAGACCCTTAACAAGTGCCGGCCAGCCACATGGACAAGACTCAAGTTGAAGTGGGCCTTAGAGTTTTCAAAGTTTCCTACCAAGCCACATCCAACAAGAAAGGGCCATGTTTCCATAGATGTTGAGATGAAATTTTGACAGGAAAAACACAACTGTCAAATAGTAAAACACAGGAAAATCTTCATTTGAGCCCGGAAATGAATCTTTCTTCATAGTTAGATAGTTTGGAAATGATTTAAGGCCCAAATTTCAACCTCTAAGTCACATATAATCATATTTCCTTAGATATTTGGGACAAAAATGACAGGGAAAACAAAATGTGACCGTGGAAAATGGGAGGAAGGGGAAAAACCTGAGTTTTTTCCCAAGTTA
Organism: Taxus chinensis; assembly: GCA_019776745.2. Taxonomy (NCBI): domain Eukaryota; kingdom Viridiplantae; phylum Streptophyta; class Pinopsida; order Cupressales; family Taxaceae; genus Taxus; species Taxus chinensis. The sequence goes on along the minus strand of CM034148.1, from coordinate 777,402,189 downwards.
CATAAGCTTTCACAAGGATAGAGGAACAGAAAACAAACTCTAGACTTTTAAGTGATCCTCGACCAAGGAAGGTACTGATCATGGAAACCAAATGGAGGAATGTGTCATTATGTGTCAATATGGGGAGATAGAATAGATGATAGAGCCCGCGAACTGAATAATTTCAAGGGAAAATGTGGCGAGACCAAATTGAGCACCAATTGATGGGAATCAAGAACACACCCAAATTTGGAGGACAGATTGATGGATCAAACTTTTAAATTTTAATTCAAATATAATACTTAGCCTTAAGAATATTGAGCAAAACAAAAACAAACATAGCATGAGGAAAATGTTAAAATTGTGCCAAAACTAAATGGAATCATAAGTTGTTTGGTAACACACACCTCTTTATTGGAAATAGATAATTTCTCCCACATGCTTTACTTTCTCTTTTTTGGGAAAAGTAAAAAGTAAGTTTCTTTTTTATGCATAATTTATTTTTAAATAGATGTTCCTAATTTTAGGAAAATCTAATACAAAAAATAAGTCAAAAGTTTTGTATTACAAAAAATCATGTGGTAGTTTTAGTTGATGTTATATTTTTAAGAGTTGAGAGTTTTATAATTAGAAAAAATCCATCTACATATTAAAGGCAATTGTAAGTGTTTTTATATACACAAAGATTGTATTGAGCTGAAGCTCTAACAACGAAAATAATATATAGGCACATAAGTGCTGATTTGAGTTTGCAATATTTTTTTATATGTAATTCTTTATTTTATTTATTTTTTCAATATCTTATGTGCCTAATTTACAAAAATTGGTATCCTAGTGTGGATTTTTTTACCAGGTTTCTAATTGAAAACAATTTATCCCTTTTATATCCGGTCCGCAGACACCGCAATTTACAGGGAAGAATTACGAGTATTGGTCATTAACCATGAAGGCACTTTTTCAGATCCCAGGATTTGTGGGAAATTGTAAAGAATGGGTACATAGAGCCCGCAGATCCAACAACATGTAACACACTATCACAAGAACAGAAAGACACTTTGAAGGAATTCAGAAAGAAGACAGAAAATCTCTTAATTTTATTCATCAAGCCATGGATTAAAGCAACCTACCTAGAGTGGAAGCAATACCTAAAGCACAAATTACATCGAAAAATCTCCAAGTTGTGTATCAAGGTAAAGAGAAAGTAAAAAAAATAGCTACAATTACTTCAAAGAGATTTTGAAAATATGTCAACGAAAGATTCACATTATGTAAAATCACTCTTTACTTTTGTAGTTGTTTTAGTCAATCAAATCAAATCCTAGGGAGAAACTATTGAAGAGATAAGGATTATTGAAAAGTTGATTCAGAATTTTCTTTCAAAATTTGAACCTTTGTTAGTTTCTTTTGAAGAAACTAAGAATCTAAGTCATTTTTTGACTAATGAGTTACATGAATCACTAATAAATCATGAACAAAGGTTTAATAGATCACACGCAGTTGTAGATCAATTTTTTTCATCATAGGCATTAGGAATTTGTGGATGAGGAGGAGGAAGAATATCATCTAGAGGATGCAACAGTGGTCCATAAAACTCAAGTGGAAGAGGACATAGTCAAGAGCAAAATTATAATCTTTTTTCAAGTCAAATAAAGGATAAGTCACATTTGCAGTGCCACTATTGCAAGAGATATGGGAACTATGCTTATGGTTCTAGAAAAAGTAGTCTGATCAGTACAGATAGAATCAAAATCAGGTTGGAAGATCTACTCCAAGGCACATGGTTCTTGCACACAAAAATATTTCCTGAGCATTTCCTATTGAGTGTAATCTATCACAAGATATTCCTAATGATGTATGGTATTTGGATCCTGGTTATAGTAATCGCATTTCAGGTAACTTAGATTTATTTTCCAATTTGGATGAGTCAGTAAAGATAGAGATTACCCTTTTTAATAATAATATAGTAACTGTAAAAGGAAAAGGAATAATCAACATTGTAATTAAAAATGGGGAGCAAAACATTATGTGGTACTTTTGGTATGTTGCAGGTTTGAAGCATAATATTATTATCATTGGTCAATTAGTACAAAATGGATACAGTTTTTACATTGAAGATAATGAATCTCTGATCATGGATAAATCTCCAAGTGCTAAGCTGATTTCCAAAGTGGACATGACAAGAAACAAAATGTTTCCTTTGAAGATTAGACCAGTCACATTCAGAGCTCTTACTACATATCAATTTGGAGCTAAAGAAATTTAATAAGATTTTCAATCAGTTGAAAATTGATGAATTGTGGCTATGGCATCTCAGGTTTGGTCATTCAAATTTTTGTGGTTTTAATTTATTACATAGAAAAAATATGGTAAAAGGTTTTGAATTGATTCAAAAATCAGAAAGAGTTTGTGAAGGTTGTATTTTAGGGAAGACACATGGAGAATCCTTCCTAGTTAAAAAAACAAAAAGAACAAGCGCACCACTTGAAAATTTTCACTCAAATTTATGTGGAATGATGCAAACAAATTCTATTGGAGGTTTCTCATATTTTATGGCATTAATTATTGACTATAAAAGGAAGACATGGGTGTAGTTTTTGAGACACAACTAAGATGCTTCTGATATATTTCAATAGTTCAAGGCGTTAGTGGAAAATCAAGTTGGGTGCTACATTAATTTTTTGAGAATAAAGAGAGGAGATGAGTATGTTTCCTGTTCTTTTCTATTTTTTTACAAATATCCTGGTATAGACAAGAAATTTACTACCAGGTATAAACCATAGTAGAATGGTGTGGTTGAGAGGAAGAGTAGAAGCATCATAGAGATGGTGAGAATTTTGATGAAGATAAAGCATTTGTAAAATGAGTATTAGGAAGAAGAAGTAGCAACTATTGTTTAAATTTTAAACAGGTGTCCAATGAAAATTGTTTGAAACATGGTTCCTCAACAAGCTTGGACTAACAGGAAACACACTGTTTCTGATTTTAGAATTTTTCGTTGTGTGGCATACACACATGTGTTTGATAATCTAAGAAATAAGTTAGAAAAAAAAGGAAAAAACTGATTTTTTTGGATATTCAAATAATACAAAAGCATACAAGTAGTTGAATCCAGTTACCATAAAAGTCATAATCATTAGAGATATACAATTTTTCAAAAATGAGGTAAGGGATGGAATTATTGAGAAAATGGTTAGTGTAGCAACAAATATTCCTCATGATGATATGTTAGATGAAAGTATAGAGCAGTGAGGTTTTTTTATATTCTTATAATCTGGGACACGCACCAAAATGCGTACCACAAGCTACACCTCTATCAACATCTAGGAGGTATCCAATATTTTAGTTATCTTCAACCATATAACAAACACCAAAAGAAACACCATAACCAATCTAATATCCCTTTTCCATGGAAAATAAGGAATCTTAGTGAGATTTATAATGTTGATACTACTATTACTTTTTGAGTTTTTGCATTGTTTTCTCAAGATACAAATCCAATATACTTTTAAGAGAGTATAAATCATGAATTTTATGTTCAAGCCATGGATGATGAGATAGATGTTGTAGAGAAGAATCAAACATGGAAATTGATAGATATTCTAGAAGGAAAGGACTTCATAGGAGGGAAGTGGGTTAACAAGACCAAATAAATTGTTGCAGGTAAAGTATAGAAACATAAAGCAAGGTTGGTTGCAAGATATTTTTCTCAGCAATATGGAGTAGATTACAATGATACGTTTACACTATTTGCACGTTTGGACATAGTAAGAATGGTTTTAGCAATCAAACTCAAAATAAATGGCTTATTTATAAGATGGTTAAAAAATCAACATTCTTGAATGGTTTTCTTGACGAAGAAGTTTCTTTCAATCCTCTAGAAGGTGATTGGATTGAATGTCATGAAGGAAAGGTATAGAGGTGGAGAAAAGCGCTCTATGGTCTCAAGAAAACACCTAGAGCATGGTACACTAGGATTGATTCTTATTTGATACATACTGGTTTTAGTTGGAGTAGAAGTGAGCCTACCTTATACATCAAGGTCAATGAGCAAGCTAAAATTTTGATTGCTTGTTTATATCAAGATGATTTAATCATTACTAGAAATATATCTACATATTCATTTAAATCAGCTATAAAGAAATAATTTGAGATGACAGATGTAGGTCTCATGCACTATTATTTGGGAATTCAAGTTCAACAATAAGAAGATGGATTTTTTATTTCATAAGAAAAATATGTTAATGATGATTTGAAGTGGTCTAACATGTTGAATTGCAAGCCAGTGCCAACACAAGTTGTAGTAGGTTTGAAGTTAACTAAAGATGACAACGGATCATTTGTAGACCCAACATTGTTCAAAAGGATAGTTTGAAGTCTCATGTATTTAATGGTAAGAAGGCATAATATTATGTATTGTGTGAGAATCATCTCAAAGTTCATGGAATCTCCAAAACATTCACATTGGAAACCTAGAAAAAATATTTTTAGGTATGTATGTGGAACTAAGAATCATGGAATTTTGTATTGAATATTAGATGAGTTAAAACTCATAGGTTATAAATATAGTTACAGTGCTGGAAGTATAGATGAAATAAACATTACTTTTGGCTATACTTTTAACTTTAAAACAGGAGTGGTTTTTTGGGAATAAAAAAACAAACCCATAATCATACTATCTTTAGTAGAAGCATAGTATGTATCAAAAATAGGAACATCATGTGAGGTTGCTTGGATGAGAAGAGTGTTGAAATATTTGAGGAAAAATAAAAACAATGCTACTAATTTTTTTGTGAAAACAATTCAGTAATAGTATTGTCTAAAAATCATGTTTTTAAAAAGAGGAGCAAGCACATCGACATGAGGTATCACTTCATCAGGAATTTGGTTAACAAAAAGGAAATTTGAACTGAATTTTGTAGATCCAAAGATTATTTTGCTAATATTTTCATGAAATATTTGGGAAATGTTATTTGTTAGTATTTGAAATGTTGTTTGGGATTCTAGGAATAGGAATATGTTAGATTAGGAATTGCACACTCAGCTGTAGAAAAATAAAATTTTGAGGGTCAAAAATAAGGGGGAGTGTTGGAAATAGATAATTTATCCCCACATGCTTTAATTGCTATTTTCGAGAAATGTAAAAAGTAAGTTATTTTTCATCCATAAGTTATTTTTAAATAGATGTTCCTGATTTTAGGAAAATCTAATAAAGAAAATAAGTCAAAAGATTTGTATCGCACAAAAGCATGTGCTATTTTTAGTTGATGTTGTATTTTTAAGAGTTGAGTGTTTTATTGTTACAAAAATGCCACCTACATATTAGAGGAAACTTTAAGTGTTTTTATATACACAAAGATTGTATTGAGCTGAAGCTCTGATAAGGAAGACGATATCTATGCACAGAAGTGTTGATTTTTGTTTTCAATAATTTGTTTTATTAGTAATTCTTTATTTTATTTTGGTGTTCAATATATTAAGTGCCTAATTTTTACAGTATCTTCAGTTGATGTAATTTCAAAAATAACTTGGATACATGTAAGCTCTGATTCATAAAAACAACCTTTCTCCAGATTTGTAACAAAAAGAATGGCAAATCATGGCCACTCTTTCTTTTCTTCAAAAATAGGAATAATCCTACTGGATGCAGAAATCAAGACTCATTCAAATTTGTGTCTAGGAAGGAGCTTTTGACACCAATATCTTCAACTCTCGTCCTCTTATTTGACTTCCTGGTGGTCATGTTGTTATCAATTGTGTTGAGAACATTGTCCCCACTGCCACTCATTTTTTCTTAATCTTATTATATGAACCAATAAAGAATATACTAATGTTAGAGATCGTGTTACCTCAAATATCACTTTGATTCTTGTATAAGGATAATACTAATTTAACCCAATCAATCATAAGACAATATTTAAAGAAATAGGGTTTTTTTTTTCTCGGAAGCAATCCCCGAGGTGTGATTGATTTCAGCCTCAAAATTTTCATTAATTTGGGGATATTTTCCAAAAACTAATAGGCAGATATTGTTGAGGAGTCTTGTTGAAAATCAGAATGTTTATATCTTTAACTATGACCACCCTGGTCATCCCAAAAGTGGTGCAGATTCACTTTAAGTTCTTTGAAAAATATTTCTCTATAATATGTAATACATAAGCATCTCTGAAATCATGGTGAATCACGTACAACATCTCCTAAGAAAAATTCATATCTAAAGTGTAGTTTTCCCTAATACCATGTCTTTGGTATTTTTTTAAGCTTAGATAGTGATTTAATTAGATGACATACGTTTTAAGGATTCTTATTTTAAGTAAATCCTTCTTTTTGGGTCATGTACACTACTTCTTTCAGAACACCATTACAGAAAGTTATTTTTATGTCCATCTATTGAAGCTTCCATCCTTTTTTTAATGTCAGTAAATAGATAACTCTCGTGGTCTTGATCTTCATAGTAGGTACAAAGGTTTCCTTCTAAATAATTCCTTCTTTCTAAGTATATCCCTTTAAAACAATTATTGTTTTGTACTTGTTGATAGATCCATCTACCTTGTATTATGTTTTCAAAATAGATTTAAAGTTAATAGGTTTAATTCTTGAAGTAATATAAAAAAATTCTCATGTTTGAATCATATTCATGGAGTCATACTACACGTCCATGGCCTTCTTCCACTTTGGTTGACTTGGTGGCTCTAGGATAGTATAAAATTTGGTTTTGTCAACAACTAAACTAATCATTGCAATATTTACCTAATTTATTTTCTATCTTCTCATTCTAACTCCTGATGAAGTATCTAAGATAGAATTCAGGCTGGATTACCTGACACTTATTTTGCTGCTTTTAACCCTTTTAAGACATTGATGTTATTATTGTTATGAAAAATTAATTTCCAAAGTACCAAGATCAATGAAAAATTATCCTTGCAACTTATTTTCTTTATGAGAATATTCTTCATGCTTGTTGTTTAAATGTGAGAGCAATCTATAAGAGATGGTTAGTATTGACTCTTATTTGTGTGGAAATGCATCGAATTATGAATGATCACAAACCACGTCTCAACTCTCATACATCTTTTGTGTATTGAGATCCACTAGACAATAATATTTTGAGGTTTTAATGTACCCAAAAAGATACAATGGAGTTTCCTTGGAATTATCGTATTCCTATTTTTAGCTTGGAGATGCACATGTGATCTACACTCAAATACTTAAAAATTAGATATTGAAGGATTATGACCACTCCATACCTCTTCTGATGTCTTATCTTATAAGATCTTTGTAGGTTCACTATTCAAAAGATACACAATTTTCTATAATACTATTTTCCCAAAAGTTAATGTCCATCTTGGTTATGAAAGATTGAAATGAGCCATTTCCATGATGTTCTGATTGCAGCACTCTATAATTCAACTATGTTGGGATGTATAGGAGCAGTCAAGTGTTGTTTAATTTCTTGATACTTGAGGAATGCCAAGAACTCCTTTGATTTGAATTGCCCCCTCGATGTAATTGGATTAGAAGAAGATGTTGTTTTCTCTGCTGTACAACTCGCTGGTAGAAATTTTGAAAGTTTTCAAGGGCTTAACTATTATTTCTTAGAAAGAACACCCATGTCTTGTGAGAGAATTCATGCACAAAAAAATTGAAGTAATAAAATCACTGAAAGGAAGCATGAAGAGGTCCACGTAGATTGGTATGCAAAACCTCAAGATAGTCCTTGACATGGAAAGTACTTGAATCAAACATATTCTGATGTTTTTTACCTACAAGAGATCTAAATAATATAAGAAAATAATGGGAAATATGAGGATTTCCAATTACAATCTTCTTCGAACTGATTTCATACAACGAACCGATAGAAAGGTGCCCATATTGATAATGCCAGAGAGAAGTAAACTCCACCATAGAGGAAGTTAGATAAATGCAGAGCATGAAACTACAGATTATAGTGTTATTTATTTGTCTCATTTCCCATATTTCATTTTAGTATATTTTATTTCATTATTATTATTTTTGGATACTAGGGTGCAAAAAGAGTCGTGGGATTCTATTTGGCTAAACAAAATCAATCCCATGCCGTCCCATTTTCAATCCGAAAATATAATCATATGTATTATTTATTACTAAGTCCTTGGGGGATCTAATCACTTTAATTTCTCCATATCGTTTTTACTTTCCCACCTGCATTCAAAAATTATGAGGGTCGAATTAGTGATTTTACCCCTATATTCCTAGCTTAAGTTACCCAAAATAGTGCACTTTTACAAGTGCACCAAAGTTACATCGAGTGAAAGGTAGATAACATTATTGATATACGTGTTTATATGGTAATAGAAAAAATATCTAGGATAGATTCCCGTAATCCCATCTATTTGCATATTTAAAGAGAACCCCAAATTTTACATTTAGATATGATTCTAAAAAATGTTCTAAAATATTTTCGCATTACACTTCCTCCTCCACAATCTTAACCACAACCAAATTAATTATTTTTATATAAAGTTCATAGGCTCCAATTTATTTATTTATCTAAAATTTACTTAAATCATTCCCCACCAAAATCTGAAATAAAAGATAAATTTGTGGTACTAGCATCTAATGGATCCTATCAATAGGATACGAATGAACGTATGAAAATCCTAATCTTCTAAGCCACATCATGTTTTTCTTTTTCATGTTATTTTCCTCATGTTATCTTCACTCCTCTCTCAAAGCCTAATTATCCTACGAGGAGGAGGAGATAATAGGTTTAAAATGGAGGAAAATGGATTAGGATTTGGTCTATTAATTCTCCTTGCTCAAGCAGCCATGGGGGGAAAACTACATTTTGTTTTTCAATTCAAGTTTTTGGCTTGTTTATCGGGATAAAAACAGTGAATAGGGGCGCCCAGGGAAATGTAAAGGAGGGGTTTGATAGTGGGACATCCATGAATAAAATATGGTTATTTTTTTATAGGATACTTCAATTGTTGCAGGGTTTCCATTATGGGGCGGCCATAAATAGAAGGTTTTTCTGATTAATTTTTGTAAATAATAGATACAGGTCGCAGTGATGAAGTGTTTTGTTAATGTAACTTTGAATGACAACACACACACACACACTCACACATATATACATATACAGATCTGTGTGTGTGTATGGCCACCTACACTACAAACTAATAGAGGTAGTAAGGTGTAGGCCATGATAAACCGTAAAATGCCTACCCTACATTCATTTAACACACACACACATATGTATGTATGTATGTATATATATGTGTGTGTATATGTATATATATGTATGTGACATACACACACACACACACACACACATGCACGTAAATACATATATATGTATATATAGACATACCTACATACATATACACACACACACACATACAATTATATTCATATAACATTGCTCAAACTTATTCGGGTCAGTGAGAACCCATATGTAATATTATTGGTATATATATATATTAATTGTACACACACACACACACACACACACACACACACACACACTTGTACATATTTTCGAGATTAGTTTATCAAATTGAATGGAGATTACATAAGTTATTTAACAAAGAGTATTAGATAAATTTAGGGATTATCCCTACTTTCAAGAATGCAAATGTATATAAAATAACTCATTATCCTTCTTTCATTTTTAGTTTAACTTTAAACCCATATTGGTGAAAATAGTTTCAAAGATGAAGAATCATGGAATTTTTCTTACAAGAATACACTTGTAAATGTTGTTAACAATTTTCATATTTATGAATAAAATCCATATACAATACAAATAAATAGATTTTTTTGCTTAAAAGAAAGTGTACGAATAAAATTATTTTGTTTTAATTTTTTAATACAAAAGGGAATATTTCATATCTAAAAAACTTGGCTTACAATATACTTAAAAGAAATATTATATTTAAATTTTCTTCCATGGCCTGAAAATGCAACATTCTTAACAAGATGAAAGAACATGTATACAATTATCAAGAGTTTTACTATCCAATACAAAGGATAAATAAGGATCCAAAACCACTATTTTACCATCTTACAAATCCTAATCTTAAGAGAGGGAATAACATAACAAAGATAACCATAATCATTATAAGTCAATAATTTAAAATGCAAGTGGAAAAGCCTCCCACAAATGGGGAAAAACATGATTTATTTTTTCAAGTTTCTGTCCATCCCTCAAATGAAGTCCATAAGCATATCCAATATTCTTATCCAAAAATCTCCAAGCACCACCAAAATGATTCCCTGATATGCCTACCAACCTACAGACATAATCGCATTCCTTATTCCAAAAGGAAGTGAATGCTAGCCTCCCCCAAGCATATGGGAAAGAGGTGTAAAATGATACAAGAATTCCAAGGCATAAAGAAGGTTTTGAAATTACTAGAATAAAAATAACAAAGAGAAGCACAAGACATTTAACAAAATCTCAAAACATCAAAACACCCAAAAACAAATGGGAAAGTGAAAGACGGGATGGGAATCCATAGTGCCAAGAGTATATAACAACATTGATATCAAAAGTACCTCCAAGATTACCTCCAAAATTATCAACATCTCTCAAAAAACTTATATCTCATTTGTCTCCTCATTGCCAAGGATTTTCAATCCTTGCAAGATTCCTTAGAAAGGATAGGATAAAATTTCCTAAACCAAATTGGAATCCCTCCTACTTCCGGCAAGGATGGGATTTATAAAAAAAAACATCCATGGATCCCTCAAGAATCCATGGAGATAAAATATCTCTCCCATTCCCCATTCCCACTCCAAAACCACATTCAAATGGAGGGAAGGAGTAAACAAACCAAAATTAAATTTTCAACCCAATGCAAGAACTCAAAATATGCTCAAGGATCCCAAGACCAATCGCAAATCAAACAAGAAATCTCTAAGAAATTACTAGACTAAAAATAACAAAGATAAGGACAAGACATCTAACAAAGTTTCAACCATCAAAACACCCAAAAAAAAAGGTAAAGTGAAAGAGGGGAGAGGAATCCATAGTGCCAAGAGTATATAAAAACATTTATATCCAATGTACCTCTAATATTACCTCCAAAATTATCAATATATCTCAAAAAAATTATACCTCATTTGTCTCCTCATTGCCAAGCATTTTCAATCATTGCAATATTCCTTAGAAATGATAGGAGAAAATTTCCTGAATCGAATGGGAATCCATCCTACTTCCAGCAAGGAAGGGACTTATAAAAAAACATCCATGGCTCCCCCAAGAATCCATAGAGATAAAATATACCTCCCATTCCCCATTCCCACTCCAAAACTACATTCAAATGGAGGGAAGGAGTAAAAGAACCAAAATGAAATTTTCAACCCAATGCAAGATCTCAAAACATGCTCAAGGATCCCAAGACCAATCCCAAACAAAACAAAACATAACAAAAAAATATACACACATATTCAAAAAATTATTTAAAAAAATACATGGAGGAGTGATGCCTACCTCACCTCTAATGCTCAAATCCACAACCTCCTATCTCTTTGTTTCTACAATATCCCAAAGCTCCCCACAAAGATATCCACCAAAAATCCCCCAAAAAATAAATTTACAACAAGAACTAGGATAAAATCTTCAACCCACATTCCCATGGAAGAGTGACATGTGTCACCCTTCCAAGTAAGGAAATCCTCCATGTCATACAAGTCACTTTCCACACTCCCCAAAACAATAAATGGAAGAGGGAACAAAATCCTACTTAGCTTCAAAAGACCACACAAAACCTAAAAGCCACACATGTGAAACATGGAAAGAATATTTAAAAAGTGACTTGAGAGATGGTGGAGAGGGAAAGAGGACTTTTAGGTTCACCAAAATATTCCCCCACCCTTAGGTTAGGTGCCATGTACCAATTTTGAGGTAAAGAAGACCCTTACATTTCAAAACAAGCTTTCAAAAATGACCTTAAAGGTTAAATGCGGGTTTTGTGTTTGAATGAGATAATTAAAGGTGATGAGTGGTCAAAACTAAGTTGATTAGTGACTCCCACCACATTCCCAACACGTGCTCAAGAAATAAAACACATCATAACACTAATCACCCACAATGACCTTATTAGCACTAGGAAATACAAATTATGTGAGCAATGAAGTAATCAAGTTTTACCATGGTGCTCAAGGTTAGGGAATTAATAAAAAAATAAAAATCTCAATCACCTGCCAAAGCAAACCAAATATCCCCCAATCATAAAAATAGCCAAAATGAAACAAGGTGAGATATAAGGTTTCGGTATGATGATATTTTTGGCATCCTTTGTAGTGCTACCACTGAGTCTCATGTTCACCAAGTGGTTCTACCTAAAAAACCTGAACACTTAACGAAAACCTCAAATCTATTTGACGTGATAGAATATACTTATAAATAAAAATGAAATAGAACTACACAATATCAAATAAGTAAAATTTCACACCAAGTATTCTACCAATGATACATATTAAGAAGATCTTATATTCAAATTGCATAGCTTGAAGTTACAATTATTAGTGAATAATATATAGCAACTTAATCCATCACATCTAAAACATTGTAGTATCATTAACTCTAATAAAAATTAAACAACCAATGTCATGAATATCATAAAGTGTTTCCAAAGTGTCCTATCAAATATGATATAATAGAGCTTAAGATAAAAATCATAGTAACTGCAAATATGATTGTACTACAATTAAATAACAATGTCTCGTATGCAATAATCAAGCTACTTGGGTAAGTTAACAGTATCTAGGAGAAGGTTGAAATATAGTGGGCACTACAAGATCACATAGGATTTTATGTCTTTTATATACCATGAACTCCAGATTGATTTTATGATTTAAGAGATGATTCATAGACAAGAGATTGGTTTTCAAGAAAGGATCATAGAGCATCTTTGTGAGGGTATAACTTCTCGTCTTGAGAGGAATGGTGACATTTTTAATTTGTTCTATAAGGTACTCCTTGTTTTTTTTAATTTGAATATAATTTCCAGGAGTTGTATACATCAGTCAATCAAGGAGATTCCTATCACCCATCATATGTTTGATGGCACCTAATTCTATAAGAAAAATTTTCTGCAATGGAGCAACGTTTGGGAGATAAGAAAAAAAAATAGGGTTAAACCGTATAATAATGTTGCACATATCTATAATCAAATGAATCATACAAGAAATGCATTCAGAAATAACTAGAAGATAAAATAAGCTTGAGAAAGATTACACCAGATTTAACGTGGTTCACCCAGTGTGGGCTACATCCACAAAGAAACGGCCAATATTATTATTCATTTCTTTACATATGAAATACAATGAAGATATATAGTCTTCCAACACCTCACTGGATGTTCAATGCTTTTCCCTCACTCAACTACTATTTCTTGCTCACCAAGAAAACTTACATGTAAAATAGTTGCTATTTTTCTTATTTTCTTCTTACGTACCTTCATACAATGCATACTTGCATATATATATATATATATATATATATATATATATATATATATATATATATATATATTGGGTAACTTAAATATGGTTTTAAAATCAATAAATTATATTTAAAATAATTGATTTATTCTAATTTTCGTCAAAAAACAAAAGTTGTGTTGCACAGGTAACCGTCGACGGTTACTTCTTGACTGTTGATGGTTACTTCCTGACCTAGATTGACTGACACCAGTTACACCCTAACCAACTCCAGTTACTATCAGAACTAGTAACATGTAAAAGCAAGTTTCTTGTGAAGTAATTAAGCTCCATGCTCAAGAATATCCCACTTGGAGATCAATTTTTGCACTGTATTTTGCATCACCATCCTTGGTTCATTTTCCTTAGCCCGTTTCTTACTCTTCAAGTCTTAAAAATGAAGACCAACAGAAGTTGATTGAAGCCCCAACTTCACTTTTACCAATGACTTTGTTATCATGTCTGCAGGGTTCTCATCCTTATGGATTTTCTCTAACTTTAGTTATCCATCCTCCAACACCTATCGTATGATGTGATACCGCAACTGAATATGTTTCGTTCTTGAATGAAATGCTGAGATATTTACCAAATAAATCATGCTATGAATATCACTGTATAATAGTTAATCCTATTACTCATTACCCAAATATTTCATGAACCTACTCATCCATATCATCTCCTTGCTAGTTTTTGTAGTTGCAAAATACTCTGCCTCTGTAGTAGTAAAAATCACAACCTTATACAATCTTGAAATCCAGGTAAATGTCGTTCCACCTACTGTGAAAATATATCCAGTGGTGCTCCTCCTACCATCCAAATATCCAACCATATCTGAATCAATGTATAGCTATGTAAAGAAGTATCAGACCCTCCATAACATAACTCCATTCCAGATCTCCCTCTAAAATACGTGAGAATCCATTGGACTGGATTCCAATATTCTTTACATGGATTAGCCATAGACCTACTCACAACTCCAACTGCTTGTGCAATGTTTGGTCTAGGACAAATCATGGTATACATAAGACTTCATACTACTGAAGGATACCAAACATGTGCCATGTACTCAACCTCATCATGTGATGAAGGAAACTGATCTTTTCTCAATTTGGAGTGTCCACTCATAGGTGTACTAACATGTTTTGATTTATGCATATTAAACCTTTCCAACACCTCATTGATATAAGCCTCCTGAGACAAATACAACTTCTTATTTTTTCTTATCTCAATGAATTTGCATGCCAAGTATTTTCTTTGCAGCTCCTAAATCCTTCATTATAAATGTGTGAGCTAACCTTTCTTTAAGTTTACCAATGTCGTGCATACTAGATCCTGCATTGCTTTTTCAAAGTTGTTTGGTTCACCATTATCAGTTAGTAATAACTAAAATAGAGAAGGTGTAAATCTATTTAGAGGTTTACTTACCCTTTTTGACCATCTCACAGGATTTTGGGATGCCGGAGACTCAATTTGGACCTCCTAGACATTTGTATCCAAATTTGTCAGTGACAAACATTGATCACCTCTAACTGACGTTGGTTCTGCTAACTGATGTCAGTTTGGATCTTTTGTAACTGATACCGGTTCTGTTGACTGATGGAAGTCAGGGGTAAACTGATATCGGTTACTATGTTACCCTATAGCCAATTACTGTGTAACCCTGTAGGTAATTCTTTTAATTATTTACCTTTTTTCGGTTGTTGGTTCTCTTTATCATTTGACCAACAATATTTCTTTGCATGTCCTTTCTTTCCACATTTCCTACATGTAATTCCCTTAGTTTTGGATTTATATATGTTATCCCTTGACTTTGAATTCCCATTACTCTTGCTCTTGGATCTTTGCTTCTGCATGCCCCTACTTTCTACATTCAAACTATTTCCAGATTGTGATTCATCGGTACTCTTCCTCTGAATTTCTTCATTCAAGATTATACTAAGAACATCATCAAACTTTAAAATATTATTATCAGATGTTATATTACTAACATCGATTACCAAGTTATCCCAACTATTAGGCAAATAACATAAGAATAAAAGTGCTTTCACTTCATTATCAAATGGTATATCAACCGATTTTGACTGATTTACAATAGATAGGAAATCATTCAAATAACAAGATGTAGATCGACCTTCATGCATCTTAAAACTAAATAGTTTCTTCATAAAAACAAAAATTATTTTAAGCACTAGTTTTTCATTAAGATTAGCAAGATATTTCATTAACCATAACGTAGAAGTCACTTCTATAATATTGGAAGCCACGGAAGCTGCCAACCTCAATCTTATACATCCCAAAGTCTTTCTATCAAGAATATTCCATTATTCATTAGTCATCTTCGTAGGTCTAGACTTCTCATCCAATGGTAAATATAAATATCTTTGATAAATATAATCCTCAATCTCCATCTTCCATAGTTGATAAGTTTGGTCATCAAACTTCTCTACCTTGTTTTTGTTTTCTTCTGCCATTGCTGGAGCTCCTACTCAATCATAAAACCCTTTGTGAGTAAATCTATCAACACAAAAACCCCTCAAACAAATATCTGATACCAGTTGTTAGGGTTAAAACATATAACAGTGTTGCATAAATCTATAATCAGATCAATCATACAAGTAATGAATGCAGAAATAACCAGAGGATAAAATAAACTTGAGATAGATTACACCAGATTTAATGTGGTTAACCCAGTGTGGGAAACGTCCACTAAGAAATGGCCAATATTATTATTTAGTGCTTTACAGAGGAAATAAAATGAAGATCTATATCTTCCAACACCTCACAAGATGTTCAATGTTTTTCCCTCACTCAGCTACTTTTTCTTTTCTTCTTACTTACCCTCATACAATGCATAATTGCACACACACACACACACACAGATATATATATATATATATATATATATATATATATCTTTTTGGGGTAACTTAACTATGCTTTTACAAAAAATAAATCATATTTAAGATAATTGCTTTATTCTAATTTTCGTCAAAAAACAAAATTTGCGTGGCATAGGTAACCCTCGATGTTTACTGCTTGACTGTCAACAGTTACTTCCTGACCTGGATTGACTGACGCTGGTTACACCCTCACCAATGCCAATTACTATCATAAATAGTAACATGTAAAAGCAAGTTTCTTATGAAGTAATTAATCTCCATAATCAACAAAAAAATTGATATACACCACAATTGAATAATTATGGTACATCCTCATTAGATGCATCCATTTTTATTCTATGATATGTCCTTTGTGATTCCCTCAATAAGGACGTCATTTGCATTGCTAGTAATCACTGCAACTAGACGTACTCTCTTAATAGAATTTCCTTTAGTAATGCCAATATACTAATAGATAACAATATCATGCATATTTTTAGTGTAAATGTGACACCATCAATTCACCTTTTGTGACTTATGTTGCTATTGTTGTTTTTGGGGATATTTTTGTTTTATTCCCTTCCAAGATTTTTAACCATGCTATTGTCTCGAGATCGGTGCTTTTTCTTCAAAATCCTCTTACAGTAATTGGATTTCTTCCTACTACTAAAGTGAATTCACCAGTTCTTCAAAGGACATCACATGTTTGGTGATGTTCAAATTCATAACAAATATCTGAAACTAGGAAGGGAGATCTCTTAAATTGATTCAGACTAGTAGTTTGTCCTCCACCTTTTCATCGAGGGAAATATGATCTTCTCATAGTTCTACCACCCGATGCAAGAAATCTTATAATTTAGCACCATCGTTCACACTGAGCGTATGAATATTTGAATTGGAAATGGAAGATCTTTGTTTATTTCTTCACCTCTTAGATGGTGGAAAGAACATCACAGGCCTCCTGTGATCTTGTCACATTCCAAACATGTCAATGAAATTTATCTTAGTTATTGAGTGTGATCAATACAAGGGCTTTTATATCAGTCTTTTCATAATTTTTCTGCTATTCAATGTATCTTGGATGCATCACTTTACCACAACAATCCCCCAGTGTTCTTCGAATTGGACAATACTAAGTGAGAAATTAAGCAATTGTAGATTAGAAAACAACAAATTTGGAGAAAACATGATTTAAAAAATTTAATTTAATTATTATTCTATTAAAAAAATACAAGACCTTCTAAATAAAGAAGAGAGTATAGGTGATATTCATATGCTCATGTAGTGATACACAAATTTTTATGGGGGGTGTTTTACATCACGTTTGTCATTTACATCGTAGAACTGAATATTCTCTACTTGGAACAACATATCTAATAAGAACAAGTCAAACAATCCTTAACGTACTATTTCTTCAAATTACAAGATTATGATGTTTTAGAGAGTGTTTAGCAATGTAAAATAGAAGCCGGTGGACTCAGGTGTATCAACTCAAATTTGTACTTACTACACCTCTCCATGATTGCTCGCAGCACTAGCAGCATCTTCTGGCACACTTGATATTCACCGCAAGGCTTGTTCACATCAAACATGCTTCGTTACAGCAAAACAAGTTTCCAATGCTTTGGGAGGAGCTGAATAAAATATCTAAGCAATTCGTGCTATCAATTTCCATGAAAATAGGTCTTCCACACAAATAATTTCAATGCTTAGTTCACAGATCTAATCAAATCACTAGGAAGTGACTTTGCGCACAAGTCTGTTAGAACTCCATGCTCCACCTTGTTATTTCCACACTTCATGTTGTTTATGTTGGTTAAATATGTTTGACTGCAGGTTTCAGCGCCACCAATTTCAAAAAATAGATGTTAAACTCAGGTTTTGTAATGCCCCCCTAACCTACCTGGGCTCGGGCAGCTTCATCTCCTTGGCGTGGAAGGTGGAGACTTTAATGAACGACGTGATGGTATCCCTGTTGGTGGCCGCACCCACTGATTTTCCTGATTTGCAAATATTTTGTTTGACCTGCCTGCTCCCTCTCGGACAGCATGAGATCTCCCGTGGATTGCCTGCATGTGGAGTGGTTGAGAAGGCATCGTAATCTTGTCTGTCAAGTTCCTTTTCTCACGTTTTCTCCTAGACGCCTCCTTCTTCCTGCCCTGAACCACGAATGCTTGCCTGCGCTCCATCAAATGCTGAAACAGATGAATTGCTTCAGTGTGTGACAGTGGATTCGTAGATGGTGAAATGAAGGTCTGTCGCCCTGGTGTTGCGTGAGAGGGTTTGGATTCTCCAAAAATCGTGTTGTACAGGCTATTTCTGCAATGATTTTCCTGCTGTTCTGGTTGCACGCGACCACAGTCGTGATCAGTTGTTGCAAAATCTTGCAGCTGTAGTTGGAGAACGAGGTAAAGTTTTAGTTGTGCTGTCTTGCCCTTTCATTTTGGAGAGTCGCTTCTGTCCAGGTGGTGAGTCTAACATGGAAGAAGCTCGACCAAATCTTGAGGAAAGTTTTGCAAGTGAGGCTGAGTTTGCGTGCACCACTGTTTCTAATACTGACTGGAAGTTTGCCAGCGCCTAGCCATGGGTTAGATATGGTGGTTATAGATGAAGCCGCAGCTGGGGAAGTAGACGTGTTACCTCCATGTTCATTGGGTGCCACGAGGTGTGTCCTGGTCGGAAATCCACAGCAAACAGCCCGTAACAAGAGTTAGCCAGGTGGCAGAAGGTTGCAGTTTGGTCGAAGTCTTTTGAGCGCCTCCACCAAGCAGGTTGTACAGCTTTGTTGTTTCTGTTCTGTATCTCTGCACCCTCAAATTCGAGATTCTCCTACAAGATATTTTTATCAAAATCGATTAAGTGACAGTGTGACTGTTACCAGGAGACCTGATGAAATTTATTTACAAAGATTCTCTTTTGAGATCTTCTTGTTGTTCGATGTAACTCATGGAAGAGAACCTCATAGAGGCGGACCTGTTTCATATCAGAATATTCATGAAGCACGTTTTGCTTTGCAATTATATGAGCTTCTTCAACGAGTCACTATGTTGGCAGGCATAAAGGTCTCTGTTGGAATTATCATCACCTTACAAGCTTCAGCTGAAACGTTTGCACCGAGAGTTTGATGCAGTCCTCTCAGTTCGTTCCTTGAAGATCCTTCCAGTCCAATCCTTAAAGGATATTACAGAATCATTTATGTATATTTTGGGCCTATTCTTTTCTACTTCTTCTACTAATAATATACAAGTGAATAGCAGGAGTACCCAACTGCTCAGAAGGGAATATTCTAATTCTAATCCTGAAACATCTTCAGAGACTGCTCCAGTTTTGGGGTCCGAGCTTGCCCAATTGCCCCTCATAGCTGATGAAATCAGGCAGAGCCTTCCTGTTGTGCCCTACAAAACACCTGCAAACATTACCCATGTGGTGGAATGCGCTGTTTGTCTGTGTAAGATTGAAGAAGGGGATCAGATAAGGGAACTGTCGTGCTCTCTTTTCTTCCACAGAAATTGTCTTGTCAAGTGGCTGGATCACCAACAAACAACCTGTCCTCTATGCAGATTCTCCCTCATACCAGAAGAGCTCATGTTCTGGTTCTCCTCCTTCCACGGTCATGGATTTCACGGTATGTGGTGGCTAAGGGCTAATTTGGAGCGGTGTTCGGAGGATTTTGGATCTACTTCTGAGAACCCCAGGGATGCATGGCAACAATCTTTGGGAAGAGGAGGTAGGGTGTCGCCAGAAGATCAGTGAGGGAATGATAATCGGGTGTCAATGCGACCCGACCGAACTTAGGGCAGAGATGCACATTTCAAACTATACAATTGATTTTTTTTACGAAGTCAAGAGCATGGCCATTAACAGAGTTTGGACCTTCAGCAGGCTGAGGAAGAGAAGTTACACTGGTTGGGTTGCTGTTGCAGGCCCCGTCCATCTCGTTATCGACTGCGGGAGCTTAATCAGGCACGATATTCTCTATACCATTGATTCTTATGTTGTTATTTAACTGATTCATTAAATAACTCTAATCTTCATATAAATGTCTCGTGTGATGGTATGCTGTTTGGTTTCCACTTCCCTTGCTCGTTTGTATTCCTTTTTGGCGTTAGAAATGATTGCGTTGGTTGAAGCCTTTATATTGTTTCTGGGTTTTAATAAATATTAGTTGGGTGAACTTTGTTCTTAAGTCTAATAAAACAAAAGAGGTGGGGGTCCTGTAATGAACACCCCCTAGTTCCTTATGTTGGTCTCACGATTTGAATGTTTTATCAAACATTGTTGTTGGACTCAACCTTACAGTTCCTGTTTTGTTCTTATTCTTGTTTCGGTTCGAGATCTTTAGTTCTGGGTTATGTCGAGTATTTGTGAATTAGGGATTGAGTACTGCAAGTGCATTGTGTATAGGTGAATGATGCTTTTCCTGTCTCTATTCTTTTCTTTTAGTTGTTTTAGTTTCTAGTAACCCTTCCCGGTTGGCTTGGTGTGTGCTTAGCTTGACTGATTATCGAATTGAGCCAAGTTGATATTACTCTCAACTAGGTTAGTTGCTTTTGTTATTTTTAAATCGCTCGAAGAAATACTTTTAATATTCAAGCGTCATGGTTGATCTTCATAATTTGATATCAATTCATGTTCACCGTTTGGAGATTGTTTTCTTTGGAATCACCTTCTCTCCCTTGGTGACTGTTGTATGTTTGAGAAATGTAGCTGATCCTATGGAATGCCTTCTTTAGACGTTACTCACATTTCTTTTAAATAGCTTAAAATGTCAGAGGAAATACTCTTTTTCGTACCTTGATTTTGTTTCACACATGTTGGAGGATACGAGATCTACTGGATCATTAGTGAGGAAGTTTTCAAATCTTAAAATTGGGATGTTGGTTTTATGCGTAAGAAATTACTCTACGTTTTGCTCCGTAAAGATGCTTAAATTTCATTCTCCTGTGACTCAGAGGTTGGTGTGTTTGGAAACTCATTGGTTGACTGGTTTTTGTGATGATCGTTGTGATACGACCTCCTTGTTGTCATTGTAGTAGAATGGTTATGTATTGACCAGAAAGGTTTAAGTCAACTTGTTGTTGACGACAGATCCTTTGGAAGCTATGTATCTTGTGTTGTGTTCTTGTGAATGATTGAGTAACCCTCCTGTAAGATTTATAATGGATATGTTTGGTCTTGTCAAGTTTGTCCTTTTTCTTAAGACATTCTCTTGATTAGAAGAAAGTCTAATAGAAGGATTGTTAGGATAGGATGTGACCCATGCGAGGTCATTTGTGCATTTCATCCCTTTTCTTTCCATTTTTATTTATTCGGTACTGACAAAAAAATTAACTGTTATAGGCACATCATCTTAATATTAACAAGTCATGTTGGTTTAGATATTCTCATGTCGATTGATTGTTTGGGATCTTCCAGTGGCATAGTGGATCCTTGGCTTGGTGAACTAACTTAAACAAATAGGGACAAATCACGTTTGAAATTAATTCTCTTCTTGTAATTGTTTTTGTTTCGAAATGTTATCTTGTTAAAATGACGGTCATTGTTGTGATATGGGTGAAATTCACTATGATGTTTATTAACTGCTCCTATGAGAAAATGATAATTAAATAGAGTTAGTGCCATCCCTTTTATTTTGACATTTTATGCTTTTGGACAACTCTTTAATTACTCTTGTTTAGACTCTTAGATTATTGTTTTTTATAATCAACGGTGTCTTTTTCTTCCTTGAAACAGTTAGATAACAACATATTGTCTTAATGTTATAGCTTTTATCGTGCTCAGTTCTTGCGAACTGACATGTGCTAACAAATGTGCAGGAGGATTTCCTGAGTAGAAAAAAAAAAAGAGAGAAAAAGAAACACGTGTAGAAAGTGGATTCCAGCCTTCTTAGGAACTGCTGTTGTACGAATGTTTTTCTTTTGCTTTACAACATTGGTATGGAAATTGCGGAGACTATCTAGAAGGCATTGCGTTATAAGTTTGTATTGTTCTCATGTAGGTTGTTGTTATCGTTTGAAAGTCAATTTGAGAAATACTATTGTCAATAAGATTAAATGAACTTGTTTTGACATGCGTATCCTTTGTTGAATTCTCACTTTTCAGAATATGATTTACCCTTGAATTGAAAACCTAATTGTAATTATCTAAAACTGAACCAACTTACATCACTTTGGTTACCTTTGGTCATGTGTCGTTTGGTAGAGGACTATGTTTTGAACCTAGCAAAAAAAAAAAAAAAAACAAGAGAAACAAATATACCTGGTGATCCCACTTAAACTAATCAACAATCTCTTATTGTGGTAAATCCTCAGAACGGTCTTAAGGTGAAATCAATGATTGAATTCTTGGAAGATAATAAGATTATAATAAATAGAAGGAACTTGACTAAGAAACTCTTCGACCTATCTTGCCCGTTGAAAAAGTAAACAGTATACTTATGTCTATCTCTTCAAGTGAAGCCCAAGTGAAACCTTTAACAATTCTGGTTAGACTCTTGCCCCAATGAAATCCTTTTTAACCACTAATAAGATCTTAATGATGAATCCAAGTCTTAGACAGTCATGTACTGTAAAAATAAAATAAAATAAAAATATGACCGCTTAAAAGGGGTAAAACATATATGTTTAAAAGCACAACGTTGAAAACAGTTTGATGAAGTTAAGAGCCTTGATAAACTAACTGCCTCCTAACCAATGAACAAGTTAATCAAGTTAATGAAGCAACCTCTTACCATCCAATAATTGGTTTACACTGTATATTAACATTATCAAGGTAGGGGAAAATTCTTCAAAGGAGACATGACTTTCAGATTCTCCTATTATGATTCCTCTGCGAAAAGTAAAGAATGTAAAACACTTACAGCTAAAACATGATTCTAAAGAAACCTTCTGTGGGAAGACCTTGTTGTAAGACTGCTTACTTTAGATGAACCAGTGTGTCCTTAGTGTGTGCCTCATGTTTATCTATAACCAGTGTGGGTCCGTGTTGTGGAAAGCATGTCTTTAGTTGGTTGTATTTCCTAGAGAACTTGTGTAGTGTCGTATTATCTTCAAGCGAGTCAAAAAAAAAATTATCCTATCTTTTACTGTGTTGTTTGTGTGTGAATTTTTGGGTCTTTACAGGTTTTCTCTTCCACACGCACGCCAAATAAATAGGTCTACACCAAAATCAATTCTTCTATCTTCTATCTTCCACTTTCCATGCCACGTTGTCACTTCCTCACATGCGGAGAAATTGGTTCCCTTATACCATAGTGAAGAATCAAATGCAATTTATTTAATTATCCCATGCGCAGTATAAGTAAATACAAGAACATAAAGTTAGTCGGTATGAAAAATACCCATAACCGATAATGTCGGTGGAGAAAATACTAACCTCTAATCAATGAAATAACAACAATAATTTCATATGTAATTATGCTAACAGACACACACAAATTAAAGACTTACTATAAAACTAGAAATTGTATGTGAAATGTATGATGGAAACGCTGAATGGGATAGAAACTAAATGGAGTAAAACTATGTGAGAGGAAGAGAAACAATGAAGAAGGCATTTGATCGAATATTTACAATTGTGAGGGCAATGTTTTATGCATTGTTGGTGAACCAATGTGATAGACTCTATTCTCCTAAAATATCCACATGACACTTGCTGTGGATCATCTAGTGGTTAAAGGATGTACTCTAGAAAATCATCAAGGAAACATATTTCAAGACCTGTGCTGAATAAAAACTAAGGACCTGGTTGATCAATCCCTTTGAAGTCAATATTGGATCCTTAATTTTAAATCCTTCTCTTCTTTGGTTAGCCACAATAGCATGCATATGTAAGCTTGAAATCTGCATGTGTATCTGGAAAGGACATTTTCGACAGATTGCTAATGATGTTGATCTTGACTGCAAATCCACACAGGTTTTCATTATCCAATATCCTCAATACATTGATAGATTAGTACTGTGAAATCCATTAAAAAAACCATGGGGATTTGTTTGCATTTAGGGAAGTAAATTGCTTCTTGTTCCATGTCCATCAGTCTAAAAATGAAAAACTTTACTTTGATTAGTAAAAGAGGAAAATCATGGCATGCACCATAGCCTATCTAAAGTTCAAAAAGTTAGGTGACTTGTGGGAAAACATGAGCAAGACCTTCGCTGCTATTTATATATTGTTACTTTTTTTTGTGCCCAAGTGAGGATTTTCGCTCTGATACCAGATCGATGAATTTGTTAGATAGGCAAAGTTTTAAATGGAAATATGAAAAATTAACTTTTTCTTTTAAATCCCTATATTTACCATAGCTTCGTTATCTCAATTAAATCTTTCTTTCCCAAATAATCATATGCATACAAAATGCCTCACATAAATAGAGGTCTTATCAGAGATTAGCTTGCATGATTCAAGCTAGAAAAGATTAAATTACTGATTTGGTACTGAGAGCTAGATTTATACAATCAATTGGGATCCACAATTCCAAATCCCTTTTGCTAACAATTATTTTGAATTATCAACATTAAATCTGGATAAAATATGAGATGTACACAAATCCCAACAATTTTGTCGATATGTCTATGGAATCACTGCTTAAATTCTCCATTCTCCTCATTTATTGGATTTCAATGCGGTGGGTACTATCACATAGGCTTAAAGATCTCTCTAATCAACATTGATTCTGTTAAGGAACTCAATGTACTTAACTTAGTCATCTCTTGATATCTCGATAGGTGTCATCCTATAGGTTAACTCTACTAGATTATGTAATGTACTAGTCTTTTGTGTATTGTAAGTCCAATCTGATGAAAAATACTAAATGTAAGTGGTACAACCATAATAGCACTATCCTTTAGTGTCAAGATATCTCATAAACTGTACAAACATCTCTCTCATTTTATGTGGTATTTCCTCCATTTTTGATGGTTACACACTCCAATGTTTTCAATGCAAGTCTTCATATGAATGTCAAATACATCTACAATCCAAAATTCAATGCATATATGTGAACTACTTTCCCAATTAAGTATAGATTAATACCTTATGGACTCTCTCAACTTGTTACATGTGAATACAATCCATACCAGGATTCAAAGTAGACTTTTGTTCTAATATTCTACAATATGACAAGTAGACTATAGTAGTTACTTGTGTGAGCCATCATTATAATTTGTTTATCATATCTACATAGATGGATAATTTTAATAAGAACATGGCATTTTTTCCATGTGGCATTACATCACACAAGACTTCATCCTTATAGAGTATACCAATACTTGTTGATGTAACCTGCATTGTTAAATTTTACAATGTGGAAAAATCATGATTTTATCATTCATATAACCATGACTACCTTATATGGGTTTGGGCACTATAATCCACTTAAAATCAAGTTTACATAACCATCTACATATAGATTAACGTGATTATTCTAGTTTTCTACGCCACTATCTAATAATGAAACATTGCATCACATACCTTCAAAATTACTAAATGGTTCTAAATAGTATTTTATCTACTTTTTGTAAGAATATTTATCCTCTTTTGACATGCATCAAGTAACATCCCTTAAAATTTTATTCAGTGCTTCACCTTATTCAAAATATTTAATGCATCATCCTTTTTATGCATGGATTTCTATGATTGGCATGTTGAAGGTTCAAATATGATTTCTCATTGATTATCTACACCACTAACCATTATAAATTGTGTCGAATGTTGACTACTTGAAATGCACGATATCAAGTCTCTCCGTAATGATCACTCACAAGGTTATGCTAAATCCTACTTCCTAGATAATCCATAAGATCCTAAAAATATGAATAATGGAATAATCTACATCTTCCTCCACCTCTTTAAATCTGTCAGTGGACAATCTTCTCAAAGTGATGTCCTCATAAATCTCCTTTGCACACATGAATTTTTACATCACTACAAGAAGTTATTCTGTTGTAACCTTGTATCTATGGGTAATATACTATTACTCTAGGATGTTTTCTTTATGATAATACAGAACAACTCTTTTTCATCAAAATTATGAAAAGATTCACAATAATGCTTGCTCCA
Source organism: Taxus chinensis (assembly GCA_019776745.2). Classification (NCBI taxonomy): domain Eukaryota; kingdom Viridiplantae; phylum Streptophyta; class Pinopsida; order Cupressales; family Taxaceae; genus Taxus; species Taxus chinensis. The sequence continues at coordinate 777,375,808 of CM034148.1, read as the reverse complement.
CATATCTGTAGTATATTTGTGTTGATTTCATCTTGAATATACATGTATAATATGAATGAGATACCAATGATATAGTTTTTAGCATCATCCTAGCCTATGATGTCAATATTGTGATGTTAAGCCCATATTATATTCTTAAACATATTGGTCCTGTAGACATATTGTTTCTTTTTATAAAAACTGATAATTACTTTCTAAACATATGAGAATGGTACATTCACATGAATAAACTTATTCTTTAGCACATTTCAACATTTTTTATTGAGGACTTCAAGAGAGTTTCCTTTAACTAGGGGCCCCACATCTTAGATACAAGAACAGCCTGAAATGCTAGATAAAAACAATAACACACCTTAAGAAACAAAAAGAGAAAACTCCCCAGCAATGAAAGATTGATTTATCTAAGCGTGATGGATTACATCACCATTTTCTTGTAGATGGATTTTTTTTGTGTAGGCCAAAATTATGCACGCTTCTGTAACCTCCTATATACATGCAATAATATACAATCAAAAGGATCATTCTATCCTAAGATAACATGGTAATGTGCTCTTGATCCACATAGGAAAGAGAGGAGGGATATTTTCAAATGTTAGACGCTCTACATGCAATGGTCATCTCAACATTTTTGTTTGATCTATATTACCCATTTCAAATTTTCCTTGTTTTCTTCATTATGGGGAGTTTTTCTAACTATGGTGTTTATCGAGATTGATTCAGTACCAACCTATGAATTAGTATTTGAATCACAATCTCGCATTAGCCTTAAAGACCAGGCTATTAAAAACTAGTGAGTGTGCATTTTCCACCAATTGATCTCTCTCATTTTTTACGCTTTGTCATTCCACATTTGAGGCAGCGGTATTATCCTAAATGAATGGGATTCCTTCTACATCTAAAGGGTAGAACCTTTGTAGTTAAGTCCGATATGTCACATGTTCTTTTAGATCGAAGACTTACATGAGCTCAATTTTGGAAAGAAGGTTTTTGGATGTGTCAAAAATCAAAATAGGATTCACAGTGAATGAGGTTGTGATCCATGTAAAATCAATGGTTTGGGATATACATAAATTTGATTTGATGAATGTTCACACAAAATTTATGCAAATGGAAATCAGTACAGGCACGGTCCCAGAATTGCATGAGGTACACATGAAGCAGCCTAATCCAAACTAGTTTGTAGGAATCAAGCCTATGAAGTGGTTGGGGTTAAAATATGGGTACCAGGGTTTTATGAAAAGGTCGCATGTGATTCACATGGCACAAAGATTTCTGGCTATGGTGTCCTTTCAGCTATTGAACTGAAAACACTACTAATGACTAGTTCCTTTTGCAACAAGGATACTAAGATCTAACCTTAACATCACAGAGCGGCATAAAATACTTGCAAGAATCCATTCATGTAACCAAAAGTAAGTTAGGCCATAATCCAGCTGAATTTATTGAATCTTGAAGGTGTGCTCCTGGTTGACTAATGGTTTCATTTAGGCTTCACTGGATGAATTTTACATCCCAAAGAAGATGATGTACCTTGCAAACGTGCTAACAGATAGGTTCCATGGGTTCTGGGGGATCTGCTCCTACCCTAATAAATCTTACTATCTTCTAAAGGATCTGACATTGTTTTCTCCCAAAATAGAGGTTCCATCATTCTAATCCCCCAACTCATAAATACTCCACACCCAGAATAGGGGAAGAATGTGCACATTGACCAGGGGAGAAAAACCCCTTCCCATAAATCAAATATTGATATGAGGTTAAAACCTCTACTCACACCCGACTCAAAACGAAACTAGTTTGTTTATAATGTTTATAATAGCATTGTTACTATGTCAAAGAAGGGTTCACAACACAACATTTTTATTTTTAATTTTTTACTTTTACCTCATGAGAAAATATTACCATTACTCCTTTTTTTAAAACTATGCATAGTTACATCATTGGTATTCGACATGGCATACGAATCCAAGAAACGAAATAGTTCTAGCAAACCATGACTAGGGAACAAAAGTAACAACATTGACCAAGAAATGCTAAACTATTCTTAGAATTCCTATAATCCATTAAGGTCACTCAATAAAGTAGTAGTACAATTTTCTTATACTTTCCACTAATTAACAGAACACCCAAAAATAACTTTAAGGTCTAGTCACTGCTTACAAATAATAATAAATACCAACCTTAAATTGTCCAAGGAGAGAGAGAAAGGTATTTGAGTTACTTCTTATTCAGTTTGTATTATAATAGGTAATATATTAACTACCACTGTATTTGTTTTCCCCTTTTACTCTTTATGTGTGTGTGTGTGCGCGCGTGTGCAAGCAAATTAATCACACAACAATGGATAGGTCTACTACATCCAGGAAAATAGATAGTATTCAAGTTCTACTAGAACAATACTTAAGGAGGAACATATTCATACAACTTCATCAATAAGACTAAATTCTCATCAACATGTTCCCAAAATTTTGATAAAGCTTTTTACTTAATGACTCAACATCTTCGGGACACTAAACTCGAATTGGGTTCGAAAAAAGTGATCGTTATTACCTCTTATCAAACAAGTCTCAATCATCTAAAAGATAGCTCATCGACCCCTTCACAATATTAAACAAAATATAGTTATTTTCCCTTATAGGGGTTTGACACTTGCCCGACCATTAAACGCCATTTTTTTTAAACAAAAGAATGATTTACTAAAATAATACACAGTCATCAGAAATAATTTGCATAATGGTGACATCTCTGTTTTCTAGATAAGATAAAAAAATCTAGAATATAGATTTCCTTGATTGAAAATACCCCAAATAATACCCAATTTCTAAGGGTAGCTATCAATAAAAAAACTAGAAAAAAGTTCTTTCCCACACTATGAGAATACATATGGGAGTCAAACTAAATAATCACCTTAATAGCTTAACAAACAACTTGAATCAAACACCCATTTATGAATATAACTGAATCACATATTTAGATATTTACATTAGGAAACTGCTAACATTCGTCAAGGAAAACCATTCATTAGCCATGCAAATAAAATAGATGAAAATATCAAAAAAGGGAGTGAAAATCCATGCCCAAACCAACAATTTAGAGGGAAAAAAGTATACTCAGAGAGATCAATAACAAACAACAAACCAAACCACTCTAAGAAGCCATTCAGGAAAAGAACATACATTTCACGAGATTATAGAAATGATAGCAGGAAATTACAGAGTTTAGGCTTAACATGCCTGTTGTATATATATTTCCCCCTGGGTAGATATAGACAAGTATAAGAATATGGAAATCAAAGAAACTCAAAGCCCGATGTTTACTGCGCCAAGGCGCAAGCAAAAGAGTGTCGACATGTAACTGGATGCGCCAAGGCACAGGTTAAGGGCGCACAACAAAGGATGTTGACATGAAAAAGGATGTGCCAAGGCGCAAGAAAAAGAGTGTCGACATGTAATTTTCAGCGCCTATGGCGCATCTTCAGGAGGCGCAACATTTGAGTGCTGACAAGAAGCAAACCCTCGCGCAGATATTTAGATGGCCATAACTTTTCACAGGGAGCTCAGATTCATGAAAGGTTGGAATTTTCAGAAAGCTTACAAGGTCCTCTATCCAACTACAACTAAATATCTTTAATTGGGTGGGAATAAGTTCTTAAAAATGCAAAATATAGTTCACCACTTTTTGGGTTTGCTAAGGTTCTCACCTACCACCATAATGGGATGAATTAAATGTAACCTAGAGGTGGTTGGGGTAGATTTGGATTTCCTCTCTCTTCCCTCTCTCATTCTTCATATAAATTGTAAGGAGGGGATTCATACAAGGTTGGACATTCTTGTTTTTCCCCTCCCTTCTTCTCTTTGGCAAGTGAATTTGTGGAGTTCAAACCAGGAATCTAAAACTGTAATGCAGCTTTGCCTCTTGGAATTTTATAGTGTATTGTATCAATATTTGGAGCAAATAATGCATGTCTATGGATGGTACTTAACCCTCTCTATGTTCATTTGCATCCTCTATATCTTTCACTGCAAATCTGGCTATCTGTGCATGATCTTGCATTACATTTTAATGGTTTGTGTTTATTGGCAAGCCAGATGTTCTTCGTTCCTTGGTGCATCACCTTTGTTAGTTTAGGTTTATTTTTATGCATCTTATTACACTGTCTCCTTGGCAAGTTAGATTAGGTTTTTGAGTAAATCCTCTACATTTTTATGTGTACATCTAAACAAAGGAATAGGAACCAACCTTCATCCGGAGAGATTTTCTGATTTTGTAAGGTCCCACACTTGAGAAAAGCTCCATGTTATGCAATCGCACTGAGAGTCTCAACCCATTGAGTTGCAAACATTCAGGGGTGCTGTGATTTGCCATCAACAATGTCTACAATAAGCCTCCACGATGCAACCATGAGCTTGCTATGACAGAGATCATCCCCTTTTCTCTTCTAGCAAAATGTCCATGCTCCAAACAGTCACGCTTGGCATAGGTAGGGGAAAAAAATGCGGTTGCAGTCATGGTGGATGGCCTTGCACTTCCACATGCATTTCCTGGATGTCCACACCAAAACAACAACCCTCGAAGGTACTCCCCCCAAAGTAACTCACTAGGCCTAACATGGTGCACCTTCCTAGTCAGAGCAGAAAAGAGGATTAAAAAAATGACCCACCCAACTCAAGCGGCCATCACCTGAATGGTATAAGGAAAGCACAGAGAAAAAGAAAATAGGCATGTTGGCAAAGGAAGTGAGCAAGTGGCAGGGAAAAATGATTTTAGTCAAACCAATGCGTTCCAAGCAAATCAATGCAACTTAACAACAAGGAAACTAGTCTGTAAAAAAAATCAGAGAAAAAATAGTTCACGTGACTACATTCTTCAGGCTTGAAATCGAAGGAAGATATTCCATTGCATGGCCAGCACAAGGAAACAACCAAACTAATAATGTGGTCTACTTTCCCAAGGCACACAGACCCATGAAACAAGCTAGACACCTCCCAACCAAACACATTAAAGAAAAAATTAATTGAAGATTGAAACACCACCTACTGCTAGCTAAACCATGCTAGGAAAAAATATTTTTTTTAAAACTCACGCATAGGGGAAAAGTTATTGCCAAAGTGGTCAAGGGGGAATGATAGGTGATATCTAGGAAGATTTAGTTTAGCATTTAAAACAAAAAATAGTCCCATCAAATCTTGCACTACCCACTACCTTCCTACGCACTCTCCAGATAGCAAGAAAATAAATGCAATTAATCCAATTAACCCTATCCAACCAAAAGGTTAGATTGCATACCAATGCCATGTTGGAGGAAGAGAAATTATAATTTCCTTTAATTTTAAAAAATTGAAACAAAAAGCAAGCATGCCTAAACGACCAAGGGGAGAAACTAGAGGTTAACATTTGAAGGCAAACACGGAGAAAAGATCGATCATGGCGCCAAGATGGGGTAACCCTTCCTCAATGTGGAATGAGGTTTGGTCTATGGCATGATCAGAACAAAATATATATATATATATATATAATTACCACTCACATTAATAATGACCGATGATCAAGCTTAACAATGTGACAACACGATCCTATTTTAGTAGGTTAAACATACAAGACATTACAAGGTCCACATACAGAGGTGTCGATAACGACTCGAGAAGGGAAGATGCAAAGGGAAGGTGCTAATTCATCACTGAGACAAGGTCTAAGACCACAAAATTACACATAGTCACTCGACGCTCAGCAAAAAGGGCCACTGCAATAAGCACCATGGTAAATGTCGAATGGAGCATTACAAAATCTGTGATCTGTGTCAATAGACTGTGATCTGTGTGAATTGCATCCATAGAAGTGAATCGAAGATCTGTACATGCTAGAAATTTGTGGTAAGATGATATGCATCTATTAAAGATCGGTTTGGAGGAGATATCACCGTCTATAAGCATGCAATATTTGAGATTTCTCAAAAACTTGAAGCATACAAACTTTGATTTTTTTAAGCAAATAGTAGATTTCCTATACTAAGAGGATTGATTTTTTTTTAATTTTTAATATTATTTTATTCTTTAGTTTTGAACTTTAGATTTCAAAGGTTTCTGCTGTAGATTCAAGGCTTATTCTTGTGGATGAGCTATGAGGAATGATAGTGTTATCATCCCCTACAATCAGAAGGGAATGGGAAGTTAAGAGTTTAGGGTGTTAATGATAGGATTTTTAGTCCCGACTCTTTATAAAATATTAAGCAGTGTTTGTTTAATGGTAGAAGATATACCCTATGAAGGTGTTTTAATTTGATGGAGTACCTTAGATAGAGCCATTAAAAATGCAGTAATTCTAATGGTTGAAGAACATTGTTTTAGATCGATTAATTGTACTTGCAAAAAAATTGAAATAAGATTCCAAACAAAATTTTGTGTTAAGGATGGATTTTTTTGTTTTTTTTCTCAAGATATTTTTTTTAAATTTTTATTTAACAACTAACAATTTATTATATTATATTTTCTTCATAAATTATAGTATTGAAAGAAAAATAAATATTGAAATACCTAAATAAATTGACATTAAAGGAGAAAAAAAATCACCAAAGTATTTATACCAACGAAAATTCAGATATCAAAATAGAACAATATAATTTAAAATGCTAAACAACTTGTATTACACAAAACCAATTTTCACAGAAAATAATTCGTTATGAATTATGTTAAAAAGAAAATTCTTATTCACTTATCAAATCATATTTTTTTCTCATTATTTGGTTTTAGAATGGAACATGGGTTGAAACCACAGTATGGGGATGACAAGTCCCTTTTCTTTAATGGGAGAGGTTCCCTTATTGAAAGTAGGAAAAGAAAATGTATGGATCTATAACTTCCAATGTTTGGACCCTGATATCTTGGAAAGTTTTCATACATAAAAGATTATCAATCAAAAGGAATTTATGAAAATAGAGATGGGAGAAGAAAGAAAACAACAATGGTTTTGGGAAATGTAGATAGCAGAGTACCTCCCTACTCACATTGAACTGAGAAAATATAGAAAAGGACTAATTAATTCACCATCGATGCAAATCTGCAGACAAAAAAGTTCTAAAAGATTCACACAGACCAGAACACAAAGTTTCTATTGAATGAAAAACAAATGATCCCTCAAATCAAGAAATGAGAGAGAAAGATATAATAGAGGAAAATAAGAAATGAAATAACTTCTTTATTGAATTACTTCAGAGTTTAAAACGTTCCCAAAAAACCAGAATCCCCTTTTCCCATGGCCAAAGCCATATATTTATAACAATTTGTATGCATCCATACTTTTTCTGCAAGAAAAGAATATCCGAAAGGGATAATGTTTGTTGCAGATCTGCTTTTGGAAAGTGACATGTAACAAACACACTCATGAAAACCGGAGGTTCAAAAAGGTGATTATTTTGTTAGTTTGAGCATGATTATTTTAGCAGGGGACACATCATTATTTTCTCCTTCACATTATCTTGCCATTTCCACCTTTTAACCACTTTCATAGTATCCAAGTGCTTACTGATAAGTTTTATCCCTTTTTTTTCTCATGAATGCCCGATAGAATCTGTCTTCTGATGATTAATCTTTACATCCCTTCAAAATTATCAATCCATCTTCAAAACCAACCAGAAATGCATCTCATGGAGAAACCATAAGAAATACAGAGAAAAGAGTGAAGAATGAGCTATTTTTACATTTTACAGAGCTCTAGTTCATTAATGGTGTTAAAAACTAGAAGAGGGAATTCGGCTATCTTTTCCCCCTTTTACCTTTAAATTTGGATCTTACACGTGGTGAGATCCAAGCAAGGACGACCTTGGGGTAAAAATTTGCATTTCCTGACATTTGGGAGAAAAAGCACATTTTCCCGATTTTCTCCGTCCACCTGAATCTCCGCCAAAGGCCAAACATGTGGTTTCATCTAAATGACTGAGGAAATTCGGGTCAAAACTACCATTTTAACTCTTTTAACAAAAAGGCTCAGATTTTCAAAAATATCTACGGGCCCACTTTGAATTTTCAACGTGAACACGTGGCACCATGTGATTGGTTGTGGGCCTCAACATATAAAATTTCCTTTCATTTGGGCGGTGTTGCGGGCTATTTAGAACTTTTCACCCTTTGTGGAAACAAGGCTAAAATTCCCAAAGTCTCCCATCGGTCCACCAAAGCCCCTATGGACTGAGAAACAACCACATGTCCCAATTTCATTTTTCAACACATGGAGCCACCTGATTGGTTGCGGGGATGTGCTTCACTTTAAAATTTATTTATTTTTGAGAAAGGGAAAAAATTCCAACTTTCCCCCTGAATTCCATGCCTCCACCATTGACTTTTTAATATGAACTTCTGTCCCATTTCGATTGGTCACGGATTCTAACTTCGAAATTTATCCTTCACTTGGGTGGGGCCATGGCCCATTTAGAAATTTTCTCCCTTACCTCGTAATCCCTTAGAGAATAAAATGGATCTGCCACGCCGAACTTCTTCGAAAACTACTCCAACCAATCAGGGACCGGTGGGGATCCGGGGAAAATATGGCATTTTGCCAAAATTGCTGAAAGTGATAAGTTCAAAAAGAAAACCGCCCAACCACATCCAATGGGAAACAAACATGTAGCTTCACCTTTCTGAGCAATAATTTGATGGAGAAAATAATGTAGGAAGTTGCAAGAAACAGGAAAATGCCATTTTTTCTCCCGATGAAGGATTTCTTTCTCTACAAAAGGTTAAAAACAAAAGATGCAAGGTCCCACGCATTTCAACTACACAAAAGGAGAACTTAAAGCAATTCCCATCAGTTGTAAATAGGTAAAATATTTTAACGGTAGCAGATTGAGGAATTTTTGATTAAAACCATCATGTGAAATGAAAATGAGCATCTGGGGATTTTAAAACATGAATTTCTTCTACAGCAGGGCTCCAATTTTCATGAAATTAGATTCGAAAGTGTGCAGAAAATTGAGAGGACAACAACTAGATCCTTTTCAGGATGATTTGGCAGAGGAAAGAGGAAAAATCAAGGAACTTAGAGAATTCTTGGTAATCAGATCGAATCAGTGTCTTAGCCAATGGGTAATGGAGTCAAAAACAAGAAATATCAACACATAAGAGAACACAGGAATGAAAATAACCAAAACAAAAAAAGGAAAGAAAAATGCTATAAAAATATACAGAGCGACTATCAAAATTCCTAGGTTTTGAACAACTTCAAAAATTTCCCACTATAAGGAAGTGGGAGAGGAGAACCATCAATGTAATCCAAGTAAAAAGAGTTCTCACTTGCAAAATATTAGATTTTAAAAGGACCAATCCAAAGGGAATCAAATTTACTATGGCTTCCTTGAGGTTCATGACTTTTGTCCCAAAGAACAGCATTGTCTCCAGCTTGAAAAGTTTTGGGTCTAGCCTTTTCTTCAAACAGGGATTTTACCTTGAGTTGATGAGTTGATATTCTGTCAACCACTTGCAATCTATCTTCATTCAACTTCTAGAGGTACATAATTCTTTTTTCCAGTGAATTGGTAAAGCTGGCATCTTTAATGGCCTTCATCAAATGCAAGGCTAGTAGTTCTAATGTCACCGACAGCTGAGCTTCAAATTCAAATACCACTTGAAAAGGAGACATTCCAATGGCTCTCTTAGGTGTAATCCTATCTGCCCATAAAGCATCATATAGTTTCTTATGCCAATTCCTCTGAGATTCATTAACAAGCTTATGAACAATGGTGACCAACTTCTTGTTGTTTGATTCAGCTTGCCCATTCCCTTGGGGATAGTAATCTAAAGAGTGGACAAGGGAAATTCCATATCCATAGCATAAATCCATCATCTCAATAGAATAAAAACTGGGAGCATAATTAGTGACAATCTTGTTTGGTATCCCAAACCTTATTAAGATATTCTCCTTTATGAAGTTGCATACTACTTCAGAAGTAGTGCTTTCAATTGGGATGTCTTCCACCCATTTGGTGAGATAGTCAATGGCAGTCAAAACATGAGTATTCCCTACACTTGAAGATGGATTGAGTGTCCCAATGAAATCGAAAACCCATTGTTGAAAAGGTTCCTCAATCACTACTGGTTTGAGAGATAAAGCAACCAATTTGGGTCTTCTAACAAAGGTTTTTCATGCCTCACACTTGGCTACACACTTTGATGCATCTTTGAATAGGGTAGGCCAATAATATCCATCACGAAGTATTTTGTGGGCTATGACTGCAGAAGAGAAGTGACCTCCACAGGCCTGGTCATGAAAAGCTAAGAATAATTTCTTTTGCTTCTCTTTGTCAACACATTTCAAAAACTTTCCATCTATCCCTCATTTGAACAATGCATTTTCCCACAAAACATATTGTGCAGACCTTAAATTTATGGCTCTCTTATTCTTGGCACTCAAATGAGATGGAAATTCTCCATAAGTAAGAAATTATGCAATGTCAGCATACCATTCATCAGTTGAGCTGAGGAAAAGAACAATAGGGATATTAACTTCTTCCTTGGACGATTTGGCATCAGCTCCTTTAGTAATGAGTTCACATAAGACCTTCCCTCAAACTAGCTTGGTTGGTTTGATGTCAAGATCATACTCCTGAACTTTGGCTACCCAATTGCCTCTCTTGGTTCCAAATTATTGTTGTGTAATAATGGATTTGATAGTTGTATCAGGTACAAACACAATAAAATGAGAGTTGAGGATGCAGAAATGAAACTGTTTTACAAATTTGACCACTACAAAAGCATGTTTCTCCATCATGGTGTATTTCAGCTCATGGGATTTCAAAATATAACTCATGAATGCTATGGGGAGTTCATGAATTTCAGCATTTTCCTGAGTTAACATAGCAGCTAGGGTACTTTTAGTAGCATAGCAATAGATGATGAAGTATTTGTTATAATCAGGGCATGCCAAGATTGGGGTCTTTGCTAGAGCTTTCTTGATGTCTTCAAATGTAACCTTTCCTTCAGAGGACCAACCAAAAGTATGCTTCCCTTTCATCGTGTGGGCTATGTTCAAAGTAAGTTCAGAAAAATCAGGTATGAATCTTCTTAAGAATTAGATCTTGCCAAAGAAAGAGTGAACACCTTTCTTTCTTATGGGGAGAGGGATCTACTAAATCATCTGGAACCTTTCTGGATCAATTTTTATTCCCTCTTTGGAGACAATGTGTCCCAATATTTTTCCCTCAATCACACAAAAGAAATATTTGTTGGGATTTAAGGAGATTTCATGCTCTTTGCACTTTTGGAGGACAATTTCAAGGTGTTGGAAATGATCAGCTCTTGTTTTTGAAAACATAGTCAGATAATCAAGGTATACAACTATGCACTTTCCTTTGAGGCTACCAAAGGCAAGGTCCATTTCCCTCTGAAAGGTAACACAAGAATTGATGAGTCCAAAAGGAATTATCTTGTAAGCAAAGGGGCCCTAAGGAGTGGTAAAGGTAGTCTTATGATGATCTGTAGCACTTACTTCTACTTGATTATATCCCAAGAATCCATGAAGCACGAACAACATTATTGAACTTGTAATAGCCTACAACACTTGATCCATTACGGGGAGAGGATAATTATCCTTCAAAGATGATTGATTAAAATTCATAAAATCAGCACAAATCTAGATCTCACCATTCTTCTTCTTGAAAAGCACAATATTAGCAATCCAAGTTGAATGGTGAATGGGGAAAACAATATTAGCCTTTAATAACTATTGGATCTCTTGAGAGATTGTATTAGCAATTTTAGGGTTATACTGCCTCTACTTTTTCTAGAAGGGCTTGATCCCAGGCTTTAGAGGAATGAAATGTTGCATCCCTTTTGGTTGAAAATCCTTGAGATCGTCATAAGAATATGGAAGAACATCAACATACCTTTTTAACAAATTTGATACTTTTTTCTTCTCCTCTTGTGTGTAACACTTTCCAATGTTTACCAACATGGGTTTATTAAGACTCCTAATGTTTATCTGTTCATAGTCAGAAGATTGCTGGGCTCATTTGGAAGTTTCAGACTTGATGTGCCTATCATGTTTATCAAATAACTCTTCCAAACTTACTAGCCCTTTAGGTATCTTATTACCTTTCAGTTTTATGTAGCCATCATGATCCATTTCTTCTTGGTTATCTTCTTACTTTTGGGGCACACACTCTCTAGGTAGATTTCAACTTCCTTCAAAGTACATTTGGTCAAAATTATCTCTGATTCCAGGAAGGAAAGAAAGTGTTGATCATCATTAAAGACCTCCCAATTGTTTTCATTGTCAGGCACACTAAGCCTATGAATCATCTCAATGGTGAATTTATCTTGGGATAAATTTTGATGAGGGATCAGTAGAGACCCCAAGACAGCCAAGGAATCAGCCTTCATGTTCCTTTCCCTTGGCATGGCTTCAATTGAAAAGGCATCAAGGAAATCAATAGAATCCTAAACTAGATTCGTGTAATGTTTTAACTTCCTATTCCTAACTTGAAAATGATCTCTGACCTATTTTACAATCATCTTTGCATCTCCACAAGAAAGGATATTTTTGATATCCATTTATTTTTCCATGCTTAAACTAAGGATTAGGGCCTCATACTAAGCTATATTATTTGTGTTTTTGAATTGGAGCTTGAAAGACAAAGGATGCATTCTTCCTTCATGAGAAATAAAAACCACAACAACTCAAGAACTAGCTAACAAGTAGCTTCCATCAAATTCCAAAATCTAGACACCATTAGGATCAAGAAGCACTTCCTTAGGATGGTTAGCCTCATCTTGTGACATGATCATGTACTTACCATGACTGATGTCCTCATAAAGTATTTTTACTTTTGGGTCATCTATTTTTAACACAATATATTCAGTTTGTTTCTCAGGAAATAGCTTCTTCATTTTCCCATTCACTATTTTAAGAGCATGAGACTAGTCCATCATGATTTCTCCTCCAATATTTTTTCAATAAATTCTACTAAGCAACACACCATAGGAAGGGGGAATATCATCTACGAAGATGGTGGCTAACACTTTCTTCTCTGGTAAAGCAACAAAGGCTACTTGTGCATACTTGATCCTCCCAACTAATTGCACTTCTCTACTTTCCATTGACTAACATGAACCCAAAGCATGGGTTAGGGTTAAACCTATTGCATGAGCTACCTTAGTAAGCATCACATTATCTAAAGCACTAGAATCAATAACACAATTTTTGAGTTTTTAGCCAGCTATGAGGAGAGTGACATAAAATGGTTTGATCTTCCAATAAGATGAAGTGATTGCTGCCACAAGGATTGGTTGAGATGAAGGAGAAGGAATGGGTAAGTGGCCTTTACATATGGGGGATGAAGGCTTGGATTTTGATTTTACAAAGTCTACCATCTTAACAAAGGCCTTGGGATGAATTTTGTACAATTCATCTTCTGAGATCTGGATCTTAGTTTTCTTAAGATGGTCAATAATGTCATAACAACTAGAGGCAGATGGAGCATCATTGATAAGAGTAGGTTAAAATTTTGACTTATCAACTATAACATTTGAAGGGAAATAATTTTTAGGAGTATAAAAAGAGGAGGGGGAAACAAAAAAACTTACCTTGGATGTGGAAGAAGTTGGAACAGGAGATCCTCTCCTTGCAATCACTGGAATGACCGTAGGAGGTTCCTTACATCTTTTGGCATCCTGCATCACTTTCTCCTTCTTGTTGGTTTTCTCACGAGTCATGATAGCATATGATTCACTGTTCATCTCTGAAACTCTTTCTTCATAATCATCCTCTTTATATATTCCTTCAGTGGTGATAAAATGGACATGAGATCCAGTCAACTCTTCTAATTCTTCATCAGATTCCTCTTCATGTTCTTCAAAAATTTCATCTTCCTCCTCATCATCAGGCTTCTGCACTTCACATGTTGCATTGAATGGAACTTTAATAGGTGGGCCTTCAATTTCCAGCCTATTCTAAGTAGAGGGAAACCAATTCCTAGGTTGAAAATTATTCCTAGGAATATCCTGATAAGGACCATGCTTAACAAACTACTTCTTGAGGGAAATAATATCAATAGCAAGTTTTTGTACCAACTGATCTGCATCAGTTCCAGAAGAAGATGTGGAAGAGGGAGATGCTTTGGATCTAGATGAATCTCTCCTTAGCTTGCTAGAAATGATCAGATCATCTTCAACACTAACAAAAAATTTCTTATCAGCATCCAAAGTGGCAAGATTGGCTCTCCTAAGTGCATATATCACTTTAGGTAATTGGGCATTAAGGAAGAAACATTTATGAATCTGATCCACAAGGTGTGTGTTTAGTGGGATCCTTTTAACTATCCTATTAAATTTGGCCATAGATTCCCTCATGGGCTCATGTGATTCTTTCTGTATTTTATAAATCTTAGCCAAGAGGGCATGTACATCTTCAGCAAGTTTGAAACACAACTCAAAATGGGTCATCATGGTGTCCCAATTGGTGATGGATCTACTAGGGAGATGGTAAAACAAGTCAGTAACATTATCTTGCCATGTTTCAACAAAAATTATAATGGACATATCTTCATGTTCAACCCCGAGGACACCACAAGCAACAATGAAAGTTGCAATATGCTCATCTAGATGAACCTTCCCATCACCTCTGAATTAAGGGAAATTTTTTCTATTGCCTCTAGAAAATTAATGCGATGGTTGGGGAAGAGCAAGAGGCCCAACCCTTTGGCCCCAATGTAGAGGAGATACCATCCTTAGAAATATTGTTTGAAGAGGAACTGAAACACCAACGAGAATCAAAGCATGCAAAGTAAGACTGATTGGATCTTCAGGGATTCCACTCCTAGAAGTTTTTTCTCTAGTAGGAGGAGTGCTTACAGATCTTGTTCCTCTTCTTTTTCTTGTTGATGAAGGGAGAGAGAAACCTTGATGATCCAAAAGTTGGAAATGAGAGTATTCTTCCCTAAGGGTTCTTCTACCCTAAGTGTATCTTGGAGTCGCCAGATCAAAGATGATCAAGAAGTTATTTAAAAATTGGAATCCATCAGCAAGGAATTCCCCAGTGGAGTTGCCAAAAACTATTAGGTTTCAAAATGGAACATGGGTTGAAACCACATTCAAGGGATGACAAGTCCCTCCTCTTTAATGGGAGAGGTTCCCTTATTAAACACAAGAAAAGTAAATGTACAGATCTACAAATTCCAATGTTTGGACCATGATATCCTGGAATTTTTTCATACATAAAATATTATCAATCAGAAGGAATGGAAGAAAATAGAGATGGGAGAAGGAAGAAAACAACAATTCTTTTGGGAACTATAGATAGAAGAGTATCTCCCTACTCACATTGAACTAAGAAAACATAGAAAAGGACCAGTTAGTTCCCCACCAATGTAAATCTAAAGACACTAAGTTCTAAAAGATTCACATAGACCAAAACACAGTTTTTATTGAATACAAAAAAAATGATCCCTCGAATCGAGAAAGGAGAGAGAAATATATAATAGAGGAAAATAAGAAAAAAACAAAATCCTGTATTGAATTATTTAAGAATTTACAATGTTCCCAGAAAACCAGAATCCCCTTTTTCCCATTGCCAAAGCTATATATTTATAACAATTTGTATGCATCCATACTTTGTCCCCAAGAAAAGAATATCTGAAAGGGATAATGTTTGTTGCAGATCCACTTTTGGAAAGTGATATGAAACAAAAGCACTCATGAAAACTGAAGGTTCAAAAAGGTGAATATTTCGTTAGTTCGAGCATGATTATTTTATCAGGGGACATCTCATGATTTTCTCCTTCACGTGGTCCTGCCATTTCCACCTTTTAACCAATTTTATAGTATTCAAGTGCTTAATGATAAGTTTTATCCCTTTTTTATCAAGTCTTCTAGATAAAATATGTCTTATGATGATCAAGATTTACATCCCTTCAAACTTATCAATCTAACATCATAACCAACTAGAAATGTAACTCATGGTGAAACAACAAGAAATATAGAGAAAAGAGTGAAGAATGACCCTATTTTATGTTTTGCAGAGCTCTGGTTCGTTAATGGTGATAAAAACTAGAAGAGGGCATTCAGCTATTTTTCCCCCATTTTACCTTTAATTTTGGATCTTACACGTGGCAAGATCCAAGCAAGGATGGCCCTGGGGGAGAAATTTGCATTTCCTGACATTTGGGAGAAAAAGTGCATTTTCTTGATTTGTTCCACCAGCCCGCAGCTCTGCCAAAGGCTGGACATGTGGCATCATCTGATTGGTTGAGGAAATGTGGGTCAAAACTACCATTTGAACTCTTTTAACAAAAAGGCTCAAATTCTCAAAAGTCTCCAGCAGCCCGCTTTGAATTTTCAACGTGAACATGTGGCATTATGTGATTGGTTGCGGGCCTCAACTTAGAAAATTTCCTTTCGTTTCGGTGGGGTCGTGGGCCATTTAGAATTTTTTTCCCTTTATGGAAGCAAGGCTAAATTTTCCAAAGTCTCCCGCCGGTCCACCAAAGCGCCTATGGACCAAAAAACAACCGTGTGTCCTAATTTCATTTTTAAACAGGTGGAGCCACTTGATTGGGTGTGGGGATGTGCTTCACTTTCAAATTTATCTATTTTTTAAAAAGGGTAAATTTTCCAACTTTCCCCCCGAAGTCCATGACTCTGCCATTGAATTTTCAATATGAGCATGTGTCCCATTCCAATTGGCCACGGATTCTAACTTAGAAATTTATCCTTTGCTTAGGCGGGGCCACGGGCTATTTAGAACTTTTTTCCCTTTCCTTTTAATGCCTTTGAGAATAAAATGGATCCATCGCCCCGAACATCCACCAAAACTACTCCAACCAATAAGGAACTGGCAGGGATACGGGGATAATCTGGCATTTTTCCAAAATCTCTGAAAGTGATAAGTTCAAAAATGAAACTGCCTGGATGCATCCAATGGGAAAAAAAATGTGTAGATTCACCTTTCTGAGCAAGAATTTGATAGGGAAAAGAACTTAGGAAATTACAGGAAAGAAGAAAACTCCATTTTTACTCTCGATGAAGGATTTCTTTCTCTACAAAAGGTTAAAAACAAAAGATGCAAGGTCCCACACATGTCAAATCCATAAAAGGAGAACTTAAAACAATTCCCATCAATTGTAAATAGGTAAAACATTTTAATGACAACAGAATGAGAAATTTCTGATTAAAAAATGTCATGGGAAATGAAAATGAGCATCTGGGGAGTTTAAAACTTGAATTTCTTCTACGGAAGGGCTCCAATATTCATTATCCATCACGTTAACTAAAATATAGATAATAGAGTTGGGCACAACTTAAACTACAAAAACTTTGCACAACAATGTATAAGAATGTGAAAAGTAGACAAAGTAGGGACATGAATTTAAGGAAAGTTATAGAAAAGACGATGGAGAGTAGGGAATATCAAAAAAGAGAAACACGTACACATTTCTATATTTCATATCCCAAGGAAAATCTATTGGCTTGGATCTCATTTAGAACCCCAAGCCTAAGGCATGGACCTGCCAAAACACATTAAATAATTTATTTTTAACATAAAATACTAAAATGTGTATTTCTCCATGATAAATACCACAAAATCTATCAAAAAATTGATTAAAAATATAAAGAGGTTAAAGAATCTGTATTCTTTCTAAATATATGATTTTCAAATTTTTTGACTAGTATAAGGTTTTCTTCCTTATTGTTTTGTAATTATGTCTTTTTATAGCTCTAATTTTTGTATATATACACATCAATATTTCATATTCTATCTTTTGTTTCACTCATCCAAATTAAATAAAAGTTATACAGTTTCAAGCAAGGAGTAATTCTATACATATTCAAGAAAAATTGTACATTTATGTATTTTTTGAGGTAGATATTTGGGGGCACAGTTGGCTATCCCAAATTTTCAAAACTTGAAAAATATTTTTTAATTGGAAAATAATTAAAAAAATACTCACTGAAAAAATACAATTTTTTAAAATCCCGAACTAGATGATTCTATCTTTTCTACCAAAGTGTTTTCAAAATACTAAATAAAGCTCAAAAAATGGGAGGGGGAGGGGCACAACTGACTATCTACTATGTTTTATACAAAAAAAAAGAGAACCTAATGGAATTTTATCTTGTTAAAAAAATTCCACTGAACCATTTAGGAAAAAAAAAACTAGTTTAGAAACTACACTCGAAATGCTACAATTCATGTTCTTACAACAACTTCAAAATTTTAGCTTAACTATCTCAAATAACTTGTACAAGATTACATTTCTTATTTTTCATAAAAAAGTGTCTATTTAAGACCCCATGTTAGCCCCCCATTTCCATGCTCTCACATGAATAGGGCAGCCTACATATGGCTAAATCCTACACAGTTCTTCCCTTTTCACCATGCACCCAAAGATAAAGATCATTTTCCTATCGTCCATATTTTCTTACAATGTATGTAATAGAAAATGTCTAATTGTAAATGACATGTTTAATGAAAAAGTAGGTGTGTAAATAAACATAATTCAATATTTTCTAATTCCTATCATTAATGTAATATACGTTTCATCACTGAGGACCCTTCATCTAACTGGATGCATTCCTATCCACATAATTAGTTGATTACTAATTTTAATATCTTGTAAAAATATCATGCTAAAAGTTATAGTTGTTCGTTATTGTAATGAAACTTTACACAAAAATATCAAGGAATTAATAAATTAACATTATATGATCATAACATCCCACAATGCTTCTACAGAGCCCATCCTTGAGGTGGGTCTTTTCTTGCACTTTCCATATGTATAAGACCCACTTCATAGATGTTTAGGCACCCCATAGGCCATGTATACACCTAATTGTTAACTTTTCATCTTTCATACATGTTACTAATTATTTCCTTTGTGTCAATAAGTGTCATTGATGCATATATTTCTAGAATGGGTGCCTTAAGGTCCTCTTAAGAATGGGGAATGGTTATTGATGTAACCATTATGGGTTAGATAAAATACACATAGACAATGTCACTAATTGGTCTTGGATTTATTTTTCCTTATACCAGGTACCCTTTTTTCCTAGGTCTCATACACAGGACACTCATAGTTTTTTTTTGCATGTCATCACTCTATATCTTTCTCATAAATATCCATGATCTATAAAACCTCTTTCAATTTTTATGACACCTTACCTCATTGCAGTACCTATGAACGACAACATCACCCATGAGAAATGGTTTCGGTGTTGTATTTATACATTTTTTAGGACATTTCCCACGTGTGATGGTATCCTATAGATACTCTCACTTCAAATTCATAAGAAAAGTAAGAAAGATCTTTTGAAATTTCTATTATCTCTTATTTTTTACACTAGCTTTGCATGTACTCACCTAACTCTTGGTTCATCTTCAATATTTCTTGGATTGGATTAAACAATCTTCTTCTTGGATGGTTTTTTGTACTATTAGGTCACCTATAGTGAGTATAGGACACAAATGATGCTCCCCTTCTCTATCTAATAGTGAAAATCTCTGTTGGTATATTGTTTCTATGGAGAGAGGTGCATGAGTGACAACCCTACAAGTACAAGGTGAGTTTCCTAACCACCTCTTGTCATTTTTTGTAGGTAATTTCATTTCCTTCTTCATTGTGTTATGTTAGCCTAATATTTGATAAGTCTTGATCCTAGTTAACATATTACTCTTATGCATAATCAACTTCTTAGTTATCATTTATTTTACATAACTTATTTCATGTATGCGTATTTAATTTATTTTTCATCCATACCTCTCGACACCCAACTACCGATATCTCAGTAGGGTTCCTTCCTATATCTCCACCGGAGGCCTTGGAAACCATAGGTTGTCCTAGTGTAGGGATTACTACCCTCTAGATATGTGACCCTAGCGCTCATTGTATCCCCTTTTGGTATATTCCATTGTATGTCGACACGTGTGTATCCTATGTGTTTCCTCGATACCCTTGTAGAACGGATGATTTATGAGTGTATGTTATTCAAACACATTGTGGCCTACATACATGCCCTAAATACATGGTGTAACCAACCAAGTGGGATTCGAACATGGCTGGTCTCTCTAATACAAAAAGTAATGAAACATTACACCAAAACCTCGAGGAATTAATAAATTTGCACATCAAGATCATGAAAACTATACATATATTGGTAACTAAATTACAAATTATCAAGTATTTCTATAGATAAATATTAAAGACCATAATCTTTATGTCATTTTCAAGATGCATGTAATGAAATTTGTTCTCCTACAAAGATAATAATTGATTACTTATTGGATAAATTTTATGTTTCTTTTCTAATCCTTCTTTTATCCTCCTATATTTTTTCATAATCCCAATGAAAAGTCATGTTATTTATATGCCTCTAAATACATGCCTTATTACACCCATTTACATATTCTTCTTTAGTACATATTGTAATTACCTCCATTACTACAAAAATGGTCATTCAAAATATTAATATTATATTTATAAGTAGGCTTGGTTCACGATGATCTATATATATCCAATCAACCATGATCCTTAAGGTAATGATGATAATGCCATGCTAATGGAAGTAGTCCTCACACTAGTATGATTTTTGAATTGTTATTCAATATGTATGTTCTGTTTCAATTTTCACTTATCCTTTTACATGGATTTATAATCCCAAGAAAAAATGTGAAACAAATGAATCAAAATGTATTCCTTACAACCAAAAGATGTATATACCCTTTCTGTCCATCTTAAAATGGATTCTACTACTCTCTAAATAATCATTCACTCAACCCTAATTGGTAGTGATCGTTAAGTAATCTCAATGGAAGAGGCCCATCTAGTAAGATAATGGTTGACTTGTTGCAGAATGACTACGGTTCTTTTGCTTGACCTTTGTTTCTCTTATAATATAGCTTATTGCATTATAAAATTTGTAGAAATGTATTTGAATACGTACCTTACTACCTTATATTTAATATACCTATTAAATACATCTTTATATTACTTATATGACTCTAAAAATCCTCATTTTTGTTAACATCACCTTAATATATTGTTTTATAAAATGATATCTCGTAATTAGTTTTATAATATTACCTCACCTAGGGCCACACACTTTATGGCATGGCTAACATTTTACATGAACTAAATTATTATTTATCTTATTTATTGACACAAGTTCAATCACTATATTTATTCTAAGAAAAGGAAATAGTTGACTTAAACAAATAACTCTTGGCTAGTGTGATGTAAAATGAGAAAATATTAAAGTTTATTAATATGTTGTACATACATAAGATTTTGGTATTAGAAAATGTAAAACTTCTAGCCCAAATGGTATTTTAACTTGAATTGTATTAGGATTGGGTAAATAATTTAAATTTATGGTTTAGGCATTGTGAAACATTTATGTCATTATCATAACCTAGTATATTCACTACAATTAGTAGCAAGAAGAATGAAGACACATTATGCTTATTATCCTCAAATGTTATATAAATAAACTCAAAATATGAAAGAATATAATACTAATTCGTAGACATATGTGAAAATGTTTCTATATTATTATTGGTAGCACCTGGATACAATAGGTGTTAAAATTTATATAATCGGTTTCATTTTTATTAATCATTAATGGTATTCCTACACTATTTCAATGTTCTTTAACATATAACATACGAATAAATAGACCAAAATTGTGTTGATCAAAGCTTGACAAATTGCAAATCTTATTAGAATCAATGTTCATCTTCTAGCCTAAATGATTTTTTACATTCAACTTATTAGGATGGAATATATAATTTAATTTAATGGTTTAGCCATTGTGAAAGATATATTTCATTATAAAAATTAGTATTTTCAATACATTCATTTACAAGAAGCAACTACATGAATTATCATTCTTATGTTATCTAGGAATGCTAAATTAAACAAAAATGAGGTAAGAAATCATATGAAACTAATTTATTGGAATATGTGAAAATATTTCTTCAATTTTTGAAGCACCTAGCTAATGGGTGTTAAATTCAATATTATTGCCTCTCCAATATTCTTTAAATGTTACTTATCATATAAGATAGATACAAATGAAACAAAACTATTTTAATAAAATCTTAAATATTTGGAAATGATATTAGGATCAATTTTTTTAGCATTACATATTACTATACTCCTATTCTATTAAAGGTCCCCGCAAAATTCATATGATGCGGGAGAGTAACTTGTGAATGCCATAACTTTTGATCCGACCGTTGGATCGTCTCAAAATTTTCCAAAGTGGTAGATATTCATTAGTATTATGCTAAAAAAAAATTTAAAATTTTTTTGCATCCGGTTTGGAATATTTTTTGGGCCGAATTCCAAAATCTAGTGATCTAAAATTCGCTCTGAACGTTTTTTTTCACTTTTGACTAAGTGTTATTGTTTTAATAAATTTTGTTGTGATTTTTAAAATAAGTCTAAATTTTGTGTGAGCCATAATTTATGAATTTATATTTGGCAGGTAAAATTCTTGGGGCCCATATAAGGTGTTTTACTACTACGTAATTTTTTGCATTTTTTGGGTGTTTGGCATTTTTAGGGCTTTTTGTCATTTTAGGGTTTTTTTTAGAGTAGATATGGAATAAAAGGAAGATTGTAATGATGTTAAATATTAGTGGGGACTTATGGAATGAGAAGAAATATATTTCGAAGCTTCTGATTTTTATTTGTAAAACCCTGTTTGTGTGTGTTTCAGAGGTATTTTAACCTCTTGTAGCCGAGATCCACATCAATTGGTATTAGAGTAGAATTTTGATTCTTGTGGGAATATTTAGGGTAATATATTATATTTTTTTATAACTTTTACTTGTATTTTATATAATCATGGCTAGATGCAGGAGGGGAGGTTATAAACATATGAATAGCCATGTGCATGATCTACAAATACAAGTTGTTGGCTCAGAACAAAAGTTACCTGCCTTAGAAGGAGAAAATGTAAATGTGGATGTAAACCCAAATAGTGATACTGAAGAAGTACCATCCTTTAATGAATGAAAGAGGAGATCAAGAACAGAATGAGAAAGATGAAGAAAACTTTAAGTAGACACCAATTTGAGGAGAGATTGATTCAAGATTTAGATGGAAGGAATGACAACATTAAAATAAATGTTCGCCAATTATGGTAGAGGTTTATAACAAGAGGATTTGATTGTCTGGATAAATCATATCGAAAAATTATTTTAGTGGAATTTTTTTTTTGAGGTTAACAAGGTGAATTTTGTGGGGCATGAAGTTTGGTTAGACTTGCATTGATCTGGTGGAATCACCTACAAAATGAAAGACAAAGGAATGAAAAGTGTAAGATCTGATACTAGAATAAAATGGTAAAGAAGATGAAAGAAAAGTTTCTTCTTGTAGTTTATACTCAGACACTCTTTCAAAGGTTTCAAAACCTAAGACATAAGGATATCATCATTGAAGAGTATACTAATGAATTTTACAAGTTGTCAATTAGGCTGGAATAGGGAGAGTATGAAGAATAGAAGGCTACATGGTATATAAATGGGTTGAGTTATACCATAAAAAATGAGATGATTATGCTCCAGATCCATAACCTGGATGATTCTTATCAAATCACATTAAAAGTAGAATAAAAGAACAAGAGGAATAACTTTCAAAGACATATGAAGAGAGGGCCATCATCATCTCTAATGAGAGGTATAGGTAGAT
Organism: Taxus chinensis; assembly: GCA_019776745.2. Lineage (NCBI taxonomy): Eukaryota > Viridiplantae > Streptophyta > Pinopsida > Cupressales > Taxaceae > Taxus > Taxus chinensis. The sequence goes on along the minus strand of CM034148.1, from coordinate 777,352,137 downwards.
TTGATTTTACTAAAGGTGAATCGTCTAATTGTAGAAGGGAATGAAGATTCTGGTCAAATTAGTGTTAGCTACCAAAGAGGTAGGGAGTTTCATAGTACAAGAGGTATTATAATGGAGGACGAGGCTGGAATATCCCCCAAAGGAAAATATACATGTCACCAATGTGGTGAAGAGGGGTTCAAATATTCTAAGTGTCCACACATTCCTACACAATAAGGATGGAAAACATAACAACCACGATTAAATATGGTTGAATAGTAAAGAGGAAGAACAAATGGAGGTTGTTGCAGACTTGGGTGAAACCCTTATGATAAAGAGCAAGATGATTGTCTAAAAGAAGGAGAACGCACAATATGGTGTTAGTGATTATTCTTGGATGTGGAATAATATATTTCAAACAAGATGCACCTTTAGAGGAAAGGTATGTAGAATTAGTTTTGATGGTTGTAGTTTTTTTAAATAGTGGTTTAAACTAGTATGCTTGATAAATTCTTTCTAATATGTGAGAACCAAACATATCCCTATTGTATATCATGGTTCAAGAAATGAAATGAGGTAAACATAGATAAAAATTAATTTCTAAAGTTTTTTGATTGGGAATACCTACAAGGATGAGGTGTGGTGTGATGTTATCCCATTACATGCATGCCATATATTACTAGGGAGGCCTTGGCAATACAACAAAAAATTTTACACATAATGGAGGTAAAAATAAATTTAATTTTTGGAAGGATCATGTAAAGGTGGTCTTGCTACCCTTCAAGGAAGAAGAGAAGAGTGAGTATTTTTTTGATACAAAAGAGTTTGTTACAAAAATGGAAGAATTTTTTCGGTGTTATGCATGTGATGTTAAACAAGGTAGAAATAGAGGACTTTAATATACCGGTTGTTGCAGTAAAGGTATGAAAGGAATACAAATATTTCATATTATATGAGCTACAAATATGTGTTACCTTCGAAGCAGGATATAAAAACACCATATTGATTTAGCAAGATTGGTCTGTGGAGTGTGGTAGAGTACCAGATCTGAATCCGTGAAGGGGATGAATGGAAATCAACTTTGAAAATAAAATATGGATTGTACGAGTGGATGATGATGCCATTTAGGCTATCTAATACACCCATTACATTCATTAGGATGATGAACATAGTACTCTAAAAATACAATGATAAGTTTTTTTGTTGTCTATTTTGATGATATTATGATATTTTAGTACAACAGTGGAAGAACAATTGTTACATATGAAATTGGTGTTAGTCTTGTTATGTAAAGGGAGTCTATATGCAAACATAAACAAGTGTGGATTTCTTCAGAATAGTCTTATTTTTTTTGGGTTCATTATCTCAGAGGATGGAGTGAGTATGGATGAGGAAAAGGTAAAGTCGATTTTGGAATGGTCTATTCCAAGGAATGTAACAAAGGTTTGTAGTTTTCATGGATTTTTAATTGCTTATATGAATTTTATAAGGAATATAAGTAGTATTTTTTCACCCTTGAAATAATGTACAAAGGGGAAGGATTTCGTTTGGAATATGGCAACAACAGATAGTTTTGAATTGTTGAAGAAGAAAGTGTCAAAAGTAACTGTTTTGGTATTTCCATATTTTAGAAAGGTCTTTGAGGTTGACTGTGATACCTCACATGTCGGGATTGGATATGTAATGAGTGAAGAAGGACGACCTATGGAATTCCTCGTTGAAATTCTAAATGAAGTTAGGAGGAAATATTATACTTATGATGTCGAATTTTTATGATATTGTTCATGCATTAAGGCACTGGTGACATTACTTGGTAGCTAAGAAAATTTTACTCTTTACTAACCATGATGCCTCGAGGTATGTAAGAACACAGAAGAAACTAAATAGCAGGCATGCAAAATGGGTTTCATTTTTTCAACAATATAATTTTATCTTAAAGCATAAGTTGAGTAATAAGATTCAAGTTGTTGATGCCTTGAGTAGGTGTGTAGTACTTTTGTCAAAAATGGAAAATCAAGTAGTAGGGTTTAAAAAAAGTTAAGGAATTGTATGAAGCTGATCCAGATTTTAGTGATTTTGTGAGACAACTTAAGGACCCTACATTAGGTAGTCATTCTTTTTATTATTTGATGTTGGATGGTTATTTATTCAGGGGAAAACAATTGTGCATTCCTACTTGTTAGATGAGATAAAATATTATAATAGAATTGCATAGTATGGGATTAGATGGAAACTTTGGTATAAGCAAGACAACTTTTATTTTTATAGAAAATTATTATTGGTCAAAGGTAAATATGGAAACAAGTAAGATTGTAGAAATATGTAGAGTGTGCTAAATGGCTAAGGGCCATGCATAGAATATTGGGTTGTATATGCCATCACCTCTCCCTACAGGGCCATTAGTTGATTTGAGTATGGATTCCATGTTAGGACTTCCTAACACTCAATGAGGAAATGATTCATTTTTTCTTTTGGTTGATAGATTCTCTAAGATGGCACATTTCATTTCTTGTTAAAACAACTAGTGATGCTTCCAAACTTGCAGATTTTTTTTTTTTTTCACAAGTTGTTAGATTTCATGGAGTTCTAAGAAGTATCAAATCAAATCGGGTCATGAAGTTTTTGATTGACTCTTTGAAGACTCAATGGAGGAAAATGGGGACACAACTACAATTCAGTAGTGAATATAACCCCAGATGGATGGTTATATGAAAGTAGTGAACAAAATCTTGGGAAATCTCCTATGTTGCATAGTTGGAGAAAAGCAAAAAATAATGGGACTTAGTGGTACCACAAACTAAGTTTTCTTATTACATCTCTTAAAATAGGTCAACATGGAGGTCTCATTTCAAAATTGTATATGGTAGGAATCCCAAGGGTGTCCTACATCTGATTGTGCTACCCGGTGTGAATATAAAACTAGTGATGATGCAAAAGCATTTGCAGAAAACATTCTACAGTTACAAGAATAAGTGAGGTAAAAGTTTGAAAGCTAGTAATACACAATATAAAGCAACTACATATGCTAGTAGGGGAATAAGAATAATTTTAAGAAGGATATATGGTGATGGTTCATATTAAAAAGTAGAGGTTTCCAAAAGGGAAATATAATAAACTAAAGTATAAGAAAATTGGGCCATGTAGGATTCTAAAGAAAATGTGTGATAATGCTTACAAGGTGGAGCTACCTAACAACTTTACTATTTCACCAGTTTTCAATGTTTTTGACTTATATAAGTTTATATGTCCTGATATAAAATTTCATGGAGGAGGAAGAAATAAATTGGGAGTAGTAGATAATGAAGAAGAAAAAGGAAGGGGTAATGCATGTCTTAAACTAGAAGACAATCACTACTAGACATCAAAGATACAAAAAATATTTGGTGCAATAGGAAAGTTTGGAACATGATGAAAATAATTTCATTCCCGAGTGGGAGCTGAAAAATGTTTACAATACAAAAATTAGATTAATTATGTCAAATGAATCCACTGGAGGTGAATTCTTTTCAACCACAAGAGACTGATGTGGGAGCGTAACTTCTTAAGGCCATAACTTTTGATCTGACCATTGGATCGTTTTGCCATTTTCCATGGTGTTAGATATTCACTAGTATTATGCTAGTGGCATATTTTTATATAAGGTTGCGGCCATTTCAACATATTCTCGGGGCTGGAATCCTTCATCTTGTGGTCTTAAATTGGCTCTGAACATTTTGTTCACATTTGACTAGGTGTTATAGTTTTAATAAATTTTGTTGTGATTTTTAGAATATCTAAAAATATTGGGTGAGCCTTAATTTATGATGGAATATTTGGCACATAAATTTTGAGGCCCCATCCGAGGTTGTTTTTCTTGTAGGTAATTTTTGGCATTTTACGGTTTTTTTAGAGTAGATGTGGAATAAAAGGAATATTGTAATGATGTAAAATATTAGAGTGGATTTAGGAATGAGAAGAAAGATATTTTTAATCTTATTTTTTTATTTGCAAAGTATTTTTGTGTTGTTTGGATGTATTGTTATGGTGAAATGAAAATGATCTTGATTTCTCGCAAGTGAATGGTTGGGGCAGTCAGTGTGATTCGTCAAACATGGATGTATCCCAAAGTGTGGTACTTTGCAATCAGGATAACCCTCTAGAAAAGGTCATCTTTCTAACCTATCCTAGTGCCATCTACTCCAAAGTGCATAGAGTTGTAGATATAACTCTAATGTATTATTTCCAAGGAGATAGAGATAGAGAAAAATTCATGAAAATTATAACCTACACTGAGGGAACGTCATTCATGAAGAAGGAGTGGTTAAAAACCTTCACAATAAACACAACCAAACTATAATGTTGCAATGAAAATACAACAATACACAATAACCTTCAGAAATTTTCCCTTCTTTGTGCAACACTATTCATCTTATGACCTAGAATGTCTTTTTAAATTCTGAAAATCCAAATTTTAAAATTGGGACATTGGTTCTTAGACCTCCTACTCATTTTTCCATGCTTCTTTCTGCTGAATCCCTGAATTTCACCTCTGAATAATGAATTTCAAAATTCATAGTCTCTTCATTTCCCAAACTCCTTTGCAATGTGCTCATTCGGCTTTACTAACTTGCTCGGCTCGAGCCTGAAATGTGAGATCCCACGAGTGAATCGATCCTTTTATTTTCTCTGTGCGAGGTAATTTGTCCAATTTCTCCTAAGGGGTAAAATTGGATAACAATTTGGTGACTCGCGGGGTTGCCTACCTACTAGGCGATAGATCATTTTCCTTGAAGTGTCTAGTGTGCTTGTAGTTATAAATGATAGCTTGATACTGATCTTCTACTTGAAACTTGCGCCTGACTGCATGCACTCTCCTTATCCTGAACCTACTCCACTGCCCTCACTCTCAATTTTCATAGAGAAATCTTGAAGTTAAGGTTTTGTAAGAGTGGAAAATTTTTCATGCACCTATATTTTTCACCAGTTATTAAAATGGATTATCTCGAAACATGATTTTAGTTTCTCTACATTTTTTTTCCTTCGAACTTAACAATTGTTTTCCACAAGTATGAACTTCTTTCCTGTTACAACTCTCATTGGGAGGCACATGGAACTTATAGTGATACAACTTGGGAGAAAATAAACTTTTTCTGAAGGAACTTAGTTTAATTGCAACCTAAACTAGAAAAAAGACACTATGCATATGCACTTAGAGGAATTAAAAAAACCTAGACTAATATGTACAAGGGTGAGAATTTTCTTTTCACTAGCAATGTTTAAGGTAGTTTCTGTTAACTTGAATAAGAAGTTATTCTCCATCCAAGGTTTACAGTTTGAAGGCATTGTTATTCCTCACATCCAATGACTATGTAGGGGTCACTCCAAATGGCATCAAACATTGAATGCTTGCCATTTTTCTCCTAATCTACATCCCATTTTAGACCCAATTCACCTTCCTCGAAGGTTCTTGGCTTAAAATTCTTATTAGATTTCTTCTTCATCATGGCCTAATCCTTTTCCATGGTTTTCAGGGAATTCCCCCTTATCTCCTCCAATTCCATCTATTGTGCATAACTATATTCCATATGTTTGAAATCAGACAATTCTAGTTATTTATTGAGTTCCAATGCTGACAACTTGAGTAATAGAGGAAACCCCGTCTCTCTCCCGTAGACTAGATTGTAAGGGGAATTTTCTTGGTGACACATTTGGTGTAATCCTGTTAGCCCACAAGGATGATTTTAGATTTGTAAACCATGTGCTTTGATTTTCATCTAGATTCCTTCCAATGATTCTTGTCAAACTCTTGTTCATCGAGTCTGCCTGTCTGTTACACCGTGGGTAATAGTTTAAAAGAGGTGCTGAAGTAGATCCCATTCCTAGCTACCCATTTTATGATCTTGGAACCTAACAATGCCAATGCATTGTTTGAAATGATAGTGGCCAGTATACTGAACCTTGTCACTATTCCTTATAGAAGCCTAGTATGCTAGATTCGTTTGCTTCCTTGAGTGTTATCACCTCATCCCATTTGGTGAAATAGTTTTTTGCTGTCAGAATCCACTTCTAACCTTGGCTCAATTTTTGATTGATGATCCTGATGATGTCTATTCCCCATTGCATGAATGGCTGGCCCACTGAAGTTTGGTGCAATATAGGTTTTGCAAAACTTTCCTTTCCTACAAAGCACTGACCTTTTTTTACACTTTTTGATCCAGTTGTAACAGTCACTAAACACTGTGGGCCAATAGTACACTACCTTTATTATTTTGAGATTTTCTACCTGCAGAGAAAAATTATTGTTATCTCTTGAAATTGTACCCTATAGAGAGATGGTTGTAGCTTTTCTAAGCTTGCATAATTGATATCTCTCTTTTTTAGATACAATGGAAATACCTCAAGTCTATGGGTATACCTATTTTGACTTGAGTCTCCGGTATCAAGGCTGGTTCCTTATTTGTGTATCCTAAACTGATTTCAAAGAGTTTGAGAGTAAAAGATGACTGTAAAAATGATTAAAAACTAAGAGGATACACTAAATTTATATGAGGGCTTTGACTGAGTATATGCACAACTGATTTGGGAACGATTCTTGATGCACAAACCAATAGTTTTTCTATAGAATATCTAAGGGAAAAAACACTTGATTGTATTGGAGGAAGATCACAAGAGTACTAACAAGTTAACATGCACATTAAAAATTAAGCAGATATGACTGAAATTTTGTAGCAGGGTAAGGTGGTTGATCAGGGAATTTGCATTCATGAGATTAATATAACATACACAAGACTAAAAAATAACTTGGAAATGTAGAAAATACTTCACACTCAAAGGGAAAAACTGGCAAAATTTTCTTCAGTACTCATATATCCAAAATTCCCCCAACAAGATCCACTTGTGCTTTACCAAGGCACACAATATGTAGCAAAAATAAAATTCACCCCCTTCCTAAAAATAGCCTAAGGCTGTACTCACCCATGCATTCTAATTTTATCCTTTATTTAATAATAAATAAAAGGATAAAATAAGACAAATGAGTACAAGAGGCATTAATATCCTTTAATTACATCTCATTCAACTGAAGTTGACTAATCTATTTTTAAGAAAGAGAAGGGTGAATAATTTTCTAAAAATAAGGTTGCCTATAAGGCAAGTCTCTCTCCATGGCATGCAACTCTGTCTTCTCGTGTGTTCTGTCTTCTTGTGAAGCATGAAAAAATACAAATCTCTACCTGTGAGTAAAATAATTACATTAATTGCAATACTTTGCAATATAATTCATCCAAGTATCAATTTTACTTGGACCACCTTTATCTCTAATGTTAACACTCATTCTGTTTGCTAGTGATCACATGAATAACATTCTACAAATATAATCCAACCTCCTTGGTGTGGGGACCACCTTCACATTACCATGTTTGGCCACCTTATCGACTTCAACATATATAAAAGTGGAAACCATCTTGATTAATAAGCATGCCATATTATAGTTGGTCAACCTGATTATTGTTGCATGATATAGTTTGAAAATAAATCACCTTTTCGGTGATCATTGTGGCATGTATATTCGGCTTTGTATAATTTGGAAATGACTATGGTTTTGGACTTTTGAAAGTCAAATGCAATGATATTGTTTATGGACATGTGGGCTGGCCACTTCCCGTAATGACTCACCCCTTAGTGAACTCGGTCAGTGGTAATCTGACCTGTGTTGAGTTAGCTTTGATTTTGGTGAATCATCTCGAGCCCTTGATCATTGTACCTCTGTGTTTGATGTTTTTGATCCCAAACTCATGGTTAGGGTTTCAGACCTAGCATTAATTGTGGTCAGTGGCGTATTACCCAAGTGGTTTTATTTGGATGCGAATCTTGATCTCTGGCCTTTGATCTATGTACTTGATATTTTTTTATCGTTGATTGCTGACTCTAGATGAGTTAGGTTAAGCTGAGCTCAAGTGGGTGAGCTAAAAAAACTCAAAGTCCCTCATTTGGTAATTTTGCATCTAGTTTTGAGGGCATAGCCCTCGCAAATTTTTTATAGACCGCCATTGTTTGATCAATTCAAGCTCTATTTTACTCTTAGACTGGTATTATGAATATTTCTTGCCTCTGCATTTTGTGTTTATTCTCTGTTGTTTGTAGTTTGGCCTTTGATTTATTCAAAGGATTCACTATTATGAAGGTTTCAAGGTAAGGGTGTACCATTCTTTTCAAGCAATAATCATTAGTAGTATCTTTTAACTGTACACTCTTAGTTATGATCATTTCTTGTTTCTAGGTCCATCATCATTTCTTCAGATCTGTAAATACTCTAATGTGGGTATTTTATTTTACTTGGAAACTGAGTTGATATTTCTTTGTTCTCATGATCTTGAGCTACGTAATTTGAAACTTTTTGTTATTTCAAAGGTTCCAAAACCCCTCACTCTGTTGAACTTGGGTTTTAAAACCCTTTTCATGAGCCATTATGGCTATGTAGTTTCCATCCTTTAGTCCTTTTCCAAATATAACACGTGCAACAGCTTATTGTAATACTCTGATAGCTTGAGAGGCTTTATGTTCTAAAACTGTCATGTTGGCATTTTGATGGTATTCTGAACAATCATGACTGTATAGGATTATCAGTAGATTACATGTTTGATATTTTCTAATACTTCACTATAAAATTTGTTTTCAAAAGGCTTGGATAACTTAAAACACTAAGCATATAAAGTTATCTCTTGCAAAATACTATCCTCTATGAGCTCTGTTCTACCGTTAGATTTGGCCATGAGCTAGACTTTATTAATTTATTCATTCATTGCAACCTGATATTTGGTGTATTTTTACACTTTGACTGTAAATTTTCATAATTGTGTAAGTCATTGAAATTTCTGCACTTGTCTAAGTATCGAGCTGGTTGCCTTGTGAGTTATAACTCTTGATCATGAATCATATCTTGCATCCTTAGTTGTACTGTAACTAAAAATATTTTTTGTCATAAAGTAACTTGTAACTTGCATTTATCTGAATCTGTAGCTCTGCTTTTAATAACATCATGAGATAGCTCCTTCTATTCACCTATAATAGTTTCTGTTCATGTTATAGATTAGTACTGCCTTCTTTGAATGAATGTACTTCATTGTCATTGTAGTATCTTTGTACTCTCATATTTACATTTTATTTCTAAAAACTTGTAATCTGTAAGTGCTTTTCTAGAAAAATGGAAGCAATATTTAACTGTTTCAGATACTATTTTCAGTCATATACCTTGATTTGGATTCTTTATTTCCTTTATGCAACTGTTTCTTACTTAGATGCTTGCTGGAATATTTGAAAACTTGATTTTTCATGGCGAAGCCCTAGCAAATTTTTTCCAGAATCATTTCTTTAATGCATTTCTAGAAATAGCAGTTGTATTTTCTGATCCAGAATATAGAGAATGACACTTTTCTTGTTGAATTGATATAGCAGTTTGAGAACTTAAAATACATTAGCTATTTATCTTAATCATCTAATGATTTTTTATTCATGTATCATTTATATGATTTGCATAATTTCCTTAAAGCACATAGTAATTTAAAACAGCATGATGGAAAGTTGTAAATGTCCATTTTACATGGCGAAGCCCTGTCAAATTTTTCCCAGAATCTTCTCTCTCATCCTATTTCAGCTGTAATACCTTTTACTTTTAGCTTCAGCTTCTTGAAATCTGATTCTCCCTCTTCTCTGGAAACTGAAAAATGTACTTCTATCTTCCATCCTCTCTTCTAAGCTCTAACCTCTTCCATTTGCAGAATGTTTGTTGAACTTTGAGTTGCACTTTTCCTTCTTCTTAGCATGTACTTATGACTTATTTATTTATCTCTTTGGCTACAACCTGTACCTGCACACTTAGGAAAATAGTTAGAAAATATTTAGGCCTATTGGCCTCTCTTATTTCCACATTTTCTTCTTTCTTTTCACTTCCTTATTTCTGAGTGATTAAAGCATGCATGCAGTTTGTCCTTCAATTGGAATACATCTCCTGCTTGGGGAAAGATTCATATGCATGAAGTAGGATAGTGTAGGAATATGGTTTGATCCCTGAGGTCGTAACTGATGGTTGACTTATTTTTCTTTTTAGGTACCATGACTTGAGGATGAAGGAGATGGCAAGGAGATGCTCTTGCATAAAGAAGAATATACAAGTCAATGATGGGTTCACCCTCATACCCCTCTACTTTCTCCTTCATACATGTGTATCTTTATTTTCACTAGTTGTTCTTTACTTTTCAGTTACATGTCATGGCTTGTATGAGAAACATTCAACTCTCCTTGTGAATAAAACATTGAATTATGTAAATGAGTTGTATATCTCTTTCTGCATTTCTACTTTCTGTATGGATGTATAATGAACTAAACAAGTGAGTAACATAATTGAATGTCTTAATCATAAATGAAAGAACATTGAATAGAACTTGTAACATTTAGTAATGAACTCTGATTTTCTGGGATCTGCACTTATGTTTGTTGTTCCCAAACTTTGCACTTCACCTATTCTGCAATTGGATGTCCTCATCAAGAAAAAATAACTATCCTTCAAGGCTCATGTTCTTTTGCTGAGGATGGTCATGAAATTATGGACAATGTGATCTGTTATGTTTTGTAACAACACACATAGCTATAGATTTCATGTAGTCTATTAACTAAATCAACAACAATGACATAATCTGATGTGATCTCCCCTAGCTTAGGTATACTTCAACTATTCTATCCATCATAACAAAGTTTCAAGTTGTCCATTTTTGCACAAGTGTAAAAATTTTCAACAGTTACCTCTAACCTCTCCATCGTGGAAATCCTGTAACATCTTCTCAAATTGACATGTTCTAATGCATCTCAATAGAATGCCTTTGATGTCTTTCTTGAACAAAACACCATCAACAAGCACATATGGAATGGCTTGTTGTCTGAAGTATATCAATTTTTCTTTGCTCATTTCTTGAGGGAACATGCTTGTTTGTAGGAAATTTATCATGTCTTGAGTCCAACAAGGAATATGTACATTATCATTTTATTTCTCTTGACTATACTGTAGTACCAAGACAATGTCTTTTCCATTACTTGATTCAACTCATTGACTTAAGGATAGTTCTTCACATAATTATTTTCCACTTACCATATTAGTGAATTTAATTTCAATGTCATATTCCATAACACGAGTGATCCATCCTACATGTTTCTCATTAAATCCTTGTTCAACAGGAACTCCTTGACTCCCGCATTGGAAACTAGCACTTGTATCTTGTTGTTTGAGACTAGGTGTTTGAAATTATTTAAACTCGTGATTACTACAAGGACATAATTCTTGATGAGGGAGTACATCAATTCATAGTCCTCCACAATTTTTCTAAAGAAGGTAACCAACTGTTGAGATACTTCTTTATTTTTTTGTACTAGGATTGCAGAGATTGTATCTGGACCACCAAAGGCATATAACATGAAATCCTTAGCAATTTTTTGGTAGACAAGGGTTGGGTATTGAAATATATCCTCTTTGATAGCCTCTAAATTTTATTTACCTTAGATGGTCCACTTGAACGCCATACGCTTCTTCAACATCAACATTATTGGTTTAACAAGAGCAGAAAAATTTGGTACGAACCTACGAACAAATTTTACCCTTCCTAAAAATCTGTGAAGAGAATTCTTATGGCTTGGCAATGGTAATGCTAAAATTGCTTCAAATCTCTCTCGGTCAATCGCTAATATCTCCTTTGACACAATGTGGCCAAAATGATTTCCATCATAAGCCAAGAATATGCATTTTTTTAGATTCAATGATAACCTTAATCTCCCACACCTTTGAAACACCTGCCTTAGATAAAAGAGATGATCTGACAGATTTTTGAGAACAAAATGATATCATCAAGATACACTACCACTATTTTCTTGATCAACCCCTTGAATTCCACATCTATTTCCCTTTGGAAAGTGGGTATGGCATTATGTAATCAAAATGTCATATTCTTGTAGGCATAGGTGCCCCATTTGGTGGTGATAGTTGTCTTGAACTAGTCTTCTTCTTTCACCATTATTTGATTATACCCCAAGTACCCATCCATGAGAGAAAATATTTTTGAAATGGCTACAAGTTGTAAAATTTTCTCCATTGAAGGGAGTGGGTAGTGGTGTTTGAGAGATGCTTTGTTCAAGTCTCGAAAGTCTACGTACAACCCGATGTATCCATTCTTCTTCCTAACTAGCACCAAGTTTGTAACCTAGCTTGAATGTTGGATTAGAAATATAATACTTGCATCTATCATCTTGTTGAACTATTTTTTCATTAGAAGATTAATGTGATGGTTGACTGGTCTTTTCTTTTTCCTGATAGGCTTGGGATCTAGATTCAGTTCTATCATATGTTGTGCCAACTTTGGATTAAATCCTCTCAGGTATTCATAGCTCTAGGAGGAGACATCCAAAAAATATTCACAAAGTTGTATGAACTCATATATTTCCTTCTCAGTTAAAAATTTTATGATTTGGAGTGTTCTACCTTCTCCAATTGAAATTGGCTCTAAATCCTCTCCTTTGACTTGTAAGTTGGCTTTCTCTTTAGGAAATTGATCATTTTTGTTAAAGATGGACTCCAATGTAACCAAGCCTTTGGGAAGATTGTTAGTCCATAGCTACACTACTTGATCCATATACTACTGCTCCAATCTCTCCTGGTTCCTAGCTGAGAATTCAGCCTCTTCATGCAAGAAATTGATGATTTGTTGAACGTTCTCAAACACCTACCATCTTCTATCATTATTTCAATCTGCTTACCTTACAATCACATGGATATTTAGTTGTGTTTTGTCTCTTTTAATACTATCTACCACATTGAAAGTTGCTCCAATGGCTGTAATTCTATCCATGGCTTCATTTATCTTCCTGGGTATGGACTAGATCTTGAAAGATTCAAATTCCTCAATTAGGTCACATACCCTATTTTTATAGCTTTTGAGTAGGTAATTATTTGAAACATATTGTCCCTTGACCTAAATCATAATGAGTTTGCTAGCACCAAACAACTAGAAGTTCTTTCTGACTCTATTCCTGGCCCAATGAAGTCCATGAATCAAACCCACATATTCGGTTGTGTGGTTTGAAAAGGAAAACTAAAACGTGAAAGCTGAATAATACTTGATGTTATGTGGTGAAACCAACATTGCAGCCCGTCCATCAGCTTATTTTCTTCTTGAACCATCGAAAAATAGTTGTCATACTTCATTTTGATTCTTATTTTATGGCTTAGTGATATTAGGAATGGGTGTATTTTTTTCGTGTACACAATATACACTCAATTCAACTTCCTCTATTTCCTTGTATGGACCAAATGCATGGATTTTTTTCCCGCTCATCCAGATTCAAATGTGTAATACCTTCATCCTTGGTACCTATCTCCTGATCATTTGAATACTTCTCTTTATCAAAGGCCAAGAAATTTACATTTTTTGTGCTTGGCACATGAGGCTCAATGCAAAAGTTTGTAATTGGTTCCAACCTAACTGTAGCTTTAGCTTCGTATCTTATTCTAAATAAAACGTGTGAACAGTCCAAAGATAGATTTCCACTAATTTTGGCAGTGAAGTCCCTTGAAAAACATAGTGCAAAGACTCGTGGTAAGTCAGTTACAGACACATCTTACAGAACTATAACATTGGGACATACATGCAGTATTAGGGTTAACCCTTTGATGACCCCAACTATTCCAACTGTTATCTCTTCTAGTTTCATAACTCCTCTCAGGACTATTTTATACTTGATTCCCAGCTAATCGACTATCTGATTCGGCATCACTGAGCTACTTGCCCCCAAATTGATCATGTGGTTTTTCACCAAGTTGTCCCCAACAATCATTGAAATAGAGAATGGCGTAGGCTTCAAATATTTTCTTGGTTGACCCCCATCTTGTTGCACTGCATTAGTGATAACTTTCTCCTGTCTTTGGTTTAATCAATTTGAAGAAAACCAATTAGCCATTGCAGCTTGTAAAAAATATCATTGTCCTTGGCTTGCTAGTCGCTCCCACATGGAAATGCTCACATGCATTTTCTTCATTTTATCGATGATGTTGAAAGGGGATGGATTATATTTTTGTTGTTGCTTACTTGGTAAAAATTTCTCTTACACATGGGCTTGAATAGGCACATGTACCATTGTAATAGGTGCTTTAAGCTGATTTGATACATTTGGAGCTATATTTGGTCTAATAACTCCTTATTGTGTAAGAGTGGGTTGAGAAATAATTGGATTAGACTGTTAGCCCTCATCTATGTTCCTCTTCTTTGACCATGTATTGGTAGTCACACCCTGGAAAGGAAGTTGATTAACTCCACATAAGTCTTTTGTTTTCTAATTGACCAATGTAGTTTCTATTTGAGGTACCTCTTACTAAGTTTCTTCTTACTAATTTCCCTCCTCACTTGGTTCTTGGGACACACTAATGGTTTGCACCATCAAGACCTAGTTCATTGCAACATTGAAACATGTAGATTTATTATGAGGTAAATTGCACTAGTGACACCATTCGTACTCATGTGTCATGTTTTTTTTTGAGTTAGAACCAAGGCTTGTGATGTCTAAACTGCATTTGGATCATATGGTTGAAATGGCCTGGTAGCCTGAGGTTGTCCTTGGTTCAAATTTTGATTTACAACCTATGTTGGTGGTCTATTTTTCTGATATGGGGGCTTGGCTTGATACTAATTTTGGTCTAGATCTCTGAGCCTATTGTCTCATAATAGTGACTAGCTCATTTCCTAGGTTCTGGAGTTGCTTCATAACCTCCTGCAGTTCTTTAGAAGTGCTTGATGAAGTTGATTCCTAACTATTGCTTTGATTTCTAGGGGATGGAGTGGGATTCAAATCAGGTGTTTAAATTTTTGTAAGAGTTTCCATTTCTAGATATAGAGGAACATGTCACCTAGGTGCAAGCTTACCAACTTCATTCAAATAAATTTCCACCCTAATAGCTATATAATAGGCCCCCGATAGTGTTGTTCCTCCCATGGACTGGATCATCATTTGTATATCTAAATTTAGAGCCTTTAAAAGTATAGGAATGCACCTTCTTCTACTAGTCTCATGGTAAATGGAATTCGGTCCCATGATCACAGGATTCAAATATTGAAATATGTTATTTACTTGTTAGGATACATTTTGATTGTTGTTAATTGTTCCAATAAAGATAGATTATACACCCTATCTCTGAATTAATTACAAAGAGCTGAACACAGTTGATTCCAATTCTAAATAGAGCTTGTTGTTAGGATCATAAACCATTGTAAGACCTTACCCTTAAAATATGAAACTAACAACTTAATCGCAACATCTATTTCATTAATTTTGTGAATTGCACAAACATTGGAGATGTCATGGATGTGATGAATAGCAGTTAAATGGTTTTCTCCTATAAAATAGGGAATGCTCTTTAGTGTTGCAACTAGAATTTGATTTTGAGCATTTAGGGAAAGTGGACAATTACCTGTGAAGTTGACAAAGGATTAGGTGGTCCCTGAGGTGGCTGTTGATGTGCCATTATGATTGGTTTGAGGACCTTTGTTGAACGGAGAAAATGTCTACTGGGCAGAGATGTAGACAAAGTCATGTTAGGGGGACATGATGATCTTTGCGGTCTTATTCCTCTCTTTCCTCTTCCTGGTGATAATTGAAAGTAGTCAAATAGCCCCTCTTCTCTAGTATAAGAACTAGTTCAAATTCTTCTCATGTACTTGGGTAACCTGTGTTGTTACACTATTGAATTCTATCCCTTCGGAGAGTCACCAGATGTGTTAGGAAATAACCCTAAAAAGATCAGTATTTTTCCAAGTCACACACCAAAATCAATGAAATTAAAATGAAAACTTTGAATGACCTATATATTTGATCTTCTGGAGTTTGAAAATTTGTTTTGAAATGGCACTCCAAAAAATCCAAAAAAATACAATACTTTTAAATGTCCAAAACCTTGAAATACTTATTTTGGAGAACCCCAAAATTTCAAAACTTAAAATTCTGAAATCCTGAGATGTCTTAAATCCCAAAGCCTAAAATTTAAAAAACTCCTAAATTTTGAAAATCAAAATTTCAAAAAACTAAAAATATCCTTTTGAAGACTAGCCCTCGATCTATCAATTGGTAAAATTTGGACTTGTCTTGACCAACTTAACCCTTTGAAAATTGATTTCGGTGTTCAGCCTCAGAGGTGAAAGGTCTGAAATTGGAAATATGAAGTTTTCTAAGTCTGAATTTCTTGAAAAAAACTTCAAAGGTCAAGGAATGATTTCTAGTTCCCACCGGGCATGTCAAAAACTATTGCGGTAAAATTGCAGCACCCCTGATTGCTCAAAACTGAATGGTTCAGGAAGTCAATGTGATTCATCAAACATGGAGTTTATCCCAATGTGTGGGGACTTTGTAATAAGGATAACCCTCCGGAGAAGGCTGACTTCTTATCCTATGCTAGTGTCAACTACTCCAAAGTGGAGAGAGCTACAGATCTAACCATAATCTAGTATTTGCAAGGAGACAAAGATAGAGAAAATGCATGAAAATTAAAACCTAATCTAAGGGAAGGTGATGCACCAAAAAGGAGTGTTGAATAACTTGCACAATAAACATAGAACAACTAGAATATCTCAATGAAAATACAACAATACACAACAACCTTGCATGTAACGAAAGATTATAAAAATGTAATATAACACAAAAGAGGGTTTGAAACATCCACAGATATGATTTTTATTTATTTCAAATTTTATATAATACATCACATTTATGCCCAAAGCCAAAAAAAATTCATTACAATGTTTGGTAGAGATGTTTTAAATATCCACAAATATCTTATAGATAAGAAAGAAGGGAGGGGGCATAGACAAGGTGTCCAACCTTTAGATATGAGCCTCTGCTTACAATATATAAAAAGAATGAGAGAAGTGAGAGAGAGTAATTCTAATTCTTATCTCAACCTTCCAAAAATGAATTAAAAATCACCAACAACAATGATGGCTTCCACTAGAAAACCCATGCCTCCATGTACTTTACCTTGTTGGGGAAGAAAGGAAGCCCATACCTTAATCATTTTGGTAGATGAGAAACCTTGAAACATTCCTCTAAAATAGCAGACTATATTTCCCCATTTGAAATATTTAACCTTAATAAAATCAATAAATCCACTCGTAGTTATGTATAGGACACTAAGCTCTTTCCAAAAAGTCTTTTTTTTTTAATAAATCTGAGCTCCCACTCATAAGTTATGGCCATCTGAAGATGAGGGTGCCATGCTTTAATAACTGTAAGTGGTTTGTTTTACCTTTTTGGACTTCAACCCCTACATCACAAACTCTGAAATATGAAATTTCGGCCTTCAATAACTTGGAACTTAGAGCTTCAGAGATCATTGTCACTGTTCATCTTTATGAGTTCGTGAAACCTCTGAAATGCTGAAACCCTGAAGTCCAAAATTCAGAATTCAAGGTTCGGGCTTCATGTGGTGATTTGCGTGCACTTGGGATTCAATGTTTCAATGTTCTAAAACCCTAAAGTCTCAAATTCAGACATTGGGTTTCTGACCTTTTTTTGTTTTTTTTGGGGTTCAGGAGTTCAGGATTTTAGGGTTCCCATTTCAAGGTTTGGGCTTCGGGTTTCTGGATTTTGGGAGTTTGGCTTTCAAGATTTCGGGGGTTTGGCTTTTTGGATTTTGTGGGTTTGGATTTCTTCATCTAACACAATTATTTTCGAAACACTGAAAGCCCAAACTCTGAATTTTTTGACTTTGGATTTTGGACTTTTTTCCCTTCCTGTGTGGCACTATTCATCTAGCGAACTAGAATGTTATGAAATTCCTAAACTCGAAAGTTTAAAATTCAGACTTCAGGTTTTGCACCTCCTGCTCCTTTTTTCGCACTTTTGTGCATTAAGTCCCGAAATTTCACCTCATCCTACCTCCAAATGGCTTCTCCTCAGAATTTTTGAATTTCAGAATTCAAAGTTTCTTCATTTCCAGAACTCTTTTGCAATGTGCTCAACCTACTTCACTTATTTTCTTAACTCGAGCCCAAAATGTGAGCTCTTATGGCCGAATCAATTTGTCTATTTTCTTTTTGCGACATCATATTTGTCCAATTTTGCATGAGGGGTAAAATTTAATAATAGGTACTTCAATCTCTTGCAGTTGGATCCACATCATCATACCATTAAATTTTCCTACTTGTGTAGTGTGAAAAATAATGGCTAATTCTATAGTTATTTTTTCTTCTTCTTTCTTTTTAAATAGGTATTTATTTGTAGCTAAAGATTTTGTATAGTACTTGTTGGTAAGAAAATATAAAAACATGTGTCATGAGATGAAGTAATACAATGTTAATGTACCAAATATCTTAAATGCATATATAAAATGACAATTATTCATTAAATATGACTCCACTAACACATGGTATTTCAACATTCGAATAGAAAAAAAAAACTAATCAAAAAGAAAGAAATAAAAAATCATAAGTGTTTTTCCACTATTATGTTTTTCCTTCTACTAACTTTCCTTTCTATAAAGGTTTATGCTGGAGTGAGCATATACTATATAGCTCATCCCATAAAAACTAGTGTATGTAGACAACAAATTACCATTACTCAAGATCATAATTGCAAAATTCTTACACCAACCCCAAACCAAATCAAGTCTCGCTAATTCTATTTCTTTTTCATGTTATGTACACTACAAAACATGACTTGATTCAATTCTACGTCAACAAGATGTCTAGTAAATGCCATACGTCATGCTCACTTTCTACCCTATTTTAAATCCTTTGCATAGCTTACGTTGACTGAAAAGGACTCCCAAGTTTTGTAGGAAGTGAACCCACCTAAATCGTTGCCATGTTTCAAACAAATTTTTTATTTTAATCAATGCTATGAAAGTTAATAATTCATCTTAGAATAAAATTAGGTAGACCCAATAGTAAGAAGAACATCATAATTTTATATAATTTAAAAATGCATGAAAATATTTAAAAGATGTTAAGAAAACTTCTCTAATTTTAGGCAAGAACTCACAAAGATTTAAAACATAACTAATTATAATTAATTCTAAATTTAGGATCAATAAATTCAAACTTATGATAAGAAATATATAATTAACACCATCTTTACATAGAGTATAAGAAATCTATAATTATTTTAAATTAAGAAAATAATAATATATGACACTAAACTCTCCTTATATTATAGCTTCTAAACTCTCCTTATATTATAGCTTCCAAACTCAAGGTATCTTACTTATGATTTACAAAGAACATTCACTTGGCCAACTTTTCCCTTCATGTGCCCTTTCTTACATTCGTTTACAATGATTTTCTTTATTTACTTCATAAAGACAAATCCCGTCATATATTATTATGAAATATATTCTTTAAAAACTTACGAAAATTTAAAAAATTAATATTTAACTCGAAATTTAGATACTATAAATTCAAACTCGAGATTACAAAAAACTATAATTAACCTCAACGTTTACATAGAGTCCTCAACGTTTACATAGAGTATAACAGATATGACGATTTTATTTTTAAGAACAATAATTTACCGCACTAAACTACCCTTATATTATAATTACCGAATTCAAAGTATCATCAATCACTCGCCAACCTTTCCCAACATGCACACTTCCTTACATCCTTTTACAAAGGATTTTCATTGTTTGCCTCGTAAATACAAATTCCATCATATCTTATCATAAAATATAAGTTTTAAAAACTACTACTGATACCACTAATAACAGTATTATAATCATTAATTGTAGCACTATTTTAATAAATCTCAAACCTCGTGGCCTCCACACAAAAAAAATTAGTATCGCATATAATTTGTTACAAATATTTAGTTGATAAATCTAATTTATAGCATAGGGAAGTGCACTCCATTTTACATACGATACGAAATTTAATGAATTCAATTTTCAGATGATCTGGTTATCTATATGTGGCAATAGTTCTGGGTGGTGTTGGAAATTGACAGCCTGTGAGTTATTTTTTGTGATTTTTGCTGTATAATACTGGCATTTATCATTCTAGGGATGAGTTGGTGGTTTGTTTGTTTTTCTTTTTTTGGTTTTTTGTTTTGTTATAGGTTTGGCTTTGTTTTTGGTTGTCCCTCTTTACCACTAGAAGAGACAGCACCATTTGTTCCTCATTCTTAAATCTTTCTCTCCATTGATACATAGTGTAATAGGGAGGGGTCCCCCTAATCCTTTTTTACCATAAATCAATTAAACCATAAAATTAAATATTTAAAAAAACTGAAATTTATAACCACAAAAAAAACTAAATCATCGAAATAATTTAATTTGACAATCACAGAAAATTTGAAATTCCTATTCACTGAACCTGCTATAGACGTGTGTCTAATGATTGTACTTGAAAGTGAACCCACTCAAACGTCTGTCCTACTTCTTATATTTTCTGTTGTTCTACCACGAGCCATGCCATTATTTAGGCAAAATTCTACCGATCGACTAAATTAGAGTTTCCCACTCTCTCGAAAATGTAGTGGCATTGGCACGTCACCTATGTCATTGTGTGGTTGAAGAGGAAGCAGTGGTAGAAAATAGTATGGGAAAAAATTCAACAAATTATTATTACTAAATTCAAGCTAAGGAGTCGTTGGATCAAATGAAATGTCTGCCATCTTGATAGGAAATTAAGAGTAGCGGAACAACTTCCTACGCTAATCTTTGAGGAGAGATATTATGCAAAACTTTCAACATAGTAAAACAGTTACAGAAATATCAGCAACATATTCATAACAAAACACAAACACCAGATATACGTGGGGAAAATCCTTTCAGATAAAAAACCCCACACTCCAAAAGCCCGCTCAATGTATTTCAAATCTAATAACAAGATTACATACACTTACAGAGCAAGTTTCTTACAGGAGTTTCACCAGAAACAATTCTAGGAGAATTAAAAATCACTACTTCAATTGCTTCTCCAGGCCTTCAATTTATAGACCTCCGGTTATACAAGAAACCATCTATGGTTTACAAAACCATGTGCCAAACCTCTCACTAGGTGGATAGCATTAAAGAGCGAGATTTCAGTCTAAAATTAGGCTCCCACGTCCACAATATTCTCCCCTATTTTTGACCCTTACAGATGTCATAAAATCTGTCATAATATCTATAAAAATAGTCCTTCCATGATATACTATCATATGGGAATATTTTGACAACTCCTATTTCTATTTTTAGAGACTAGACAATGTGAAACAGTTGTAGGAAAATCTTAAATGAATAAACCAAACAAAGTTGAGACACCTCATTTCCAACAATCTCCCACTTGTCGAATACCTTGCAAGGGCCAAGGGAAAGGTACCATCATGGATCAACTTCTAGGGGCCAAGAGGCCCATAGACTCGGAACACCACATGAATTTCACTATGCTCACGGGCTTAGTTAATGCATCTGCAACATTCACAACCGTCTCTACCTTTTCTAGCTTCATCCTTCCATCATCGACCATATCTCTCATGAAGTGATACTGAACATCAATGTGTTTGGTCCTGGGATGAAAAATCGGGTTCTTCGCAAGGCAGATTGCACTCTGACTGTCACAGTATATTGTAACTGCACCCTGTTTTACTCCAATATCTGAACACAAACGCTTCATCCAAATGGCTTCTTTACAGGCATGAGTAGTTGGTATGTACTCTTCCTCAATAGTGGACAAAGTGGCCATATCCTGTCGCTTACTCATCCAACTAATTGCACCACCATTAAGAGTAAACACATATGCACTGGTGGATCTTTTTCTATCGACATCACCGGCCCAATTTGAATCCACAAAACCATGAATACGTAGGGAATGTTGATCTCCTCTTCCATGAAAACATATAGAGTACTCTGATGTACCCCGAAAATATCTGAAGACCCTCTTAAATGCATCCCAATGCACTCTTCTAGGATTAGACATAAAACGAGAAAGAACTCCCACTGCTTGGGAAATGTTTGGTCTTGTACAGACCATAGCATACATTAAGATTCCAACTGAACTTTGGTAAGGCACTCTACTCATTTCTTCCATCTCCGATGGGGATGATGGACATTATGAAATGGAGAGCTTCATTCCCAAAGTAACAGGAACACAAAGTGGTTTACAATCCTGCATGTTGAACCTTTACAAAATAGAACAAACATACTTACTTTGGCCAAGCCATAGCTTTCTGTTCTCACGATCTCTTACAATCTCCATCCCAAGTATGTGTTTTGCTGCACCAAGATCTTTCATTTCAAATTTCACAGAGAGCTAAGATTTCAATTCTACAGTCAAACCTTTTCCTTTCCCAATAAACAACATGTCATCAACATATAAAGTAATTACTAGGAAACAATCACCATCAGATTTAAAATATACACAGTGATCAGATTTAGACCGCAAAAACCCCAAACTCAGCATATATGAATCAAACTTCTTGTACCACATCCTAGGACTTTGTTTAAGGCCATATAGGGATTTCTTTAACTTACAAACCATATTGCTTTTACCTTTCACCATGTAGTGCTCTGGTTGTGTCATATAGATTTCTTCCTCCAAATCACCATGAAGGAAAGCAGTTTTCACATCCATTTGTTCAACCTCTAGGTCATAAGCTGCTGCAATAGATAATAAAAACCGAATGGATATAATTTTAGCAACAAGAGAAAATATCTCACCATAATCAATACCCTCAACTTCAGAGTAACCCTTCGCAACCAACCGTGCTTTATACTTTTCAACATTTCCATATGAACCAATCTTTTTCTTAAACACCCATTTACATCCAATAGGTTTCCGACCTTCAGGAAATGGTACAAGGTCCCATGTATCATTCTTTTTAAGGGCTTCCATCTCTTCATCCATGGATATTTTCCATGACTTTACATCAATCATACCCAAAGCCTCTTGTATAGATCTCGGTTCATCAATGTTAGTAGTCAAATCAAATATACACTTCCAATCATCAGGAGAATACCCATACCTTTCAGGTGGTTTCCTTTGCCTTGTAGACTTTCAAAACAAGCTGAGGTGGAGATTATTCCACTTATTCCTCTTCTTCTTCCTCTTTTGAAGATTCAGAGCTTGGTGAGCTCTCTTCAACTTCTTGTCTATTTTTGGGGTCTCGATTCAACTTTCTCAGATGTAGAAGGAAGTTGAACCACATCCTTTTTTTGTTCATTTTCTTTATGTTGTTCTGGCTGAAAATTAATAGGCAAAGATTTAATCTCTCTAAAAATAATAATTCTAGAGTATATTGTCTTTTGTGCAATAGGATCCCAAAGCATGTATCCTTTCACACCATAGCCATATCTGATGAAGATACATTTCACAGCCTTAGAATCCAACTTTGTTCTCTTCTCCTTAAGCACATGTGCATATGCCTCATAGCCAAAAACTCTCAGATGTCTAATTGAAGGATTTTTCCCCGACCATTCCTCCATTGGCATTTTATCAACAAGCATTGATGTAGGAGATCTATTTATGAAATAGCAAGTAGTGGTAATAGCTTCAGCCCAAAACCTCTTTTATAGACTAGCTCCAATAAGCATGCTTCTAGCCTTCTCCATCAATGTTCTATTCATTCTTTCTATAACTCCATTCTGCTCCAGAGAATACGAAGTTGTCATTTGTCTTTTAATCCCACAATCTGTACAAAATCTGTCAAATTCTACAGAACAATACTCACCACCATTATCAGATCTCAAACACTTAATTTTCTTCCCAGTTTGAGTTCCAACCATAGCCTTAAATTCCTTGAAACGAAAAAAAACTTCAGTTTTAATTTTTAAAAAATATACCCATGTTCTCCTACTAAAATCATCAATGAAAGTAACATATTAAACTGATTTAGCAATAGAAGCAATGTTAACAAGACCAAATACATCCGAATGGATTAGATCCAAGATACATGAAGACTTATGAGTAGACGAGTAAAACTGAATGTGGTTCTGTTTGCCATAAATACAGTGTTCACAGAAATCAAACTCCAGATTGAAATCATTCAACTCCTCAATGAGGTTCTTATTTTTTAGGGCTTTTAAACCCATCTATCCAATGTGTCCAAGCCTTTGGTGCCACAACATGGTCTTCTTTGTGGGTAATTTTGATTCGGTAGACAGAGCACCCTTGGGTACCCGGAAGTCACAACCATCCATAGAGGAGGAAACCCTCTCCCTTTTCAGAGAAGTAGTTACTGGCTTAGTTTTATCTGAAGTGCTATTGCACTCAACTGTGCATGCATCAAGTTAGTACAATGTACCCAATCTACTTCCTCTTGCTATCACCATAACACCTCTCACCATTTTCACACCTGCTTCAAAAAACTTTACATGCACACCCGCATCTATTAGGTTGCTAAAAGATAATAAATTTCTTGTTAGTCCTGGGATATGCAAGACACCATCAAATATTCTAATTCTACCATTAGAAAAATTCACCTGAATACTACCACGTCCAATAATTTCAAGGAAATAATTATCACCCAAATACACATTACCACCATCATAGTTTTCATACTTACTAAACCAATTTTTGTTAGGATTCATGGTGAAAGATGCACCTGAGTCTATCAACCATGCATTAACACTTGCACGAGTGGCCAAAGCTGCAATAAAGGCATCTCCATCTTCTTTTTTGGACTCAGAATCAGAATCTTTCTTCTTCTTTTTCTTTTTCTTTTCTTCTTTGCATTCCCTTCGGAAGTGTCCAGATTTGCCACAGTTCCAACATATTTCCTTGGACTTACTAAGGGATTTTGATCTCCCCTTATTCTTAGAATGGCCATGCTTCTTCTCATCTTTTCCTCATTCTTTTGTTCTTCCTCAAACACTCAAAGCCTCTTTGGCGTTCAGAGAGACCTTCCTTCTCATCTCTTCGGAGACTAGAGAACCAAAAACATCCTCCATCTTCATAGTGACTGAAGTGCTCCCAATGGCCATGACTAAGCTGTCCCATGAGTTTGGCAGCAAAACCAACAACATTTGGCACCTTTCTTCTTCATCCATTTTAACCCCAACCGAGCTCAACTGAGTCACCAACATATTGAATGTTTCCAGATACTCAAATATTTTTCCACCTTCTTCCATTCTTAAGGAAAACAACTTCTTCCTCAAGAAAATATTATTTACTAGAGACTTAGCTTGGTATATCTCACCCAAATTTTTCCAAAGCTTCTCTGAAGTGGATTCTTCATGGAAATTTATCAGGATAGAATCTGCAAGACATAGTCTAATAAGACCTTTAGCTTTTCTATCCATTACATCATATTGTGCAGCCAAACCTAGATCCATAGGCCTATAGACCTTCTCATCCACCGCATCCCATAGATCTCGATTAACCTACCGATCTTCCATCTTCAGCTTCCACATTTCAAAGTTTGTGCCAGAAAACTTCTCTACGTCAATCCTCCCAGATGTGCTCGCCATATGAAAAAAATATCTGCAACCAGACAACAAAGTATTCTCTACACAAGCTCCCACTCAAACCCGGATCAGCACAGAAAACCCAACAACCCACAACTGAAACCAAAGGTGATCAGGCTCTGATACCACTTGATAGGAAATTAAGAGTAGCGGAACAACTTCCTATGCTAATATTTGAGGAGAGATATTATGCAAAACTTTCAACATAGTAAAACAGTTACAGAAATATCAACAACATATTCATAACAAAACACAAACACCAGATATACTTAGGTAAAATCCTACACTCCAAAATTCCACTCAATGTATTTCAAATCTAATAACAAGATTACATACACTTGTAGAGCAAGTTTCTTACCAGAGTTTCACCAGAAACAATTCTAGGAGAATTAAAACTCACTACTTCAATTGCTTCTCCAAGCCTTCAATTTATAGACCTCCGATTATATAAGAAACCATCTATGGTTTACAAAACCATGTGCCAAACCTCTCATGAGGTGGATAGCATTAAAGAGAAATATTTCAGTCTAAAATTAGGCTCCCACGTCCACAATATTCTCCCCTATTTTTGACCCTTACAAATGTCATAAAATCTATCATAAAATCTCTAAAAATAGTCCTTCCATGATATACTATCACATGGGAATCTTTTGATAACTCCTATTTCTATTTTTAGAGCCTAGACAATGTGAAACAGTTGTAGGAAAATCTTAAATGAATAAACCAAACAAGGTTGAGACACCTCATTTCCAACAGTGATGGCTTCACATTTTGTTACAACTATTTAATAGTAATGTAATTTAGCTTGTGCTTAAGACATAATGTAGTCTTCAATGTTTTAGGGTTGAATTAGCATGTTTGTTTTTCATTATTGTCATTCTAAGTTTATCTAAGTAATAATCGTGGATAACAAACTTATGACCATTAACTCTCGAAATGATTTAATTAATGGTATGACTTATTTAATTTAATGTTATATATAATTATATTTAGTTGTTTCAATTAAGTGTTTTCTCAATAATTAATTCTTAAATTTAATAAATTAATGTCTATGATATGTTCTTATTCTACCTGTTTTATATTATATATTGTATTTTTTTATGACAACAAATTAACTTTAAATTTTCAATCACGATAACAAAATTTGATCAATGTAGTACATATATGTAACTACTAGTATACCTGTCTTATAGAAATCTATGTAAAATATGTTGAGAGGTATAATTTATTATATTGCATTTTATAATTTATTATAATTCGCTGGAAGGCGTTTACTTTGAAGAAGGCATTGTTGGAAAGTGTCAAATCCTGGCAACATTTTCCGGCTTAACCTTTCCGGCTACCCAGTTTGTTGTCTTATTTGCCTGAAAAATAGAAACATTACATATAACATTTTACAGCGGGATTATATATTATCCAGATGAGGTCTTAACCCAATACCAATGCAGACAGTGTACATGTTTCAACCTTTCAAAAATCAATGGACAGTAATCATGGAAGCTGCATCTACTCCACCCACCCTCCCAGTTGCCTACTCCACAGTTCCATCTGTGTCCAATACCACGTATCCAACACAGTGCATAAATACCCTCTCAATTGGATTTTTCCTTTAATTTTTTGATATTACGCCGATCAATTTATAGGGGACATATAGCCGCCATTATAACTCTATAATCTGCAAGATTTCCCTCCTACATGCATATCCAATCAATGACTCTAAAATTGTTCCTATCAGAACTGTTAGTTGTTGAAACCATAGTGGATCTATTGTAGCTTCCTTTATGTGTTTGTTTTGTTGTAGCTGTTGTCCTTCTCTCACACGATTGCTTAAACTATCTCTATCTATAAATACACCACTGCATTTTTAAGTTTCCATCTTGCACCACCTCCACCGGATTGGTTTTCCCAGCACCTGCAACACCCTTCTCTCCTCATATACACCACAACTCAGAAATATAAGAGGTTTCCAAATTACATTTTTGTTTCTATGCCATTGTGGCCTTTCTATTATGATCCCTTTGTATAATTAAGTCACTGTCTACTTTTTTTTTATTTTTGATATCACATAACCAGAACAATTCAAAGAGTAGGCAAATACCTTGTCTTGGCATATGCCATAGCATATAAAGGATAAGAGGACAGCTCAGTACCTAACAACTTGATTTCATTACAAAGTATTTATTAGCATCAATCTGGTATCCAAAACTTCATTCGATTGCAAAAAAATTCCTGTAATGCCCTAGAGCTAAAAAGCAACAACTCATGACTTTTACACTGTCATTTCATACTCTACAGGTCAAAAGTCACCAATTTGTTGGTTATGTTCTTTCACATATATATCTTTTGGAGGCTTGAAATCCTTTGCAACTTGCGGGGGGATATTGTCTTAAATGTAACTTGCATTATTTCTCCTTGTCTTTAGTGACTCCTCCAGTCTCACTATCCTATGCCCAAGCACACTTTTATTAGAATGTAAATTGTGAGTTAAGTCCCCATGTCTAGAAATTTTCTTATATTCATGACCTTGAATTCATAGTTGTCAACAATATTTTTACAATTGATTTGGATTTTCATGTCTCCACAGATCGTATTTGTTTTCTCCTGCTCATTTTCTAGTAATCACAAATCTTCCTCCCCAAAAAAGTGTCGTAATCTTCCTTCAAATGACTATAAACCACAACTTTCTAATAGTGTGTGCTATTGCGAGTATTATTCTCTCTCTTTTTGGTTTGAAACATCTTTACATACAGTGTTCTCACAATAAGTGTTCATGAAACTTCATCCTGAACATTATAGGTTGATTTGAAATTTTGAAGGTCACTAATAACTATTTAGTTTTATAATTCATGCTATCAGTTGCCTTGTATTATTTATTTTTGTGTTAAAGATTTATCAAAATTATTGAAAACTATTATTATTCGCCAGAAGGTGTCTACTTTGAATAATCCCTTGCTAATGACATTTATATATTATGTTACCTCAAAGTGGATGATTAGATAGTAATTTGGTTTGCTATTTTAGTTTCATCGAGCTAATGTTTTTTGCAATGTTTTGAATTCTTGAGCAGTTATTTGATTGAAAAGAATGTACAGAGGGTTATTCCTGTTTAAATGTTGTTTTTACTACATCTCCAGATCAATTGCATGGCATTCACTAAATATCAGGGTCATGTATTTGGAGTGCTTTTCCTGTGAAATTTATGTTGTAGATTTATACATGAATAACGCCGAAGAAAATAATAATATGACTATAAAAAACTCCATTATTATTACATTATGTTGTTGTGACATGTTTGTTGGAGACATGGGTTGCCTTAATGTTGGTGAGTTCATCCCATTTGACTGGACATAATTATATTTGATTATAGGGTGCAAAGTCTTTTTAAATCTGACACCCCAAATATACCAAGAATTTGAATGACTGATAATATTTCTTAGCTTATTTGCACTAGTAGATTAATTGCCCTTAACGCCTTAGTGATAGATTGTTACCTGGTTAATCAAAGATACAATTGGCCTCAATTTTTTTCTTTCTTGTGTGCATACATAATAGAGACATAAAATGCATGTTCTAGAGATACAATCTCCAAATAAATGAATGTTATAGATGAAATGTCTAGGATTTGGAGTATGCAGAGTCAAGATGTCTTGTTATCACGTCCAAAAAAATTTATTTTGCAATATTTCTTTTTTTACCTTTAATACTACACAAGTTATTGAAATTCATAACATATATATGTATATGTATTTATGTACTTGTCAGTCAAAAAATGTTTTATATTAAACAAAGTTGTTTGCTATTTTCAGGTACTATGGCCACTCCAAATGGAAGTCCATCAATTATCAGGATATCCGATGATACGTCTAGTTCCATTTTCGGGAGCCCTCCTATTGATCTGGTAGCTTCAATTGGGTCCCCTCAGTCATATGCAACACAGGCAGCCACCAACTAGAGCTCAGTACAAAGTGTCCAACCACCGCTTGCAACTTCTGTGCATTCTTTGGCTACTTCTGGTTCAACTACATGCTCAATCATTTCTGGTAGGATATTAGAGTCTCTAATCCCATCAGCGATGGTTCTAGATTGTGATTTAACCATTGTCTTTGACATGATGCACAAGGTAGATGCAACGTACCTTAGGCTTGAAGCGTTCTACACTTTCCTTTGTGCGCTAAACTATGACCACTACTACTTTGGTGGCGAGGAACATGACATTAGAGCTGCATTCAATTCTCACCTTGCGTCCCTAAAATTTTAGCTCCTACCTCACCCCTACTATGACTTTGCAATGCTTATACATATGCCCACCTCTTTTATACTAACCCATAGAAACCTCTTCTTGAAGCACTGAATCAAAAAACCTATGCTTACACAAATATGTTGTACTTGTTCCATTTAAAAACCCCCTACAAAATTTTTGTATAGTTCCTTTCAAAAGATATGCACTGTAGGCGCCGTACATATGTTTCGTACTTTACTTTGAATGAGCATGAAAATTGTTGTGTTATATGAACATCTTCCCCAATGTACATATGTTTACATGCTTATGTCCTAAAAAACACTATATGTGGATGATAAATTGGTTACCACACTTTATGGTTTAGCACGTACCCCCTCATATTTTATGTTCACTCATTTGCTAATTCAGTTACATTGTATTTTATTGTTTAGGAACCACTACCATCATATGCTCCATTGCCTCCAACGATGTTCCTCCCCAACTAGCCATACATGCCAACATCCCACACTAATACTTTTTCACCAACTACTCATGAAGGATGCCTTGTAGACTACATAAAAATCATGCTAATAAAATCATTAAATCCTTACCAAATCCTTTGGACTATTGAAGGCAGGGTCATAAAAAAAGGCTACCTAAACAAATATAGCATGGACAAATACACATGGTAGGTATTTAACTTCCAAATTATTGACAAAATCACTTTAGATATAGTGGTGACTTCTTTTGACCAAGCTGCAGCTTCTTACTACAACCAAATACAAATAGGTAAAACATACAAAATCAAAGGATGTACCTTGCGGACTACAAAAAAATATTACAACGACTCCACAAATCCTTGGGACATCATCCTAGACTTTGAATCCTCTATAAAGATCAGTACAAATCAGTCCGTGGACATACCTCAATATCTTTTCCGTTTCAAAACAATAAAAAAAATTAACTCCTCTCCTACGAAATACAGCATCGACCTTCTCGTTATTGAACTATCCATTATTTTCCCCTCCACTATAAGGAAAAGTGATAGTAATTTCATCCACAAATACACAGTCCTTCTTAGTGATAACTCGACACTATGTATTCAGGCAATGTTATGGGATGCTTTCAATGAAGACGAGGGAAAACTTCTAAGTGAACTATGTGCTTCAATGACACTAGTAAGACCATTTCTTGCAATTAAGAGAGAAAAAATTACATCTTTCAAAGGAAAAACATCAGCCATGGGCCCTAATACACAAATCTTCATTGATCCTCATATGACTGAGGCTCATGCACTGCGTGCTTGGTTTACTTCGCTCGAATCAACAACTGCATACCCTTCAATGAGTATTGAAAAAATTAAGGAAACTAATATCGTGGGCATAAAATCATCCTCACAACTAGGTAAAACAATCACCTTCTCCATCACAACAATTATACACATGAATATGTCCTCATTTAGTTATCCATCTTGCACATTGTAGTGCCCACTTCCCTTTGACACCTTTTGATACTCATCATGACACTATCGACTATATTATGGACATTATTATAGTTTTGATTTAGTATGATGTTAGATATTTGATCATGGATTATTGTTGACTTTGATTATTATATGATGCATGATGATTATTAAAGACACTTTATATGTTGACGATGTTATACTATTCGACATGGTTATATGATGGATGTTGTTCAGACTTGTGATATTTGGATATTGTGAGTAGCCCTAGAAATGGAAAATTATTGGATGATGATATAGTTGTTGATAAAACTATAATGATTTTGTTAAATTTCTTTGATCTTGTTGTGATTCATATATCTAGATGGTTTTGGTAATTATATTATATTACTTTGGATGTTTTGATATGGCCACAAGACCGAAGGAGGAATTTGTATTTTTGCAGGTTAAAAATATCACAGCAAACGTTGGGGGATTAGAGACCAACCGCATTGGAATTCTAGATGAATTCAACAAGGTCACCATGGCAACTAGTATTTTTTTATGTGTGTTGTTTGTGTTAGGGATTCTCATGGGTGGGGATCACCTTTAAATGTGACCAAGGGATTTTATGTGTTTCTTTTATTTGGTCCCTTTTTTTTATGTTTGCATGTGATTATTTTGTGGTGCACTTACCCCTTTCATTATTTATTTAATGGTGTGTAAATATAGTGAGTAATCATATTGTTTAGTTAAGTAATTAAAAGATGTCATAAGAATGTAATTAATAGAGTTGTTGGCCATTTTTTAAGTGTTGTACGAATGTGTAAGTAATGTGTAAGTGACCTTGTAAGTGATGTGTAAGTTAACTTCTGAGTGTGAAACACTCCACCTTCTTGGAAATTCGAATTTATCCTTGGAGGCTGATTTTGGAGGCTTGTGGGACAAGTTACACTTGTCCCATACCTCTTAAATTTACATCCCAACCTTGCCTATGGTGGGAGAGTTAAATTTAGACCTTTTTATGCATTTTTTTTACAAGTCAAGTTGAATGTTGTAATTGCACTTTTCTTACATAATTTAATTTTGGTCCTTATGGGGTATGAACTTCTTTGAGTGTGTAAGTAAATGTGTCATATTATTCACCCACCTATTTATTATGCATTGCAGAATGAAGTTGACTTTATTTTTTGGGGTTGAGGATGTGTGATGTTGCATCCTACATGGATCCACCTCATTCTCTTCTCTTCCCTATTCTATAAAATTCAAATTATTTTCCTTGTTTTGGGTTGCTTCACTTTTGGAAGAATTCTTTTTGGGATAATTTCTTGTTGTTTTGGGAGCTCTCACTTGGAGAAGTTTTTGGAAGATTGTTGCATGCTTGTGTTGGGTTGATTTTTTTATTGCTTGCATTGGAAGGAGCTTGATGTTTGAACTAGAAACAACTCCATTATGGAGAGGTAAGAACTTGGCTCTTGAAATGCTCTTCTTTTATTTTTGTAAATGTTCTTGTGTGAATGTTTTGGTATATATTGTGCGTTGTTGGGTAGATGGCCTAGGAATGGAGTAGGAGAAGACTATGGGGTTATTTTGTGGGAGGCACAAGTGGTTTTAGGGAGGTATAAGGGTGGAGGGAGTTGGGAATTTGGGTTCCACCTTACAAAGAAATAGCTTGCATTTCTTTACTTGTTATGGGGTGTCATAAGAGGTTAGGGAGATATAAGAAAATGTGAGGAATAAGGGGTACTTGGGGGAGGTATAAGGGTATGACAGGGTTTGAAATGATATTCATATATATATATATATATATATATATATATATATATATTTGGTGGGTTGTACTAAGGTGGTGATACCCATTTTTCCCCTTGGTAGGCATAAGTAACATCCCCCATAACTCGTTGCTCCTTCAGCTTGCTTGATGAAGCCTTAGTATTTCGTTGTCATGTGTTAATGTAGTTGTAAAACTACATTCTGTTTTGGACTGTGTTTTATTGTGAAAATGTTTCTTGTATGTTTGTGGAAGCTTGTTATTTCCATGAGTTGGATCACACCTTTTATTGCATTTTGGTTGGGGCATGGGGGCCAATGAGGAAACATGGCTTCTCCTCTTCATTGGATGTCTTGGTTGGGTGGAGAGCGTTGTCTTTCCCCTACTCCTGTTGTGATCAAATTGGAGGAATGAGAAGAATGTATGTTGTTGTTATGGAGCTGAGAAAGATAGTTTGATAGTCTATTGTGAAATTAAATCTCATTGCAACCTTCCCACTTGAATTGGATGTTCTTGTAAAAGTTTTTAATGGAAATATGTTTTACAGTTTTCCAAGTGAAATTTTAAATGTAAAAGAGTTATACTCAGTATTCTATTTAGAAATAATGTGAAAGAATGATATTGTTTTGTATACTGTATTTTGAAATCAAATCGAAAGAAACTTGTATTAGTTTCATTAGAATTAATGGAATTTTTTACCTTGTTCATATGATATCCTTCCATTGAAAATATATGTTATACTCTATGAAATATCTATTTGAAAAGTGGTAAAGTGGAACACGTGAAAAGAAAATGTATTATCTACCCTGTATACTATAAATGATTTTGGAAGAAATGAAAGAAGGAAGTTGTAAGTTGTCTTTCGGAATCAATAAATGAATGTAATGCTTTTCTCAAACTACATTGTTGTATTGAATCTGATCATATCAATGTATTGAAATCTGTGTTTGAAAGGAAGAAATACGTGTGAGAAAAATATAGTATTTTGTCTCTTTGGAATGTGAAAAAAATTTGAAATCAAAAATTGCATTTTGGTCTTGAATAGTTTAATTTGAATCAACTAAAATGTGTTGGATTGGAAATAGAATGTATTCTAAATACTTGGAAGAAGAAATGGCAAATAGATCCATCAAAATTTGATCCATGTTATTTGTAATTTCAAACTGGCAATTATATAAACCAAAAATGCACAGTTCGAACCTGCAAGCAAGAAATAACAATGAAACAATAAAATTAAACATGTCAGGGTATAAATGAGTTCTATTAGATAAAAAAACCTTAAAGGAAATATTTCAAAACTTAGGAAAATCGGGCTCAAAATGTTTTGCACTCATTTTCTGTCAAGAAATGGAAATGTTCAAATTGTAAATCAATTAGAAATTTTTTATCTTGAATCCTTCATAAATCAATTTAGGAGAAATCCTCCATGTCTAATTGAAATGTTGATAGAGGAAGAAGATCAAATTGAATAGATCTAACAAGTTAAAATTTACTAGTTTACACTGTAAAATCCTACAGGCCGTTTTCTTAAAATTTGTTATCCCGTAAAATTGACAAGGGCAATTTTACCGATAACCATACCAAAAATTTTGTTTCGATCCCTCGTTAGGGATCCCTTGCGTTCGGAACGTTGCAAAATCCCTTTCCGGGAAATCTGGTTTTCCGAACTTAGTCTTTTTGGTCTTTTTTGGCTGGGCGCATGGAATTACTATGTAACACCAACTTTTGGTGCGCCCCCTTTAAAGCCTTTGGCGCATATTTTCCTGTGTCAACACGCCTTTTGGTGCGCCTTGTATGTTGAGTCTTCTCTGCGTGCGCCAAGGCGCATGCGCCTTCATGTTAGCACAACTTTTGTTGCGCCACTTTTCGGTGCGCCAAAGGGCGCACATAATCTAATGACAACACAACTTTTGGTGTGCCAAAGGCACGCTTAGTTTCATGCTGGAAAATTCTTTGGTGCACCAAAGGGCGCATACTTTCCTATGTCGACAGTAATTTTCATGTGCCCTTTATAAAGTTGGTGGCGCATTTATGACTAGCTCACCTATATATATGCATTTGACGTGCCCACAAATGTCATTTTCACCAGACACATCACGTGATTATTTTCTCTGGCCTGTCAGCCCCTGCCTTGTCGTTTTCAGCACGTTGTGGACCCGTTTGCAAGATTCTCACTATTTATCCGAGGTAAGTGTTCTTGTCTCTTCCATGTGATTTGCTTTCTGGTTCTTTGTGCTTGCTGGTTTGGTTTTTGAAATGCATGTGTTGAGCTAGCCCTCCCCCCGTGCTGTCTTTCCTTATTTTCCTCCCCCTCTTTCCAGATCTGCTGGTAGAGGATGTTATCCTGAAACAATGGTTTGTAACCCTTCTAGTTTAAAACCATTTCATTACCCAAGTAACCTTTCAAAGGAGG
The DNA here is from genome assembly GCA_019776745.2 of Taxus chinensis. NCBI lineage: Eukaryota > Viridiplantae > Streptophyta > Pinopsida > Cupressales > Taxaceae > Taxus > Taxus chinensis. Next base: position 777,316,873 of record CM034148.1, on the reverse strand, counting down.
AAAAGAGGAGAAAGGGAATCTGAACCATGTAAAGACCCCTCTGAGGGTGATTAAGTTCACTGTTTTCCTTCGGTGCATCTGTCACCCCTGCAACATGACTAAAATCCATCGCCAATGGCGCACCCATCTTGCCTGCTACATCATAAACTTATGCGCCCTCTATGGCGCACCAAACTTCCTTGTTGCATCACATAAATCTGTGCCCCTTTGGCGCACCCAGCATCTGTGCAACATCAGCTTTATTCGCGCTAAGTACAAGGCTTTGAAGGCGCAGGCGCATCCCTCCTTACAGCAACATCATGTTGTGTAGACCCTTCGTGCGCCGCGCCATGCTCCCTTTGGCGCACGAAAAGTTCCTGTTACACAAACCATACATGCGCCAAAGGGCGCACCAAATCCCAATGTAACATGAAAAATCCATGCGCCTTTGGCGCATCCTGTCTCCGTGCAACACGATGTTTTTATGCGCCCTTTTGTAAAATGCACCCTGCAGTATTCATGTGCCATGCGCCTTTGGCGCCAGTTTAACCCTTGCAGCACCCTTTTCCTGTGTGCCTTACCTATTTAGCCCTGTAAGCTGCAGCTTTCATGCGCCATGCGCCCTGAGCCTCAAAATAACTAACTCTTTCTTCTGTTAACACTTCAATGGAAAATCAAATGGCTAATACAACCTTTTTGGATTGGGTCTCGCTTCTTCTTCGTGCAGATCAGAAAATAAACTTGGAAGAACATATGTCAACATCCAGCAAGAGACCTACCAAATCCAAAGGAAAGGCCAAACTTACAGAAGAAGAGATGAAATATAAATATCAGAGGGTCAGAATGCCCGAGTCCCAGGCCGAGTGTAGCATGGACGTCAGAGACTCAGAATTGGGACATATTGATATGGAGGAATTCTGGGCTAGAACTCAGAAAGTCACAAGGAGTCCATGGATGGAAAAACTTGATAGGCAGTGCCCTGCACTTCGCCGGTGGAATCCCAGTCAGCGCCGTCAACAATGAATTCTTGATGGTGATTGCCCAATGTTACAACAAAGACACAAGGTGTGTCGTAAACAACAAGGGCGAGGTAGTCATTAACCTCACTGCCCGTCACTTTGAGGGAATACTCGGCATACCTCACCACCGGCACTTTGTGGCCGTCAGTCAAGTAGATTGCATTAAGGCCTGGGATGACAATGCAGATCAGTGTATGTAACTAATGAATGAGGTTTACTTGAAAAACAAAAAGGTAGTAACCCCGGTGGCCCCAAATCATCCACCGCAGCGACTTCTCGGAGGAGCTCAGTGACACCATTACGTTCCTGAGCAGGGTCTTCGGGCTTTCTGACGCCCATTATTTCCATAAATGGATGCTGCGGTACTTAGAGACCATGAACAAGAATATGCCTGATCAGCGCTTTTGCTGGGGAGAAATTATAAGCAGCACAATCTCTGAGTAACTACAATAATTTAGCACAACGGGGACATTCCATATGAACTCCTACGTGGTCTACGCTGCAGCATCAGAGAGGGACTATCCAGGCCTGATGCGGAGTGGAGTTTGACCTCAGGTCAAGATATGCGAGTACTACCTGGAATTGAGGCTGGAGAATAGCATCTCCCAATTCACAAAAGTTAACGATGTGTTTTTCTATCACATCATCTGCCTATTGAGGCCGAATATGACTTATGGTCGCACGATCAAAAGCATAGTAGCAGCCACTGAGAAATGGGGGGCCTTGTTTACCCAGTTTCCCCACATTCACCTATCTAAGGGCTGCCAAATTTTTAGGAGAGCCAATCAGGATACCGAGGTATGCTAGACCTAAACTAATTCTGCTGGAGTTGTCAAGGCAGCTGATCACATACCACGAGAAATTCCTGAAAAGAAAGAAGGGTGGAACTCCTTTCCGCCTCACAGTGGGCCGATATACATGCTCTACCCCACCACAAGGTGAAGGAAATGTTCGCAGAGCTGGAGTTACTTAATCTGAAACATGATTTCCCAGCCAGGCCTACCTTCGACCCAAGGAGCTGTCTGCCAAGGGCGAAACTTGATTCCAATCCACATCCCTCAGATTGAGGACATTTACATTGACGTCATCCATGAGGTGGAGCTCAGGAGAAAGGATCATTCTTGCCTTAGCCTTGGCAGAAATCATCCAATATGGGATAGCCATTGTCCTCTAAAGGCTACCAAACTATGAAAGATGAAATAGAAAAGGTATATACTGACACAGATGGGGACGATTGGCCCTTTCCGACCATTGATAGAACTAAGGCCCCTCAGGACAATTGAGGAGAGGGTCAAGGAGACTTTGCGTAGGACAGAACATTGGTGCTGGATGAACGGACTAATCTACCTCGGGGTTGATTTCACAACCTCCCCATTGGGTAACAGCACCTCCAAGATCCAAACAGCAGCCTAAAGGCAAGGGTAAAGGCGTAGAAGGTGAATCCAGCACCATTCTGGAAGAAGCCCCTGAGAGTCCTCCTTCCGCGGCACCCAAGCAGGTAATAACTCTGGTCACGCCAGAGAAAGAAGCAGAAGAGGATAGTTCCAATAGGCCCATCCACTCAGGATGTCGGCATTGCCACAAAAACTGAGGTCCCCTTCTATCCCTTCTTTCTTCTCTTCCTTCCCCTCCTCGAGCGACTCAGGCAACCATCCCTTTAGTCGTGTCCTCTCCCCCTTCTTCTTCTACTGTTCCCCTCGCCTCTTCGTCTATCTTCTCTTCTCTCGCTAATTTGTCCTCCTCCATTTCTTCCCTCATCTCTGAGTTCCCTTCCCTTCCTATGTCTTCCGTAGCTGCAGTTTCCCTTCCCTCCATGGGCACTTCTTCGGCTATTCTCTCAATGCCGCTGCCATGTGTCTCCACGTTTTTCACCTCTACTACTGCAGCTGCCCCCTCCTCTGTTTCTGGTCCTTCTACCATGGGTCTAGCTTGGATCTCTCAGTAGCTAAGTCAGCAAAAGAGGAAAGTTCCCATCGCTCCAATGGACTTTTCCGTGATCCCATCTAAGGGGGTGAAGAAGCAGAAGCCTGTCACGCACTTCTCTCAAAGTGTTGTAGGAGAGAGAGTTATGGAAATCACATACCCCAATCCCCTCAAAGAGAAAAAGGATCTGTCTCCGACAGATTTTACTGTGACCCAAGTCACAATGGGGACATCTTGCGAAAGTCTTCACGGGGAGGCTCTTTCTGCAGTTGACACCCTCTGGAAGAATCTTAAAGAGATAAAGGAAGAGAAAAGGCAATTGTAGGAGCAAAACAAATATCTGCTCCAAGCCTTACAGAAGATGGGTAGTGTGCCTCCCACAACTTCCACCGAGACTTCTAAGCTTCTCAGCCAGGAGAAAATTAATGAGTATGCCAAGATCAGCCAGTAGGGTATGACCATTTCCGCTTGGAGGAGCCAAATCCTCAAAGACAGTGAAAAAGTAATCGCCGAGTTCTCTGACTTGTACCTGAACATCAATAAGGTGAATAAAGAGCTCCAAGCGTTAGCAGGGCCCATATCAGAAGAGCTGAAACATGCTAGACTGCAGCACGAGACCTTCCAACAAATGTTCGACTGTTCAGTTGAAGATCTGGTCAAGTTCCGCATCTTCGGCCATCCAAGGGCCCTCAACAAAATCATGTCCACTCTGGACTACTAGGTGGATCAGCTAGAATTTATTCTAGAAAAGATTGACAAAGTCAAGGAAGAAGCCCTGGATGCGATGCACCAAATGGAATGGATTGTTCTTAATATGTCGCCAGGGTTACTTACTCCTTCCTTCACTTTAAGAAAAGCTGATGAAACCACCCAGATCTTCAAGGAGATCACTTCTCAAGGAACGGGGCTAGAGGTCACATTTGACACAGAGTCTATCGAGAACCTGCTGGCCTGTAGAGACTTCTTCGGGTTCCTCATTGAGGCACAAAAGGACTATTCCAAACTCCTAGAGAACCTCATAGATGAGTAGGAGACTTGTGAGGCGATTAGTGAGTGGCACAAGGATCCTTCCCAGGATCAACTAGGGCCAATAATCAACAAGTTCATGGAATACCGCTCTCAGTTCTATATCTCGTCACCTGAGTAGCAACAAAAGCAGTCCACCCCCTTTCGGCCGCAAGATGACGATGACGAATAGCTACTTCTTCTTCTTCTTCTTCTTCTTCTCTTTCTCTTCTTCGTCTTTCTTTTTGAAAATATCTGGAGTATGTTGATACAAATGATGACGTCATCCATCAAGTTGTAAAAAGTCAACATGACTTTTACATATTTTGTAAATAGTTGTCGGCTCCTCTTTGCCTTCTTTTCTCTTCTTCTTCTATAAATACTCCAATACTTGTAGTATTGTAGGATGGATGAATATCTTTCAGATGAAAAATAGAAGTGAAGAAAAGAGACTTTGAGCTTTCTTGTAACAGAAGAAAAATATTAATACAATATTTAGACTTTGTGTTGAATACATGTGTTATGTGCATTAGATCTTTCTTACGTTAGATCTGTGTGTTTATTCTGTTGGATCTGCTTTTTTTTTATTGTCATTTATTTATCATCAGTATTGTTTTGCTCGTTTATGCAAGTAGGTTTGGCTCTGTTTACTACCAACCCCAAAACATAAACCTTCTGACCTTTCTGCTTTGGAATTCATTTCTTTTCTTCCTTCGGACCTGCTCTTTCTTCATCCCCTCTTCCTTTCCTTTCTTTTCACAGTCGGAAACACCCCTACTGGGATGAGATCCCAAACCCCCGAAGGTAGAATCTGTGAGACTTGCATAGATTCCTGCTGGTAGAATAGCAATAAACCAGTTTCGCTTTGCTGACTCAAAGAGGGGCTTTTCCCTGCACACTGTTGGCTCGTCTATCCATAGATCTGTCCAGGCGACAGATTTTCAGACCAACAGTTTTTGGTGACTCCGCTGGGGATCGAACCCAGAATCTATCAGATCTATGATGGTGGTAAGATAGAAAAATAGAGAAAATCAGAAAAATCACCGCCTGTTTGCAATCTCAAACTTTTTGTTAAAAATGAAATTTTGCAAAAGTGCTCCAAATTGAAAATTTTCTTCTGAGATCCATAGATCTGGCCTAGTTACAAATCTTTAGTTCGCTGAGTTTTTATAAAAATCAGTATTTTACCGTAGATCTGAATTTTTAACTGTTTACCAAAAGTTTGAAACTCTTTGAAAAGTCAAAACCAGATCCGAAAATCAGCTTGCTAATCTTCTCTGTCATTTTATCCTCGTTGTTATTTGTCATTAACCGCAATCGGTTTTCTGAAAAGGATAGTTTTTAAATATTTAGAAAAGTATATGCTGCTGGTTTTTGACAGAAAAACCAGAAAATCAGCAAGTACAGCCAAAAAGAAATTCCAAATCTGCGCCATAACGTTGCAGATCTGGAAGGTACACTGGCGGGTGAACCTTTTACGCGCAGCAGGAGAACCCGTGGAGAAGCTGATCCTACTTTCGATCTGCTTCAAAGGCATAATTTCAGTATAACACCGGCACACTTTTCAGCGCTAAGCTCGACTGACCGGTCATCCAGGAGTCTCTCGCCTTCACGAAGGAAGAATCTTTCGCAAGGGGCATCCACATCCCTTTGTAGTACCTTGTTACTCAGTGGAACCGTGCTTCCAGCCCGTGTTCTTTTTCCATCCTTTCAAATGGCGGTACCATGGGGAAATGCTATGGGTCCTTTGGCTTTACCACATCCGGTTCACGCGCTCCCTCACGGAAACCGAAAGAATTTTCCCAAATCTGACGGGAGCGGAAATCAAAGTACGGATTCCCACATATCTACATTCATCATGTCATGTAGTATTTTGGATGTAACTCATGAAGATGTGTCGGTTCACCTTTTTCTGGAAACCCTACAAGGACCTGCAGCTGAATGGTTTCAGCATTTACCAGCCGGATCTATTACCAGTTGGGCCACCTTGCGAGATGCTTTTGAAGACAGATACAAGCCTTCAGAGGATGCGTTTGCATTGTTATCAAGGATCACTCACCTAAAGAAGGAGGCCAATGAGACCATGCGTGATTTTATCACCCGGTTCAATGCACTAATCAACCGTGTCCCTGTTGCCATGCTTCCAACACCGGAAAATCAGAAATGTTTCTTCGTGAACGCTATGAGTTCGAAAGTTAGTTTCTTACTCCTTCAAGAGCGAGTAGCTACCTTAATTCTCGCCCAAGCCACTGCCATTCGCATAGAAAATAATCTGATAATATCTGGCGAATTGAAAAAGGAATCAGCCAAGCCTAAATCTTTGGGCCCTTCGCCCACTACTTCATCTGATCCAGCCTTTCAAAAGATGGCAAATGACTTGCTTGCATTAAAGAAGCAGTTGGCCCAGGCCTCCCCCAGTTCCTCATACCGGGATATTCCGCGGAGGAATTTCGTTCCTAACAATGTTTCTCAAAGGGCGCGCTTACCCGGACACTACTCCACGGTTGGCGCTTGAGGCTCCTCCGGTCAACGCTCTGGCTGAAATTGAAGAAGAAGAGCAGTATTATGAAGAACCTTCGTCTCAGGGCGAAGATGATCAAGATGTCGGTGAACCGACTGGCGACTCTACTATCGGGTATATGGAATTTGATGAGGAAGAATCTGATGAAGAAGAGGGTACCCAGGGATATGCAAGCAGACAGTCATACGCTGTTTTTACTCGCTCGCAAGGAAAAGAAGTGGAGGTTACTGCCCATGTCCAGTAGGAGAAGGCCGTGTCAAACGCGCCTCCGATCATTGCTAAAAGAGGTAATCCTCTTCCTACTCAACTCCCTGGCAAATCTTTTACAAGGAAATCCTTTCCCCCCATCTCTCCTCCAAATCAGTCCTCTCACGTTCCTACCAAGACCAGTAATCCTATTCCATCATCGTGAAGTGAGGGACTCATTCCTTCACCAATGCAACCCTTGGCCGTGCATTTGATATCATAGATCATGCAAAAAAGACCAAGATCCAAATGTCTGAAGCTGAGTACCTTCAGTCAAATCCCGAACAAGCTTGTAAGATTGACCAAATATATTCAGAGTCAAGCTGTTATATCTAATCAGGTTTCCCCAAAAGGAATCCTTTCCACTCCCCCTGAATCCCACATAAATGTTGCTTCAACATCGGCATCAGGAAAGATAGAGCCTTTCTATCTCTCCCTCCTAATCAATGGACACAAGCTGAGTAACTGCATAATTGATTCCGGGGCTTCTGATAACGTCATGCCAGCAAAAGTCACCCATGCTCTGGGCCTCACTCTTACCAAGCCTTTCGGCAGATGTTATTCCTTGGAAACCAAGCAGGTTCCGTTGGTTGGCCAAATCAAAGACGCGCAATTTGCATTTGCGGCATTCCCAGATAAAAGAGTAAAGATGACAGTCCTCGTTGCTAACATTCCGGCAGCCTATGGAATTTTGCTGGGAAGAAGTTTCTGCAGCGAAGTTGGTGGAGAAATTCATATGGACTGGTCTAAAGCTAGAATTCCCGTCAAAGGCGTAATGCAGACTTTGGAGCCGGAATCACAAAAAAAGTACTTGGTTACTAGCTCTGAGGACCCCAAAGCTCAAATCCTTTTTGAATCATCAGGGATGGGGAACTATTTCTTGTCTACCGAGTCTGATAAAATGGTTGTTCTCATTCAAGAAGGAGATCTTAATAAGATCTGGACCTTGCAGTTCGATGGCAGCTGTGCAACTAGTGGATGTGGCGCCGGAGCCGTGCTAATATCTCCCGAGGAAGAAGTCATTCCTCTCTCTTTCAAGTTGCAGTTCTTTAACACAAATAATACTGCTGAGTATGAATCTTTGTTACTTGGCATGCAAGCCGCAAGGGAAAGAGGGATTAAAAATCTAAAAGTACAAGGTGATGCAGAGTTGGTTGTAAACCAAGTCAAAAGGATTTACCAAGTGAAGAATGAAAGGCTCAGGCATTACCGTAATGCGGTGTGGGACACAGCATCGAGGAATTCGATGCTTTTTCAATAGAATCCATTCCAAGGGCTCAGAATGACATGGCCGATTCATTGGCCGTTTCAGCGTCCCTCATGCTCCCACACCCAGGTTTGAGAACAAACAAATACACCATTGAGGTGGTTTTCCGCCCGAGCGTGCCAGATAATTCTCAGCATTGGCAGGTGTTCAACGATGATAATCAACTCATTGCCTTTCTAGAGAAGGTGGAAAATTTTAAAGAATTGCACTTTGAAGGATCTACTTCCACTTTCCGTGAATCAGTCACCGATCAAGGCGATGAATCTAAAGGGAATGATGGCATATGTCAGCTCAAAGGAAATAAAATCCCAAAGGGCCTGGTTTCTCTGGAGCGGTTGTTCAAACAGGCATGACCGTTTTGTGAAAAAGAAGAGGCGAGATGACCCCTGACTCATCCCCAGAAACCGAACCGGTCAATATAGGTTCGATAGAGCACCCGCAATTTGTGAACATTGGAAAATGTTGCACGCCTGAGGAGAAACGGAAATTTGTCAAGTTGCTAAAAAAATATATGGATGTGTTGGCATGGTCCTATGCCGATCTAATGTCTTTTAAACCAAAGGACGTTCATGGCATGACATCCCGTTGAAAGAAGATGTCAAAGCCTTCCGCCAGAAGCAGAGGCACTATAATCCTAAGATTTCGGGGACTATCCAGGCCGAAATTCAGAAAATGCTGGATGCAAGGATCATCTTTCCTATCCATCATACTACTTGGGTAGCAAATATTGTGCCAGTGCACAAGAAAAATGGTGAGATACACATATGCGTAGACTTTCGCAATTTGAATCAGGCTTCCTTGAAAGACAACTACCCACTCCCGATAATGGATCAAGTTCTACAAGCAGTAACTGGATCAAAGATGCTGTCCATGCTTGATGGTTTTTCAGGCTATAATCAGATTGAAGTTTCGCCCGAAGATCAATTTAAAATAGCATTCACTACTCCCTGGGGTACATTTTCCTACAGTAGGATGCCTTTTGACCTGACTAATGCTGGTGCCACTTTTCAGTGGGCCATGGATTTCACATTCAAAGGTATGATGGGGAAAGTCATTGTGGTTTATCTAGATGACTTAACCGTGTTCTCTAAACAACAAAATGATCATTGTGATCAATTGGAACAAGTATTGGCCAGGTGCCGAGAACATGGGATTTCCCTAAATCCAAAAAAGTCTGTTTTTGGAGTCACAGAAGGGAAGTTGCTAGGGCATGTGGTTAGCAAAGAAGGAACAAAGATAGATACCGAAAGAGTTAAGGCTATTCAAAGCCTTACTCTGCCTACGAGCAAGACTGGTGATTCATTATTTCTTCGGAAAGGTGAACTTTCTCAGGTGTTTTGTTCCTGAATTTGCTGAGAAGACTCTGTCACATATTGAACATGATGAAGGGGTCACCAAATTTCAGATGGAGCGATGAGGGGAAAAGGTCATTTGAAGAAATAAAAGCTTCCATTGCTCATGCACCAGTCCTGGTATGTCCCGATTTCTCCAAGGACTTTATCATGTATAGTTACGCATCTGAGCATACTGTGTCTGCAATCTTGATGCAAAAGAACTCGGAGGATGTTGAATCTCCGATTGCGTTTATGAGTTCTCCCCTCAAGCCTCACGAACTAAAAATGACTCAATTGGAAAAACATGCCTTTGCCGTTGTCAAAGCAATGAAGAATTTCAGGTATTACATTCTAAACTCACATACGGTGGTGCTGGTCCCTGACACGGCGGTAAAATCAATTCTAACTCAGCAGGAGTTATGAAGCTTGCGAGGAAATTGGATCACAAAGGTCCAGGAGTATGACCTGGATATAAAACCAACCAAGCTGGTGAGGGGCAAGGGCCTGTGTCAGCTTATGGATAAAAACAAAGATTTAGAAAACCTTGATGAAAGGGGTGACTACACCGACGAAGCACAGGACCGGCTGGAAAAACCCGATTCACTGCCTCTAGTCCTATTTGTTGCGACTAGTGATGAATGGTACTCCGACATCACTTTCTTCCTCACCTACGGTGAATGCCCAATGCACCTAACTACAAAGGAGAAGCGCACTATAAATCTCAGAGTAGCTAAATATGTCATCTGGGATGACGGTTTATATAAACGTGGGATAGATGGCATCTTTTTGCGATGTGTTGACAAACCCCAGCAGGTAAAACTACTGGAAAGTTTTCAAAATTCAGCCTGTGGGGGGCATTTCTCTTCCTCCTGTGACTGCACACAAGATCATTCGAAGCCAGGTACTATTGGCCGATGCTCTTTCAGGATACAGCCACCTGGGTGGCAAAGTGTGAACCTTGCCAACAATTCGATCGGCAAGCCCAAGTTGGCTGCTTTTCCCCTTAGGCCTGTCATTATCAACGAACCATTCAGGCAATGGTGAATTGATTTTATTGGTGCACTCAATCCTCAATCGAGTTCCGGACATAGCTATGTCCTTACAGCAATGGATTACTTCACCAAGTGGGAAGAAGCCATACCTGTCAAGCATGCCACTTCTGAGATTGTTTGCAATTTCATTAAAGAAAATATCATTGTCAGGTTTGGCGTTCCAAACAAAGTTGTCGCTGATAATGCTTCTAACTTCTCCTCACAGGAGGTTATTAGTTTTTTGCTATGAATATGGGATAACTTTGGCTCACGCCCTCAGATTATTACCCTAAGGGAAATGGTCAGGCGGAATCCAGTAACAAGAACTTGGTGACCATCATACGAAAGTTAGTAGATGAGAATCAACGAATGTGGCACAAGTATTTGTACGAAGCTTTGTGGGCCGATCGTATTACTCCCAAGAGGTCTCTCGGCATGTCACCTTTTCAAGTGTTATATGGAACTGATGCCGAGCTTCCCATTTCTACGGAACTTCCTGCTCTGTGCTTGGCACGAGCTATCGAAGATGAAACTTTCTAAAATTCTCTTGAAAAGAGAATCATGTGTCTGATAGAGCTTGAAGAAAAGAGAGTAAGAGTGATCGAAAAGATCACCGAACATCAGAATCAAGTTAAGAGACTGTATTCGATAAGAAGGCCAAGCAGAGGGATTTTCAAGTGGGAGATCTCGTCCTTTTGTGGGACAAGCAAAGAGAGCCAAAGGGCATGCACGGAAAGTTGGATTCCCTGTGGAGAGGGCCCTTCAAGATCAAGCAGCTCAACGGAGAGAATAGCTTCTATCTCTCATATCTGGATGGAACCGAGCTCCCGCTTCCTTATAGCGGGCAACATCTGAAAATTTTTAGGAAGTAGAGCTTGCTCTCTTCTTTGTATAGTTTGCTTTCGTTGTGTGTTTGTTTTCATTGTGTGGTTGCTTTCGGTTTTTTGTGTGTTTCTTTTTCTCTCCCTCCGGTCGCCCTTGTTTTTGACTTTGTTACCCAATGGATAGGCACATGAGATCTGGGATTATCTACCCCGAAGTTTTCTTAGGGATAGTCCCCAGAAAGAGCCAGCTGTTATCCCCGTAAAATTGACAAGGGCAATTTTACCGATAACCATACCAAAAATTTTGTTTCGATCCCTCGTTAGGGATCCCTTGCATTTGGAACGTTGCAAAATCCCTTTCTGGGAAATCTGGTTTTTCGAGACTTAGTCTTTTTTGGTCTTTTTTGGCTGGGCGCATGGAATTACTATGTAACACCAACTTTTGGTGCGCCCCCTTTAAAGCCTTTGGCACATATTTTCCTGTGTCAACACACCTTTTCGGTGCACCTTGTATGTTGAGTCTTCTCTGCGTGTGCCAAGGCGCATGCGCCTTCATGTTAGCACAACTTTTGTTGCGCCACTTTTCGGTGCACCAAAGGGCGCACATAATCTAATGACAACACAAATTTTGGTGCGCCAAAGGTGTGCTTAGTTTCATGTTGGAAAATTCTTTGGTGCGCCAAAGGGCGCATACTTTCCTACGTCGACAGTAATTTTCATGCACCCTTTATAAAGTTGGCGGCGCATTTATGACTAGCTCACCTATATATATGCATTTAACGCGCCCACAAATGTCATTTTCACCAGAAACATCACGTGATTATTTTCTCTGGCCTGTCAGCCCCTACCTCGTCATTTTCAACACGTTGTGGACCCGTTTTCCAGATTCTCACTATTTATCCAGGTAAGTGTTCTTGTCTCTTCCATGTGATTTGCTTTCTGGTTCTTTGTGCTTGCTGGTTTGGTTTTTGAAATGCATATGTTGAGCTAGCCCTCCCCCCGTGCTGTCTTTCCTTTTTTTTTCCTCCCCCTCTTTCCAGATCTACTGGTAGAGGATGTTATCCTGAAACAATGGTTTGTAACCCTTCTTGTTTAAACCATTTCATTTCCCTAGTAACCTTTCAAAAGAAGAAAGGAGGAGAAAGAGAATCTGAACTATGTAAAGACCCCTCTGAGGGTGATTAATTTCACTGTTTTCCTTCGGCGCATCTGTCACCCCTGCAACATAACTAAAATCCATGCCAATGGCGCACCCATCTTGCCTTACTACATCATAAACTTTTGCGCCCCCTATGGCGCACCAAGCTTCCTTGTTGCATCACATAAATCTGCGCCCCTTTGGCGCACCCAGCATCTGTGCAACATCAGCTTTATTCGTGCTAAGTACAAAGCTTTGAAGGCGCAGGCGCATCCCTCCTTACAACAACATCATGTTGTGTAAATCCTTCGTGCGCCATGCCATGATCCCTTTGGCGCACGAAAAGTTCCTGTTACACAAACCATACATGCGCCAAAGAGCGCACCAAATCCCAATGTAACATGAAAAAGCCATGCGCCTTTGGCGCATCCTGTCTCCATGCAACACGATGTTTTTATGCGCCCTTTTGTAAAATGCACCCTGCAATATTCATGCGCCATGCGCCTTTGGCGCCAGTTTAACCCTTGCAACACACTTTCCCCGTGCACCTTACCTATTTAGCCCTGTAAGCTGCAGTTTTCATGCGCCATGCGCCATGAGCCTCCAAATAACTAACTCTTTCTTCTGTTAACACTTCAATGGAAAATCAAATGACTGATACAACCTTTTTGGATTGGGTCTCGCTTCTTCTTCGTGCAGATCAGCAAATAAACTTGGAAGAACATATGTCAACATCCAGAAAGAGACCTACCAAATCCAAAGGAAAGGCCAAACTTACAGAAGAAGAGATGAAATATAAATATCAGAGGGTCAGAATGCCCGAGTCCCAGGCCGAGTGTAGCTATGGACGTCAGAGACTCAGAACTGGGACATATTGATATGGAGGAATTCTGGGCTAGAAATCAGAAAGTCACAAGGAGTCCATGGATGGACAAACTGATAGGCAGTGCCCTGCACTTCGCTGGTGGAATCCCGGTCAACGCCATCAACAATGAATTCTTGATGGTGATTTCCCAATGTTACAACAAAGACACAAGGTGTGTCATAAACAGCAAGGGCGAGGTAGTCATCAACCTCACTGCCCGTCACTTTGAGGGAATACTCGGCATACCTCACCACCGACACTTTGTGGCCGTCAGTCAAGCAGATTCCATTAAGGCATGGGATGACAATGCAGATCAGTGTATGCAACTAATGAATGAGGTTTACTTGAAAAACAAAAAGGTAGTAACCCGGTAGCCCCAAATCATCCACTGTAGCGACTTCTCAGAGGAGATCAGTGACACCATTACGTTCCTGAGCAGGGTCTTCGGGCTTTCTGACGCCCATTATTTCCATAAATGGATGCTGCGATACTTAGAGACCATGAACAAGAATATGGCCTGATCAACGCTTTTGCTGGGGAGAAATTATAAGCAACACAATCTCTGAACAACTACAACAATTAAGCACAACGGGGAAATTCCATATGAACTCCTACGTGGTCTACGCTGTAGCATCAGAGAGGGGACTATCCAGGCCTGACGCGGAGTGGAGTTTGGCCTCAGGTCAAGATATACGAGTACTACCCAGAATTGAGGCTGGAGAATAGCATCTCCCAATTCACAAAAGTTAACGATGTGTTTTTCTATCACATCATCTTCCTGTTGAGGCTGAATATGACTTATGGTCGCACGACCAAAAGCATAGTAGCAGCCACTGAGAAATGGGGGGACTTGTTCACCCAGTTTCCCACATTCACCTATCTAAGGGCTGCCAAATTTTTAGGAGAGCCAACCAGGCTACCGAGGTATGCTGGACCTAAACTGATTCTGCTGGAGCTGTCAAGGCAGCTGATCACATACCATGAGAAATGCCTGAAAATAAAGAAGGGTGGAAATCCTTTCCCCCTCACAGTGGGCCAATATACATGCTCTACCCCCACCACAAGGCGAAGGAAATGTTCGCAGAGCTGGAGTTACTTAATCTAAAACATGATTTCCCAGCCAGGCCTACCTTCGACCCAAGGAGCTGTCTGCCAAAGGTGAAACTTGATCCAATCCACGTCCCTCAGATTGAGGAAATTTACATTGACGTCATCCATGAGGTGGAGCTCAGGAGAAAGGATCATTCTCACTTAGCCTTGGCAGAAATCGTCCAATATGGGATAGCCATTGTCCCCAAAGGCTACCAAACTACGGAAGATGAAATAGACAAGGTATATACTGACACAGATGGGGATGATTGGCCCTTTCCGACCATTGATAGAACTAAGGCCCCTCAGATAATTGAGGAGAGGGTCAAGGAGACTTTGCGTAGGACAGAACATTGGTGCCGGATGAACGGACTAATCTACCTCGGGGTTGATTTCACAACCTCCCCATTGGGTAACGCACCTCCAATATCCAAACAGCAGCCTAAAGGCAAGGGCAAAGAAGTAGAAGGTGAATCCAACACCATTCTGGAAGAAGCCCCTGAGAGTCCTCCTTCCGCGGCACACCGAGCAGGTAATAACTCTGGCTTCGCCAGAGAAAGAAGTAGAAGAGGAAGTTCCAATAGGCCCACCCACTCAGGATGTCGGCATTGCCACAACAACTGAGGTCCCTTCCGTCCCTTTTTCTTCTCTTCCTTCCCCTCCTCGAGTGACTCAGGCGGACCATCCCTTTGGTCGTGTCCTCATCCCCCTTCTTCTTCTACTGTTCCCATCGCCTCTTCGTCTATCTTCTCTTCCCTCGTGGATCTGTCCTCCATTTCTTCCCTCATCTCCGAGATCCCTTCCCTTCCTATGTCTTCCACAGCTACAGTTTCCCTTCCTTTCGTGGGCACTTCTTTGGCTATTCTCTCAATGTCGCCACCACGTGTCTCCATGTTTTTCCCTTCTACTACTGCAGCTGCCCCCTCCTCTATTTCTGGTCCTGCTACCATGGATCCAGCTTGGATCTCTCAGCAGCTAAGTCAGCAAAAGAGGAAAGTTACCATCACTCCGAAGGACTTTTTCGTGATCCCATCTAAGGGGGCGAAGAAGCAGAAGCCTGTCACGCGCTTCTCTCAAAGTGTTGTAGGAGAGAGAGTTATGGAAAACGCATACCCCAATCCCCTCAAAGAGAAAAAGGATCTGTCTCCGACAGATTTTACTGTGACCCAAGTCACAATGGGGGCATCTTTCGAAAGTCTTCAGGGGGAGGCTCTTTCTGGAGTTCACGCCCTCTGCAAGAAGCTTAAAGAGATAAAGGAAGAGAAAAGGAAACTGAAGGAGCAAAACAAATATCTTCTCCAAGCCTTACAAAAGATGGGTAGTGCGCCTCCCACAACTGCCGCCGAGACTTCTGAGCTTCTCAGCAAGGAGAAAATTAATGAGTATGCCAAGATCGGCGAGCAGGGTATGGCCGTTTCCGCTTGGAGGAGCCAAATCCTCAAAGACAGCAAAAAAGTAATCGCTGAGTTCTCTGACTTGTACCTGAACATCAATAATGTGAATAAAGAGCTCCAAGCGTTAGCAGGGCCCATATCAGAAGAGCTGAAACATGCTAGACTGCAGCACGAGACCTTCCAACAAATGTTCGACTGTTCAGTCAAAGATCTGGTCAAGTTCGGTGTCTTCAGCCATCCAAGGGCCCTCAACAAAATCATGTCCACTCTGGACTACCGGGTGGATCAGCTAGAATTTATTCTAGAAAAGATTGACAAAGTCAAGGAAGAAGCCCTGGATGTGATGCACCAAATGGAACGGATTGTTCTTAATATGTCGCCAGGGTTACTTACTCCTTCCTTCACTTTAAGGAAAGCTGATGAAACCACCTGGATCTTCAAGGAGATCGCTTCTCAAGGAACGGGGCTAGAGGTCACATTTGACACAGAGTCTATCGAGAACCTGCTGGCCTGTAGAGACTTCTTCGGGTTCCTCATTGAGGCACAAAAGGACTATTCCAAACTCCTAGAGAACCTCATAGATGAGTAGGAGACTTGTGAGGCGATTAGTGAGTGGCACAAGGATCCTTCCCAGGATCAACTAGGGCCAATAATCAACAAGTTCATGGAATACCGCTCTCAGTTCTATATCTCGTCACCTGAGAAACAACAAAAGCAGTCCACCCCCTTTCAGCCGTAAGATGATGATGACGAATAGCTACTTCTTCTTCTTCTTCTTCTTCTTCTCTTTCTCTTCTTCGTCTTTCTTTTTGGAAATATCTGGAGTATGTTGATACAAATGATGACATCATCCATGTTGCATTATGGGATGATGTCATCCATCAAGTTGTAAAAAGTCAACATGACTTTTAGATATTTTGTAAATATCTTTGTAAATAGTTGTTGGCTCCTTTTTGCCTTCTTTTCTCTTCTTCTTCTATAAATACTCCAATACTTGTAGTATTATAGGATGGATGAATATCTTTCAGATGAAAAATATAAGTGAAGAAAAGAGACTTTGAGCTTTCTTGTAACAGAAGAAAAATATTAATACAATATTTAGACTTTGTGCTGAATACATGTGTTATGTGCATTAGATCTTTCTTACGTTAGATCTGTGTGTTTATTTTGTTGGATCTGCTTCTGTTTTATTATCATTTATTTATCATCAATATTTCTTTACTCGTTTATGCAAGTAGGTTTGGCTCTGTTTACTACCAACCCCAAAACATAAACCTTCTGACCTTTCTGCTTTGGAATTCATTTCTTTTCTTCCTTCGGATTTGCTCTTTCTTCATCCCCTCTTCCTTTCCTTTCTTTTCGTAGTTGGAAACACCCCTACTAGGATGAGATCCCAAATCCCAGAAGGTAGAATCTGTGAGACTTGCATAGATTCCTGCTGGTAGAATAGTAATAAACCAGTTTCACTTTGCTGACTCAAAGAGGGGCTTTTCCCTGCACACTGTTGGCTCATCTATCCATAGATCTGTCCAGGAGACAAATTTTCGGACCAACAAAATTGACTCCTTAAAATTTATCAAAACCTAAAATTAATGATCTCTGAGTAAATAGGACATCGAGATATTTCTTGAAAGTCATCATTTTCAAAAAACCGATCTCTCTATCAAAATTTATGACCCTCTGAATTTTTTCTTCCTTGGTGGGCCGGTGGCCCGAATTTTCCCTTAGACCTTAGGAAAAAATTTGGGAAAATTTTCAAAATTTTCCCCATCACCCCATCAGCCCACATCAAATAAAAGGATGACACATGGCACCATGAGGTGCCAATGGAGGGGCGGATCCCCTTTTTAACTTAGCACTTTCAGAAAATTTTAGGAAAAATTTCTAAATTTTTCCCACCGGCCTGCAACCAATCAGGTGATGCCACGTGGCATCACAAGGCATCGGTTGAGGAATGGGTTCATTTTTTTAATTTACATCTCAGAATTTTTTTGGAAAATTTTCCAAGTTTTCCCCACTCTTCTGTCAGTCCACAGCTAATCAGAAGCTGTCACACGGCATCGCAAGGTGCCGGCGGAGGCCCGGTTCTATGTACCATCTTAGCCCTTTGAGGCATTAAGAAAATTTTCTCCCGACCACTCTGCCTTCCACGCATTGGCTTAGGACATGCCATGTGTCCTTTCTAGACTTGTGGGAGCATGGGTGCAAGAAAACATTTCACCTCACACGGTAGAATTTGCAAATTGTCCCTCACCGCCTTGCTTTTCCCACTTTTCCCCGTGTTGACTTAGGGAGTTCCACATGTCCCTTGTGGACTTAGTGATCCACAAAATCATGTGTGCAAATGTGGTTTTTTTCCCACATGGAAATTTTTCCAAAAGTCTCCCCATGGCCCGCCAACCCGTCGTTTGGGAAAATTTTCACCCCTAGGCCTGCAGGCCCGCTCTTGGGGAAATTTTCACCCCAAGGCCTATGGGCCTATAACGTGAAAAATATGAGAAGTTTGGAGGACTTTTTTATATCAATTAAAAGGTGAGGAAATTTCCCATCCAATGGGAATGATTTATGAAAATTTTGAATGTGTTAAGTGTCAGAAAAATCAAGTTGAAACTTTGAGCCTAATAGAGAGCGGGTATGGTAAGTAATTACCCTCTGAACCTAATTAAAATTCCTAACCCTAAATTTTGGATCTTATGACTTCTTATATTTGTTAATAAAAGACAAGTATATTCTAGTAGATTAGGTTTGTTTAAGAATATGGTAGTGACAACTATTGTCTTGTTATCTTATAACCTGTTTGTAGATTCTATTAAACAAAAAATTATTCTATAATTTTTCTTGGCTAACCCTAGGTTGTTTCTTCAGTCTCAAGTGGGTTGTTTTAGTGGGCGTTACACTTGGTATCAGAGTAGTGGTTCAAAATCTTGGACCATTGGGCACAATAGAAAACTTGAGACATGAAACTTAAAACTAGCGCACTTTTAAATCTAGAAAAAAACTTAGTTTAGAAATTACATATTTTAGTAAACATGGAAGATGAACTAACTCTCGCCTTGGTATGTGTAGGAGGTGCAGATGGGATGAGGGGTATTTTTACATAGAACAAGACTTAGACCCACTAGATCATGTTGTAGCAACCATCCTACACAATATTTTGCTGACTCTTCAAGATGTTAATGTCACCCTACGCAAAGGATCTGTAGGAGGACATATAGCCAGACATGATAGATTCCCCTCCATTTAGGGTCAGGTATCTCCTTGACCCAGCGAGGAGCATGGAGGAGAGAACTCCCATGCAAAGTCATCCAGGGAAGATTCACCATAGAGGGGACATGGTGACTGAGTTTTAGGACATAGAGAGAGGTCTCAGAGCCCTAGGATTAAGGATGAGCATGCAGAGAGACCTAAAGGCCATCAGACCACAGTTGCAGACCACATTAGGGAGATCCTGAAGCTACAACTATCACATTATTCTGGTGACATAGGTGGATTTCAGGAAAAGGCCTAGTTGGTGAGATTGAGCAGATACTTTAAGCTTTTTCCTTGTTTTAGTAGCACAAAATCTCGTGTTGCGATCCATCTACTGAGGTATAGAGCTGGTTTCTGGTAGAGGACAGAGGAGTAGAAACTCCATGTTTATTTTGAGATAGTTACTTGGGAGCTCTTTGAGGAGCGTTTCAAGAATATATACTTGTCACAGAGGTTCATACAACAGCAGATAGATGAGTTCCATGACCTCCGATAGGCATCTCTTACAGTGGCTAAGTATGGGAGTATATTTTTGGATCCACTCCAGTATGTTGGTTACATGCAAGATGAGCAGGAACGGATCCACATGTTCATCTAGGGTCTGAATCTAGACATTGGAGGTGCAGTGTGGATCCATTGTCCATAGACATTAGTTGAGGCCATTGAGAAGGCCTATATAGCATACGAGACTCTGGGAAATACCTAACAGGCTAGAGACTGAGTCCAGAGATGCATACACCAGATGTAGGATAGTATATTGAGGGGATTAGTACCTCTTCCTTGTGGTCGATAGGGTTCAACACAGTTATATTTTAGATGCGAGCAGCAATAGCAATCCCACCCACCTTATAGACATCCTCATAGGTTTTATGTATAGAGAGGTTAGAGTATGGGGCCTCCTCCTTAGGGTACCATAAGGACGTAGGGTGTGCAGAGAGCTCACTAGCAGAGACATCAGCAGACCGTAGCTGGATCATTAGGATCCAAAACATAGACCTCCAAAGTACCGACTGAACCTGCTACACAGGGGAGAGGATCAGGTGGGTGTTTTGGTTGTGGTGTTACTGGGTATTTTTGGAGAGACTACCCACCAAACCCTAACAACAAGGGTAAGACACAGATCTCAGAGCCTACTATTGGTGATATGGGGCACAATCATAGGATGTATGCAATGGCTGAGAACCACCAGGTAGAGCATCAAAATATAGTTATTGAGACTACAGGTAGCATTGGTGGTATTTATACCTCCATTTTTTTAATTCTGGTTCTTCTGATTCTTTCATTACACCATCTTTAGTAGAGCGATAGAGGCTAGTGGAAGTTAGGTAGGGTCATAGTTAGAATGTTGAGATGGCTTCTAGAGCCAAGATCTCTGTGGACTCCTTAGTTAAGGAGTGTTTGGTGGATTTGGGACCTTTCACCACTACCTCAGATCTCGGTATCCTTCCTTTGGGCTCATATGGATTCATATTGGGTATAGATTTGATGTCTGTGCGTAGGGCTAGAGTGGATTGTTACCACAAGGTTCTATTTTGTGCAGATGATTTGGGAGTTGAGTCAATTATTTCAGGGGTCAGGAGACCCATTTCTATTCGCACCATCTTTGCTACGCAACTTAAGCGGTGTGTACGATGATATTGCTAGATGTATGTTATTACAGTTAGTGATAGATCAGAGGATGGGTCTAGTGGACCATCACCAGACGATCACCCCATTTTGAGAAAAAAATTATATTTCTTTCTGGGGGAGCTATCGGGGTTACCACCCCCACGTGAGATTGATTTTAATATAGACCTGGTTCCGAGAGAAGAGCCTATCTTACGAGCACCTTATCGGTTGACCACCCCAGAGCTCTATGAGTTCAAGTTGCATCTTAAGGGAATTTTGGAAAAAGGCCTTATCCATCCTAGTGTATCACCTTGGGGTGCACTGGTGATATTTGTGAAGAAGAAGGATCAATATTTGCGGTTGTGTATTGATTACCACCAGCTAAACAAATTAATGATCAAGAATTGTTATCCCCTTCCATGCATTAATGATTTGTTTGATCAGATGAAGGGAGCCATGGTTTTTTATAAGATTGATCTTACGTCAAGTTACCATTAGCTAAGGATTTCAGAGGTGGACATTCAAAAGACCACCTTCCATACAAGATATGGCCACTATAAGTTCACAGTGGTGCCTTTTGGTTTTAGTAATGCCCCCATAGTATTTATGAGTTTGATGAATGGGGTATTCAAGACCTTCTTAGATCACTTTGTGCTCATCTTCCTTGATGGACATTTGTGATTTACTCACTGTACGCGTGAGGAGCAAGAGGGGCACCTTCGCCAGGTTGTTTAGTTTCTTCGATGAGCAGTAGCTTTACGGGAACCTGGAGAAGTGTGTGTTATTTTAGAAAGAGGTGCAGTATTTGGGCCACATCATTTCTAGGGAAGGTATTGCACAGTCGATTCTTCCAAGATTCGAGCTATTATGGATTGGCTAGCACCCGCTAGTGTGATAGATGTGTGCAACTTCATGGGCTTGGCAGGATATTACCAGGAGATTTGTTCATGACTTCTCTCGGGTTGCGTACCCCGTCACTTCCCTTCAGATGGAGATTGAATAAGTTTTTTTGGTCAGATAGATGTGAGTAGTCCTTCCAGTACACTGAAGGAATGGCCTCACTATAACATGCCTATTCTTGTAGTGCCATATCCATAAAGGTGAGTTTTTCGTATGCACAGATGCTTCTTTGGCAGGATTTGGAGGTGTGTTGATGCAGGAGGGAAGAGTTGTTGCTTTTGAGTCTCGCAAACTCAAGGATTATGAGCTCAATTATCCTGAATCATGATCTTGAGCTTACAGTAGTTATTCATGCCTTTGTTTGAATGGAGACACTTCCTTCTTGGTCCAGAGGTTCACACTCAGGACAGATCACCTAAGTCTTCGTCACCTCTTCACGCATAGCCCAATCTCAATGCTTGTCAGTCGACATTTGATGGAGTTGCTTTGTGAGTAGGATATGGAAATTGAGCATGTGAAAGGGAAGGAGAATGTTGTTGCAGATACTCTTAGTAGGTGGAGACATGTAGTCTATGGCCAGCTTCAGTGAGCATAGATTTATGGAGCAGGATTCTACAACAACTTCCGCACGATAGTTTCTACATTGCAACTCAGAGCAGAGATCGAGTCTCAGAGACCCCTTGAAGGGGAAGTTTGATGGGTTTTCATTGGAGAGTAGATGGCCTTCTTAGGCACAGATACTAGATTTATGTTCCTAGAGATGGATGACTTGAGGCAGGACATCTTGACATAGGCACATCGTGCAGCCCTATTCAGCACATCCCGGGGTGAAGAAGATGCACGCCACCTTGAGAGAATTATATCACTAGAGGGGACTTCATAGAGATGTGGCCTCAGTTTGTGTCACAACTATTTGGATTATTAGAAAGTGAAGGTTGAGCATCAACATCCAGCTAGCCTTCTCTTTCCCTCATGCTATACCAGAAGTGGAAATGGGACACCATTTCCATAGACTTCATTATTGGGCTACCAATGTCGAGATACCACCATAGACGCTATCATGGTCACGGTGGATAAATTGACGAAATTGGGTCATTTTTATCCTGTGAAGACCTCCTATATAGCTAGTGCAGTGGCATGGGTATTATCTAGATGATATTTTCAGGTATTACACGGGATTCCGTGGAAGATCATTTGTGACTGCGATCCTCTGTATACTTCCCACTTTTCAGACTACCATGCAGCATGCCCTCGGGATGAAGATCAATTTCAGCATGATGTATCACCCTGAGATAGATGGATAGATTGAGTGGGTGAATTAGATCTTAGAGGACATGATCAAGATGTATGTTATGGTTCAATCAGTCGAGATGGGAGGAGTATTTGTACTTGGTGGAGTTTTCCTACAATAATAGTTTTCAAAGTTCTGATAGGCATGGCTTCCTTTCCAGGAACTTTGTATGATAAATAGTACAGGACACCTCTTAGTTGGGACAGGCTAGAGTATAGGTTTTCTCTTGGGCCAAATTTATTCCAGGACATGGAGCAATAGGTTATTATGATGAGACAGAGACTGCAGGAGGCACATGATAGATAAAAGAAGTATGTAGATCACCATAGGACTGACCATAGTTTTGATGTGGGCATGAAGGTGTTTCCTTCGTGTTAGGCCACATAAGATCCCTATCCGTTATGTAAAAGGTTCTAATTTAGCTCCTAGATTTAGTGGGCCCCTTTGAGATCTTGGAGCGTATCAGTCCTTTGGCCTACCATCTTGCATGTTGCCACCTAGCTTGTCTCACATCCATGATGTGTTTCATGTTTCAATACTTAGGAGATATATTGCAAATCCATTCTCATGTGCTAGATTAGACCTCAATTACATGTGCAGGATCAGGGGTAGGTGATGGTGGATCCTCGTTCACATTATAGAGTCGTAGGACTCTAGTCCATTCGAGGTAGAAATATTGACCAGTTTCGAGTGTAGTGGGACAAGATATGATGAGACTGCAGCTACATGGCAGGATGTCTACTTCATCTATGAGTTCAGTTTTCACACGTATTCCAATGAATTCCAGGAGAAAATCGAGTCTAAGGGGATGGGCGTTGTAGTGCCCACTTCCCTTCGACACTTTTTGTTATTGATCTATGTTACAATGTCGACTATACTTATGGATGTTATTATAGCTTTTGATTTTGGCATGATGTTAGATGCTAGAGATCATGGACTATTGTTGATTTTGATTCATATATGATGCATGATGGATAATTGGAGACATTTTATACGTTGATGTTGTTATGACTCTTGGACATGGTTATATGATACATATGTGTTTTTGACATGTGTTATTTCGATCATATGTGAGTAGACCTAGAAAATTGAATTAATTATTGTGATCATGATATATTATGTTGATAGAAATTGTAAATGAGATTGTTGCAATTGCTTGGATGATGTTGTGATTCATATATCTAGACGATTTTGGTAGTTATATTGTATATTTATTTTGGATGATTTGATGTGACCACAAGGCCAAAGGACGTTATTTGTATGTTTTATAGGTTAAACATAGTCACAACAAACATCGGGGGATTGGAGACCAACCACATTGGAATTCTAGATGAATTCAACAAGGGTCACCATGGCATCGTAGTATTTGTTATTTGTGTATGTTTGTATTGTTGTTAGGGGTTCCCATGGGAGGGGATCACCTTTAAATGTGACCAAGGGGTTTTATGTGTATTATTTTATTTACTTTCCTTTTTGTAAAATTTAGTATGTGTTTATTTTAGTGATGGATTTTCCCCCTTTCATTATTTATTTCATGGTGTGTCTAGATTAGTGAGTAATCATGTTGTTTAGTTAATAAATTAATACATGGGGCAAAAGAATGCAATTAATAGAGTTATTGGCCATGTTTTAGAGTGTTTGTAGTAATGTGTAAGTAATGTATAAGTGACCTTGTAAGTAATGTGTAAGTTAGACTTTTGAGTGTGAAACACTCCACCTTCCTTTTGAAATTCGGATTTGTCTTTAGGAGGTTGATTTTGGAGGCTTGTGGGACAAGTTAAACTTGTCCCACACCACTTAAATTGCTACACAAACCCTACCTATGTCTATTGTGGGAGGGTAAAAATTAGGCCTTATTATGTACTTTTCTTACAAGACAAGT
Organism: Taxus chinensis; assembly: GCA_019776745.2. NCBI lineage: Eukaryota > Viridiplantae > Streptophyta > Pinopsida > Cupressales > Taxaceae > Taxus > Taxus chinensis. The sequence continues at coordinate 777,292,308 of CM034148.1, read as the reverse complement.
TGTAATATTTTAATCTACACCTTTCTTACATAAAATTAATTTTGGTCCTTATGGGGTGTGGACTTGTATTGTATGTGTATATGTAAATCTGTCATATTATTCACCCACTTATTAATTGTGCTTTGGAGTAATGATGTTGACTTTGTGAGGTGGAGTTGAGGATGAGTTATGTGGCATGCTACATGGAGCCACCTCATCCTCCTCTCTTCCCTTTTCTATTTAATTCGAATTCTTTTGCCTATGTTTTGGGTTGCTTCACTTCATGGGGGTCTTCATTTTGGGTAAATTTTCTTACTGTTTTGGAGAGCTCTTTCTTGGAGGATTTTTTGGATTGCTTTTTGATTTGCTTGGGGCTTGGGTTTATGTTTAGATTTCTTGCATTAGAAGGAGCTTGTTGTTTTAACTTGTGGATCAAGCTCTATCATGGAGAGGTAAGTAGCTTGGACTCTTGTAAAAAGGTTTTCTTTCTGTATTGTGCTATTTGTGAATGTTCTTGTGTGAATGTTTTGGTATGTATTGTTTGTTGGTTGGGTAGATTGTGCCTATGTGTGGTGTAGGAGAAGACTATGGGGACATTTTGTGGGGAGGCATAAGTATGTTATTAGGGAGGTATAGGGTGGAGGGATTTTTGGAATTGGGTGTTACACCTTGGACAAAGAAATAGCTTACATTTCTTTACTCATTATGGGGTGCCATAAGAGGTTGGGGAGATATAAGAGAATGGGGAGGCATAAGAGGATACTTGGGGGAGGTATAAGAGTATGACAGGGGTTTGAGATGATATATATATATATATATATATATATATATTTGGCGGGTTGTACTAAGGTGGTCATACCAGTTTTTCCCATTGGGAGGTATAAGCGAGTTTCCCCCATAGATTCTTGCTCTTTTGGCCTTTGCTGTGATGAGGCCATAGTAAATTATATTCATGTGTTACTATCCTTCTTGTGACAGTAACTGCATTTTATTTTGGAACTTAGATATGATTATGAAAATATATTCTTGTATGTTTGTGTAATCTTGTCTTGTTGCCATGATTTGAATCACACCTTTCCTACTTGTAATGTGGTTGGGGCTCGGGGGCCATATTTGTAATGGAAAGATGGCTATCTCCTCTCGCAAGTGGATTTCTTGAAATGGGTGGAGAGCGTTGACTACTCCCCCTTTGTTGTATGTAGACAAGAATGTGACAGACATGACATATCTCTCTTGTATGCTGTATCTTGGGGTTGTGTGTGAAAGAAGGTTATATGATTTTGCAGTGGAATCTAATGGAAGTGTTTACTTTCTTCATAAAATATCCTTTCCCACTTAGAAGTCTGTGCTTAGTGACTATTAATATTTGTAGTGAAAATCTGATCTGGTTTTGGATATGAAAGTGGTATTTGAATGAACATGTGAAAGAGAAATATCTATTCTATGACCTTGTATATAGTAAATGAATTTGGAAGAACATGAAAGAAGGAAGTTGTAACAAGGAATGTATTTTAGAAACAATAAATGAATGTTTTGATTTTCTACAAATGGTGTTACTCTTGTATTAAAATTTGTTGTTGGATCAATATATTGTAAATTTATGTGTTGAAGGCTGGAAAAAATGGCTGTGTTAGAAATATTACAGTATCTCTGTGTCTTCTGAAATGTCACAAAAATTGAAATCATAAATAGAACTATATTATGGTTTTGACATAGATTTGATTAAAGGAATCAGCTAAAATGTGTTAGATTGAAATTTGGAATGGAATCTAAATACTTGGAACAATTTAAATCACAAATAGATCCTTTGTAAATTTGATCCCTGGATTAATTTCTAGTTTAAAATACATAGATTTCTTTTAGATCACTGTAAACCTACAATAATGCATCAGTTTGAAACTGTTCAAGCAAGAATCTAACAATGAAACATTAAAATATGAACATGATACCTTAAAATGAACTAAATGAGTGATAAAAACACATCCCAATAGAATTTTGTATTGCTCAAATAAATTTACTTAGAACTTAGCATTAATTGGGCTCAACCTGTTTTGCAGAAAAACACCTTCTGTCAGGAAAAGGAGAATGATCAAATTTGAGTTGAAATCCCAACCAAAATCAATTTGAATCCTTGCAAATCCATCATAATTAAATCTATCAAGTGCAATTCTCCATGTCGGTAATTGGGCATGTTGAGAGAGTGAAGAATAGTGGACCAAATTGAACCGATATGGCAAGTTGAAAAGTTACCAGTTTGCACATTTTTATGGCAGGAAAGACCATTTTCTTAAAATTTCACACATCTAAACTTTGTTAAAATATAATATTAATGATGCTTCCTGAGCAAAGAGGATGTTGAGATCCCTTTCCAAAAAGTCCTTATATTCTCAAATCCAAACTCTCCAGTAAAAATTTATGGCCTTCTGAAGTTTTTAGTTTGTTTAGTTTCAATAATAGAAGAGGGAAATTTTTGTAAACCGGATTTGCGGGCATAGGAAAATTAGTTAGGGAAATTTTTGCAAAAATGCAAAAAGTCACAATTTCCTCCACAGTCCCACAACCCCACATCCTTTGCTTTTGGAAAAAAATATATGCACTTCATGCGGTGTCAACGGAGGGCCCGCATTCTCTTTTTAACTTTAGCGCTTTTTAAAGAAAATTTTGGTGAAAATTTCTAAGTCTTCCCGACGGCCCACCATCCCGCAGCCAATGAAGGTGATACCACATGGCATTCTTTAGGTTTCGGTGGAGGCACAGATGGTTCATTATACCCTTATCACTTTAAAAAAAAATTTTGCAAAAATTCCCAAGTCACCCGCACTAGTTTCGTCTTCCCGTAGGTCACTTATTGGATTGACACGTGGCTTCGCTAGGCGTCGGCAGAGGTGCGGGTTGTTTTTAAACTCTCAGCACTTTTTAACAAAAATGCCAATATTTCTAAGTTTCTCCCCAACACCCTGTGCTTCCCCACATTGAAATTTTTGAGCATGACACGTGGCGGCTCTAGGAGTCGTCACGGGAGTACGCGGCTCATTTAAGTCAACCTTTTCACCTTTTTAACAAAGGAGTTAGAATCTGTAAGTTGTCCCTCGTCGCCCCACTTTTCCCTACACTTCCTTAGTCAGTGCGCTTAAAAACATGTCCATTGTGGACTTGGGTACCCTTGCGATGCTTGGGTGCAAATGTAGTTCTTACCCGACGCGGAAATTTTATCAAAATTCACGCCACGGCCCGCCAACCCGCCGTTTGGGAAAAATTTCTTCCCCAGGGCCCGCAGGCCCACTCTTTGGGAAAAATTTTCTCCCTATGGCCCGTCGGCCTGTAACTTGAAGAAATATGAGGAGTTAGGAAGACTTCTTTATATAAATGGAAAGATGAATGAAATTTCCTATCTAATGGAAATGATTTTAGGAAACCCTTTAAGTGCGTTAAATATGTGAAAAATCAGATTGAAGTTGCAAAGATTGATCCTATTAGAGATTGGGTAAATGGTGAGTAATTACCCTCTTAACCTAACTTAAAACTCCTAACCCTAAATTATAAAGCTTATGGGTTCTTAGCTTTTTTAATAAAGGGCCATGTATAGGGGAATAAGAGAATGTTTGTTCTGGAACCTGGTAGTAAATAATTGAACCTCGGTTATTGTCTTGTAGACCTAGTTGTAGATTATTTTAAACAAAAACAAATTATGGCATTTAATTGTTTTGGCCTAACTTTAACCCTCTAAAATTAATTCTTGGAATATTTAAATGGGTAGTGTTAGCAGGCATTACACACATTTATTAAGTTAACAACCTAATGCAAGAAATTTAACTATGATTTGGATTAATTATAAACTCATCTTCATTTTGCCAAAAATGGAAGCATAATGTCTCTATTACCGACTGGGAAAGATTTGCATTTATTAAATTCATAATTGACTTTGGCACATCAACAACATGTGTACAACTGTATGCTTGATGAAGCTTGGTACATGGATCATGCTTTTAGCAAAGAAAAAGAAAAAAAACTTATTGCACCAATACCTGACTTGTTTTGGCTTATTGTCTAAGCCTAGGTTGTTACTCCACCTCTTGAGTGGTTCAAAATATCCAAGAAGATAGAGTGTCTACAAGTCATAAGAGAAATCCCAGTGCATTTTTTTCGCTGTAGTCTAACGACCTGAGGTTTCAACTTGGGTCTCAAGTGGTCATATTAGCTGGCGTTATACCTCACATCCCCTTAACTATGTATTGACTGAAAAATATCCTACACTATCTCTAGAAAACATATTATATTGTACACGCAAAATGTTAGGAACTTTCCAATACATACTTACCATACCACCTACTCCACATATAGGTTTTTTCATTCGTAAGTTTGGTTCTATTTGTTACACACACATTTTCTGGTCCACACATGTCTTTCACAGTTAAAAAAGTCACTCTTTAACAGACAATGCAAACACTATCGAACATTATTAAACAAAAAAATGATGTTTTGATATACAGTGTTGCACTTCACATCAAACAAACAAAATTACTTCTACTTTTTGCATGCATTAACTATCTTTTATGCCTAATTACTATTACAACTTTTTATCATTCTGCACAAGCCTGACACGAACATGAAAAAAATGTAAAGGCTCGATTGAAGTATGCAGTAAACAAAAACAACCTAAATGAACATGGTCATCATATAGCTTGCATGAAATGACAAAAGTCTGAACACACAGGCACCAACCTATGTAGCCACCCACATCAACCTTCTTGAAGAACACACTCTAAATTAGGCATTCACTCCAAGATACACAACATCTAATTCCACCAAAGATTAGATCACCTCCCACATCCAACCGCATGTTCATGTTGTAATGAATTATATGTTGGGATACATATAAGGGTTTATAAAGGTACTAATACCTATCGTAGATGCATTGTTGAAAACAATATGATCATGGCTTCTCAAGTTGGAATAACATGGACCCAGGCCTAGCAACCTAAGGTTTTATCCTCACTTACAGAAGCTGAGGAAATGTTGATAGCAAGGGTTAACCCAATATTGCAAGTGAATCACGCTATAGGTGGTTAATACAAATATAGGAGACCACACCATATGCTTCCCCCAAGATGTTTCATCCATAACTAAGCACTTGCCTCGGTGCGTCGTAGACTTGGACATCTTAATTATCTGAAGAGTTGGAGAAACAAATAAAGCTTATGAATGCTTTGTAAGTAGATCTCGTGTTTTGGCTGCATTACAATTCAAAATAGCTCATGAACCTTACTACAAGGATGTTTTCCTAGACCACAATGCATTAGCATTCCCTACCACCTCACAATACTGATATATCTACTTCCCTACCACACTTTAATTCAACTATCCTCAGAAAATGCTGAAGCAGAATCAAAAGTAGACCTTCTCCTAAGTTCCCCACCACATACCCATGAGCAACAATCCAACATATTTTATGTCCTCCCTCCCTCCAACCACTTTGAAAGTTAACCAAATAACAAATTTCATTGAAGGAAAAAACCAAACTCCACTATAGTCAATTGAGTGGCCACACATTGGTTCATCCACAGTCAACGAATACAACATTGAGGGTTTGCTCTCTATAGATTTTCCAACATTTTTCCCTACAGGGATTGCATTATTCCACCAAACACATGGGTCGAAAGCATTCACATGCATGAATACACATTACACCTAATGCGTTACCATGATAATAGATTTGGAATCCATCCGCACTTTCACTACTTCATTCTCAACATTATTTTGTGCCATAGAAGCCAATCAACATCTGTTGTTTCCACAAAAAAAATCTAGGGGAAAACTTTCCTACCATGGTATCAATGTTACGCCAGACAACTTTCACACTTTCCATCCATGCCCACATTGCAGAGAAAATAATGCGCTTTGGGTCTAATTTAGCAAGGAACTAAATCATTCTGGTGTAAGCGCAGACATGAAATCACATATATGATAACCCAACTAGAAATCCCTATGACTTTTTCTTCACTTTAAGTGCAGTAGATAATAAATGGCTAGATTTACACAGAGCAATTCTAGGATCCCCTACGCTACCCACAACAACTAGCCAACAATGGAGAAACAATAACTTGAACATGTACCCCCATATCATGTATACATACATGGAAAAAAGATTTACAATATTTTTTGAGGAGGTGCTTTAAAAAAATCTACATTACATCGACTACTGGTACACGTGAGCTCACTACCACTTAGATTTTCATACAATACCACCCCTACCCCATTTTCCAACATGGATCCTCTTTGTGAAAATATAGGTATGAATGGAAATATAGAGGCTCAGCTCATATCCATGGGTTTATATGGCTTCCAAATGCACCAAACATGGAGGGGATAGACTGGGACGACCCCCTTCAACTTGATGCAGTCAAATAATTTCTCTCGACCAATTAGTAATTGCGTGGAATCCAAGGGGCCTTGAGAGTGGAAAATCCATGGGATACATCATTCTGTAAGAAGATGACCCATGCTTGTTAGACATATACAGGATACTTACAGACAACCTTGTAGCTAACTATAAAAACCTGTTGAACCACGTACAATAACACACAAAATGTAGTGAGGAAACGTGCTTGCAAAAAAAAATGGGACACTTCAATGTAGATACAAAGCCCCTGGGCCACTCCAAGAGTATTCGAGTTTGGGCTTAGATGAAACAGGTAAAAAAAAGTACACGTCTGCATACAATGACACATGGGTCAACATACACAACTCAAACATGTTGGCATTGTGGCGAGCTAATGTTGACTATCAGCCTGTTGTGTCATGACATGCAGTCTTACAATACATTGCAAAATATGTAGCCAAGGAAGAGAATAAATCAGAAAGCTATCTATCACATGTTGACACGGATATCTAATGAAGGTAACGTCGATCACCCTAAAAAGGCCGCCTACAGCAAATTCCTTTAAGAAACTATTGTTGATTGGGACATTGGTGCACAAGAGACATGCCACATGTTACTAAAACTCCCCCTCTTCAATGTTGTAGTTCATACATTTATTACCCTATTCGCCGGTAAATAGGTATTCAAACGTGTCCTCACAGATGTAGGAAACAAATTACAATTCCCTTCATTCATAGATGTATACATGAAACACCCTTTACAATTGGAGAACACCTCCATCTTTGAGGTTGCTCTGTTCATTGGTCCTACAACAGCCAAAGGAAATTTACTTAGTGGCTACAAATAATAACCCTTGCTATTGTTCGCACGTATTCCCCTGATACAGTGAAGTCCCCTCCCCATATGCGATACACTATGAGGATTTTTGATGGTCAAAGCTTCTGCTTTATAAACCCTTTCTGACATATCCAAACAGACAATGACATCTCTACATCTGAAATAACTAACCAATGGGGGAAAATTGACAAAACTCCTACATCCCTTTACATGTACATAGAGCCACTGCTCTTGAAGAAACTACAACTGGAACAAGGAGTGATGACAATAACTCGCAGGGATCTAATCCACTGCATACAAAACTATATGAATGGGAGCATATAGCATGCATGCACCCAACACTCAATACAAAAATTGATGATGTAGACATGATAGGCCTTTGTGAGTTTGACATTAACCACAATTGGAAGGTATATTCCATCCCTACTGCCTTACAAAAAAGTGCACCTAACTTCATAGACCTTGCCTGCACTGAAATATGCACTACCACTTATTTCTCCACCTACCCAATTAGACGCTCTCCAACTATCATCAAAACAACACCTTGCATACTCAATTGTACTTTCCCATGCAACTCAACAAGGGAAATACCCACCATTTAAGATGATCATTCAGGGAATTGCTGGTAAAGGAAAATAATACCTCATACAACGCATCAGAAATGGGTTTCAAAACATGACTGGAAAATTTAAATCTTCCATCCTTGTACTAGCCCCAACAGGTATTGCTTCATTCAATATAAAATTCATCTACTATACATTCTTCCCTCTGAATACCCATTTCCGACATGAAACCTCTTGAAGGCCAAGCCCTAGCAATCTTCCAAGAGCGTATGAGTTCCATACATTGCATACCTCATAGATGAAATGAGCTTTATAGGTCCTACAATGTTAAGAAACATCAAAAAAAGACTTCGTGAGGCATTCCCCCAACAAAATAACCATGCATTCGGACAACTTTTCAATGATTTTGGTGGGTGACTTAGGCCAGCTCCCTCCTGGTCAATGATATACCATTATATGTCAGGAAATAAAATAGAGCAGCTCCCTTTTGCATTCTTTTGATACAATGATCACCTTGGACACAAATTTCAGGTAACAAGGATTGAACCCGACACAACTTCAATTTAGAGAAATGTTGACGAACATCAGAAATGTAGAAGCAACCATTAAGGATTGATATCTTCTCATGTCACATAAAAATTCGTGCATGTATACCTCAGAGCAATCCATCTTCACAACTGAGAAGCACCTATTTGTAACAAAGAACCTCGCAAGCAAGCACAATAAACAAATGCTAAAATCCTTACACGTGCCAATTGTAATGAGCATCACAGAACAAAGCAAACATAACTCTGAATCAAACATCAATGACACTAAACTGGACCTAGTAGTTTTCCTATGCATTGGAAAAGAGGTCATATTGATAGCTAACTTATGGGTTAGTTTTGGATTGGTTAAAGGTGCACTAGACAAAGTGACCAAAGTCGTATACAATCTAGAAAAACAACCACCAGACTTGTCATCCATTATTGTTGTCAACTTCAAACACTACCAAACGCCCCCATGGGACATAATCAACCCAACCCACTTGCCCCTGCCTCATGTGACATGTGGAAATCATCATGAAATCCCAGTTAAAATGTCTTGGGGCCTCACCATCCAAAAATCACAAGGCCTGGCTCTTGACAAGGCCACAGTAGACACTAGAAATGTTGACCATCAAGGACTAATATTCATGGCAATGTCAAGAGTTTGTGCCATCAAAGATCTGAAAATCTTACCATATTTTACGTTTGAACGCTACATGAGAATGAGATATACAAAGAATATAAAAGCATGCAAGGAAGAGGAGAAAATACTTTATAACATAGAATTGTCACATGACGTACAATGCATGTGCACACTCCTGCCCACATCATACCCACAATAGTGTTCCTGGATCTTGGTTCTAACTTTCATATTAAAAAAATGTGTGCCACATTTATATAGAAAACACCCAACTGTAATGCAATACAAATACAAGTCATGTTCACATTGCATCCAAACCATATTGTACACACAAATGTCAAACCCTCTCCAGTGTAACTTCCAACTCATTTGCAATTACTAGTTTATAATATTATAGTTTATGTGTTGGAGTTAGACGTTGGGTTGGTTCCTAGGTCTTAGACTTCGGAGAGGCCGAAATATGTTTTAGTCGGCAAATCAAAGACCCCCGCACATGATTGAAAATGAGGGGAAAATGTGCACTCGAGGGCACCTGAGGGAAAAAAAGACGAGCTATGACACCTGTACTTACTGCTGCGAAGGATGTCGGGAGGGGCACTGGAAAAACTGACCAAACCGTACAATATTTCTTTTTGGTAAAATGTGTCATTATTTCATAGGATGCCACCTCACCATAGGTTACTTATAATGTTGAAAAATATTATTAAACTGCCATGTCAGTAACAGAGGGCACTGTACGATGGAAAAGTGACATGCGAGCATGGGAATCTACAAGTGACTCTTCCTCGCACCCGACCTCCCGAGGTCGTGCCGAGACAGCCGGTGGGTATGGAATATATGTGAGATGCAAATAAACTAGTTAGGTAATCTAATGTATTCAATACGCACTAGCGGAATTTGCGAGTCTAAGGCAAAGACGGCCCTCCTAACTTGAACTGGTGTGATAGATCGGTCAGCAAGGATGACTGCTCGAAGGCTCCAATCAATATCGAGCTCTGGCATGATTTGATCTATAGGTTGTGGAATACGTGGAAAATGACCTGGGATAGTTTCGTGTACGTCTCCGGATAGGGTCATGAAATGAATGATGGATATAGTTACTTCTATGGGTGATTCTCTTGCCAAGTCCAAAATTCCCTAGCTATGTTAGCTAATGTGTCTAGCAAGGATAATTGTTTGATGATGATAGGTGGAAGTGGGGTAGACCGGAATACTAGTGTGCGTACGCCAGTTTCTATGTCTAATTATCCTATGGATTCGTTGGGCTGCGGGGTTTGTGGGCCACAACCGTAGATTTTTAGTTGTTGTGGACCTGTTATGGTCATGCGTATGCTTTCTCAGCTTTTGTATTTAGGATCAATAACTGTGTGATTTTCTCATAATATCTTACAGGCGTTCGTGCAACCTGGATTCTTAGGCTGGTATCTATATCTAGAAGAGTGTCTCCTATATCTGGCTGTGGGACCAAAGGATCACAACCAAAGGTTTGTTCTCTTTCAAACCCTTCTACAGTCATATGGATGTTACCTAGGGTAACCTATAGTTTGGTTGATCTGACCAAAATGTGTACGCTTGGTCGTCTTCTATGTTTAATCCGCTCAACTGGGAATTGAATTGTTGCAAGATTACCATTGTTTAGAAGACTTGGATCCTAATATTTTTATCTATATCAATTATCACTATGATGAGATTGGGCTGAGGCACGATTGGCTTGAATACATATTTCCTGGGCTCTCTAGGTCCCGTGATTGTCATACAAAAGCAACAATGTAAAATGAACTACAGTAAAATGAAATTTAACTATGTGAAGTATATCTATAGCATATATGACTTCTCTTATTTTTTTTGTTTTCTGAGGATCTTTATGAATTTAAGAAAGCAGCTATTTAAAATATCTAGAATTGACAGCTAAAATAACAATTTAAAACAAACAAAATAACCGAGTGTAGCTATTTGTCTGTGCAATTTGTAGATCTATTCTAAACAATAAAATAGCTTATCTAATCTATTTTCAAGACTCTCGATCCTACCTTAGAAGTGAGGAGTGAATCATAGTTTCTTAGAAACTATCAATCCCCACAGCTTCCTTAGCAATATCGAGAGTAGAATTAACTGAAACAAAGCAATTAACTAGTCTATTTGATATGATTCTAACTAGGACTTTGAAAGCTAGAACCTGGATTCTGTAGAACAGTGGCGAATCCGATGGTGTGTGTGATCTTGTCCCCTCAGTGTCATCTCCTCGTTCCTTCATGTTCACGTGGATCCAGAAAAGCGTGTAATGCTAGCATCAACAGAAGTAGATATTGGGACAAAGGTAGCTCAAGATAAAGACTGAATGCAATGTGAGTAGGAGAGGGATAGCACAAGAGTATAGAGCTTGGCTTATGTAATTCCTAGTGGGATCTATTGCGAGTCATGCAACATAAACCGTCCAGAACCTGAAACTATCCTGTTTGAAGAAAAAAATCTGCAACTTTAATGGCTTCCTAAGTGATTCTAGTCCAATGGATTGGATGAAATAACAGCAGTGCTTGCACAAGATGGATATGCGGCTTACTAACAATAAAACATTGCTAACTAAGCATGCAATGAAAGAAACTAAGAACTCTAAGAAAAATGAAAACTAAATCTATTGCAAAGAGAAATCAGAGGCAAATTTTGAGGGGCCATTTGCTTGAACACAAGCCAACTATTTATAGCATTTGCATTTACCCAAGGTAAAAGCCAAATAGAACTCTTAAACTATAAACAATGGCAAAACACTATTCCAGGGAACCAAAATCATAAATGCAAGCTTATGGCGGTGAAAGAAAGCTGGTAAAATGTTTAAATTACATGAGTCGTGTTAAAAGAGATTTCTGGAAAATGCGTAAAGGACCGCCACCATGAACAGGGCAGCGGTCATAAAACGTTTAAATTACACGAGTCGTGTTAAAAGAGCTTTCTGGAAAATATGTAAAGGACCGCCGCCCTGAGCAGGGCGGCGGTTACAGGACTGCCGCCCTGAGCAGGGCGGCGGTTACAAGACCGACGCCCTATTCACGGTGGCAGTCACAAGACCGCCGCCCCGACAGGGCGGCGGTTTCGTCACTGAAGAGAAAAAGGAAAAGAAAAGAGGGGAAAAGGGAAAAACAAAGCATGCGGGGGCTAAGCAGGGCATGTGGGATGTTAATGCACACTTGGAGAGCTTTTCTGGATCCCGAATAACTTGCGAGGAGACCTGTATCATCGTTGGGGCACATGTCACGTTGTTCTGACAGTACAGTACCTTACAATTTTGGGTACGTACATATTTCCCCCTCGGAGAAGTGTTTTAGCCATGAAGAGGCGTAAAACGATGGGTCCGAGTATGGCGGTCCCGAAATGGGAAGTTAAAAGTTATACCTGATACATCCGTGTGTTGAAATGACGCCGTCCAAAATTCCCGCTACCTGCAAAATGAAAAGAGAACTCAAGTGCAGATAGACACAATAGTTTGAAAAATAAACGCTAAAATAATAGGGAATGAGAACATACCATTTGTGCGGGGATAGGAACTTACCTCCGTTGGTGCTCCAAACTTGTAAAAAAGTCATTTAAAACGAATCAGGGCGCTATATATATGAAAGCTGGCCCATTTTCCTATTTGCACGAGTCGATTTGATTGATTTTGAGCTCTCAGACCCATGGTGATGGTTTCTTGCATGAGTAGAGTCGAAACGTCTGTGACGAGATAGCGATCATGCCTCCACATGCGGAACATCAACCCGTGAGATCACAGGTTAGTTTTCTTTAGTTTATCCTTTTTACCCCCTTAAATTTGAAATGTTAAATATTTGGTCATGCGGGGGTAATTTTTGAAAATGTTAGTGTTAAAAGGTCCACCTAGGGGGGGTGCCTACTGGGTAGGCTTTGTTTTTAGGTAAAATGGTCATTTTTTGCACTTTTAGGCTTTTTAAGTTTAAAAACCCGCGTGGGTTTTTGGACCACAACCGCCGCCCTGCCCAGGGTGGTGGTTACATGAACGCCACCCTGTTCAAGGCGGCGGTTACATGACCACCGCCCTTAAGGTGGCGGTTACAAAACCACCTCTCTGCTCAGGGCAGCAGTTTTGCACACAATGCAAAAGGATCATCTGTTTGAAATTGTTTTTTCTTTTCTAGCATCTCTACGTGTTTTCGTGATTTTTCCAGTGTTACTCGGATGCTAACTTGCTCTGTTTTGTGTGTTTTTGGGTGTATGCGGGCTAGAGAGGAGTATATCCGGTGGAGTAGAGAGAGGGAGTGTGATTGGCTCCCAGGGGTACTAGATTCCCTCTCACAGGATGAGGAGGACACTCTTCAGCGGGCTGGGATACTACGTATTTCACGCGTGCCCCATGTTACACCATCTAGTCACATCCTTTGTGACTTTTTCTCATAATGGGATGCAGATCAGAACACCTTCCGATTGCCAGGGGTCCGCGGTGAGTGGACTATTACATTGGAGGATGTCTATCGTATTCTGGGGGTCCTGATCATCGAGAGACGACTCACCCTAGAGACAGCAAGTTCATGGGCATAGATTGCACAGTGGGCTACATATATGGGAGATGCAGTCATCTCCATGGGGTCGAAGAAGGGGGTTAGAGTTCTATCCATTCCTACTTTACCCATCCCCTTACTTCGCCAGGCCATCATGGGGATCCTTGCCTCGAGACTGATCGGGGACAAGGGAGGAGACATTTTATTATACTGCTGGTGCCCTATTATTACACAGATAGAGGGGCATGGTCAGATATATTCCTGGGGATCAGACATTCTTAGGACCACTTACCATGACTTATACAGGGTGGTCCATTTATAGGGGCAGTCCTTGAGCCACCCGACCCTAGTCATGAGTTGGGTCTATGAGCACTTCATCCCCTACGGCAGAGGTGTAAAGGTGATAGACCCCGAAGCTATGAGGGCAGCCAGATGGACAGACATGTCGGTGCTTAGAGCACCTCATCAGCCAGTTACCTCCCCTGACTACTGCCGACATAGAGGCTACACCATACTAGACTATGGCAGGTATATGGGGTGAGGAGGCTCTTACCTTGATCTCCTGCTCCACCACAGGGAAGCTTATTGATAGGGTGGGCTGAGTGGAGATGCACCCCTTTTCCCGAGTTCCTCAGCAGTTTGGCTTACCATACATAGGTATGCTTCCCCCAGTGGCACCAATATACAGATCAGTCCGAGAGGCCAGAGGGGGGCCTAGAGGCTGGGGTTGGACAGTGGTTACTCCTGGCATACCTATTGCATCCAGGAGGATAGTACATGCTAGAGGGAGAGCCGATACGCCTCGGGCACCCTTACTTCATATTTCCGTGGGTCCTACCCATAGCAGCGATGATCCCATTGAGATAGACTCTAAGTCTGAGGAGTTTACAGGGGGAGAGACAGAGGAGGAGACCAAGGACAATGATCCTGAGTGGCACGACACCCAGGATATCATGCAGGCGGAGAGGGCCGAGCAGAGTGCAGAGAGGGTTACTCTGGTTTCAGAGGAGCCACTCTCCTAGGGCCATGGGGAGGATGAGTCTGTTGTGGGGCGCTATAATGCTCCAGCCTCTTAGTCGGCAGCGGCATCCATAGTGGGCGCTGATCCCATAGATCCATCTTGGAGGCCTGGTGATCTGAGTAAGTTACCCTCTCTCACTTTTAATGTTCGTTTTTAGTTAGGATCTCCTCAGTTGCTATCTTGTATTTCTAAATTCTTGTTTGGTTTGTAATTTGTTTTCTCATTTGTTTTCAGAGACCACCGATGAGTTGCGAGGTTTGATTCACAGGATATGCACTGATACCCAGATGATTCCCATGGAGAGGACCCACGCAGAGCTGTCTGTGGACACTGGGGAGCCTTCAACATCTGGTAGACATACTGATGTCTTCGCCCTAGTCTGGCATGTGGCTAGGATGGTATCGACTCTCCGCACAGAGTTAGCGGGGTATAAGACATCCGAGTGCCTGATGAGGATCCATTATCGTGGTGAGACTGCGGCTGCCCCTCGGGATCCTGAGCCCTCTGTGTAATCAAAGCGTCGGTGTAGCCAAAGTCCTAGGCATGGGCGTGCACCTTTAGAGGGGTCTCATAGGGATTGAGAAGCCACTTGGCTCTCATATTTTTTTGTATGATACATTCTTTTATATATCCCGGGCTCTTTAAGTGTTTTGACCATGCCTAGTGCATGATGGAATTGTACATAAACGTTGATCATTTATATATATGCATATTTGTTCTGGATCAAAATCTTGGCATTCATGGCTCACTTTCTATTTCCAGTTTCCTTATGTATACTATGATGTATTTTTTTTTTAGAATGTATGCAATGGTGAACAAATGATGCAAGTGTTTTACTTTCCTTTTTTGTATTTCATGATGCTGATATATGATGATGTAGATATAATGTGATTTTGAATCTTAGTTTCTGTAATTAATTTGGATAGTTCAAATTTTTTTTGGCAAAGTGATGAAAATAAAGCGGTACGATGAACAGATAAACTTGCCCCTACCCCCAACTCCACGCAACTAGTAAGATGCGAGGGCTTATCACCAAGAGTTGGGAAGGGGGCAAGTTATGAGATGTAGCAAAATGATAGTGATGGAAGATAGAAAAAGCTTTGGTGGAACCAAATTAGGATAACACAAGTCCACTCCACGCGAGTGACTTCATAATTATGGATGCAACTTGCTTTGCGGTTTATCCAGACTTAGATCCTTAGATGGCCACATGGTAGACAAAATATAGGTTTTTAGGATTTTAACTCTCTTGGGATCTTGAACATCTGATTCATTTGTTTTTGACTCAAAGCTTCAAGGTTTGAATTGTCTATGTATGACCTGTTACATTTATTTGTCAAGAGGAACCCCTACACTTTGCCCCATGCTACTAGTAAGAAGCGTGGGTTTATCACTGTGGGAAAAGCATAGGCGAGTAAGGGCATTTCCATCCTTTCCCAACCCTACGTCACTAGTAGGAGACACAAGCTCATCACCAAAGGTTGGTGGGGCAAGGAAATGTGTAAAATTATTATTTTTTGTTTGATCAATGTTTGACTTGTTTATTTGAGTAAAATGTCAGTATGTGTTTATTTCCAAAGAGATATACATATGGGATAGATGTGACACCATGAAGCTTCTAGAACAGACCATAGGCAAGAAACCTACCCTAAGAAGAAACCAAAAGTGAGAATAAACTTGCAGATCTTGGTATGGTTACCGTTAAGACTTTGTCATGTCTAGCTTTCTTTGATAAAATGATTTCGAGATAATTTGATGATATCATGAAAAATGGAGAGGTACGATTAGAAATTTTATGCCAACAACATCATGAGTTTGTAATGAATTGCTTTGAGAATATATTCCTTGATCACAATTTGTGTATGAAACAAGCGGACAATATGATCCTAATCTATATGAAGATGCAATGTAGATATATATATAAGTAGTGCTAGCTGCTCACGTGTAGAACTGCTTGAGGTGCAGTGAATTGACTGTTTCACCAAATTCCTCACCTTATAGCATACATAAGAGGTATGCACCATTTCCATAGTCCTTCATGACTCGGTAGGGGCCCAACCATGTAGGCCGAAATTTCCTTCCTTCGTCGGTCTTCTTGTCGATCTGGTTGTCTAGCCAGTAGAACTAGATCACCTTCATATATGTCACGTTCATAGAATATCTTATTATATTTCTGGCACATCCGGTCAGCATAGACTCTATGTCATTGCTCAGCATCTAACCTAGCTTCATCTAGGGTTTCTAGTTGGGAAAGACATGCTTCTCTGTAAGTGTCTTCATCCAGAATCCCTTATAATGAAATGCGGAGACTGGGTATTTCAACCTCAAGCGGGAGAACTGCCTCTGCCCCAAATACTAGTGAGAAAGGAGTTTCTCCCATTGGTGTTCTTATTGAGGTTCAGTGGGCCCATAAGGCCAGATATAACTTCAAGTGCCAATATTGTTTGTTTTCATTCACCGTTTTAAGGAGAATGGCTTTCAGTGTTTTATTCGTCACTTCGGCCTGTCCGTTGGCTTGAGGGTAATACAAGGAATCCGTATGATGGCTTATCTTAAATTTATTGCATAGTTCACGAACCTCTTCATTCTTAAAAGAAGTTTCATTATCAGAGATAATGATTTGCGAGATACCGTACCTGCAAATGATTTGGTTCAAAATGAACTTGGCGATTACAGAACCAGGTACAGTAGTAAGAGGCATAGCCTCTACGCATTTGGTAAAATATTCAGTGGCCGTGATTATAAAATTATGGATGTCTGTGGATGAGGGAGAGAATTTTCCTATTAGATCTAGGCCCCATGTAGAAAAGGGCCATGGAGTAGTGATTGGTTGCAGAGCTTGTGCCAGCATGTGGATCTCATGGGAGAATTCTTGGCACTTATGACACCTGCATATGAACTCTACTACGTCATGTTCTAAAGTAGGCTAGAAATATCCCATTCGATGTATTTTACGAGCGGTGGAATAGCCACTGAAGTGGCCTCCACACATTCCACTGTGAGATTCATGGAGAATCTTCTTGGACTCTTCTACGTTGACACATCTTAGAAGCATTCCATCGAACTCTTTTTGATAGAGCACTTGCTCTATAATGATGTATTTAGCTACGATAATACGTAACAGCCTTCTTTGTTGCAGTGTAGCCCCTTCTGGATACATATGGTCACTGAAGAGAAAAAGGCCAAGAAAAGAGGGGAAAAGGGAAAAATAAAGCACGCAGGGGCTAAGCGGGGCATGCGGGATGTTAACGCACACTTGGACATATTTTATGGATCCCGAACACCTTGCGAGGAGACATGTATCATCATTGGGGCACATGTCACATTGTTCTGACAGTACAGTACCTTACAATTTTTGGTATGTATAGGAACTCCAGCAACATGTGCGTGAACCCCATATTTTAGCCTAAGAGAGATCATCTGGGGGCGCCCTTCGCAACTGTGCACTTGTCCTCATGTGCGGTGTCTACGAGAAAGGAGAGAGGTGACCATCAACAGTTTAAAAACTACCACTACAATAGTTTCGAGATGGGTGATAGTGGTCATCTTCACGCCATTTTGGGAGAAGGTAGTTTGGGAGAGGACATTATACCACCCTCCCAAATTTAAAATTCACAGCCGGCCTCGATAGGGGCATCAAACCTGGAGTAGGTGGACTGTAAAAAGATGGTGGCATTCAAGACTTTTCCTAAAGATTCGGTGAGTGATTGCAAAGGAGTAATTGCCAAAAAAAATCATAGAAAGCAATCTGTTGGAGATCACTTAGGGAAGAACGCCACAGTCAACAGATTTGACAAGGTTATACAAGATACTATTTTAGCAGATCAAAACATTAATGTTTTTAGCGGTGTAATGACGGAAGGTGAAACAAATGATGCAAGATCTCACAAAAATGCTTCAATGGATAGGGACAATGCTTGGATAAAATTCAAAAAGAAAATACAACCTGTTGTTTATCACCATGCTGCAACTAGGAGTCACGGTTTGAAATTCTAAACTTCTAGCCTGCTCAACTTTGGATTCATGCAGACTTACTTTAGGATTTTTACTCTCTTTTTTTGGTTTAAGAGTACTCTTGGAATGGTCATTCTCGTTCTTTTAGTTATTTTCTTTATCTGGGTTTTAGACCTCTTTATAACAGTGTAGGGACCTGCCAAAACCATCCTTTTACCCCTTCTCAAAAAAATTTATAGTTTATGTATGTATTTTTTCTTATGTATTATTTAAGTACAAAGTAAAGTCACATTTATAGCAACAAGTAAAATTACGCTTTTATTTGTTTTTCCTTATGTAATTATTTAAGTGCAAAGTAATATTACATTTGTATTTGTTTATATTTCAAAAAAGATAAGTGGACCCCTTAAAATTACATTTGTATTTGTTTGTATTTTCAAACAGGTAAGTGAGCCCTAATTTTTATTTCATGGCGAAAAAAATAATTTAGTTTCACGGGCACGACAATTGACTCTTTCACTCCATATATACAACTTACAACTGTCAATGCCTCTCAACATAATTAAGTAGTGTAACATTTGTTATTATATTCTTATTCACATTATATATGGTTTGGATGATAAAAATTTGAGATTACAAAAAAAAGCATCGTTTTCCTCCATTATTTTCCATATAATAGTGTTTTTTTAAATTAGGTATGTTTTTTATTTTGTAGGCATCAAAAATCCTTGTACAAACTGAAATATAACCTTCAAGGCTCAAAACCGAAACAAAGTGGAGCAACCAACACGACCATACAAGAAACCAATAGACAATCCAAGTACAAAAGCAAGTGAAAAGCACAGAAAATAACCAGAAGGCTCCAAAAGTGAGAAGAACAAAGCCGCTTGACCACCCACTAATAACATTCCTTAGTTCCATGGTTCTCCCCATTTTGAGACTTGAGGTTCATCTTTAGAAGCTCATTAAATATGTTTCCATTCTTTTATTTGTTCACAACCATCCATCCCAATACTAGTCTTTTTTGTTTAGAGAATTTTTTTGCGAATGTTTGGAGGGTGGAGTAGGAACCAAATATATCCCAACACTGAAGTATGTGAGATGAAGAAAAAATAGATATTGTTCATTAAATTTTTATTTTCTAATAAAACATTTTGTTTTCGGTATATAAGATAAAGAACCTCTTGGTTGACATACTTTTGGAGTTTTCTATAAGAATTCAGCCTTCTTCATTATAAGTTGTAACTGTTTACTCAACACCTAATTTAAGATGAAGACGACAAATGAGAGGATAAGAAAATATCTTACAATTTGGGGGTTGATATAATGAAATACCTTGCCATTAAAATTAATATACATGTTCTTGGGTCAAATGGAGGGAAACCATTTAAATGAGATTTTAAAAATATTTGGTGAAGTCTACATCTAAACAAATTTTTACAGTAAAGACTACAACCTACTATGTTGATATCATATTATACAACTTGGTACAATACCAGTAAAAATGCTAGGCAGCCATATAATACCGGTAAAAATATTAGGTAGCTATAGACAATGACAAAATGAAAAATTATAATGTCATGTAATTTTTTAAATATTCATTGATAAATATATATTAAATATGTAAATTATACAAATTATTTGTATCTATATGAAAAAATCATAAAATTAAATATAGGAAAAAATTAAATTTACAACCACATGAAAGAATTTGATTGTCAACAAATTTTTATTTGACAGACAAAAATTTGAAATTCAAGCCCCGATTACTACATCAAATTCTATGTCAAATATATATATTTGTTGAAGTTTTATAATTAATATATATACACGAAATATATTCTTCAAGAATTTATTTTTAGAAATGCATAGTTAGTTTGTATTTTTCTGAATTTTCCATTCAATCATATAAAATTTTATATTTCCAGTGCTAAAATATTATAATGTAGGATTTATTATTGTAAGTTATTTATTTTTATTTTATAACATAAATATATAAATTATGAACTCCAAAATTTAATAGTTTTTCAATTTTTTACAAGGTTTTAAATAGTCCATCTAAGATTAATGAGACCCTATTTTTTTCCATACTTATCATATTTTTTTGATCGACCATCTTTTTTCCATATTTAAAGACCAAAACTGAATACTCTCCATAGGAAAATTACTATCTTGGTGAAATGTAATATTATATACTATAATTTATATAAATAAATAAATAAATACTATATAATTGTAGTGCCCACTCCTCTTCAACATTGATATTACTATGATTTTGCTTACATTGGATTGGAGCCATACACAGTGTTTTCATATTTGATTTTTAGACATTGATAAATGGACATTAGTAGTTGATTAACTTATTTGATAGAAAGTGTGAATGTTTTATACCTTTGACATAACATCATTTATATGATGGATTATATGAATGGATTAACATATTAGTATTTCATGATCTAGTGTTACTACTGTACTGACACATTGGATTTGATATACAGATTTTACTAGATGATATAGTTGGTTTTGTGATCTTATTGTTAATTGATGAATCTATAGAATCTAAATATTTAGAATTATGGACAATTGAGGAATTACTTGATTTTAGTGATGTTTTAGTTATGATATTTGACGATATGAATTGATATTTGTATATGTGTGTTTTAATATCTCGATGTCATTAATATGGCGATGAGGCCAAAAAGGTATTGTTTTTATTTTTCCAGGAATTTGTAAAACAACTAAATAAAGGGGGTAGAAGACCAACAATGAAGAAATTTGGGGTATTGATAATAGGTCACCTTGGAAAATTTTGTAATTATATGTAGTTTGTTATTGATAGATAGTTAGGAGGTCCTCATTGGGGCATGGCCTCAAATGGGAAATTGGGTAATATGTTGTTTTCCCTTTTTGTTTAATTTATTTTCTGAGTATTTGTATTATTTTAGTATTGTGAGTTACCTTTATTAGTGTTAGTTAAAGTGATCCTTTTAAGTTGACTAAAATTGATTAATAAGTGTAATTTAGGATGTGACAAGGTGGGAATTAATGTGAGTAGGTGGTTCTTGGTTTGTGTTGGATTTGAAAGGATTTTATTGTTTTTGAGTGGTGTGCACTCAACCTTTCATGCCAAATTCGGATTTCGGCTTAATGGCCATTTTTGGAGGCTTGTGGGACAAGTTAAGCTTGTCCAACATCTCTTAATTTCACCTCCCAACTACCCCTATGGGTTAAGGGGTTAAAAATAGACCCCATTATTTGATTGTAAGACAAAAAGTTATCTTTTTGCAATTTCTTACACAAGTTTTAAATTTTTTCATTTAGGCGTGTGGGTTCGAGCTTGAGTGTGTAAGAGGGTTGTCATTCCATTAACCACAAATTTATTGTCCTTTGGGGTTTGGGTTTGACCATGTGATGTTGAGTGGAGGAGAAATAATGTCACATCCTATAGGGTGCCACATCACCTCTCTCTCCTCTCTTTTCTATTTATTCTAATTTGATTGATGAGTTGCGGGTTACTTGTTTTATTTTGGAGAGTTTTTTTTGATCTTGGAGTTGGATTGTGATTTCTTAGACTTTGAAATGCTTGGATCTTGTGCTTGTGGATTAGATACTCTTACAATGGAAAGGTAGGGTCTTCACCTATGTTTTCTTTGTTATTTATTGTGCATATTTTTCGAAATAAATGATTGTTTTTTGTTTTTGATTTTGGGAAGTATAATGACTTTTAGGTTGTATAGGAGAAAATGGCAATGAGAATATTTTGGATGGAGGAATAAGAGTATTTTTGGGTATTTAGGATAGATTTGGGTTGGGGTGTCCCACCATGTCGACAAGTAAATTTTGTGATTATCTTGTTTATTTTATTGAGGGAGGCATAAGAGATAAGGGATGCCTAAGAGTTTTGAGGGTTTTTTATTGATTTATTGGAGGTTTTAAGGTGGTCACCCAAACCCTTGGGAGGCATAAGTAGATCCCCATGTTCCTTTCTCTTTCTTGGCTTCAATATCGAGCCTTTGTGTTTAGGAACTTGCTTATTTTTTTTGTGATTTATGTATAGTGTTTATTGTGTTGAATGTATTGATTGAATGTTTTTATGGAAGCCATGTAAAGTTGTCAATTGTTTACTTATGCCCCTTACTATTTTATTGTTGGGGCTCAGGGACCAATGAGGAAGAAGGATTCTCTTCCTCATCAGATCATTGGTTGGGTGGAGAGTGTTTCCTACTCTCCTCTTTTGTTCTTATCTTTTGGATTTGGAGAATATTGTGGAGCTGAATTGAAGATTAGTCATTTTTGCAGTTGAAAAACATGAAGAAAGATCCTACCTTTGTAAAAATAAATTGCCATGTTGTCTCCACTTAAGTGAAGGACTTGTAACTTGTAGTTTAAAGATTGTCAACCTCTTGTAAATGTGTTGAGAAATGGGATATTTGTATTAAGTTTTCAAATGTATGTATATTGAAAAATAGGAAAGTAAAATTATATTTGTTGCCATAAAAATATCTTTAACTTGTAAACTCTATCAAGAGTGCATTGAAAGAGAAATTATACTTTTAATGGTTTAGTTCTTAAAAAAGGAAACTACCAAATCTCTCATTGTTTAGATGAAGTAAAAATTTTGAAATGGGCTTGAAATGGAAATGAATTTATTTGCAATCTAAGTTTATTTCATTTCCTCCTAAGTGTGATATGTTTCATTTAAAAAATATTGATGATCTTGTTAAAATACACTTGTTTCCTAAAATGAATTCTCATTTAGTTATTTTGAAAGGAAGGAAATACTTTCTTGTTTCTATCAAAAGGGAGGCATATTCAAAATAGTGAAATTTAAGTCATACTTCTTATCATGTTGTAAGAAAGAAAATA
Source organism: Taxus chinensis (assembly GCA_019776745.2). Lineage (NCBI taxonomy): Eukaryota > Viridiplantae > Streptophyta > Pinopsida > Cupressales > Taxaceae > Taxus > Taxus chinensis. The sequence goes on along the minus strand of CM034148.1, from coordinate 777,269,037 downwards.
GTTGTTTAAAATCCTAGAATAGGGAAAATTCTTCCTCTTACACATTATAGTAGGTTAAAGGAGAAATTTTATTAGTTTTCTCAATTTCACTTTTATTTTAATAGGTGAAACATTTATAATTACATTAACTTGTTTTACCCTACTCTATATAACTTGTTTTAATCATTTATTTAAATAAAAGAAAAATATATAGGTATATATATAATTATAATTATATTTAATTATATAAATTTATATATATTAAATATATTATAATTTATTTATTTATTTATTTAAAATAAATAGAATTATATTCATTATATAATATGGATCTTAATGTTATATATATATATATATATATATATATATATATATATATATATATATATATATTACTCAATTAAATGGTGTATATACACTATTTCAAACAAGATTTAAAATGGGGAAAATAATTCCCATACACAAATAGGGAAAATAAAAATGATGTATAAAATAATAACTAAAAATATAAATAAATCCTAGAAGAGGGTCACAAATAGACCAAACAATAAAATGAGTATCCAACCTTGAGCTTGAGTGGATTTCATTAGCTCCCTTATCTTTTTTCTCCTCCCAAACCTACAAAATGCAAATGAGAAAATAAAACAAAAGAAATGACTAAATTTTTTTTCAAAACGAAGTTTAGGGTTATTTGAATCTATAGATTTAAGGGATCTTAATAAACTTATATAAGTGTTATGATTCAATTCTACAAAATTTGGGTGAGGATTTGATGGGAACATGATTTTAAATAAAATGCATGTGTAGATTGTGAATGGGGCATCATAAAGTGGTGTTAGGAGGTAAGTTTAATTTGTGACCTTAATGTTTAGTTGGTGACTTTTATAAGGCACTTGACCCTTGAAATTTTATTGGACTAGATGCACAACTTAATAACTAGACAATGTTTACTACAGGAGCTAAAATATTGGAAATAAATTAATTGATTAGGGTAAATAAGACCATTACCCTAGGATATTAAGTCAATAAATGACTTTGGAAAGATAATACCGAATTAAGTAAATGATATAATAAGGGTTGTTTTAGCTAATGGATTGAAAGGGTTATTAGTGTAGATTGTGAATGGGGCATCATAAAGGGGTGTTAGGAGGTAAGTTTAAATTGTGACCTTAATGTTTTGTTGGTGATTAGGGTAATAAGACCATTAACCCTAGGATATTAAGTCAATAAATGAATTTGGAAGATAATACCGAATTAAGTAAATGATATAATAAGGGTTTGTTTTAGCTAATGGATTGAAAGGGTTATTAGTGTAGATTGTGAATGGGGCATCATAAAGGGTGTTAGGAGGTAAGTTTAAATTGTGACCTTAATGTTTTGTTGGTGACTTTTATAAGGCCCTTGACCCTTGAAATTTTATTCGATTAGATATACAGCTTAATAACTAGACAATGTTTACTACATGAGCTAAAATATTGGAAATAAATTAATTGATTAGGGTAAATAAGACCATTACCCTAGGATATTAAGTCAATAAATGACTTTGGAAAGATAATACCGAATTAATTAAATGATATAATAAGGGTTGTTTTAGCTAATGGATTGAAAGGGTTATTAAAAAAAATTAACAAGAACCCTAGAAGGGGATTTAAGTCCTAAATGTTGAATTCAATTAATAATAATTAATTGTTAATTAAAATGAATGAATTATTAACCGAGAAATAAATTAAATCTAGTTGAAGGTTATCCCGTTGCAACTCGTTTTGAAAAAAAAAATCGTAATTTTTCGTAACTAATCTTTGGGTTTGTCTTGGGTTTTGTGCAGTAAGTTTGTGGGTGTTGCACTTGGTATTAGAGTAGTGGGTTCAATGATTAGACCCTTGGGAACAATTGAAAAACTTAAACAATTAACCTAGTAAAACTTACAAATCGATCACATAACATTGCATGATATCTTTTTAAACATAGAAAACCTAGAAAAATTAAAACAAAACCTATATGATGAGAAAATAACTCCTATATTGGTTTTTGCAAGAGGCGTAAACCAAAATGACAAGATTTTCCATGTGAAGTTAGATATACTACCTCCAGACTAGGAAGTGCCAACTATATTACCGTAGATACTATAAGCATTACATGATGTCAATAGATCTATACGAGGTGGAGAAGTTGGGACACAACCTAGCCAACATGTTAGGGAGCCATCACATGAGGCTCAGTAACCTTTGAGGAAAAAATATGAGGATAGGGTAGAGAAATCCTGCGTGGATTCAACTACAAAAGATTCATCTCAAAGCGGACACGGAGAATGGATTACAGGACATAGAGACATATCTAGGATCCCTAGGCTAAGGGATGAGCATGTAGAGAGACCCTAGGGGGGTGACAATAATCAGTTGTAGATCAGATAAGGGAAATCATGAAGCTATGCCTATCACATTATGCTGGTAATACAAGAGGTTTTCTAGAAAAGGTTTTGTTAGTGAGCTTGAGTGGATGCTTCAATATTTTCCCATGCACTAGAAACATGAAGGATCATGTTGTGATATATATTATGACGGACGGATCAAGTGTGTGCTGGAGGACTAAGGAGTAGAAGCTTCACGTACACTCAAAGATAGTTACTTGGGAACACTTCGAGGAGCGTTTTAGGAGTAGATACATATTCAGGAGGTGTATTTATCAAAGGATAGATGAGTTTCATGACTTGTGCCAGGCATCCATAATAGTAGTAGAGTATGAGAGTTAGTTTCTGGACATGCTTCAGTATGTCAACTACATATAGGATGAGCAGGTTAGGATCCACTGGTTTCATCAAGGGCCTGAACTTGGATTTGGGAGGTGAAATAAACATTCATTATATGAAGACATTAACTAAGGTCATTGAGAAGACCTACATTGCATAGGAGACATAGTGGAAGACACAAAAGGCTAGGGATAGAGTGCAGAGCCGTATTCAAAAAATGCAGGATAGTAGGCTGAGGGGGGTCAGCTCCTCCTCCTTGTGGTAGACATAGTTCTGCATAGTCTTCTTTTAGGCAACAACAACAGTAATAATAACATACTACTCCACTGTTTAGACCTCCACATATATTTTATACTCATAGAGGATGGAGTATGGGGTTTCCTTCTAGAAGACCCATCAGGACATAGGGGAGAACCTAGAGCTCAAGCAAAAGGAGCTCGTTAGCGATGACCATAGTAGTGCATGGTAGGATAATCAAGATCAATGACACAGACCACTGGACTACCTCTTGAAGCCACATATCGTTACAGGGGGACCATGTAGTTATTATGGAATGTGGTGTAATTAGAAATCATTGGAGAGAGTGCCCACATAACCTGAATAAAAAGGGTAATGCACCAATTTAAGATCCTACAGTTGTTGACATGGGACACAACCATTGGATCTATGTAGTGGTTGATGACTATTAGGAAGAGCAACAAGGCATGGTGATTGAGAATACAAGTAGCATTGTGGGTACCCATATCTCTATTTTGTTTAAATTTAGATTTTTTGATTGTTTTTAGGGCACCGTATTTTGTAGAGAGATGTAGATTGGTGACATTTAGGAAAGGACTTAGTTGGAATGTATACATGGCTTCTAGAGCCAAGTGTAACTGTTGACAATTTTTATACTAGTGAAAAAATGGGCTACTCGAAACTTTGTCATTACGATGAAATTCATGGGTGAAGTATACCTAAGCTAAAGAAGTTTTGATGTTATTATTTACTACTAAATTAATTAATGATTAAGTAAAATCTTCAGCTATGTGTGCTATTAAAAAACGTAATAGATCACATAGTCTGCAATTTCATGATACCTTCAACAAAATAACACAAAGGCCCCGAAGGACAAATATATTCTCTTGATGAAAACACCAAATTACAGAGTAGGTGAAGTGTTGAGTTTTGGGAAAGCAAACATAAGTGTAGATTAAAGAAATCAAATTTCATTATTGAATGTTACAGGTTCTAATTAATATTCTTTCCTTCATGTTTAAGACATTCAATTATATGACTGAGTTGTTTAGTTCATCATACACTCCATTCAGAAGCTTGAAATGTAGAAGGAAATACACAACTCAATTTAAGAATTCAATTTTTTATTCACAAGGAAGGTCAAATGTTTCCCACACAAGCCGAGGGATGTGACTAAAAAGTGAAGTACATCTACTAAAGAAAGAGGTAAACATGCATGAAATAGAAAGAAAAGGAATATAAGTGAACCCATCATTGCCTTTGTATATTCTTTGTTGTGCCGATTGTCACCCTTCCAACTTGTTCCATCTTTTTCTTCACAATTCAAACCATGGTACCTGAAAATTAAAAGAAAGGAACCATCAACAAAGAGCTTAGGGTCAATCCATATTTCTACACTGTCCTAATTTGTGCATATGGATCTCTAACAAACAAAAGATACGGAGTGCCTGAAGATGAAACTGCATAGCCCACTCAAGAAGTAGAAATAGAAAAGAGAATAAGAAACATGGACACAAGAGAGGCCAAAAAGCCTAATTATTTTTAACTATTTTCTTAAAAGTGTGTAGATGCAGGTTGCAGATAAGCAGAAAAGGACCATGTACATGTTGGAAAGAAGGGTTAATGTACCTCAAAACTGATATATAATCTATAAAAGGAAAAGGTTACAGTATAGAATAAAGAAGATGCAGATACGAACAATGTACACTTTCAAGATTTCAGTCAAGGAAGAGAGAATTCTAGAAAACAATTTCCAGGGCTTCACCTTGTAACATGAACATTTGAGATTTTCCAACATGCCAAAAATTCTACTATAAAGGAAATAAAGCATCTATCTAAGAGAAACAAGCTACACAGATCTTAACAAGCATCTAAATCAAGTCTTATGGCTAAGATAGTAATCAAAGAACATGTGAACTGCTTTGTAATTTCAAAAAGAGTGATACAAGGTACAAAGATCTCATAAAAATAGAACAGTCAAAGTGCTATTATTGCCAGTTCCAAAATCAAATGAACAAGCCTACTAGTCTGTCAAAAGATAAAGAATTCTCAAAGAGCTAAATTTCAGAACCAGGGGTTGTACATGTCATCACCAAAAACAAGACTCTTTATATAAAGAAAATAATTTCCAAGGTGTCTTCTAGTTTTATGACATCCACAAAGGAGTAAAGAGGATCCGGGTGCAAAACATTTCAAAATCAGAGATAAAATGTGCAGCTGACCACATGGGCCACCACTTTGAACCCAAATCAAGAAAATATTGCCCTAGTCCTAGAAAGGAAACTCTAATAAAGTTAAAGTACCCATCAAATATTTTGATTAGTATGACTCAAAGTAAAGGAAAAAAAGTCTCGATGGAGAAGGGAAAACATTCACACACAGAGTTTTCTTCTTGAAAACACTTCTACATTAACAACAAACTGTCCACGAGTTAGGAAAATGAAGATACAACAGAGAAATGACCAAGTCATCGAGTTGAGGGAGCCATCCCAAAATTTTAGAACTCTCATATAGGAAAATGAATTAAATTCAAAGGCCTCTACAGGTAGAAAAAATACCCAGAACTCAAAATACACAGATCTAAAAGTCACAATGAAGACTAGTTTCAAGTATTTCATTGAACCTTTTATCGTAGGTAATTTCAAAGTTGATTGACCCTGAGCACTCTATTGGAAAAAAGTACAGATCTGAAGAAATAATGAGCCCCTACGGAGATTGTAAATCTTTTTAATCTTCAAAAACCCATAATAGTATCAAGATGGTGACCAATAAATAAGCCAGAGACTTTAAAATATACAGATCGAAACAACAAATATTCATATCCAATCAAGCTCAAAGAACAGAATGCAGAGGGGGGCCGGGGTTTCAAAGTTACTGATAATGGCAAAGTTCAAAGTTTCAAAAAGCAACCAACAATGGCATCAAAAATTTTGTGAGAGCTTTGCCCTCATAGTAAAAAAATCAAATGAGATGTGCATTAGGGTTGAGTTTTCCTTTAGCATGAAAATTCAAGAGGAAAGTTCAACCTAACTCAACCACAGTCAAATAATCAATGATCAAGATTTAATTAGTACAAAGATCAAAGGTTAAGGATTGACCTCTACAGATAATGCAAACCATAAGTCAGGCTTTAAAATGCATTTATCACATGTCAGAAACCCAAAAATAATGATTTATGGATCAATGATCGAAAATTAGTAGGTACAGAGATCGATGATCACAAACGAGTCATAAAACATTGATGCAAAAGTGGACAATCAAATCGGCGGTCGAACTTAGTCAAATTTCAAATATTTTCAATTTGTACAACTTTCATCCGTAGCCTCGCAGGCCCGAGAAAGACACATGTCGACACCCACCGTGGAAGCAGAGAAATGGAGGTCGGGGTTTACTTAAGTTTTCAAACGTTTCAAAATGCAAAAGTTAAAAATTTCAAAAATTTCCCACAAGCTCAAGCCTCCATGATGAGAAATTCAAAGCCTACGGGGAGAAAATTCAAAAATCGATTCCACATAGTATCAGCGGAGTGGTGGGCTTTCTTAAAGTTTTGAGACTTAATACAAATAGTCCTAAAAGCTTTAAAAGGGTCTTAAAGTCTGCACATGGGAACTTCTACAGGGGAGAACTTCTGGAGGACTTTTGGATATAGGAGTACTAAAGCAATTTTTGCAAGTTTTTCCTTCTGAGTGTGAAAAAATTCTACCTTTCCAATTATTTGCAGTCTTGTGTATGTTTCTATTAGTCTTGTGAATGCAAATTCCCTTATCAATCATCTTACCCTATTGAAAATTCATTATATTCTACATAATTTGAATGTACATGTTAACTTATAAGTGCTGTTGTCGATATTCTTCCCTTAGTACAACCAAGTGTTTGCCCTTAAATTCTTGTAGAAGACTGTTGGCTCGTGCATCAAAAATCTTTCACATATCAATTGTGCATATACTCAGTCAAAGCCCTCATACAAATTTGGTGTATCAAATTAGTTTTAATTACTTTACAGTCATCTTTTACCTTTAAAACCCCCATAATCAATTTAGAATACATCAATAAGGAACTGTCCTTTTAATCCTGGAGACTCACCTCAAAATAGGTATACCCATAGACCTAAGGCGTTTCCATTGTATCTACAAAAGAGAGAGATCAATTGTGAAAAGCTTAGAAAACCTACAGCCATCTCTCTACAGGGTGAAATTTCGAGAGATAATTTTTTTTTTGCACGCCCGGTGGGACTACGAATTAGATCTACACTCAAGTTACAAATTCTACAACAAATCTACATCAGGTTTACAATAGTTGCAAAGTCACTTTCAAGAGCAAGTTGCAAAAATTTATTTTAAATATTTGAATATCTTTTGGTGACTCCGCAGAGCTGATTTTAGACTAGTATTGTAACATGTTTCCATTCCTAAAGTGACTACAAGATCATCGGCAAGAGGAATTCCTACTGAGTTTGTTTCTTTACCCTTGAATTCTACTAGAAGGAGAAGAGTTGATAATACTTTACCTTATAATATACCTGGTTTTGATAACCCTCCTCCTAATATTGCTTCACCACGTATCAATTTCTCTATTAACATCCCATTTTTTCAAATGACTATTCAACCACCAAGGAATTTTGTGACCTTTACTAATGGTAGTCGATTAGTAATCCGAGTCTACCATGACATTCCCAATGCTGCCATGAAAATTTTAGTATCATTCACCGGTGAAAATCAGGTTACACCTACTGAACATATCAAATATGTTTGTAGCCATATGTGCAATCCATAATATCACTCATGTAGACGTAGCTTTAAGACTTTTAGCTACATATTTTTAAAGTGCAGGCCTTGCAATGGTATAGAAACCTAGAAATTGGAAGCATAAGAACTTGGGATAACTTAGGTGAAAAATTTCTGAAATAGTTCCAAGATAATTCAAATCATTTATCTCTCATTGAACAGTTGTCTACTATTAAAATAGCTCCCAATGAGTTTATGTACAGTTTCAATATCCATTTTGCTAGAACCTGGGAAAGAATTCAAGCAAGTGTCAAGCCTAAAGCTAATCATGCTTTCCTTTATTATCTTAGGGCATTGAACAATGATATCTCAACTATGGTTCATTTAATGGGGGGGAGAGACACTACCAACAACCTAAGATATCGCTATCCGAGCTGAAAATAGTCTTATTCAAGATAGAAAATTAGCACCAAGGCCTTCAATGTAATTTTTGGTAGATTTAGCACCTATTCCTCATCCTATTACAATCATAGAACCTACTGTTGTAGCTCCATAAGATGATGTATTTAAAACTTTGTAGACTATGGGAAATAAATTGACTTCGATTGAAAATAGAACTGAGAAGACCCTATCAGGATCCTTATCAGCAAAATCAACAGAATCAAAATTATAGTTAGCCTTACCAACAAAGGCAGTTTGACCCAAAGGCTCCTAGTTCCTCTAATGCTTTCTTCTGAGTTAATATGGGTACGGAATATTGGTTTCAACCTTGTAATCAACCTCATTCACCTGCAACTTGCCCAAATACTTTTCTGAATCTGAATCTTGTTGCACAACCTCAATCTGAAACATTGTTCATGCCTCAAATGGAGGGTGGGAAGCAAGAAACTTATGTTCAAAAGGCACCTGAATAGAATTTAATTAGTTTTAATGAGGAGGATTTCATTGCCGTCACTACTAGGGCTCAAGGGAAAGCTGCTAAAAGTTAAAAAAGACAAAATATGCCTATCCTTCCTACAGTCACCAATAAGACAAAATCTACAGTTCCAAAGTCAACCAACAACCTTGCTATTCCTCAAAAAACAACAAGTGTCCCAATTTATAAAGGCCATCAAAAATAGCTATAGCCTTATCCAAGAAGACTTTTTATACCTTAGATATCTAAGGCAGATGAAGTAAGAATTAGTTTTTGCTAAGGCCTACTCTAAGACAGTTGAATCCATCTCTAAAACAGTTGCTTCTTTTAACATTGTTGATGTAATGAAAAAGCATAATGTTAACATCTCAATGTGTGGATGCTTTAATTATTCCTGGACAACAAGATTTACTCTCTCATGAACTAGCTAAGCTGTAGATTTCTTCAAATACAACAGAAAAATAAGTTCATAAGGAATACTATGGTCATTGCAACGTTTGAACAAGACCACATTAAAGAAGTTAAGTGGATGGTTCAGAAAGTTCTGAATGCTCTTGACATCAAGAAACCCACCACCATTTTTATTTATCACTGATTATTGGGGAACATGCTAGTTCATAATTTCATGGGTGGAAAATGGTTGCAAGTAGCACAGTTATGCCAACAGTGATTGAAAAAAAATTGGGTTTGCAGTATGATCCTACATAAAGGAGTGTCCCTTACAGCTTGATGGAACTACAACTAATACAGTTGGCATAATCATAAATTTAGAAGTGAAATTACATATTTTCCCAAATTTTTCTATTATGTAAGATGTTACTGTTGTGGATTTACCTCCATACTTTGCCTTATGCTTATCTAGATATTTCACGGAAAAATTGGAGGTTATCTCTCTTTAGATTGGTCCTTATTTTTCACTATTCATTATGGTTCCATAGTTACTATCAATTCAGAGCCATTGGGCCAGATTTCATGTTGAGCCTCACTCTCCAAATGCAGTGGCTAATTATTCAACCCTAGATCAATCTAACTTTTGATGAGGTAGCTCAAGTTTCAACATTAGATGGTGTTTATAACATGTTGATGGATGAAAAGACAGTGGAAGAACATGCTCATGATCCTTTTAAGGAATTTTAAGAACACATGTTTGGTGTGTATTGTATGCATGAAGAAAATACACCACTTCCCTTGATGTCCAAAATAGAAAGAATCATCAGAAGGCATTTAGAAGCTTCATTTTGATGGAGCTAAGAACAAGAAAGGACAAGGAGCAAGTTTGATGCTCACTTCTCAAATGAACGAAAGGTATTTCTCAGTGTTGAATCTCTAATTTTCATGTACTTATAATGTAGTTGAATACGAAGCTTTAATTCATGGCTTGCTTTGGGCCAAAAAGAGAGGGTATGAGCATGCTATAGATTTTTGTGACTTTGATTTGGTTATCAATTAAGTAAGAAATTTAAATGTTTGTAAGAATCCATTAATGAATTCTTACATACATAGAGTTTCAGACTTAATGGAATATTTCAATGCTATTAACATTCAGTTTATTCCTAGAGCTGAAAATAAGCATGCAGATAGACTTGCAGCAGTTGGGGCTAGTTTTGAAGTGCTGGAACAGATTGAGAATAGCAAAATCCAGCCTCATATAAAGTTAATTTTCAGGCCCTCAATACCTGATAATGATTCAAATTGGAAATTTTTTGAAAGTGATGATCAAATCCATAGGATTTTGCAGAAAGAAGATGAGTTTTTTACAGTTAATCAAGATAAATTACAACACTTATATGGTGACCAGATTGTTCAGTTGAAGACAAATAAACTACCTCGAGGTCTGGTCACATTGGAAGACCATCTTTAGCACTAACAATCAGTTAAGAAAGGTCAAGACTAAAATGTCAACTCACACTAATAATTACAAAGAGATCTCAAATTGGTGAAGGGAAAAATCTTTTTCTTTCGAAAGATATGTTCATTAACTAAAAAGCAGTCATTTATTAATCTTTGCAAATGAGTTTTAGGATGTTTTTTCTTGGGAAATACCAAGACCTGAAAAGGATTTGATCCCAGTTCAATGCAACATACAATTGAGTTGTAGCCAAATTCTAAACATGTTAGGGTAGAAATAGAGGCCTGTGAATCCCAAAATAGAACCTCTGATGAGGAAAGAATTATCTAAGTTGATTGAATCGGGTATTATCTTTCCAGTTAAGCATTCAAGTTGGGTAGCCAATGTTGTTTCCATTAGGAAGAAGAATGGTGAAATCAAACTATGTGTGGATTTCAGAGATCTTAATAAGGCTTTCATTAAAAGATCATTACCCCACTCCAAAATATGGATTTGATTTTTGAGAACATTCTCAGGTTTAGATAGACTATCTATTCTAGATGGTTACATCAGATATAATCAAATTTTAGTCTAGGAAGAACATAGATATAAAACAACCTTTACCACTAAGTGGGGTACTTATGCTTACAAAAGGATGCCTTTTGGTCTTTCTAATGTCGGTGTAACATTTTTAATGTGAAATGGACATGGCTTTTTCACAGATCATTAAATAAATGCATCCTTGTTTATTTAGATGATGTTATTGTATTTTAAAAATATTCTGAAGAACATCTAATGAATTTAAGGAAAAAAAATTTAGTTGTGTAGGCAATTTGGAATATCTTTGAATCCACTGAAGTCTATCTTTTCGGTACATCAAGGTAAACTACTTGGTCATATTGTTTCTAAGGCAAGGTTTAGCAATTGATCCTTTTAGGATCGAAGCCATATCACAGCTATCATTACCCCATCATAAGAAGGAATTACAAAGTTTTCTGGGAAAAATCAACTTTGTTAGAAGATTTGATCCAGATTTTGTAGCATTAGTTAACCAACTCACCACTATGCTAAATAAAGAGAAAATTTTCTCTTGGACTAGTGAAGGGAGAGAAGGATTTGAATCAACCAAAGCAGCTATCTCTGAAGCTCCTACTCTTTCAAATCCAAATTTTGATAAATATTTTACAATGTATGCACTTACTGGAGCTAAAACAATCTTAGCTATCTTGACTCAATTCAATGATACAAATATTGAACAACTTATTGCTTTCTTTGGACAGAGCTTGCATGATTACGAAACAAGATACACATTTATTGAAAAATAGGTACTTTCAATAGTCCAGAGCACTAAATAATTTCAAGTATATGATTTCGAAAAATAAAATCCATGTTCTTGTTTCTCATCCATGTGTGAATATGTTCTTACTAAATAAAGAATTGAATGAGAAAAGAGAAAATTAGATAACGGAGGTCATGGAGTATGATGTTGATATTCAAGTTTCTAAGATGGTTTTGAGGGAAAGGTTTATGTGAGCATGTAATTGCTGATATGGAAAAACAACAAGTTACAGAACCATATGATTCAAAATAACATACTTAAATCACGTATCAACAATCAGAAATCATGGTTTAACCAGGAAATCGATAGCCAAACCTCACTCACCAAATTAAGGAATCAAGATGGATGACTGATTTGGTTAATTATCTATAACATGACACCTATCTAGAAGGTTTGGACAAGAAATAAACAAAGGTATTTCAAATTACAAGTTGTACCTTATATCTTCATTGATAATGTTCTATTCAAAAGGAGATATAAATGGAATCTTGCTGCGGTATGTTGACTATGATAAAATTCAGAAAATATTATCAAAATTCCATGAAGGAGCTATAGGAGGTCACTTCTCAGCATGTACCACAACCTTTAAAAAATTATAAAAGCTAGTTATTATTGGCCTAGCATATTCAAATACTATTTTGAATGGATTAGAAAGGGTAAAAAATGTGCTTTCTTTGTTGGAAAAGAACATCTAGCTTCGCTGCCCTTGTAGCCTATCTCAGGTCGATCAGTCCTTTTATGCAGTGGGGTCTTGACTTTATCGGAATGATAAACCCACCCTCATCACAAAGACATAAGTTGATCCTTAACTACTACATGAAATTTTACATGATGGAATGAAGCAATAGCCTTGAATTATGCTAATGAAACTTCGATACTATCCTTTTACAAAGGTATAGTTTTCAGATTTGGTGTTCCAGCAACTATCATAGCAGATAATGCTTTAGCTTTTTTTGGTGCTAAGATAACAGATTAGGCTGTCAAAAATGGAATTTATTTGAGGCTTCATCTAATTATTAACCACAAGGTAACGGCTTAACTGAGAGTAATAACAAGAATTTGTTAAGGATCATTAGAAGAACACTTAAAGATAATCAAAAAGCTTGGCATCTGATGTTGAATTTAGCACTTTGGGCTGACAGAGTGACTCTTAAAAGATCAGTTGGCAATTCACCATACAAACTTGTGTACGGAAAGGAAAAAATAATTCCTATTTAAGTTAAGTTACTAGCATTAGATTTACTACACCAACTAGAGCTTCTTGAAAATGAACCATTGCAAGTTCGTTATGCAGAGTTAATGGATTTACAAGAGCTAAGAGATTAAGCTCATTTGAATATGGAAAAGAATTAGAAACAAATGAAGAAGACTTTTGACAATAAATCCAAATTTAGAGTCTTCAATGAAGGAGATATTGTGTTAAAATGGGATGTTGATCATGCAAAGATAGGAAGACACTCAAAGTTTGATACAATCTGGAGTGGTCCTTACATGAATTCAGCTTACAAGGAACACAATGCTTTTCAAATTTCAAAGCTGAATGGAGAGGAACTTCCCATTCCTATGAATGGTATGTTTCTCAAACATTGTTATTGAAAATCTTATAGTGATTGTTAGAGTAGGATTTTCCCTTCAATAACTATAGTTTCTACACATTGCATTGTTTTTCAATTCAATAAGTGCATTCATGGACGTGATCTAGTTTACCGGATCCTTTCCCAGTTTTAGTTTGTTTTAGAAAGGGTTGGACCTTTCAAAAAGGAATATTTTGGCTATATGCTTTGGACTCCATGCCCAATGGACAAGAGCAAGGCACTAGTCTTTAAGCTAGTAGGAAGCTTTCCTAGCGTGATCGCCAAAAATGTTGACAATTTTTACACTGGTGCAAAAATGGGAAACTCAAAACTTTGTCATTATGATGAAATTCATGGGTGAAGTATACCTAAGCTAAAGAAGTTCTGATGTTATTAGTTACTACTGAATTAATTAATGATTAAGTGAAATTTGCAACTATGTGTGTTGTTACAAAACGTAACAGATCACATAGTCTACAATTTCATGATACCGTCAACAAAAGAACACAAAGGCCCCGAAGGACAACTATTTTGCCTTGATGAAGACATTGAATTACAGAGTAGGTGAAGTGTTGAGTTTTGGGACATCAAACATAAGGGCAGATTACATAAATCAGAGTTCATTATTGAATGTTACAGGTTATCATTAATGTTCTTTCCTTCATGTTTAAGACATTCAATTTTATGACTAATTTTTTTAGTTTATCATACACTCCATTCATAAGCTTGAAATGTAGAAGGAAATACACAACTCAATTTAAGAATTCAATGTTTTATTCACAAGGAAGGTCAAATGTTTCCCACACAAGCCATGGGATGTGACTAAAAAGTAAAGTACATCTACTAAAGAAAGAGGTACACATGCATGAAATAGAAAGAAAAGGAATATGAGTGTACCCATAATTGCTTTTGTATATTATTTATTACATCCTTTTCTTCACAATTTTAAGCATGGTACCTGAAAAGAAAAAGAAAGGAACCATCAATAAAGAGCTCACGGTCGATCCATATTCGTACATTGTCCTAATTCGTGCATATGGATCTCTAACCAACAGAAGATACAAAGTTCCTAAAGATCAAACTACATAGCCCACGTAGGAAGCAGAAATAGAAAAGAGAATAAGAAACATGGACACAAGAGAGGCCAAAAATCCAAATTAAATTTCTAACTATTTTCTTAAAAGTGTGAAGATAAAGGTTGTAGATAAGCAAAAAAGGACATTGTACATGATGGAAAGAAGGGTTAATGTAACTCAAAACTCAAATATCTTCTGTAAAAGGAAAAGGTTATAGTATAGAATAAAGAAGACGCAAACGAATAATGTAAAATTTCTAGATTTCAGTCAAGGAAGAGAGAATTATGGAAAACAATTTCCAGGGATTCGCCATGTAAAATCAACATTTCAGATTTTCCAGCATGCCAAAAATGTTACTATAAAGGAAATAAAGCATCTATATAAGAGAAATGAGCTACAGAGATCTTTACAAGCATCTCAATCAAGTCTTATGCCTAAGATAGTATCAAAGAACAAGTGAACTGCTTGTAATTTCCAAAAGAGTGATACAAGGTACAAAGATCTCATAAAATAGAACAATCAAAGCGCTATTACTCCCAGTTCCAAAATCAAATGAAAAAGCCTACCAGTCTATCAAAAGATAAAGAATTCTCAAAGAGATAAATTTCAGAACCAAGAGTTGTACATGTCATCACCAAAAACAAGACTTTGTATATAAATAAAATAATTTCCAAGGTGTCTTCTAGTTTTACAACATCCACAAAGGAGTAGAGAGGATTCGGGTGCAAAAAATTTCAAAATCAGAGATAAAATGTGCAACTTACCACATGGGCCAACACTTCGAACCTGAATCAAGAAAATATCGCCCTAGTCTAAAAAGGAAACTCTAAAAGAGTTAAAGTACCCATCAAAGGTTTTGATTATTACGACTCAAAGTAAATGAAAATAGTTCTGGTGGAGAAGGGAAAACATTCGCACACATAGTTTTCTTCTTGACAACACTTCTTAATGTAGCCAAATTAAGAACAACCAGATAAACTGCAATAAAATGAACTCCAAAAGAAAATAGATCTCCTTCTTCGTTATCAAATAATCAATTACAATGTTTCCTAAATAGGAAAATAACTCCCAACTCGAGTTGCCAAGTAAACTCTAGCTAACTCTGACTAAATCTACTCTAGGTGGCGGAAATTACTATTTTTAGCAGGTTACTAGAACCTGCTATTCTTAGTAAGTTCGCATGCTTATTCCTATAGGCACAGAAATTTCCACGCATCTTCTACATCCCTAAATTAGAGGAATTGCCAACTTTCTAACTCACAATGCAATTAATAGACTAAAATTAACTAATGCTCAAAATTAGGAAAAAACCAAACTATAACTTAAATCCTAATTTTCGGCCTCAAGATGGCGGATTTAGGGCCCGAAAACGTGTCGAAAACTTGCCCCAACGTGTCGAAAACTTGCCGCTGCGTTCGTCTCATCGAAACACGTGGTTTCAAAAAAAAACGGACTCAAACGGACACCCGGAGCTCAAGTTATGACCTTGTCAAGTTCCTGCTAATTCGGGCGCATCACTTCTACATGAACGAAAAACCCTCCACAATTTAGAAAATGAAGATATAATAGAGAAATGGCCGAGTCATCGATTTGAGGGAGCCATCACGAAATTTTAGAACTATCATATAGGAAAATGAATTAAATTCAAAGGCCTCTACAGCTAGAACGAATACCAAGAACTCAAAACACACAAATCTAGAAGTCACAATGAAGACCGGTTTGAGTATTTCACTCACCTTTTATCATAGGTAGTTTCAAATTTGATTGACCATGAGCACTCTATTGGAAAAATGTATATATCTAAATAAATAATGACCCCTATGGAGATTGTAAAGATTTCAAGCTTGGGAAACCCATCACAGTATCAAGATGGTGACCAATAAAGAAGCCAAAGACTTTAAAATATACAGAGCTGAACAACAAAGATTCATATCCAATTAATCTCGAAGAACAGAATGCAGATGGGTTGGGTTTCAAAGTTATCGATAGTCGAAAAGTTCAGAGTTTCAAAAAGTAACCAACAATGGCATCAAAAATTTTGTGAGGGCTTCACCGGCATAGTAAAAAATCAAATGAGATGTGCATTAGGGTTGAGTTTTCCTTTAGGATGCAAATTCAAGAGGAAAGTTCAACCTAACTCAACCACAGTCAAATAATCAATGATCAAGATTCAATGAGTATAAATATAACAGGTCAAGGATTGATCTCTACGAACAATGTGAACCATGGGTCAGGCTTCAAAATGCATTTACACATGTTAGAAACCCTAAAATCATGCTTTATGGATCAACAATTGAAAATTAGCAGGTACAGAAATCGACGAAGACAAATGAGTCATAAAAAATTGATGTAAAAGAGTCCAATCAAAATGGCGGTCGAACTTAGTCAAATTTCCAAAATTTTCAATTTGTAAAACTTTCATCTGCAGCCCCACAGGTTTGAGAAAGACACGTGTCCTCACTACAGTGGAAGCAGAGAAATGGAGGTCAAGGTTCACTTAAGTTTTCAAACATTAAAAATGCAAAATTTAAAAGTTCCAAAAATTTCCCACAAGCTTGAGCCTCCACGATGAGAAAGTCAAAACCCCGGGGAGAAAATTCAAAAATCGATTCAACATAGTATTGACGGAGCAGCGAGCTTTCTCAAAGTTTTGAGACATAATACAAATAGGCATAAAAAGTTTAAAAGGGTCCAAAAGTCCACATAGGGGAACTTCTGGAGGACTTTTGGATGTAGGAGTACTCAAGGAATTGTTTTTAGTTTTGCCTTCTAAGTGTGAAGAATTTCTGCCTTTCCAATTATTTGTTGTCTTGTGTATGTTTTTATTAGTCTTGTGAATGTAAATTCCCTGATTAATCATCTTACCCTATTGCAAATTTAGTATTTTATGCATAATTTTAATGTGCATGGTAACTTATCAGTGTTGTTGTGATATTCTTCCCTCAATACAACCAAGTGTTTTCCCTTAAATTCTATAGATGACTATTGGCTCGTGCATCAAAAATATTTCACATATCAATTTTGCATATACTCTGTCAAATACGTCATACAAATTTGGTGTATCACCTTAGTTTTAATTACTTTATAGTCATCTATTACCTTTAAAACCCCATAATCAATTTAGGATACATCAATAAGGACTCGGCCTTTTAATCTTGGAGACTCACCTCAAAATAGGTATACCCAGAAACTTGAGGTGTTTCCATTGTATCTACAAAAGAGATACATAAATTGTGCAAGCTTAGAAAATGTGCAACCATCTCTCTATAGGGTGCACTTTTGAAAGATAATAGTAACCACCACGATTTCGACTTTCTAAAATAACATTAAACCTTAAATAAGTATCTCGAAATTTTTGGAATTCATTTTATATAGATTTCAATGGTGTCAAATCCTGATATATGTTCAATTAACTCTTACCTATAATATGCCACATTACATTAGATGGATTAGGTCTAGATTAATAAGGAAATATTATTATCCCTTTTCTAAATTCAATTTCAGTTACAATCCTCTAGGAATGTGTTCATTAATTCTCTTACTTGGTTAAATACTTTTCCCCTCTCAAATTAACATTCAAACCCACATTTATTAAACTCTTAACCTTAGTTACCTTAGTCCCATTAAATTATTAGCATTAATGTCCATTGAATCATTTAGTAAAACATACTACGAGACTTACATAATTAACTTAACAATCTAGGGCACTAAGTTGCCCCATTCACCAAATTTCACATACATTTAAATGATTAAAAATCCCATAATATATTCTCACCTAAAAATTTGAGGGTTGATTCTTAACCCTTGGATTAGATCAATTATGGCCACTAGATCCTAGAGTTCCAAACTAACCCTAACCATCCTTATGAAATTTCATTTAACCTTTTTCCCATGCCCTAACCTCCTCATTTTGTCTCTTTTCTTTTCTTCGATTTGCATGTTGGAGGAGTGGAATCCATAAAAGAAAGGAGGGAAACCATGGAGAGATTCATGGATTTTTTATTGTAATGTATTTTATTTTTTGATTGTAGAGATTCCACCCTAATCCTGAGTAGTTAGTTAGTTATTTCTAATTTTGAGTTCTTTATTTGGGAAAAACACCATTACCATTGAATCTATGAGATTTAATACACATAAATTCCCATTTAAGGATTGAAATGCTTAAACAATGAGTTTTTTCCCATATGGTTTGTTGGTTGTTTCCTTTTTATGTTTTATAGGCTTAGATTTTAATAAAATCAAGTTCAAATTTTCACATTCACGGATTTTAATTTTCCATTGAAAGTGATTATACCGCCACCCAGATAAACTCGGTGGTCTTACGAGTACCTCCCTTCCTAGCTGATGATTAAGAAACCACCACCCTTCCTGGGTGGTGGTTCAGAAACCGCTGCTCAGATAAGATCACAGTCCAACGACCACTGCTCTGTAGAGGGAGGAAGTCCTGTTCTTCCGAAACAAAACCGTAATTTCAACAATTTTTCAAAAAACAAATTGTACTAAGGTGGTTTGTAGTTTTACCTTAACTTAAATTTATATGCCTATAGTCAATAGATGAGAGGTTATTAACATTTATTCATTCCATTAATTAAATCACCAAGTACATAGATTTCCTATTTCTATAGTATATAAGAATAAAAATACTTTTCCAATAAAATATTTTTCAAGCTCAAATGAAGGAATGAAATTCAATATATTTCTAAGTATCATTCCTTTCCTTTCCACACCAAGAATTTAATCCTTCAACAAGTTAATTAACTATAACTTAGTGCATTCTTCCATTACAACCACAACCATTTATCCAATGAAAACACAACCAACTATATTACATTTCAGATTTTCTAGGAATATATTATCAATGATTTACAACTTCCAAGTTCTCCCTTCATTCTTACAATAATGCAAACTTCTACAAGTAAAAATGATCTTTCCTTTTTTTTCATTCATGATCATAGCTCGTTTTCTTACAATACAAAAATCTTTATTTCCAACAACACATTACAACTTGATAAATAAAATATACAACACAAACTTATTTAAAATTCAAGATTACTAGGCTTCCAACGTAATTGGGAACTGCATGAACATTTTCTGTAATAAAGGATTTCCTTTTTGACTTCTTCAAATGCTCCAAGTCCCAAATATTCACCAATATATCACATTTTATTCACTTCAAGCACAACAAATAAGGGGTGGTAGGCAATGCTCTCCACCCAACCAATAATCCAATGAGGAGAAGAGGTTATCCTCCTCATTGGCCCCTGAGCGCTAACCAAACTGAAATAAGAAATGGATACAACCCATGGAAACTAACACAATTCTTCAACATCACAATACACATTTTCATTTCCATTTAACATACATTCAATCAAAAAGATAATAATCATAATAATGCAACTTTAAAAATACACAATGCTTGAAAACTCAAAGCCAATGGAGCAAGGAACTATGAGGATATCACTTATGCCACCCAATGGGATTAGGTGCCCACCTTAAAACCCTCCCAAACAAAACTCAAAACACCTACAAAACTCCTATTCCTCCCTCAAGATCCTCTTATACCTCCCACATTCTCTTATGCCTCCCTACAATCTTTTATGTCTCCCTCAAATGAACCATATAAGAAAAAAGCAATTTTTTTCTTATCAAAAAGGTGGGGAGTCCAACCTAACTCCCTCCAAAAATATGAGACAAAAATATTATGCCTCCCTCCAAAATAAAATCCCCATAGCATTCTCCAACACCATACTTAGGCATTCAACCCATTATCCTGACAAGCACACAAACCATTCACTTAGATGCAATACACACATATAAATAAAACAAGTAAAACAAAGGTGTAGTTCCTATCTTTCAATAGTATGAAATTTTTCAAAGAATTAAACTCAAATCTCCTTCAAGCTCAATCCAAATTCAACAAGCTCCAAGACTTCATAAGAAAAGGGTGAGGTGTCTCCATGTAGGATGCCACATATGTTGTCCTCAAATCCACCTCACAAGTCAAACCTCAACCCCAAGGCACAATAAATTGGTGGTTGAGAGAAATTAAAATCCTCTTACAAACACAACCCAAATGCACACCCCCCTAAAAGGACATAATTTAAAACCCATGTAAGAAAAGTGCAAAAAATATTCACCTTTTTACCTTACAAAGCACATAATAAAGTAAATGTTTTTGATCCCCCAACCCATAGGCATAGTTGGTAGATGAAAATAAGAGGTGTGGGAAAAGCTTAACTTGTCCCACAAGCCTCTGAAAATTTCCCTTAAGCCCAAAACCTGAATTTCCTGAGTAAGGTAGGGTGTACAACACTTAAGGTCAAATACACTCAACTTAAATCACAAGATCCAAAGGACCAACTACTCTAATAAATGTTCCCTTTTCTCACATCCCCAAATAAATTAATTAACATGATCAATCCACTTAATTAAGCCACATTAATCAATAATTATTAAATTAATTACATCACTAAAATAAATCACATACTCCAGAATAAATAAAAGAAAACTGGAAGGAATTACACACATAGCACATGGTAACATTTGGAGGTCATTCCCCCCATGGGGATCACCCAAATAAAACTATAAACAATAAGAACAGTCACACATTACATAAGTTGCCATGGTGTCCATTGTCATTGTATCCATACTAGTATTCTCGTATTGGTTGGTTTCCTAACTCCCATTTTGTTTATTGTGATACAATTACCTGTAAAATCAAACAATACCTCCTTCATCCTCAAGACCACATCAGATACATGAGATATAAAATATTATGCACATCCATCAATAAACATCCTCATATAATTAAAGCATCATCTAAACTAAACAATGTCTATCAGTGCATCTATAATTTCAACAATATCTCAATTCTACTATTTCATCGATATCAGTGAGATCACGGAGATTAGTTCAAATGATAAATCCTAGTCAACATGAAGAGAAATATGAATGTCAGTAAATATATATGCTAACAACACATCATCATCATCAATATTAAATTTCTCTCTATGTCTCTAAGAATCCACACAAATCATACTATGATTCACAATCCATCAATAGTCTAGAATATCTCTATAATCTAACATCATGCTAAACCAAAATGATATGATAATATCCATGTCTATAGTCAACAGCAATTGAAATAAAAAATACAATAAAATGTCAAAGAAGAGTGGGAACTACATCCCCCTCCCCTTAGAATCTGAATTCCTCTTGGAAGTCACTAAAATAGGTGTGGAAACTAGGCTGCGTAAAAATGTTGTATACTCTCGATGTAGTAGGAGTCTCATTATAACTATCCCACTTAGACTCGCACTTAATCAATCTCTCAACCTCAATAGGCACTAGGGTCTTATGCTCTAAAATACGCACTAGGATCCACCATCATCTACCCTTTTTTTCCTGCACCTAAAATGTTGTTCCAATCCAATACATGAGAAGGATATGTGATATATCTTCGTAAGGAATCGATACATGGAATACATCATACACGCGAGACAAGATGGGTTGCAAGGCTAGATGATAAACTAGGGTACCAATAGGCATCCAAGGATCTCAAATGGACCCAGAAATATAGGAGATAACTTAGATCCTTTTTCATAACGGATATGACTTTTATGAGGTTCTGACATGAAGGAACACCTTCATGCCCACCTCATAACTACAGTCAAGTCTTCTCTTATCTACATACTTCTTCCACCTATCATGTTCCTCCTACAACCTTTGTCATATTCAAAACAACCTGCTACTCCATGACCTATAAAACATAGCTAGACCAAGAGATAATTTGTTCTCAAGTTTGTCCCAACTCAAAGGTATCATGTACACTTCCTGCCATAAAGTGCCTTAAAAGGTAGCCATTCTAATGGAACTTCTAGAAGTCTGTTGTTGTATGTAAAATTCAACCAAGTACAAATACTCCTCCCACCTCAACTAATGATCCATGACATACATCTGAAGCATGTCCCTCTAAAATATGATTCACCCACTCTGTCTGAATCCATCTGTCTCTCGTTGACATGTTGAACAAAAATTGATAGTCATCCCAAAGGTGCACCTACTGCATGGTAGTTTAGAAGTGTAATTTGTATAAGGCATCACAATCACAGATGATGTTCTCATGGAATCCACATGTATTCTAACAAACTCATCCAAGTACACTTTCAGTACTACACTAATTTTATAGGTGGTATTCATTGGAACAAAAATGAGCCACTTTCATCAGTCTATCCACTGTGACTATGATGGCATCATGGTGGTATCTCAATGTCAAAATCCCTACTATGAAATCCATAGAAATGGTGTCCCATTTCAACTTTGGTATATCATGTGGGTAAAGAAGGCCAACTAGATGGATGCCAATGCTTGGCCTTCACCCTGTGACACTCTTGACAACGTGACACAAATAAATAGATCTACATCCCTCCGAAGACCTCTCCACTAATGGCATAGACTTGCATCAATGTGGTGTGGATCTTCTTCACCCCTGGATGGGCTTGAATTAGGTGTACGACAATGACCCTCTACCAAATATATCATGTCTCAAACCTCCATCCCTAGGTACATAGATTGGACCTCTGTGTCTGGGAAGATTCAATCTGACCTCTTATATAAGAACCATCAAAAATTCCCCTCAAGGGGTCTCTCACACTCAATCTCATGATCTAGCTATGCAAGGTAGAAACTATCATGTGAAAGTTGTCACAAAATGCATACTCTACTAAATTTGTACCTACATGAAGTAGCCATAACAAAATGTCTCACTCTACTCAGAGCGTCAGTTCAATAACATTCTCCTTCACCATTTAATATGCTCGATCTCCATGTGGTACTCACATAGAAATATCCATGAGAACAACATCTCCTACCCAGTGTTGAGATGTCTCGGGTTAAACAAAATCAGGCAAAACTGATGTAAGCTCAAATGGTTTAGAGTCTAGAAAATTGAGCTCATAATCCTTGAGTTTTAAAGAATCAAAGGAAATTTCATGGCCTTCTTGCACCAAAGCATGCACCAAATTCTACCAAGAAATGAGGTCATGTAGTCAGATAACTTAGCTTATGATCCCTATGAGGATCTGGGATACAACAAAAATCAATGTTGATGTACGGCCATCCCTTTAGTATAATGAAGGCTCTACTCACATCCATCAGTACCAGAAACAAACTTCTTCCCTTTCAACTTAAGGGAAGTGATGGGGTGTGCAATACTGAGAAAATTCCTAGAACAAATCTCTTGTAGTAACCTGCCAATCACCATGAAACTGTGACACCTCAGTGACACTAGTAGGTGTTGAGCCAACCTCATAATAGTTCTAATATTTGAAGAATTGACTATAATAACTTACCTAAAAATTATGTGACCCAAGTACTACACCTTTGACTGAAAGAATGACACACTTCTCCAGGTTCTCTGTTAAGCTAGCTACTCTATAAGACACTAAAAAACCTAGTCGAAGGTGCCCCTCGTGTTCCTCACAGGTACGTGAGTAAATAAAAATGTCATCAAGAAATATGAGCATGAAGTAATATAAAAATTTCTGGAATAACTCATGTTCATCAAACTCATGAATACTACAGGGGCATTCTGTTAGACCAAAAGGCACAACTATGTTAACTAGTAGTTGCCATATCTCATATAGAAAAGCTATATTATGAATATCTACCTCTATGCGATCCACAAGCTGATGGTATCTAGACTTAAGATCTGTCTTGCAAAATATTGTTACCCACCCCTTCATCCGATCAATCAAATTCATCAATACGTTGAAGGGGGTAATCAATTCTTTATCTTTAGCTTTGTTTAAGATGGAAGGTAATCGATACACAATCACAAAGATCCATCTTTATTCTTTGCAAAAATAACCGGTGCACACCCCAAGGCAATACACTTGGGATGGATTAATCCTTTCTCAGAGAAGGCCCTCTAGCTGCAACTTGAGCTCACATAGCTCACGGGTAGTCTATCCTATATGGTGCTCGTAAGATAGGATCTTCGCAAATGGAATCTAATCAATGTAAAAATATATCTCACGTGGGGGAGGTAACCCTGATAGCTCTCTTAGAAAGACATTTGGAAAAACTCCCTCAATATATTATGATCTTCAAGTGATGACCCTACTAGACTCATCCTCTAATTTTTCACTAACCGTGACAGCCATACAACTATCAAACCTCATTGTGCACACAACTTAAGCTGCATAACTGATATGGCTTTCACACATCCAGGTCAGACAAAAAAAACTCCCTATATCCCTATCTACTACTCCTGAAGGGATGTGATGGGGTGATGCAATCCAATAAAAGTATCGAATCAAATCTAGCCTGGATGTATAGATAACCAGTCCATGCCATGAAACTACGATCACCATCGGTGACACTAAGTAGGTGTATGAACCAATCCATAATAGTTCTAATCTTGGAAGAACGTCCTAGGTAAAATATGCACTTCCCTAGAAATGATGTGACTCAAGTAAATCACCTTTGATTGAAAGAATTCACACTTTCTCTAGGTTCCCATTAAGCTTCCACTCTCTTAGACACTAGAAAACCTAGTGAAGGTGCATCCTACGTCGTTCCTCAAGCATGTGTGCGTAAATCAGAGAATGTTATCAAAATAATATAAGGAGCATGAAGCGATATTAATTTTTTTAGAAATAGCTCATTTATGCAAACTCATGAATACTACGGGGGAATTCATCATGACCAAAAGGAACTACTGTGTGACTAGTAGTCAACCATATCTCATTATCGGAAAGCTGTCTTATGAAATATTTGCCTACTATGATCCTCAGAAAGATGGTATCTAGAACCTTAAGATCTAGGGTTCTATGGAAAATCTCTCCATTGGTCCCCCTCTTCATCTGACCCTTCAAAACAAATCGGTCACTATGTGGAAGGGGGTAACCTGATTCCTATAGGCTTTACTTTGTTTAGATGATGATAATCCGATACACAATCGTAAAGATCCTATCACTTATTACTGTAAAAAAAAAACTACGTGCACTCCTTCATAGGTGATAGCACTAGGATGTGATTGAGTACTGACTGGTTCTCAAGAAGGAGTCCCCATACTACGCTGCAACTCTGAGCATCAAATATCTATGGAGCTCTATATGGTTGATTCAGTCTTGTTGTGGAGCTCATAAGATACGGCTTTGCTCTTGGAACCAAGATAAATGTAAAAATATGATCTCACCATGGAGGATGAGATGAACCCCTCAACGTAGCTCCCCTAGAAAGACATATGAAATACTGGCCTCAAGATACTCTATCTGATCATCAAGTTGACATCTTCCCCCTAGTCTCCTCCAGCAATTTAGGCCTTCTTTATGACCTAAGATAACTTCTAGGGACAATGAATGTGCACTTCCCTCCTAAGCTCTAGCGGATCAATCCCCTGATGAACCTATGGATCCTGACCTAACTAATCACTATGCATGTGTCTACATACTAAAGAAATTCAATGAAATGACCTACTCATACTCAACTACATGTAACATGTTA
Source organism: Taxus chinensis (assembly GCA_019776745.2). Lineage (NCBI taxonomy): Eukaryota > Viridiplantae > Streptophyta > Pinopsida > Cupressales > Taxaceae > Taxus > Taxus chinensis. Next base: position 777,243,110 of record CM034148.1, on the reverse strand, counting down.
GGCCTATCAGTAAATCATGAAACTCGTCGATCCATGCTGTTGTATGAACCTCTTGGACAAGTATCAACTCCTAAAGAACTCCAAAGACTATCTCAAGTAACCATCTCTAAATCATGGGAGATTGCTACTCCTCGGTCCTCCACCAAACTCCACTTGCTACATCTTTCAAAAGATGAATCGCAACACGAGTCCTTCATGTTACTAGTACATGGGTACATAGGATTGAAGCATCCACTCAAGTATGGACTGCAATCAACTGCACCTTCCTAAATCTCTCATTGTACAAATGCAAGCAAATGAGATGTGCATGGAGTTTTAGTATATCTGAATCTAATGTGGTCGTACGAGTATCAGATATGTTTGCCATCTAGGTCTCTTAACATGATCATCCTATCACCTAGGGATCCTAGATGCTATCTCTATGTCCTATATCCATTCTCGATCAATGCTCTCTAGGTTTGAATCTCATCTAGCCAAATCACCCATGTAGGATTTGAAACCTTTTCACTATACTCAGTAATTGTTATTCAGGAAGGTGCACGAGCTCCACTAATGATCTCTAACATGTCTCCACTAGGTTGTCCCACCTAAAGTATCCTTCATGTATATAGGAATTAACATCCTACAGTGTCTATAATATATGGTGATAGCTAATATAGCTGCTACTCGCACCTGATCTCTGGCTGGGTGGTAGATCTATGTACCACATGTAGGAACCACATCTTCCAGGTCTGCACCTCCTGCATAGACCAAAGTCGAAGAGTTAGTTTATCATAATCTAGGTTTTGTTTACAATTTTCTACTGTTTTCTATGGTTTAAAAATGATACAATGTCATTGTGTTCTTGGTATGTTTTACAAGGACTAGAGTTGACACTATTTATGTTCTATCCAAGTGTGCCCAGAGGTCCAAGTCATTGAACCCACTGGCTCTGATACCAATGGAACACCCCATTTTCTTACATTCTAAAACTGAATGTAAAGCTTAACTAATTAGTCTAGGATAATGTTTGTGGATTTTGAATGTAAACTATCCGTTAAGACATATTGTAACAACGAGTGTAACCCCTAATATACATTTAATTAACTCCTATGCATCCTAAGATGTAGTCTACATTACATTAATGGATAGATCTAGGATTAAAATTTATATTCTTAACCCATTTCTAAAGTCAATTTCAAGATTACAATCCCTAGGAATGTACGGTCCTATTAATCCCATTATTACTTAATGAACCATCATAGATAAGTATACTTCTCCTGAACCTTAACATTACAAACTCCACATTTATTCAGAACCCTTATAGAGCTTATAATCCTTATGTCCTCTTAATTTACTCTAGCCTTAATACTCCTATTAGAAGGTCTACTAACATACTAGGAGTCTTACATATAATTAACTTAGCATAATCAGGGTTTAAGTGGACCCATTCATAGCATATTCACATACCATTTTCCATGTATTTGAAATTAGCCCTAATTAATTCTCAAAGTCAAGTCTACAATAAAATGTCCCACTTATTCAGGAATAAAGTTCTTGCACCATTATAAACCATTGTACATTCTCAGTACCACTTGAATGGTCTCTCAAGGTATAGCCATAAAACCATTTACACATTCAATGAAATTCCTAGAAACTATTCCCACAAAATGTTGTCACTGTAGCCCTGTAGAATCGACCCTACCCTAAATTGATTAATCTCGACTGATTAGAGCTCCTAAGATCCTAGGGTTGACTACGGAACCCTATAATCATCACTTATGGGACGAGAAGTTTCTTCATCTTCCCTACTGATGGATATGACTGTCATTCCTGTTAGGTTCTTTTAAAGGTTGAAAGATCCTTTTCTCACCATACAATGGTATTAGATCATGATAGTTCAAGATTTGAATTTTGAGGTAGTATGGATACACACAATTTTTGTGTATATTTTGGACTTATATATTTAGCTTTACATTAATATAGTGTTGTCAATCTATTTGCTCAAATAAATGGGCATATTGCCCCATTAGTTTATTTCCAATAGATTGTCTAATAGATTTATATCATAGATCTAGGGTTTTTTTTTTCTACAGTGTGTAGAACATCACTTCAATGTATATACATGTGACATTCTAGGTTCAAATTGTGCTAGGTTTGATACATGTTATGTCTTATCTTTCTAAATCGGGTTCTCGGTGTCTCAATCGATTGTCCTAAAATACCTCTGGTCTAGAAAAATATAAAATGTAAATACCTATAATTTCGATTTTTAATACAACATTAAACCTTAAATAATTTTTAGAAAGTTATATAAATTCTGTCATTTTATCCATTAAAATTTTGTGGCAAACGTATAATTAAATTAATTAACTCCTACCAGTATATCGTGGCTACATTACATAATGTACATACATATATAGGTATAATATATATCCTAAATATATTTAACGCCATCTTGCTTTATAGGTGCCACATAGGGGGGGTTCGCAAGGGGGGTTCATTAGAAAAGTGTTCAACATGAATTCTATATGTACTTCGCCCGTACCCCCCAAAAGTTAAATCCGCCGCTGAAAAATAGAAATATCGTATATATAACATTTATTGACCAGCCTTAAATCATTACAATTACGTTAGGTTCATGTGCTTAAGGGATGGTCGTGGCCTGTGGAATGTCCATTGCGCGAACTGCATTTACTACGTCATACTTGGAGAGTTACAGGTGAAGGGGGTAACGCGAAAGGGATGTTAGGGTTCTAAGAGGCCCTGCGATTCCCCATCCCGCCCAACTATTTACTCACATTTTTAAAATCCCATTTGAAGTGGGGCTGAACATTCTGCACCCCCCCAACAATTATAAAGTTAATTCTATAACCCATGGATTAAATCAAATTATGGCCACTAGATCCCAGATTTCCAAACTAACCCTAATTTATTCTTATGAAATTTTAATAAACAATAACCAATATTTCCCTTTCCCTAGCCTCCTCATTTGGTATCTTTTAACTTTTATTTGATTTATAAGTTGGAGAAGTGGAAGCCATGAAAGCAAATACAGAAGCCATGGAGAGATTCATTTGAGTATCTAGCTTCACTTTATTTTATTCATGGATTTATTAAATTGTTATGTATTTTATTTGTTCATTGTAGAGATTTCCATACATAATATAGAGTAGTTATTTAGTTATTTATGAATTTTGGGTTCTTTTTTTCGGTCAAAACCGATATTTCCATTTAATCTATGAGATTGAATACATTAAAATGCCCATTCAAGGATTGACATTTGTATAAAATGAGTATATTCAATTATGGATTGTAGGTGGTTTACTTTTTATTTTTTATAGGATGCATATTTTAATTAAATCAAGCTTCAAGTTTGCATAACAATCATGAGATTTTACTTTTCCCTTGTCAAAGTGATGAAATACGCCACCCCTAGAGCAGGTCCTACGGTCCTGTGACCACCTGCCCTTTTGGGGTGATGATTTCAGTAAACCAATGCCCCTTCCTAGGTGAGTGGTTAAGATACTTTCGCTCTGATCATGTTGGTGAGCCTACATATAGACTGCTGCTCTACATATGAGCGGTGGATAATCCTATTCATCTGAAATTTGATCTTAATAATTTCAACAATTTTCCAAAAACAAATAGCACTAAGGTACATTTATAGTTTTAGACTTAGCTTAAATTTATATGCCTATAGTCACTACTTGATAGGTTATGTAACATTTATTTATTCCATGACTTAAATCACTAATTACATAGATTTCTCTATTTCTATAGGGATATAAGAATACAAATACAAGAATACTATTTTCCAAAAATCATTGCTTTCAATATCAAATCACTGAATTAAATTCAATTTATCTCGAAGTATTATTGCGTTTCTATTGTCCATAAGAAGAATAAAATCCTTCAACAAGGTAATTCACTATTACTTAGTGCATTCTTCCATTATAACCACGAACCATTTTTCAATGAAAGCTAACAATAAACTATATTGCATTTCATATTTACTAGGAATACACTCTCAATGATTTATAAACTTTACAAGTTTTCCGCTTCATTCTTACAATAGTGCAAACTTCCTACAAGTAACACAGAAATTTCCTTTTGTTTTCCTTTCCATGAGAACATATCTGAATTTTCTTACAATACAAAAAGCATTTCTTTCCAACAATATATTACAACTTGATCAATAAACTATAGAATACAACTTTCTTTAAAATGAATATTACTCAGCCATCCACCTTAAGTGGGAACTATCATGAAAATATTTTATAATGAAAGGATTTCCTTTTTTACTTCTACAAATGCTACAATTCCAAATATTCAACAAGATCTCCATCATTTTTCTTCACTTCAAACACAACAAAAAAATATGGGAGTAGGTAACACTCTCCACCCAACCAATAATCCAATGAGGAGAAGAATGCTATCCTCCTCATTGGCCCTAGAGCCCCAACCAAAGTGCAATAAGAAATGGATACAACCCATGGAAAACTAACAACAATGCTTCTACATCACAACACACATTTTCATACAACCATTTAACAAACATTCAAGGAAAAAGATAACAATCACAAGAATGCAACTTTTCAAAATACACAGGCTTGAAAAATCAAAGCCAATGGAGCAAGGAACTATGGGGAGATATCACTTATGCATTCCCAATGGGATTAGGTTCCCACCTTAAAACCCTCCAAAACACAAACCAAATCCCCTACACAATTATTATCCATGCCTCAATATCCTTTCATGCCTCCTACATTCTCTTATTCCTCTGCTACAATCTCTTATGTCTCCCTCAATTACAACCAAGTAAGAAAAGCAAGAAATTTTTTCTTATCTAAAAAAGTGGGGCACCCAACCCAACTCCCTCCCAAAACATGAACAATAAACTCTTATTCCTCCCTCCAAATAAAATTTCCATAAACCTTCTCCTACACCATACTTAAGGCATTCTACCCATGATCCTAACAAACACACAAACTGATTCACTTGCATACAATACACACATATAAAAAAAATTAAAAACATGGGTGTAGTTCCTACCTTTCCATAGTAAGAACTTGCTCCCAAGAATCAACACTCCAAGGTATCCTTCAAAGCTCAATCCAAGCCGTAACAAGCTCCAAGACTTCAAGAAGCACTCCTAAATCTCTGAATCTCCAAAAATACAAGTGCACAACCAAAATGAAGTAACCCTATAACCAACAAATAAACTTGCATATATAGAGAAAGAGAAGAGGAGGGTGAGGTGGCTCCATGTAGGATGCCACATCAATTATCTTCAACTCCACATCACAGGTCAAACATCAACCCCAAGGCACAATAAATTTGTGGTATGAGAAAAATGAAAAGGTCTCTTATACACACATAACCTCAGACCCACACCTCTAAAGGAAATAATTTAAAACTCATGTAAGAAGGTGCAATAAATATAACATCTTTTACCTTACAATTCACATAATGTTGTTCTATTGTTTGAGCCACCAACCCATAGGTCTGGTTGGTAGATGAAATCTAAGAGGTCTGGGAGAATCTTAACTTGTCCTCACAAGCCTCCGAAAATGGCCCTTAAGCCAAAATACGAATTTCCCAAGCAATGTAGAGTGCACAACACTTAAAGTCAAATACACTCAACTTAAAAAAAATTCCAAAGTACCAACTAATTTAATAAATGGCCCATTTTTCACATCCCCAATTAACTAAAAAATATTATTAATCCACTTAATTAAGGCACATTAATCAACAATGATTGAACGAATTAGATCACAAAAAAAATCACATGCTTCACAATAAATAAAAGAAAAGGGAAAAAATACACACATAGCTCATGGCAACATTTGGAGGTCATTCCCCCCATGAGGAACCCCCAAAGAAAACTAACAATGGCAACACAAATAACATTACACAAGTTTCCATGATGAGCGTCATTGTATCCATACAATATTCCATGTGGTTGGTTTCCTACCCGCATTTTGTTTGTTGTGATACAATTACCTATAAAATCACACAATACCTCCTTTGGCCTCATGGCCGCATCAAATACATCAAAGATAAAATATACCCACATCCATCAATAAACATCCTCATCTAATGAAATAATCATCTAAACAAAATAATGCTATCATTCATTTATAATTTCCACATCATCTCAATTCTACCATTTCATTGATATCAATGACATCACAAGATTAGTTCAAACGCTAAATCATAGTCAATATGATGAGAATTCCAAATGTTAGTAAATATATATGTTAACAACACATCATCAGATACTTGAGGCCTTATAAGGACCATGCATAGTAAAATTTAAGGCTATACATATTTCTACCCATTTTTCTTGTTTGACCAGAAGTGGGCCTGGGTTGACCATTTTTCACCAGGGAGGGAAACAATTGTCAACAGGTTCGATTTGATTTAATTAACCCACCATATTTATTCTTTTCTCTTTTGAGGTTTTCCCATTTCCCCTATAGAAATATAGAGAGATATTTCTTTGCCAAATATTCCAATGTAATCCCAAAATGACTTGTCACTTATGCCAAGAAAACTCAGAAAAATTTCCAATTTTTTGAGAAGTCTTATGTGCAATAGGAAAATTATGGCAGTGATGAGATTTCCCATCAATCAATCTTAGGATCTCAATGTGAAGAATCATGATGATATCCATATTTAATAAGTTATGATTGTGATTAGAGAAACCTAAGGGGTTGTCCATAAAATCAATGTTGTTATTAAGGGAGTTGATTCTAATCATTACAATCTATATACTCGAACTTACATTAAAATTATAAAACTTATGAAAAGGTTGTAGATGAAGGGCTGTAAAATATCTTCTTGAGTGAAATAATCTACCTCCACTAACATTAGAAACCTTCTTCGTAAAGTATATGCTAGTATTCAATAAATAATTAAACATTAGCATGTCATAATTTTCCATAAGTTTATCCTTCCAAGTAATGTATATAATTTTAATTTATTTTTTTTAGCCCGTTAGGTTCATTGTTCTTTATTTCCCTACTGCAATGTCCATCTATGTTTCTTTTATTTTTCCTTACTTACCATATGATGTTTCTCTTGTTGTTTTACTCCCTATATCAAATTTTCTTTTGGGGGTTTCGGATGTACAAGTTTCTTGCATCTTGTTCTTCCCTTTAATTGGGGTCACTAATATTTTTAGTTGTTCCAAAGTTGGGGATTCTTCTAATTTTTATCTTGGCATGTCACCACTACCTATTTCTATGTCTCTTCTTTATTTTTCTCTCTTATGTCCTCATTTTTCTGGGTGTTCTAAGCCTATTCTTCCAGTATCTTAAAGACATCCTCTATCTTATCCTAGTTTTATTCTACTTGCTCTTGATTCTTTGTCTCATTTTTGTCTTCACTGTCAATTATTTCTTTTTGTATCTTCTCTTTCTCTGTTTATTTTTCATCAATATCTATATGTGAAATAGTTTGAGATTTTTCAATAACTCACCCTCCTTTAGGTCTTTTTGCTGCAATCCCAGGAATGTGAAGGGATTCTCCTTATCCATAATATTTTTTCTTCTAGTGTATTCTTAGTTTCTTGAGTGCTATCCTTTTTGGTGGCTTCCTCATGTGACTTTGTTTCATTGTTCTTATCATGCCACTCCATTCTTTTTCTTGGTTCCTTCACATCTCTATCAGATTATTATCAAATTCTTACTATTATTATGCATATCAAATTTTTATCCATAACAACATTATCATTCAATTAATTATCAATACTCATTGCAAAATAATTATTATCATCATTTTCATTATGCATTTCATCATCATTTTCTACAACATTACATGCATTTCAGATAGTAGATGTACCTTACCCTCCACATGGTATTTACATCCACTTAATTTTATTTATTCTAATCACTTCTAATTTTGTTAGTTTATTGTTCTTGACCATATTCATGTCCTTATATCATTTATATCCCCCATGATTTGTAAAGTATATATAGTAGGGTATGGGACAACATTAACTACAAAACATTCACACAGAGTGCACTGGAATATGCATAGCAGACAGAGTGGGGACATGGATTTTGTGGGAATTACAGAAAAGGACATTGGAGAGAATGGAACATCAAAAAATGTAAAATATTGCAGGTTTATATGTTTTCATATCCCAAGGAAAATCTCTTTGATTTGATCTCGTTTATAACTCCATGCCTGAGGCTTGGACCTATAAAACACATCAAAAAATGTGTTTTTGACATAAAAATACTTAAATGTGTCTCTTCCATAATAAATACAACAAAATGGATCAATAAATTTATTAAAAATATGAGTTCGAGGTTAAATAATCATTCTTCTTTCTAACCATATAATTTTCAAATTTTTTTACTAGTATAAGATTTCCATCCTTATTATTTTGTAATTATGTATTTTATAGCTCTATTTTTTATATTTAAACACGTCTATATTTCATTCTGTATATTTTGTTTCACTCATCCAAATTGAATAAAAAATAGAAATTTTTAAACAAGGACTAATTCTATATATGTTCAAGAAAAATTTTACTTTTCAATATTTTTTTAGGTAGTAAGTGGGGGATAAGGTTGACTATCCATTATTTTTAAAATTGTGAAATCCTTGTACTTGAAAAATCATAAACAAAAAATATATACTAAAAATATAAATTTTTTAATCCCAAACTAGATGAATTTATCTTTCTAACAAAGAATTTTTAAAATATTAAATAGTGCTAAAAAAAAGGGGGTGGCATGGACAACTATTTACTATGTTTTTTTTTTTTAAATAGGAGAACCTATCATAATTTTATCTTCTTAACAAACTTTTATATAGCCACTTAGAAAAAATGGTAGTATAGAAACTTCACCTGAAATGCTACAATTCATATTGTTATTACATAGTTAATTTTTTCAATCAAGTATCTCAAATAACTTGTAAAATTTGGAATTTTCTCATTTTTCAGGAAAAAAAAATTCATTTAAGACCCCCTTTTAGCCCCCCATTTGCATGCACTTACCCAAATAGGGAAGCCTACATATGACTAAATACCAGATAGATTTTTTATTTTTCACCATGTACCTAAAGATAAATATGATTTCCTATCATCCATCTATTCTTACAATGCATGTATTAGGAATGGTCTACTTTTACATAACACTTTAAATATAAAAATCACGTGTGTACATCAACACAATTCAATATTGTCTAAGCTTAGTCATTGATACAATATCTTTGTCATCCCTGAGGACCATTCATCCAATTGAATAAATTCTTATCTAAATAATTATTTGATTACTAATTTCAATACTTCCAAAAAGTCATGCTAAAATTTATGTGTTTATTATGTGAACAAACAGTTACACCAAAATCTCAAGGAATTGGTGAGTTCACATAATAATATCATAAATGTTAGGGTAAAATTTACGTAAGTTAACTTAGCAATGATAAGTTAATTACTAAATTGAGGTAAGTTGTTATAAACCATATTTTAATTGTATTTAGGAATAGTATTCCCATAACATGTTGTTTGTCATTATTTGAGTTGTTATATGGATCAAACAATATATTTGTAATTATATGTGTATGGGTAACTTTATTGTTGCATTGTTGTAAAATCTCTTTTGTCTGCACATGGTTTTTCTATTCCTATAAGAATTTAAACAAATTCATTATAATGTTGACTTGATTGATTATTATTAAAAGTGTGAGGCTTCCGTCCCTCTTCTACACTATCATTTGGAATATGTAAGTTAATTATTAAACTATGGTACTTTTTTATAAACCATATTTTAATTGAATTTAGGAATAGTATTCCTGTAACATTTTGTTTTTCATTATTTGAGTTGTTATATGCTTGAAACAATATATTTGTAACTAGATGTGTACATGTATGTTTATTGTTACATTGTTGCAACATTGCATTTTTCTGCACATGGCTGTTCAATTTTGATAAGAATTGCAGCACATTCATTGTAATATTTATTTGATTAATCATTAATAATAGTATAAGGCTTCCGCCCTTGTACACTACTTTCATTTGATATCAGAGCTGGTTGATTTGGACCTGTGAATCAGAGAAGGTTCGAGAGAGGTTGCAGAAGAAATTTTTTTTTATGGAAAAGTAAGTAAGTCACATGAGAGCCAGTGATTCCTCCAGCAGCTTCCTAGAATGCCTTGCTTCCTCACAATCTCCTGCCATTCTCTAGGTAAAAGAAAAGATTTTTTTTTGCCTTGGTGCCCCTTGCACATGGAAAATTTGCTTCTTGAAGCCAATACATATTCAAGAATTTAAATTAAAAAAATCATTTTTATTCCCCAAGAGGGGTTTCACTACTAATTTAGAGGAGGATTTGGTCTCTACTAAAATAGTGGGGTACTAGTTTTGGAGGACTCTTCCCCCAGTCATTGAGCTCTCTAACACTGAGCTGACTCTTTATCTCTACAGACCGAGTTGTTTGTATTAGACTGGGATCATAGCGAGTTGTTGTCTCTAACTCCGCCCTCCACCATGTTATTAGCCGAGCTACATCGCTATCAAACTAATCTTATTTACGTTAAGAAAGTGAGTAGTTGGAAGGATTTTTGTATCCATCTCCTACATCAAGCCATTCATCGGCTATATCGACGAGTTATTGCAATGTGATCGAATAGTGTTCCTACGAGTGAGCTGACGTATCCTCTAAACTAGGCCAGTGTTGAATGAACCAACAATCGAGGTCAAACGACCTTGCAAAATCAGCAATCCACATCTCAATCCATCCGATAAACGTAGATCCTTCACCAAAAAACTAGTAGCATAATAAGTAATACACGACGGATGAGTTATATGTCTTTATTGTCCATTGATAAGGAAAGCTATAGCTATCTAAGCGTGGTTGTTCTCCCTGCATGAATAAAAACTCTATACATAATAAGCAAATCACAGGTGGCTAATTAGCTACAAAGCAACAATGAACTGAAACGGTGGAGACTAAATCAAAACGGAAAAAAATACATGCAAAAGAAGCTCACATCCATTTTAAGAGGAGGAACTAATCCTTCCATTCGCTAGAGGAGCCACGTTGACCTCCCTGCAGACAACCACGTCGAAGTGGTTCAAAGGTTAGTCCATTATTATTCTAATTCAAATAAAATTTACTTCAATTCTTTATGGAAGTGTTTGGAATGCCGATTTGGTTATAGGGGAAAGGAGCCAGTCATCGTGAATCATAATGTGGGAGGTTGTTAGAGCCAATTAAAAATCATAAATTTTTTAAAAAATATACCCTTTTAAAGAGCATGATTTTTTTAATATACAGATTTTCTTTCAAAAATTTTGAATATGTGAAGAATATATTTTTAAGGGATTTAAAATAAGTAATTTTGAATACAAAGGAATTTAAGGCAACCCATTAGTTGAGAATAAAATCACCTTTTATGGGTTGTTTATGTGTCATGATTTCATTGGTTCATTTATTGATGTGACTTGATGTGACTTACTTTATTGGCTAGTTTTTATTTCATTTTTAACTTTAATTCAAACAACTATTGGTACTTTGTTTCACATAACTACTCACGGTCATTGGGCCATTCACGATAACTGGCTCCTTTCCCCTAGTGTATGATTTTGGGAAGAGTGGTTCACAGTTCGACTCCACCATTGAATAATTGTTTTTAAACATTTATATTTAGTAAAAAAATAGCATAAAAACCATATTTGGAGGTGTAAATAGTGGCTAAAACCTCCTCTACACTCTTTATCCAACACTAAACTTTAGGCTAATTTTAAAGGAGAAAACCTTATTTTTCAGTAAAAAAATTTGTCTCCCATTTCACTTTTTTTTTTATTCTGAGAAGTTTTTGCCAAAGAAGGGGTGATCCAAAACTGCATTTTATGCCATGCTTTTGTGGGTTTTTTCTTGGAGATTTTTTTTGAGCTTCGGAGGCCACCATGATCTCACAAAACAAAAAAACAATTCCCCATTCAATTTTTTAAGAATTTGGGATGTAATTGTATATTTAACTGTATTGTACTAATTTTTAGGTTTCCATATTCAACCATAAACCATTGTAACTACTTTTTAACTGGTAGTTTTTGTACTAAAAAATAATTAAAATTTGGTTCTGTATCACTCACGAGATCTTCAGATATCATTTGCGGCGTTTGGTATAAACACTCCCTCTTGGAATTTCATATGGGTAAATTCTTCGTGACTACTACTGCACTTAACACCTAATATAGCTACAACAACGTCGTATGAGCATCGACCCTTTAAAGAAATGGGGACTAATAAGGACACAATGCACACACTTTGAGCCCACCCATTTGTTTGTGAATAATTGCACGAATTAAATCTGGAATGATAAATTATCATAGTATATAGCAAAGTTACACGTGCGTATGAGATTATTTCTTTGAACCAGTGTTAATAATCGAACAGACCCCTTTCAGTATTGTCTTGGTACTAGGTATCGCATTCTTTCATGTACGTTAATGCCTCTTACACATATTGTCGAGTATATATAAAGAATGAGCTTCTTCCACATACCGATGAGTATATCAGAAGGGAACATATATAGAAAGGTTCAATATATCAGAATGACGGTATATAGATTAGGAGACCATATACCTGGAGTGATAAGAGCCTTAAACTTTGTCAGTATATTCTACAAAATTGGCACCAATGCCCCCAACTTCTTTCTTCCTGATTCTAAACTTCTAAGAGGAAACAAATATGGGACATGGATGAATAAAATAAAACCACAACTTGAGTTTGAAGAGATTTGGAATGTTTTGGATAGTTTTGTAACCATATTAGCAACTGTCACAACACAACAGTGAGACTTTAATAGATCCGATTTGAAGGCACAAGATGATAATCTTGTTTGCATTGTCTGATGATGTGCAACCCTACATTTGAGATTCTAAATATTCCAAAGAAGCATGAAATAATTTGAGCATGGTATACGAGGCAAAGAATAATAATGTTATACTGAATTTATAGAGTTAGTTACATACACTGAAGATTTTTGTAACAACACTAAACTTATCAGATTAGATAGTCAGTTTTGACAAGTTAGTGAATCTACTGCAACAAGAGGAAGTAATTAACAATAAATATGTTGAAGAGGAGAAATAAATTTCTTGTCATCATAAATGGAAAGCAAAAGCAAAAGGAAAACCTAGTTCCTCTCAAAATTCCCAACATCAGCATCAGCAAGGAGACAAACAACAAAAGAAGAAATGTCCTATATGGAAAAGAGGACAGGAGTTAAAATATTGTTGGTTTAATACCTATAAGAAAATTTCAGCAAGTAAAATTGGACCTCAACACCAAAAATATCACAAGGGAAGAAGAAGTGGAACTAGAGAACAAAACCCCATCGGCAAGGAAATATAGCTGAGCAAGAAGAAAAATCAGATAATGAAGACTTCTTATACACTTTTCATTCAAGTGAACCTTCCATGTCTTATAGTGACATTTTGTAGGTTGATTCAGGATCCACTTGAAATATGACCAATCACAAATATTGGTTTACCACAATGAGGGACACACCTTTGAAAAATCAATTTTCATTGGGTGATGATTCTTCATACACAGTATTGGTGATTGGGAACATTTCTCTACCTCTTGGTTCATGGAAATGTAGATTTTTAGATGTACTATATGTTGCTTGGTTGAAAAAGAATATGCTATGAGTAATTCAACTCCTAGATCACAACTTTAAAATTGACTTTGATAATCATTCTAGCAAGAAAATGTGTTTGATTCGAGACAAATGATGAGACTAGAAAATAGTTGCAAAATCCTACAATGTGGGATGCATGTTCCAACTTGATGTTTTCCACAACGATGATCAGAAACTTATGGCTAATAATTCTACCTCTATTCAATTATGGCATCAAAGACTTAGTCACATTAGTTTCAATTATCTCGAAAAACTTCACATGTATAACATGGCAAGAGGATTTCCATCTCTCCAAAAGAAAATAGATAAGTGTCCTCATTACCTAACAAAAAAACAACATAGAGCTTCATTCTAGAAGAGTACTTATCGAGCTCATGGTATCCTTCATCTGATTCATATTGATATTTCCAGTCTGATGCAACCGAGTCATTCTAGATTTCAGTAATTCATGCTTTCTGTTGATGAATACTCAAGAAAAATGTGGATATATTGTCTTCATAAGAAAAGTGAAGATTTTGAGTCTTTCACTAAATTCAATGTGGCTATTGAAAAAAAGATAGGTCATCACATCATAAGTCTCTACTCAGATCGAGGGGGGAATTCACAAGTAATGAGTTCAAATCCTACCTATTTAAGCTCATAGGATTCGTCGAATAGATTACCTCCTCCACACACACTACATACTAGAATGGTGTTATTGAGAGAAGAAATCTATATTATCATGGAAGATGGTGGGATTGCATGATCGATGATTCTTGACTGAGTGACGACATTTTGGGAAGCCGCAATAAAGAAAATAGTATATTTGGTGAACATAGAATTCCCACAATTTATCTTGATTGGATTAATACCACATAGAAGAATGGTCGAAGAAGAAGCCATCCATTACACACCTCTAGAGTATTTGAGTGAAAAGAAAGCATGAACATACCTAAGCAAAGCATAGAAATAAGTTGGATATGAAATCTCAAAAACTCATATTCATTAGCTATAGTGAAGAGACTCTTGGGTACATATTGATGGATATGAAGACCATAGGAAAGTCTATACCATGAGAAGAGATGTTGAGTTTATTTGAAGAAGGAAGCTGAGACTACTCCTTCTTTAGACTCACATGATGTAGATATTTCACCTGTTGTATTAATAGAAATTTGATGTTCCCACTAGATGATGACAGTGATGATATGGAGATGATGGTGATAATCAAATAGGACCATGACCCACAAGAGTCAGTACAATCGTATGCCCAAGTGGAATACTAGATATGATAAAAGATGTAAAATTAGATGCTTCACTGGATAAAACCACCACTGGACCACAGGACTCATAATAAAGCACGAGAAGAAGTAAACTTTTATTTGATGAGTAGAGTTGTTGAATCTGTTGAGCCCTCTACTGTCCCCAGTAAGTACTAAAATCAAAATCTTATGAAATATTCCATGGATGTCTGAGTATTATTCAGTACTGATGAAAAATAACTTGGCAAATATCTTATCAATCTTCCACTAGGGAAGAAACCCATTGGTTTTATATGGATTTTCAAAACAAAATAAAAAGTATATGGGACCATAGATAAGTATAAAGCAAGAATGGTAAGTAAAGGGGTTTGGACACAAAAGGAAGGCATAGACTATGAGGATACATTTGCTCCCATAGCTAAGATAAAAATGATTAGGATGATATGTTATCTAGCTACTTAGTTTGGTTGGAAATTGCATTAGATGGACATGTAAAAGTTTCCTTTCTAAATGGAAATCTACATGAAGAATTTTTCATTACTTAACCTAAGGGATTTTTCATACCTGGTGAAGAAATAAAGGTATGTAGAATGCAGGAAATATTTGTATGGCCTTAAACAAGAACCCTATCAGAATTGGTACATCTAAATTGATGAGACATCTCATGTACAGTGTGGATTTGTCAAAAATCCATATGATCCCAATCTCTACCTCAAAAGGATCAAGGGTGGAGAGATTGTGATAGTTGTATTGTATATGTCGATGATCTGAGTCATTAATGGCAACATTCAGTGAAGATGATTAATGCTATGAAGAAATATCTTAACTCGATCATTAGACATGACAGAATCTCAGGATTGATGCACTACTATCTTGGATTGTAAGTATGGTATAAAGGAGAATCACATCTTTGTTTCTGAGTTTAATTATATCAAAGAAAACACTCAATAAATTCAATGGATAATGGATTGCACTCCAATTGCTACACCTATGGAGACAAGACTATACTTATCTTATTCAGATCCATATCCTGCTGGTAAATGTAACTCTCTCTTGGCATAGTTGATTGGGAAGTCTCATTTACCTAACATACACTAGACTAGATATCATCTTTCTAGTTGATTTTTTCTATCATGGTTAATGAATGAAACTCATAGTCCCTCTCATTGGAATGAAACTAAGGTGAATCTTGACACATCTCAAGGAAATTGATGTGATCTTGATTTAGAACCTACTAGAGGAGGGGTGAATTCTTCTTAATCATGATTTTCGGCTTCAGTTCATGCAGGTAATACTTTATGAATAAGAATGAAACAATCAGAGTTGGAGAATTATTTAACAAGATATATGGACCAATATCATGTGGAAGGAAGAAAAAAAACTCTTGTTAAGATCTGTAATATAGATCAGTATGCTCCCACATTATTAGGGACTGACAGGTGAAGTCATCTAGAACTAAAGGATAAATAGATAGAGGTTGTACATACTTGATCTGACTTGGTATGGGTCATTGCTTTGAATTATGACTTTTTATCTAGTTCAACCAAGGTGTTCTACAATCTTGTTTGTATTCCATTTGATCAAGAAATAACAAAGCACACTTGAGAGTACATTGGACATTTGTTGCCTACGTGATCATGGGCTTGCTATACAGATATACGACTTGTTTGTATTTTGCATGATTTGGTTTCTCATTTTTAAGATGTTTTGGGAAAGGATCTTGCACGATAGATTCCTAAGTTTTCATTTTTTGGGTGCAATCGGGTCCTCATATAAATGTGAGGAAATCCAAAATTAAGGGGGGGAATAATAGGGTAAACATATTTTACCTAGGTTAATTTAGTATAGGTAAGTTAAATATTAAATTATCTGGATATGTTGTTATACACCATATTTTAATTATATTTGGCAATAGTATTCCCGTAGCATGTTTTTTTTCATTATTTGAGTTGTTACATGGTTCAAAAAGATATATTTGTAATTATATATGCACGAGTATGTTTATTGTTTCATTATTGCAACATCCGGTTTGTCTGCATATGGATGTAGAATTCCTATAAGAATTGAAGCTCATTCGTTGTAATTTTGATTTAATTCATCATTAATAAAAGTAACAAGCTTTCACCCTTGTTCACTACTTTCAATAAAATCCCACCATTCTTCTGCAGAGCCTGACCTCAAGCTAGGTTTTTTTTTCCCTAACTCCTATACATATGATACCCGATTCATGTTGGAAGCACAATGAAATGGGAGGGGGTGAATTAGTCCTTTAAAAACTCTTTAAAATTTTCAATATAACTTACATAAACCATTAACATCAACTATGCATTAATGAGTTAATAATAGTAAACAACAAGCATCCACAATATCATAAACAAGATGGCATATAAAATAACACAAGAGATAAGGGAGAAACCTTCAAGGGGAAGAAAACCCAGTGATAAATTTTCTAGTATTACTCAAAAAAAAAAATTTAGAAGTTAAAATTACACATCACAAAATATTTATTTAGTGAGGCACTAACCCCACAAGGAGCATCAACCCCTAAACCCTTGTGTATATTACACAAAAAAAGACACTTGCATAACTATGAATCATCACACAATATTTTGATAATAATCTCATTGAAGATATTCTACCAACACTTATTTGATTTTGATCACAAGATTTATATCCAAACTCCTTTAAACCCTTTTCAAGCACACCTCCTTCGAACTCACTCAAACTTGATCAAACATGGAATGTTTTTAATGTAAACCCATGTATTCAATATCTCTAACCATCCTAAAATATTTTTATACTTGATCGTATTTGATTTTATTCCCTCGTATCACTTGCACTCTCTTAAGCAACTCACATGTTTACCTTTTTTTCAGTAGTTCAAATTTGAAAAAACTATGCACTTTATATGCCTATAAACTAAAAAATATAACAAAATTCAGTCCATACAAAGTATCTCAAAAAATACATCGTAAAATTATAACAAAATATTAATAAATACTCATAAAATGGACCCATGTAGATCAGTCATGCTCCAAGACAATAAACAAGCCCAAAAATGACTCAAAACCCCATCACCTGACTCATCAAAGACCTCCAAACACATCACCATGAATATTCAATCCTCAAAATACATCACACATGTAAAATATTTCATAAAAATAAATAAACCATTTTTTCACATCACCTTGTACCAATCAAATTATTCATAACTTTATCAAGAAGTACCATTTCCTTCACAAAATTGTTGTTTCTAGGAACCAGTATTGACTAACATGCTCAAGATCACCCAAGAACATTTCAATCATGGAACAAAACAATTAATTAGAAATCCCATAACATGTATAATATATATATATATATATATATATATATATATATATATATATATGTATGTATATTCTATACCTCATGTAACATCTTTCAATGCAAACAAAACCATTTTTCATCTTCACCAAACTAAGTTTCCTAGAAAGCAGTTTTGGAAACACAATTGGTTTTAACCCTTTATACCACTTTAAAGACTTATAATTTCCTTCAATAGGAATAAAATTCATCTATCTTCACTCTCTAATGGATATAAAGTATCAAATAATGCAAAACCTGAGTTTTATACCTCCATCTTCTAGTAAGAGAAACTTGTCCTGAAAACAGTCAAACTTGTCTTTCACAAACTATGATAGTTGATTTATAAAATCAGCTCATCATGAAAAAAATATATACCATTGGAATTATCCATGATTATAATTTCAATAACATTTTACATTTCCTCTCAACTCCAAGTGGAAGGCGTTTAACCATGTCAATCTCTACAACTGCTCAAAAATGTCCTTTACAAGCCCAAAAACTAGTCTTCATAAATACGGAAGAATTTTCCCTCTAGGACCTCAACCATGACATGAAACTATCATGGAAATCTATAAAAAATTTTAGGCTAAAAAAAATTCAATTTTTTTCATACCATTATTGGACAAGTTGTCGATAAACTCAATAACTTAAGAAACCTGCCTCTTTGAGTGGGTTCCACAATTTTTCTGATGCTCTACCATACCTTTATGGAAATCATGACGAATCCTATTAAAAAATAAATAATAACAATAGAGATAAAAATCAAATTCTTGTCACCTACCACGAATCTCTCTCCTAATGCTTTGAATATAGGGTTTTAAAGTCATAAAAAATAGTTTACCTTCTTAATATACATTCATAAAAACATGACGATGAAACCACTCAATTATTATTGTGAAATGTTCTCAGATCAATGGAAAATAATCCTTGAAATCCTCTAGATCCCATGCACAACACAAAATTCACAACAAGCGTAATAAGTTGCAACTTTATCTTGAAAATGCTCTCTCAAGTATAGTGTTTCACCAAAAGCACTATAACATGAAAAATATTATTCATGAAAATATGAATTTTTCCCCATAGATACATGACAAAACCTATTAACATATCCAATTTTCAGAAAGTCACAAATATATTTTCATCTTCTCAACTAATCTCATTTTCATGACTAGAGCATAGGATTTTACATGTTCTAATCTTGGTCATAGAAGAATAACCTCAAACCTCATCATGGTACCTCCAAAAAATGCCCTAACATACCTAATAAAATATGTATCACACCTCTACATGGCTCTCAAACTGAGCACATGTAACTTTTTCTTCCACTTTTTTCTACACTCTAAAACTCATGAGTGTGTCTCCACATGATCCTAAAATTATCTCCATGCCTCTACCATATTCCTCTAGTAACAAAACATCTCTACTCACCATGCTTCATCACCTAGGCTAGCTAGGTCACCTGATTAGGCTTCTTAAACAAAGCCATTATCACCTTGTCCACTCTTGTCTTGATACCACAACTTGAATGTCCATGTCAACATCATACTAAGAATATTCTATAATTCCTCCATCATCCTATTTTTTTATGGGATTTACATAAATGACAACACCTATACTCACACATGCCAATAATCACCCCCTCCTTCATTGATGGAAAACCACCTAGGATTATCCCCCTTTTTTCATTAATGAAAAAATTCATACCTGAACATCATGTCATTCATCTTATTTAACCTTCTTAGAAACCTTCTTTAGTGGAATCATCACAAAATAATCATATAAGTATGCAAAAACTGTCATATATCACTAGAATCGTTGTTTTTGACCTCATTTCATCATGAGAGCATTTTAGAAAACTGAGGGAATGGATATGATAATAAATCATACATGCCAAAAATTATGTTTTAAATCTTAAAACAAACTTATTACCTTCTTCATTTCTTATTTCAACTTGTAGATGCTCAAAATTTACTTGATACATCTATATCTTGACTTCACAAAACTCTTAGGACCGAGTTCTCTTAAGAACTTCTTTAGTGCAATATATAATAAATTATCCATGACTTATAATATCAAACTTTTTATGGCATCCTTATATCTTCACGAGGAATCATTGCATCCATCTCTAACTAAAAACACAAGGATTCATGTTATTACCTTATACAAACTTCATGGAGTTGACTCAAGCATATAATCATTGTCCCAAGACTTTTATTTAGTATTTTCTATGATATTATAAATTATTTACCTCATGACTTACTTCCCTTATACCTATTATTGAAGAAATATCACAATTATATCACCAACTCTGTAAATCACTTTTAACACCTCATATACTATATTTATGATATGAATAGACTCTCCCTTCTTCAAGAGGCTTTTACAATCATGTAGATTTATATTTTTTCCTCCTCATAGGGATCAGTTCCCATTCATGATATAGTGACCTTATCTTTACATAGGTTTTGTCAAACAAAATTCACAAATTATCATTATCTTTTCTTGAGTGGTTCTTCTTAACACTAGAACTCCTGATTTGAGATGATCACTACCCCCCTTCCTTGATAATATCTATTAAATGAATAACATCATATTTTTTCTCTTCCTAGACATCTAAAATATAAAACAGTGATCTTTCCATTACTATGATGCATTAATAAAACTTATATGAGCATGTACCATTTATAGATTCATATGTCACGGATGATGAGCATTTAGACTTATTCTCAGCATAAGCCATCATACTGAGAAAACATGATTCTTCAATTAAAATTCACCTACATTTTATCAAATAATTGTAGCACCTTCACGAATGCAAAAGCACATACCTCATCTTGATGATTCTTGTGCATTGGTTCAACACATCCTCAATAGGTCTAAACTCTTTTTTTATATCTAAAATACTTTTAAAATCATGTCGTTGTCTCATTTTCCTATTGATGACACTCCTTGTGACCTTTTTCCAATTCATTCTCATTAATATGGATGAGGCCTTCTTTCCCTTGTCCAAGGAGTATTCCCAGACATGTATATCACAATCATACCTCAACTGACATGACTTAGATCTTATCAACTTGGAAACTCACCTATTTAATTTTACAATTAGTTATCTTACTTTATGCACCATTTGTGATGTATACACACTTTTATACCACCTATAGAATAATATTTCCTCGTACATAGAAAAAATCAACACAAAAGACTCATTTCATACCTTCTTCGTGATTCTGACACATTTATCTTGTAAGATCTCTATATCAACTTTTTAAAGAGGATTATACCCATATTTTTCCATTGTGACAGTACAATGATACCCTCAAACTACTTAGGAACAATACATAACCAACTATAGCTTAAGAATATGTAAAACAACTTGGATACCATACCTCTTTAGCCTTCATAGTCTTATCAGTTTCATACCATCTTCACACAACTTTCATGAGTTGTGAACCACTCGAATGGAGTCATGAACATGTCTAAAGATCTAATCAACCTTTCATATAAAACAGAAATCATCCTTCATACCTGTAACAACCCATTTTATTCCTTTGTACCCTGCCAAGATGAAAGAAACAAACATACCTTCTCTTTGACACTATCTAGCTTCTCTACACATCTATGAGGACCAATGTCACAAAGTAAACCTCCTTGTAATCAAGATAATATTCCATATTGTTTTCCATGGCATCATTGTAGACCTATATAACCACTTATAAATCTATATCCATGCATTTCTAATGAAGGGTATATCACCTAGACATTGCCAATATTTGTAATGCTTTATTCATTATCCAAACACCACTTGTGAAACATAAGAATGGTTGATATCTCAGTCATGAGTTATGAGCAAAGGAATCACCATATAGACTCATTTAACCTTTCACCTTGTAATTTATTTTCTAATCAAGTAATCAAACTGGATGATAGACCTACATCTCATGCATTAACATCTAAATAAACTTATTCAATATGATAGTAACATATTTGTCATTGTATCACTACATATCCTTATTAAAGACATGTTGAAGATCATATCCTGATTTTATGTATATACATTTATGATACCTTTCTTCAAAACATGAGTTATCACATAATAAAAATTGAGACCATATAGTGCAAAAAACATATCTCATGACTTGAGTAATGTTTGCAAGTTCAAGATTCTTTTCATGACCTATCATTGACCTATAAAAAATGTCTCAATTCTCATGATGATATCTAATATCTACACACACTATTTTACTAGGACATCTTAGGCTATGAATATCCTTTTTTGAACAATAAAAGGACATCTCATAGTCACCAAGCCAAAATTCAAAGCTTATGTAAATAAACTATAAAATACTAAAAAATATAATTTGTTAGTTCATAACATACCTTGACATCATGAAAAGAATTCTAAAACAACATACTTTGACCTAATCATCTCCCTCTTACTCCAATGCTTCATATGGATGATCATGTCTCAATGAATCCTAGTAGAAACATGTTTCTTCATGATAGATCTAAAATAAATACTTAAAGTGTTCCCAAGTTCTCTTAGACACATGTGATTAACTTACATCAACTTTATTTTTGTCACTACTCTAATATAAACCCTTTTTTCATCAACATGTTCTCCTAATGGAACCATGTTGTTCATTCTTGGCATCCATAACATGTTTTTCTCTCTAGCATGCATAATAGGACCTTGAAAGATCCTTACTTTCCTTGTAGAACCATAAGAATCTGTAAATAAATGTTCAAGACTTAATACAACTTAAAAATTCAACTTTACTTCTACCCTTGTAACTTTCATTATTAAAGTTCTGACAATAGTATTTGTTATCTCTTGAAAGTGCACCATGTAGAGAGATGACTGCAGGTGTTCTAATATTTCTATGGATCTCTCTTTTTCATATATACAATGGAAACACCTTAGGTCTGTGGGTATACCTATTGTTGAGGTGAGTCTCTGGTATCAAGGACAATTCCTTTTTGATGTATCCTAAACTAATTTTTAGGGATTTTGTTGGTAAAAGATGATTGTAATTGAATTGAAAATTAGCGGTAATACACCAAACTTGTTGAGGAATTTGACTAATTACATCCAAAATTAATTTGAGAATGGATTTTAGGTGCAAAAACCAATAGTTTTAAGCAGAATATCAAGGCAAAATAATTGGTGTATTGATGGAATTAGTCACCAAAATATAGTAAGATAACATGCACACTAATATTATGTATAAATTACTAAAGTTGCAACAAGGTAAGATGATTAATCAGGGAATTTGAAATTCACAAGAATTAATGAAATATACACACCACTGCAAATAATTATAAAGGCATAAATCGATTCTCACTCAAGGGGAAAAACTGGCAAAATATTCTTTAGTAATCTTATGTCCAAAAACTCATCCTTGTTCTTTACAATTATACACAGTATATAGAAAAATTATCCACCCATATTATCCTAAAAATAGGTTAAACATTCTACTCACCCATGAATGCTAATTTTAACCCGTTATCGTAAATAAATAAGGGAATAAAAATAGACATGGTAATACAATGAGGCATTATTATCCTTGATTAGAAAAATACATCCCAGTCAAACTGTAGTTGACGAATCTATTTTTAACAAAGTAAGATGAATAATTTGGCTAAAAATAGACTTTACTTGTTGTGTAAGACTCCTCTAATGTGCATGCAATCTCTATCTTTTAGTGTCTAAATGACACTTAAAAATTGATCCACTTGTAATTATAAAATTAGCACTTTAATCCTACCCCTTGGATGCACATGCAAAAAGAAATCTCTCTATGAGCAAGATAATTCATTTATTTAAACACTTTACAAAATTCTACCAAAGTGTTGGGACCTCTTAAGGTTTTGATGTTGACATCTTCTTGTCTTCATATGCATGGTGAAATATTTCTTCTTTTGATACCTTTTTTTTGGGGCATCTTGATGTGAAACTTTCCTGATATTCATGTTTGCATTGACTACCTTTTGGGAAACTAAGGATAGTTTGATAAAAATAAGGTAATTGTCTTTGGCAAGGTATAAATGTGAATCACTTTTGGGGCAATCATGTGTGTAAGGTGGCCACACTAATAATCATCCCTAAGAATATATTCATTGACTATAACCATGACCTTTATTGTTTGACCGGAATATTATAGACTACCTTTTAATTAATCATTGCTAGAATTTGAATATACTATAGTTTAGTCCTTTTGAATAATGATTCATAAGGTAAATAGGTTGTCGTTTGATAACTATGTTGTCATCATTAGAAGAATTGTTTGAACCTTGAATAGGTCAATGCGAATGATTAATGTTTAATTTTGGACTTTTCCCCCTCCACATGATTCTCTGACCCTTCTTTTAGATGTCAGTGACATAATTAATCACACCCTAAATAGGGTTCTTTGATGGTTGACATGTGGTATTATTTGCTGACCCTGGTTGAGTTTAGGGTTTTTTGAGCACCGTTGATATTTGTACTCTATTATTTATTGAACATTGATCCTATGAGCATCTGAATTTTGATTGATTGTGTCTTAACTGAACCTACAACTGATTAGTGGCCATTTGATCTTGGGACTTTGTTGATCTTGAAATTTTGATTTATCACTTGGTAGTTGGCTAGGGTTTGCATCTGGCATCATTGATTTTCTACACGGTTGATTTAGCATCATTGATCCTTAACTCACTTGTTGAGTTAGGTTATTGTGGGGTAATTGGTGAAGTTTATTTATACTCTATACTCTAATCTCTATTTTAGAGGGTGAAGCCCTAGCAAATTTTCTCAAGACCTCCATTTTTGTGTGTTCCCGAGCTCATTTTTCTTCTGCAGATCAATTTTATAGCCTCTCAATATCTACATTTTTGTTTGTATTGAGCTTCAAAGTATTCTTCGATAGAGGTAGCTACCATTGAATATCCAGTTAGAATCTTGTTTGAAGGATTTTGTGAGCACGATTAAATGGAGATGGTTATGTTTTGTTATTTCAGGCTCTCTACATTTATCTCTTAACACAGAGGATTTTATTTGAAGCTTTCATAGAAATATTGTCCATGGTTCTCAAGCCTATGTGAGCTTCTATGACATTTTCTTGTATTGGTGCAATCTTTAGATATTTTTCATTTGTAGCCTACAATACTTGAACCTCTGACCTTTGTGACGAAGTCATCATTTTTTTAAGCTTCTAATTTTGCTAGGTAAGTTTTTATAAACTCAATGTATGGTAATTTCATCTCTCCACGCTATTAAAAAACGTCCTTTGAGATGAAAATCTTTGTTTACCGCCTTAGAATTTTCTTTGAAGTTTTGATTTCAATGCATCAAGATGGGGTTTCTTATGACTGTCATATTGTTGGGGTTTTCTTGAGAGTTATTTGGTACAAAACCTTGATAATTCTATTTCACTTTCTGTATCTACCCTTTTGTTGTAGTGTAGATTCTTTTGCATTCATTTCTTTCTCTTTAGTATTTGAAATGGCTTGATTTTATCATCTAGGTATTTTTGGGTATTACCTTGATATGGGTCTGCTTCTCAAATCCTCTTTCATGGCCTGGTGTATGAGACATTGATCGCTTCGGGACCCCCGAATTTCTTGTTCTCAATTTGAAATGATGTGATTCCTGTAAAATCGTGAACTTGTTGTTATCATATTAAGTGGTTGCATCAAATCAATCATGTATGTGTGCTAAGAATTGACTAGCCTTATGCATTTATAACTTGGTCTAGTACTTTCTAGTCCTCCACAGACGTGGCCATAATTAGAGATTTGATTAGAAGCTTTATTGTTCCACTTCATATCCTGAGTAAGGGTTTCATTTTGTATTCTCATTTATTCTCTTATGGGTATTTTCCATTGTAATGGAACTCAAGTCCTTTTTAGGTTATTATGAATTGTTATCTGCATCGTATCTTGCAATGTTGTAAGTGACTCGAACTTGCTTTAGTGGTTCTACCTGTGCAATTTTGTTATGACCTTCCCGTGAACCTAGATTTGGATTTTACATGTACTTATATGAAGAATTCTATGAGAATATATTCTTCTTGTACATCTAAAATGTATTATTTTTCGTGCATCATATCTTGATTGAAAACATATATTCTACCAGTTTAGTATTTACTCCTTGTTATTTTTGTGTATATTTTGAATGCATTTCTTTGCACAAGCTCTTATCTGTTAGAATGGCTCCATGGATGGTCGGGAGCTCTATGTTAGTATTGATGAGAAATTGGATTTTTGTTTCTGTAAGTAAAAATTCTAATTTCTTGTACTTGTCCCTAAAAATGATCACTTCATTTCATGCAAAATATAATGATAATTCTTTCTAAAATAGCTGTAAATCTTTGAGGATATGTACTTTTATTGCAAATATGATCTTCTCCAAATATATAGAATAAAATATGTACCATTCCTGTCTTCAACCATCATGTTGGTAGCATTTATATGACCGTTTCTTTACTCTGAATCCTTTTGATTATAATTCACTTTACAAATATGAATACAAACTTCGTGTAACACTTCTTCCATGGAAAATCAAATTTTTTTTATTGAGTAGGGTTTTTTAGCATTATTGTGACATATTTGTGTCTTTATTTCTAAAGAACTTTGTATTGATTCATAAGATCATAACTGCTAATATTTTATGTCACATTATTCATATGAATATTAGTAATCTTTGATCATGGAAGAAAATGGAAACATTCAAGAAGACTATTTCAATTTTTGATTTTTTTCTGATGGGACTGTAATCCAATATGCATTGAAAACTTGTTCTTAATCTTGGTACTCTTATGAAAATATTTTCTTTACTCTTTAAGATAAGAAAATAATATAAAAATTTCCTGTATTATAATAATAATCAATCTCACTCATTGGATCCTTAAATAATGTAATGGCTTTGAAAGACTATATATCCATGATTAGGATGTTGTTTTCTGTTTAGAAATGAGGAACCTATGTTTTTTTGTATGCACTTATCTTTAATAATTGAAGATTATGTACATACACTTGTAACTTTTGACGAGTGTAATTTCCTTGTTTTTATGAACTCTGAAATAGGCATTTGAAGGTTTCTTTACACCTGCACTTTAATATTTTAGTTTCGATTCTGAGATGGAAATATCATCTTGTCCTTTATATTAGCTTCTGCATGAAATTGTACTTGAATGATATCATTTGTTGTTCTTGCATATAATTGATCACATTTAATTGTTATTTTGAGCTTATATCTCTCATTCTTATCTTTAAGGTTTCCTTTCTTATGGTCTCTCATGTAACTATCCTCTTCATGGGTTCTGATAGAGGTTTGCTTAATGAAACTTGAAGATACCATTGCTCATTTTCTGTGTTTTGATGAAGACTCTTCTCATTAAGAACTGTTACTTGTATCATGCTTCCTCATTTCTAATGTCAGTGTCTTGATACATTTGTTTTCTAATATTCCATCTGCATTTTATTTTTTTGCAATAGTTGCTACAGATTCTGATACTCATTATTTACTTTACACTTGGTTATATAATGATGAAAAACTTTGATGAAGGGCTTTTTTTTAGTTTGTATTTTACTTTTGTACAGTAATAATTTTGTAAAATATTTTTGCTCTCTAGTTTATTACTTGTACCTGCACACTTAAATAAATAGTTAGAAAATATTTAGGCTTTTTGGCCTCTCTTATTTTCCATGATTTTTATTTTCTCTTTCTTTTCTGGAATGATTCTGGGAATCATATGTGTTTATGTAGAATATTCATCTTATCAATTTTGTATATGTTTCTGATGTACCTTATGCTTGTTGATGTCAATTGATTCATTTGCATGAAAATATTAGCATAAGTATATAGATTAAACCCTGATCTCAATGTCTGATGACAATTCTCTTTCATTTTCTAAGGGATGATGATGGAATTGGATGATGCAGAAGAAGAGGATGAAGAAGCTAAAACTAGATGAAGACCAATAGAAGACGCGCAAACAATGATGGGTTTTCTTTGTATTCTTCTTCTTTTAGCTTTGTGTACATGCATATTTTACTTCAGTAGTTATGAGTTACTTCCCATGGCTTCTGTGGGAAATAATGTACTTCCTCATGAGTAAATGACATTTAATTTATGTACTTGAGTTTTATATTTCTTTATGCTTTTAGCTTTATTTATATTGATTGTATAACGAAATAAACAACTCAAATACATCTTTAAATGTATTTACATGAAAAAATAAAAAGTTTTGGAATGCTTGTAACTTAAAATGAACTCTCTTTCTTGTAAACTGGAACTCTGTTTGTTGTTCCTGAATTGAGCACTTCACCTAAACTGTGATTCCCTCCTTGCTCAAGGCAATATATTAGTCCTTCAAGGATTTTGTGTTTCCTTGTTGAAGATGAACATAGAATGGTATTCTATGTCAGGTGTTACATTTTGTAACAACACACATAGATGTGGATTACATCTAAATAATCAATTGCTTCAACTAAAAACATGATAATACTGTAATGCATTCCCCTAGTTAGGTCCACTCCATCAATACCGCCCATCATAATGAAGTTTCTAAATGACCATTTTTGCACAAGTGCAAAAGAATTCAACAATCGCCATGATCCTACGAGGAGAGGTTCCTGCTAGCTTGTAAAACATTTCCTTGATTTTGTCCATTGGGCATGGAGTTAAAGCATATAACCAAAATTGTCTTTTCGAAGAAAAAAATAAAGTTGGGAAAGGATCTGGAAACAAGATCATGTGTAAAAATGCACTTATTGAAATGGAAAAAAAATTCAATGTGCATGAATCACTTATTGAAAGGGAAATCTTACTCTATAAACACACTATAGGATTTTCAAATGAATTGTGTTCTCTGCAACCTGAAATCATGTAAGGACCACTCTAGATTGTATCTAACTTCATGTGTTTTCTTGGCTTTGCACAATCAACATCACATTTTAACACAATGTCTCCTTCATTGAAGAATTTGAACTTTGCCTTCTTATCAAAAAATTTATTTATCTATTTTTTATTCTTTTCCATGTTCAAATGAGCTTGATCTCTTAGCTCCTGTAACTCCATTAACTCTACATATCCAACCTGAAATGGTTCAATCTCAAGTAATTCAATCTGATGCAGCAAATCTAATGTAGGAAACTCAACTCATATTAGCATTCCTTCCTTACTTCCATAAAAAAGCTTGTATAGTGAATTGCTAAATGATCTTTTAAGAATCACTCTGTCAGCCCAAAGAGTTGAATTCAACATTAGATGCCAAGATCTTTGGTTGTCTTTGAGTGTTCTTATGATAATCCTAAAAATATTTTAATTAGTACTTTAAGGTAACCGATTACCTTGTGGGTAATAATTTGATGATGTACTTAAATAAATTTTGTGCTTGATAGCCCAATCTATTACCTTTGCACTAATAAATGCTAAGGAATTATCTTAAATGATAGTAGCTGGAATACCAAATCTGAAAACTATACCTTTATAAAAGGGTAGTATGAAAGTTTTGTTAGCTTATTTTAAGGCTATTGCATCATTCTAGTGTTTAAAGTCATTTGTAATAGTCAATATCCACTTGTATGCTTGTGACAAAGGTGGATTTATCATGCCAATAAAGTCAAGACCCCACTACATGAACGACTGATCTACTTAAATAGGATGCAAGGGAAGTGAAGATAAACATTATTTTCTGACAAAGAAAGCACATTTCTTACAGTTTCTGATCCATTTGAAGTAATCCTTGAATATCCTGGGCCAATAGAAACCAACTTTCATAATTTTTAAGGTTGTAGTACATGTTGAAAAGTGACCTCCTTCTGGATAAGTACCGTTTTATAGGTATTTAACTAAATAACTCATCCATATTGATTCCTTGACTTCTTGCCTAGGTTTGGGTTGCTGATTTTCTTATTGTACCATAGTATTGGACTGGAGATACCTAACTTCACCATGCTGTTCTAGATCTTCTGATTCTGCAACCTAATGTTTTTCCATATTAGCAATTATATGCTCACACAAACCTTTTCCACGAACTATTTTCAAAGCACAAATTTCAACATCATATTACATAAATTTTGTAATCCACCCTGCTCTCTTCTCATTCAGCTCTTTGTTCAACAAGAATACTTTAACACTTGGGTGAGAGACTAAAACATGTATTTTTTATTGGAAAGCATGTACTTGAAGTTTTTCATTCCTCTAACTACTGAGAGTACTCATCTGTAAAGAAATGTGTACCTTTTCTCGTAGTCATGCAAACTTTTTCCAAAGAAATCAAATTACTTCTCAGTGTTTTCATCATTAACCTGAGTTAAAATAGCTAAAATAGTCACAGCTCCAGCAAGTGCATACATTGTGAAATATTTATCAAAATTTAGATTTGCAAGAGTAGGATCTTGTGAGATGGATGGTTTAATGTCTTAAAATCCCTTTCTCCCTTCGCTGGTCCAAGATAAAGTCTTATCTTTTTTTAACATAATTGTTAATGGCTTGACTAATTATGTAAAATCTGGAATGAATATTTTAAAAAGTTTATTATTCTAAGAAAAAATTGTAATTCTTTCTTATGATGAGGCAAGGACAACTTTGAAATATCTTCGATTCTGAAAGGATTAATAGATAAACCTTGTTTAGAATACGACCAAGTAATTTACCTTGATGTAAGAAAAAAATACAGTTTTTGGGATTCAAAGATATTCCTAGTTGTCTGCAAAGCTGAAAAGTCTACCTTAAATGCCTTAGATGTTCATCAGAATCTTTTGAAAATACAGTGACATCATCTAAGTAAACCAATATGCATCTATTTAATAATTTATAAAAAACCATGTCCATTACTCGTTGAAATGTTGCATTGGAATTTGAGAGACAAAAATGCATTCTTTTATAAGCATAAGTGCCCCACTTCGTGGTAAAGGATTTTTGTATATGTCTTCTTCATGCACAAGGATCTGATTGTAACTATTGTAACCATCCAAAAGAGACAATTTGTTTGAACTAGAAACTGTTCTCAAAATATGATCCATATTAGGCAGTGGATAATGATCTTTTAATGAAGCTTTATTAAGGTCTCTAAAATCCACACATAGCCTAATTTCTCCATTATTTTTCCGAACATGAACAAGATTAGCTATGCAACTTGAATGCTTAATTGGAAAAATAATACCTGATTTGATCAAATTAGATAACTCTATTCACATTAATGGCTCAATTTTCAAATTTATGGGCCTTTGCTTCTACCTAACTGGTTGGGAATTTAGATGTAAGTATGTTGCATGCTGAGATAAAATTAGATCAAATCCTCTTAGATCTTGGTACTTCCAAGCAAAAACATCTCTGAATTATTTGCATAATTTGATAAATGTCTATTTTTCAGATAAGTAACATACCTTTCCAATAAATAGTGTAGGTATATGCATGAGGTTAAATATTACCTTTTTCCTTTCTTAACTAATCATCAAAACTAAAAAGGTGTTCTAGCATGACTAATCCTTGAGGCAACTTGTTTGTATTCAATTGAACAATTTGATCACCATAGAAGTGATGTATTTTTCCTTGATTTACTACAAAAATTCAACTTCTTGTTGCAAAAATATGTAGATCTGTTCATCATCTTCGAAAACTTGCCAATTTTGTTCATTATCAAGTACTGAAGGTCTGATAAATAACTTTTTATATAGTTGTAATTTTCTATTTTTGATTTATTCTAGTACATTTTTGGTCATCAAAAAGGAATTTAAAGAGAACAACAGTCAGTGGATAGAAAGTCCCTCCTCTTTAATGGAATAGGTTCCCTTATTCAAAGACAAAGCTTATTTATATATGTACAGTGCATAGTTCTAAGGGTGAACTTGGATATTATGAAAGTGTTTTAAAATAGAATGGATCATCAATATAAAAGTATAGATGAATGAATTAGTGGAAATAAGCAGAAAGAAACTCTCAAGAATTATAGATAACTAATCTGCTGCATTATCTTGTAAAGTCTGTACAAAAAGCCTCACCGAGAAATTTTCATGTTCAACTCTGAGAACTCCACATGCAAATATGAAGGTTGCAATATGTTCATCAGGATGTACCTTTCCATCACCTCTGAACTTGGGGAAGTTCTTCCTGTTACCTCTGGGTAACTCATGCAAAGACTGAGGAAGGGCGAGAGGCCCAAGACAATGGCCCCAAGGTAATGGTGCTGCCATCCTTGGAAAGACATCTTGACGAGGAACTGAAACACCAACAAGAATTAGAGCATGGAGATTAGGGCTGAGTTTCTCTGGAGTGATACCACCTATAGGGGTTCTATCTTCAACAAGAGGAATTCTTGTTGAACGAGCTCTTCTATTCCTTCATGTTGAAGGAAAAGGAAAACCTTGCTGTTCCAAAAGCTAAAACTGAGAATCCTCAATACCAAGGGCCCTCCTTCCGTGAGTAAAACATAGAGTCACCAGATCAACGGATGATAACGAAATCATTTATAGAACTGAAATACATTAAGAAAAATTAATTCCCTAGCGGAGTCACCAAAAACAGTTGGTCGTTAAAAAGGACTTTAAAGAGAACAACAGTCAGGGGATAGAAAGTCCCTCCTCTTTAATGGGAGAGGTTCCCTTATTTAAAGACAAAGCTTATTTACATATGTACAGTGCATAGTTTTAATGGGGAACTTGGATATCATGAAAGTGTTTTAAAATAGAACGGATCATCAATACAAAAGTATAGAGGAATGAAGTAGTGGAAATGAGCAGAAAGGCACTCTCAAGAATTATAGATAACAAAATAATTCCTTATGCATGCCAGAATGAAATTATTTGGAACAAAACCATTATGCATTTGAGTCAATAAGATGTTATTTCAAAGACACAAAGTTCCAGAAATAACATCTACAAGAATACAAAGCTTCTTGAAGTAATACAGACAAATGATTCAAAAGTATTCAATGGATAGTAATGAAAGAACAAGACCAGATAGACATGGAAAGAAAGATATTTTGTATTTATTACTTTGTTACTCCTTACACTTTCAAAAATAAACCAAGTTCCACTCCCCTTGCTAAATGGCGTAGGGAGCCCACTATATAGCTTACAAATTAGTTACACTTGGTAACTGCTTCTTTTAACTAAAATATTTAATTAAGGGGATGCTTGACACAAAACCCTCAACTAATTACAATAAGCCCAAATTGAGAAAAAGAAGGAAAGGAGAAGCTAGGAGGGAAAACAAATGCTTATGGTTGGGGAGGGCCCACTGACTTGAGGATCCGTTGTCTAAACTTTTTCAATGCTTCCACTATGTCTCGGCCTCATGGGACTGATGTGTTGGTAGTAGCTTGGGTCCAAGATCCCAGACATTTCTCCATCTCCTTATCAAACATCGGTGTGTGCATGATATTCTTTATTAGCTTCCTCAATAGTGGACTGAAGGGAGAAAATCTCCTTTATCTTCTCTTTGGTAATTGAATCTTCCTTGAACAAGTTTTCTTTAACAAAAGCCCTGAATTGAGTCTTTATTTCTTGGAGGGAGAAAGGCACACCTGAAGTCTCGTCATGGAGGTGACAGTGAATATCCTTAAAAGTAAGATACCACACAAGTTTTTAAAGGCTTCTCCTTTCTGCCAACTGCTTCTCAATTCTCCTAAAGCCTCCTCCAACACTTTTATTTTCCACTCCACGCTGAAAACCCATGACCTTGATAAATTATCTTTGGCATCATCAAAAAATTTACTTGTCCATTAATATATTTTCATCAGTTTGTCCCATCAGGCTGAAGGTCTACTATGTAGCTGCTCCAAAGTTTAAGTTCTTTATCCATAGTTCTAATTGTGGAGGAGAGCTTTTGTTGCAAATTAGTTACCATCTCATTGAGTTTGAAGGCTTCTCTAATGAAATTCAAACTTGCAATGATCATGTCATCCACCATGGCTTCCATAGCTCTCCCATAGATGGAATACCTGTGTATGTCTTTAATGCTCTGGACTTCATCTTGACTAAGAATCACAGGTGGCGGAAGGGCAATTAGTGGGGTAGGATCTAGAACCTTGTCTTTAGACAACAATGACTTGATGAAACTAGAAAGCACTTGAGCTTGCTCTTCCAGCTGCTCTATAGTTTTCTTGCCTTTTTCTACTCTCCCAATAACCCTTGTTACTATTTCCTAAAGGTTATGTATTTCACTTTCAGGGGTAGATTCTCCCATTGAGATCCTCGAAAGTTCCAGATCAGAGGCTAGTAAATCATGTTCTGCCTTATCAACCTTAGGCTTTGCTACCTCAAGAAATTGTTGGCCTTGGTCATCTGTCACTATCCTTGAAGTTGTTTTAGCTCTCTTTGTAGGAGCAGAAGGAGTAGTGCCCAACAAGGCCACCTACAACATCAAAATTTGGCCCTGTCAATCGAGAAGAAGACTTCCTCTTCCTACTGTCAACAAAAGGTTGCACCCATGCAAAAGTGGAGGAAGAAGAAGTAGGAGGAGCAAGTGAACTAAGAGCAAGAGAACTCATAGCACTTAAAGTATTTACCACTGTTTCCTCTAGTAGAGATGTGAGTGGAGTAGATGAGGCTTCTTGGATAGAGGAATCAACGGTACTTGGAGGCTCAGTGTTATGAATTTCCTTCTCTTTATCCATTGTGGCTTCTGAAGCTCCTGTAGGGACTGGAACTTCACTATCCTCACTTTCACTGAGAACAATGATGTTCTCTGGCCCCAAAGGTAATTCTGAATGTTTTAACAGGGGATCTTCCTCAATAGGCTCCTTTTTGACCTCCTTCACCTTCTTCTAATATACCTAAGTAGATGAGGAAGGGGTGGATGATTCAGGTTCTTTACTTGATGAAGGGGGAGGAGTTCATGCAGGTACCTCTGAGCTAGGTGTATGTGACTCCTTCCTCGGTTGTTGAAGTGTCTTTGGAGGAAGAATCTCCTGAATTCTTCCTCAGCTCTCGAACCCTTCTCTCAAACCAGACCTTGGTTCTTACTAGGACAGGGGCTAGAATCTCAACTAAATCATCTTTCTCCCTTTTGAACCAGTCTATATCCTCTAAGGGAGTATGCTTGATCATAGTATCATATTCATATGACAATAGGTCTGTCATTGTCATCTTGAAGCCCTTCAGGAATCTAATATAGGTTGAGCTCCTTTATCAGCTGGAGGGAGAATCTTCCATAATGCCTCCATCTTGCTTCAAAGTCATCTGTGCAATCAGCCCAGTAGTCCTTGGTATCTACTCTGTGATAATAGTTGATTATGAGATTTAGCTCAATGAATTTCTTCAAATCAAAATAGGTTCTGGGCCTGAAAAAGTGGACACTGATGGGAGCAAGGGCCCTTTCTATGTTCTGAGCATCCAAAGTTATTTTACATGTATAGTTACCCAAGGATATGGGGAAATGCAGCCCAGAGATTTTCTTGTCCCTGTAGGTCCTATACAACTTGTCCAATTATCTACATACCTCAATCAAAGCCATCTTATCATTACAAAATATAGGAAGTTTGAGAGGAGTGTTCTCGTAACCAGCTAACTTGATATATAAAAACCTTCTGAATTGAATGAAGAAAGCTCCATACTTTGCTATCAGGTTCATGGCTTCATCAGAAAATCTTCTAGTAGTATCACTTTCCTAGAAGCCTCAAAATGTACATGGTAAAAGCATCATTCACCCTCCTAAAGTTATGATTGCTGGTTTCAAGGGTGAACTGAGGGCAGTAAGCATAGATGGGATCACCCTTCTGACCCTCAATGTATGTGAAACCAAACCATTGTCGGGATGCTGCTAGGGTATACATAAGATAACAAGTCATGTAGAACTTCTTGGTTTGTTGCACATTGGACAACTTCTCTGTCAAATTCATGAAAATGATCTCTACCCAATTGATGTTCTGGGTACCTTCACAGATGATGTTGATGAGTGAGCACATCCAAAAGTGAAACTCACTGGTAGAGGGTAAGCCCATGACACGAGCCAACAAGATGATGAAATCAGATAGCTCTTCATTGAAATCAGCCCTAAACAGAGCTTTACAAAGTCGAGATGCCCCTTTTTTAGGGTTCTTCAACCATGAATTTGCTACCCTTGCTTTGTATTTATCACTGTCTTGCTCGAAGAGAGTTTGTGCTTGAGTTTGAGAGATAACCACGGAGTTTTCCATTTTGGGGATCCGTAGGGCAGCGATAATGGCAGCAACATCTAGTTTGGTGATTAGCTCCCCATGCACATTTGTCAATTCACTTGTGTCAGGGTTGAAGTGATCTCCGCAGGTGAGTATAGTGTCATCACACTGTACCAAGATCGGGAAACCCACAGCAAATACAAGGCCACTGTCATTGATCATTTGTGCACCATGGGAGAGGGATTTGGGTCAGTCAACCTACTCCAGAAGTCACCAAAATCCAGGTGATAAACCTCACTATCCCTGATATCATGAATAAAGGACTCGAGTGGCAAAACATGCTCTCATGACCCTAAAACTTGATCTTCATACTGATAGTGTACAGAGAAACAACCCTTACAGCTCGAATCTACAATAAAAATGCAAGGGAAATGGGGACGCATGAGCAAATGGTTTTAATTGCAAGGATATGAGTGAATGGCAGTAAGTAAGCAGTGTGTAAAATGCGTAGAGGGTAGTCCCATTAAATATCCATTTTAGGAGAGAGAAGGTTATAAATGCGCATTAAATTCATATGCATCGACTCAAAAAGGCAAGCATCGGGAAGAGTGGAAAAAATTATCCCGGATGGCCTTTGGTACATTTGGGACATGAGGGACGCGAAAGCGTGATTCGGCCGATGCAGGCAATGTGGGGACAAAATGCACAAATGTATTTTGGGACAATTAAGACCAAAGTACGCGAAGGGCCCGATGCGGCCAATGCGACCAGATCGGGGAACAGAGAGTCCTAGTGAACTTAGAACATTTGGAACAAAAAGTTTCGATAGACCTTAAAGTTAACAGATTTCGGAGAAAATGGCCGATCGGGAATAGAGAGCCCGGAAGAACTTGGGACACATGGGACAAAAATGTCCGACAGACCCGCAAATCACTCAAATGACTCAAAAAATGTGAAATTTTTCTAACTCCTCAACTTTTCTCTTCACTAGAACATCATAGAAAGGTGTTAACTCAAAAATTTTCAATTTTTGACTTTCGAAAGAGGGGAAATTTTGAGAGGACAAAAGCTGGCTCTTTCTGGGGATGACTTGGCTGGATTCAAAGAATGAGACAAGGCAAGAACTCTCTAAAAACTAGGGGAAGAAGACCAGTGCCTTATCCATTGGGCCACATAGTCAAAAGAAAACCAATACAGAAAACAACACCCCAAACAAAGAAAGAAGACACACCAAAAAGCAAGGGAAGGAAAACACACACTATACACAATATACAAAAGACCTCCCATCCACCTAGGAATTAAACAATTTCAGGTACTGCCCACTATAAGGAAGTGGGAGAGAAGAACCATCCATGTAATCAAGGTAGAAAGAATTCTCACCAGCAAAGTGTCCTGATCTTGAAAGGTCCGAGCCAAAGAGAATCAAACTTGCCATGGTTGCCACGAGGTTCATGTCTTTTATCCCAAAGAAAAACAATGTCTCCAAATTTGAAATCCCTGGACCTAGCCTTCTTATCAAACAAAGATTTTACTTTCTGTTGGTGAACAGATATTCTATCAGCAACCTGCAATCTGTCTTCATTCAACTTATGAAGATACATGATCCTTTTATCTAAAGAATCATTGAAGCTGGTGTCTTCAATAGATTTCATTAAATACAAGGATGGTAGCTCCACTGTTACTGGTAATTGAGCCTCCACGCCATACACCACTTGAAAAGGGGACATCCCAATAGCTCTTTTAGGTGTAATCATGTCTGCCCAAAGAGCATCATAAAGTTTCTTGTGCCAATTCCTCTGAGATTCATTAACCAATTTCCTTATTATGGCCACCAAATTTTTATTTGTTGATTCTACCTACCCATTCCCTTGGGGATAATAATCAGAAGAGTGGGCCGGGGAAATGCCATATCCATAACAAAAATCCATCATTTCAGCAGAAGAAAAATTTGAAGCATTATCAGTCACAATCTTGTTTGGCACACCAAACCTTACCAAGATGTTCTCTTTGATAAAATTACATACTACTTCAGAAGTAGTACTCTTTACTGAGGATGGCTTCTACCCACTTAGTAAAATAATCTGTGGCAGTCAACACATGGGTATGTCTGGCACTTGAAGAGGGATTAAGTGTTCCAATAAAATCTAAACCCCATTGTTGAAAATGGCTCTTCAATCATGATTGGCTTAAGTGGCAAGGCATCAAACTTGGGTCTTGCCCACAAAGGTCTGACAAGCTTCACATTTCTCAATCCACTTTGATGCATCTTTGAACAAGGTAGGCCAATAGTATCCTACACAAAGAATATTGTGAGCAGTGATAGTAGATGAGTAATGGCCTCCACATGCTTGATCATGGAAATCCGAAAGAAGCTTCTTTCTGTTGTTCCTTATCAACATGCATTTCAAAAATCTTCCATCCATCCCATGCTTGAACAACCGCATTCTCCCATAATACATATTGGGCTGATATTAACTTAATAGCTCTTTTCTCCTTGGCAGTTCAAATGAGAGGAACATTCTCCATAGGTGAGAAAATGTGCGATATCAGCATACCATTCATCATTTGAGCTGAGAAACAGAACAGTAGGAATATCAACTTCATCCTTAGGTAACTCATGGCCAACTCCTTCAGCGATGAGTTCACACAAGCATTTTCCACGGACTAGTTTGGTTGGTCTGATGTCAATATCATATTCTTGAACCTTTGCCACCCAGTTCCCTCTCTTGGATCCAAACTCTTGCTGTATGAGAATAGACTTGATAGTTGTGTCAGGCACAAGTACTGTGGAGTGAGAGTTAAGAATATAAAAATGAAACTGCTTGACAACTTTAACCACTGCAAAAGCATGTTTCTCCATCATTGTGTATTTCAACTCATGATTTTTAAGAATGTAGCTCATGAATGCAATCAGGATTTCATGATCATTAGAATATTTCTGAGTCAAAACAATAGCCAGGGTGTTATCTGTGGCATAGCAATAGATAATAAAATCTTTGCTAAAATCTGGACATGCTAGGATAGGAGTTATAGCAATAGCCTTTTTAATACCTTCAAAGGCTTCTTTTCCTTTAGAAGATCGGCCAAACGTTTGTTTTCATTTTATCATTTGGGAGATATTCAAGGTTAACTCTGTGAAATCAGGGAAAAATCTTCTGAGAAATTTGATCTTATTGAAGAAAGAATGCACTCCCTTCTTATTGGTTGGAAGAGGAATCTGCTGAATAGCTTGAACTCATTCCAAATTAATTTTGATGCGATATTTAGAGACAAAATGTCCTAACAATTTTCCCTTTGTGACACAAAAGACAATTTTTTAGGATTCAAAGAGATCCCATGTTCTTTGCATTTCAAGAGAACTGTTTCCAGATGTTGAAAATGATCTACCCTAGTTTTGGAAAATATGGTTAGATCATCTAAATATACAACAATACATTTCCCTTTCAGGCTTCCAAAATCCAAGTCCATAGCCCTTTGAAAAGTGGCACCAACATTAATGAGTCCAAAAGGCATCCTCTTGTAGGAAAAAGTACCCCAAGGGGTGGTGAAGGCCGTCTTGTGCTGATCTAGGGTATTGACTTCTACTTGATTATACCCCGAGAAGCCATCAAGCATGGACAACATTTCAGACCCCGTAATAGCTTGCAAGACTTGATCCATCATGGGCAAAGGATAGTTGTCCTTTAAAGAAGCCTGATTCAGATTTCTAAAGTCAACACAGATACGAATCTCACCATTTTTCTTCCTGACAGGTACAATGTTGGCAATCCATGTTGAATGGTGAATGGGAAAAATAATTTTGGCTTTCAACAACTTTTTTATTTCCTGAAAAATAGTGTCAACTATCTTAGGATTGTATTGCCTTTGCTTTTGCTTGAAAGGTTTAATCCTCAAGTTTGAGAGGGATGAAATGCTGCATCTCCTTTGGTTGGAAGGCTTTTAGATCCTCATATGAATATGCCAGAACATCCTTATACTTCTTTAAAAGGTTGATCACCCTCTTCTTTTCTTCTAGTGTACAACATTTTCCAATGTTCACAAACTTGGGGTCAACAGAACTCCCAATATTAGTTTTTTCATACTCAGCAGATTGTTGTGATCCAGTAGAAGCTTTAGACTTAACATACCTATCATGTTTATCAAAAAATTCTTCTAAACTCACCAGCCCTTTAGGAATCTTGTTACCTTTGAGTTTGATGCACCCATCTTGATCTATTTCCTCTTTGACATCCTCTTCGTTGGAAGACACACTCTCACGAGGAAAATTGTCACTTCCTTTGAAGTACAATTGTTCAAAGATATCCCTGAGCTCTAAGAAAGAAAGAAAATGCTGATCATCATTGAAAACTTGCCAGTTACTTGCAGTTATTAGGTACACTGGGCCTATGGATCATCTCAATGGTAAACCTATCTTGAGAAAAGTCAGGATGAGGTATTAGCAACGATCCTGAGACAGCTAGTGAATCAGCCCTGGTGTTCTTTTCCCTAGGCACTGCTTCAATGGAAAAAGTGTCAAGAAATTCAATAGAATCCCAAACCTGATTCCTGTAATGCTTCAACCTTCTATTCTTTACCTGAAAAAGGTTTCTGACTTGTTTAACAACTAGTTCTACATCTCCGCAAGCTAGAAGATTCTTCACACCTTTTTCTTTTGCCATATTAAGCCCAAGAATGAGAGCTTCATACTCTGCTGTATTATTAGTATTTTCAAATTGTAGTTTGAATGAGAAAGGATGAAATTTTCCCTTAGGAGACATCAATACTACGCCAGCTCCAGAACCAGCCGAGGAACAACTTCCATCAAATTCTAAATTCCAAACCCCATTAGGATCATGAAGTACTCCTTTGGGAAGTTGAGTTTCCTCTGGAGACATAATCATATAATTACCATGCCCAATATCCTCATAAAGTATTTGTGCTTTGGGATCATCCATCTTTTGTACAATATACTCAGATTGCTTTTCAGGAAATAGCTTCTTCATTTTTCCATTAACTGGTATGAGGGCATGTGACCAGTCCATTTGAATTTCTCCTCCTACATCCTTACAGAAGTTCCTGCTTAACAACATACCATATGAAGGAGGGATATCCACTACTAGGATAGTAGCCAAGACCTTTTTCTCAGGTAAAGTAGCAAAAGCTACTTGTGCATCTTTAATTCTTCCAACTAGGGGCACTTCCTTACTCTCCATGGAATAACAAGACCCATAAGTGCATGTGAGAGTTAGACCCAAAGCATGGGCTACTTTGGCAGGCATTACGTTATCTGATGCTCCTGAATCTATGACACAGTTGCTAAGTTTATGGCCTGCTATAAGAAGGGTCACATAAAATGGTTTGATCTTCTCATTAGGTGAGGTGACGGCAGCTACCAGATTGGGTTGGGGTGCGGAGGATGGGGTAGGTAAAAGGCCTTTAGAGGAAGCTTTGGATTGAGAATTGACAAAGTGAACCATTTTGGCAAAAGCTTTAGGATGGGTTTGATAATACTCAGCCTTTGAAATTTAAACCTTTGTCTTTTTGAGGTGATCAATGATATCAAAAGATCCAGAGGTGGACGGGCTATCATCACTAGGAATCTTAGGTTTGTCAGATTTAGGAGTTGTAGAAGAAGAAATTTTAGTAGTAGAATTAGGAAAAGTAGAATTGGTAGAACTCACCTTCTGTGTGGATGTAGTGGGGATAGGAGATCCCCTTTTTGCAATAATAGGGATAGTGATGGGATGCTCCTTGGATATTTTAGTGGGCTACATCACTTTCTCCCTTTTATTTTTCTGCTCTCGAGTCATGACAATGTATGATTCACTATTCATATCTATGCTACCACTTCATCATAATCATCTTCTTCATCAACACCTTCAGTAGTGAATAAATTAACTCGAGATCCCTCACGTTCCTCCATCTCTTCATCAACTTATTCTTCAAGTTCTTCACAATCTTCATTAACCTCTTCATCCTCAGGTTCCTCAACCTCATAGGTTGCATTAACAGGAACCTTGATGGGTGGCCCCTCAAGTGCTAGCCTTGTCTGAGAAGCAGGCAAATGATTTCTAGGCTGAAAGTTCCTCCTTGGAACATCCACATAGGGGGCGTGCTGAGCCAATTGTTTCTTGATGGCAATGAGGTCATTTGCAAGCTTTTGTACTAATGGATCAGTATTAGGCCCAGGAGTGGAAGAGGAGGAAGAAGAAGACCTATATTTAGAAGGGTCTCTTTTCAACTTCCCAGACATAATTAGATCATCTTCGACGCTAACAGCAAGAGTTTGATCCTCATGGCCAATGTTGCGAGATTGGCTCTTCTCAATGCGTAACTAACTTCAGGTAATTGAGCATTCAAGAAGAAACATTTTTGAATTTGATCTACAGGTTGAGTGTCTAGTGGGATTTTGTTAATCAACTTGTTGAATCTAGCCACAAATTCCCTCATGGGTTCTT
The DNA here is from genome assembly GCA_019776745.2 of Taxus chinensis. Lineage (NCBI taxonomy): Eukaryota > Viridiplantae > Streptophyta > Pinopsida > Cupressales > Taxaceae > Taxus > Taxus chinensis. The sequence continues at coordinate 777,200,357 of CM034148.1, read as the reverse complement.
GTGATTCCTTTTTTATTTGAGAAATCTGGGCCAACAAAGCATGTACACCCTCTGTAGGTTTGAAATGGTTCTCAAATCTTGTTCTCATCATGGTCCAACTGGTAATGGCCCCAGCTGGAAGGTGATACAACCAATCTGCTGCATTATCTTGTAAAGTCTCTACAAAAAGCCTCACCGAGACATCTTCATGTTCAACTCTGAGAACTCCACATGCAACTATGAAGGCTGCAATATGTTCATCAGGATGTACCTTGCCATCACCTCTGAACTTGGGAAAGTTCTTCCTGTTACCTCTAGGTAACTCATGCAAAGGCTGAGGAAGGGCGAGAGGCCCAACACGATGGCCCCAAGGTAATGGTGTTGCCATCCTTGGAAAGACAGCTTGAAGGGGAACCAAAACACCAGCAAGAATCAGAGCACATAGATTAGGGTTGAGTTGCTCTGGAGGGATACCACCTATAGGAGTTCTATCTTCAACAGGAGGAGTGCTTGTTGAACGAGCTCTTCTATTCCTTCCTATTGAAGGAAAAGGAAAACCTTGCTGATCCAAAAGCTGAAACTGAGAATCCTCAATACCAAGGGCCCTCCTTCCATGAGTAAAACTTAGAGTCGCCAGATCAAAGGATGATCAAGAAATCATTTATAGAACTGGAATATGTTAAGAAAAATGAATTCCCCAGCGGAGTCTGCCAAAAACTGTTGGTCGTCAAAAAGGAATTTAAAGAGAACAATAGTCAGGGGACAGAAAGTCCCTCCTCTTTAATGGGAGAGGTTCCCTTATTTAAAGACAAAGCTTATTTACATATGTACAGTGCATAGTTTTAATGGGGAACTTGGATATCATGAAAGTGTTTTAAAATAGAATAGATCATCAATACAAAAGTATAGAGGAATGAAGTATCAAAAATGAGCAGAAAGGCACTCTCAAGAATTATAGATAACAAAATAATTCCTTATGCATGCCAGAATGAAATTATTTGGAACAAAACCATTTGCATTTGAGTCAATAAGATGTTATTTCAAAGACACAAAGTTCCAGAAATAACATCTACAAGAATACAAAGCTTCTTGAAGTAATACAGACAAATGATTCAAAAGTATTCAATGGATAGTAATGAAAGAACAAGACCAGATAGACATGGAAAGAAAGATATTTTGTATTGATTGCTTTGTTACTCCTTATACTTTCAAAAATAAACCAAGTTCCAGCCCCCTTGCTAAATGGCGTAGGGAGCCCATTATATAGCTTACAAATTAGTTACACTTGGTAACTGCACTTCTTTTAACTAAAATATTTAATTAAGGGGATGCTTGACACAAAACCCTCAACTAATTACAATAAGCCTGAATTGAGAAAAAGAAGGAAAGGAGAAGCTAGGAGGGAAAACAAATGCTTATGGTTGGGGAGGGCCCATCTGACTTGAGGATCCGTTGTCTAAACTTTTTCAATGCTTCCGCTATGTCTCAGCCTCATGGGACTGATGTGTTGGTAGTAGCTTGGGTCCAAGATCCCAGACATTTCTCCATCTCCTTATCAAACTCGGTGTGTGCATGATATTCTTTATTAGCTTCCTCAATAGCAAACTGAAGGGAGTAAATCTCCTTTATCTTCTCTTTGGTAATTGAATCTTCCTTGAACAAGTTTTCTTTAACAAAAGCCCTGAATATGAGTCTTTATTTCTTGGAGGGAGAAAGGCACACCTGAAGTCTCATCGTGGAGGTGACAGTGAATATCCTTAAAACCAGATACCACACAAGTTTTGAAGGCTTCTCCTTTCTACCAAACTGCTCCTCAATTCTCCTAAAGCCTCCTCCAGCACTTTTATTTTCCACTCTGCACGCTAAAAACCCACGACCTTGACAAATTATCTTTGTCATCATCAAAAACTTTACTTGCCATCAATATATTTTCATCAGTATGTCCCATCAGGTGAAGGTCTACTATGCAGTTGCTCCAAAGTTTAAGTTCTTTATCCATAGTTCCAATTGTGGAGGAGAGCTTTTGTTACAGATTAGTTACCTTCTCATTGAGTTTGAAGGCTTCTCCAATGAAATTCAAACCTGCAATGATCATGTCATCCACCATGGCTTCCATAGCTCTCCCGTAGATGGAATACCTGTGTATGTCTTTAATGCTCTGGAATTCATCTTGACTAAGAATCATAGGTGGCAGGAAGGGCAGCCAGTGGGGTAGGATCCAGAACCTTGTCTTTAGACAACAATGACTTGATGAAACCAGAAAGCACTTGAGCTTGCTCTTCCAGCTTCTCTATAGTTTGCTTGCCTTTTTGTACTCTCCCAATAACCCTTGGTTACTATTTCTTGAAGGTTATGTATTTCACTTTCAGGGATAGATTCTCCCATTGGATCCTCAAAAGTTCTAGATCAGAGGCTAGTAAATCATGTTCTACCTTATCAATCTTAGGCTTTGCTACCTCAAGAAATTATTGGCCTTGGTCATCTGTCACTATCCTTGAAGTTGTTTTAGCTCTCTTTGCAGGAGCAGAAGGAGTAGTGCCCAAAAAGGCCACCACAACATCAAAATTTGGCCCTGTCAATCGAGAAGAAGACTTCCTCTTCCTACTGTCAACAAAAGGTTGCACCCATGTAAAAGTGGAGGAAGAAGAAGGAGGAGAAAGTGAACCTAAGAGCAAGAGAACTCATAGCACTTAAAGTATTTACCACTGTTGCCTCCAGTAGAGATGTGAGTGGAGTAGATGAGGCTTCTTGGACAGAGGAATCAAAAGTACTTGGAGGCTCAGTGTTATGAATTTCCTTCTCTTTATCCATTGTGGCTTCTGAAGCTCCTGCAGGGACTGGCACTTCACTATCCTCACTTTCACTAAGAACAATGATGTTCTCTAGCCCCGAAGGTAATTATGAATGTTTTAACAGGGGATCTTCCCTCAATAGGCTCCTTTTTGACCTCCTTCACCTTCTTCTGATATACCTGAGTAGATGAGGAAGGGGTGGATGATTCAGGTTCTTTACTTGATGAAGGGGGAGGAATTCGTGCAGGTACCTCTGAGCTAGGTGTATGTGACTCCTTCCTTGGTGTTGAAGTGTCTTTGGAGGAAGACTCTCCTGAATTCTTCCTCAGTTCTCGAACCCTTCTGTTAAACCAGACCTTGGTTCTTACCAGGATAGGGGCTAGAATCTCAGCTAAATCATCTTTCTCCCTTTTGAACCAGTCTAGATCCTCTAAGGGAGTATGCTTGATCACAATATCATATTCATATGAAAATAGGTCTGCATTGTCATCTTGAAGCCCTTCAGGAATCTGATATAGGTTGAGCTCCTTTATCAGCTGGAGGGAGAATCTGCCATAATGCCTCCGTCTTGCTTCAAAGTCATTTGTGCAATCAGCCTAATAGTCCTCGGTAAACTTCTCTGTGATAATAGTTGATTCTGAGATTTAGCTCAATGAATTTCTTCAAATCAAAACAAAGTTCTGGGCCTAAAGAAGTGGACAGTGATGGGAGCAAGGGCCCTTTCTATGTTCTGAACATCCAAAGTCTGTTTTACATGTATTAGTTACCCAAGGATATGGGGAAATGCAGCCCAGAGATTTTCTTGTCCCTGCAGGTCCTATGACAACTTATCCAATTGTCTACATACCTCAATCAAAGCCATCTTATCATTACAAAATATAGGGAGTTTGAGAGGAGTGTTCTCGTAACCGGGGTAACCTGATATATGAAACCTTCTTAATTGAATGAGGAAATATCCATACTTTTCTATCAAGTTCATGGCTTCATCAGAAAATCTTCTAGCAGTATCACTTTCCAGAAGCCTCACAATGTACATGGTAAAATCATCATTCACCCTCCTAAAGTTATGATTGCTGGTTTCAAGGGTGAATTGAGGGCAGTAAGCATAGATGGGATCACCCTTCTGACCCTCAATGTATGTGAAACCAAAACCATTGTCAGGATGCTGCTAGGGTATACATAAGATAAGAAGTCATGTAGAACTTCTTGGTTTGTTGCACATTAGACAACTTATCTGTCAAATTCAGACAAATAATCTCTACCCAATTGATTTCTGGGTACCTTCATAGACGATGTTGATGAGCGGGCACATCCAAAAGTGAAACTCACTGGTAGAGGGTAAGCCCATGACACGAGCCAACAAGATGATGAAATTAGATAGATCTTCATTGAAATCAGCCCTAAATAGACCTTTGGAAAGTTGAGATGCCCCTTTTTTAGGGTTCTTCAATCATGACTTTGCTACCCTTGCTTTTTATTTATCACTGTCTTTCTTGAAGAGAGTTTGTGCTTGAGTTTGAGAGATAACCATGAAGTTGTCCATTTCAGGGATCCGTAGGGCAACAAAAATGGCAGCAACGTCTAGATTGGTGATTATCTCCCCATGCACATTGGTCAATTCACTCGTGTCGGGGTTGAAGTGAGCTCCACAGGTGAGTATAGTGTCAACACACTATACCGAGATCAGGAACCCCGCAGCAAATGCAAGGCCACTGTCATTGATCATTTGCGCCATGGGAGAGGGATTTGGGTCAATCAACTTGCTCCAGAAATCACCAAAATACAAGGTGATGAACCTCACTTTCCCTGATGTCGAGAACAAAAGAATCGAGTGGAGAAACATGCTTCTAACCTTGAAACTTGATCTTCATACTAACAGTGTACAGAGAAACAACCCTTACAGCTTGAATCCGCAATAAAAATGCAAGGTAAATGGGGACGTGAGTAGATGGTTTTAATTACAAGGATATGAGTAAATGGAAGCAAGTAAGCAGTGTGTAAAAATGCGTAGAGGGTTAGTCCCATTAAATAGCCATTTTAGGAGAGAGAAGGTTATAAATGCGCACTAAATTCATATGCACTAACTCAAAAGGAAAGCATCGGGAAGAGAATTTTTTTTTACCCCGGATGGCCTTTGGTACATTTGGGACATGAGGGACATGAAAGCATGATTCAAATGATGCGGGTGATGCGGGGAAAAAAGTCCACAAACATTTTTGAGACAAGTAAGACCAAAGTATGTGAAGGGCCCGATGCGGCCGATGTGGGTGATTGAGGAATAGAGAGTCCTAGTGAACTTAGAAAATTTGGAACAAAAAGTTCCGACATACCCGAAAGTTAACAGATTTAAGAGAAAACGGCCAATCGAGGAACAGAGAGCCCAGAAGAACTTGGGACACATGGGACAAAAATGTCTGACATACCTGTAAATCACTCAAATGACTCAAAAAACATGAAAATTTTCTAACTCCTCAACTTGTCTCTTCACTAGAATGTCATGGAAAGGTGTTAACTCAAAAATGTTCAATTTTTGACTTTTGAACGGGGGGAAATTTGAGAGGACAACATACATAAAACCTAGCACCAACTATTGCAAGTCTGTTTGAATGCTTATTTTTAGCTCTTGGGATAGAATGAATGTTAATAGCATCAAAAGAATCCATCAAGTCTAAAACTCTATGTTTGTAAGATTTAAGCAATGAATTATTACACACATTAATGTTTTTCAATTGATTAATAACTAATTCTGAATCACTAAAAACTTGTAAAGTACTGATACCTTTCTTTCTGGCCCATCGCAATCCATGAATTAAAGCTTCGTATTCAGCTATTTTACAAGTACAAGAAAACTACATACTTAAATATCAAAATTACCTTTCGTTTTAAGGGGAAATAAGCATTAAACCTGCACCTTGTCCTTTCTTATTTTTAGCTCCATAGAAGTGAACCTTCCACATCCCTTCTATTGTTTTTTATATTTTGGACAACAAAGGAATTGATGCACTTTATTCATGCAAGAAAAAAACACCAAATAAATCTTCCTCTACTTCATCAAAAGGGTCATAAGCATGTTCTTTTTGAGTCTTTTCATCCATAAACAAATTAGAAACATCATCTAGTGAAGAAATATGTGTTGTAACATCAAAATTAGATTGATCTAAAGCTACATAACTTTTTGCAGTGTTTAAAGCATGAGGCTCAATATGAAATCTAGCCAAAGAATCTGAATTTACGGTAACTTTGGTTCCACATGTTGTAGTGAAAAACAAAAATGACCAATCTTAAGAGAGATAACCTCTTGTTTTTGTTATAAAATCTCATCATAAAGATAAATAAAAATAGGGAGGTAAATCTATAATAGCTACATCATGTAAAATAGTAACATTGGGAAAAGCATGTAAGTTTTCCTCTAGATTTGTGATGATACCAAATATTTTGGTTGTTGTCCCATCTAACTACAACACACTTTTCTCTGTAGGTTCATACCAGAAACCCAATTTTTTTGCAATTTCTTTGAGCATAACTGTGCTACTTGCACCACTATCAACCATGATGTTATGAACTAAATGGTCTCCAATTATCAGAGATAGATAAAATGGTGGTGGCTTCTTGATATCATGAACTATTTAATACCTTTTGAACAATCCATTTAACCTCTTTAGTGTGGTCTTGCTCCATTGTCCTAAGGACCATGTTTGCTTTTTGGGCTTCCTTTTATGTTGGTTTTGATGAAATCTATAGCTTCGAAAGCTCATGAGAAATTAACTCTTATTTTCCTAGAATACTTAGATCACCCCAAAGTGAAATATTAATATTATGCTTCTTCATTATATCAAAATGTTAAAAGAAGAAACAATTTTTGAAACAACTTCTACTATTTTAGCATAGGCTTTAGCCAAAAATGAATCTACTTCGGTAGCTTTTTAAATTTGATGTATGAAAGGTCTTATGGGATCATGATGTATTTGTTTTTATTGGTCCTTTTGAGCTGAACTACTAGCTAGTTTTTGAGGAACAACAGAACTGTTAGCTATTTTTTGACATCCGTTTGTTGTTTTATTAGTGATTGTGGGCAGAGAAGGTTTGTTTTGCTGTTTATATTTCTCTTGAGCCTTATCTTCAGATCTAGTTGTGACTGTAATAAATTATTTCCCCCCAAAACTGGCCAAATTTTGTTCTGGTGGTTTCTAACTATGACCTTCTTGCTACCCACTCTCCATTTGAGGCATGAAGAATGCTTCAGGTTGAGATTATGTAACAAGGCTTATATTCGAGAATACATTTAGACAATTGGCAGTTGAATGAGGTTGATTACAAGGTTAAAACCATTCCTATAAAACCATATTAACTGGAACAATAAAACTAGATGCATTAGGAGCTTTTAGGTCAAACTATCTTGGCTTATATGGTTGTCTGTAATTTTGATTTTGCTGATAAGGCTTCCTATTTTGTTTACCTTGTTGATTTTGCTAATAAGGCGCTTGATAAAGTTTACTAGGTTGTGCAAATATATTTTCAATTGATGTCAATTTATTACCCATAATCTGAAGATCCTTGAATACATCATCTGATGGAGCTAAAATAGTATGCTCTATAATGGTAATAGGTTGTGGAATAAACATGCTATAAGAGGCATTGAACACCTTGGTTCAAATTTACCAGCTTGGATAAGGTTATTTTCATCCCTAATGGAAATGTCATAAGTAGTTGGAAGATTATATCCTCACATAGACTTAATCATAGTTGAGATATAATTTTGTAAGGCTCTGAGGTAGTATATAAAAGTGTGGTCAACTTGAGGCTTAACACTTTCTATAATTCTTTCCCAAGTTCTAGAAAAATGAATATCAAAGTTAGCCATAAATTCATGAGGGGGTATTTTAATTGTAGACTTCTCTATAAGGAATAAATGATCAAAATGATCTTGAAATTTCTTCCAAAATTTCATGGATAACTCATCCCAAGATCTTATGCTCCCAATTTCTAAGGTTCTATACCATTGCAAGGCTTTCCCTTTAAATGATGCAGCTAAAAGTCTTAAGGCTACATCTTCATAGGTTATATTATTGACTACACAAAGAGTTGTAACATATTTTATGTGCTCTATGGGAGTAATCTGGTTTTCACTAGTGAATTCCTTTTCATGGTAGCATTGGGAATATCATGATAAACTGGGATTACTAAAGGACTACCATTAGTAAAGGTTACAAAATTCCATGGTGGTTGAAGAGCCATTGGAATAAATAGGATTTGAACAATGAGATTAATACATGGGGAAGGAATATAAGGAGGAGGGCTTCCAAAACCATTCCTATTATAAGGTAAGGTATTACCAACTCTTCTTCTTCTAGCAGACTTCAAAGGTAAAGAAATAAAATCAGAAGGAATTCCTGTTACCGATGATCTTGAAGTCACTTTAGGCATGGAATATGCTATAAAAATGGTCTGAAATTATCCTTATGGATTCACCAAATAAATATTTTTATCTTTAGAATAAATTGTTGCAACTTGTTGCTTGGAAAAGTGACTTTTATTTTTCTGTAAATTGTTGTAATTTGCCTGCAAATCTGATTCATTGTCCCACTGATCATGCTAAAAAAAAATTATATCTGGAAAGTGCATCCTGTAAAGAGATGACTGTAGGTGTTCTAATCTTTCTCTATATCTCTCTCTTTCATAGATACAATGGAAACACCTCAGTTTTGTGGGTATATCTATTGTTGAGGTGAGTCTCCGATATCAAGGTTGGTTCCTTTTTTATGTAACCTAAACTATTTTTTAGGGGTTCTTAGGGTAAAATATGACTGTAACTAAATTGAAAACTAGGGTGATACACCAAACTCGTTGAGGGCTTTGACTGAGTACATGCACAATTAATTTGAGAATGGATTTTGGATGCAAAAACAATAGTTTTAAGCATAATATCAAGGCAAAACAATTGGTGTATTGAGGTAATTAGTCACAAAAATACAATAACATAAAATGCACACTAATCTTATGTATAAATTACTAAAGTTGCAACAAGGTAAGATGATTAATCAGGGAATTTGAAATTCACAAGAATTAATGAGATATACACACAACTGGAAATAATTAGAAAGGCAGAAATCAATTCTCACTCAAGGGGAAAAACTGGAAAAATATTCTTTAGTAATCTTATGTCAAAAAATTCATCCTTGTTCTTTGCAATTGCACACAGTATATAGCAAAATTATCCACCCATGCCATCCTAAAAATAGACTAAACATTATACTCACCCATGGATGCTAATTTTACCCCGTTATCATAAATAAATAAGGGAATCAAATAGACATGGTAATATAATGAGGCATTATTATCCTTGATTACAAAAATACATCCTAGTCAAACTATAGTTGACGAATCTATTTTTAACAAAGTAAGATGAATAATTTGGCTAAAAATAGACTTTACTTGTTGTCTAAGTCTCCTCTAATGTGCATGCAAACTCTATATTTTAGTGTCTAACGTGACACTTATAAATTGATCCATTTTTAATTATAAAATTAGCACTTTAATCATGCCCCTTGGATGCACATGCAAAAATTAATCTTTTTGTATGAGTAAGATAATTCTTTTATTTTAACACTTTACAAAATTCTACCAAAGTGTTGGGACCACTTAAGGTTTTGATGTTGACATCTTCTTGTCTTCATATGCATGGTGAAATATTTCTTCTTTTGAGACCTTTTTTTTAGGGCATCTTGATGTTACACTTTCCTGATATTCATGTTTGCATTGACCACATTTTGGGAAACTAAGGATAGTTTGATAAAAATAAGGTAATTGTCTTTGGCAAGGTATATATGTGAATCACTTTTGGGGAAATCATGTGTGTAAGGATTCCACCCTAATAATCATCCATAAGATTATAGTCGTTGACTATAATCATGGGTTTTTGGTTCGAGTGGCATATTATAGATTTCCTTTTGATTAATCATTGCTAGACTTTGAATATACTATAGTTTAGTCCTTTTGAATAATCATTCATAAGGTAAATAGGTTGCCATTTGATAATTACGTTTTTGGCATTGGCACTATAGTTTTACCCTAAAATAGCTCACTGTGAAAGATTAATTGTTAATTTGGGACTTTTCCCCCTCCACACGATGCTCTAATCCTTCTTTTCGATGTCGGTTACATACTTAATCACACCTTAATTAGGGTTATTTGGTTGTTGACACATGGTATTATTTGTTGACCCTGGTTGAGTTTAGGGTTTACTGAGCACCGTTGATCTTTGTACTCACGTATATATTCACCATTGATCCTCTGAGAATATTACATTGGATTGATTGTAGCTTAACTAAACCTATAACTGATTTGTGGCCATTTGATATTGGTGCTTTGTTGATCTTTAATTGTTTATTGGTCACTTGGTAGTTGGCTTGGGTTAGCATTTGACATTGTCAATTTTCTGCATGGTTGATTTAACACCATTGATCCTTATCTCACTGGTTGAGTTAGGTTACTATGGGCTAGTTGGAAAATTTTATTTGTAATCTAATTTCGACCATTTTTCATATAATATCTGTTTCGGAGGGTGAATCCCTAGTGATTTTCTCCAAACAGCCATTTCTGTGTGTTCCCAACCTCGTTTTTCTTCTGTAAATCAATTTTATAGGCTCTGAATATCTACATTTTTTTTTGTATTGAGCTTCAAATTTTTCTTTGATAGAGGTAGTTGCCATTTAGTATCTAGTTGGAATCTTATTTGAAGGATTTTGTGAGCATGATTTAATGGAGATGGTTGCGTTTTATTATTTCGGGCTCTCTGCATTTATCTCTGAGCATAGAGGTTTTTATTTGAAGCTTTCGTAGAAGTATTGTCCATGGTTCTCAAGCCTATGTGAGCTTTGGTGACATTTGGTCGTATTGGCATGAAGTCTTCATTTTTTGTTGAAGCCTCTGATTTTTCTAGGTAAGTGTTTATGAACTCACTGTATTGGCATTTCATCTCTCCATACATTTAATAAAAGTCATTTGAGATGAAATATTTGTTTTCCACCATATAATTTTCTTTGAATTTTTTATTTTGATGCATTGAGTTGGGGTTTGCTTGAGAGTTCTTTGGTTGAAAACCTTGATACTTTTATTTCATTTGTTGTATCCTCTCTTTGTTGTATAGTAGATTATTGTGCATTCATTTGTTTCTCTTTAATATTTTAAATGGCTCGATTTACTCATCTGGGTATTTTTCGGTATTACCTTGAAATGGCTTTGCTTCTTAAATCATCTTTCATGGCCTGGTGTATGAGACATTGATGGCTTCGAGACCCCTAAATTTCTTGTTCTCAATTTGAAATGATGTGATTCCTTTAAAATCGTTAACTTGTTATTATCATATTTTGTGGTTGCATCAAATAAATCCTGTATGTGTGGTTAGCATTGACTAGCCTTATGATTTTATAACTTGGTCTGGTAATTTTTGTTCTTCCACATACATGGCCACCATTAGAGATCTAGTTAAAATATTTACCATTCAACTTCATAGCCTGAGTAAGAGTTTCATTATGTACTCTCATTGATTCTCTTATGGGTATTCACGATTTGCAATACATCTTAACTTCTTTTGTAGTTATTATGCATTTTTATCTAGATCGTATCTTGCAATGTTATGACTCGAATGTTTTTTAGCATTTCTTCGTGTACAATTTCATTATGACCTTTCTGTGAACCTAGATTTGGATTTTACATGTACTTAGATGAATAATTCTCTACGAATCATATCTTGATTGAAAAAATATACTCTACCATTTTAGTATTTACTCCATGTGAGTTCTATGTATTATTTCAATGCTTTCATTTTCACAAGCTCTTATCTATTAGAATGTCTTAGTGGATTACCGGGAGTTCTATGTTGGTATTGATGAGAATCTGGCAATTTGTTTCTATAAGGATAAATTAGAATTTCATGTACTTTTCCCTGAAAATGATCTCTTCATTTCATGCAAAATATTATAAGAATTACTTCTTAAATAGCTGTAAAATTTGGAGGATGTGTAATTTTATTGCAAATATGATCTTCTCCAAATAGATAGAATAAAATATGTAACTTTCCTATCTTCAACCATCGTGTTGGTATCATTTATATCATTATTTATTTAGTCTAAATCCTTTTCATTATATTTCAATTTGCAAATAAAAATACAAACTTTCTGTGACACTTCTTCCATGGAAAATTCAAAATTTGTTCTTGGGTAGGGTTTTGTAGCATTATTGTGGCAAACTTGTGTCTTTCTTTCCAAAGAAATCGGTCTTGATTTGTAAGCTCATAACTCCTAAGAGTTGATGTCACATCCTTCATATGACTATTAATAATCTTTGATCATGGAAACAAATGGAAACATTCATGAAGACTATTTCAACTTTTTATTTATTTTCTTATGGAACTGCACTCTAATATGCATTAAAAATTTGTCCCGAATATTTGTACGGTTATGAAAATATTTTCTTTACTCTTTCATATATGAAAATAATATCATTATTTCATGTATTCTAATAATCAAGCTCACTCATTGGATCCTTAAACAATGTAATCACTTTGAAAGATGATCTATCCATGATTAGGATGTTCTTTGCTCTTTAGAAATGAGGAACCTGTATTTTTTAATGTGCACTTATCTTTAATAATTGAATATTTTGTACATGCACTTGTAACTTTTGAGGAGTGTACTTTCCTTGCTTTTATGAACTTTGAAATAGGCCTTTGAAGGTTTCTTTACAATTGCACTTTGATCTTTTAGTTTCAATTCTGAGCTGGAAATATCATCTTGTCCTTTATAATAGCTTTTGCATGAAATTGTACTTAACTAATATCATTTCCTTGCTTGCACATACTTGATCAATCTTAACTATTCTTTTGAGCTTATATCTCTCATTCATATCTTTAAGGTTTCCTTGATAATGGTATCTCCTGTAACTATCCTCTTCATGGGTTCTAGTAGTGGTTTGTTTAATGAAACTTGAATATACCCTTGCTCATTTTCTGTGTTTTGATGAAGAATTTTCTCATTAAGAACTGTTACTTATATCATGCTTCACCACTTCTGATTTTAGTGTCTTGATACATTTCTTTTATACTATTCCATCTACATTTTCTCTTTCTGGAATATTTGCTAGAGAGTCTTATACTCAATTGTGTACTTTACACTTGGTTGTAATTTGATGAAAGGATTTGTTTTTAGTTTGTATTTTCCTTTTGTAAAGTAATTATTTTGCAAAATATTTCTACTCTCTAGTCTACTACCTATACTTACACACTTAAATAAATAGTTAGAAAATATTTAGGATTTTTGGCCTCTATTATTTTGTATGGTTTTTCTTTTGTCTTTCATTTTTGGAATGATTATGGGAATCATATGTGCTGATGTAGAATAATGATCTTATCAATTTTCTATGTCTCTTATGTACCTTATGCTTGTTGATGTCAATTGATTCATTTGCATTAAACTATTAGCATAAGTATACAGATTAAACCTTGAGCTCAATGGATGACAGAAATTCTCTTTCCTTTTCTTAGGGATGATGATGGAAATGTATGATGTGGAAGAAGAGGATGAAGAAGCTACAACTGAATGAAGACCAAAAGAATATCTGCATGCAATGATGGGTTTTCTCTATATTCTTCTTCTTTTAACTTTGTACATGCATATTTTACTTCAGTAATAATGAATTACATCCCACGGATTGTGTGGGAAATATTGTACTTCCTCATGAAAAAATTACATTTAATTTCTTTACTTGAGTTGTATATTTATTTCTTCTTTTTTATTTATTTATATTGATTGTATAATGAAATAAACAACTCAAACACATACTTAAATGTATTTACATGCATAAATAAAGAGTTTTGGAATACTTCTAACTTAAAATGAACTCTCTTTCTTATAAACTACAACTCTGTTTGTTCATCCTGAATTGAGCACTTATGTAGACATCAAAATTAGGTCACACTCCCCCTGGTCCCCTTTCAAATAACCAACTTAAACACATTCACCTAACCATGACCCTTATACCCCACATTAATATTAATTTAATTATTTAAAATTAAATTAATACCCATCCTCACCCCATTATTAATTTAGTTACGTTAATGAAATGGATGCACACCTCACCTAGACACCTCACCACGAACCTCTTAATAACATGTTTATGTAATTGAATAACACTTAGTTCAATCCTAAAAATCAAAGCCTATTATTCCTCTAACTACCTTCCCACTCATAAAAACATAACATCCATTCAGATCTGAGGATAAATGAACAAACCTGACCCAAATAATGTGAGATATATAATTTTTAGTAAACCTAGGGAATCCCACCTTAACCAACGCCAGTCATCATGAAACCAATGCCGGTCAACTAGGAACATTTACCATTTATTCACCTTAGAAACCTTGTTTTTGGGTTGGAAAATTCTAAGATCAAGGAGACGAGAAGAGAATTACATGTAAGTAGAGCTAGAGCATTTTTCATACCTACAGACATCCATAGTTAGCACTAGGATAGATCTAGAGGTATTTCAGTCACAATGACATTCTAAGAAGCATCACTACAACACCAAGCCCCCATCCTACCAACCAATCATCACCACCACACAGGCATTGAACCTGCACAATAATAAGTATACTTTTAACCTGCATCATCTATTTCTACTTCAGTCTATTAGGTTCTTTTACTATTGTTCGTAGTTTCCTACTTGCATTCCCTTTTTTCCTAACATTTACTTTCCTGTAAACCCAACCATTCCTCCACCCACACCTTAAAACCACCTATACCCTACCTCTACACATTTCTGAGTGTCTCTAAGATCCCCATACACCTCGTTTTTCCCTTTTTCGTCTCTGCCTGACCTCAGCTCAAACTCCATTAGCAAATATTATTGAATCTTATCAGCCTACATCTACCAACGTCGGTTTCCCATAACCATTGTCAGTTCTTCCTAACTATGATTGGTCATACCTTGACCGACACTGGTCTCTGTGTCTTCCAACACTATGTAAACCAGCAACCAACCTACCTACCTGAACAACCCAAACACCTTACCCAACCCTCCTAAGACCTTTTTTGTGACCTGGAGCCCACCTAAACAACCTGTAACTTGACCCAAAGACCTTGACCCACATACGTTTAGTATTTAATTGGATCGATGTTGATAGTGATTTGAGGTACCCAAATTAGAATACTAGCACTAGATTCATTTATCTACGCATTTCAATTATTTCATATTTGTTTTATAAAAATATTTGATTGACAACCTTCTAGGGAGTATCACACTTCTCGAATCTAGCATACACTAGGAAGTCCACTATCATATATTGTTTAAATATATTTTTTGGTCTTGTTTTCTATTTTAGATAGTTCCTCCCACCCAAAAGGAAGCTATCATAGTTTAGCATCAGATCGAGAAGTCAGAACACACGCATCAACCTCCAAACCAACACAATAGGTATTCCTCCTTGACCCACACCCTTAATTGTTTTGTCACATTCCAAAAACGTAAAGAAAATGGTGAAATAAATTCATCTAAAACTATGATTCGTGCCTTCAGTCAAGGTAATACATTAATCCTTTAGGGATTTTGTGTTTCCTTACTGAAGATGAACATGGAATGGAAGTCTATGTGAGGTGTTACATTTTGTGTCGACACACATAGATATGTAGATTACATTTACATAATCAATAGATGTAACTAAAAACATGATAACAATATAAATGTGTTGCACTAGTTAGGTCCACTCCATCAATACCATCCATCATAAAGAAGTTTTGAGTTGCCCATTTTTGCACAAGTGTAAAAAATTGTCAACAATACCTAGCAACAAGACCTTTTGCATGGAAACTGTAGCATAATACATTCTTTGATTGCTCACTTGTACTATCCCTTTAATGATCATCATCTCTAGAAAACCTCATACACTCCTTATCTCTATGCCTAAAACCATTACAAGTGTAATAATAGCAATTAAATTAAATTACATACCTTAGAGCATTAGGATACCTAATAAATTTTGTCTTCAAATTGTCTTTAGTTGATATTTCTTTTTTTCCTTCCTTTTTTTATTTTTCCTTAACTACCCTTTCTTGGAACACTATACTCTTTCCTCATCTCTTTTCCTTTGAATTCATCATAAATCCTAAACCTTCTCTATCACATGCCGATATCTCTTTTCCAAGAAGATCATCTAGATGCTTTTATACTTTCCTCAATTTTTGTAAAGGTCTTAGCCTTTTTAAAATCCTCATACAAATCTTCCCTTATCAAATATATATGTTCATCAAATTTTATTCACTTACACTCTTTTTCTTACAAACTTGTGGTTAGCAAATTTACCTTTTGTTATGGCATCCTAATTGTCTCATTTAGCTTGTTATTTTCTGACCAATGTTTCTCTTCGGAGGTTATGAATCTTGTATTCATATACTTATACTAATTTTTTAATCTTTTTATTATTCTTTTCAGCATGCTTCAACTCAGTTAGAATAAACTTTAATAAAATATCATATTAATCTTCTTCTTCCTCATCCTCTGAATACATGGAGTCATTACAAAAGTGTTAAAATTTCACTCGTAGATCTCATGGCATCTTTGGTCATGAATAAAAACTCATAAAAATCCTCTTCATGTTATGATTTTGATTTTGAATTAGAAACAACACTATCACAACTACTTACATCAGATGAGCAAAACCTATTCCTTTGTACAAAATATCTTTTTTTTGCTTCTTCTTTTTATGAAACTTCTTAAAGTTCTTATTTCCTTTACTATACTTGTTATTTCTTTTTCATGATCTTCATCATGATCATGCTCATCATTATCTTACTCCTTGATATTTTGACGACATTTGATGGAAAAATGACCTATTTCAGTAAAAATTAAAACATTTAACAAAAATCTTACCTTTATATTTTCCAGAACCAATCTTCAATATTTTAGTAAGAAATGCAAAGATTTCTTCATCACCAAACTCCAACAGAATTTTCATCAACCTTATCTTTCTGACCATTTGTATTCATCTTATATTTGAAAAAAATAGTATTCTTGGTTGGTTTAGTATCAATAAGCCTCATCGCATAGGTATTAAAATCTCCATGCCACTCATCCACGTCAAAAAAAGTAAAATCCTTTACTTATTTAATGAAAGATAATTTGGAGTCAAATCTAGGTGCTATAGATCTGAAAACCATTCAACTATAACCTATTCCTCCACTTCTTTAACTAAATATTTCATGTTGTTGATAACCCTGTCAACCATAAGAAAATATGCAACAATAGACTCATTATCAGACATCTTTACTTATTCAAATTGATTTGTGAATGTGTGAAGGTTTTTTATACTTACCTTGGAATATCCCTTGTAGAGGAACTAAAGTTTCTCCCACATAACCTTTTGTGATTTGTAATGCATCATCTTCACAAGCTCGGGTTCATAGACTACACATAATAACATCCATAGCCCTTGAATTGTTTTTACAAGTCTTCTATTCTGCAGCAGCTATTGGGGGAGTACCACAAGCAGTATAATCGTCCAAAACTAATTGAAAATTAACAAACCTTAATGAAATGATATGATTCTATATCATTAGACTCAAAAAACATAGTTCACCTCCCATTAAACAATGGTGCCTTGCTCGAAGAAGAGCCACTCTGTTTAATCACCATTTTTTGTGCTTCAAAGGATATCCTTTTAAAAAATTAACCTTCTAAAAAATCACCTATTTTGGTATCAATTATTGGAAAACACAATGCACTGAGAGGGGGTGATTAATCAATACTTGAAAAACCCTTAAAAATTTTCATTTTAAGTTTCATACACAAGTAAAATTCAATCATGCATTAATGAGATCATAACTATAACAAAATACCATCCATATTATCATAGACAAGGAGTACACACCAACACAATATATAAGTGGGGGAACCCTCAAAATCCAC
Source organism: Taxus chinensis (assembly GCA_019776745.2). Classification (NCBI taxonomy): domain Eukaryota; kingdom Viridiplantae; phylum Streptophyta; class Pinopsida; order Cupressales; family Taxaceae; genus Taxus; species Taxus chinensis. Next base: position 777,182,631 of record CM034148.1, on the reverse strand, counting down.
TGAATAATTTTCTAATATTAGTCACAAGAAACTAATCAAGTGAATAATACACATCACAAGAGATTTCTTTAGTGAGCCACCAACCCCACAAGGATTAAAATAACCCCTAAAATATTGTTGAAATTAATAAAAAATATATACTTGCATTAATTTCACTCATCACAAAAGATTTTTATATTAATATCACCATATATATGCTACAACCCACTCAGCTGATGGTGATCACAAGATTCAGCTCCGAACTCCTTTAAACTCTCTTCAAGCACACCTCATTCTAACTCACTCAAATATGATAAAACTTGGAATGATTTGAATTTAAATTCTTGTGCTCAACCTGTCTAACCCTCCTCAAACATTTTCACACTTCATCAACTCTTATTTTATTCCCTAAAACCATTAGCACTCTCTTAATAATATCACACAATTTCTCTCTCTTTTCACTACTTCAAATTTAAATCAAACATAAATTTTATATTCCTATCAACTCAAAAAAATATCTCAATTCAATCCATACCAAGGTGCTTGACAAATACCTCATAAAACTATAACAACTCATGAAATGGACCCATGTAGTTCGGTAATGCAAAAAAACACCAAACAAGCCCAATAAGGACTCAAAATCCCATCACGTGACTAAATAAATACCTCCGAACCCATCACAATGATTATTCAAGAATGAAAAGGCTTCAAACATGTTAAATATGTCATAAAAATATTATCCATCCTCACACATTACGTTTCATCAATCAAATTTTTGATAACACTATCAAGAAGGACCATTTACTTCACAAATTAGTTATTTCAAGGAACTAATCTTTACTAAAATGCTCAATCTCATCCAATAATATATCAAATATGACATGTAAAAAAATGATTTGAAATCCACTGACCTGTAGAAAAAAATTCTTGTTTTCTAGACGTCATGGAACATCCATTAATGCAACCCACATCAACTTTCCTCTTCACGAAACTGAGATTCCCATCATGTAGTTTCGGAAACACAACTAGTTTTTACCCTTTATAAAACTTTCAAGACTTATAAGTTCCTTCACTAGGGATGAAATTAATCCATATTAACTATCCAATGGATTGAAAGCATCAAATAATCTAAAATATGACTCTTCTACGTCCATTTTATAGCTAGATAAATCTTGTTCTTAACAAAATGATCTGGTAGACATATATAAAATAAAATAATAATGAGACAAACCATATACCATTGTAGTTTTTTATGAATATAATTTTTACAACATCTTACCATTCCTCCCAACTTTAAGTGGGAAGGCCTTCAACCAGGTCAACCACTATACTTTTTCAAATATGTACTTTACAAGCCTAAAAAATAGGACTTCATAAATAGGGCACACTTTTCCTTATACGATCTAAACCATGACATGAAACTATCATAGAAATTTAGTAAAAATCCTAAGTTCAAAACAATGTAAACTTATTTTATACTTTCTTTGGACAACTTTTCCACATACTGAACATCTTTAGAAACTTTAATATTTATGTGGGATCCACAAATTGTCACATTCTTTACCACACATTTATAGAAATCTATAAAAATTATCTACAACCTTCAATCATCATACTATAAATAATAATAAATTATTTTTCCCTACCAAGAATATCTCTCCTACAACTTCCAACCTAGGGTTTTAAACTCATAAAAAGAAATTTACCTTCTTAAATTTTGTTCACAAAAACTTGATGATGAAACTAATGAATTATTTATGTGTAATTTTATTATCTTAATTGGAAAAAAATTCTAAAATCCTCTAGGTCACATTCACAACATACAATTTACAATGTGCATCAGAAGTTACACCTCGAGTTGGAAAATTCTCTCTCAGGTACCTTGTTTCCCTTAAAACACTATAACTTGTAAAATCATCTTCATGGAAATATGAAATTGTTGCCACAAAATTATAAAATACCCTACTAGCATCTTAAATGGTTTCCAATTCACAAATATCTTTGCATCTTCACAATTTATCTCATTTTCATAACTAGGATTTAGGGTTTTACATGTTATAAACTAGGTCATAGTAGAAGAACCTCATACCTCATTAAAAAACCTCTCTATAAGGCCCTTACACACCTCAAAAAATATGTATCACATCTCTTCATGTTGTAATGAGATCACAGATCTCAAACTGATGCTCTTTCTCTATTTGGCCTTCAGGCACCTAGACTAGGTTTAGATAAGCACCTAGAATTGATTCTTGCGCCTATTTCTAAAATCTGAAAATCATGAAGGTGTGTCCACAAACTCCTAACATGATATGCAAACATGTACCATTATCCTCAAGTCACCATGCATCTCTACTCACCATGCTTCATAACCTAGGCTAGTTAGGTTACCTAATTAAGCTTGCCAGACCAAGCCATTCTCACATTTTCCCTCATTTCCTTATGTCACAACCTGAATGGCCATGTCAACATCATACTGAGAATATATAACATTCCTCAATCATCATATTTTTCATTAACAGGATTTTATATTAATGAAAACACCTATACTAACACATGTGAATACTTCACCAATGTTTAAGTGCCCCATGGGCCATGTATACACCAAATTTGTCACTTTTCAACTTTCATACATGTTACTAACAATTTCATTTCTCTAGATAAAGATAATTGATGCATATATTTATAGAGTGGGTTCGTTAGAGTGCCTAAAAATAATGGGGAATGGCTATTCACGTAAACATTATGGGTTAGAGAAAATACAAAGAGAGAGTTTCATTTTTTTCTCTTAGCCTTAGTTATCCATGTACTTGTAGACACAAAATCATGCACTTACTACTATTTACTATATCACAATGTATGTTGTTTTATTTGGATCTTACACAAGAAGGGTATTCACTGGTGACCCATTCCATAGTCTGTCTTCTAGTATTTTTCATTTGTATTACTTTTAGCTTTCACACTTGTCATTCATACACCTAGTTTTGGTCAAGTCAAAGGGATCCCTATCTTTCATTCCTCACTAATTTATCTTCACTTGTCTCTAGATATTAAGGCCCAGGACTAGACATTACTTCCAGAAACTCTTGTCCATCTTGGGATTTCATGTATCATTTATGTTTGATCTTATTTTTGACATTTTAGGTCAGTATTTTCAGTTTTCCTTCTCATATCTCGAGGTACTAGTTGACATTTCAGGTTATTAGTGTCAAAATTCAATAAAGAAATCCTTATATAAACACATTATACATACCATTATAAGGGTGGATAATTATTATCAAAGGCTAGCTGTCTATCTAGATTAAAGGGTTGCATTTGATCACATTACTCAAAATACACACTGCTTAGGAAGGTGAGTTCATTCTATTTCATCCACACATTTTCATTTTATCTAGATACCTCATGTTATCTTGGCATCATTGGTGCAAGGGAAACCTAGGAGAATTATTGCATATATAAGGACATAGAACTAAATTGGGTCTAACATGTACTATAGTGCTCAGTTGTAAGTTCGTCATTGTGACAGCTAAGGACAATCTAACCCCTCAATTTGCATATTTCTTTCTAGGATTTGATATCTTTTTAAGGGTTTAGCGGGAGGTTATTTGTGTGAACATTTGTAGTACCTAGGATATCCAAGTGTGACATAAATAATACCAAAGTAAAATAAGTGTGTAGCACTAACAACCATATTGAAATCAATTTCAGACCTTTTTCATAGATGTAGGCACCTAAAAAAAATCCTAGGGTGCCCGCAGGTGCCCCTGTCCCTCTCCAAGCACCCCAGTATATCCATTTCTACATCTGCTTCATTTTTCTATCATTCATCGTGAATATCTATTCTTTTATTTCAACACATTTTCCAATCCATAATAATTGTGGGTTATGTGAAATTAAGATGTGTACCTTACCTATCTCATTTTCTTTCATAGTTAACGTTAATTAAATTGGAGGTCTTTACATTAATATTTTAATAAAAAAATTATATTTTATTAAATAATTTTGGTAAACTTAAAGCTTTTAACTTATTTCCCTAGGATCCATAAAATCCCTTATGGCTACTTGGCTAGCCATGGCTCGATGAGAGTATTAATCATATCTATGATGAGGAAACCATCGTTGAACTTATCGCTCTATATCACAACCTTATTCTTCTAGATGTTATTAAAATACAACTCTTAGATAATGAATGCAATGTGTCTACTAGCTTTTATCATTCGAGTATTAGCATTGTTTCTGATCTGGTAAGATTTTCTAATTGTAGATATTATTATTCAGTTAGCCACACTGCTCCTATTATTTCTAATGGTAATTTAGATGATTTTATTCTTATTTTTATTCCTAATCTTGACGATAATGCTTTCGCTACAATACAAGATAAAAATACACATGTGCATGATGTTGCTTCTAATAATAGTCAGGATGACTCTATAGTTGCATCTTGTACTCCTTGCATTTTTTAAAATGTTTCTCATGATGCACCACTTACTACTTATCCTTTTCCTTAATTATCATGTTGATAATATGCACTACTAAATTATTACATCTAGATCCTTCTCTGAAATTTTTGATACTTGTACTAATTATGATTCTACTTATTTTCATATTGTTGAATGTGAATCCCCTGCTTCACTTACATCTTCTTCTAAGGTTCTCTATTATCATGCTTGATTCATATCTTTCTATCAGTTCTTCAACCAACAATGCTTTCGATGTTATTGCTACTACTTCTATTGACACATCATGTTCTTCAACACCTATTAATTATTTTCCACCCATATCTAGTATTCCTTAGCATCAACCTATTCTACATCTCCTCTTGAAATTCCTATGATCACTCATAATGGAAAATTGTAACCACTCAATACACTATTTCCAATCTCTATCATTCCTCCAAAGGACATCTTATCAGTCATGCATGTTGTTGGAAACTTACAATCTCAAGTCCATTCTCTCACACTACCAAGCAAGGCCTATTATTCTTCTATCGATAATTAGTCTTTGTATGGAAATCCTATTCCAAAAAAGATTCATAATTCAGCATTTCCTAAGGATTTTATTCTACCTAAATTTTCATGATTTGATGGTACTAAAAATCCCTTTTTACATCTCCAAAATTAATTTATGGCTATGGCCTCATGCGTTAATGATTAGTTTTTACTAAAATCTTGTCACCATAGTCTTATTGATGACGTTCTCCAATGGTACACGCATATACCCTTTGGATCTATTACTACCTATTGTGAGATGGAAGAGCCTTCCTTCAATTCTTTATACTCAACAAAAATCCTAAAGTCACATATGATCATCTACCTAGCTTACATCAAGGAAAAACAAAACCTATTATTGACTACATTTTATGCTTCAATGCTTGCATCCATTAGTTATTCTTCCAACCCATGGACCCAGAGAAGCAATTTATCTTCTATCGTGGCTTGATTCCCATTTTTAAACAACACTTTAAATATGATACATGCAAATCATTCACATTCTTCTGCTATAATGTCATTGATTTATAGCAGGATCTCATTGTTACACACATCATAGATCCTCCTTTTATTGCTAGTACTATTACATCAACTAGTTCTACTACACTTCCATCTATTGAGCAGCCTCCTAGGTATCCATCTTCTCCACTTTACAAGTAGGCTCACTCTTCTCCATCAGATAATAAAAATTTATATCCTCCACCGTGTCGGACACCAATTCAAATGTCTACATCTCCTTCGTTAGAGCCATTACATATTTATCATCATTCTAAGCCTCATGATGTGATGCGTACTTTACTTAATAGGTTTTTTATTCACTTACCTTATAATATGAATAATCCACATCATGGCGTGACACACCAACATGATCAACCTTATTGCAACTATCATCATATCAATGGAAACCATGATAATGACAATTATTTTCTTCATGATCAATTACAACAATTAGAGGATAAGGGTGTCATTTCCTTTGGCTATCACTATTGTGAAAGGTCTATGTCTCCATTTCCGCACAAGTGTGTTGTTACTCTAGATGATTTGTCTCCCTCATCTATTGCTAAGGTCATTATCCTTCCACCACCGTACGTTATTACTCATGCATGCTCTCCATCTCATCAATCCACTACTCTACCATCTCATCCAATGTATCATAATATTGCTACACATTGGCTACATAATCCATCCTTATCTGTGCTTCTCACCATTGCTTCACCTATCATTTCCACCATTTCAAATGGAATTCAAATTTGTTCATACACTCATGTTACCGAAGCTCCACATGCTTCCACCATTCCTCACCCGCTTGGTCTCTGGTACCTGATTTTATCACCTTTCCCCCTAATGATGGACTCATGTTCTTACTATTCTTACATGACTTTCAAGTGATTTGTTACAATAATAACCTCACCATATCTCCGAGCTACACATTATATCAACATATTTGTCCATTGTACACCATCATATAACTTATGGATGACACACTCTAGCTTTGTGGTTCATTTTGGAATGTCGAGGGGTCTTATATAAATGATCCTTTATCATCTATACATTAGGGAGCATCGTTATTATACATCAGCCTCTTAAACATTCTAACATGCACTTCACTACCCTATTATGACATTGTCATCGACATACTCTTTCACATTATATGTTTCTACTTCATGACTCATACAATAGAATTTTTTATCTATTATACACAACAAACACATCACATAAATCCTATTTAATTATATCCACTATCTCATATTTAATCCTCATCAACAGCTATGTATTGTCAATCATATCAACAAAACAGTGATCACACCATCACACATCAAATATAGAAACAATAATCGACACATCATATAGCAACATATGTGTACCAAAACATCACATCACACCATCAATAAATATCTAAAAACAACACAAACTATGCCAATAGTCCATATATATAAATATCGATCACCATCATAGTTATAAAGATTCCAATACTAGGGGATAGGCCCTCAAAAATCACTATATCAGTACATATAGATCATATATCATCATCATTATCACTTCAGGAGTCAAAGAGCTAGAAGCTTCACCGCTAACCTTAAGTGATTGATCATGGTGCCTATATCTCTCTACTATCCTACACAATAGTGGGTTCTCTGTCAAATGCTCTAGAAAACTGCCACTACATTATCGGGGGCATGTGTTTTCCCCTCTACTCCTCCCTTCGGTAGTTCTCTCGCTGCATATATGAAAACTATATAAAAAACCGTCGATGTGATACCCACCATACACGGTAGGCCTTCTTGCACCCCACATCATGTACCTCATCTATCTTGGGAGGTAGTAATTGCACTCCTATATTTCTTGCTCTACTAGCGGTCCTCTTAGGTGTCTTAATAGCCTTTAACCATATATATGGATCTTGAGGCACATCCTAGGCCATACCAAACTATCACGAAATGTTCTCTACTTGGAATAGCATGGTTACTCCTATAAATCGATCTTATAGCGGCATAGTTCATTGAATACAACGTAACTCCACTACATCCTCTCTCCATCCTCCATAGTATCGTTATGTCCTCCATGTCACAAAATTTGGACCCATATGATCTATCATCAATCTATAGGTATCTGTATCTAAATTCTTGCAATCATTTCCTACCCATCTCCCAAAAAAAATGTCTGGCCTCACCCACTCTCCTTGTATACTACCCACCGGACTCTATATAGAAATATGATCATAGGCCTATACATGTAGCAATTTCATAGCTCCAATACCACGCCCATGTTCCTATTGTATGAATATATACAAGTCCCTATACATTTGGGCCAATATAAATCATGTCCATGCATACCTCATCCCATCCTCGTCTATATGATGGAAAATATCATGCATCTTATAATAGATGCCTACACCACCTCCCTCAAGTGAAATCAATAACGCAATCACAATGGTGATGAACTTGTGTAATTACAAATTTTTTGATATTAGTATAATATCAAAGATAATATGGACCTATGTCTATACCTAGGACCCTATAAAGTACCACTTAGAGGACCACGTCTATCTCTATGCATCATCCACAACCATATCCTGAAGGATCTCACCAAGAAAAAGTAATCACAGTATGTGATACACATTCTCCAGATTCACTTCCATCTCTTGTATAGGTAGAAAAAAGGTGCAGGTATTTGCACACCACCTCCCACACAAAGTTGTGACCATAGGCATATTATCAGAAAATCTGCTATCCTTTCTATGTGCCACATGTCGATATGATCTACAAAATCCCACTCCTATTCTAACAAACTTAATCCTATCGATGTACTAAAAAACAATTTACCAAAAAACTCTCTCAAATGGATATCCCTCTACAAAACACAAACCAACAAAAAAAATACATTATAATATCATATATGTTCAAATAAACCTACCTACAACATTAACAAGAATCAATTTTCACATCCACATCACTCTAGACTCCATGATGGCCTTCTGGGATGCTAGCACAAATGAACCATAGTGGGGTGCCCATGAGTAAGTAATTGGTGCTCATCTTTGGGATCTTGTGCCTTAAAGGTCATTAGTGCCTGCACCGCTCTTGTCTAGGTCTAAAATGCTGAGAAAATGGAATTTTTTCTTTTTTAAAATTCATCAAAAATGACTAATATCAACACATTTTTTGAAAAAAATCACACTAACTAGCTCAGTTGTCATACGTTACACCACAATTGTTACCACCATCTTGAACCAACTAAATCCTAGTGCTCTCACTGGAGGTATCTTTACACGCCAGATGCTCTAAATCAAACTTGTGCAATAATCAAATGAATTTCCTATTCACTTTTACACCATACTATTTATAGTAACTTCCTATTACTTACCATGCTATAATCATTATTCAAACATATATTTTGAACTAATACTCATTATATGATTTCAATTGTATCTCATGTGTCCTTACTTTTATTTCTATCCCTTTCACGCCATTCTCTTCAGAATCTTGCCTACTTCTATATCATACATACTTCACATACGTTATATTCATATTTCACACTATCTCAACTCGATATACAAACACCTTTGTGATACATAAATTCACTATTAAATCATTACACACTACCTTTCGGCTATACATTCATTCTCACCATCACTATTCATTTCTTGAAATGCCGACATACAACTGGGGTCATCCTATAATTCCTTTCACACCATTACACGATCATTCTACATTTCTAATTTTTCTTTCTCTCATACATCATACGACATTCCTTTCCATTTATAGTGATTCCCCCTAATGAACTAACCTTGTGGAAACAAGTGTAAAGTTTTTCCATGAGTAACTAATAAATCAATCACATACATTCAAATCTTGACAACATAAATTTTCTAATATTTTAAATCACATTAATCAATCAACACAACATAACATATTTATCCTCATAGATGACCTAACATGGGAGTTACATCACCACTTTCCAAGATGACCTAAAATGGGAAGTTATTCTACAATTTGTGACTGCTTCAAGCTTACCTAACATTGAAGCCATCTCATACACATTGTGTTGACACCCTTCGATTGGGGGAAATGATATGTCATTTCCTTTCCTAAATTCCTTCTATATTGGTTATCACATTTGATCAAAATTGGACCTACAAAATAAATAAAAAATCTGGTCTTTGTATTTATGCAATGGTTAGATGTATTGAGGATGTAATTAAAGTTGGGGAGTAAGACTATCCCTATCTCCCTACACTATCCCCCTAGCTGTAGGACACCCAAATCCTCAAATTTTCACATACACATAATTGGGTTAGGAATTGATCACTCCTTATACGAAGACATCAAAATCTATAATCATCCAACAGAAGAATCATCTTTCTTGCTTAGTTCTCCTAATAAAATTTCTAAATATCTCGTTATGCCACATGGATCAACACTATGATTCTTGGTTTGTCATGCTATGTGTTCTCATTCGGCACATACTTCTACCATATCTGCGTGTACATCTGTAACATGGGCTTCTTTTGACTTTTGTTAGGTATGCATCTCTATCTACTTTATGTTATCTATATTTCTCTCATAAACATAAAGTTGGGGAAAATGTAGACACAATATCACATACTTAATACTATTTAAGTTATACCACCAAGTATGTTGTTTTATATATGAATATTGAGTCAGAAGAGTATTCACACGAGACCCATTCCATAGTCCATCCACTTGTATTTTTGGTTTCTATTACTTTCAACTTTCACACTTGTCACTAATACACCCAGTTCTGGTCAAATCACAAGGATCCTTGTCTATCAGTCCTAACTCATTTTCCATCACTTGTCCTTACACACTAGCACCCAGGATGATGTGAATTCAGCTGGAACAGGTTGAAATACCTCCAAAACACAGATAAACAATTTTGCAAATAAAAAAAAGGAGATTAAAATTTTATTTCTTCTCATTATATAATCCACACTAATCTTTTACATCACTATAATCCTCCTTTTATTTCACGTCTACTCTGAAAACCCTAAAATGCTAAAAACCCCTAAAATGCCAAAAAACCCTAAAATGCCAAAAATTACCTAATAGAAAAACAACTTGGATGGACCCCAAAATTTGCGTGCTAAATATACCTTCATAAATTAAGGCTCACATGAAATTTTGACTTATTTTAACAAGTACAACAAAATTTATTAAAGTTCTAAGACCTAGTCAAAACTAAAAAAACGTTTGGAGCCAATTTTAGGCAACTAGACGAAGGAATTAAGGCCTTAAAATATGTCAAAATGACCACAACCTTGCAAGTAAAGTTGGCCCCAGCATAGTACTAATGTATATGTACCACCCTGTAAAATTTATAGACAATCAAACAGTCGGATCAGAAGTTATGGTCTCTACAAGTTATGCTTCCACATCATTCCCCCCTGGTTGAAAAGAATTCAGCTACTGCGAATTCGGATGACAAATTCTTTTAATTTTGCACTGTCAATCTTATTCAATTCCCACTCAAGAATCCAATTATTTTCTTCTTGCTGCAAACCTTCCCATTGTACCAAATATTTTTTGTAGCTCCCATGTCTAGTAGTGACTATCTTTTGGTCCAAAACACAAATTAACCTTTCCTTTTTCTTATTCGACATCCTCTACTCCCAGTTTATTTATTCCTCCTCCGCAACATTTTCATCATGACTTGGAAACTTATACAAGTCAGAAACATAAAAAACTGGTGACATAGAAAAGTTGATAGGTAGCTCCACCTTGTATGCATTATCACTCATTTTCTTCAAAATCCTACACGGCCCAATCTTCTTTTACTTGAGTTTATTATATGTCCCTTTTTGAAACCATTCCTTTCTAAGATGAATCATCACCATATCTCATTCTTTGAATACACTTACTCTCCTACTGGCATCTGCAGCTACTTTATATTGTGTATTACACACTTTCATCTTTTCCCTCACTTCATCCTATAGCTGTAGAATGTGCTTTGCAAATGCTTTTGCATCATCACTAGTTTTAACTTCACCGGGTAGCACAATGAGATCTAGTAACCCCTTGGGATTCCTACCATATACAATCTGGAAATGAGACCACCATGTTGACCTGTTTATTGAGCTATTGTATGCAAACTCAGCTTGTGGTAAAGCTAAGTCCCATTTTTTTGGATTTTCTCCAACTATGCAATGTAGAAGATTTCCCAAGATTTTGTTCACTACTTCTATTTTCCCATCAGTTAGGGGGTGATAGACACTAGTCTCAGGTGATCATGTCCATATTGGGTGCCCATGTATTCTTTATATTTGATCTTATTTTTGACATTTTAGGTTTTTATTTTCATTTTTCACTCTCATATCATGAGCTACTATTCGGCATGTTGCATCATTAGTGTCAAATTTCAAGAATCAGATCCCTTTATAAACACACTATACATACAATTATAAGGGCATATAGTTATTATCAAGGGTTAACTATCTACCTAGATTAAAGGGATAGATTTGGGCACATTACTCTGCATACATACTTTATAGGAAGGGGAGTTCATTATATTCCATCCAAATATTTGTATTTTATCTAGCTACCACCCGCCATCTTGGCATCACTGGTGCAAGGGTGACCTAAGAGAATTATTGCTTACATAAGTACATAGAACTACATTACGTCTAATATGTAGTGCAATGCTCAGTCATAAGTTCACCATAGTTAAAACAGAGGACAGTCTGAACCCTCATTTTACATCTTTATTTTTTATGATTTGATGTATTTTTTAGGGTTTTGCATGAGGATACTTGTGTGTATATTTATAGGTACCTCGGTGATCTGAGTACAAAATACATGCAACCATAGGTGAACAAGTGTGAATCCCTACAAACCATATCAAAACTACATTCAGACATTTTTTGTAGACCCAAGCACCTAGAAATAGTCCTAGGGTGCCCGCGAGAGCCCCTATCCTTCTCCAGGGGCCCTAGTCCATCCATTTCTACATTTTCTACATTTTTCTATGGATTGTTGTGATGGTCTACTCTTTTGTTTCATCACATTTTCTTGTCCAGACTCATTATGGGATAAGAGAAATTAAAATAAGTACCTTACTCCTCTCATTTCCTTTCCTAGTTAAATTTAAATAAAAAAAATTAGCATTTATATTTCATTGTATATCAGTTACAATAGTTCTTTACATTCAAATTGTAATAAAATATTCATATTTTATCAAATCAGTACTAGGTATCCTTATTTACCAAAGTGTCATACACATGAAACCCATAGTTTATTTCTTACATGTCTTCACTTTGTATCTTGCTCATCCATATCAATGATCTATAACACCACTCTTTCTATTTTCATGACACCTTACCTCTTTTCAGCACCTATGGCTAACACCACTGCTAGATGGAAATGGTTTCAGTGTTATGTTTCATCATGGCCGAAGCCATCGTCCGTGGGCTATGGCATCCTATATATACACTCACCTCATTTCACATTCATAAGAAAAGGAAGCTAGATCATTTCATTTTCCATTATCGATTATCTTTGGTGGCATCTTTGCATCTCCTCGCCTAGATATTTGTTCATCTTGAGTATTTCTTGGATTGTACTATATAATCTTCTTCTTGGATGGTTTCTTACATTATTAGGTCACTTATAGTGATTCTAGGACAAGAACATTGTTCCCCTTCTCCACCTTATAGTGAATCTCTCTCGGTCTACTATTTATATGTAGACACATGCACAAGGTGACCTCTATAACCATCTCTTTTCATTTTCGATAGGTAATTTTATTTCCTTCTTCATTGTGTTATTTTAGCATAGTATTTGGTATGTTTGGATGTCAGTTACCATAGTACTCTTATGCATTATCATCTCCTTAGTTATCATATATTTTATTTTAGTTATTTCATGTATTATTATTATTTTTATTATTGATCCCTACCTCTCCACATCGAACTGCCAATATATTAGCAGGGTTCCTTCCTCTTTCTCTACTGCGGGCCTCGAAAATCATAGGTTAACCTAATGTAGGGATTATTGTCCTCTAGATGTAAGGAACCTAGTAATCATTGTATCCCCTTTAAGTTTATTCCCTTGTATGTCAGTACATGTGTGTGTCCTACTCGTTGCCTCAATACTATTATAGAATGGATGATTAAGTAGTGCATGTTATTAAGACACATTTTGGCCTACATACAATCCCTGGCTACACAGTGTAACTAACCAGATGAGATTCGAACATGGGCGGTCTCTATGATACCAAATGTAATGAGTTGTTACACAAAACATCAAGGCATTAGTGCATTCACACACAAAGAGCATAATGATTATATATATATATATATATATATATATATATATATATATATATATATATATATATATATATACTTATATATATATATATATATATATATATATATATATATATATATATATATATATATATATGGGTAACTATATAACACATTCTCACGTCATCAAATATATAAATCTTACAGACCATAATCTTTATGCCAATCGAAAGATTCATGTAATGAAATATGTTCTCCTACAAATATAATAATTGATTGACTCTAGGATAAATATTATGCTTGTTTTCTCATCCTTCCTTTATCCTCCTATATTTTTTCCTAATTTCACTGACGAATCCTATTATTTAGATGCCTCTAAATATATGCCTTATTACCTCCATTTACATATTCGTCTTTTGTGCATTTTTTAATTACCTCCATGACTATAAAAGTAGTCATTCATTCAAAATCCTAATATTAAATATATATATATATATATATACACACACACATATATATATATATGTGTATATATATATATACACATATATATACACACACATATATATATATGTGTATATATATATACACACACACACACACACACACACACAGATATATATATATATATATATATATATATATATATATATATATATATATATATATATATATATATATATACCCAATCAACCTTGATTGTTAAGATAATGGTGTTAATGCCTCACTAATGGAAGTAGACCTTCTACTTGTATGATGTTTAATTGTTATTGAATGTGTATGTCTTGTTTCAATCTTCACTTATCCTTTTATATAGATTTATAATCCCAAGGAAAAATTTCAAGCAAATGTGTCGAAATTTATGGCTTACAACCACAAGGTTGATATAGGCACTATCAATGCATCTTAAAATAGCTTCTACCACTCTATAAAATATCATTCACTTAACCCTAATTGATAGTGATCCTTTAGTAATTAGGGGTGTTTTCTCAATACCATAGACCCTTCTAGTAATAATGGTTGATTTGTTGTAAAATGAGTATGATTTTTTTACTTGACCTTACCTTCTGTTTTTCTATAACTTACCATATTTAAAAATCTTGTAGAAATGTATTTGAATACCTACCTTGCTACCCTAAATTTCTACAACTCTGAAAATCCTCATTTTTCCTAACACCACCTTAACATAATGTTTTAGCCAATGATATCTTGTAATTAGTTTTATAATATTGCCTCACTCACGGCCGCACACTTTATGGCATGGACGGCTTCTTACATCAACTAAATTAACATTTCTCTTCTTTATTGACACAAGTTAGTCACTGTATGTATGTCCATAAAATGAAAATATATACTCAAGCGTAAAATAACTTCGCTATTGCGATGTGAAATGAGGAAACAATAAAGTTGATTAATATGTTCTACAGACATTTGATTTTTGTATGGGAAAATGTAAAACTTCGAGCCCAAATGGTATTTTAACTTGAATTGTATAAGGATTGGGTAGATAATTTAATATTGTGGTGTAGCCATTGTGAAGAATTTATGTCGTAATCATAACTTAGTATTAACACTGGAATCATTTGCGAGAAGCATGAAGACACGTTATGCTTCTTCTCCGCAAATGCTATATAAATAAACTAAAAATATGAAAGAATATGACACTAATTCGTAGACATGTGAAAATGTTTATATAGTCTGGGCAGCACCTTGATGCAATAGGCGTTAAAATTTATATAATCGGTTTCATTTTTATTAATCATTAATAGTATTCATACATTATTAGTACCTGCCGCTGGCAGTGTACTATTGTTTTCGCCTATTGCTATTAGTTGGAAGGCCTTGGGCAGGTAGTTTGCTAGTGGCTGATTTTTTTGGAATGCTATGGCTTTGTCTAAGGTCTGATTCCATATTTGAAGAAGATTATAGTTTTACCTTGTCAAATGTTTTATTTTCTTTGCTTGTCATTGGTGGCGGCTTTTTCCCTCATTGTCGGCCTTATATTTTATTGCCAATTAATTTTTTTTCTCTTACTGCTATTCTTATCTGCTGTGGATAGCTGGCTATATGCATGACCTCCACTTGTTGGTTTTTATTTCTGGCACCGCTGCCCTACTTTTTCATTTGGTTCTTGCTCTTTTCTCCCTAATGTAGAAGGACACAACCAACCTGATGGTCTGGTGTGGTGCCCAAATTTTCAAGGGCTAGAAACCACCGCCAGCCATTGTGGGGAATCCATTTCTGGGTCCAGCCTGCAGCAGCAGCCTGTGGCTCTGTATCAGTTGTACACTGGATGACAACAATCTGAAGGTGCTTGCTCTGGAAAATCATGCTTATTTTGGAGAGACCGTTAAGTTTAAGCCATCTAAGATTTTGGTAGCTGGCAGAAATTTATCGGTCAGATATGGGGGGCACCGTGTCCATCCAATCAGGCATCCTCGGCTTGCACTTGTAAGTATATTGAGCTCAGAAACCCTTTCCCTTTTAGCTTGTTCCTATTAAAACAGAATCACACATTGTAGAAATCACATGTTATTGATCCAATAAGAAAGTGAGTTTATTTTGTGAAGAACTCTGAACAATCACATATGGTAGAAATCACATGTAAGGAGATAATATTTTGTTTCAATGAGCGAAAAACTTTAATACCAGATCACAGAGCATCATTGGTCCCATGGAACGAAACCAATATACTGCGGAAGTGAGGTTTTGCACGGCTTAGACTTCACCACTTTTGGAATATTGATCGCTGATACATTTATCAGTAGAGTAGACCAAGCCGACCTGGAAAGATCTTCGAATGGAAAGGATGATCTTAAATTTTCAGCTCCTCTCATTTCTGCACTCAATGGAGGACGAGGAAAGAAAAAAAACAGTAGCTGGCCGAATTCATTATCTTTAGCCTTTTAATCTTTGTGAGCATTCTCCAAGGAACATACTGCAGTGGGATTGGATACCTCCACACACAGTGATTGTCTTACATGGCAACTGACTATAAATCCCAAGGGATATGCTCAACCCGGAGAGCTGTGAGGCATTGTTTGAGAGCCTACCAGTTTGATCTATATGCAAGCGACAAGACTTAGAACTGGACATCAAGGCATACCCTCCGCTGTTCTTCCCATTGCTACATGGTTGTGTGTGGCTGTGTGTTTCATCTCAGTTGGGAGATTCATACTGCATGGTAAAAATGTAATGTTTACAAAATCGAAGGCTTTCGATTTTATTTCGCTAGGGGAGATTAGTTATTGTAGCTTTGAATCAAATGATGGGAATTCTTGCAAATAAAGAGCATCTGTGCTATGACTCATGCATGCTATGCATCCGTTATCTGGTAAATTCTGAGCAATAGAGTTATTCAATGCCTGGTGGTACTGGCTAACGAGTGATACTCTACCTCCAAAACCACTCCCAAAAGTTTCAAGAATACTCTAAACATCAACTTTAACACCATCAACTCCAGATGCTACGAGGTAGCTGTGTAAGTCACTGTAGAATAGGAAGACCCTTTTAGGATTCATAAGTCCTTGAACAGAAAGACTATCTGTTTCTGCCATATATTGGAAGGCATCAGGAGTAGATGCAGGGTATTGCATTGTAGAGTCATAGCTTTTCATTTCATCGATTCCTGGTTGAACTCCTCCCCAGTATCCTGTAAGTGCATGCCATACGTACACATACCTATGAAGGCAAGGATAGCCAGGTTTGCAAGCATACCCAACAATTTTTCGGCTCCGAAATCACGATTTTTCTTGCTTTGACCTACCATTTCCTAACTATGAAAACAACTTCTATTGACATTCTCCATAAGTTGCAATGACTTACTTCAAATTGTATTTTTCTTTGGCTATCTGGACTAAATGTTGAATGCCCTTGGCGGGATCTTCTTGCCTTTTACCTTCTTCAACATCAATTTGAAATTTGATATTCTCTTTTATGTGATTTAATCGGCTGTAAGGCCTGAAAAGCACAATTAAAAAAGTTAATAGGAAATATTTTGTTCTTATTCATCTGTTCGGAGATTTCTAAAAATTTGGATTGTCAGTATTTCAGAAGTTTAGCAACATAAATTCTCTTACATCTTATCAGAGACATGTTCTGGTTTTTGAACAGATTGCCAACCATCGTCAATGATAATAAACCGTTGTGGTGTGCCTCCTTCTGACAGGCTGGAATACATCAACACATGTTAGAGGTGTAGTGAACTTTTCCGGTGATCAGGATCTAAGATGTCTCAAGAACATTTGAACTATGTGAATTAATCCCCTACATGCACTAAATAGTTAATTCCAGAAAAATGGACAAAACAGAGGGGAAAAAGATACTTCCACAGACTGATAGGCTGATAGCTAATGCTGGCTGTATGCATGACTTCCACTTGTTGGTTTTTATTTTTGGCACCGCTTCCCTGCTTTTTCATATGGTTCTTGCTGCAGCAGATTCAAGCTCAGTTGCAGATGATGCAGCAGCAGCTTCAATGGCAGCAGCAGCAGCAGGAGCAGTTAATGGCCTACCAACATCAGTCACAATTGAGGAAGTGGAGGGATGCGCTTGGCCCTAGAAGCCAACCCATGAAACAAGTGGGTAAACAACACAATGGCACTGGTGTTGGCATGTCTAAACCCACCATGCTTTATAGAGGGGTAAGACATAGGCACTGGAGCAAGTGGGTGGCAGAGATACGGTTACCCAGGAATAGAACCAGGCTCTGGCTTGGTACTTTTGATACAGCAGAGGAAGCAGCTATGGCCTACGACAAGGCAGCTTACAAATTAAGGGGTGAACATGCCAGGGTAAATTTTCCACCTTTCAAGGATATTTTGCAAGAAGACTCCAGCCCATCCTGGCTAGGGAATTCACTCTTTTCTCCTGCCAAACATGTGCTGCAGTCTTCTGTTGATGCCAAACTGCAAGCAATTTGTCAAAGCATGAAACAACAAGAACAACAACCAGTGTGTGCTAGTGGCAATGAAAATTGTACTAGAGAAGCATCATCATGTGTATCTGACAAACGAACAACCTGTGCAGATGAGAATTTGGGCTTTATGGGTGGTGATGTGAAGAAGCATGATTTTGTTTTTGTTAAATCTGAGACTCCGTCGTCTTCTAATAGCAGCAATGATTCCACCATCACTATAATGAATCCAGTTGGTGGGCCTAAGGCTCCTTCAGGTATATGTGATTCTGAGCCAGAGGCAGAGACAGAATCAGATACTTTGTGTAGCATGCCAAATGGGAGCCTCAAACTCAGTGCAAGGTCACCGATGCCTTTTTGGCAAAAATATGCACTCTACAGTAATTTCAACATTGTTTCTTATAAAGGGTAACCTAAGATTCTATTGGCCATACCTAAGTATGATTTTCCCATACTCATTCCATTTCTGTTTAATTTTCTTATCTTATGTGTTTACTTAGTTATATTATTTGTAAATTGTTGTTTCCTGCGAATTGTTTTACTTCCCCATATAAATTCCAAACATTGGTATGCATCGAAGAATATCTTTGATTTTGTTGTCTTACCCATTATTAATTTTGAGTACGTTTATTTGTTTTGAACGAGAATACTAATTTTAGAAGAGGGTAGAATTTGAGAATATCTTCATTGTTGATGGTCATCTGATAGGCAACGAAAATCCGTCTGGAAGTCTCCAAGGCTGAAGTTTTTTGCCTTCTGCCCACTTAGCATAATCAACACTAGGCTTCATGAGCTTGTCAAACCATCCTAGCTTGTCCCCAACTGTGTAATTCTTGTAGCCTTCCACTTCCACACAGCCAAAAATCACTGCAACAATGAGTACCCATATCATGATTCTATCAAATGATGTGACTTTCTTTAACAGGCAAGCCTTATTTTGAATGAAGTAATGCAGAATTCTCTTTTTAATCTGGAAACCATTGACTGCCTTTATACAGACAAAATTGGCATACACACCTTACCTGATGAATTTCAAAAAACTTACGATGTTATGATTTTACAATGATTTTCCTCGAAATAGACTGATTTTCCCTGGTTAAAACAAAGCTTGACCAATTTCGCGTTGAAAATCTCTTCAAAATTAAGAACAGTCCTCCATGAAAATTCGATGCTCTGAAAACTTCAATCAAGATTAAAATTGCTTCACTTGACTTCTGTACACGTATTTGACTGCTTTGTCTCCAAAACTAGGAAACTCAAAATCTATAAAAATTCTCCACGCTTTCTTGCAAATACTGAGGCAAGGAGGAAGATTAAATTGCAAGCAAAGGCTTTGTCGTCTGGCCACGGGCATTGCCATTTCACCCCATTCCCCCAAATTTGGAGATTGTTTAGAGTTATCAAGGGAAAAGCTAGAGGAATATTTTTTGATCCTTTAACGTGCATGCTCATGCTTTAGCACGGAAGTCATGGATTCATCAAATGTGGCTCCTTCCTCCAGCAGTCAAATGCAACAGGAGATTATCCAAGACTCGCGTGAATTTTTTATGAGCTTGGTTTTTTATTTTTCTTTCAATTCTGATTTGGTAATTTTCATTTGTTGAATAATCTTTGGCTTGGGCTAATTTTTGTATCTCGTTCATTAACTTTACTCTGGTCTTGCAAGTGGTTTACTTGTTTGGGGTACGCTGCATCCAGAGTTTTGACTAATACTTTTGTTTTCCAAATTCTATGTATTGGTTTTTTTTATTGTGGTTTTTTTGTGAATTGTTTGAGATCGGCATATAAGCTGGCGAGATTTCAGCTCGTGACTAACTGTGTGCAATTGGTTTTTTTTTCTGCATTTGGATTTTCTCTGCCCAACTTGCCGCTGCTCCTTTAGATCAGCGTTGCTTCCAGGTGGATTCATTATTATTAAATTTGATCCCGGATCATTTGCTGACAACAAGGTATCGATTTTAAAATAATGAATGTATTACTTGGGCCTAATTAGCTGTTGCAAAACTCAATTCATTAGGGTCCCACAAACTTTAACTGGGAAAATAATAAATTCACAGTAAAATTCACCAAAAAAGAAAAAGAAAAAGCCTTGCTGCGGAAAAGGCCAGGCAGCCTTTTCATTCTGTTTCCTCCATCTTGTCCAGCTCTTATGGAATTCTGAGAAATTCAGACCACCAATTCCTAACACATGAGTTTTATAATTTCTTCGAGATCTCAATCTCGATGTCGTTCTCCATTGATTCTTCTGTAAATTCTGCCTGTAAGGCCTTTCCCTTACCTTTCTGTCCTCGGCATTATTAGGGCCTCTGCTATGGTTTGAGGGAGCACATACCATTCTTGTCCCAGCATTCATTTCACCGATATATTCCCCTGTGAATTAGCTGATCAGATATCCTTCCGTGTAATTCTATGTTTTTTGGAGTATCTCTGCTATGTTGTGTTGATGACTCAGGAATCAATTATTTACTATGTTAATTGTAGCTATTTATTAGTCAAATCCATGTGCAAGTGAGTTAGTGGAATTATTCAAAAGATAGATAGAAATAAATTAAAAAGGTCGGGAAAGTTTGAAGTTAGTTGACGTGACATCATCATTACCATAGAATAATGCTCAAACCGTCTGCTCCTATGCATGTTTTGTTTTTGGTTTTAAATAGTATCTCATAATGCTGATGCTTTACGGGTAGATGCAGGAAAATGACTGATTTTTATTCAGGCCATTAATCTGATGGAGGGATAAATGTGCTAGAATTTAATTAGTCCAAGGCTTTAAACCATCATGGAGTGGATAGTGAGAACTAAGTGATTATCCCATTATCTAATTAAAAATGTTTATAAATGTGTAGTCAATTAATAATCTTCTCTCAACAGTGTGTCTTTGAAAACCTTCAAAGTTGTCGCCACATGCCTGTCACATAGCATTTGATATCCAGTTTGCTGTCTCAATGGAAAACCCTATTGGTAGATCTTTTCCACGTGAGGTGCATTGGATTTTTCATAGTTTTTAGTGCGGTTTATTTCCATTTGTAATTGTACACAGTCAATCTTTCATTCTTTGTCTTGAATTCACATCTTGACATAGCTCTCTAATATGAGGCCAATTTCAACTATTACTTGTGTGTGATTCATTTGCTATAATGTTTACCCGGCTAATTTTGAGATGTATGTGATGTTACCTTGTCTTGCACCCAGAAATCGGTCTCTTTGGCTTTGAATGAAGTTCCAGTAATTTATGTTAGTTTGCATTGTTACTTGTGTGTAGCTCATTCTAACTCATTCACTGCTATATTTTTTCAGAGGCCAATGAAACCATTGCCATAAAACAAGCCCAATATTGTGAATTCTCAAGAAGCAGTAATGATTTTTTTAAACTAATCCACAAATATGGGGCAAACTCATGCTTTCTTACAAAATTAACAATTTCGCAAGTTCTTTATTTTGTCAATATCATTATAGTTGAAAAAGAGGCCTTCTTCGGTCCAAAGTTTTGATCATAAAACCAATGACATGTTCCAAGGTATGACATTTTCTAGTTTGAATATGCACCACCTTACACTGTTCAATTTAATCTCTTGCACAAGCCACTGTACCAGTCACAGAACGACTAGATCTTTGCAACATGCACCCCATCGGAGTTTTATGAGGTTTGTGCCAACGATAGTGCAGCTCATTGATTTTTTCCACAACTCTCTTTTTCCACTTATCATTAATCGGGCCTCGGTGTAGTTTGAAAAGAACAGATTCTAAGAGAACACACATGACGATTGCAGAGCACAAGAAAGTGTAGCTCTCTATAAACTCTGCAAGCTCCAATGACTGCCACTTGTAGGTAATCGGCCAAGTAACAAAAATCATGACATCAAATTAGGCATTGAGTAGTTTTCCAAGTGCTAGAGGGCTGATGGCAATGACGTTTCATCTCGAGCCATTTCTCTCAAACTGGAGAGGAGAAAATTCTCTAAGTTTAAGCCCTTCAATCACTCAAAACCCTCCAATCCATGCCACTTGCCATTAATCAGTTGTATCCAATGTTTGGAGACTTGGAGGTGAAATGAAAAGACTTAGGGAGTCCTAAGCATTGATTGGTGCCACTTACTTTGCAAATAGAATACAAATGAATGAATGCCTCTGCCCATCTTAGGGTAAAATCAAGCTAACCATGGGTAACTCCTTCAAGGTTCTACCTATATACAACTAGATGTAGTCTATGCTACTAGTTTACACAAGTTTATAAGGCATCACAATGTTTAAAATACTTCAAGCCTTCAACTCTAAAATTGTTAACCAGTTCTTAAAGAACAACCAAAATAACACACTCTTCAATTGACTCAACATCATTCTCAATAACCATATCACACCAACGGCAGGTACTCATGCTGCACCGCAGCCCTTTGGATATCTCATTAGCATCAATGTTGAACTTCTATCCTGCATCAATTTTTAATTCAAGTTATTAGGATTGAATAGTAGTTTACTTTTATGGTTTAACAATTTTGAAAAATATTTATTTCACTATAAAATATTAATATTTTGACTACAACCATTTACAAGAAGCAATTAGATCTATTATGATTCTTATTTAGGAATATTAATAATAAAGTTCAAGTAAGAAAGCATATGACACTAATTTATGGCATATGTGAAAATATTTCTATAACAATTTGTGAAGCACCTAGATACAACAGGTGTTCCCACCTCGATATAATATATGTTGAATTCAATATAATTTGTTCTCCAACATTCTTTCAAGTTTACTTATTATATAAGATTGAGATAAATGAACTAAAATTATGCTAATCAAAAATTGAAGACTTGGAATATAATTGATGCATATCTAAAATGACATTCTTCATTATATATGATTCAACTAACACGTGATCTTTCAACACTTTAATGGAGAACAAATCTAATCAAATTTAACAATAAAAAATCATTCACGAGTTTTTCCACTATTATGTTTCTCCTTCTACTAACATTTCTTTCTACGAAAGTTTGTGTTTGAGTGAGCTTCTACTATATAGATCATTCCATAAAAACTAGTTTATGTAGACAACATATTACTGTTACTCATGCTCCTAATTGCAAAATGCTTGCACCAACCCCAAACCAAATGAAGTCTCACTAATTGTATATCGTTTTCATGTTATCTAGACTACAAATATTGACTTGATTCAATATTACCTCTACCTCAAAAATACATCTTGTAAATGCCTTATCGCATGGTCACTTTCTACCATATTTTAAAGCATTTGCATACGTTACCCCGATTTGAAAGGACTCCAAGTTTGGTAGGAAGTGAACCTACACAAATAAATGCCACGTTTCTGATTTTTTTTTTCAATCAATCTAAAACAAATTCAAAACTCATCTTAGAATCAAATTAAGTAGAACAAAATGTATGTAGAACATCTTAATTTTATACAAGTTAAAAGTGCACGGAAATATGGGTATGTTCTTTTAAGAAAACTTCTCTAATATTTATTTTTATTGGTAAATAGTTTTGAAGGGACCATACCCTGTTTTATAGAGAAGGACTCAAAATCTTTATAAAACAATAAAACCAAGGTGTTTTTTTATAATTGGGGGTCACTCCGTAGAAAACAAGTTCTAGAAGCTAGAAAAGGCATGAAGAACAAAGGAAAAGGACAAAATGCCAGTGAGAAACCAAAAAACAACAACCAACAATAACCCAAAAGCTACAAGATAGAAGAATAACAGTAACATAGTTGATGTATGGCAACAAAATGACAGTAGAGGAACAACCGGGCAGTAGCCAAGGAGACAAAGTCTCTATGTGGTAGGAGTGGCTTGTTTGTGAACAAATTTCTTCTTATTACATATCATCATCCACTCATCTAGAGCTTTCAGTAAAGGAATAACAACTTCTAAATCTACAATTGGATGATGTATGTTGTTTGAACAAGGAGAACGAGGAGAAACATTCTCCGTTTCCGCTACATGCTCTTTTAATTTAATTTTTTGGGTCCTCTAACTCCTTGTTTACATATTTTTTGATCTCTCTCAAAGGAGTTTCTAGGATCGATTCGATCAAGTCTTCGTCCTCATTATTTGATCTAATTTTATTAAAGAACTCACAAAGATTTAAAAACTAACTAATAATTAATTCTAAATTCATAATCAATAAATTCAAACGGATGATATGAGATCTATAATTAACATCATCTTTACATTGAGTATAAGAAATCTAAAGTTAACAAAATAATAATATATACAATTAAACTCTCTTTATATCATAGCTTCCAAACTCGAGGTATCTTGTGTATGTGCAGTGCCCTCATCAAGAAAAAATAAAAATAAAAATAAAAATAAATAATGTAAGTTAAATGCGTGGTTGTTGGTGGATTCTAGGCGTGTGGGGATTGAGCATATCTTCCAGAAGTAATTGCAACTGCCCAAGACACGTGGGCTCTCTGACATGCGTGTGGGTCTCTCTTACACCATTTAGACATGCCTCTATCCTTGCTTAAAAATTCACGCACTTTGTATGAGATATGAACGAATTAACCACACCAAACTCTTCATTATACTATTCTTTCGCAGAAGTAAATGATGAAGCAACTACAACATCTGCAAAAGATCCAATGACTACGTAAGACCAAGGAGAATAGGCTCCCGATCTGATAGCAAATAAGGATCAAGAATTGTTAGATAAAAAAGGGGGGGTAAGATACCTGAGGAAAAAGGGCCTCAGCGAAACGATGAGCCTATATTTTACATTCATGACCAGGAGCGATGTGGATCACTTGGAGGGCAAGTGAAAATGGCGCAAGTATGGCCCAGATCTAGCTCTCTAAAGTAATATTTTTGAAAGAACGAGACAACTTCTCATGGGAATACATTTTGGACAGGGTTCAGAAGGCACAAGGTTGCTTATAAGCCAGTCACACTGTCACACCAATGCAGCAAAAAGGACTTCACGTGATCAATTTACTTTTTTTTTGGTGCCATCCAGCCAACACAAAATAGAGACTTTCCTCATATGTTGTAGGTGTTAGTGTTCTAGTAGATATTTATGCAAAACATGGAAACGTGCATTTGGTATGAGAAATTTTTGAATAAATTCTTAAAACGTGTCCTCATGGACTGTAATGATGGCAGAACATGTACATAATGGGTTTATTAAAAAGAACGTGGAATTTTTCAAGCAATGGAAACCCAGGGTTCTCAACCTTTTCCAATACCCTCCATGCCTGTGCCAAAACTTGAGCTTTGCAAAAATGGTATGGAAATCCATCAAAGCAATA
Source organism: Taxus chinensis (assembly GCA_019776745.2). NCBI lineage: Eukaryota > Viridiplantae > Streptophyta > Pinopsida > Cupressales > Taxaceae > Taxus > Taxus chinensis. The sequence goes on along the minus strand of CM034148.1, from coordinate 777,156,723 downwards.
ATGGAAATCTTGATTTTTCCTTTGCCTACCTTCCCATCCTATGCCAAAATGAGAGATTTGGAAATTGTAATGGAATTCCATCAAAGTTTAATATATAAAGGAGTTTTGTCAGATGTTTTTGTTGGATGTGCTCTAGTAGATATGTATGCAAGCATAGAAGAATGCACTTGGCTTGTGAACTAGCTTGACTGAATATCTGATAATAATGTGGCCTCTGGTCTACAACTGGTTACAGGATATGCACAAAATGGGTTATTGCATAGTGGAGCTTGCCTTTTGGCTAATTGTATGCCTTAAAGACATCTCAATTAGCTCTTGAATAGAGAGCATGATATGAGTATGAAGAAGGATATTGAACAATAGGAGAAATTTGTATTAGAAATATGGGTAAGCTATTAGAAATGTTTCACTGGGTTGGAGTGGGTTTCTTTCTAGCAACTGTAGTTTAGAGATAAATGGTCACACCTGAAAAAGAACAATTTGGGAATGCCTTAGGCTTCACAACTCTTTGAATGACCTTGCAAAATCATTCATGTCACTTCAACCTCTTCCTCATTTAAAACGATTTGATTCAATCCAAAATTAAATATTTCAAGTAAACGCAAAATGGGGACATGTGGGTGCACGCGATTTGGTTAATGAAATTCCTTGTAGAGGGATGAAGCCTAGTGGAGTGCGAGTGAAACCATGTGGACTTCCACATTTAATGCAGATTGTAAATATCTCCGCATGCATGGTGTTCATCTGCTCCTCACCTCTCATAGTTGTATGCTCTTTAGTTTTTCTTTTGCAATGAAATAAAATTTTAAATCGAAGGATTTCTCGTTTGACTTGATTTTATTAAATAAACTTATTTTAAAACAATAAAACATTAGATTGTAACCTACAGGATCTAATATTCCTTGATAAATAATGAACTTAAACCCTCATTTTGTGATGATCCAGTAACAGTCCCAAAAAAACTAGTTTGCTACTAGTAGCCCCATTTTATTGACAAGTTGAAGTTGACTTCACGATAAATATGTTGATCATTGCTTTGTTTAAATAAATAATTTACAATTTTTGGAGACTCGTAAAACAAATTTTGTAACTCCAGGAACGGGATGTTAAGATTACATCATGTACCTAGTTATGTGGGGAGTCACTTTAATCTTTTGACCGATAGCTTGAATGATCATTTTTGATCTTTTGACGCCCTACTAGGAGCTAATGTAACACCATTTTGGAGTTCTAAGATGCTACTAAAACTGTAAAAGTTGGCTTTCATTTTGAACCTTCATTTGAATACTGGACAACTAAATGATTATCTACCTTCACAAACCTCTAGCATTTTAACTAGAAAATCACTTGGAACCTTTCAGTTTGAGGAAAAAATACTTTTCTTGATAGTTTGGTAAAGCCATTTTGTAGGCCTCTGGTCACAGTTTGACTAAGTCAAACTAGACCAATTATGACCAGTGACATCCAGAAAACATGTCCCCATTTGAAAACCATTTTCTAGTTCTTAGTCCCATCGACTCTAAAGAATTCCCCATTTACGGTGGAACTAATAGGAAATTTACTGTGGTGTATTCGTCCATCGAACGTTAGTTTTGGACGTGATTTTTTGAGCCCTCAAACTAAATTTTTATCATTTAAAATTAGGTCAATTATGACCGATGGCCTTGGAAAACTAGCCGCCAATCGTAAACACGTTTGGCAGTTCTAAATTCTGTTAGTTCTTATGAAGTCTTAGTATATAAGTGAACATATATAATTTTAACCGTGCTATGTTTTTCTCATCGAGAAGACAATGTTTGAAAGTGGTTTCTTAGCCTCCAATCCTTGGTTTTGAACATTTTTTGTAGCTAGCTGGACAATGTAAAAATAAAGTTATAGGACCCTCGTTGGGTTACCAAACCACTGTGGAAACTTGTACTTGACACTTGTAAATAAATGTTTGGAACTCTATCTTGTGGCATGTTGTCTGAAATTTGACTTTGGGGAAAATTATTGTTTCTCTCTCTTTCCTATCTCTTTCTCTCTCCTTGGTTTGGAAATGAAGTGAAATGAAATGATATGAATACATGTCTCTACCACTTTTCCTTTCCAATGAAAATTATTAATATTATTATGTAAATGGGAAACTAAAGATGTTAATTATGCTAGATCTAGGTGGATGCCATGCCAACGATTTATCACTGATTTCTTGCTCACATGTTTTTGCTAGGATGCAAGAAAGATGGAGAAAAGGCATGGTGTAATTCATTGTGTTATTATTATAATTTAGATAGGTCATTATAGATTGTATATATGTATAATGTACTGACATGTTATAGAAAAGTTATATTTGAAATTTGGTAACATGAATAGAGATGTTATTTTTAAACATACCTTGGGAAATGTGCATTTGATCATAGGTGTAATTTTAATTCATATTTATGTGTGGTAAAAAGGTTGATATATATATATATATAATATATATATATACATATATATATATATATATAGGTTAAATGAATTTGAATTTAATATCTTGTAGTGCATTTTCAGTGTTCAATTAATGATTAATTAATTAGTGCTGTTGTATTTCTTACCTTGTAGATGTAATAAAGAAATGCAAATGAAACAGTTAATCCTAGTTCAAATTCGTACATAACTAACCTGCATGTGTTAATCCCTTAGCATAGAAAGTTGAAACCTTTGAATGAACCTTGATCTTGATGAAACCTCCTAGTTTAGGTAAAATAGAGCCCAAGAATGGGTTATCATCTTAGTTAGTATGTTTAGTGACATCGTCATAAACCCGAAAGATAGGAGCGACAATGTCAAACATTATCTAGAATTAGTAGAACTAGCACTTCCTTAGTATCCTAGTGGACTACCTTTTCTTCCAAAGTTGGATTTAGAATTAAATTTCTTCATCAAATGAATTTCTTGTGGGATCCAGATGACACTCTGGAGCTAGTGAAATAGTTGTACTATTACTTAAACTCTTGTTAATGAACTCTTTTGTCCCACTCATCTAGGTGTGTTACCTTGGTTACTAACAACAATATCACCTTGGTCTTTTTCTTGAAGGTGGTTTAACATAAATATGTCCTCTTGCCTTAAACTCAATATATAGTTGAGGCATAGATCATTATTGCTTTCAGAATTAAACCAAACCTTGGTTGATTAGGAGGTTAACTTGGGGTTTGTGTGTAGTTATAATGCTTCCAATCATATACCTTATTCAAAATGGTAAACAAGTAATTACTCGTAACTCTCTATGTTAAAAAGTGACACCAAAAAAAAAACCTAAGAAACACTTTAAATGAAATGAGAATACAAGAGTATATGTGAGAATGGCTTAGGAACAAAATTTCACTTAAAGTCCTTATGGGTGATTTAGGCATTGAATTTTTGTTAATAATGGATAGAAAATTGTTCTTGGTGGGACTAGGAATTTGAGCCAATATAGAGTCCACTAAAATAAAATAAAATAAAATTATGTCATGTTAATGCTTAATTGAATCAACTAAATTTGAAACTAAAACAACCATAGTACGAGAACAATTGTGCTTCTAATGGAATGAAGTTTATAGGAAAGGGAAGCTTGAACCTTCACCTCCTTTGATGTGTATTATTTTCCCTTGATAACTTCTGGTTGGTCCCCTTGCATAATAAGGGTAAAAACAATTAAATGTCAACTAAACATATTTTAAGAAACAAATCTTTAGCATAAGAACGAGAGAATTAGGAACTTTGTAAGTAATTGGAAATATGGAATTTAATTATGTAAGTTATGGAGATTGTCATAAGGGATAAAGAGAAAACTTAAATGGTTGAACAATAAGTGAATGTGAAACGAATTAAAGAACCCTGTAGGTGGAAAAAGGAAAATATTATCCTTACATAACAATATTTTCCTTGGAATGCTAATCGTAATTAAGATGTAATCATGGTAATGATGTCTGTGGGCTTGCCAATCCTTGGGTCCCTTTTCTTGTGGTTGAGTCATTACTAGTATTCTTTCATTGAGTAAAGTGTGGCATTGATATGTAGACGGTTTTGTCAGGTGTCTATGTGGGTTGATAACTTATGTAAGCATCGTATGCATTGTTGAATTTCTTTACTTGGAGTCCTTGTGGCATTGTGTAGTGAGCAATGCAAGTTCAAAAAACATTATCCTGATATTTCACTCATTATATTTATGTGTGTAATATTGTGGGCATTACACTTGGTATTAGAGCAGAGGTTCATGCTCTCGAACCTCTGAGCCGGATAGGGACTGGTGATGGTGTTGCATGATGGTTTTACATGGTGGTAGTGGAGATTGGAAGAGTAATGTGATATATATTGTAATTGTGATATTGTGAACAAACATGTTATGCATGTCACATAGTGCTTTTTTTTTTCCTTTTGATGTGCCTGTGATGAGAGTATTCACTATCCTTTCATGGATTTAATGAGGAATTCGTGTGTGATGTACCACCTTGTTGTGTGTGGAAATAATGTTATTGTGGATTGTGGAGTGTTAGAGAATTTTTTCATTGTGTGATATGAATGTGTATTGATGTTTTGCATGACAAATTTTGTGTAAAGTTAATTAGATTGTATCGTGATGTCGTCACTGTGCGGTCATGAATCGTGTGTGTCACCATTTTGTAATTGCAATTAATATTATGATGTGATGTTACTATGTTCATTGTATGTATGATTTGTGTAATATGTAATTATTCATGTCATGATTTAGGGGCATACGGTGAGCGTAAGAATCCTATTGTATGGTGATTGCACTTTGGCTGCAAAATGTGGTAAAGTGATCTATTGCACCCAGTGAATGTATGATTGTGATCTACCATGTATATGTACCATATGTAAGACGTTATGGTAATTTTGTGTGTACCACCATTGTGTTAGTGATGTAGTTACATATTATGTTGTGAACCTTGCACTAACTGACCCTAAGGAAAATCTATAAAAGTGTATGTCTAGAGTGAGGAAATGTGTATGAGTGACCAATCACTAGATCCAACCTTAGACTCAGTAGATGGTGGCCTGTGATCCTCTCTCCCTCCTTATGTGGTTGTTTTATAGATTCAGCCTTAGTGCATCTATGACTGTGTTTAGCCTTGTAGAAGTAGTGGCGGGATGATTTGATAGTTTTATTATTGATATGTATTTTTACGAGCTGAGCTGAGGCTCGATGTTCCAAGTGCCAGCAACTCATTGAGTACCACCTTGGTTGCCATATAAGACCAAATAATCATCGTAATGTGCTATTGTTATATGTGTATTTTATTTGTAAATTGATTTTTTAATTTTATTTCTGAAAGGACCATCAATTTTCTTGATTTCCATGTTCTATATTTTGGTAATTTCCTTGGTTTTTGGTACTAACATGTGTATTTTGCACTAACTATGGCTATTTGGCCATTTTTTTTTCTTGGATTCGGATCTTCTTTTAAATTTTTTAAATTTTACTTCCTTTCCCAAGGCTTGTACTTTGCCCCTTGGCATTTGAATCGGATTGCTATGTTGGTTCTATTGTCGTGATTTGTGGAATAAGGTCATGGGATGCACCATGGAATGGTGGGACCTATGTACCCACTTCATTGTATGCGGGTATGCCCCAAGGAGTTACAGATAACTAGCGGGTTGTTGAACCATGAGTTGTTATGTAACTTGGGTTAGGGGTGTTTGGAATTTATGTGCCTAGGGCCGTAGGGAAACCAGCCTCCTTCAGGGAGGCATAAGAGACTTGATGTAGGCATAAGAGATTAAGGGAGGAATAAGAGACTTAAGGGATGCATAAGAGATTAAGGGAGGCATAAAAGACTTGAGGGAGGCATAAGAGATTTGTGTGGGTGTGATTGATGCATTGGGAAGTATATTGCAACTGTTTTTTGATGCTTTGAGAGGAAAATTTAGTTTTTTTTGTGATGATTGAGAGGTATATGTAGTCATTTTGTGATGCATGGGAGGTAGATGTAGTTGTCTTTTTATGCTTTGGGAGGTAATCTGGATTTTTTTTGTGATTGTTTTGGGAGAGTGTATGGTGTTGGTATTATGAATATGTGTATTCTTGTGAGCCTGGGTTATGTTTTGTGATGTTGTTTCCATCTTAAACGTATATAGTTTTACAGTTATGGTTTTGAGTTGCGTGAAACTACTATCTGTGTACTATATTGTGAATTCCATGATGTTGTAGTCTACTTATGTTATATGTACTTTTGGTTTGAGGAGCATGTATGTGAAAAGTACTATGTTGTTAGGGATATGTATGTGTTTTCTATAGTTTACTTGAGTTCTTGTGTTGTGATAAAGTTGATGAGGGTACATATCATGATGTCTTGTGAACCACTAGTGTTGTGTTTGGCCTCTGATGTGGTATATGTGATATCAATTTTTTTGGGCACCCACAAACATAAGAAAACTAAAACATTAAACAATGACATATTGAGAGTTAAGAATAATAAAATACTTTAAAGGAAAATAATAACTAAGGAATAAAGTTAAAGAGAATTGTCAATCTTCACAAAACATTAAAATTTAAGATATTGTCACAATTTAGTTGCTTCCTTGTGGACGTGTTGTATTGACAAGCTGATTTGTTAAAAGATATGTGTCATTATTGAATTTCTTGTGCCTACATACCCATGAAGATTCAATGTTGTGTCACATAGAGGACGATTCTATTATAAGGGGAGGAAAACGTAGTACCCTCATCAAGCAAAAATAAAAATAAAAATAATATAATGTAAATTAAATGCGTGGTTATTGGTGGATTCTTGGCATGTAGGGGATTGAGTATATATCTTCCATAAGTAAATGGAACTACCCAAGACATGTGGGCTCTTTGACATGCGCGTGGGTGTCTCTTAAACAATATAGACATGCCTTTATCCTTGCTCAAAAATATCATGCACTTTGTATGATGATTATGAATGGTTTAACCACACCAAAATCTTCATTATATTATTTCTTTTGTAGAAGGAAACGATGAAGCAACTGCAATATTTACAAAAGATCCATAGTGACTATGGAAGACCATGGAGACTAGGATCCTGCTCTGGACAGAAAATAAGGATCAAGAATTGTTAGAGAATCCTTTTACAGAATGTAATAAAAAAAAGATAAGAAACTTGAGAAAGAAGGGCCAGAAGAGAAACTTTGAGCCTATATTTTACTTTCATGACTAGGAGGTGATGTGCATCATTTGGAGGGCAGGTTCAAAATGGCGTAATTATGGCCCATACCTAGCTCTCTAAAGTCGTATTGTTTGGGGAAGGAACAAGACAAATTCTCATGGGATATACATTTTGGGCAGGGTTCATAGAGGAAAAAGGTTCCTTATAAGACTAGTCACATTGTCACACCAATGCAAAAAACATGTCTTTGCAAATTATCAATTTACCTTTTTTTTTTGTTGCCTCCCAGCCAACAAAAAAATGATACTTTTCTCATATGTTGTAGTTGCTAGTGTTCTTGTAGATATCTATGCAAAACATGGAACACGTGCATTTGGCATGAGAAATTTTTGACATAAATTCTTAAAACGTGGTCCTCATGGACTGTGATGATGGCAGAACATGTACATAATGGGTTTATTAAAAAGAACGTGGAATTTTTCAAGCAATGGAAACCCAGGGTTCTCAACCTTTTCCAATACCCTCCATGCCTGTGCTAAAAGCTTGAGCTTTGCAAAAATGGTATGGAAATCCATCAAAGCAATAATGGAAATTTGTTTTTTCCGTTGCCTACCTTCCCATCCTATGCATGAAAAATGAGAGATTTTGAAATTGTAATGGAATTCCATCAAAGTTTAATATATAAAGGATTTTGTCAGATGTTTTTGTTGGATGTGCTCTAGTAGATATGTATGCAAGCATAGAAGAATGCACTTGGCTTGTGAACTAGCTTGACTGAATATCTGATAATAATGTGGCCTCTGGTCTCTCAAACTGGTTACAGGATATGCACCAAAATGGGTTATGTGCAGAGTGGATCTTGCCTTTTGGTTAACTATGTATACCTTAAAGACATCTCAATTAGCTCTTGAATAGAGAGCATTGATATGAGTATGAAGAAGGATATTGAACAATAGGAGAAATCCTGTATTACATAAATATGGGTAAGCTATTAGAAATTTTCACTGGGTTGGAGTGGGTTTCCCTTCTAGCAACTGTAGTTTAGAGATAATGGTCACACCCAAAAAGAACAATTTGGGAATGCCTTAGGCTTCACAACTCTTTGAATGATCTTGCAAAATCATTCATGTCACTTCAACCTACTTCCTCATTTAAATGATTTGATTCAAGCCAAAAATTAAATATTTCAAGTAAACGCAAAATGGGGGACATGTGGGTGCACGCGATTGTGGTTAATGAAATTCCTTGTAGAGGGATGAAGCCTAGTGGAGTGCGAGAGAAACCATGTGGACTTCCACATTTAATGCAGATGTAAATATCTCCTACGCATGGTGCATCTCTCCTCACCTCTCATAGTTGTATGCTCTTTAGTTTTTCTTTTTGCAATGAAATAAAATTTTAAACTCGAAGGATTTTTGTATACATGATTGTTATTAAATAAACTTATTTTCAAACAATAAAACATTAGATTGTAACCTACAGGATCTAATATTCCCTTGATAAATAATGAACTCTAACCCCCCCCCACCCCCCCCCCCCCCCCCCTCCCCCCCCCCCCCTCATTTTGTGATGATCCAGTAACGTCCCAAAAAAACTAGCTTGCTACTGTAGCCCTTTTTATCGACAAGTTGAAGTTGACTTCACGAATAAATATGTTGATCATTGCTTTGTTTTAAATAAATAATTTACAATTTTTGGAGACTCGTAAAACAAATTTTGTAACTCCAGGAACGAGGATGTATAAGATTACATCATGTACCTAGTTATGTGGGGAGTCACTTTAATCTTTTGGACCAACCTTGAATGATCATTTTTGATCTTTTGACGCACTACTAGGAGCACATGTAACACCATTTTTGGAGTTCTAAGATGCTACTAAGACTGTTAAAAGTTGGCTTTCATTTTGAACCTGGCATTTGAATACTGGACAAACTAAAATGATTATCTACCTTCACAAACCTCTAGCATTTTAACTAGAAAATCACTTGGAAATTTCAGTTGGAGGAAAAAAACTTTTCTTGATAGTTTGGTAAAGCCATTTTGTAGGCCTCTTGTCACAGTTTGACTAAGTCAAACTAGACCAATTATGACCAGTGACTCCAGAAAACATGTCCCCATTTGAAAACCGTTTTCTAGTTCTTAGTCCCATCGACTCTAAAGAATTCCCCATTTACGGTGGAACTAATAGGAAATTTACTGTGGCATGTATTCGTCCATCAAACGTTAGTTTTGGACTGTGATTTCCTGAGCCCTCATGCTAAATTTTTATCATTTAAAATTAGGTTAATTATGACCGATGGCACTTGGAAAACTAATCCACCAATCGTAACACTGTTTGGCTAGTTCTAAATTCTGTCCAGTTCTTATGAAGTCTTAGTATATAAGTGAACATATATAATTTTAACCGTGCTATGTTTTTCTCATCAGAAGACAATGTTTGAAAGTAGCTTTCTTAGCCTTCAATCCTATTTTGAACATTTTTTGTAGCTAGCTAGATAATTTAAAAATAAAGTTATTAGGACCCTCATCGGGTTACCAAACCACTATGGAAACTTGTACTTGACACTTGTAAATAAATGTTTGGAACTCTGTCTTGTGGCATGTTGTCTGAAATTTGGACTTTTGGGAAAATTATTGTTTCTCTCTCCTTCCTATCTCTTTCTCTCTCCTTGGTTTGGAAATGAAGTAAAATGAAATGATGTGAATAGATGTCTCTACCACTTTTCCTTTCCAATGAAAATTATTAATATTATTATGCAAATGGGAAGACTAAATGATGTTAATTATGCTAGATCTAGGTGGATGCCATGCCAACGATTTATCGTTGATTTCTTGCTCACATGTTTTTTGTAGGATGCAAGAAAGATGGAGAAAAGGCATGGTGTAATTCATCGGTCTATTATTATAATTTAGATAGGTCATTATAGATTGTATATATGTATAATGTATCTGACATGTTGTAGAAAAATCTATATTTGAAATTTGGTAACATGAATGAGATGTTAGTGTTTTAAACATACCTTGGGAAATGTGCATTTGATCATAGGTGTAATTTTAGTTCATATTTATCGTCTGGTAAAAAGGTTGATATATATATATATATATATATATATATATATATATATATGTTAAATGAATTTTAATTTAATATCTTGTGGTGGATTTTCAGTGTTCAATTAATGATTAATTAATTAGTGTGTTTTATTTCTTACCTTGTAGATGTAATAAAGAAATGAAAACGAAACAGTTAATCTTAGTTCAAATTCGTACATAACTAACATGCATGTGTTAATCCCTTAGAATAGAAAATCTGAAACCTTCGAAATGAACCTTGATCTTGATGAAATCTCCTAGTTAAGGAAAAATAGAGCCCAAGAATGGGTTTTATCGTCTCAGTTGGTATGTTTAGTGACATCGTCATAAACCCGAAAGATAGGAGCGATAATGTCAAAATTTATCTACAATTAGTAGAACTAGCACTTCCTTAGTATTCTAAAGGAATACCTTTTCTATCCAAAGTTGGATTTAGAATTAAATTTCTTCATCAAATGAATTTCTTCTGGGATACAGATGACACTCTAGAGCTAGTGAAATAGTTGTACTATTATTTAAACTATTGTTAATGAACTCTTTATGTCCCACTCATCTAGGTGTGTTACCTTGGTTACTAACAACATATCACCTTGGTCTTTTTCTTGAAGGTGGTTTAACATAAATATGTCCTCTTGCCTTAAACTTCATATATAGTTGAGGCATAGATCATTATGTGCTTTCAGAATTAAACCAAACCTTGGTTGAGATTAGGAGGTTAACTTGGGATTTGTATGTAGTTATAATGCTTCCAGTCATATACTTATTCAAAATGGTAAGCAAGTAATTACTTACCTCTCTATGTTTTATAAGTGACGCCAAAAAAAAGGACCTAAGAAACACTTTAAATGAAATGATAATACAAGAGTATATGTGAGAATTTTCTTAGGAACAAATTTTCACTTGAAGTCACTTGAAGTCCTTATGGGTGATTTAGGCATTGAATTTTTGTTAATAATGGATACAAATTTTTCTTGGTGGGGACTAGGCATTTTAGCCAATATAGAGTGCACTAAAAAAAAATTATGTCATGTTAATGTATAATTGAATCAAGTAAATTTGGAACTAAAAAAACCTGTTATCCATATTTTTTCCAGGTCAAATATTGGATCAGCAACAACCCCGCATAAAAGGAACTTAAGAAAACTCACTTGAAACTATAAATGGTTGTAGAGGAACTCAACAAATGAGGGGGTCAGGGGACAAGAGAGACTAAGGGACCCTGTACAAGATAAATGACTCTGTCGGGTTGTTTCCACATCTTAAATCCATTCTCCAAGTTACAGGTAGACTCAACTCTCAGATACCAGGGTTAGACAAGAAGGGGAAGAAACGTTGAAGATCTAATGTCCTCGAGATCAAAACAGTTCAAGAAAAATCCAAAAAAATGACTAAGTATGGAGGAAGTAGCAGAAGGACCCACTTGTCCTAATGGTGCTTCTCCAAAGGTGAATAAAAAAGAGGGATCCCAAACTTGCGCCAGGATTCCATGCATCCAGAGCCCAAGAAAAGGTATCGAGGCAGTAAAAATTATTCAACTAAAAATAAGGTGCTAGGTGTCGACTCGGCACAAATTCAGAAATGAAGACTAGGGAGGAGACTCAAACTTGCGCCAGCCCTCCACGTAGATAATGGTACAAAAAAAGTGAAAAGGTGAACTTCAAAATTGGCTAAATATAGATGTATCAGCGGAAAATTCCAAGTTTCAGTGTGGCGCATATCCAAGAGTTGATCTCAAGGCGGAAACCCAAATGAGCATGAGCTCGCCATATAGCCCAAAGTCTAAAAAGTAAGGACTGTTAAAAAGTCCACAGATCAGTGGAGGCTGACACATGTCAACTTGACACTCCGCCAAGGGAAAAAATTGGGCCAAGTTATCAAGTGAGCTCGATGCCTCCATGTGTTATTCCATAGGGGCAGATTCAGTTGAATAGTCAATGCATGAGCTCGGTAGGCAGTGGCTACCCAGTGTCTTAATTACACTAATTCAAGGGTTGAATAGAGAAAAGGTTTCCAAATGACTGCCAAACTACCGCATATCCCAGGGGAAAGCGGGCCATCGGAAGGAAATTTGGTTCTTTTCCCCTTGTTATCTTGAAAGGGATAAAATTTGTAAATGGCCCACAACTCTGCCCAAAGTAAAAAGTGAATGTTTGACCTTGAGTCAAAGCCAAAGTGGAGAGTCAGAGGAAAAGGTAAAAAAATTTCTTTCATTCAAAAGGCTCAAAGATAAAGATATAAATGCATTCCCCATCCAATTAAAAGGAGCCACATGTCTAGGCGGAGCTTCGGGGCTGCGGGAGTTTTTTTGAGTTTTGCATTTTTTGTGCAAAAGGGAAAAAGGACAGATTGTGGAACCGTACACCCGATTTTTTCTATAATCTTGCTGCCACATGTCCCATATGAAAAGGGGGAACCATTTTTCAAATTATTTTCCCACCCATTTGTATGGACTATATATAAACTTTGAAGGGGCATATCTTTCAACTCATGGCTCGAAATATTGCGAATCTGACACCATTGGAAAGATCTCGGCCTCATCCATGCTATGGAGGCATGAAACTTTAATTTTGAGGAGGTTAGGTGAAGAAAATGGAGGAAACGTCTTTAGGATTTCAATGTAGGATCTTCTTGCCTCAACAACTAGATCAAATCTTATATTTTTCACCATTTCCTCTTCCTTCAAGGTGCCAAACCAAGGATTGATGCCATAAAGACAGATTTGGGGTCAGATTTTATCGGAAGTATTAACAGCAGTGGTTGAGCTTCAACCTTATTTTCCTGCTTCTCTCCCTCTCTTCCTTCTCTTTGATCGAATCTATAAATTTTGGGGTAGGATTCATTTTAAAGGGTTGGACATTCTTTGTTTTGCAGGCTCCCTTCTCCTTCTAGCAAAGGGATTTGTGGGGTTCAGGCCTTCCATTAAAATTGTAATATGTTTTTTCCATTTCGTTACTTTGTAATGAACTGTACCAATCCAGAGAGCAATAAAACATGTCTGTGATTGATCTTAGATCCTCGATGATGATCTTTTAGATGAGGATCATATTCCACCTCCATCTATCACCACACCTCCTCATCCCTTACCTCTTCAAAAAACTTCATCTCCCCCTCCACAACTCTTTTATCCTTCTCCAAAATTTAAGATTAATATAGTCTGCATAAGAGAGGTAGCCAAACCTTAACCAAAATGCAAATGCACTGTATTTATTTTTCACAAAACCAATATATTCCCTCACCATATTTTTTCCCGTCATGTTGTTACACCTATAATGACTCACTTGCTTCTTCACCAAAAATTAATATGGTTCAAATTTCCACTCAAGCCAAGAAGTAAAAAGGAAAGGAGAAAACAACCAGCTCATCTTCCACTCTTTTACCCAAAAATCCATTTCCACCTACATAAAAATCACCATCCATGGACCCACATACCCTATTCCTAATGGGGTTTCCCATCATAAAATGCTTAAATAGTTGCACCAGTCTCCTCTCAAAATGTCTTTTTACAATCTTGTCCAAACCTCTTAGCCTCATCGACAAGATTTCATTGAGGTTTTGAAATCTATTGAGATTTTACCTAATGACCCTACTCCTATCATATCCATTATCAGTCCTCATAATGCGGCGTCTCTCACCACTTCATCCGTTTCCTCTGTACCCACTACCACTCATCAAGTAGCAATTATCATTTTTTCTGAAAATGAGATTGTACCTCTCCAATTAGATGATCTTGATCCCACTGATTTTATTTCCATCTACATTAACAATATATATGTTTGACGTGTTATGATCGATGGCAGTGATACTATCAACATAATTTCCTCTCATAAATACAACCAAATGTACATCCCTACCAATTGCATGCATAATAACCCAGGTATGGTTATTTCATTCAACGATGCTATGAATTCCACTCTTAGCACCATCATTCTCCACATTTGTATAGGTCCCCATACCATTCCTAAATTATTCTATGTCTTAGAGGGGGAATTTGAGTACAACATGCTTCTTGGTCGACCTAGGATCCACACCATGGGTTTTGTTCTTTCAACTGTACACCATTGTTTAAAATTCAAACATTAAGGACACAGTTATACCATTTCAGCCAACCCGTCACCATTCAAGACCTGTAACATGTTGTATCAACCCAATGATGTCCTTATACTAGTTAAGGCATCTACGACCAGTACCACTTATTCTTTAGCCACTTCCTCATCAACCAATGCTACCACTATCTCTTCCATAAGTAACTCCTATATTCCCACTGCTATCGCAACTTCTGCAGCTAACCCAACAACCAACCCATCTACTTCTCAACCAAAAAATGCTTCTTATTTCCAACTGTCTAGTAATTCACCCATTCATGCTACCCACATATCAACTATTTATCTCTTAGAAGTTTTTTTTCAACACCTCACTTTGGGGAGTACCGCCTTTATAATATTGAAACACTCCATACTCCTTAAGAGTATGGTAAACTTCACCAAAATCACCGCTATGATCACCGCATAGGAAAGGTTTTACCCTATGGTCCTCCCCACCTTTTTACCAACCTAACGTATGGGGGAATTTATGCTACTACCTACTCACCTGAGCCACCTTCCTAAACTCGACCATTTTCATCCGACCTTCAATCTCTCACCAACCTCCACTTCTCCCACACCTTCCTCCATCGTTGTGCTTAGATTTTTTTTTGCTTTGGCTTCTATGAACAACGTCACCTTATTGTCATTCCTTGTACCACTCGTAAGCATAAAGACCACAGTGGTATTGGATTTTCTGAACCATCTCCCAAGAAGGCCCGAGTCGAACTAATTGAGGATGATAAACATTCCCCACCCCCTTCAACAGCTTTACCAGCTTCACCTACAGAGTATATGGATCCAGAATCCATTCCTCGTAAGTATTTGTTTTTCATGAACACCATTTCCTTGGGACCTCTAACTTATCAGCATGATGGAAAGGCTCCCTTTTCTCTTTCCTTCCTATATCCTGACATGATCGATTGGGATACACATTCTATTAATGTCGTTCAATGTCAGGATGATGAGTCTATTCTCACCTACCTTGGTGTGGAAGATTGTTATATTCACCATTCCTTACCTTCTAAGACAGAAACCATGTTGAATGAATCGACCATCGAAATTAATATTCACACTCAGGATGATCCACACATTCTAAAAATAGGCCAATCTTTAGATGATGCTGAAAAGGAAGCTTTCACTTCTTTCCTCAAGGATCATAGCAATCCTTTTTCTTGGTCCAATGCTGATATGCCTATTATTGACCCAAACATTGTGGTCCACAATATTGTAACCTTTCTCAATGCCAAATCCATGAACAAAACCTACGACAAATGCATCCTTGCATTTCCCTTCATTTCAAATAAATCCAACACCTTATTTTACTTTCCTTCATCCTAGCCATTCATTATCCGCAATGGATCTCTAACATCATTCCTGTCACAAAAGTGATAGGGGGACTCTACATTTGCATGGATTTTCATGACCTTAACTTAGCTTTCCCCAAAGATGACTTTCCTCTACCTAGTATTGAACAACTAGTTGACCTCACTACTGGCCATGAGATGTTATCCCTCATGTATGGTTTCTCGGGTTATAAAAAAATATTACTCACCCCAGAAGATCAAAAAAACACCTCCTTCATCACTGCTTAGGGGACTATATGCTATTGTGTCATGCCCTTTGGCCTTAAAAATGTTGGTGCTACATATTAGCAGGATATGACATATATTTCATGAAATTATGCATCACGTATTAGAATATTACATTAACGATCTCCTTTCCAAATATAAACATCGGGCCAAACACTTTACAATCCTTAAGGTTATATTTGACCATCTCATCAAATATTGTGTTCACCTTAAACCTAAGAAGTGTGTCTTCGTTGTTCTCTCTGGAAAGCTCCTTGGTTTTATGATTTCTTTGTGTGGCATTAAATTTTATTCCACTAAAATCAAATCTATTCTCAAAATGCATCCAGCTACTAACCTTCGTAAACATCGTAGTTTTCAAGGAAAGTTTTAATCTATTCGTTGCTTTATTTCCTAGCTTTCCGACCACTGTCATCCCTTTCAACATCTTCTCAAAAAGGATGTCTCCTTCAAATGGGATGACGAATGCCACAAATCCTTTAATGCCTTGAAACAATACCTCCTCCAACAACTTGTGTTCATTCCACCTAAGGATGATCAACCATTTTACCTTTACATTTATGTTACTAATAATTCCTTGGGTGTCATGCTCGCTCATCGTGATAAGAAACACAAGGAGAAGGTAGTTTATTATATAATTCATACACTTCTATACTACAAAACTAGATATACTCATGTTGAAAAACTCTTCTTAGCCTTCGTTTTTGTCATCACTACACTTCTCCATTACCTACTCAATGATAAAATCTTTGATGTCACCAATAATGACCCCTTAAATTACATGTATGCTAAGCCCTACCAACATCAATGTGTTGCACATTGGCTCATGCTTCTTGCAGACTTAGATCTCAAATTCACCCATCAAAAATTTGTCATAGGACAAACAATTGCTGACCAACTTATAGATGCACCTCTCTAGAAATTAATCCTCTAACTTGGATTTCCCTAATGAATCTGTCACTACCCTCTCTTTCGATGATGGTTGTGAATGTAAGTGTGGGGGTGGTTAAAGAGTTATCCTCATCCCTTTTGACAATGATCCTATGCCATTATATTTCAAACTAGATTTTGATTGTACTAATAATATCGTCGAATATGAAGCAATCGTGTTAGGTCTTCAAGATTTCATAACTTTATACATTAAATCGAATAATATCTTTGGTGAATCTCAACTGGTTTTGAACCAAGTTAATGGAATATACAAGTGTCGTAACAAGATACTTCAAAAGTATAATCATCATGTCGACATACATTTGACTACCTTTGACTACTATGAACTTAAAACCGCCACACATTCCACTAATAGAATTGCAGATACCATGGCCTGTTTTAATTCTCAAATCCCCGCTTCAACCGCTAAATCAAAAATCTTTGTCATATTACAAAGGTTGCAATCACCCTCTTATCTATTTTGAGACATCCACCTTGTAGGAAACAGTGAAACTAACACACGTGACCTTTGGTATAAGCAGTTTGTTGACTACCTTTCCCTTTCCATTCTACCTCTAGATCTTACTTGCAATGGAAAATGATCCTTTCTCAAAAGTGTCTCTAGCTATTTCATCATGGGTGGTCTTCTTTATAAACATGGTTTTGAAAATATCCTCTTAGAATGTCTTACGAGTTCTGAAATTTCCTACACCATCAAGGAAGTTCACGATGGCATTTGTGGGGGTCACTTCAGTGGCTTAGCTATTGCTAAGCACATCCTACACCTAGCCTATTACTGGCCAACCCTAAACCATGATTGTTTTGACTATGTCAAGCATTGTGTCAAATTTCATCAACATGCTAATATTCATCACACCCCTAGTCACGCCTTATAGGTCGCATGAGACCTTTGGGCTTTCTCTTAATGGGGTTTGGATCTTGTCAGAGATATTAGCCCTCACTCTTCCCAATGCCATTATTAGATTATTACCACTACCGAGTATTACACTACATGGGTGGAAGTCATACCTCTTATTACTACAAAAGATGATAAAAATTGATAATTCATTAATCATCACATCATTTTTCGCTTTCGTTTTGCTCACCGCTTCATCACTGATAACGGAAAACAATTCAAAAATAAAACCCTATCCAACCTTTTTTATGCCTTTGGCATTCAACTTAGTTTTTCTTCACCTTATTATCCTCATATAAATGGGCAAGTGAAATCAACTAAAATAACTCTTAATAAAATTCTTATGAAAGTGGTTGATGATACTGGTAAGGATTGGCACACTCACATTCCTTTCAGTTTATGGACTTATCACACTCGTATTTAGACCTCAACCACTGCTACACCTTTCTCTTTGGTCTAACACACAAAGGTTGTCATGTCTCTCGAATTTCAAATTCCATCTCTTTGTATCTCACTCAAAGACATACTACTGATGATGAATTTCACCAAGACCATTTGGTCCAACTTGAGATTCTTGATGTATTTCATTTAAATGATCTTAAACACCTTCAAATCTACTAAAAACGTATCAAACATGCCTATGAAAAACATGTCCATGAACAAACCTTCAAGGTTGGTGACCTTGTCTTGAAGGAAAATCAACATGTAAATAAAGTGGAGAAAAATAAACAGGGAGAGTTTTCTCCAAATTAGCTTGGACCCTTTATTATTGCTCATGCTTATGGATCAAGTGCTTATCGTTTATCTTCACTCGAATGTAAACATGAACCTGAGCCCCTCATTTCCTTGCCTCGTCAACCATTCTATTTTTGAATAAATTCCTATATCACCTTATGTCTATTAAGCGCTTGTCCCTTGAGCACCATTCACCTTCCACTTACCTATTTAAAGGATCAAGGAATAAATAAGAATCATGTGATTACCCATCACATTTTAGCCTTATCTTAAATATAAGCAATAGGGCTCTACTCATGACATGATTCTCATGGATACTTTTCATCCTTTTTCGGGATGGAATCCCATGGTCATTCATCACTTAAAACCTTTATTTCATAACTAATCCCTATGGGATATGGTATTGTCTTTATACAAAAATCCTATACTTGTCTGTAGTCTTTTCCATGACCTAAAAGTCTGAAAAAACAATTCAAAAGTAGTATACAGGATTTTCAAATTCAAACTCCTTGAGTCAAACTTTTAGCAAAAGGATGAATCCCTCAACAAGGACATCTATCTTTCTATTTTTATTTTATAAATAGAATTCTCCCTCGAAGGAAAACTATACAAAGCTAGCCATACTGTACATAGTCTATCACCAGAAGAAAACTATTCCTGAAAAAATAAAACAAAAATATTTGGAAGCTTCCCACATTGATCAACTTCACAAAGACCCTAAGGAGATATTATAATCATCCCCCATAGACTTTCCACATTGATAATTATATAAAAAAAAATCAAAAAGAAAAATATGACTTTTTTGTCGTGGACTTGCCTATTTTTATCTTGGGTCTCTTGCTAAAGAGGCATGTTGTCTCACACCAGGTTATGTTAAACCAACATCTTTCACCTCACCACGTTTCCTTTCTAATTATTTGTACTCAAGAGACATGCCGTAAATGCAAAATTTTGTGATCATCTGACATTCTTCACCCTTAGAAGATTCAATCATGTAATGCATTTACAGTTTTTTTTTCATACGTCATCTTTGGTATGATAGACTCATAATGGTTCTTATCAATTAGGTAGCTTTTTTGTATCCTATTACCATTCACCTTTTCTCTTATTTATTGATCATCCTTCATAGGACAAGACCCTCGACACCTACATTCTACGACTTCCTCTTCGACAAAAATCACCCACACCTATTCAACCTAAACTCAATCATTCTTAAATGACCTAAAATCAACCATGCCTAAATGACATAAACCCAGCCATGCCTAAATGACCTAAACTAACACATGCCTATGACCTAAAACCAACCATTCCTAAATGACCTAAAGTCAACCATACATAAATGACCTAAACTCCACCATACCTACTCAACCTAAACTCAACCATGCCTAAATGAGGTTGACCCAATCTCCACCATACCTATTTAACCTTAACTCAACTATACTTATTCAAACTAGAATAAACCATGCCTAAATGACGTATAATAAATCATTTCTAAAACCTACCGAATCATTCCTCTACCTCATCATATTCTACCCTAGCTTATGGGAGAACTACATTGTCTTGAGGCCCCTTTTCACCAGGGCTATGTAGGAAGCACTTCGAGGGCATGGGGCCCTTGGAGGTTAGCTTAGCCACTCTTTCCCCTAAATAATTTTCCCCCTTTTATATTCACATTTTACCCTAGTTAGTTTCCATTTTACACAAAACTTTGAAATTAAACAATCATAAAAACATACATATTTACCATTTTATAACATCTCCATATCATACATCCATCATTTCATATTTCCTTGATATCAATTATTTGGAAATTTACACCCCAACATACATACATATCATCATTTATCTTCCATACTACCAATATCTTGGAAATTAAATCAAAAATTGACCTCAACTTTCTATACCTGACTCGATCATGCCTACATGACCTTGACTGCCTAAATCACCTAGACTCCACCATGCCTATACCTGACTCCATCATGCGTACATGACCTCGACTGCCTAAATTACCTTGATTCCATAATGCCTACATGACCTCAACTTTATAAATCACCTAAACTCCACCATTCCTATACCTGACTATACCATGCCTAAATGACCTACAACTTAATCATGCCTACATGACCTTGGCTCAATTATGCCTAATTCAACTAGTTTCCATAATACAGAATAACAATGGAAATTTAAAATGAGTACATCATCCATGTAGTCAACATCATCAACTATATAAATGGGTAGCTTCATTCCCAACCCTATTATACCTACATTTGACCTTCCCACCTGTCATATCCTTAATTTTTAACCCATAATTTAACAAATTATAATTACACCAAAATTTTAAACAAAACTGATATCCAAAAACCATTTTTAACCAAATGAAGGATTCAGATTGTACCCTACCTCTACTCAGCATTGTCTCCACGGTGGCACGTCTAGCCGCTATGTCAGCGGTCCACCCGATCCCTCTTCTGCCTCAGTCATGCCAAAATCAACTCCTTACCTCTCAACCAGTTGAATCAATCAACTTCATCTCATGGACCCATCAATCGAATGACAACCACCTAGTACATGTCTTGCTAACTCAGATTGACACATTGTATTGTTTTTTTCTACTCCTCAACTTCTCCTCTATCATTTTCTAAAAATGACAAGGTCAAAATGAATCTGTAAAAAGTGGATTTTTTCTTTTTTAACCTAAAATCAACATAACCAACAACAGTCATATCAATTCCTAGCCATTTGACTTTGGATACACTATAACCTTAATCGGTCACCTGACATGACCATTTTCCCACCCCATGCCCCTTGTGCCTACAACCATTATTGATCCAAAAACTTTTAACCTTACCAACACATATTATACCCTACCCGCAAGCTTAAATTACTTGTACATTTCCTTAACTGTGTTTAGGGACATGTTATTTACCTATACATTGGCCTTACCTGTGCCCTAACCTACATACCCCAACCTAAATTTCCATTTGTGAAATTTGAATTTGTGTACTCGCTATACATTGGGATGTTCTTAATAGTGTTGTTTATCCTAATGACCTTACATTACCTAATGATGCGATGCTTATCCCAACCATACATTTGGTGGCATGGAACAAAACCTATTACCCTTTCCTACACCAGACCTCGTTGTGATTCATGACCATATCTTATACCTAGGATACCTGAACAACTTTAACCTTGCTTGGATAAATCTATTGCCCTTTTGACAACGTAGAGTTTGCAAGTTCATCCATCTGGTACCATATCACAATCTATACATGTACTTGCATTTGATTTCCATCACCCATTAACCAATATGACCATTACCCATTACCCATTATTATGATACCCTTACATCTTGACCCTCACTTTCATCAAACACCTTTTCATCAAACCACTCCTCGACTACTTTTTCAACCTCATCGGTCTATAATTTGAGGGGATCACCTCCATCTCTACTTGGGGAAACCTAACCTCCATTTATACATGGGACATCGAATCACTTTTTATATCATCATCACTTACCAATACAAGTTACGTGACAAAAGGTGGAAATGTAGACATCAAATTTGGGTCACACTCCCCTTGGTCTGCTTCAATCAATTAACATAATATATTTAATTACTCGTGAACCCTTCATCCTATACTAATACTCATCCTCACATTATTAATTAATTTTATTATTTTAATTAAGTTAATTTCAGCCTCACACCTCCACCTCATCATTACACCTCACCCTAGACCCATTCTAGGGGCATTTAACTCGTAATTACCGAGTCATCACTCTCAGCACTAAATCATCACTCTCATTTTTGAGTCACCTCTTAACATAACTAAGTAAGACTTATTCCTAAACCTAATTGTACTTTTTCTATTCCCTAAGAAGACTCAATCAAAATCACACCAAAAATAGTAAATATCTTCCTATTTCTGGTAAACCTAAACTTTCCTTCCTTAACTGACGTCGATTATCCCCCAACCGACATCGGTCACCTAACCACCATCGGTTACCTTATATACATTTTCAAAACTCTTCACATGATTTGGTCATACATATGCTGGAGCCTTATTGCATTCAAGTGTGACTCTACAATCCCTCATGCATCCATATGATGAACACACATGACCATAGTACAAGACGAGCACCCTGTTCATCTTTCTAGAGCATTGGAAAACTCACAGAAGCATAGAGATCATATTTTTGTAGCACTGGACTAAAGCACTTCTTCTCCAATCAACCATAAACCATCCTAACTTCCAATATCTATAAGGCATCAAGTAATTATTTTGGTTCTAATCATTTATTTATTTATTTTGTAGATCCCTTGTTCCTTTCACTAGTTTATTTCCTATGTTTCCTCTACATCACCTTACTCCCACCAACCCACTATTCAACCATCCCAAGCATTTTCATCATTTTAAACCTCATCCTTAGTATCCATGAGTCTTCTTAGCAATAATACAATCCAAAACATACTACCCTCACTATTTGTGCAATCATAAAGATTCTAAAAACCTTTGTTTAACAATTTACTATGGAATTACCATTACCGATGCCATTCACCTTAAATTTCGTCAGTCTCCCTTCTCTACCAACATCGGTAACCAGGCCGATATCAGTCATTGTGTTTTTTGTCAACCTTCACCAAACTACCTCTAACATCCCCTAAACTCCACCCAGACCTTACCAAATACCTATGTGACCTTACCTAACACCTTTGTTACTTGTCCTAACAAGAAACATACCTCTTCTGATGCTAGATTAGTTTAGATTTCAATACTTTTCTTAATCTAGTTTCTTGATAACGTTTTGTGATACCTAAATCAAAGTTTTAATAATAGGAACTTTATTTCTCATATTTACTTTCATTAATTTGATAAAAATATAGGATTGAAAACAATTCAAGGAAGCATCATGCTTCCTAGATCTAGCCTTGCGAGGTAGTCCTCTGACTCTTGCTATCTAATACCATTTGGGGTCCTTATTTTGTATCTAATGGTACTCCTTCCTAGAAAAAAAGGAGTTCTCTACAATAATATTGGATGAAGTCAGTAACACTCACATTACACCTTCGACCTATATATCACAGGTATTCCTCCTTAACTGTTACCTTATCTGTTTTATCACACAATTATTCGGTGAAATAGTAAGTATGAAATTTCATATTTATTACTTAGAGGATGACCAATGTTGAACCCTAATTATCGGCTAAGTACCAAGAGGCACATGCACAAGATCAATAAATAGAAGGTAACTCATGTAAAAACATGCAAGAAAAGGGTTTAACAAGGTTTTAAGTGAAACCAGGGTGCACGCATGAGATAGAACAAGGGTTTAAAGGACTTAGCCATATTTGGCAAAATGGAGTCACTTGAGGAAAAACGTGAGGATCCGACTAGGCATGATAAGTGGATAAAGCTCCAACATGTAACCTTTGAGGCCAAGAAAAGGATATTCCACATTGGTAATATTCCTAGAGGCATCATTAATGTTAGCAGAAGTTTTTGTAAAGAGGATAAGAATTAGTGAATGGAGGATCACGTTGACACTTGGCACTCGATTTTATCATGAGAGAAGTCATAGGAGTGGACATTAATCCTATTTAAAGAAGTGAATAGGATAGAAAAAAAGGGAAAAAAAGGGAGAGGGTAGTGTGAAGGTGTTAGGAGGTATGATAGTGCTAAGAGAAGGAGGGTAATGAGGTGTTGCAAACATTTTCAGAAATTCTAGGGGTTTCGAACTCATGATGCTAGCGTTTAGAGTTCTTAACGCTATAGGGTTGTAAGGGATATCATTAAGCATATGTATGGGTACTTAGATCTGTAAAAAAGGTTATAATGGGGAAATCATATTTATAATCTCTTATCATATTAGTTTGGAGGGGTGGGAGCTCTGTCATTTGATTTATATGGTCTAAGATGCCTTTTGAATGTAGTATGGCTACTAGAAACTCTTTGAAATAAATATACATGGATCTATTGTGCACATCTTGTGTAGGGATGTAAACCTTCATGTTATTTGACTTGTCATGATGCATATCTACTTCCTTATGTGTCATATAATCTTTATTCAAATTTTTTGATGAATTGATGTGTAGATAAGTTAGTTATATCTTTCACCATTTAATTAGATGTAAGTACTTATGTTTCTACAAATAATCCTCCATTAACGGAGTAACTCTCTTGTAAATCTCACATAAAGGAGGTAATTGGCACTCGTGCATGCCACAGTTGAGTGCCTAACGTATGGTGGGTGATAGGCCGATGTGCTTAGGGTTAGAAAGAGGTATTGAGGGAAAAATAATTATTACATCTTAGTTTCATTGTAGAAACCTATTTTGAAGATATTGTGAAAGAAATGTGTAATGATGGAGCCCTTGACCTTGGATTGTGTCGTAGCATGGCTCAAAAGCACAGGGGATGATTTTTCTAAAATATTTAACATTGGACCTAAGTTTGTTGCATGTAAATGTGTAGCGGGTCGCTTGTATCATGAGTTATATGAAACCTTATTTTGTTATTTCCCAGTATAGTTGTATGAATGGCTATCAACATATGCATCAAGGTAAATTTGGTAGTATAGACCTCATGTTTAGACCCAGGAGGAATATCAACAGTTGGATGATGCGATCTGACATGGACCCATGTTTTTTATCATTGATGGAGTAGAGTGCTAACTGTTTATACCTTGATATACTTTATTTCTAAATATTATTTCTCAGAAATTGTTGAGTTTGAGTTCTTAAGGGAGTGTAGAGGATTTTTCTTGCATGTTATTCTACTGGATATCAAGATCTTGGTAATTAATTTGAGTTTAGAAGAATTTTCATGGCTGAAAAAACTCCTATTATGCATAAGGTACGGAAGCTAGCATGGTAGAGAATGGAAGAACTTGCGGTAGAAATGGAGAGATAGGAGAGGTGGCTTAAGTATAATGAATCTCAGGAGAGGGGTGTGGCAAGACATCACAAAGATGCAGGAGTGATGGATTTATTGAGGCAGACATTGTAGTAAGGATTTGAAGCTCGCACGAAGGACATGGAACATGAGAAGTCCTAGCTACCCCATCTTGGCAAGCGTACAAGTGAAAAACCCTCATTTTTTAGAGGATCTCATCATATGAAGAAAATTGAAGAGTTGTAGGCACACATCTTAACCCAGATGGAAACAAGACCCTCGTGCTTAGTTTTCTAGTTCCTGAGATAAGTTTTGATAATCTAGTTTGTATCGATATTGGTAGTCGAGTGACACATAGGAGGTATAGTTTTTAATTTGGCACATCTATGGTTGTACATTCATTTCCTTTGTTTGGGGGTATTTTTTCTAGCACAACATTTAGGTGAGGCATGGGATCACAAGGTTTGAGTATCGCATATGGGAGTGGCATGAGAAACACATTTGGGAGTGGTTTGTTATCACATACTATCAGCACACATTTTAGCATGATGGTGGGATCACATGGCACAACTGCATTAGGCCCCTCACCTATGACGAGAGGAGGATCTCGTGGGTCTGGTGGTGGAGGAAACACCAGAGGGAATCAAGGTCTTGGATCTAGAGGACAAGGTCCACAACACCACCAACAAGTGTTTTATGAGATACCACTCCACTTACCTGATTATAAGGTCATTAAGGATGTTGTGGAACATGTACACAAGTACAATCTACTATGGCACGTGAAGTGAATCAATTCCTGGGAGTGGAAATAAAATTAGTTTGCAACCATGTTGCAAAGATGAGAACATAGCTGGTATAGGAAGTATGACCCACACCAGACAGTGGTGGATTATGGTACAGGGAGTATGGCCCACACCAGATAGTGGTAGATTATATTGCAATACATAATTCCTTTTTGGAAGAGTTCCACATACTTTAATTTGAATAGAAAATCATCAACATGTTGAAGAAGATTTAACAAGGAATGGCAGAGAGTGTCTAGGATACTGATGCATGTTTCAAGACTCTCTTATCTAAGTTATCTTAAGACATTCACCCTTCATAGCATGCTTAGTGGTTCGTTAGATGAATGGTCACAATGTTTAGGAGGGCGATTTCACAGAATAATTTCACATATCCGCATGAGGTCTTTGAATTTTCCTTACGTGATGAGGTAGTAAGAGTCATTAATATGGGAGTTAGTCTATTCCTAGAACCCCAAATATCTGCAATGAAAAATTAGGTAGAGAAATTGTTTGTGAACTCATCTCATGAGAATCGTAACGGGTTATAGTGAATGGATTATGAGGTAGAAGGGTATACGAATGATAGTTTTCCTCGGAGATCGGTACACATGATGACGGTAGACAGTGAGATTTGCCACAGATATCATGATGCAAATAGGTGTCCACTACAACAAAGCGTGATCCGTAAGAATGTGTCTTGCTATTGCAAAATTCACACCTCTACTACCCATGACACCAAGGATTGTATATTGATTGACCAAATACATGATTTCATTAATAATGGTGTGCACCAGACCAATGTTGCAAAAATCTCCAAGGATGATGGTCATCATTATGAAGGGCGCACAGATGGAGGAGGTTGAGGTAGAGGCTTTCAAGGAGTATTTAGAGGTCGTGGTAATCACAGGGGTGAAGGAGTGAATTCCTTTATGGAGCATGCTATAACTGTGGATATACGAAACACTATAATAATGAGTGTTCTGATATTTTATAGTGCTCTTGAGGTGGGAAGAAGAACAAGTATGAGGAATTCCTGGAATTATTTGAGCACATGATCTAGAAGCAGTGGAAGGATAAGGGAACTGGGATGGTGAGTGTGAATTATGTTTGTCAATAGTGGATGCCAAGGGTGGCATGTGAGTCAGAGTTAGAACCTATACCGGTGATGATACGAGCTAAGGTTGCATGTGCCAGGGAGATACCAAATTATAGACTACTAATTTCAAGAGAAGAAGTGGTACATGGGAAGTATCTAGACTCTACCCATCAAAAGGAAGTCTATCAAGAGACCATGGAAGTAATTATATTTCTTCAAGGAGAAATTGAGTGCCTAAAAGAGCAATCTAGGAAGTTGTAGCAGAAGAAAAGAACTAAGGACCCTTAGGAAGATACAAATGATGTCAAAGAGGTGTGTAAGATGTGGTGCCAAGAGAAGATCATCCTTCTATTATGAGAATGGTTGAGAGATAAAGTACCAAGAACTGGAGGAGAGTGCGAGAGGTAGGTTTTGCATGATAATATACCTCCTCATAGCCTTGACCATGATAAGGAGATTACCTTGAATGAGGTTGTTGATCGATGGCTCCTAAGTAATATTCTGATTGACATGGGTGTAGAAGTTAATGTTCTCACCATGGATGTATGGAATCAAATGGGAAGGCCCCCATTAAAGCCATCTTCAAATGTGTTGTATATGGCTTATAAGATAAAGTAAATGACCATTTGTGTTTTAAAGGATGTTGCTATCATTATCCAAGGGGTGAAATTAAATAGAGAATTTTAATTCTTAGCGCTTGTTGAGGTAGAAAACTTTCCAATGTTACTTGGGCACCCCTGGTGCTATAAGAATAATGTTGACTTACATTTTAATAAGGGGTATATAAGTTTTGAGAACATGGAGGAAATTGTTATCATTCCTTTGATGGATAGGAAGTTAGCATCCTATACTGATCCCTTGGGAGAAGAATACCTACACAAAATTTATGTGTGCACTATCAAGGACCCTAAGCTTGTGCAACCAATAAAATAAGGCGTTATTTGGTAGGAAGATGCTCAATCTATAAGTGGTATAACTAGTGTGGCATGTGAAAATTGCACGCATGGGACATATGAGTTAGTTAGAAGGTAGTTAAGAGGCTCTGTGATGAAAGTAACAAAATCAAACTCAGTCAGGAACATGCGAGGAAAATAGTTGTCAAGTTAAACTGAGGGATCCAACCCTAATGTTTTCCTACGAAAAATAGAGACCTAGTGGAGATGTGAGGTCGAAAGGAGAACTGTGCCTAGCTATAATTTTCTTATGACCTCAACACATTGGTGGATGACCCATCACGATAACCTTCTAGAGCCACGGGAGGTGACAATCATGTTTCTCTGTTAGGTTTCTCTGAAGTAATACACCTACTTCTATACAAGATTATCATGGGAAGTAACCCACCTCGTTTAATCTCTAGGCATGTGAGATGGACTATTTGGAAGGTGCGGAAGCATTTCCTCCATCTCTATAGGTGCATAATATTTACTCCAACTTACAAGGTTACACACATGCATGGTACATTCACTCAGAGATGCACCATCAGACAAGAAACTATCAGGAGTTGACAGCTAATATCCTTCAATATTTCAAGTATCAGAGTACTAAACCATTGGTGAATGAGGTGCTTCAAGTTGTTAAGAACATAACTATAGGAGATAGTTCCATGGTCGAGGACATGGTATTGGGGTTGTTGGGTGAACCTGGCTTGGAAGTACACTTCATTGAGGAAGAATTAGAGGAGGTATGACTTGAGTGCACATGCATGGAAAAAGAGAAGGAAATTTGGTCTACATAATAAATGTTGAAGAGGTGGAAAACTTATATGTTCACCATGTCATCATTACATGTGAGGTTATGGATAGTTCTGATTAGAAAGCACATACGTACCATGAACCCCTAAAAAACCAATAAGGTTAAGATTGGTTGAGGTAGAACCTAAGGAAGCTACTATTAGAGATTACTGGATAGAAATGGAGGATTCAAATATTTTTCATTTCTTTTGCAAATTTTAGGATTTGTTTCTGCATGGATACCATGATCTTAAAGGATTTCACCACTTCTTGGGTGAAACGAAGGTCAATTTAAAGGAAGGCGCGCACCTAATTCAGAAGAGACCTTAACAAATGAATCTTAATCTACACGTCAAATTCATGGAGGAGATCGACAAGATGATCACATTAGGAATCATTAAGGCTATTGAGGAATCAGAGTTGATAATTCAGATGGTCATCGATATTTAGAAGGATGGGAGAATAAGGATTTGCATTAATTGGAGGGATTTGAATGCGTTGTGTTTCATTCATCCTTTTCCAATGCCCTTCACTGAAGAGATCTTGGAAGGAGTATATGGATGCGAGATCTATTATTTCACAAATGTATTCTCAAGAAATCATCAGGTTAGAATTGCAAAGTAGGAAAAAGAAAAGACAACCTTTTCCACTGAATGGTGATGTGTTGCCTATACGATCATGCTTTTGAGACTAAAGAACACACCTGCTATGTTTTTGTGCATTTTAGTTTAGGCGTTTCAAGACTTCATACATAAATTTCTACAATTTTACTTAGATGATTGGCAATATATGGATTAGTGAGGGACTATTGTGACAATCTGAGGCTGTTATTTGAGAGATGTCGGCAGTTGAGTATATCACTCAACATTAAGAAATGTGTTTTCGCTACTCCATTAAGCACCATGTTGGGACATATCATATGTAAATAAGGTTTACTGGTGGATCCTACCAAAGTTTCCATTACTTTGGGATTGGGGGAGCCTACCATCTAGAGCGCAGAGCGTAGATTTTTATGGCATACGGGGTATAACTAGAAATTTATTAAGTGGTATGCCGAGATAATCACACCATTAGAGGAGTTATTGAAGCACAAAAGTAAATTTCATTGGGGAGAGGCACAGAAGATGGCATTCAACACATTGAAGAATAGGCTTATGTATGCACCCATGTTACACTTTCTGTCTTTGGATAATCCATTCCATGTACATGTTGATGCTTCAAGGATGGTGATTTGAGTAGTATTAGCACAACCTGGAGAGGGAATTGTTGGCAACCCCTTGTGCTTTCCTAGTATGAAGGTAACCTCAGTAAAATAGAATTATTCTACCACAAAGCATGAGGAATTATCAATGATTTACGTGATGTATGAATTTAGTATATATTTTCTAGTGATGCCTTTTATATTTTACACAGACCACATGGCATTAAATTACTTGGTAAAAACATCCATCTTGTAAGGGCACATATGCATATGGGTGATATTCTTCTAGGATTTTGAGTTTACAAGTGCATATGGGTAAGAGTAATTTGGGGATTGACCATTTATCAAGGATTGACTTGGGATAGGATGAACAGAGCATTGAGGATATAATGTCAAATGCACAATTGTTCATATTACAGCGCGTGCCCTATGACTTGGAAGATATTGTTGTGTTTCTCAAAATGGGTTTGGCACCAGAGGGAATAAAGAATTTGGAAATGAAATAGTGAGATATACATTTTTCACCCTACATGTTAATCAATGGATAATTATACAAGCTAGGTCGCGAAGAGGTTTTCCACAGTGTGTGTTTGAGCATGCGCGCATTGCAATCATGGAAGAGGATCATGGTGGAATTGCAGGGGGACAATATGCAGGAAATGAAACCACATGCATGATCCTTCTAGTAGGATTTTGGTGGGAAATGGTTTTAAAATATTTTATTGAGTATTGCAAGGCATGTGACTACTTGCAGTGCTTTGGTAAACTAGGAAAAATTATGAAATTCAATTAAGACTGATTTCTAGTGCAGAGTCATTCGAGAAATGGGAAATTGAATTTGTAGGCCCTATTTCTCCAGCCACATGAAGGATAGGTTCACGATATATCATTATATGCATAGATTACATTACAAGGTGGGAATAAGTGGCACCTACAAGGGATTGCATAATGGCAACAACAGCTAGGTTCTTGTGGGAAAATATAATCAGTAGGTATGGATGCCCATTGAGCTTAACAAGTGATAGGGGCACTCATTTCTTAAATGAGACTACCCCTTATCACCCATAAGCTAATGGGACTACTGAGGCATTTAAAAAAAATTCAAATCACACGTTGACATAGATTTGTGATGTGGGAAGAAAGGATTGGGATGAAATTTTTTATGTTGTGTTATGGTCATATCAGACTGCTTATAAGAGACTGAATAAGGCCACACCTTTTGAATTGTTGTTTGGTGCAGAGGCTGTCTTACCTATTGAATTCATGTTTCCATCGATGCATATAGCACATGCAGGAGGGTTAGATGATGAACAAGCACTTGAGGACATGATTAAAAAGTTGATGCAATTGGATGAGAGGCAGGCTATTGCTCCATGGAGTCAAATAATAGAAAAGTCCAGGAAGAAGGCATGACCTGATAGACACATTAAGAACAAGCAATTTGAGGTTAGGCAAATGGCTCTCTTGTATGATTCCAAGATTCTCCGCCATCCTAGGAAATTCAAATTGCATTGGTTGGGCCCATACATTGTATCCGATATACTTGATTTAGGTTCTTTCTAGTTATAGATGCCAGATGGAATATGGTTGCTAGGCCATTTTAATGGGAGTAGGCTGAATCCCTACTATAAATAAGTGTTCTTTCTATTTGTAAATAAGGCAGTATTGCTAGTTACCCTAGGATTTTCTTTGATCGAGTTTCCTTTCATTATATTTCCCTTTCTTGTTGTTTTGTTTTGTGCATGCTTGTGTGCTAGTAGCCACTTGTTATTTCAAAAAAATTCTATGTGCAAAGGACCACATATGAATTTTTTGTGGGGTGGAGTGATGTGACATGTGATGAAAGCTATGGTTGTTGATGGCGTAGGTTGAAAAATCAAAGACACGTAGATTGGAAGAATGTGCATAGAAGAAGTGAACATGAGGGAAGGATGGTGTCAAAATGCTTTATAGAAACCACATACAAGAATGAAAAGCGTAGGAACAACATGAGGTAGGTGATATGAATAACTGAGATTAGGACATAGAGGAAGAATGACTTCAGTGCTCTAAGCGTGCGTGTAAGGATCTATGGTCAGTAAGGGGTTTTTGAGTGCCTAAAGGTTTCCAAATTTTTTCAAGTAGGATTGATCACAAAGGAAAAGAGTTGAAGGTTCACGTTAGAAAAATTCACCTTTATTGTGAAATTATGTTGCTAGGTGGCATGGCATTTATCGTGGGTGTGTTATTTTTTACCTTTTGTTTTAAGTTATGAAAGAGCTCTCATAAAATAGGGCATCCTTATAAAGAAGGTTTGATCAAATTTATGAATATTTTCATGTATATCTAGTTTGATCACGGAACCAGAGTGGAAAGGAGTACACGAGTGTAAGCAGAGAAGGTTATGTGACAGGATCCCCTATGTGTTACGTCATATTGTATAAAAATGGTTTTGTAAGTTAGGGTTGCATAGCTAGGGAACGAGATTTGGAGGAACTTTCATAATGGATTTGAGTCGCGAAGTTGAGTAGAGCTAGGACTAGGAGAGATGAAAAAGTTTGAAGGACCTGATAAAGGAGTGAAACCAAGGAAAGTAGAAAATGTTTCACTGAATAAGGGAAAGGTAAAGGGAAAACAATCCAATTCTACCAATTTCATTGAAGAATGGTTCGTGGAAATACAATACCTGGATGGCATATTACTTGGTAAAGAATGGGTGTCTCATGTCAGAAATATGGTCATAAGTGATTACAACCATTGAACGAGCACCAAAGAAAATGAGATGACACTAGAAATGGTTCACCCTACAGAGAAGAGGACACCAGATGAAATGTCTATCTATGACGATGAATTGAATTTGAAAATAGAGAAGGATGTGTTGTTTCAACTCTATGATTTTCCCTATTTCAGCAAGCCTGAGTGACTGTTCCAATGGTTAATGTCACACATGTATGAATACAACTACTATTTCATAGGTCAAAGGAAGTGCATAAACCCCCATCTATCTTATCAGAAAAGGAGAATCATTGGATGATTTTTTGGGAGACATAGAAACCATTAAGAAGACCGTTGAAGATTAGGACTATAAGCAGGGTTCACGCAACTTCAACATTTCTGTGAACCCTGCTTATAGTTGCGCACTTGGTCACAAAATGGAATGGGAAAGAGAGATGAACATAGATCAACAAGGCTTGGTTGAATGTATGCCGCAAGATCTCAAAGGGGACCATTTATAACCTCTCATCTTTTATTGCAAAAGAGATTATAAATGTTGCGTGTGACAGAGAGAATATCATGTTTGGTAATTTCATCCTCACCATTATCTTTTCATATATTAGAGTGCATGATGCTCTAAATAAGTTTTTTTGGGAATACCCAGACTAGAAACCCTTCCCCACCAAGATCTTTCAATAGTATACGTGTGACACCATGATAGCCACTCATAAGGTGCACCTCAAAAATTGGTATAAGTGAATGCGTGATGCGTTTGGGAATGAATGGAGAATACCTGAGAAGTTTCCTTCATTACTAAAAGGAGAGGTTGAGTTCTCTGTATACCAACATTTTTGTTTCAGAACATTTACTTTGATAGATGGCACCAAGAGTCCTTGGTGTAAGTTGCCTTTCTCCTTTACATTGCAGTACTTCTAGGTTGGGGTTAATCTATTCAAAGAGGTGAAGAAACTCAGTTTTTACCTAAGTGTATTAAATCAAGATTACCATGACCTACATAGAAAGTCAGTATACCCCAAGAAGTATGCCTATGTTGAGAAGTATGTCTCCCATTATGTGCAGATATTCAATCTAGTAACATTTCTTGTTGCAAGTTGGACAGCAACAAAGGTGTATTTATGCCTAAGGCCTAAGTATGAAAAAGGTGCTTATGTTGAAGATGATGTCTCCATTCCTGAGGACCCCACCATAAGGAAAAAGGTTGTGCCAAGGAAAATAGAAAGAGGGAGGATTTTGAGAAAAAGGAATCGAGTGCGTAGATAGTACAAAAACTAGGGGTAAAAGAGTCAGGCATGGTTACAAGGACTTATATCTGCTAAAAGAGGCCTCCCGTTTGAAAATATTCATCGTAGAAGGAAGAGTTGATAGTAAGGCAAGGCTCACCTGAGCGAGAAGAAAAAGAGAAGTATCCTAAATTATAGTCACTAGTGAGGCATAATAAAAGCATGACAAAAGGGTTGAAATCATCATAAAAAAATAGCATGGAGGCTGAAAAATGGAAATGAAGATGAGGAAGAGTGCAATAAGGCATATAATCA
Organism: Taxus chinensis; assembly: GCA_019776745.2. Taxonomy (NCBI): domain Eukaryota; kingdom Viridiplantae; phylum Streptophyta; class Pinopsida; order Cupressales; family Taxaceae; genus Taxus; species Taxus chinensis. The sequence continues at coordinate 777,122,310 of CM034148.1, read as the reverse complement.
TCCTATGTATGATTTACATGAATGAGATGAAGAAGGAAATAAAGAGAGGGATGAGAATGAGGAAGGTACTCATGATAAGGGGGGAGTGAGGAGGTAAACATGAAAGTTTAGAAGACCCTGACCCCAACAAAGGAGAACATGGATAACTCTATAAAGAGGGAGGTGGAAGGTATTATCCAACAGTTTGTGGAGAAAAAAGTAGATCGAAGCACTGAAAAAGTGATGAAGGAAATTGAGGAGAGCCAAAGTGTAGGAAAGTAGTATGGGAGCATGGGAAGAGACCCCAGCTTAGCAGTAACCTTCCCAATGACAATGTACATAGGTGGAAAGGGCACAGTAGTGGTGCAGGAACATGATAGGACTAATATTAATGATCCATGTAAGGAACTGCGTGCGAGATTACAAAGTATAGTGCCCACAAACCAAATCCTCATTTGGTCTTCTTTTGTTGAAGAGGGTATGTAACCGCGCACCAGGGTTCATTTTAAGATTCCTATGGGAAATATAAGGTGGAATATTCCTGGCGATAATCCCCAAAACCACTTTCGTGAACATGGAAAATTTTATGGGGTTAGTGTGTAAATTTTTTACCTGAAATAATCTTTCCTTTTCAAGTCATGCGATAGAAAGGTTACAGATGCATGCCAAGAGATTTATAGTCATACCATAGCAAGTTTGTTGTCGTGTGAAAAAAATCTCTTGTTGCGCAATAGTAAGGTTTTTTTCATGTGACACCAAACTTGTTGTCATGTAACAACAACCTTCTTGTCCTATGTTAATGAGGGTGTTGTCATTGTCATTGTCATACCACTGTAAATATTCTGTCATGCATCTTCAGCCTCCATCCTCATGTCAAGCATCAACAACATAGGACTTTAACGCATCAATAACCTCCTTTCATGCGTCAATAACTTCCTTCCATGCATAACAAACCTCTTGTCATGCGTCAATAACCTACCCTGCAAGTTCACAGTACTTGATATGTCGATACCTCAGTAAAATAGCAGTAAGTTAGTAGTATATTACCTAGTGAATCACCTAGGTTTTTATGGGAGATGTTTTAAAATGTAGGCCAAGCCGACCCCTAAAAATATATATTGTAAATTTTAGGCAAACACATCAGTAACCTGCTCTGAAAAAATTTCCTTCTCAAATTTTCCTAAAATGGAATATTCAACAAATTACTAATATTCTCCGCTAAAAATATCCCGGTCATGCATGAGGAAAGTGCTATAATGGGATTTTGAGTCACACATTGATGAACCTGGGTTTGAGGAAAATCGTGATGCATTGATGAAGATACCATTTGCTAAAAGAGTAAACCCCCTTGTAAATGACTAGCAAGTGTCAGATGAGAAAGTTTGCAATGCAGTCAAAAAATTATCGATGGAGGTGGAAGTGAGACTTTTCAGTTGAAACGATAAAATAAGGGTCTTGGAGGAAGATCTTGAGAAAAAGGATGAGGAGATAATTGAGAGGGATAAGGAGATAAAATAGAAGGAATTGATCAATGTGCAGTTAAGGCATAAACTGAGGGATTAAAAGGTGAAGGTGCGAAAATACCACAAGAAGATAGAGGCCATTTTAGATTTCATTATTTTGAAACACCCAGACCTGGCCCCACCTGAGAATAAATACGAGTCAACAATGCAATTCTTGGAATACTCGACCCACATCCTCACCATGGAAAGGAGGCCACTCGCATTAGAATTGGTAGAAGAGGCGATGTCATGCCATAAGGAGGAAGAAAACATGAAGATTGGGGAGATAGTGACTCTATACTCTGAGCTCCTTTCCACAGTAAAGACTGCCACATAGATGGTTGAAGTCATGTATGAAAACTCTATCGACAGAGACAGAGTAGAAAGCATATTGGTTGTTACACATGAGGGAGATTTGAAATAAATTCAGGAAAAGAACAAATCCAATAGTGCAGAGTGCGATAATATCCTGGGTGAGGTTGAGAAGAAGTTGGATGAAATTGAGACCTTTTAGGGTTTGATTAAGAATAGGGTAAAGTAAATATACCCCTAAGTCACTCGCAGGATGGATGCACTAGGTGATCTTATCAAGTAGTTAGGAAGCATTGTAGATATGCTGAAAGCTAAGAGTGGTGAACTAAGTTTTGATGAAGTAAGTGAATTGGTGGGTGACCTACTTCTACAGGCATAGGGAAAAGTGGATTCCTAGGAGAAGATTTAGGCATCTGTGAAGGAGTTACCACTCCTCATGCAACACTAGCATATTCTTTCATCTTTATTTAGATTATTTCATTTCCACTATTCTTTATTCATTGAAGAATAAGAATGTTTATGAGGAAGGAGAACACATGAAGTGTAGGGTGATGTTGGACCCTAAATATTGGCTAAGTACCAAGAGGCACACAGACAGTATTAATAAATTGAAGGGTGCTCAAGGAAAAACACATAGAGAAAGGGTTTAAGTGAAACCTAGGCACGTGCGGGAGGAAGAAAAAGGGTTTAAAGGACTAAGACATATTCAGAATCATGGAGTCACTTGAGGAGAAATGTGAGGACCTGACTAGGCATGATAAGTGGATAAGGTGCTAGCATGGAACCTTGGAGGCCAAGAAATGGATATTCCATGTAGGAAATATTCTGAGAGGAATCATTACAGTTAGTTGAAGTTTTTACAAAGAGGATAAGAAGTCGCAAATGGAGGACCACATTGACACTTGGCCGTGGATGTTAGAAGAAGAGGGAAAAAAAGAGATAAGGTAGTGTGAAGGTGCTAGAAGGTATGAGAGTGCTTAGATAAGGAGGGTAATGAGATGCTGGAGAAATATTTGGAAATGTTAAGGGTTTGGAGCTCATGATGCTAGGGTTTAGAGTTATTGATGTTAGACGGTTGTAAAGAATATAATTAAGTATATATATAGGTATTGGGATCTGTAATAAGGTTTATAATGGGGAAAGCATAGTTAGGATATCTGATCAAATTAGTTTGGAGGGGTTGAAGTTTTGTCACTTGATGTATATTTTCTAAGATGATACTTTTGATGTAGTATGGCCACTAGAAACTCTTTTAAATAAATATGCATGGATCTATTATGTACATCTTGTTTAGGCTTGTAAACCCACATATTATTTGGCATGTCATGACTTAAATCTAGTTCCTTCTGGTTCCTACAATGTTTATTTACCTTTTGTGATGCATTGTTGTGTAGATATGTTAATTATATCTTATGCCTATTAAGTAGATGCATGTACCTATGTTTCTGTAAATAATCGTCCATTAATGTGGGAACTTTCTTGCAAATCTCACTTAAAGGAGGGGCTCGGTGCTCGTGTGCACCTTGGATGAGTGCCCAACATATGCTAGGTGATAAGTTGGCATATTTTGGGTTAAAAAGAGGTATTGAGGGTAAAATAATGACTACAACAGCTTGTGGAGGAAAATATCAAGACAAGAAACTATCCAAGGTTTATTAGGTTGTTTTTCCTAACTAAATTTATTTTGTTTATTCTTCTTTAGGGCTCCCATGCTCATGTTTGCTTCCAACACTGCGCTCTTGTGGGGTCATTGGTGATTTTTCTGCGAGGCTTTTCGGGACAAGATCATGAATTTAGTGATTAGTGGACAAGACACACATGGCATAGCACTGACATGGTTATTCTTGTGTCATTCCTAGCATCTAGATGTGGAGGAAAATATTGTGAACATGATTCATGAAAATATCCTTAAGGAGATTTGATTTAAGATCCAATTCATAGATTGGGTAAACAGTGTGTACATGTGTAGAGTATCGACTTTATATCCTATTATTTTAACTTAAAATTCATTTTTTATTATATTTTTTTGTCACGCATGCATTTTAATTTTTCTTTATGCCACATGTCACCGAGGTGTTTTGGATCTCTGGGAGACATGGATAGATACAACTTGGTATCTATCAATATTAACGGAGGAGACGAAAGCAAGGAAAATATAAAAGTTAGTTTTCCATTCATGAAAGTGCAATGTTTGCATTTAAAATGTCTTGGGAAGAGTATGAAGTAAAAACATAAAATTAAATACTAAGAAAATGGAAAATAAGGGAGCAAGCATGACCATCAAATAATTTATTTATTATTAAGGTTATATTATTATATTCTATCAAGTATCAATCAAGGATGAATAAGGTGAAATTCAATAGGATGAATGTTGGTTAAACAAAATGACACGCGAAACTATTCTTTCAAGTAACTATGGTAATGAATTCGAATTTGACTAGATGTTTATGACCAAATATATATATATATATATATATATATATATATATATATAATATATATGACATCTATTAATTGGAAAGCTGTAATGATAATGAAAATTATAATTACATATCTGAATGTTTTATGATTGACATTAAATTAAAGAAAGCAACCAAATCTGAGTAGAGAATATGTAGATGCAAAATTGGGTTCATAATAACAATGTCTCCTTGATTACTTAGATTTTCATTCACGTCTCACGAGTAAAGCTTTCTATTTCATACGAATGCATGTATATAAATTATTTGAATGTTTCATGTGTTAAGGGTGTTCTATTAAAGTTATTTTTCCATTCATGAAAGTGCAATGTTTGCATTTGAAATGTCTTCGGAAGAGTATGAAGTAAAAACATAAAATTAAATACTAAGAAAATGGAAAATAAGGGAGCAAGCATGACCATCAAATAATTTATTTATTATTAAGGTTATATTATTATATTCTATCAAGTATCAATCAAGGATGAATAAGGTGAAATTCAATAGGATGAATGTTGGTTAAACAAAATGACACGCGAAACTATTCTTTCAAGTAACTATGGTAATGAATTCGAATTTGACTAGATGTTTATGACCAAATATATATATATATATATATATATATATATATATATATATATATATATGACATCTATTAATTGGAAAGCTGTAATGATAATGAAAATTATAATTACATATCTGAATGTTTTATGATTGACATTAAATTAAAGAAAGCAACCAAATCTGAGTAGAGAATATGTAGATGCAAAATTGGGTTCATAATAACAATGTCTCCTTGATTACTTAGATTTTCATTCACGTCTCACGAGTAAAGCTTTCTATTTCATACGAATGCATGTATATAAATTATTTGAATGTTTTCATGTGTTAAGGGTGTTCTATTAAAGTTATTTTTCCATTCATGAAAGTGCAATGTTTGCATTTGAAATGTCTTCGGAAGAGTATGAAGTAAAAACATAAAATTAAATACTAAGAAAATGGAAAATAAGGGAGCAAGCATGACCATCAAATATTTTATTTATTATTAAGGTTATATTATTATATTCTATCAAGTATCAATCAAGGATGAATAAGGTGAAATTCAATAGGATGAATGTTGGTTAAACAAAATGACACGTGAAACTATTCTTTCAAGTAACTATGGTAATGAATTCGAATTTAACTAGATGTTTATGACCAAATATATATATATATATATATATATATATATATATATATATATATATATATATATATATATGACATCTATTAATTGGAAAGCTGTAATGATAATGAAAATTATAATTACATATCTGAATGTTTTATGATTGACATTAAATTAAAGAAAGCAACCAAATCTGAGTAGAGAATATGTAGATGAAAAATTGGGTTCATAATAACAATGTCTCCTTGATTACTTAGATTTTCATTCACGTCTCACGAGTAAAGCTTTCTATTTCGTACGAATGCATGTATATAAATTATTTGAATGTTTTCATGTGTTAAGGGTGTTCTATTAAATTTTGCCTATACAAATCCATTTTGTTATAACATATTTGAAATTTAATATATAATATTTACTATCTTGGAAAATTCAATTAAATTAAATTAACTTAATTTAAGCCATATAGATGACTTTGGAATTTATACGATGAAATCAAAGTAGATACAGAAGATGGAACCCTTCTATTTGGATTCTGATTACCACATGTTCCGCCGTCAATGAGAGGTTCCCAACTTTAGGAAAACAACTATTGGTGATATAAATGGAGAGGATTAGTAAAAGTTACATGGAAGGGTAGCGTCGATGGGGAATTTAGTTGAATTATATAACCCCACATGGTTTTATTCTCATTACTTCAACACATGAATCCTAGAAAAATTCTCTTTTGTTACAACTCTCACTCATGGTATCCTAATGACAATTTTCATATGCTTACCACATGAACTTGTAGACAAAGGGACATGTCAGGAGGACTCAACATCCCATATCAACCTGATGTAGTTTCTTATTATAATAAACACAAAACATGGTAATTCAGGAGGTTTCCAATATCAAATCTATAGATAATATTTCTCTTGAGAGGACCGCTAAGACTAAATGCTAGACTTGCATGCTAACTCATCCTCTCAAGATGTGGAGAAAATTCATGAATGTCCTTGAAACCTTAAGAATCCCAATCACTGATACATGAATACACCTTGTGAAATTTTATTTGGTCATTCGACAAACATTCATAGATTAAAGGGATTGAGATTTTACAAAGTGACTATTGAACTATTATGATAAATATCATTCAATCGGGTTTTGACCATGGAACATATATAAATTTTCCATTTCTTATTTTTTCACCATTAAGTGAAAATTACACTCATGTGCATCATATCGACTTGATTATCAATGATTTTTTACACTTCAACTATTTCCATCCACTTACGTAAGATTTTTATTAGAAAGTGTGCCTATAAAGTGCTTCAAGAAAAAATGATTTAAGTTGGGTTTCTAACTTTAAACCTTTTGGATTTTTCCCACTAGTTATTTTGCCTCTTGTAAGTATAAATTGCAATCACAAGAAAAAAAGGAACACAAATAACTGATATTATTAGGGTCTTATAATTTGACCTGTGCAAAACAATAAAATCTTGACTTACATGCTAAATCATCATCTCAAGACGTGGAGAAAATTCGTGAACATGCTAAAAACCATAAGAATCCCAATAGTTGATGCATGAATACACCTGCTGAAATATTATTCGGTAATTCCACAAACGTTCATAGATTAAAGGGATGGAGATTTTAAAAATTTATTATTGAGTTGTTCCAATAAATATCATTCAATTGGGTTTTGACTGTGGAACGTATATAAATTTTCCATTTCATGTTTTGTCACTTTTAATTACAAATTACACTTACGTGCATAATATCAATTCGAATATCGATGATTTTTCACACTTTAACTATTTCCATGCACTTACTTGAGCTTTGTATCAAAAAGGGTGCCTATAAAGTGCTACAAGAAACAAGGATTTAAGTTGGGTTTCAAAATTTAAACCTTTTGGATTTTTGCCTCTTATAAGTACACATTGCACTCACAAGTAAGAAAACAACATAGATAACCACTATTATTAGGGTCTTACAATCTGACCTGTGGAAAACATTAAACGCTTGACTTACATGCTAATTCATCTTCTCAAGACATGGAGAAATTTTTTGAAGGTGTTTGAAATCTTAAGAATCCGAATAGTTGATGCATAAATACACGTGGTGAAATATTATTCGGTCATTCCACAAATGTTCATAGATTAAAGGCATGAAAATTTTGTAAATATACTATTGAATTGTTTTGATAAATATCATTCAATTGGGTTTTGACCATGGAACATATATAAATTTTTCATTTCTTATTTTTTCACCTTTAAGTGAAAATTCCACTCACATGCATAATATTGATTCGACTATCAATGATTTTTCACACTTCAACTATTTCCATGCACTTAATTGATCTTTGTATAAAAAAAGGTTCCTATAAAGTGCTCCAAGAAATAAGGATTTTAGTTGGGTTTCGAAATTTAAACCTTTTGGCTTTATACCTCTTATAAGTATTCATTGCACTTTGTTATCATCCTCAAAATTCCCCTCTTTTGAAGTCAAGTTTCAAAAAAATTGAGTCTGTACCTTGGAGTATTAAATTGTGTTGAGCCTGGCATTGTTTGCAATTCTCCCATTCTTGAAGAACAATTTGAAATTCGGGCATAGTGGTGAAGTTTCTTCCATTATTTTTATTTTTATTTCCTTCCCATAGTCAGGAATGACAGGCAAATCTTCCCCGTTAAATTGTGCACCAGCATCAATAGGTAGTATGTGGGAATCTCTGATTAGATGCGGTTTAGTCATGTTTTAAATGACAGTGGAGGCCTCCACACATCCATATGGCACAACTCTAAGGGAAGGGTCTAAGTGACAATTCTCAAATAAGTACACGATTTCCGCGTGTCCCAGGTTCAAAATGAAGGTAAAACAAGCTCAAAAAGGATAAGTATGGAAGGTTCAGTGGACGACACCATGTGCCTCATTGGCGTAGCTTTAAGAGTGAAATTCGGGGGTAGTTCTCAAACTTACACCAGTCCTCTATGTGTCCAAGGTCCAAAAAGAAAAATATTCGACTGTTAAAATTGACTAAGTATGGACGAGTTAGTGGAAGTATCCACGTGCCTTAATGACACCATTTCAGAAGTGAAATCAAAGGGTCAATCTTCAAATGAACACCAACTCGCCACGTGGTGAAATTAAATGGAGATACAGAGTTGGCCGTTGAAAAGTACGAGACCGAAGGAAGGAGACACACATCAAATCCGTGAAATTTTAAGAGGCGTTTCCAAAACGGAAACTCAAATGAGCACCATACCTCCATGTGTTTAGGGGTCAACATAGGTCAAGTAGGAAATAGGCCTGAATTGGCTAAGTATAAATGAACCAACGGAGCTCTCCAAGTGTCATCCTAGCGCAGCTTCAAAGGCAAAAAATGTAAAAGGCATCCGCAAGCTCACTCCAACCAATTCCTTCCATGTGGCCGACCCAAATTTAAATTTGTAGAAGCAAATCAAATGGCCCATGTTTTAATTGGCGAAACAATGAAATGGTCGTATATTTAAAACCTTTTTTTTCCACCATTAACATTTCTTTACAAATCAAGAATTTGAAAGGCTGTGGATGATTGGAATAAGTTGTAATTATTTCTTGCTTGCTCAAGGAAGTTGTAACCGTCTCTTGCAAGCTATATCATGAGCTTTCAAAACCATTGTATGGCTTGGAATTTTGATTATTCTAAAACTATAATTTCAAATTGGAAGAAATCAAAATAAAGGCTTTCCCATTTTTCTTCTGATTTCTCTTTCCTTCTAGTTTTGATTTGTGAATCATCTAATCCTTGCGTGCTTGGAAACTTTGTGTTCTAGTTTGTACAATCTCTAGAACTGTGAGTCTGTGAATTTTGTCTATTATAAACGTGGATGGTTCCATTCTGTATCTTATTTGTACAATACATATAAGGGTCTTCTCTATCATCTCTTTTCCCCAAAAGTATTGTCTTCTTCTGCCTCCCTCCTCTCTTAAAATTATTCTATCCTTATGTATTGATGATAAATTTATAGGCTTAAAACACATTTTAGGATATCGGGAAACCACCATTAAATGAAATATTTTGCATTTGTACATAGGTTTTTCTCCTTATTTTAATAAGGGAACCTCTCGCATTAAAGAGGAGGGACTTTCTTGTCCCCTAACTTTGGTTTCATTCCAAGTGCAAATCTGAAACCCAATAGTTTTTTGCGACTCCGCTGGTGAATTTCTTCAACAAATTTCCTTTCTAAAATAATAACAAATTTGATCATTTCTTTGATCCGATGACTCTAATATATACTCGTCGTAGAAGGGCTCTTGGAATTGAGGATCCCCAATTTCAACTCCTAGATCAACAAGGTTTTCAACTTCATTCAATAGGAAGAAATAGAAGAGCTCATTCCACAAGCACACGTCCTGTTGAAGACAAAGCTTATAGTAGTAGCATTCCTCAAGTATAGCTTAGTCCTAATCTCCATGCCCTAATCCTTGTCGGTGTCTTAGTTCCACTCAAAACAATATTTCAAAGGATGACAGCACCTCAGCCTCGGGGACAAAGAGTTGGGCCTCTAGCTCTTCCTCAACCATTACATGAGTTACATAGGGGTAATAAGAAGAATTTTCCCAAATTTATAGGTTATAGAAAATTACACCCTGGTGAACACATTGCAGCCTTCATTGTTACATGTGGGATCCTTTGAGTTGAACATGAGGATGTCTCTGTTAGGATTTTTATGGAAACCTTGCAAGAAAATGTTGTAGATTGGTTTTACCATCTTCCTGCTAGGACCATCATCGATTGGACTACTATGAGGACTGAATTTGAGTAGCATTTCAAACCTGCTAAAGATGTGCATGCTTTGTTAGCTCAGATTTCTCAAATCAAGAAGGAGCCACATGAGCCTATTATAGAATTTGTGGCCAAGTTTAATAAATTGATTAATAAGATTCCAATAAATACTAGGCCTATTGATCTGATTCAGAAGTGTTTCTTCTTGAATGCTCAATTTTCAGAAGTAAACTATTCCCCGAGGAGAGAAAATATTATAACTTTAGATGTTGATCAGAGATTTGTTGTTAGAGTGGAAGATGACTTGATCATGTCTTGCAAGATGAATTGGGATTCTTTTTAATCCAAAGCATCTTCTTCTTCCCCTTATATTGGAGGTACTGTAGATCAGTTGGTGTAAAATTTAGCTAATGACCTCATTACCATCAAGAAGCAATTGGATTAGAGTGCTCAATATCAAGATGTTCCAAGGAAGAAATTTTCACCTAGGAACCACTTGCCCTCTTCCAAAACCAGGTTGGCTATTAAAGGTCCACCCCTCAAGGTCCCTGTTAATGTTCCTTGTGAAGTTCTTGAGCCTAATGATGAGGAAGAAAATTGGCTCTATAATGAACAAGAATAGGAAGTTGATGAAGAACTAGAGGAACCTGGTGGTTCTCGAGTTCATTTCCTCACCACTGAGGGTGTGGATGATGAAGATGATTATGATGATGTAATGGCTGAGATGAACAGTGATTCGTATGTTGTTATGAACTAGAAGTAGACCAAAAAAAAGGAAAAAGTGGTGCAACCTGTAAAAATATCCAAGGAGTACCCCATCACCATCCCGGTGATTGCAAGAAGAGGAGCTCTTATTCCTACTACTTCCACCCGAAAGGTAATCTCTGTTAGTCCTTCTTCCTCTACTTCTGCTTCTGAGAATTCTTGTCAAAAAAAAGATAAGACTAATAGATCAAAAGATCCTCCTACTCCTAGTAGTGATTCCTCCTCCACATCTGGGTCTTTTGACATTATAGACCATCTTTAAAATACCAATATTCATATTTCTAAGGTAGAGTTTTATCAAACCCATCCTAAAGCCTTTGCTAAAATGGTTAACTTTTTAAATTCTAAATCTAAAATCCCAGCCCATTCTTCTAAAGGAATTTTTCCCACTCCTTCCTCTCCACATCAACCTGGCCTTGTGGATATAGTCGCTTCACCCAATGATAAGATCAAACCCTTCTACGTGACTCTCCTCATAGTTGGCCACAATATTAGCAATTTTTTCATTAATTCTAGTGCATTTGATAATGTAATTCCTGTAAAGGTGGCTCACGCTTTGGTTCTAACCTTAACCCGCACTTGTGGCTCTTGTTATTCAATGGAAAGTAGAGAAGTGCCTTTAGATGGGAGAATTAAGGATGCAAAAATAGTTTTTGTTGCTTTACCAAAGAAGAAGGTCTTGGCTACCATCTTGGTTGTTGATATCCCTCCTTCCTATGGCATGTTGCTAAGTAGGAACTTTTTCAAATAAGTTGGAGGTGAGATCTAAATGGATTATTCACATGCCTTGATCCCTGTCAATGGGAAGATGAAGAAGTTGTTTCCTAAGAAACAAGCAGAGCATATTCTGTAAAAGACATATGATCCTAAAGCAAAAATATCATATGAAGACATTGGAAATTGGATCTACATGATCATATCACAAGACGAGACAAGTACGCCAAAGGAAGTGTTGCTTGATCCTAATGGTGTGCGGATATTGGAGTTTGATGCAAGTTGTTCCTCAACTGGTTATGGAGTTGGTGTGGTGCTTATTGCTCCTGGGGGTAAGGTTCATCCTTTCTCTTTCAAATTCTAGTTTGAAAATACCAACAATAATGTTGAGTATGAGGCCCTTATTCTTTGGTTGAGAATGGAAAAGGAAATGGGAGTGAAGAACCTTCTTTCTCACGGTGATGTCGAGATAATTGTAAAACAAGTTAGAGACCTTTATCAGGTAAAGAACATAAGGTTGAAACACTATAGGAATATGGTATGGGATTCCATCGAATTCCTTGATGCTTTTTCTATTGAATTTGTGCCAAGGGAAAGAAACGTTAGGGCGGAATCTCTAGTTGCTTTGGAGTCCTTGCTGATTCCTCATCCTGATTTTCCTTAGGAGAAATTCACCATTGAGTTGATCCACAGACCCAGTGTGCCTAACAATGCAAATAATTGGCAATTTTTCAATGATGACCCATATTTGCTTTGTTTCTTAGAGCTTAAAGACAACTTTGATTAGATGTACTTTGAAGGAATTAAAAATCTACCTAGAGAGTGTGTCATCAAATGAAGAGGGTGTTAAAGAAGAGATGGTTCAAGATGGATGCATCAAGATGAAAGGAAACAAAATTCCTAAAGGGCTAGTGAGTTTGGAGGATCTTTTTGATAAACATGATAGATATATGAATTCTAAAGTTTCCCAAGGAGCCCAGTAATCTGCTGAGACTGAGAAAATGAATATTGGGAGTCTTGATGATCCCAAAATGGTCAACATTGAAAAATGTTGCACTCAGGAAGAGAAAAAGAAGGTGTTGAATCTGTTGAAAAGGTATGTTGATTTTCTGGCTTACTCTTATGATGATCTAAGGCTTTTCAGCCTAAATAAATGCAACATTTGATTCCTCTTAAGCCTTGGATCAAACCCTTTAAAAAGAAGCAAAGGAAATATAATCCAAAGATAGCTTATACAATTTTCCAAGAAATATAGAATCTTTTGAAGGCTAGGATCATCTTCCCCATCCACCATTCAACATGGATTGCTAATATAGTTTATGTCAGGAAGAATAATGGTGAGATCCAAATCTGTGTGGACTTCAGAAATCTAAATCAGGGTTCTTTCAAGGACAATTACCCTCTCCCCATGATGGACCAAGTGTTGCAAGTTGTTACAGGCTTAGAGATGCTATCTATGTTAGATGGATTCTCGGGGTACAATCAAGTAGAGGTGAATACTGCAGATCAACATAAGACTACCTTTACTACTCCTTGGGGCACCTTTGCATACAAGAGGATGCCATTTGGTCTCATCAATGTTGGTGCTACTTTCCAAAGGGCCATGGACTTGACTTTTAGCAGTTTGAAATGGAAATGCATTGTTGTGTATTTGGATGAATTGACAGTGTTTTCTAAGGCAAGAAAAGATCACTTCCAACACCTTGAAATAGTATTGCAAAAGTGTAGAGAGCATGGAATTTATTTAAACCCTAAGAAGTTTATGTTTTGTGTCACAGAAGGAAAGTTGTTTGGACACATTGTTTCAAAGGAAGGGATCAAGATTGATCTAGATAGAGTTTAGGCCATCTAGAAAATTCCTCTTGCATCAAGTAAGAAGGGTTTCCATTCCTTCTTTGGTATGATCAATTTCCTAAGGAGATTCATCCTCGATTTTATAGAACTTACTATGAGCATTTCTCACATGATGCAAGGGAAGAAAACTTTTTTTTGGTCCTCTGAAGGGAAGAAATCATTTGAGGACATTAAATGTGCCCTGACTTTAGCAAATATTTTATTATCTATTGTTATGCCACTGGAAATACCTTAGTTGTTGTGTTATCCCAGAAGAATGCTAAATATCATGAGCTCCCAATTGCATTCATGAGTTATGTCTTGAAAACTCATGAGATGATGTACACCATATGAAGAAACATACTTTTGCAGTTTTGGTGCTAGTGCCTGATATAACAATCAAATCCATTCTTACTCAGCAAGAATTTGGAACCAAGAGAGGTAATTGGGTAGCAAAGGTGCAAGAGTATGATCTTGATATCAGGCTAACAAATCTGGTTTGGGGTAAGGGCTTGTGTGAACTCATTGCTGAGGGAGCTGCCAAGGAGTTGTCCAAAGATGAAATTGATGTGCTTGTTGTTTTGTTCCTCATCTCAACAGATGTATGGTATCCTAACATTTCTCACTTTCTGACCTATGAAGAGTGTCCTTCTCACTTGAGTTCCAAAGAGAAGAGATCTATCAAACTAAGGTCTACCCAATATGTTCTATGGGAGAATTCTCTATTCAAATGAGGAATAGATGGAAGGTTTTTGAATTGTGTAGACAAGGAGCAACAAAAGAAGTTATTATTTAATTTTCATGACCAGGTTTGTGGAGGTCATTTCTCCTCTGCTGTAACATCTCATAAAATAATTTATGCTAGTTATTATTGGCCCACTCTTTTTAGAGATGCATCAAAATGGGTTGGTAAATGTGAAGCATGCTAAAAGTTTGTTGGAAGACCTAAGTTGGCTTCTTTGCCACTAAATCCTGTAGTGATTGAAGAGTGATTTCAACAGTGGGGATTGGATTTCATTAGAACTCTTAACCCACCTACCAGTGTTGGACATACCCATGTGTTGACTTCCATAGATTAATTCACCAAGTGGGTGGAAACCATCCCAGTCAAGAGCACTACCTACAACGTAGTTTGCAACTTCATTAAAGAGAACATATTGATCAAGTTTTGGATCCTAAACAAAATTGTGACTGATAATGCTTCCAAATTTTCTTCTGCTAAGATGATGGACTTGTGCTATGGGTACAGGATCTCCCTTAATCATTCTTTAGACTACTACCCCCAAGGTAATGGACAGGCAAAATCAACAAACAAGAACTTGGTGAGAATAGTTAGAAATCTTGTAAATTATTCTCAGAGGAATTGACATAAGAAGCTATATGGTGCACTTTGGGCTGATAGAAATTTATACACGCAAGAGAGAGATTGGAATGTATCCTTTCTAAGTGGTGTATGGTGTGGAAGCTAAACTATCAATCATGGTGTAATTGTCAGCCTTGCATCTGATGTAAACCATTGAAGATTCAAGTTTCAATAGCTCTTTGGAAAAGAGAATTTTGTACCTTCAGAAGCTTGATGAGAACATATTGCAAGTGGTTGACAGGATAGCATCTCATCGGTTGAAAGTGAAGGCTTTGTTTCACAAGAAATCCAAACCCAGAGTCTTCCAAGTGGGATACATTGTGCTACTTTGGGACAAAAGACATGAGCCACGAGGAAGCCATGGTGAGTTTGATTCTCTTTGGCTTGGTCCTTTTAGAATTAGAAATTTTTCTGGAGAGAACTCTTTTTATCTGGATTACATGGATGGTTTTCCTCTCTCACTTCCTTATAGTGGGCAGTATCTAAATTTTTTCAAGTCTTAGGTGACTAGGTGCTCCTTCTGTATAGTATGTATAGTGTTTTGGTTTTGGGTTCCTTTTTTTTCGTTTCTATTCTTCCCTTTGTTTTTTTTTCTTTTCCTATCTTGTGTGTGTTGCCTTGTATTGGTTTTTCCTTCAACTACTTTTCCCAATGGATAAGGCACTGGTCCTCTTTCCCAGAGTTATCTACAGTTCTTGATCTTGCCTTGTGTCTTTGTTCCAAGCCAAGTCATCCCCAGAAAGAGCCAGTTGTTGTCGTCCTCAAAATTCCCCTCTTTTGAAGTCAAGTTTCGAAAATTTTGATTTTGTTCCTTGGAGTATTGGATCACGTCAAGCCTGGCATTATTTTCAATTTTCCAATTCATGGAGAACAATTTGAAAGTTCAAGCATAATGGTGAAGTTTCTTTCCTTCTTTTTATTTTTATTTTCTTCCCGCAGTCGGGAATGACAGGCGTATCTTCCTCGTTATTTTTTTCCCCAGACATCCATGGGTAATACGTGGGAATCTCTGATTGGATGTGGTTTTGGCCATGTTTCAAGCATCAAAAAAGGAGGACTCCAAGTGCATCCAAATTGTGCAATTCCAGGGGCAGGGTCCAAGGGACAGTCCTCAAATATGTGCAGGCTTTCTGCACGTGTCCCAAGTTCAAAATGAAGGTAAAACAAGCTCAAATCGGATAAGTATGGAAGATTTAGCAGATGGTGCCACATGCCTCATCAACACATCTTCAAGAGTCAAAGTTGGGGGCAGTTCTCAAACTTGCGCCA
Organism: Taxus chinensis; assembly: GCA_019776745.2. Taxonomy (NCBI): domain Eukaryota; kingdom Viridiplantae; phylum Streptophyta; class Pinopsida; order Cupressales; family Taxaceae; genus Taxus; species Taxus chinensis. The sequence continues at coordinate 777,106,208 of CM034148.1, read as the reverse complement.
GTCCTCCACGTGTCACAGGTCCAAAAAGAGAGAGTTTCTGATCATTAAAATTGACTAAGTATGGGCGGGTTAGTTAGAATTCTCCACGTGCCCTAACAACACAATTTCAGAAGTGAAATCAAAGGGTTAGTCTCCAAGTGAGTGCCATCTCACCATGTGGTTAAAGTCAATGGGGAGACAAAGTTGGCTAATTGAAAATTCCAAGACCGGTGGAAGGAGACACATGTCAGCTCGGCACAATTTCAGGAGGCATTTCCAAAATGGAAACTCAAATGAGCGCCAGCCTGTCCACATGTCTAGGGGTCAACATAAGTCAAGCAAGAAATAGACCCGAATCAGCTAAAGTATAAAGGAATTGGCAGAGCTCTCCACGTGTCAACCTAGAACTAGCTTCAAAGGAAAAAAATGCAAAAGGCATTCGCAGGCTTGCTCCAACCAATTCCTTCCACGTGGGCGGCCCAAAATTTAAAGTTGTAGAAGCAAATCAAATGGCCCATGATTTAATTGGTGAAATAATGTAATGGTCTGTATATTTAAAACCTATTGGTTTTTCCACCATTAACGTTTCTTTGCAAATCAAGAATTCGAGAGGGCGCGAATGATTGGAACAAGTTGAAACTATTTCTCGCTTTGCACGAGGAAGTTGTAATTGTATCTTACGAGCTATATCATGGGCTTTGAAAGCCATTGTATGGGTTGGAATTTTGATTATTCTGGAACTATAATTTCTGAATTGGAAGAAATCAATACAAAGGTTTTCCCCTTTTTCCTCTGTTTTCTCTTTCCTTTTTGCTCTGATGTGTGAATCATTTAATCCTTGCATGCTTAGAAACTTTGTGTTCTAGTTTATACAATCTCCAAGAACTTTCAGTCTGCGGATTGTGCCCATTATAAACGTGAATGGTTCTACTCTATATCTCATTTTCTCAATACATATAAGCATTTTCTCTGTCATCTCTTTTCCCTGAAAGTATTGTCTTCTTTTTCCTCCCTCCTCTCTTCAAATGTCTTCTATCCTCATGTATATTGATGATAACTTTCCAGGCATAAAACACATTTCAAGATATCAGGAAACCACCATTGAATGAAATACTTGTATATTTGTAACATAGGTTTTTCCCCTACTTTCAATAAGGGAACCTCTCACATTAAAGATCTAGGGACTTGAGTTGTCCCTTGACTGTGGTTTCACTTTTCTAAGTTTCCAAAGATCGTGATTTTCTTAACCAATATGCACATGTATTTTTTCAATTTGTGGCTTGAAATTGATTACAACCTATGATTTGGGTTATGCATCTCATTTGGCAGTGGGTATTTAGACTTCTTGTATTGCTTCTTGATTCTACAATAATCAGTAAACTGCAACACTTGAGATAACATAGTTAGAAAATATTTACGGCATTTTTGAAATCTCTTATGTCCATGGTTTTCTTTTCTTCTTTGATCCTTCTTTCTGAATGATTTAAATGCATGTATACAGTTTTGATCTTACAATTAACCAATAATGAATCTCAACCTGAAAATGTTAGGAGATCCATATGCACGAATTAGGATAGTCTGAGGAATAACAGAAACTGACCCTGAGATCTTAACTCGATAATCTTCCTACAGTGTTCTTCTTTTCAGGTGATAGTACTTGCAAATGATGAAGATGAAGAGGGACACCTACAAGTTGAAGATTTAAGATGCATTCAATTGAAGGAGAAGACCCAATTTCTGAGATCAGATGGGAATTCACTCATACACCTCTCATGTTTACTCCAAATCATGTATGTGTACCTATTATTTCATTGAAATTCGTATGTTACTTCTCAGTTAGCATCCCATGAAGATCCTTGTGGAAACATGCATTGAAAGCTTCCTTAAATAGGTTAAAAATCAACAAAAAACATTGAATTTTGAAAATGATTTGTGTATCCTCTCATAATTCTCTACATTTCAGCTTTTTGTACTCCGATTGTCCCAATCTGAGTGAACTAAGACCTACTCAGTAATATAAGTGAATGTCTCTGAGACTGCATCCTCTTCTGAACATTTACACAGAATACATGTAACACCCAATAATGAACTCTGATTTCTGCAATATGCAATATACCTCCTTTTATACTGTTTCCAAACAGCTGGAAACATTGGTCAGGAGTCTATTCTATTGGATTGCATGTCAGCTGTTCATCAAGACCCTCACAACTGTCCTTCAGGGCCTTAGTGTTCATTTTGCTAAAGATAGCATCCCACATTGTGGGCTATGTGATCTGTTATGTTTTGTAACAGCACACATAGTTGGATATTTGCATGTAGGGCGGTTTTGAATTGGCTTCAATAGTAACCTATATGCTTATCTGAAAGAAACATCCCCTGGGATAGCTTATGGTATGACTTTTAGGCACTAATGCTCATCCAAGGATAACAAAGTGGTTTGAGTTGCCTATTGAATATGCATGGACAGTGCAAAAATTGTCAATGCAGTGGTCATTAATAAAAATTGCGTAGATTTTGTATTATCATTGACTAGCTTGGATATTAGATTTCGACTCAGGGAGATGTGAGTGACTTGTAAATAATTAATAATTGTCATCTTAAATCGATATGAAATTAGTTTGAATTCGACGAGTGATGGCTTGTAGAATTCCCAACACATTGGTGATAATACCACAGTCCACACGGCGGCCATTTTCCCCTCCGTAATAATTGTTGAGCCTCTGGTTCCCGTGTACCAGGGGGTATGCTCGTTGAGTGACCGGTGTTCGAAGACATGATAAGATTACTTTCGATGAGTTGTGGTAATAAAAACGTGAAGTCGCATAGGGTAACTTGGTAAAACTATTGACCAGTTGACTAGAGCTTGCACTTTCCCGTTGTAGGGAAATTTTACCGGAGATAACTAGAGCATCCCGATAGTCCGTATTGTCGCATTCTTATAGTGGGCATTGGAAGAGATGGCTTAAGATGTAGATTTATCTGCACCAACAGATTTTAGGGATTTTTAGGATGAAGGATTATCATCATATTTTAATTTTCCCATAGATAAGAATTCCCAATTTGTGAATTTTGAGCATATGGTCCACAATTGATCAAAGCTATGGATTAAGTCTCAAAAATAACACTCTCTTATAGTGGAGGTTACATACTTTGAATAAACACAGACAAGATCTTGAAATTACATTATCAGTGAGTAAATAATGGTACAAATAGTTGGCTAGGTTGTCACTTAACCAATCAGATAATAACACCCAGTCAAGCTAGATGTTCAACTGTTACGATGCATTACCCTGTCAACTTTGACGCACAAGTGTGCGCATAGTCATATCCTAGTGTCGATATTGCCATGGACAAATAACTGACCAGATAAGGACACCCATTCTATTACAGATAAGCTAGTGTGAAAGAAGTAACCAAAGGATACAGGTAGATTACCATAGATTACCAATTCACATGGCGTAGATCAGTATACAAGACTTCTAGGAAATGCCCAGCAATTAGGCTAGTGCCCACTTCCCATCCGATCATCTGTAACATAGTGCAAGACATGCCACTATCGGAAAGATCAAAGACTGATCTTAAGGGTCACCACTAGCCATTGAAGGTGGGTAGCTTAGGCATTATGAAGTATGTGAGGAAGAGGATAAGTAGATATGGTGGGTGTCACAAATGGGTAAGTGACAGATAATAAGGAGGAATCAAGAGATGGAAGCTAGTGAACCCGAAGTGACACTTGTTGTGCTGATGCTGATTTAGAGCTGCAGAGATCCCACTTTAGACATGCTACTGAGTGCCTGATCGAGGCATAATGTTTTCGTGTATGAGAAATACCAGAGGCAGATGTGAGAAAAAAAAACATGAGTAGGAGTGGGACCTAGAAATGGGAACCGTATATGTCAGGTGGAAGGGTAGAATTTCAGGAGGTTGTGTTATCAACTTAGGAACATAGATCCTTATCATTCAACAGGAATCCCTAGTGGATATGAGCTCTGGCTAGATTAGTATCTTGCTTCACGAGCAACAAATAAAAGTAGTGCAAATCTAAAGTCTTAGGAGTGTTCTTCCAAACCAATCACTTGGGCTTTTCCGTTTTGGTCACAGAAATACCTTCGTCGGTACCACAATGAGTGTCAGTTAGGACATAGCATCCATGTTGAGAAGAAACAAAATTGAATTCGTTTTAACAACTTTCAAGGTAGGGTGTTTAGCAATGAGTTCACCAACATGACCTTAATTTAATCATGACCATTATTAATTACAATATGATTGCAGAGTTTAACTATTGCAATAATTGATGTAAAAATGCTAACCCATATAATACCATGACACAAGCACACTAACATGTCTATGTGAATGATTCCCCTAAGAAAAAGAGGAGAGATAAGAAGACTTGCAATTTCTCGCCTTTCCTTGAGTGAGACAAGAAGTGATATGGGCAAGTGCCTTGAACAGGTTACAAACAAGGTTTTCACTTACTCACTATAAATTTTGGATCTTCCATGAATATGCAGCTGGATGATTAGGGTGCCTTCACAAAATGTGCAGGGTGGAGGCATGCTTGGGTACTAGTCTACCAAAGCTATATTGTTCCAACTGAAAGACTGTATGTAGGAGCTTTAGGATCTGATATTCTCTTAGTGCTATTGTTAGTGTAAGTTGAAGGAGTTTCAATCTGTTTACCTCGTGTTGATCACCTCATATTCTTACACCTATGATCATCGAGGGTACCTATAACCTGCAAAGCGAGAAGTTCACCTACATTATAGTGGCAAAAAACCTTGGCTGTTGGAACCTAAAAATGTCTTCTTTCAAAATGCTTTGGAGTCAGACTCCACCTTCAATGGTCACACTAGAAGAGTCCAAATTATGACTAAGAAGGGTTACACTACATCTCAGACTCCATGTAGTTTTGGTGAGCATCACCTGTGTAGAAATTGTGCCATGTGATGCCCATTGTGTTAAGTTGCATCTTGATAACGGATTATAGCTAGAATGTAGCCAATGTAGTATTAGTGTGTGGATGGAACAGACCCATAGGAATATCTGAAATTGAATGATGTTGTATAATGTAAAATGTGATACAACCCTTACAGTCCCTTCTAATAAATGTTAGTACATGCATATCCTTTGGAAGGAATTGCTTTCTTGTGTTCACTTTGTAATGCAAGTTTTCCAAGAGTGCATCCTTGATTCGTAATGCTTCCTGCAACTGCTTTAACAAAGCCCATCAACTTATTTCTCTCTAGAAGTAACTAAGTTAAGATACTAAGATTTCTCGGTTATTTGAGGATTGTGGCATCAGATTGAAAACTAGAACTATTTCCAACTTCCAATGAAGTAAAAAATATCTCCCAAGAAGGAGTAAAACAGACACAAAAAGTTGTTGAGTAAATGGCTTTAAGAAAAGAGTCCAGTTGCACCCAGTATGGATAGAAATGCCTAGGTTTTTCCCTGTTCCTGCAAACTGGGCAACTAGTGTACTGTGGCCACAAACTGATAAACTGCAAAAGAAGATTAACATCAGGGTCATAGGGTGTGTAATACCAAAGACTGAAATCAATATTGAGACTGAAGAAAAGAGGTCCAAAGATAATTAGCCAATTACTAGTTTTCGGAAATCTTAACTGAATCGTGATACAATGCTAGCATGATCTGAAAACGTGTGTGTTGTATTTTTTATCAACACTTTTAAAAGTTTTTAAAGATCGTGATTTTCTTAACCAATTTTAAGTATTATAAACTTCACAAATTGATTAAATTCTGATTATTATACATCCATAGAAGTGCGGAAAACTTGTATAGCGAATAAATAATCAGAAAACTGAAAACATTCAGATAACAAACAGAGATTGTTTACGGGGTTCAGAAATTCCTACGTCCCTGGGTTCAGATTGAACCGATCCATTAATAATATTGAAATGCAAGTACAATAATTCTTACAAATAACCAATAATGAATCAAAACCTGCAAATGAGTTGATCAATGTCCCAAGAACTCTGAAAAATAGCAGAAATTGTCCCAAGAACGATCCATGGCTCCTACAGTGTTTTCACCAATGCGATCTCCCTGCAACTGTGTTAGAAAAACACCTAAAAATGGAGATTTAAAAACATTATATGAAAACAAATCATATGTCTGAGATCAAATCTAAATTCTGAATACTTTTCATGTTTACACCAAGTCACAATTCGGACCATAAGTGCATTGAAATTCGTGTTTTCCAACTAGCTGTCTTGTAGATCCCTGTTAAAATCTGCATTCAAAGCTTCCAAAAATAGGTTAAAACTACACAAAAGACATAAAATATTATATTGTTGGATTCATCTCAGAATTATCTACATTTCATCTTTTTACTCCGAGGTCCCAATCTGAGTGCAAGACCTCCAAAATTGGCGTTCTCTGAGACTGCCTCCTCTTCTGGCTTTTACACAGACCTGCACCAATACTATTCAAATACAATATACCTCCTTTTATGTTGTTTCCAAACAGCTGGCGCATTGGTTAGGTGCCTATAATTTTGGATGGGAGGTCAGCTGTTCTAATCCCCTCCACTTCTCCTTCTTCTCCTTAGGCGCATTTTCAGTGTTTTATCCCACATTGTGGGGGCGTTAAAAATGGTAAGCATTTATAAATGCATGGAGGGCGGTTTTGAATTGGCTTAAGAGCCACCTATATGCTTATGTGGAGGGCGCATTTCTTGGGATAGCACATGGTTTGATTTTTAGGTGCTAAAACTCAGCGAAGGATAATGTGTGGTTTAGTTGGATAATGAATATGCGTGGACAGTGGTATATGCAATGTGTGGAAATTAATAAAAAATGCATGGGAAATGTAATATGACTTTGGATATAATTTCGACCCATGTAATGTGGTATGTAAATAATTATCACTTTTCGTCTCCCGATAGGCAATTTGATCGAATTCGACAAGTGGTGGCAAGCCACGTGGTGGCTTGTGGACCCACCACGTTGGCGATAATACCATAGTCCACACGGCGGCCGAGCTCCCCTCCGTAATAAAAGTTGAGCCTCTTGTTCCCATGTACCATTTTTACGCTCGTCGAAGACCAGTGTTCAAAAACCAAAAAAACAACTCCCTTTTGCCTTTTTGCCACGTATCGCGGTGTGATTGGTCCATTATTGACCAGTTGACTAGAGTTGAGTTTCCCATTGACCGAACTTTGACCGGGCATAACTAGAGCTCCCGATGTCTGTTTTTCACGTTTTTACAGTCGTTGGAAAGCTATCGAGATGATCTTCTGAACCAACACCATTTAGGGATGTTTAGGGAACGTTTTCAAAAATGATCCCCTGATCAATTAAAGAGTAGGGACTTACTTGTCCCTTGACTGTGGTTTCATTCCAAGTGCAAATATGAAACCCAACACACTCACAAGAAAAAAATTAACACCAATAACTGTTATTATTTGGGTCTTACAATTTGACATGTGGAAAATGGTAAAAGCTTGACTTGGATGATAATTCATCCTCTCAAAACATGGAGAAATTTTTTGAATCTTCTTGAAACCTTAAGAATTCCAATCGTTGATGCATGAATACATGTGGTGAAATATTATTTTTTCATTCCAAAAACATTGATAGATTAAAGGGATGAAAATTTTAAAAAGAGGCTATTGATTTGTTCCGATAAATATCGTTTAATAAGGTTTTGACTAGGGAATGTATATAAATTTTACATTTCTTATGTTTTCACCTTTAACTGAAAATTACATTCACGTGCATAATATCATCTCGGTTATCAATGATTTTTCACACTTCATCTAATTCCATGCACTTGCTTGAGATTTGTATCAAAAAGGGTGCCTATAAAGTTCTCCAAGAAACAAGGATTTCAGTTGGCTTTCAAACTTTACACCTTTTAGATTTTTTCCACTCTTTGTTTTTCCTTTTATAAGTATAAATTGAACTCACAAGAAAAAAGGAACATGGATAACCAATATTATCAGGATTTTACAATTTGACCCATGGAAAACGTGTGATACATGCATTTCCATTGGGTCTCAAACATTGAACACAATGTCCTCCCCCTCCATCTAACCTTTTCTTAATAACCCCTCACCCTTTACATATTTTTTGTTTCCACATTTTTTCATTATTCACTCCATCCCCTTCAGCGTTTCCATCCTACACTTCACATACGATTCCTAGTAATTTATTTTAAGAACCATTTGGTACACAACCGTGTCTCAGGAAAAGAAATAATTTTTTTTGTAGAGGGATGTGATGGAGATGATCTTTTTTTATAAATGGATCTTAGTTTATGGTGGATCGTAACATTATGTATATCAAGAGGTGGAGTTAAGACTAAATAATGGACCTAAGCACAGAGGATTTGGTCAGGCCCCTAATTAAATTTATTGAAAAGAGGTGATCATATGGGTCTCATTGTATTTCTAGCCTAGGTATTCAATGATGTAAGATTCAATGATCATAAAATATATCCAAGGGTTTTTGAGAAAACATTTTTGTGGTAAGATCTTAAATGTCACTTTGATCATGTAGTTACTTATTGTTTACAGATTTTACCTAGAAAAATAATTCTTTGAATCACATTTCACACATTTATTCCATCAGGGTGAAATTTTATCTGGTTAGTTCTATGAGTGTCATGATCTTCACTATCATATATAATTCAACAAGATTTGAAATCACACAGAAATTTCTCTATTCAGTTGAAAATCTAGATTTTTACTCAACCTCGGGATCAAACTAAGAAGGTACTCTCTGACATTTTATGTAGGCCTTTCATTTTTATTAAACTCAAACTATTATTTCCTTGTGGGATTTACACTCAAATGTACTGTCAAATCAAAGGGACCTTGGTTCATTGGTGAATTTCAATGGTTTGGAATGAACGCAACAAGGATCAAGTCTTGCTAAGTCTAAGGCTTGGAGATACCCAACTGAAATGGAGAATCAAACAGATAGGGTGAGGATCATTCCTAGGGTGACTTTGAAGGATTGGATGCCCCTAATCTGAATTCTTAGCTAGTAAAAAATAATTGATGTAGATGTATGCTCACACTCATAATGATTAAATCAGATATATATGTAATCTCTAGTTACCATGGACAGAGATGCCTATACCTATGTAATCTAGGTCTTCCAAACAAAAGAATATACTATTAATTTAGGAATGTTGTTTGTTCAAGGGAAATTTATTCTTTTAAAATTCACCTGGGAATTACACCCAACTATGAATACCGCATTTATTTTATCAAATTTCACCTACATATTGCATTTGTATTTGTCCCAAATAGCTTGGTTTTTATTTATTTGAGCTAAATTATTAACACTTAAGGCATTTCTGAACATTTACCCGTCCCTCACGAATAAATTTATCCTTCATGTAAGCATAAAAATATTTTTATATCACTTGTATTAGCCTTGGATACAACATAAAAAATTTGGTAAGGAAAAGATATCAAAGTAATTTGATGAATTTCATATCAATGGAAAAATTTATCACATGGAAAATATCATGGCTCAGGGGAAATTATTTTTTATCTTGTAAAACAAATATCTAGAAGTTTAATAACATATAGAAGGGTACATTTTTTAGATGATATTTAAGTCTTTAAAGGAAAAGACGACATCTACAGAGCTTGCACATAAATTGAGTCAATATGTAAAAATAATGTTCGGATATAGTTTCTAACTATGTGCTAAATAATGGTCCATGTTCCTTTGGATGGGACGGTATAAGCTCTTTGGCATCTACTTTTAATTTGCATAAGCATAACTTCATTTTGAGTGGAGTGTGGGACCTATCACAACTATGTTATATTCACAATTTATCTTTGATTTTCGTTTTCCTGCATGACACTTGAGCTCTTGATTATTTCTTGCAATAATACATTCTAGCTTGAGTTTCATTATATGTTATCAAATTATATTCTTTGAACATTAATTATTTTTTATTTATTTATAATCTCTTTGAATTCGTGTCTTATAAGTTAACATGTTTTAATCTTGCTATGAATTTGATATCTTTGTAGAAAATTTGTTCAAATTCAAGGAAATTTAAGTGTGGTTAATGGATATAAAGGTGCATTTATAAAATCAATTTGTATTGTGTTGGCTTCTGGGGAGGCTGAAGAAGAATATAATATGAGAAGAAATATTTAGTATTTTTTTTCTGATGGAAAATTTACTCATTCAGTATGTTCTTGACATGCTTTATCAAAACTAAGGTTTTGACAAAAGATGACTATGAATAAAGTCAATAATGAAAATCATGCATTTCATATATTGAAATACTATGTGCTCAATAATATTTACACATATTTGAGTTACACGCAAACTCTAACATAATGCAACTATTCCCTCCCCTTTTATAGGTTCCGGTCAAGCCATGGTCACATTTACACCTCTTAATGGCTTGAATCTGAATGCAAGTGTCAAAATATGAACCTATCTTATAAAAGATCAATTCTACATATAGGAATTAATTAGTTTGCACTAATTTTATACCAAATTCTATTCACAAACCCTCGATAGCATGTGAAAAAAATACTAAAACAAATGTCATCATTCACCCCTCCTCTGGGGCTACTGGTATAAGATTGATTTATCCTCACAGTAATGATTCATTCCCATAGATGGAAGTGTTTACAATTAATGTTTCTTCACATTACCTTAATTTCATTTCTCATTATTAGACACTAGTCCAACAAATTATGATGTGAGAAATATATTATTGGAATTCTTTAGATCATGTATGAGCTCTTCATAACAACCTCATAGAAATTATTTGAAGAAAAACAATGTGGTCAATGATCAAATGAATATAAATGGTTTTAAATGAGGTACAAATTATTACAAAATATGTTTTATACACATCCTTAGTCTAAAACTTCAAGAGAATTGATAATTTGTTCAAAACTGGGAACTCAAAAAGGAGGTGAATTATTCCTTGTATTTCAACATCTTTATTAAATGAACAACATGATAACATTTTATCTAGGAGAACATGAGCCACGTGTTCATAAACTTTAGAATTTTTTTGTGTTTTCATTATCTCCTATATTGTTTCATTGCATTTACAACATTGTTTTTGAAATTTGGTTGACTCAAATAAATTCGGTTTTAAAAAATGTATGTGATGGAACATCTATAGTTTGCATGAAATAATCTTTACTCAAGCGTATGATAACTTGTTCATTTTGTGTACAGTGACAATCTTGGAAGATAGAAATTTAATATCTTGTTTAACCATGAATATTTTATGTGGTTTTCTTGATCATCCAAATATAAAGAAGCATTATAATAAATGGAAGTCCTAGCTACTTATGCTTCCATGGGAATATGTGAAAATGAATATTTAAAATATTTCCTTTACTTATTAAAAACAAAGGTCTCAATGTACAACCCCTATGATTTTACTATTAAATATTTCTTCAAAATTAATGTAAAGCATGAGAAAAAAACGAATTCCTATTATATGATCAATTATTCAATATTAATAAGAAAACCATATATATAGACCTATGGAAATTTTAAAATATGCAAAAACAGAATTTGACAACACAATTTAGATTCCACATACAACTTACCTATAATTCTAAATTATTACAATGAAAACCAGATAACAATGCAACTATATAAACACTCATGTAAATCCCTAAATAGAATATTATAAAAATAAACCCTAATGTCATGTCATATTTACAGTATAGTGTTTAGGGTTCTATGCTACTCAGTTGTGGTTAACAATTTATGAGTTCATATTAGTAGTTTGTTATTCAGTGACACCCATTAGTATTTAGGGTTTTATACAAGTATTTAAGTCATCAAATTATCCTTTAAAGTGTGGCATTATCATTTATTATGTCTTGATTGTGATAGTGAGTATGACCTTGACTATTAAATTAAATAAAACAACACAAAAATGAATCCTACAAACTAAATTGTAAACACCAAATGTATTCAACATAAGATGTTTTTACCTTTAGGGTTTTCACTAAGGGTGTAATATATACTATTTATCACTTCTATTTAAGATCAATAATTTAGTATCTATAATTTAGTGTTCATTGTGTTTAAGGTTTAGTGTTCATGGATAACATTCATAGTCTATTTTAATGATGAATTACATGTGTCTCATATTGGTGCCAAGGACATATGGGATCCAATTCCAAGGTTAAAAATGCACACAAACAATGAACTAACCTAGCCATAAGTTGGTATTTATGGAAAATACATGCCCAAACAATCATTATGTTTAGCAAATACAACCTATAAATACCAGTGGACATAGGAATTATATTTGGAATACAATCTTCTAAGCTTGGCATGTCTTATGTTTAGAGACGGTTAAAATTTCAATGAAGGCATGAATTTCAAATAAGGAGATTAACATCTTCTAAGACCCATCTGAATGATATTTATTAGTAAAATTTTACCTAATCATAAATATTTATAATAATGGAACATGAAAGTGAAAAATAAGAACCCTAAATTTTAATGCAGAAATAAATTTACAAGAAGGAAATTTGGCATCTTTTAACACCCATTTGCATGTTATTTTCATAATAAAATTTAACCTAATCATAAATATTTAACAGAATGGAACATGAAAATGAAAAATAAGAACCCTTAATATGAATAATATATACACATAGATTCCAAGAACCCACTGGGTGAAAAAGAAAAGATTGACAAATTTTTTGGGGGAGCACACACTAGGTTTTCCTCCCTTGTTCGCAACTAGGAAACTCATGATACAACAAAATATTTGGTCCATCATTCATTTAGTGAGGAATTGCAACATATGACAGAAAACAAAACCTTGAGGTCTTCTGAGAGTAACCCATGTGTAAAATTTGGCGATGAATTCCTCGAAATAGGGTCATTCTATCAAGCTCATGCCTTGATCTGCATATTCACCAATATCTAGCCTAGCCTTCCTGTCCTCCACGATTGGATCTCCAAGCATTGGATCCCACTCTTAGGAGGAAGGTTAGACATTTAACCTTGTGCCAAGGGCATTTTTGTTCTTTTGTTTACCTCTATAGCTGATAAGGACATCATTTCTAAACAACTTTGGGTCTTCCAACAAAGGTACCTTATGTTAAAACCATGGTTCCCATCATCCAACGCTCTCACTGAATCTTTTTCTCTACAATATTATCCCACTTACCCCCACTTACCCCTAAAATTTTGGGATCGTAGCTATCTGATATCCATAGGTAATACCTTGGGAAGTATCATTAACATTGACTCCTAAACCTTTGACTTCACATATAAAACCTATGGAAGAATCCTAGTTGAGCTCGATACCTCAAAGAATCTCCTAGTCCACATTGCACTTAAAGTTTAAAATCACACTTGGACTCAACCTCTGGACTATGAGGGACTTCCTTTCAGATGCAGGAAATGTTTTTATTTAGGGCATTTTGCTACTGATTACGAGATTATAAAACAAAAAAATGAGAATGATAATCATTGGATAAATGCACTACATGAACATCTAGTATTTGAATCTAAGGACATCCTTAAAGAAGACATGGAGGAGGAATACCTGGTTGAATCAGTCCTAGAAACCCCTTTGAGAGAGATCACAGATCATGTAAACAAGGGTTTGTGTATGGATGAAACCTAGAGGAGCAGAAACATTGAATCAAAATATCATGTAGCGGAAAAGGAGAATGTCCCTCCTTTTTCTCCTTGGTCCAATAGTCCACATCAGCAAATCACAGATTTGGAAGTTGTTATTCCTCTACAGAGGGATCCTGATGAGTGGATAACAGTTCAAAACAAGAATAAATTTATTCAGAAAAAAACCACTCCCACCATGTAAAGACATTATCCCTTTCATTTCTTCTCAGTTGTTCCTCTCCCACTTTTCTGTCACTGGACAATAGTTGTGTTGGTCTTCTAGTTCTGAAAAGAAGCTTTTGGGATGTTGTTGTTTGTTGTTTTTGGTTTCTCACTGGCATATTATACTATTCTTGTGTTCTTCATTGTATTTTCTTGCTTCTAGGCCTTTTCTGCTGGGGTTAGGCCTCCACTTGTCAAAAACCACTTTTGTTGTATTGTTTTATCTAGATTTTAAGCCCTTCTTTGTTCTCCAGGGTATGGTCCCCTTCAAAACAATTTATCAATAATAAAAAATATATATACGTAGAAAAATGTCTTAACATAACTTAATAAAATGTACATTGGAACACAAAATGCTAAAATAATAGTCATAATATCATCGACTCTTATATCTTCATTTTGAGCACCCAAGTGTTTTCAACCCGCATATTTTGTTTGACCCATATGAACCATACTTTTTAGCCCTTTGATTTTTTAACATTAATTCCATTTTTATGAGTTTTTTTATAGGTTCAAACCGAACTACTTCTTCCACAATGTTTTAGATTAGTTTGAATATGCTAAGAAGTTTTTTTTTGTTTTAAACATATAAACAAAAATAGTTCTTGGATCATTCAGTATCAACTTTTTAAAGAGATCATCCTTTATTTAATTACAACTCAGACTTGGTTTTTTATGTTGAATTACATGGATAGTAAATTTTTGACTACAACATTCCTCCTCATACTAAATGTTTGTAATGAAAAATTTCCATGCAAGAGTCCATGAGATATTGGCATGTTTGATTGTCCTTATCTTCATTATAACAACAAAAAACTACAATAGACACATGAAATAAAGTAAACACAACATACAACAAAATAAAAGTGATGTCTTGTTTTTATTTATCAAAACTTGTAATATATTTTCTCTTTTATCTTATCTTAATTTATTTAATTAAGTTATTTCTCAAATACAAACTCTTGTGTATAGCTGTAATTTCTAGCTATCTACATTAAAAATGACACGAGTTACCTCAATTTTTTATTGAAAAGTGCACTTAACTGGGCACTAGATTAAATAGATTATCAGCAACTCTACTCATACTTTAGGGGAAGCACATGCCAGATTTAGAATTATGAATAAACATACAACTAAACTAGTGATCACCTTCAGCTTAAACAACTAGGTGTAAGGGGCATCCTTGTTGTAGTTCCAACTCCTCTTCAAAAATATTCTATCTTGATATTGATACTATTGGACTGATGTTCAGACATTGATTATGATACATTCAATAGTACATGCTAGATTATATTGATATGTGGATTGTTGACACTAGGATGTTTTTGTTTTATCATGATGCACTGGATAGTGATGTTAGATAGTTAGATGCATGCTGATTTTTTAGGATATGGATTTTACACTGACATGTTATGTTTCTGAGATGTTAAAATATATTTGTAATCCCATAGATGTTAGGGTTATATTTTCACACATTGATGGATAATATAATTGTTAAATTTTGAATGATGAATTTGGATTATATATATATATATATGATTTCTTGATGTTGTTAATATGGTCAAAATGGTGGAGAATTATTTGTTGTGTGCAAGAATTTTATCACAAAAATTAAAGGGGATAGGGGACCAAACACAGAAGGATGTCAAACATTGAGCAACAAGGCCAAATTGACAACTCGTGTAAGTTTGTCTTATTTTGGAAGTCACCCATGGGGGTGGTGATTTCACATACGTGGCCATGGGGTGGATTGTGTCCCTTTCATTAATTTTTTGTATGTGTTTATTTATGCTTTGTGTATTTTAATTTTGGAGAATTTGTCACTTTATTAGCATGAGTAATTATGTGTTTATTAGACTTAATCCTTCTTGTTTACTTTAACCAAAGTAGAGATGTGACTTATAGTAATGATGCGATTTTTAATTTCTTGTGTAAGATGAATTTATGATGGTTTGGATTATTTTAATCCACCCCAAGTAAAAAATTAGGATTTTGACTTGTGGGGCAATTTTGGAGACTTGTGGGACAAGCAAGGCTTGTCCCATGGCTCTTAATTTGGCCTAACAACCTTACCTATGGGTTGGAAAGCTCAATTTTGACTTCTTTGTCCACCTTTGAGTGTAGGATAAGGAAAATAATTGTAGTTTCTTTCTTCCCAAATTTATTGTTGTCCCTTGAAAGCATGGTGTGCAAGTTTTGAGCCATGTTGGTAGTCATAGTCCTTACTTGTGCATTGATGTTTCTTGGTTTTGATGTTTTGACTTGAGTGTGAGGATAGGGGATGATGAAGTGGAATCCTAGATGGAGACACCTCATGATCCTCACTTCCCAAATTCTATTTACTTGTGACTTTTGATTGGGATGAGGGATTACTTGCTTATTCCCTTTTTGTGCACTTTTAGATTTGGAGAGATTTTGAAGTGCTTGGCTTGGATTGGAAGATGCTTGTCAAGGTTATTATTGGATCTTTATGGAGAGGTAGTCCCTCCACACTTTTATTATTATGTTACTTTGTTGTTGTAAGTATTTTTTGGCTTGTTACAAGTATATTTTCTCTTTTGATGGTGTTGTGTGGGTTGGTTTAGTAGTTGGCCTTAGTTGGGTATGTTGAGAAGGGTTTATGGGACCATTCGGGAGGGAAGTGGGAGTTTATGTGAGGCATGAAAAATGGGTGGGAGTTTGAATGAGAATATTTCCTATGGAGAGAGAAAAGTGATTTATGGATTTGTTGCTTGTTACAAGAAAAAGATAAGGAGTTGTGTGATTATTTTTGTGCACTTGGAGGCTTAGGGCAAGACTCCCACTTCATTGGGAGGAATAAGGAGGTGGTCTCCCATATCCCTTGGTGTAATTGGTTTTATTTTAAAACCTTTGTTTTAATGTGTATGTGTATATTTGATGGTTATGTGAACTTGGTGGTGTTGTTTGTCTTGTATGTGTGTTTTGTGGAGAAGGTTTTTTGTGATAGTAGTCAATGTTGCTTAATTCCCTTCATGGCTCTTTGGTTGGGACTCGGGGGGGCATTATGGGAAAGGATTATTCCCTCAATGGATTTAAGGTTGCATGGAGAGTGTTTCCTACCCCCCCTTCCTTGTTTGTGAATCCATTGTGAAGATTAAATAACGTTAGAATTGGAGCTACCTTGTGAGGAAGACATGCTCATTGGAAAAATTGTAACTTGGCCTTGTGGAAAGCTCTTTTGTGGCATACTGTTTAACTCAATACCTTTCACTTTGATGTATTGTAAGATTGTAAGTTGTGATTAAGATGTTGAACTCTTGGAACTTACTTATCTTGTAAACCCCTTTTAAAAGTGTGGATTGAGAAAATTTACAAGTTCAATTGTGATTAGCCTTGTGAAAAAGAAATTATTGAGATTTGTATTTTTTTGGAGCAAGGATTATTTAGGAATAGATGAAATGGAAATACATGTATTTAATTTGAGTTTTTTTCAATACATGCAAGTTAATATATGTATTAATGTCAAGAAAAAACTGTAATGAATGTTAGAATCCTTTTTTAAAGGAAAACATATTTGGTTGGTTGCTCTTGCTTGTGAAATGAAAATGACTATTTTTGTTCTCCTATAAAGGATGTAAGTTGAAGTTCTCTTTTAATTATAAATGTACTTTTAAAATAGTTGAAGGAAATAGTAGTTAAAATATTAATATGATGATGAAAACATTTCTTCTTTTATCACTTTCTTTCACAAGTTGTATAGTAAAATTTACATTAGCCAAACTTACAATAGGTGAATCTAACAAAATAAAATTATATATAAATCCACATTTATACTTAAATGTAATTGCCATTAGGTAAATTTTATAGACTCATATTGTAAATTTCCCCTATGCTTATTAATCCAACATTAACTTCCCTTAACCAGTAAGGGGAATTAAAATAAAATGGAGTGTTCTAATATTATTCTTATATTAAATTTTTAATTTACTAGTATTATTACACTAATAATAATATTGTTAGTTTTGAAATATTAATAATAATAGATATATACTTATATATATATATATATATATATGTATATATGTATGTATTTAATATTATTATTATTAAACTTTGTTAATGTATTATTGTAATAAAGTTTTATATAAAAAAATAAAGTGTTGTGGTAGTGGCTTAGCCGCTTAGTGGTTTTGTAAAAGGTATGGGCTGGGGAGGGGTCGCCGGCTCCACCCCCACCCCATTAATTAAATGGGATGGGGGGGGTGGGGTTGGCGACCCCTCCCCCCCTCACTTTGCATTGTTGGAAACTAAAACAGGTGGGGGCCGAAACCCCCACCAATCACTCCTTTTTAAAAAAAAAGGCTTTGCCTTGTTGCGGCCACTTCTGTATTTTCACACAATCCACAGGTGTATATCAAGTTAATATAAGGTAGATAAATATATTTATACATATATGTATATACACACAAGTATGTATGTGTGTGTCTATATATATATATATGTATGTATGTGTATATATATACATGGGTATATTCTTAGTGAGAGTATTCTATAGAACGAAAATGTAACCTTAAACAAAATGGATAAAAAAAAGAATATCCAAATGGGTAATTTTGGGAAATATATTCCTCTCAATAAATGAATATTAGAAATTATAACAATTCCCTTGAATAGGGTAAAATAGTGTAGACACCTATTTTTGGTATAGCACCCTCCCGACATCATATATTCACGCAATTTCCATCCCCACTTCTCTTTATCTTAAATTAAATAAAATCATATCTATTTGTTCACATTATTTGATTGATTATCAATGGAATCCATATGGACCCATGTGATAATTCAATTTTTGGCATCATCCCCCATCTCTCACAAATTATTTAATCCATAATGCATATCTCCGACAATATTTTTTTAAAAAGAGTTATTTCTCTTAAATTGAATTCTCAATGGGCTCCATATGGACCCATTTGATAATTCAATTTTTGGCATCATCCCCCACCTCTCACAAATTATTTAATTCATAATGCATATCTCCGACACTCTTTTTTTAAAAAGAGTGCTTTCTCTTAAATTGAATTATCAATGGGCTCCATATGGACCCATTTGATAATTCAATTTTTGGAATCATCCCCCATCTCTCACAAATTATTTAATTCATAATGCATATCTCTGACACTCTTTTTTAAAAATGAAATCTTTATCTCACCCCCCCTTCAAATCATGTTCCCCACTTTGCCTAATAAGTCAAAATATGGGACCCACATGATCACATCACATCCCTAACTCAAGTTACTTTACTAAACCATGGGTATCATCTAAGCTACAGTTTAGCCTCACATCTAAACTATAAATATGGGGTTTTCCCCCATATTTAGAGAGAGGGAGATTATTTCAAAGGGATATATATATTTTTAAGGAGAATATTTTTTTAAAGGAGGAGGATATATTTTTAAAAATAAGAAGGAGAAAGCTCTAACAGTGTCTCTTATCTTGTCATCTTGATGCCCGATTCATTTCATAACATGAAATAAGCTGAGTACTCTTGTTATTCCAGTTGCTTGTCATTTTTACTATTGTTGAAGATCTATTATTATCTTGTCTATTACAGGGGTTGACATCCTTCAAGGGAGTTGAAATCCTCTTGGAACCAGTACTGTCCGGGCAACCCCCAGATATTGTGTTCTAATCTTATCTAGTTTAGTTTTGCAGATCTAGCTTCTTGATATCATGCATCTGCTTTCCTTATGCCCGTATCATCCATCTCCATCTCCAAGGTACTAATACCTTGTATAATCGACGTGGTCTCATGTTTCTTGATTACTCATACACTCACTTGGATAGGAAGTAGGAAACACAGATCTACAAATAGAGATCTAAAATTTTAAAATAATAGGGGTTTGGGGATGTGTATATCCATCCCCAAGCTCACAACCTCCTTGATCCATGGATTCATCCTCTTCCTTCATCCTTCAACCTAGAAAACAAAAAACAAAGAATGAATGAAATGAAAAAAAGAGAGAAGAATAAAAGAATCCCTTAAGGATTATTAGGTTAGTTGAATTTCCCCATCCAATGGCCCATATTGTTTCCATACAAGGGCCAAGATTGTCCCCTACAAAATTTAGGTGGGCGGTATGTGGGGTGATCATTTGATCACATGGGTCTCCTTTTTTAAAGGGGCCACTAGTGTGTGTTGAAATTATTTAAATTTATTGTCTTTTATCCTTGAAGTAAATTAAATAAACTCAACCATTATTAGTGTAGTTTAATTTTGGAATGGAAAATAAATTAATTAGCTTAGTATAAATGGAATAGCTATTTTGATTTGATCTTTAATTATTTAATTTTGCATGACCTTAGGAACCTATGTAGCAAATTAATGTTTGATAAAACGAATGATATATTTAAACCCAACCATAGACTTTTTTGTTTCTCTTATTTAATATTATTATTTATTTAACCTTGGGAAGGCTGGTTGCAATTATCCTTTAACAAAAAAAATATTCCATAAATTTTCTATTATAATATTTGTTCAGCTTTGGGTTTTGTGTGAAAACTGGCGGGCGTTACATTTGGTATCAGAGTCGTGGGTTCAACACTTGGAACTCGGCCATACCTTGAAAACACGAAACAAAAATAATTAAACCAAACACAACTTAAAACCTAGTACACACAACTATACATGATGAATTGAAACATAGAAAAAATTAGAAAACTAAAAACAAAAGCTTAAATGATTATAAACTAAATCTCACCTTCGTCTGTACAGGAGGCACGGACTAGAAAAGGGGTTCCTACATGGGGAAATAGATATACCACCCCCATATTAGGTAGTAGTTGTTATTCTACCTCACATATTATAGATGTGACAAGAGGTTAATGTCGTTATACGTGGAGGATCAATAAGAGGGTGACCTAATAGGTAGGAAAGGGAGCCATTAGTGGTGGCATGTGCGCCTTCACATCACAATATAGAGGAGAGGGAAGATAACTCCCACCTGGAGTTAGTTAGACATGAGACACCTTCTACAGACCTCAGAGATCAAGATGGGATTCACAAAGACATATCTAGTATCCCTAGGCTAAGAGATGATCATGCAGAGAGGTCTAGAGGGTAGCAGTCGTATATAGTAGACCACATCAGAGAGATACTCAAGTTACACCCACCTCATTTTGGTTGAGACATAGGAGGATTTCAGGTCAAGGTGTGGTTGGTTAGATTGAGAAGATGCTTCAAGCTATGCCCTTGTTCTAGCAACATGAAATCTCATGTTTCCATCCACCTTTTGAGAGACAGACCCAATGTATGGTGGAGGACTGAGGAGAAAAAGCTCCATGTAGTTTATGATATAATCACTTGGGAGCTCTTTGAGGAGCATTTCAGGAGTAGTTATATTTCTAGGAGGTTCATTCAACAATGGTTTGATGAGTTCCATGATCTGCGACAGGCCTCCATGATAATAGCAGAGTATGAGGGATGGTTCTTGGATTTACTTCAGTATGTAGATTATGTGTATGATGAGCAGGTTAGAGTTCATAGGTTCATCAGGGGCCTAAACTTAGACATGGGTGGGGCAGTAAGTATTCACTATCCATAGACACTTTCATAAGCCATGGAGACAACCTATATTGTATAAGAAACTAGGGGTAAGACATAGTAGGCACGTGGCAAAGTTAGGAGCCATATACAATAGTTACACGATAATAGATGGAGGGGATCAACTCATCCTCCTCATGGTGGGAACACATTAGGGAAGTCTTCCTTCTAGCCTTCTTCACCTCCTCAGTAGTAGTAGCAGAGGACTCAAATGCCCTTCCGACCTCAACAATTTTAGGATGTATAGAAGGGGGCGTATTATGGGAAATCTAGCTAGGGGGCCCAACAAGAAACATGCTCCACCTTGAGCACAGTTGGCAGTAGCACGTCCACCATAGCACCCACAGAGATCCATTACTAGATCATCAAGTCCTTGTCCACATACTACTGGGCCATCTGGAGGGTTATCTACATAGTGGATAGGACCAAGCACTTGTTACGGACGCGGCGTGCATGTCCATCATTAGAGAGAGTACCCTCATAACCCTGATAATCAGGGTAAGGCACCTAATTTTGATCCTACTATTGGTGATATGGCTAGGAGCCACAGGATTTATGCAGCACTCAAGAACCGCTAAGAAGAGCACCAAGGCACAATGATAGAGACCATAAGTAACATTGGTGGTATTTCTATCCCTGTTTTATTTGACTCGGGCTCATTATATTCTTTCATTTTACCATATTTAGTAAAGCATTACAGGCTGGTGGCAGTTAGGCAGGGTCTTAGTTGGGACGTCGAGATGGATTCTGGAGCCAAGATCTCAGTTGAATCCTTATTCAAGTAGTGTGTAGTGGACCTAGGACCCTTTACCTCTACTTTGGATCTTCGCATCCTTCCCTTGGAATCTTATTGTGTTATATTGGGCATGGATCGGTTGTCTACACACAAAGCCAGAGTGGATTTCTATAGTAATATTATATCTTTTGTAGATGATTTACGTGAGGAGTGAGTGATTGTTGGAGTTCAGACACCCATATCTATCCACATTATTTCTGTTATGCAGCTAAAGTTGTGTGCCTGATGGAGTTGTCAACTTTATGCTATAACAGTCAGTGATAGGTCAGAGAATGAGGCTAATGGACCATCACTCGATGATCACCCCATATTGCAGGAGTTCTTGGATGTTTTTTGTAGTGAGCTGTCAGGAATGCCTCCCCCACATGAGATAGATTTTTTACATTGACTTAGATCCAGGAGCAAAACCTATCTCACGCACCCCTTACTAGATGACCACATCTTAGCTATGTGAGATCAAGTCGCAGCTTGAGGGCCTTCTTGAGAAAGGCCTAATCCATCCTAGTGTATCCCATTAGGGTGCACTAGTGATTTTTGTGAAAAACAAGGACAAATCCTTGCATTTATGTGTGGACTATCATTAGTTGAAAAAAGTAATGATAAAGAATCATTACCCCCTTTCCTTGCATCGATGATTTGTTTGATCAGATGAAGGGGAAAACTATATTTTCTAAGATAGATCTGAATTCAAGATACCATCCATCGAGGATCACAGAGGCATATATCCATAAGTCAGCCTTCTGCATGAGGTATGGCCACTATGAGTTCACACTTGTACCATTTGGCCTTATGAACACTCCTACAATGTTCATGAGTCTGATGAACGAGATGTTCAGGACCTTTTTAGATCATTTTGTACTCATGTTCCTTGATGACATATTCATCTTCTCACATACACATGAGGAGCACCTTCGTCAAGTTTTGCAGTGTCTTCGTGAGTAGCAACTTTATATGAACCTGAAGAAGTGTGTGTTCTTTCAATCAAAGGTGCATTATTTGGGTCACATCATTTATGGGGAAGGTTTCACAGTCAATCCTTCCAAGATTAGAGCCATTCTAGATTGGACAAAACCTACTAGCGTGACTGAGGTGTATAGTTTCATGTGGTTGGCAGGATACTATGGGTGATTTGTTCAGGTTTTCTCTCAGGTTGGGCACCCCATCACTTCCCTTTAGTGGAAAGGGAAGAATTTTATCTGGTCAGAGAGATCTGAGTAGGCCTATAGGAAACTAAAGGAATGCCTTATGATGACATGTATTGTTGCAGTACCAGATCCTCAGGGTGAGTTCTTTGTTTGCACAAATTCTTCTTTGGTAGGTTTAGGAGGTGTGTCGATGCAAGAGGGCCGTGTTGTAGCTTTTGAGTCTCACAAACTTAAGGATTATGAACTCAACTATCTGACTCATGACCTTGAGCTTGCAGTTGTAGTTGATGCTTTGGTTCGATGGAGACACTTCTGTTATCACCAAATCACATCACCCCTGGATGTTGATAAGATTTCTAGCTTGATCACTCTAAGAATCCAGTGTGATTGGATAACATGGGTACTATCTCCAAGTTGTGGGACTTGCTACTTGAGACAGACCTCAAAAGAAAGTTGGTTCTTTCTCCTAAACTACCTGCCACAATCTACTCTAATGCAAGGTAAGCTAATTGTTCTAATCTAAATTTCCAAGGGACCAGGAAGAGAGAATACATAAAATGAAAGCCTACACTAAAGCGGTGATACACCAGAAAAGGAGGGTGTGAGAGTAGTCTCCAAATGTGTGAAATACAGAGGCAAAGTGCACACTAGAAGAGGTAATGACAGTTCTCCATAATCTAGCAAAATGCATTCACAACAATATTCCAAGCACATACAATGATAATGAATTCCTGCAAGAACATAATAATAGACACAATATTCTTTTAGAAAGACAAAAGGGGCAAGAAGAATGCAAGAAAACACAGCAGGGGAAGATACATCCACAAACTTATATTTTATTGCTTCTTGGTATGCACAGTTCAGTCTATTACAAGATAAGGGCCTGGATCACCATGCAAGGAGTCCACTACAAGGTCCTACAACACATTGGCTTCACAAAGTAATTTTGGCAGAGCTTTGCTACCCAAAAACTCTTCCTTTTACAATGAGCCCAACACTCCCATTTATAGAAAAATCAGAAGGAAAAGAGAAGGGAAAAATGGAAATCCCAAAATCTGTCCTTCAACCACCTGTAAGAGGAATTAAATTGAGTGAAATGGTTATACATTACTTGCAAAAGGATCCCCATATTGTCCCATGTGCTGCAGCAGAGAAAGAATGATGACCATGCCTCTTAATTGCACTCCCAGCTACCAAATAAAACACTGTTCTGAACCCGGCCACGTTTTCTTAAAAAAATCAATAAATTTCTTATCAAATCCAGAATTTCTTGATTTCTGCACATCGGGATCAGAGCCACGATTCCAATGGTACAAATTTTGTGTGATTTCGTTGAGAAATACAAAAGTTATGGCCTTCTGAGTGCGGACAGCTATTTTGGGTCTGGCAGGCGTTTTCTGTCATTTGACGGGAATGAGCATTAACTGACTGGAGCCGAATACATTTATCTTTTTTAAATATATCTACCCTCATTAAAAATAATAAATCCATTTTTTGTGGCGTAGAGAACGTCGTGCTTGTTCCAGAAAGTCCAATTTTATCAAAATCGGAGCTCGGAGTCAAAAGTTATGGCCGTTTGAAGTTCCACGGGTCAAACGTTGACTTTTCTTCTCTACCTTCGGCTGCTTCTGATTTTCGCGCCCTTCGCATCCTTTTGTCCCAAATGTCCCAATGTTGAACGGGAAAAATTCTTCCGAACCGCCCGAAATGGGCTTCCATGTCCCTTTTCTGCCGGGTGACACGTGGCGTGATCTGATTGGCTTTCGGCTCCTTCGGCTATCCGCGTCCCGCGCATCCCTTTGTCCCACTTGGCCCAGTGCTGAAATTTCCCATTTTGGCTGAACCGGCCGGTTCACGTACTTTCGGCCTAGATGTCCCATTTGCCTTCGGACCGTCTGGGACAATTTTTTTTGGTTCGGCCGGTTCGCGCCCTTTTGTCCCAACTGTTCCGGGACAAAAGTTCTCATTTCGGCCAAACCAGACGGTTCGCGTACTTTCGGCCCGCGCATCCCAGACTGTTTCGGGCTGCCTTGACTTATTTCGGCCGATCCGGCCGGTACGTGTACTAATTGCCCAAATGTCCCAAACTGTCTGTTTCAACAGTTAGTCAATTTTTTCCATTTTTCGGCCAGTTCGGATTTCCACGTCCCGCGCGTCCCTTTGTCCCAAATGTCCCAAATGCTGCGCAGACCGCCTGGCGGCCTTTCGACCAGTTCGCGTCCTTTTGTCCCAACTGTCCCAAATGCTGCGAGGACTAGGACTTAGCCATTTTTCATGATTTTTTCTGGCCCAAGCTTGTTTTTTGCAATTTTTTCACATTTTCTCAGAAATTGCTCTCTTCTTCTTGGACAGGGGAGTTAGAAAAAATCTGAGGGGACCCTAGAAACATGACTTTTTTCCCGGACTCAATATAATTGCTTGGGACTAAAGAATTTGATGCATGTTATCAAAATTACCTTGAGGGGTGAATTTTGGATAACAACTTCCTTTTTGGCCAAATATTTATACTCAGGACTAATCACTTGAGTCTTCTCCACCTCTTCACGCATCCCAATCTCAACAGTTTTTAATCATGTTGGATGGATTTGATTTGTGAGTATGACATGGAGATAGAGCATGTAAATGGGAAGGATAATTTGGTTGTAGACGCCTTGAGTAGATAGAGGCATGTTGTTATGGCTACTTAAGTGAGTATAGATTTGTGGAGTAGGTACTTGGAGCAACTTCTTCTCGAAATTTTCTACTTTACAACTATATCAGAAATTGAGTCTTAGAGACCCCTTGAGGGGAAGTTTGATGGATTATCTGTAGAGGTATATGGTATTCTCAAACACAGAGGTCAAATATATGTTCCTACATACATAGGCTTGAGACAAGATATCTTGATAGAGGTTTATCATGTACCCTATTCAGCCCATCCAGGGGTGAAGAAGATGCACGCATCTTTGAGACAACTTTATCATGGAGAGGTCTTCAGTGGGATGTAACTCAGTTTGAGTCATGCTTTTTAGAGTGTCAGAGGGTGAAGGCCGAGCATCAACACTGTGATGTCCTCTCTACCAGCATGTCATACTGAAGTGGAAATGGGAGACTATTTCCATGGATTTCATTATATGGATACCAATGTCGAGATACCACCATGACACCATCATAGGCACAGTGGATAAATTGACGAAAGTGGCTCATTTTTCTCCATTAAAGACCACTTATACATCTAGTGCAGTAGCGTGAGTATGACTTGATGAGATTGACAGACTGCATAGGATTCTATGGAAGATCATTTATGACCATGATCCCCTGTAAACTTCTCACTTATAGACCACCATACATCAGGTTCTTGTTACAAGTATCAATTTTAGCATATCTTATCATACAAGGGCATATGGGTAGACAGAGTGAATGAATCAAATTTTGGAGGATATGTTACAGATGTATATCATGGACCAATAGTCTAGGTGGGAGGAGTACTTATATTTGGTTGAATTTTCCTACAACAATAGTTTTTAGATTTCAATTGGCATGGCTCCTTTTCATGCATTGTATGGAAGAGAGTGTAGGACACCCTTGAGTTGGGATAGGTTGGACGACAGGGTTTCTCTTGGGCCAGCTTTAGTACACAATATGGAGTAGCAGTTTGTCTTGATTCATCAGAGGCTTTAGGAGGCTCAGGATAGGCAGAAGAAGTCTATAGATGTAATGAGGAAAGATCATAGTTTTGAGGTGGGAATAAAGGTGTTTCTTTGTGTCAGGCCTCATAAGAGTCCGATCCGTTATGGAAAAGGCTCTAATTTAGCTCCATAATTTATGGGTCCCTTCAAGATTGTAGAGACACTTATGGATGCTTTTAGGACTTTTGGACCTTGATCTTAGAGGTGTTAGTTTGGTAGATCTTAGTATATAAATCTCAGTGGTGCTTATCTTGTGCATCTTCTTTTAAAAATATAACTCTTGTTCATAGAGTCCATGTTTGTATAGATTAATTTATTATCCTCTTGCATCTGATGCTTTCTAATGGGAATGTGGTGTCCTTGGAGTAAAATTTGCATTTTCATCTTGTTGCTTGGTTGGTGGTATCTTGTGGAAATATGGGTGTTGATTTGAAAATTTTCCTTTGTCTTATTATGCGTGTAAAACGTTTGAGCCTACACAAAAAACATTGTTAAACCTCGTAAATTCGTAAAAGTAAAAGTAAATGTGATGTGTTGATTCATATCTCTCTCCCATAAAAGTAATAGTGTGATATGTTTTCGTCTTCCTTCTCATTAAAATATATTTGGTAAAATGATTAATTGATCATAACGAGACCCTAATTGAGTAACTTGGATTTTGAGATAGAAAAATAATAAACTAAAATAGAACATTAGGAAAAAGGAAATGGTTTCTTGATATAATCTTGGTAGATTAATAAAATAAATAAAACTATGTGGAAAGAAAACAAAAAGGAAACTTTGTTCATTTACCTTCCTTATAAGTAAAATAAATAATTCTTCCACCTATACAAAATGGCAAGGTTTCATGCAAAATTTAACGATGCTTCTTAATGACGTAAATAGGTGATGTCATAATAGAAAGAAGATATTAATTAGGAAAACTTGTGAGAAAAGTGTTAGCAAGAGAAATTATAACTTTGATTTAGTAATTGGTTTATGAAATGAGTAATATTTATGTGTATTAAGTGTTACGTATAATTGAACCCTTAGCATTGCCGCCTACCTGGAATTGTGAAACATCTTGTTATTAGTGATGTGTTCTAATTGTGTAGTACTCCCTCGTTCATAGAGATATGTGCCTTTCCCTTGTAGGTGTTTGGTTCATCGTACCCTTATTTCCTCATAACTCGATGAGTGTGAGTTGTGTCCTTTAGGATTGGGTCTTATCTCTTGTTTTCGAGAAAAACAACCTCCTTGTGTGTTGATTTAGTCCTTTGTGACATAGGTGATTGTAATTTTAAAGTAACATATGTTAAGGATATGAGATAACTTTGGGAAATCCTCTTTTATTCTTTTATTTGAGGCACCTTGTGGTTGTTTCCCTTTTCACCATTGGGAAGGAAAGTTCAAGATGTTTTTGTAAGGGTTTTACTCACTTTTGGTACGATGCACTTCTGGACTGCAGTTGGACCCCCTCTCATTGCTTGTTCTTCTCTCTAGCTTCCTTGAGTTTTCTTTGTTGTTACAACTTATGCATGTGCTCTCCTATGCATGGCTATTTCAAAATTAAGAAGGGTTTAAGATAAATAAATCCCTTTGTGTTATGTAGACTGAGTGGTGCCTATTGTATTGATATGTTAGTTCTAGTGTAAATTCTATCTAAATGTTTGACATTTCTAAATTAGGTTAGAGTTGTGTGTTCATTCTTGAATGTAAAATCAAGTTATGTAAAACCTTATGGTCATGTTTTTCCTTAGTATTTCCATGAAAATTTAATTGTACCCTCTTGGGTTATAGAATTTCTTCTCATGAATAGTTTTCTTGATTGTAAATGTGTTGGAAAACTTAAGTGTCCTTCTTTGTTGTTAAGCCTCATCTTGTGTGATCTCAAAATTATGAGACCTTTGAGTAGACATGTTTTCTCGTATAAATTAATGGTCATGGTTGATATTTTCTAGTCTTGTCTAAATAATGAACCTTGAAATCATAACTTAACCTTAGTGGAAGCCTTAACTTGTGTTATTACAATATGTGGGATCCATGGGAGACTATATGGTCATTTTTAGTTCACGAAATTATCCCGGTTATTCCTTTTATTGGTGGTTAATTTTGAGACTCCTATGACCATTTCATGTTTTGATTTTATATGTTGGAGCTTGGTTGAATACGTAGAGTTACTCTATAGAATTATGTGTTTGCAACCTTACTAAAAGAAAGTTTAGGACTCATCCCTTTCAATCTCCCTTCTTCTTGTTAAATTGCATTGGACCAAAATTGGGTTCTGTAGACCCACAATTGTTAAAGCAAAGGAATTACACAAAGGATGTGATCCTATTTCTTTTGCATTATTCCCTAACCCTTTCTCCATGACTTCCAGGAGGAAGTCAAATCTAAGAGGAGGGGGATATAATTCCCACTTCTATTCAATAGTAAATGAAGCATGATTATCTTTTCTAAATTGTTATAATCGTAAACCTTGCTCCTTTATTCTAATTAGCATACTAATAAGATGTGCAGGGAATGATGGCTCCATTGTGTTTTGGTTATTATTATTTTAACTATATGTCATATTGTGGACCCTAATGTGAATTTAATTATAAAACAATTAGCTAGAATGGTTGCATTGTCATAATTTGATTGTGATAGCATTACTCTTGGATATTTTTTTGTTGTATTTCGTTTATCTCTGTGACTGGATGCATAGACACTATTGTGCATTATCACTGGAAGATATTAATAGATGAAAGACATTAACACATTGTGATACAGGCATTGAAGGAAAGACATTATTGTAACCAAACTGATTAAATTTTGATAGACATTTAGTATGGAATAAAATGACGTGTTGTTAGATAAATATATCTTGATATTCCAAATAATTTTCATATTTATTTTATTATGATGTTCAAAGTTATTTTCTGATTTCTTTGATATTGGAGGATTGGCAAAATTGGGAAGGAGTGAATGTATTGCTTAATTTTTATGATTCAGTTGGTTTATGAACTTAGTTGCAAACTGATGTATGAGTAGAATCGAAATGTTGAAAATTAGAATAATTTTTAAACTACTTGGTCTTAGCAATAGTAGTTATGATATTTGATGTTGAAATTGATATTTGGATATATGTTTTTTAGTACTTCAACATTGTTGATATGGCCATGAGGCCAGAGGGGTATTGTGTGTTTTGTAGGAAAACATATCAGAACAAATGACGAGGGGATTGGAGACCAACCACATTGGGATGCTAGATGAATTCAACAAGGGTCACCATGGCAACATGTATTTTGTTGTGTATGTGTGTTTGAATTTTTTTTACGGGGTCCCCATGGGGGGGATCACCTCCAATTGTGCCCAAGGGGTTATGTGTTATTCTTTCATTTAGTTTCCTTTATTTAATTTTAGTATGTCATTTTAAAGTGATGTACTCTCTTTTATTAATTACTTGTTTTGTGTCTAAATTAGTAAATTAATTATTTTACTAAAATAAATTATGAATGGGTCAAAAGTTTTTCATTTATTATATTTGATGGCTTCTTGGATTATGTGTTGTAAGTTGAGTTCTTGTGATCTTGAGTGTTTTACACTCTACCCCTTCTTGGAAATTCGAATTTGGCCTTTAGGGCCAATTTTGGAGGCTTGAGGGACAAGTCAAACTTTTCCCACACCTCTTAAATTACTATACCAACCCTACCTATGGTTTGGGGTGTCAAAAATAGACCCCATTATGTGTTTTGGGAAGACAAAAGGATAAAATTTATTACATTTTCTTACATGTAATTAAAATTTGTCCTTAGGGGGTGTGGGCTTAGATTGTGTGTGTAAGTAGTTTTTCATTTCACTCACCCACAAATTTATTGTGCATTGGGGTTGAGGTTTGACTTGTGAGGTGGAGTTGAGGATAAGTGATGTGGTATCCTACATGGAGCCTCCTTACCCTCCTCTCTCCCCTTTCTATTTATTCAATTTTTTTTTCTTGGTTGGGGGTTACTTGATTTCTTTTGTGCTCTTTCATTTTGGAGTTGGAGGATTTTGGAGTGCTTGTGGATCTTGTTAAAGCCTGTTGGTTATTGTTTGGGATTGAAGAAGTTTGGTGTGTTACTCTTGGATCAATCTCTACCATGGAAAGGTAGGAGTTATACTCTTGTTATATGTTTTCTTTTATATTGTGTATATGTGTATGTTTTTGAGTATTTTGGTATGGTTGTTGGGTGTTTGGGTAGATTTCCTATGTGTGGTGTAGGAGGGGACTATGGGGTTCTTACATGTAGGGAGGCATTAGAGTTTATCTCATGTTTTGGAGGGAGTTGGGTTGGGTGCCCCACCTTGGACAAGAAAATGATTGCATTTCTTTCTTGGTTTTTTATGAAGGAGACATAAGAGATTGTAGGGAGGCATAATAGAATGTGGGAGGCATAAGAGGTCTTGTTGTATATATCTTTCCCCCCAGGTAGATATAGACAAGCGGAAGAATCTAGAAATCAAAGAAAAATAGAGTGTCGACATGGGAAAAGTTGTGCCTTGGCGCACAAAAAGGGCGCACGGAAATGAGTGTCGACACGGGAAAAGTTGTGCCTTGGCACACAGAAATGGTGCACGGAAATGACTGTCGACACGGGAAAAGTTGCGCCTTGGCGCACATAAAGGGCGCATGACAATGAGTGTCGACACGGGAAAAGTTGCGCCTTAGCGCACAGAAAGGGCGCATGGAAATGAGTGTCGACACGGGAAAAGTTGCGCCTTGGCACACATAAAGGGTGCATGATAATGAGTGTCGACATGGGAAAATTTGTGCCTTGGCGCACAGAAAGGGCGCACCGAAATGAGTGTCGACACGGGAAAAGTTGCGCCTTGGCGCACATAAAGGGTGCATGACAATGAGTGTCAACACGGGAAAAGTTGCGCCTTGGCGCACAGAATGGGCACACGGAAATGAGTGTCGACACAGGAAAATTTGCACCTTGGCGCACATAAAGGGCGCATGACAATGAGTGTCGAAACGGGAAAATTTGCGCCTTGGCGCACATAAATGGCGCTTGACATGGAGTATCAACACAAAAAACATTGCGCCTTGGTGCATGTAAGAGGATGTCGACACACACATGGATGCGCCAAGGTGCACCTTCAGGAGGCGCAACATTTTGAGCATTGACAGGAAGCAACCCCTGGCACAGATATTTAGATGGCCATAACTTTTGACTAGGAGCTCGGATTCATGCAAGGTTGGACTTTTTGGATATCTTTAATTGGGTGAGAACAAATTCTTAAAAATTAAAAATACAGTTCGCCACTTTTGGGTTCACTGGGATTCTCACCTACCATCATTATGAGATGATTTAAGTGCAATCTGGAGGTGGTTGGGGTAGATTTCGATTTCCTCTCTCTTTTCTCTCTCATTCTTCCTATAAATTGTAAGGAGGGGCTTCTTTCTAAAGGTTGGACATTTTTGTTTTGCCCCTCCCTTCTTCTCTTTGGTAGGTGAACTTGTGGAGTTAAAACCTCCCATTTGAAACTGTAATGTAACCTTGCCTCTTGGCGTTGTGCAGTGTGTTGTATCAATCTTTGGAGCAAATTAATGCATGTCTGTGGAAGATTCTCAACCCTCTCTATGTTCATTTGCATCCTCTTGATCTTTCATTGCAAATCGGTTATCTGTGCATGATCTTGCATTACATTTTAGTGGTTTGTGTTTATTAACAAGACAGATGTTCTTCATTCCTCAGTGCATCACCTCTGTTAGTTTAGGTTTTATTTTATGCATCTTCTTACCCTGTCTCCTTGGAATGTTAGTTTATGTTTTGAGCAAACCCTCTGCATTTTACGTGTGCATCTGAACAGAGGAATAGGAACTGGCCTTCATCCGGAGAGATTTTCCGATTTCGCAAGGTCCCACACTTGGGAAAAGCTCCATGTTATGCAATCGCACTGAGAGTCTCAACCCATCATGTTGCAGACACTCAGGGGTGCTACGATTCGACATCAACAGGTCCTTGAGGGAGGAATAAGAGTGTCTAGGGGTTTTGAGATGTATATTGGAGGGTTTTAAGGTGGACACCTATTTCCCATTGGGAGGCATAAGTGACCTCCCCATAGATCTTTCTCCTTTAGCTTTTGCATTTTGAGGCCTTGTATATTTTGTTAGTTCTTTTTGTGATTATAGTTTGAGCTGGTTGTGTTTTGGTATGGTTGTGAAATCCTTTTATTTTAATGTGAAATCTTGTTTTGTTTCCATCATTTGGATCCATTTTTCATTGCAATGTGGTTAGGGATCAGGGGCCAATGAAGAGGATGGATTCTTCTCCTCATTGGATAATTGGTTGGGTGGATAGTGTTGCCCCCCCCCCCCCTGTTTGTTGTTGATCAAGTGAAACATGGTGGAGCTATTGTTGGTGATGTGAAACTTAGAACAACATTGTTGGTGTCCAAAATAAATCGTTCCTTGTGAGAAAACCTTCTTGTTATTCCCACTCAAGGTGGAAGACTTGTAATATTGTATTCTGTTGAAAAGAAATGTTGTATTATATGAAGGAAGATCATTGAAGAGTTGTAAAATTTCCTTTCTCTTTAAATTGTACTATGGAAAGAAATGAATCCAAATAGAAATCATGTTTAAAAGTTTAGTTAAAACTTGTTTGTGAGAAAGTAAGTTATTTGCTTTAAAAGGAATGAGCAATGCTCAAGGAAAACGAAAATAAAGTTTACTTTCATTGTTGTAGTTATATTATTGTAAATGAGAAAGAAAGAATATAGAAATTATAGAATACTAATAATGTATGCTTGAAAACCTTTAATGTGGAACAAAGTTAGTAGTGGTTATTTTAACATATGGTTGTAATGGAAATGGAAAGATACTATAAAGGTTAAGTAAATTATCTTGTTCAAATAATGCATTTGGTAGCAAGGAAAAACAATAACATTAGAAGTAGATTTAGTTTCTTTTCTACTTTCGGACTTGAAAGATTTTTTTTTGAAAAAAATGAAAATGAACTTATAGTTGTTGTTATTACTATTGTTATAGAAAATGATTTAAAATGATTAATTATACTATGGAGTGAATAAATGAGCTAAATCCTACAACTGGAAACTTTAGGCACATAAAATTAAGTTCAGAATGAATTTTAAAATACTCTAGTGACTTTTGTTTTTTGAGAAATATCAGTTTTGAAGGTTTTGTTTCTAAGGAACGAGACCTCCACCCTGTGTAGAGCGATAGTCTCATAACCGTCACTTAGGCAAGGTGGCGGTTTGTAAATCGTCACCCACGTGGGGCAACGGTCCCAGGACCGTCATCTTACTCTAGGTGGTAATTTTGTCACTTACGGAGGAAAAACATAGATCCACACCTGTGTAAATTTTACTTGATCTAATTAAATGTTAAGCTTGGAAAATTTCATAATAAACTTTCAACAAGCAAAAGATGGTTATAATTCATTGTTCAAGCAAGTAAAACTTCAAATGGAAACTTTAAAAGTGCTAAATCTTATATATATATATATATATATATATATATATTAAAGGAGGTAGGCTTTGCCCCAAATAGAGAATCCAAAATACAAATAAAATGGGTAATAACTCTAGATTTGGAGAGGAAACCGCATTAGTCCTTGAATGAAAGAAAACTAAAATGATAAATCTACAACCTAGACTAAACTAAGCTTGGTTTTGTAAATTCCTCCATAGTTTCTTCCTTCCTTGCTCCCATGGCTTCCATCTCTCCAACCTGTAAATTAAACAAATAAAAAGTGACCAAATGAGAAGAATTGGGTAATGAAAGGGAGTAAATAAAAATTCATAAGGATTTTTAGAGTTAATTTAGAACCCTAGGATCTTGTGGCCACAATGGAATTGATCCAATGGTTGAGGATAGACCCTACATTTGTTTGGTAGGTGTTATCACTATTTTTTTTCCCCAAAAAAATTAATCAGCCACGACCCCACACAGAAGGAACCAAAGAAATCATGAAATCCTGTAAATAGGTTTCGTAAAGACTCTAGAATGGAGTGGCAGGTCTTGCAAAACATCAAACGACCCCGTGCAAGAAGAAATTCAAGAAACAACTCTGTCAAGCGAACTTGTGCTTCAAATCCAACAAATAGATTGTAGGTGGGCTCTAAAATAGAATAGCAAGATCGGGAAATGAGAATACAGTGTCAAAGAAGCTAGATGCTCAAAGAAAAAGAAACAATGAAGGATCAAATTTATCACGCTCTAAAATAGTTCATAATGAGCACAAAAACCGAGTATGTATGGAGGAGACAATATACGCTGCCATGTTTCCAAACAATGCACCTCCAAATATTGAATCTAAAAGGGGAGACTTGGAAAAAGTGCCAGGCCCCCACATATCCTAGGCCCCAAGAGTTGCAGAGTCAATAGCAAAAAGTCAAAAAGTGGATAGGCGGGCCTAAAAAGACTAAGTATGAAAGGTGCTATCAGAGGTTACCATGTGTCAGCTCGACATGTCTCTAAGGGTGAATCCAAAAGTAGAGATCCAAATGAACATAGGCTTCCCACATAGTCCAAATTAAAAGTGGGACAAAGTGGGCCCAAAATTGACTAAGTATAGAGAGCCAGTGGATTGCGCCACGTGTTGTATTAGCACAATTTCAAGGCGTGACCTAAAAGGTGATCCCCAAAAGAGTGCCATCTCACCACGTATTCAGGGCCCAAAAAAGTAGGAGCAGTTGTTGAAAATTCCAAGAGTCTACAGAAGCCTCCATGTGTCAAATCCATGCTCCTTCAAAGGAAAAATCCTGAGCATGTTTCTAAAGGGGCAGGGTCAGGGTTGAATAGTTAAAGCAAAGACAAGCCAACAGAGGGTGCCAAGTGTCAACATTGCACTAATTCAAGAGTAAAATTGGGGGAAGATTTCCAAACAAGTGTCAGGCCTCCGCATGTCCCCAGTCAGATATATGACCCCGCCGAGTAAAAGACTTACCCAAAACATGAACAAACTAATCGAGTTGCGAAAGAAACCATGTCTCAACCTAGCGCAACATCAAAATCAAAATACAAAGGCATCCCCCAGACATGTGTCAGCCCTCCATTTTTCTGGTTTCAAAAAGGGGCCCATTTTGGTAGTTGGTTCATGCCATTTTGTATGGACCCGATTCAAATTTCAAATGGGCATATATTTTTACTTATTACTCAAAATCTAAAAAATCTGGCACCGTCGGTAAGATATCTACCTCATCTATGCCATAAAGATACAAAACTTTAATTTTAGAGAGGTTAGGTGGGAAAAAAATGAAGAAATGTCTTCATGCCATTAATACGGGATCTATTTACCCCCAACAACCACATCAAATTTGATCTAATCTGTCGTTCCTCTTCCTTCGAGGCATCGAACAAGAAATTGATGTAGACACGACATATTTGGGGAGAATTTGTAGGAGACATTGATGATATTGGTTGAGCTTAAAACTATTTTTCTCGCTTCTCTCTCCTTATTCCCTTTGTGCTGAATCTATAAAAGAAGGGTTGGGGATTATTGTAAAAGGTTGGATGTTTCTGTTTTGTGCCCTCCCTTATTCTTTTGATCACAGAATAATTTGTGGATATTTTCTAACCTGTCCTTTGGGCTGTAATGCAAGTTTTGCTTCTTAGCCACTGCAATATACTATATCAAATCCTTAGCAATTTAATATATATATATATGTTTGTGGATGTTTCTCGACCCTCTCATGTATTCATTGTTGTCTCTCTGATTTCTTATTGCACTTTTGTCATCTGTGCATAGTGTTTGCATTGTATTTCGTGGTCTGTGTTAAACTGAAAAATGAGTGTCTAATATTCCTTTGGTGCATGACCTCATTAGCTTAGGTTTATTTTCTTTCATCTCTTTAACCTTGTCTCCTTGGAAAGATAGAGTAGATTAAAAATAGATCCCCTATAATATATTTGTATGCACCTGAACAGAGGAATAGGAACCGAACTTTATCCGGAGAGATCTCTGAAATCAAAAGGTCCAACACTTTGAGAGATGCTCCATGTTGTACAATCACACTGAAATTCTCAACCCATTTGGTTGCAGGCATTCATGGGTGTTGTGATTTTGCACTGATAGTTTTGGCACACCTGATGCCCGATAAAGAAGTATCCATCTTTATTAAAATGAGATTGATTTGCATTTGTTGTGATTTTAGCTTTTAAGAAGCTTTGAAACTACACATCTGGCGACTGCAAAAGGGAAAAAATCCACTAGTTTCAACAGTCCAAGCTTGCCAATTTCATTAGAAGAATAAAAACAAGGTCAAGAACCAGAGAAGAGGAATTGTTTTTCTATCTACACTTGTCTCCATATAGAAGGAGAATGGGGAGAAGAGCTTAGAGGTATCCATCTCCACCATAGAGCCTTTTCAACACCTCCTCCGAGTAGGCCATTCTTTCAACCAACAAGGGTTCTCAGGCCAATCAGAATGGTACAACCACCAAATCCTCATGTTAATTTCATTGGCAGTATCCCACTCACTCTTAATGCACAAAATCTAGTCCCAGTGGCAACATTAAAGAACATTCTATATTTCATTGGAGAAAAGCAGACTTCTCCTAGTGACCACATTCAAGACATTGCAAATGTCTGTGTAATCTGTGAGATCACTGAGATGGATATTGTAGTCAAGTTTCTAGCCTCTTCACTCAAGGGAAAAGCTTTACAATGGTTTAGGAGCCTAACAACAGGATCTATTAAAACTTGGGACCATCTGTGTAGAGAAATTCATGATCATTTTGGATAAAAAGGAGATAACATGTCCTTGTTGGAGCAACTAAAAAGAATCAAAAGAGCTCCTAACAAGCAATTAAAAAATTTCAACCTCAGATTTCATAGGACATGGGACAGGGTTCCAGTGGTTGTAAAGCCCACAAATGAAGGTGCCTTCTTATACTTTTTTAGAGCTTTCAATTCAGATATTGCTTTAATGATTCAATCAATGGGAGGTAAAACCTTACCTGTAACTTATAGCATTTCCATAAGAGCTAAAAATTATCTAATTCAAGCCGAAAAACTTGCTCCTAGGCCACCCATGCCTCTATACCCATAATTAGGAGATCGAACCTCTAGCCAGACACCTACATTAGCTCCTATACCTACTCCTAGGAATTAAAGTTTAGCTGAAGCCTCCATCTCATCCTCTATCACCTCAAAAGAGCTTCAAGAAGTGATGAAACAACTGCAGAACCTAGGGAATGAGTTTGTAACTATCAAGAGGCAACAAGCATAGAGTTATAGGCCATATTAACCTCAAGCTCAGTATCAAGTTAGACCCAAATATCAGTAAAATAGGTAACCAGCTCAGGCTGTAAATCAGAATCAAAACCAATGACAACCTTGTTATCCTAGAAAATTGGAAAGGGTAATTTTACAGGTATCCATACCAAAATTTTGTTCTGGTCCCTCGTCAGGGACCCCTCTGCGTTCGGAACGTTGCAAAACCCTTTCCCGAGAAATCCGGTTTTCCGAACTTAGCCATTTTTGGTCTTTTTGGCTTGGGCGCACCTATTGTTTATGCAACACAGGGTGAATATACGCCCCCTTCATATCCTTTGGTGCACCCTTTGGCGTGCTGACACACATTTTATTGCGCCTCACCATGTTGCACCTTTCTTGCATGCGCCAAGGCGCATGCGCCTTTGTGTCAACAATACTTTTATTGCGCCGCATTTTGGTGTGCCAAAGGGGCACATATTGCCATCTTGACAGCACTTTTGGTGCGCCAAGGGTGCACATAACTTCCTGTTAACACCCATCTTGGTGCGCCATAGGGCGCAAGTTTTACAATGTCAACAGGTGTTTTGGTGCACCACTTCAAAAGTGGTTGACGCATTTATCATGCCTTTTCCTATATATAGGCACATCCGCCCTGTCATTATCACTAGTCAGAAAACACGTGATTGATCTTTTTCCTCTGCACCTGTCAGCATGCCTATCATCCTCGTGTCACATTTGTGGACCCCATCTCACCTCTCGTATTCTATATATTCCGGGTAAGTGGTCCTCATTTTTCTCGTGTTTTGGTTTTGTTGTTGTTTGTCAGATTGAGTGGTAGGATGAAATAGATCTGAGAACTATGAAGCTCCTCCTGCTTTCCTATTTTTCCCTCCCAAAGCCATTCCTATCCTTTTTCCAAATCTGCTAGTTAGGATAACTCTACCCCGAAAGCAAAAATCCAAAATCTCCTTCCTCCCCCCCCTTCACCACTTGAAGGAATGTGAAGTAAGCCTAAAAATCGTGATCTGTCAGAGAAGGAAGAATCGTTTTCCAAAAAACTACGTTTTCCCTTGGCGCACGCGCAACCCTTGTAACAAGAAGCACAGTTGTGCCTATGGCGCACCGGCTTTAATTGTAGCACATGAGCTCTTTGTGCTTTGTGAAAACTAGTCTCCATATGCATGCAGGTGCTTTCTTTATCACTGCGACAAAAATTTCATATGCTACACATAATAAATCTGCACCCTTGGGTGCACCCAACTCCCATGTCACATATCAAAAACCTGCACCATAGGCACACCCTTCACCCATGCAACACCAGAATTACTTGCGCTGAGTGTAAAACTATGTTCAAAGGCGCGGGCACATCCCCTATTACATCAACATCATGTCATGCAGACCTCCCATGCGCCTTACCAAGTTCCCTTTTTTGCACCAGAATTCTATGTTACACATGCTAAACTTGTGTGCATTTGGCTCAAAAAATCCCTGTGTAACATGAAAAATATATGCGCCTATGGCACATCTTGTCCCCGTGCAACATGAAAAATCCATGCGCCCGGTATAAAACTCACATAAGTTGCGCAGGTGCACTTCTGATTGCAACGACAAAAATGCAACCTGCAGTATCCATGCACCTTGCGCCCTTTGGCGCTGATTTGTCCCTTGTAACACCATTTTTCTGTGTGTCACACTATTTAGCCCTGTAGCCTGCAGTGTTCATGCGCCCTGCGCCCTGATGCCTTAAAATTGCTAATTCTTCCTTCTGTCAATACTTTAATGGGAGATCAATTAGTTAACATGACTCCCCTACATTGGGTTTCGCTTCTTCTTCTTACAGATCAACAACTAAGTTCAGGACTACATATGTCTACATCAAGTAAGAGGCCTACCAAGTCTAAGGGTAAAGCCAAGCTTACAGAGGAAGAAATGAAGTACAAATATCAGAGGGTCAGGATGCCTGAATCCCAGGAAGTGTGTGACCTAGACATAAGAGACTCAGAACTTGGTCATATCGATATGGAGGACTTCTGGGCCAGACCCAGAACGGTCACAAGAAGTCGCTGGATGAAAAAACTGGTAGGAAGTGGCCTACATTTTGCTGGAGGGATCCTGGTCAGTGCTGTGAACAACAAGTTCATGATGGTAGTAGCTTGCTGCTACAACAAAGAAACAAGGTGTGTCCAGAATGAGAAAGGTGAGGTCGTGATCAACCTCACTGCTAGGCACTTCGAAATAATGCTTGGCATTCTTCACCACCGGCACTTTGTGGCCGTAAGCCAAGAAGATTGCACCAAGGCTTGGGAAGATAATGAAGATCAGTGTATGTAATTGATGAATGAGGTATACCTGAAAAATAAGAAGGTGGTGACCAGATGGCCACAAGTCATTCATCGCAGTGATTTCTCAGAGGAACTCAGTGATACCATCACGTTAATGAGTAGCAGAAAAAGAAGGATACCCCCTTTCTGCTGCGGGACGACGATGAATAACATCTTTCTTCCTGACCTTCTCCTTGTAAATATCTAAAGTATGTTGACACAAATGATGACATCATCCATGTTGCACCATGGGATGATATCATCCACAAAGTCTACAAAAGTCAACAAATGACTTTGAGATATTTTGTAAGATATTTTTGTAATTAAGTGGTTAGTTCGTTTTTGCCTTCTCTTCTTCTCTTCTTCTATAAATACTTGAATACTTGTTGTATTCAGGTGGTGGATACTTTTCAGATGAGAAATAGAAGTAAGAAGAAAATACTTTGAGCTTTTTGTAATAGAAACAAACATTAATACAATATTTAGACTTTGTGTTGAATACATGTGTTTTACATCAAACCTTTCTTATGTTAGATCTGTATGTTTGTTCTGTTGAATCTACCTCTACTTTATTGTCATTTATTCATCAGTATTGCTTTATTCGTCTATGCGAGTAGGTTCGGCTCTGTTTACTACCACCCCAAAACATAGACCCTCTGACCTTTCTACTTTGGAATTCATTTCTTTTCTTCCTTTAGATCCATCTTTCTTCATTTCCTTCCTTCATTCCTTTCTGTTCTTCTTCGCAGAATATTGTGATACTTGCACAAGATTCCTGCTGGTAGAATAGCAATAAACTAGTTTCACTTTGCTAACTCAAAGAGGGGCTATGCCCTGCACACTGTTGGCTCGTCTATCCATAGATCTGTCCATTTGACAGATTTTCAAACCAACAGTTTTTGGCGACTCCGCTAGGGATCGAACAGATCTATCAGATATATGATAGTGGTATGATAGAAAATCAGTAAAAATTAGAAAAACCACTACCTGTTTGCAAATCTGAACTTTTGCTTAAAAACCAATTTTTTTGCAAAAGTGACCCAAACTGAAAATTTTCTTCAGAGATCCATAGATCTGGGCTAGATAGAGATCTTTAGTTCTCTGGGTTTTTACAAAAATCCATATTTTTCGGTAGATCTGAGTTTCCGACAGTTTACCAAAATTTTCAAACTCTTTGAGAAGTCAATTCTAGATCTGAAATTCAGCTTACTAAGTTTTACCATCATTTTATCCTTGTTAATCAAACAAATAAACCACAATCGGTTTTCAAAAAGAGGATAAAATTTAAATATTCAGAAAAGTACATGCTGCTGATTTTCGTCAGAATAATCAGAAAATCAGCAAGTACAGCCAAAAAGAGTTCTTATATCCATTCCAAAAATTACAGATCTGGAAGGTACACTGGCAGGTGAACCATGTACTCGTAGCAGGAGAGCTCGTGGAGAGGTTGATCTTACGTTCGACCTGCTTCAAAGGCACAACTTTAGTATAACACCATCTCACTTCTCGTCACTGAGTTCAGCTGACCGGTCATCCAGGAGTGTCTCACCTCCATGAAGGAAGCATCCCTCATCAAGAACATCTACATCACTTTGTAGTGCCTTACTGCTCAGCGGAACTGTGCTTTTAGCCCGCATTCTTAAAAAGGCCGTCCAAATGGCAATACCATGGGGAAATGCTATGGGCCCCCTGGCTTTGCCACATCTTGTTCATGCGCTCCCACATGGAAACCGAAAGAATTTTCTCAAATTTGATGGGAGCAGAAACCAAAGCATGGATTCACACATATCTGCATTCATCATGTCATGCAGTATCCTAGATGTGACCCATGAATATGTGTCGGTTCACCTTTTTCTACAAAATTTGCAAGGGCCCGCAGCAGAATGGTTTCAACATTTGCCAGCCGGATCTATTACTAGTTGGGCCACCTTGCGGGATGCTTTTGAAGACAGGTATAAGCCTTCTAAAGACGCGTTCACGTTACTATCAAATATCACTCACCTAAAGAAGGAATTCAATGAAACTATGCGTGACTTCATCACCTGTTTCAATTCACTGATCAATCATGTTCCTCCTGCCATGCTTCCAACACCGGAGAATCAGAAGTGTTTTTTTCATAAATGCTATGAGCTCGAAAGTTTCTTACTCCTGCAAGAGAAAGTAGCTACCTTGATTGTCACCCAGGCTGCTGCCATCTGAATCGAAGATAACTTGCTAATATCTGGTGAATTAAAAAAGGAATCGTCCAAGATTAAATCTCCGAGTCCTTCTCCCACTACTTCGTCTGATCCAGCATTTCAAAAGATGGCGAATGACTTGCTCGTATTAAAGAAACAGTTATCCCAAGCTTCCCCTAGTTCCTCGTACCGGGATATTCCATGAAGAACTTTCACTCCCAACAGCGTCCCGCATAGGCCGCGTGTTCCTGCAACTGCTCCGCGGTTGGCGCTTGAGGCTCCTCCGGTCAATGCTTTAGCCGAGATCGAAGAAGAAGAGAAAAATTATGAAGAACCTTCATCTCAAGGTGAAGATGATCAAGATGTCGCTGAACCGACTGGCGAATCTACTATCGGGTATATGGAATTTGATGAGGAAGAATCTGATGAAGAAGAGGGTACCCAAGGATATGCAAGTGGACAATCATATGCTGTTTTTACCCGCTCGCAAGGAAAAGAAGCAGAGGTCGCTGCCAATGTGCAGAAAGAGAAGGCTGCGTCATCCACGCCCCCAACTATTGCTAAAAGAGGTAATCCTCTTCCTGCTCAACCCCCTGTTACGTCTTTTACAAAGAAATATTTTCCTCCCATCTCTCCTCCAAATCAGCCTTCTTTTATTTCCATGAAGACCAGTAACTTTACTCTACCGCCGTGAAATGAAGGACTTATTCCTCCATCAACGCAGCCCTTGGCCACGTTTGACATAATTCACCACGCTAAAAAGACCAAGATCCAAATGTCTGAAGCTAAGTACCTTCAGTCAAACCCTGAACAACTTGTGAGGTTGACTGAATACATCCAAAGTCAGGCTATCATAACTAATCAGGCTTCCCCAAAAGGAATCCTTTCCACCCCTCCTTCATCCCGCATAAATTTTGCCTCGACTTCCACATCAGGCAAGATAGAACC
Source organism: Taxus chinensis (assembly GCA_019776745.2). Lineage (NCBI taxonomy): Eukaryota > Viridiplantae > Streptophyta > Pinopsida > Cupressales > Taxaceae > Taxus > Taxus chinensis. The sequence goes on along the minus strand of CM034148.1, from coordinate 777,062,583 downwards.
TTTCTACCTCTCCCTCCTAATAAATGGCCACAAACTAAGCAACTGCATAATTGATTCTGGAGCTTCCGATAATGTCATGCCGGCAAAAGTCACCCATGCCCTGGGCCTCATCCTTACCAAGCCTTTTGGCCGATGTTATTCCTTGGAAACTAAGCAAGTTCCGTTGATCGGTCAAATCAAAGATGCATAATTTTTGTTTGTAGCATTCCCGGAGAAAAGGGTAAAAATGACCGTCCTTTTTGCCGATATTCCAGCAGCCTATGGAATTCTGCTGGGAAGGAGTTTTTGCAGTGAAATTGGGGGGAGATTCATATGGACTGGTCTAAGGCTAGGATCCCCGTCAAAGGTGTAATGTAGACCTTGGAGCCTGAATCACAAAAGAAGTACTTGGTTACTAATTCCGATGACCCCAAAGCCCAAATTCTCTTCGAATCATCAGGGATGGGGAACTATTTCTTATCCACAGATTTTGACAGAATGGGTATCCTCGTCCAAGAAGAGGATCTTGACAAGATATGGATGCTGCAGTTTGATGGCAGGTGTGCGACTAGTGGGTGTGGCGTTGGTGCCGTGCTAATATCTCCCGAAGAAGAAGTCATTCCTGTTTCTTTCAAGTTACAATTTTTCAATACAAATAACATTGTTGAGTATGAATCTCTGCTACTTGGCATGCAAGCCGCAAAGGAAAGAGGGATAAAGAATCTGAAGGTGCAAGGTGATGTAGAGCTGGTCGTAAATCAAGTTAAAAGGATATACCAAGTGAAGAATGAAAGGCTCAGACATTACCGCAACGCAGTGTGGGACAACATCGAGGATTTTGATGCTTTTTCAATAAAAAGCCATCCCAAGAGCTCAGAACGACATGGCCGATTCATTGGCCATCTCAGCATCCCTCATGCTCCCTCACCCAGGTTTGAAAATAGATAAATATACCATTGAGGTGGTTTTCTGCCTGAAGCGTGCTGGACAATTCTCAGCATTGGCAAGTATTCAAAAATGACAATCAACTCATTGCCCTGTTCTCGAAAAGGGTGGAAAATTTTAGTGAACTTCACTTTGAAGGATCCACTTCTACATGCCCGTGAATCAGTTACCGATCAAAATGAAGAATCAAAAGGTTCAGCGACGGCATATGTCAGCTCAAAGGAAATAAAATTCCCAAAAGGTTTGGTTTCTCTAGAGCGTTTGTTCGACCAGGCATGATCGTTTTGTAAAAAAGAAAAGGTTAGATGATCCTAGCTCCTCCCCAGAAACCGAACCATTCAATTTAGGTTCGGTTGAACATCCGCAATTTGTAAACATTGGAAAATGTTGCACACCTGAAGAGAAGTGGAAGTTTGTCAAACTAGTGAAGAAATACATGGATGTATTGGCATAGTCCTATGCCGATCTAAAGTCTTTTAAGCCAAAGGACGTCCAACATGACATCCCGTTGAAAGAGGACGTCAAAACCCTTCCACCAGAAGCAGAGACACTATAATCCTAAGATCCTCAGGTACTATCCAGGCTGAAATTCAGAAAATGTTGGACGCACGGATTATTTTTCCTATCCACCACAGTACCTGGGTCGCAAACATTGTGCCAGGTGCGCAAGAAGAATGGCGAGATACGCATATGTGTGGATTTCCGTAACTTGAATCAGGCATCCTTGAAGGACAACTACCCGCTTCCCATAATGGATCAGGTTCTGCAAGCGAGTAACTGGATCAGAAATGTTGTCCATTGCTTGATGGTTTTTCTGGCTACAATCAGATTGAAGTCTCACCTGAAGACCAATTTAAAATAGCATTCACTACCCCCTGGGGCATGTTTTCTTATAGCAGGATGCCTTTTGGCCTAACCAATGCTGGCGCCACTTTCAAGCGGGCCATGGACCTTTGTGTTCAAAGGTATGATGGGGAAGGTCATCGTATTCTACTTGGATGACTTAACTATGTTCTCCAAATAGCGAAATGATCATTGTGATCATTTGGAGCAAGTATTGATTAGATTCCGAGAGCACGGGATCTCCCTTAATCTGAAAAAGTCCATTTTCGGAGTCACAGAGGGAAAATGTGCTGGGGGCATGTCGTTAGCAAAGAAGGGACGAAGATAGATACTGGAAGAGTTAAGGCTATTCAGAGCCTTACTCTACCTACAATGCAAGACCGGCGTCTCACTCCTTTCTTCGGAAAAGTGAATTTTCTCATGCGCTTTGTTCCCGAATTTGCTGAAAAGACTCAACATATATTAGACTTGATGAAAGGGTCACCAACTTTCTGATGGAGTGAAGAGGGGAAGAAGTCATTTGAGGAGATAAAAGCCTCCCGTCGCTCACAGCACCAGTTCTGGTATGTCCCAGATTTCTCCAAGGATTTTATTACGATATAGCTATGCATCTGAGCACACTGTGGTCCGCCACCCTTAATGCAAAGGAATTCTCAAAAATTTTGAATCCCCCCATTGCGTTTATGAGCTCTCCTCTCAAGCCTCACGAATTAAAAATGACCCAGTTAGTAGAAAACACACCTTTGCCGTTGTCAAGGTCAGTTAAGAACTTCAGGTATTACATTCTAAACTCTCATACGGTGGTTCTAGTTCCTTGAGATAGACAGTAAAGTCTATCTTAACTCAACAGGAGTTAGGAAGTTTACGAGGAAATTTGATTGCAAAAGTCCAAGAGTATGATCTGGATATAAAACCAACCAAGTTGGTAAGAGGCAAGGGCCTATGTCAACTTATGGCTGAAAACCAAGAGTCAGAAGTTTCCGAGGAAGAAAAGATGATTGCGTTTATGGAGCGCAAAGCCAGGTAGAGAAAGCCTGATTCTCTACCGTCGATGGTCTTATTTGTCACAACCAGCGATGAATGGTATTCCGATATTGCTTTCTTTCTCACCTATGGTGAATGACCAGCTCATCTAACTACAAAGGAGAAGCGCGCTATAAAAGCTCAGAGCAGCCAGATATATCATCTGGGATGACGGTTTATACAAACGCGGAATAGATGGCATCTTCATGCGATGTGTTGACAAGCCACAACAGGTAAAGTTACTTGAGAGTTTCCATGATTCAGCCTGTGGTGGCCATTTATCCTTTTCCGTGACGGTGCATAAGATCATCCGGGCCAGGTACTATTGGCCGACCCTCTTCCAAGATACAGCCCCCTGGGTAGCAAAGTGTGAGCCTTGCCAGCAGTTTGTCAACAAGCCCAAGCTGGCTGCTTTTCCCCTCAGGCCGGTTATTGTTGACGAACCATTCAAGCAGTGGGGAATTGATTTTATCGGTGCACTCAATCCCCAATCGAGTGTCAGGACATAGTTATGTCCTGACAACAACAGATTACTTCACGAAATGGGTGGAAGCCATACCTGTCAAACATGCCACTTCCGAAGGTTGTTTGTAGTTTTATCAAAGAAAATATCATTGTCAGGTTTGGCATCCCAAACAAGATTGTTGCTGATAATACTTCCAACTTCTCCTCACGAGAAGTTTTTGGTTTTTTCTATGAATATGGAATAACTCTGGCTCACGCCTCAAATTATTACCCTCAGGGAAATGGTCAAGTAGAATCCAGTAATAAAAACTTAGTAACCATCATATGAAAGCTAGTGGATGAAAATCAACGAATGTGGCACAAGTCATTATATGATGCTTTGTGGGCAAACCGCATCACTCCCAAGAGGTCTCTTGGCATGTCACCTTTTTAAGTGTTATATGGCACCGATGCCGAACTTCCCATTTCTGTGGAACTCCCTGCTCTGCAGTTGGCACAAGCAATCGAAGATGAGACTTTCCAAAATTCCCTTGAAAAGAGGATCATGTATCTAGCAGAGATCAAATAAAAATAGAGTAAGAGTGGTCGATAGGATCACCGAACATCAGAATCAAGTCAAGAGATTGTTCGATAAAAAAGCTAAGAAAAGAGAGTACCAGGTGGGAGACCTTGTCCTTTTGTGGGACAAACGAAGAGAGCCAAAGGGAATGCATGGAAAATTTGATTCCCTATGGAGGGGACCTTTCAAGATCAAACAGCTCAACAGAGAGAACAAATTCTATCTCTCGTATCCGGATAGGGAACTGGACTCCCACTTCCCTATAGTGGGTAGCATCTGAAAATCTTCATGAAGTAGAGCTTGCTCTCTTCTTTGTACAGTTTGCTTCAGTTGTGTGTTTTCTTTATCGTGTGTTTTCTTTTACTAGTTGTGTGTTTCCTTTTACGTTCGACCCTTGTTTTTAACTCTATACCCAATGGATAGGCACATGTGGATCTGGGATTCTCTACCCCTGATTTCCGTTCAGAGATAGTCCCCAGAAAGAGCCAGCTGTTATCTCGTAAAATTGGCAAGGGTAGTTTTATGGGTAACCATACCAAAATTTTGTTCTGGTACCTCGTCAGGGACCCCTCTACATTTGGAATGTTGCAAAACCCTTTCTCGGGAAATCTGGTTTTCCGAACTTAGCCATTTTTGGTCTTTTGGCTTGGGTGTACCTATTGTTTGTGCAACATAGGGTGAATCTACGCCCCCTTCATATCCTTTGGCACACCCTTTGGCATGCCAACACACATTTTATTGCGCCTCACCATGTTGCGCCTTTCTTGCATGCACCAAGGCGCATGCGCCTTCGTGTCAACAATACTTTTGTTGTGCCACATTTTGGTGCACTAAGGGTGCACGTATTGCTATGTTGACAACACTTTTGGTGCGCCAAGGGCACACATAACTTCGTGTTAACACACATCTTGGTGCACCACAGGGCGCAAGTTTTGCAATGTCAACAGGTGTTTTGGTGCGCCACTTCAAAAAGTGGTTGGCGCATTTATTATGCCTTTGCCTATATATAGGCGCATCCACCCTGTCATTATCACCAGTCAGAAAACATGTGATTGATCTTTTTCCTTTGCACCTATTATCACGTCTGTTGTCATCGTGTCACATTCGCGGACCCCATCTCACCTCTCGCATTCTATATATTACGGGTAAGTGGTCCTCGTTTTTCTTGTGTTTTGGTTTTGCTGGTTGTTTGCCTGATTGAGTGGTAGGATGAAATAGATCTGAGAACTGTTATCCAAAATTCACCCCTCAAGGTAATTTTGATAACATGCATCAAATTCTTTAGTCCCAAAAAATTATATTGATTCAGGCCGAAAAGTCATGTTTCTAGGGTCCCCTCATTTTTTTTCTAACTCCCCTATCCAAGAAGAAGAGAGCAAGTTCTGAGAAAATGTAAAAAATTGCAAAAACAAGCTCGGGACAGGAAAAATCATGAAAAATGGCTAAGTCCTAGTCCAGGCGGTCCTTGGGATAGTTGGGACATCTAGGCGCGAACCGGCCCGAAATGCCGTCAGGCAGTCTGCGCAGCATTTGGGGACATCCAGGCCAAAGGGACGCGCGGGATGTGAAAATACGAACTGGCCGAAAAGTCGAAAAAATTGACTAACTGTTGAAACAGGCAGTTTGGGACATCTGGGTAAAAAGTACACGGACTGGTTGGATCTGCTGAAATGAGTCAAGGCAGCCCGAAATAGTCAGGGATGCGCGGGCCAAAAGTACGCAAACTGGCTGGATCGGCCGAAATGAGAACTTTTGTACTGGAACAGTTGGACAAAAGGGCGCGAACAGGCCGAACCGGGTGAATCAGAAAAATTTGTCCCAGATGGTTCGAAAGCAAATGGGACATCTGGGCCGCAAGTACGCAAACCGGCCGGTTCGGCCGAAACAGGGAACTTCAGCATTGGGACAAATGGGACAAAGGGACGCGCGGGGACGCGGATAGCCGAAGGAGCCAAAAGCCAATCAGATCACGCTACGTGTCACTGGAAGAAAAGGGACATGGAAGCCCATTTCAGGTGGTTCAAAAGAATTTATTCCGCACAGCACCGGGACATTTGGGGACAAAGGGACGGGTGGGACGCGAAAAGCCGAAGCGGCCGAAGGCAGAGAAGAAAAGTCAATGCTTGGCCCGTGGAACTTCAAACGGCCATAACTTTTGACTCCGAGCTCCAATTTTCACAAAATTGGACTTTCTGGAACAAGCACGACGTCCTCCAGTCAGTTAATGCTCATTCCCATCAAATGATAGAAAACGCCTGCCAGACCCCAAAATAGCTGCCCGCACTCAGAAGGCCATAACTTTTGCATTTCTCAATGAAATCGCACAAAATTGGTACCGTTGGAATCGTGTTTCCGAGGCCGATGCAAAAAAATCAATAAATTATGGATTTTAACATAAATTGATTGAGTTTTTTAAGAAAACATGGCCGGGTTCAGAACAGTGTTTTTATTTGGTAGCTGGGAGTGTAATTAAGAGGCATGGTCATGCTTCTTTATCTGCTACAGCACATGGGATAGTATGGGGAGCCTTTTACAAGTAATATATAATCATTTCAGTCAATTTAATGCCTCTTATAGGTGGTTGAAGGACAGATTTCAGGATTTCCATTTTCCCTTCTCTTTTCCTTCTCATTTTTATATAAATTGGAGTGTTGGGCTCATTATAAAGGAGAGAGTTTTTGGGTAGCAAAGCTCTGCCAAAATTGCTTTGTGAAGCCAATGTGTTGCAGGCCCTTGTAGTGGACTCCTTGCATGGTGATCTAGGCCCTTATCTTGTAATAGATTGAACTGTGCATATCATGAAGCAATAAAATACCAGTTTGTGGATGTATCTCCCCCTGCTGTGTTTTCTTGCATTCTTCTTGCCCCTTTGATCTTCCTATAAGAATACTGTGTCTATTTATTATGTTCTTGCAGGGATTCATTATCATTGTGTATGCTTGGAATATTATTGTGAATGCATTTTGCTAGATTATGGTGAACTGTCATCACCTCTTCTAGTGTGCACTTTCCCTCTATATTTCACACATTTGGAGACTACTCTCACACCCTCCTTTTCTGGTGTATCACCGCTTTAGTGTAGGATTTCATTTTATGCATTATCTCTCCCTGGTCCCTTGGAAATTTAGATTAGAACAGTTAGCTTATCCTGCATTAGAGTAGATTGTGGCAAGTAGTTTAGGAGCAAGAACCAGCTTTCTCTGGAGGTCTATCTCAAGTAGCAAGTCCCACAACTTGGAGATAGTACCCATGTTATCCAATCACACTCTGAGTTCAGGTATATGGACAGGGGTGTTGTGATTCGGTGATAACAAGAACTATGAAGCTCCTCCTGCTTTCCTGTTTTTCCCTCCCAAAGTCGTTCCCATCCTTTTTTCAGATCTGTTGGTTAGGATAACTCTGCCCCGAAAGAAAAAATCCAAAATCTCCTTCCTCCCCCCCCTTCACCACTTGAAGCAATGTTAAGTAAGCCTAAAAATCGTGATCTGTCAGAGAAGGAAGAATCATTTTCCAAAAAACTACGTTTTCCCTTGGCACACGCGCAACCCTTGTAACAAGAAGCACAGTCACGCCTATGGTGCACCAGCTTTAATTGTAGGACATGAGCTCTCTGCGCTTTGTGAAAACTAGTATCCATATGGATGTAGGCGCTTTCCTTATCACTGCGACAAAAATGTCATATGCTACACATAATAAATCTGCACCCTTAGGTGCACCCAACTCCCATGTCGCATATCAAAAACCTGCACCATAGGCGCACCCTGCACCCATGCAACACTGGCATTACTTGCGCCGTGTGTAAAACTATGTTAAAAGGTGTGGGCGCATCCCCTATTACATCAACATCATGTCATGTAGACCTCCCATGTGCTGCGCCAAGTTCCCTTTTTCACACCAAAATTCTATGTTACACATGCTAAACTTGCGTGCCTTTGGCGCACCAAATCCCCGTGTAACATGAAAAATATATGTGCCTATGGCGCATCCTGTCCCCGTGTAACATGAAAAATCCTTGCGCCCAGTATAAAACTCACATAAGTGGCATAGGCGCACTTCCGATTGTAACAACAAAAATGCAACCTGCAGTATATATGCGCCTTGTGCCCTTTGGCGCTGATTTTTCCCTTGTAACGCCATTTTTCTGTGCGCCACACTATTTATCCCTGCAGCCTGCAGTGTTCATATGCCCTGCACCCTGATGCCTTAAAATTGTGAACTCTTCCTTCTGTCAATACTTTAATGGGAGATCAATCAGCTAACATGACTCTCCTGCGTTGGGTTTCACTTCTTCTTCTTGCAAATCAACAACTAAGTTCAGGACTACATATGTCTACATCAAGCAAGAGGCCTACCAAGTCTAAGGGCAAAGCCAAGCTTTCAGAGGAAGAAATGAAGTACAAATATCAGAGGGTCAAGATGCTCGAATCCTAGGCAGAGTGTGACCTGGACATAAGAGACTCATAAATTGGTCATATTGATATGGAGGACTTCTGGGCCAGAACCAGAAGGGTCACAGGAAGTCCCTGGATGGACAAACTAGTAGGTAGTGGCCTACATTTTGCTGGAGGGATCCCGGTCAGTGCTGTGAACAACGAGTTCATGATGGTAGTAGCTCGCTACTACAACAAAGACACAAGGTGTTTCCAGAATGAGAAAGGCAAGGTCGTGATCAACCTCACTGCCCAGAACTTCAAAATAATGCTTGGCATTCCTCACCACCAGCACTTTGTGGCCGTAAGCCAAGAAGATTGCACCAAGGCTTGGGAAGATAATGAAGATCAGTGTATGTAATTGATGAATGAGGTATACCTGAAAAACAAGAAGGTGGTGACCAGATGGCCACAAGTCATTCATCGCAGCGATTTCTCAGAGGAACTCAGTGATACCATCACGTTCCTGAGTAGCAACAAAAGCAGGATACCCCCTTTTAGCCACCGGACGATGATGAATAATCTCTTTCTTCCCGACCTTCTCCTTATAAATATCTAAAGTATGTTGACACAAATGATGACATCATCCATGTTGCACCTTGGGATGATGTCATCCACAAAATTGTCAAAAGTCAACAAATGACTTTGAGATATTTTGTAAGATATTTTTGTAATTAAGTGGTTGGTTCATTTTTGCCTTCTCTACTTCTCTTCTTCTATAAATACTTTAATACTTGTTGTATTCAGGTGGTGGATACTTTTCAGATGAGAAATAGAAGTAAGAAGAAAAGACTTTGAGCTTTTTGTGACAGAAACAAACATTAATACAATATTTAGACTTTGTGCTAAATACATGTGTTTTACATCAGACCTTTCTTATGTTAGATCTGTATGTTTGTTTTGTTGAATCTACCTCTACTTTATTGTCATTTATTCATTAGTATTACTTTGTTCATCTATGTGAGTAGGTTCGTCTCTGTTTACTACCACCCCAAAACATAGACCCTCTGACCTTTCTACTTTGGAATTCTTTTCTTTTCTTCCTTCAGATTTGTCTTCCTTCCTTTCCTTCCTTCATTCCTTTCTGTTTTTCGTCGAAACACCTCTATTGGGATGAGATCCCAACCCCTGAATGCATAATATTGTGAGACTTGCACAACATTCCTGCTGGTATAATAGCAATAAATCAGTTTCACTTTGCTGACTCAAAGAGGGGCTATGCCCTGCACACCATTGGCTCGTTTATCCATAGATCTGTCCATTCGATATATTTTCAAACCAACAAGCCTCAATCTGCTAGACCTTTCAGGTCATGTGATCCAAACACAACTTCAACATCAAGGGCATTGGTTCCATCACAAAATAACATGGCACAAGAATATGAGTGGTCTTTTCCATGCAATCAGCCTCATAACCAGTCAATGTGCTTTAATGGTGCATTAAATCAGCCGTTGATGGTGTAAACCATTGGTGTGTCATAAGAATCTAGCTAAGAAGAAAATCAATAGCAAGGAACTTAGGAAGAGGCATCTCCAAGTGAAACTATGCTTGTCAATTGGCAAGCTAAAGAATTCTATGGAATGGATCAGTTCCCTTCTAAAAGTGTAGTTGTCAATACACAGTCCAAGAAGAGAAATATTGGAGAGGGACACTCACCAAACTCAGGTAATCCTCAAACTTCCATTACTCCACAAGGTGTTGGCACTCAAAATGTAACCCCCAATGTGTAGATTCAGTCCAAGCCACCTTCCAAATCCACTCAGGCACCGGTTGTAACAACCCATGTGTAAGAGAAAAATGTGCCAGGGAAGGGGCAGTGGAAGGATAGCCCATTTAATATCATTGAACAAATGAAGATGACAAATGTGAAAATTTCAATGTGGGATTCACTGGAAATTCTAGGACAGAGTTATCTGTTGCAGAATACTATGGCCAATTGGTCAGGTTCAAATGGACCCCCTAGCCAGCAAGAGAAAGTGCTTACCAATGTAGCTCAACCGGAGGGAAACCATGGAGAACAACAAGGTAAGAACTTGAGGCCTCCTCCATTCTCTGTTTCATTTATCATTGGGGAAAAATTGGTACATAATTACATGATTGATTTGGGGGCAAGTATTTTTTGTAGACACCTATAATTACGCCCAAGCAATTTAAATACTTAAATTGTGCTAATTATCCCCTTTCTCGCAAATCAACGACATATCGTCAAAAGCACTCATTTTCCCTCATATCATCATTAATTAATTACACTAAGCTGATTAATTAAGTTGCCTATCCAACAAATACCCTAATTAACAAAATTCCGTTAATAAATCACCCCTTCTACCTACACTAATTAATTATTATTAATTAATTATCTTTCCCTTCCATTTAACCAATAAATCAATATTTAATTGATTTAATCACCCCTTCTACCTAGACTAATTAATTATTATTAATTAATTATCTTTCTCTTCCATTTAACCAATAAATCAATATTTAATTGATTTAATCCCCTTCTAATAGCCTAAATCGTACTAATATTCCTCTAATTATCTTCTATAGGCTTACATCTACCTATTAGTTAATCACCTTTGATTAATTAAAACATCCCCCAGCTCCCATGACTTGCTAAACATGTAGTAAACCCTTCTAAAGTAAGGTTACCTTTACTAAAGCAACCTTATCCATTCTTAATTATGTTTTACCTTTATCCCACATTCATGAGAATGTGTTGAATCCTTTATCCTTTGGGCTATATCAAGAGCCCTCCACCTACCTTTTTACTTGCACCTAAACTCCTTAGAGAGAAAATGTAAAGCATATAACAAAGAGACTAAAAGCTTGCACCTTGTTTTCTTTAGAGTTCATCATCTTGAAGAGTTAAGCCTCTTTCTTTAAGTGCTTGGGTCATATGGGAGGTGTCAAAATGGTCTTGTAGCCCAACTTTGATTAGCCCCCATTCCTAGGTTCTTGGAACATTAAGGACAACTATTTTTGATAGCTATGGAACCTACCTAGTTTCCTTCATTTATATGTTGTTAGAGAATAGAGGATATTTAGGTGCTTAACATAGTTAATTTCATAGTTTTGTATTGATAAATGTTAGCATCTAATTCTTGATTAATTCTTATCATGATTGTCTTTATAATGTTGTTTAATTCTTGCTAATTAAGACTATTTAGGTGTTAGTATTTGTCTACAATAGCATTAATTTAAAAACAACACTTGCACACATTTGGCATGCCTGGTGGGACATACTCCATTATCATTTACACTTAATTTCAAGTTTTTGTAGTTAAGTTTCATTTTTGGTTACTAACCCTCTTTTACACATGTTGATCTAACTTATTTTTTTTAGCTTATTTTGTTGAGTTTGCATGTGTTGATTCTTCCTTGTAGGTATGAAGGAGGTGAAGTGCTGTCAAAATTGGAATTAATGAGAAAATTTCAAGATTTCTCCATGTTTTCATTTTTAGAGCTTACTTTTTTAACATTCTACATGCTAGTTTTTTCAATTTCTTGAAAATTTTAAATTCTTGAGCATGTAGGTTAGTGTTTGATAGTGTTAAGTCTTCTATTTACATATTAATGTGGTGGGTTTCTGTCAAAATTTAATCTTGGTGAGAAAATTTCAAGATTTCATCATGTTTTCATTTTTAGAGCTTACTTTTTCATCATTCTACATGCTAGTTTCGTCAATTTCTTGAAAATCTTAAATTCTTGAGCATGTATGTTAATGTTTGATAGCGTTGAGTCTTCTATTCATATATTAATGTGATGGGTTGTTGTCGAAATTGAATCTTGGTTGGAAAAATTTGCCCATTTTGTAGATTAAGGGACGTTTTTTTTACATTTTTTGAGTGCATGTCAAGTGCATACCCATGAGCATATGATCATATGCATAACCCATTTTCCGAAGGCCATAACTTTTGTTTCTGAACATGAAATGACTCCATTTATTTTGCGTTGAAAAGGTATTGAAGTTAAATATGCAATGAAAATATAAATTTTGGATTTATACTTACATAAATTACAAGTTTTTCTGTTAGTTTAAAATTGGTCATTTTCTAACGTGTCTAATGTTTTGATGAATGTTGTATTTCCATGATTACTCGATTTAGACCAAAGCGTGTGTATGATATTCTCTTGCAAATTTTGGTGATATTGAGAATCAGAAAAAACTTTGATCTATATCTTTTTAACATTGGGATTAAACTTGGAAATTTGATTATTCATTTTGCTTAAGGGAATGAACCTTTTACAAAGCATTTTTCAATGGTACTTTGATTTGAAGTTTTCCATTTTTATATAGTTGGGATAAAGTTTGTGTATGCTCTTCTCTTGCACCTTAGGGTGATCCTGAGAATCAAAAGCAACTTTAGTCTTCATTTTATAACATTTGGTAAATTGGAAACTTCATCTTTCACTTTTGGTATAAGGGAATGAACCTTTACAAAACATTTTTCAATAGTACTTTGATTTTAAGTTTTCCATTTCTATATAGTTGAGATAAATTTTGTGTATGCTCTTCTCTTTCACCTTAGGGTGATCTTGAGAATCAAAAACAACTCTAGTCTTCATTTTATGACATTTGGTAAATTGGAAACTTCATCTTTCACTTTTGGTTTAGGGGAATAAACATTTATCAAGAATTTTGTATGGTTCATTGATTGAAAAGCTTTTATTTACTTTTTAGTTGGATTATTTGTTGTGTATGCTCTTCTCTTGAATTGTTGGATGATCTTGAGAATCAAAAATAAATCTTAATCCTCTTTTAAATAATGTGATTTTCTTGGAGAACTACTAACACTTGAGTACAGGACATAAAAACGCTTGTCAAAGAAAAGAGGAATCAAAACGAAATCAAAAACTACTAATACAGTTGTTATACAGGTTGTCAAAAGGTGTTCAAGCAAACCACACCTAATTAAACAAGATAAAAAGAACAAGATATTCAAAACACTGTATTACAGGTTTCGGAAAAGGGTACGTCCCTCTCCGCTCAACTAGAGCATAACCCCTTTGGCATAATGCCTTAAGCTACAACAATGGGGGTGCTTCCAAGAACCCCAAAGTAGTCCACGCAAGAGGGAACCTTATGGACGAAATGGTAAGTGTTCCACACTATCTACTTGACTAGTGATTCCTTTGTGAGATAGCGTTATAGGTTGTCCGTTGTGGTGGCCCCAGTGATAGTGCACGTAGATGCACTAATTGCCTACTATTCTTGAAGGGGGTAAAGTAAAGCCGAGATACTCCCAAACTTGTCAATGTGACTTTTTGGGTAAATCGCACTCACTCATGGCAACTTTGTAACACCTAGGGTGAGAAAACCACCTAGGAGAATATACTTTGGCTAGGAGCCCACTTTGACCATTTTAAAACAGTGTTGAGTTATGAACCTTCTTTTTGAGAAACATGTGACGTATTACTTTCGCCTAGTTTCTACTTTCCTTAGGGAGAGCCGAAACTCTGTTGAAGTGAGGCTAACATTTTTTGTCATTTTTCTTGATTTATTTCCTTCATATTCTTTTGACACTTTGTTGATCAAAAGATGTGTGATTACCTTTGTGTTGCCATTCAAATTTTTCTCTCAATTTTATGTCCGTTTACGCCCATCCAAGTTTGCAGCTGGGTTAGTTAAATGTCTAAAGTGAGCGGAGGCATTTTCACGTCATTTGGTAGCCATTGTGATCTTGATACCCATGTCAAGATCGTCATTGTAGTTAGGCATGGTTCATCACCGCAGACTTCCATAGAGGAGTTAGCTTGTTTGTCTCGTATCATTACAATTTTGATATTTATGTCTTGTTTCTTGTAAACTTGACATAAATACCTATATTGTAAGGTTATGCTACACACATTCTTAACTATTCCTAGCTATACTTTTATCTTTTTTTGTTCGGTTTTATTATAACCTCGATTTCAAAAGGTTCTACGCACTACCATTTGTGCGTGTTATATCAATAACACCTCGATATCAATACTTCACTTTCTTGCAAAGTGGGTTAACATATCTTGGTGATATTGTTGTGTCATTCACAAATCATAATTCAAAATTTTTGAGATATAGGTCTTAATCAGACTTGAGCTTTCTCGTCGTATATCTTGATTGGTAGATCGCATTTAACTTCATGTATTTACTTACATCTTTTTCATTCCTTTGAACTTGGCATAAGTGGAGACATCTTGTTAATCATTTGGTGTCGCAAATTACTTTGAAACATAGTCTAGGAAGTACTTCATTTGATTAAGTTTTGGTACCAAACGATTGTTTCATTGGTGAATTTATCATTCTATCACATTGGTATTCTGACACTGTTAATTTACTCTTAACACATACATCTTGTGTTTCACTTAGGGGTAATCATTAAATTTTGAACAAATCTGTTATCACCAAATCATAGCACCCCTGTGCATATACCTGAACTCACAGTGTGATTGGATAACATGGGTACTATCTCCAAGTTGTGGGACTTGCTACTTGAGACAGACCTCCAGAGAAAGTTGGTTCTTGCTCCTAAACTACCTGCCACAATCTACTCTAATGCAGGATAAGCTAACTGTTCTAATCTAAATTTTTAAGGGACCAGGGAGAGAGAATGCATAAAATGAAATCCTACACTAAAGCAGTGATACACCAGAAAAGGAGGGTGGGAGAGTAGTCTCCAAATGTGTGAAATACAGAGGCAAAGTGCACACTAGAAGAGGTGATGACAGTTCACCATAATCTAGCAAAATGCATTCACGATAATATTCCAAGCATACACAATGATAATGAATCCCTGCAAGAACATAATAGATAGACACAATATTCTCATAGAAAGATCAAAGGGGCAAGAAGAATGCAAGAAAACACAGCAGGGGAAGATATATCCACAAACTGGTATTTTATTGCTTCATGATATGCACAGTTCAATCTATTACAAGATAAGGGCCTGGATCACCATGCAAGGAGTCCACTACAAGGGCCTACAACACACTGGCTTCACAAAGCAATTTTTACAGAGCTTTGCTACCCAAAAACTCCCCCCCCCCCTTTACAATGAGCCCAATACTCCAATTTATAGAAAAATGAGAAGGAAAAGAGAAGGGAAAATGGAAATCCCGAAATCTGTCCTTCAACCACCTGTAAGAGGCATTAAATTGAGTGAAATGGGTATACATTACTTGCAAAAGGCTCCCCATACTATCCCATGTTCTGCAGCAGAGAAGGAATAATGACCATGCCTCTTAATTGCACTCCCAACTACCAAATAAAACACTGTTCTGAATCCGGCCACATTTTCTTAAAAATATTGATCAATTTCTGATCAAATATGGAATTTCTTGATTGCTGTGAGTTGGGATTGGAACCACGATTCCAACGGTACCAATTTTGTACGATTTCGTTGAGAAATGCAAAAGTTATGGCCTTCTGAGTGCAGGCAGCTCTTTTGGGCCTGGCAGGCATTTTCTGTCATTTGACGGGAATGAGCATTGATTGGCTGGAGCCGAATATGTTTCTTTTATTTAGATATATCTACCCTCATTAAAATTAAGAAATCTAGTTTTTCTGGCATAGAGGATGTCGTGCTCATTCCAGAAAGTCCAATTTTATGAAAATCGAAGCTCGGAGTCAAAAGTTATGGCCGTTTGAAGTTTCCGGACCAAACATTGACTTTTCTTCCCTGCCTTCGGCCATTTCGGCTTTTCGCGTCCCGTGCATCCCTTTGTCCCATTTGGCACAGTGCTAAAATTTCCCATTTCAGCCGATCCGGCCGGTTCGCGTACTTTCGGCCCAATTGTCCCATTTACCTTCGGACCGTTTGTTCTCATTTCGGCCGATCCGGCCGGTTCGCGTACTTTCGGCCCGCGCGTCCCAGACTGTTTTGGGCTTCCTTGACTCATTTCACCCGGTTCAGCCGGTTCGCGTCTTTTTGTCCCGCTTGTCCCAAAGGCGACACTCTCAGTAGTTAGCCAATTTTTTCCATTTTTCGGCCAGTTCGGATTTCCGCGTCCCGCGCGTCCCTTTGGCCCGGATGTCCCATTTTCTTTCGGACCGTCTGGCGGCCTTTCGGCCGGTTCGCGCCCTTTTGTCCCAACTCTCCCAAATGCTGCGAGGACTAGGACTTAGCCATTTTTCGTGATTTTTTCTTGCCCGAGCTTGTTTTTGCAATTTTTCTTACATTTTCTCGGAACTTGCTCTCTCCTTCTTAGACATGGGAGTTAGAAAATTCTGAGGGGACCCAAAAAACATGACTTTTTTCCTGGACTCAATATAATTGCTTGGGACAAAAGAATTTGATCCATGTTATCAAATTTACCTTGAGGGGTGAATTTGGATAACAAAATCTACAACTTACCTTAGTGAAACTTATCACGAAAACATGGCTCCCAAGACGCGTCTAGGTTTAAAGAAACAAACATATGAGGAACAACAGGCGCAAGCTTGGGAAACCTCTAACAGACAAGGGTCAAACCCATTTATCGGAAATGATCTAGGACCACTATTTTTTGCAGAAAAGGAAACAGAAGAAATGGTCGACCATAGTGGAAGTGAATTAGATTCACCACGCATGGACTTTGATTTTGACCCTACTCTACTAGATGAGTTTCTCCTTAGAAACAAAGATAGATTTTGGCACGGGTTGTGGAATTAGGGGCCAAATTACCCACCAAGAATGAACCAATATTACCTACAAATGACACTACTAAAGAAGAACGCCCCCTTATCAATATGGAAGATATTTTAACAGGTGGGCATGCTTCTACTTCTTACATAGAAAATGATAAAGTGGTACGGCATAGAATACCCCTCATCAAAGTTCCACGAAGAAATAAGATAGAACATGAGACAGGGGAAGAACCTCCACAATACAAAGAGGAAGAACCTTTAGAAGAAGAAGACACAAACCAAGTCACAATCCCACAACAACTCAATAACCTAAGCCAATAACTAGCTTTGCTTACTTTCTAGGTACAGAACGACACAAAAAAGAATGTTCAAAAGTCAAGGCCTAAGTTTAGGATCCACGAACTCCATCGAGAAAACCAAGGAGAAGAAGACACAGGGTATCATCATATACATGTCCCCGCTTCTCCCACTAGAGAACAATTGCTCACACAAGAAGTGTAATCTATGAAAGCAACACTTGTGAGCATACAAGAAAGCAATATAGGGAGTATTAGGAAATACCAATATGAAGAACTATGCCCCTATCCTTTTGACAAGACAATGACCCTTCAACCCTTTCCAAAGAAATTTGATATGCCAAAGTTCAAAAAATACAGAGGAAAGGGAGACCCAAGGGATCATGTTAAATATATCTACATTGCATGTCAAGAGGTGTCTTATAGTGATAATTACCTCATCATACTTTTTCTTAAGAGTCTCGGAGGTCAAGCATTGGAATAGTTTACGCACTTACCACAAGGATCAATTTTCACCTTGCCAGAATTGGTGGAAAGATTCATGCATCATTTCTCGTATAACATAGAGAGTGACATCACCATGGCAGACTTGTGTGGCATAAAACAACACTGAAATGAAACCTTCACCAGCTTCCTCCAATGATGGAGAGGGATAGCTAGTCGCTTCCCTTGCACTTTCCCTAAGAAGCAGTTGGTCAGTATTTTCATCCCTAATCTCAACCCAGATATATCTTTCCACCTCCAAATTCATTGTGTCCACACCTTTGAGGAGGTTATCGAGAAAGGGATTCAAATAGAAAAGGCTCTCATTGCCAAAGGCACCCTCAAAACCCAATCTAAAGACAACCAAAGTGTCAAACCCGCTGAAAAGACAAAGATCTTTGACAAAAACAAAAATGTGGTGGGAGATGGAAGCACTAATTCCAAACGTGTTTAAACGGTCCAAACTAGTCAACCTTTTAAACTAACCAAGGGCCCAATTCAACCACCACCAAAGTGATGGAAATCCACCTCCCTTAATGAACTGTTGTCCGTCATACTAAAACAGTTGGATGCGGCCCACATGATGACCTATCCTACAATGTAACCGTTTGATGACAACGCTCCTAAACCTTCATGGTATAAGGACCATTAATACTGTGAAATGCATCGCGTTAAAGGTCATAAGAAAGACAAATGTATGCAGCTTCGCCAATATATTCAGGACCTCATTAATAATGGGGAGATAGAGGTGGATAACCCTGGAAAAATGAAAACACCTAATGAGAAGATGGGGATTTATAAGGAACCATTCCCTAAGCATGATAAGTCAGAAAAGACAAAGCCGTATCGGGGAGACTCATCCCAAACCTATAAAGCTACGAATTACTTGTATACAAAAAGAGATAAAAATCATTACGATTCGCTTATCGGATGTATTCACTCCCCTACTGATCATGTCAATACCATCTAGATCAAGGGAAAGGACTGCGCTGCGGTAACAAGTTTTCCCTGCCTCGTGATTCCAGAACCCTCTCTTTTGACCCCACAAACTGGTAAATATAACCTTTTAGAACAACTTGAGAGGACACCTGCTAAGATCTCGATCTTAGATCTTCTCAAGATATCTAATGTGCATAAGGACATTTTGTATCAAACTCTTCAGGGGTTGGGAGTGCCTTTAGAAGTCGATCCTACATACCTTCAAGTTACGGTGACAAATATTACACCCAGTGAGCATCTCACTTTCAACCATAGGGAGGTCCCTACCAAGAATCCTAAACATAATCTTCCCTTATACATTGAGGTAGTTATCGGCCGTAGGAAAATTAAATGGGTAAATGGATCTGGATTGAACATCTGCACACTTAAATTAGTCAAACAATTGGGACATACGGAGGCAGATCTTGAGTCCCATATCATCACTATCACCGCATACGACAATGCAGAAAGAGAGTCAGCAGGCACCATTACGCTACCCATCGAGGTGGGCCCCACTTGCCATCAGACGAAGTTTCACGTCCTAGACTTGGAACTTCCATATAATATGCTTCCAGGCCAACCATGGATTCATGTCATGCAGGTCGTGCCATCAACATTTCATCAATGCATCAAGCTAAAGCATGAGGGACATACGGTTACAATACCAGGAGATTCAGAGCCCTTTGCTCATTGTAGAGATCTTAATAGCTTTTCATGAAATGGTACATACACATGTGCCTCCACAGATATAGTTGTCCCTCTTCATTTTGAGGCCATGGAATCTCAAGTAGATTCAATTTCTCTTAGTTCTTGCGCTCATGGGGCATCTACTTCAACATCTCCATTTAATTCATGGGAGATGAAAATCCTAGAATATGGCTGTGGGGAGTATAATGTACAACAATCAGTCTTGGTTTCTGACCTCTCCTTGTCGCCCAAGACTAGAGGTCGACCCAACTACCACTTTAGGAGACCTAGAGAGGAACACACTATTGGGTCATTTCTACCTGGAGGCTTGTTAGCTGAGGAAAAATTTCTTGATCCACCTACTATTTGGATCCCTGAGGACACGCAACCATATTATTATCAAACTCTGGAATATGAAAAATCGAGTAGAATGATGTACTTCATGGGCTACAAAGGCCTAGGATGTGGTAAGAATGAACAAGGACAAAGGGAACCAGTCCCTCTTCCCCATTTCGAAACTGAAAGATATGGCATCGAGATTCACCCTTATGAGGCACACCCTAACGATCAAGATGTGACTTTTTTAGAGTGTGAGGATGGCTCCAATTATCTAGACAGTGATACAAATTCCTATTGTAGCCAATATGAGGATCTGGCCTCCACAAACCTTTTCATGAATAGCACTATCCTACCCATCACCCCCACTGAACCAACCCTTGACCTTGTGTACCCTTCCCTTGTTGAATGGGACCAACAATGTCACGTGCCACTAGATTTATTCGAGAATGACAAGGCTATTGTAGATTTCATGGGCATAAGGGATAAAATTCCCATTAGAGATCACAAGAAGGGTTTCTTTATCGACTTAGACACCTACGCCTACTTCGGTGAGGAGGCTGAACTTCGTGGTCAGAAAAATTTAAAGAAAAGCAAGGGAAAGAGTTCTACAGAAAAGCCTCGGCAAAAATCGAAGTCTAACTCACACAGTGAAAAACTCTTTGAGGCACTAGCTGACAAACAAATAAGAAAATCAAAGGACAAACAAAGTGACCATGCCAAGGATGAAAATCTCATAGAGACATCCTTGGATGAAGATCTCAACCTACCTCCCGATCCTACGTGTATGGAGGATTTATCAAAAAATTTAGTTGAAGAAACAATTGATGTCAATATTGGTACCGAAGAAGATCCCAAGATAGTAAAATTGGGAGAATCACTCTCAGCTAGAGAACAAAAGACATTCACTATGCTACTGCAAAAGTTTATTGATGTGTTCACATGGTCTTACAAAGACATGCCCGGCTTAGATATAACTTTGGTCATGCACAACCTGGTTGTGCACTTAGACACTAACACCTATCAAACAAAAGCTGAAAAATATGCACCCAGAGAGTGGCCTTATTAGTTAAAGAAGAGTTGGAAAGGTTGCTTGTAGCAGGATTCATCCGACCAATTGACTATTCTGAATGGATATCGAACATTGTTCCTGTCCAGAAGAAACCTGTCGGTATCCAAATCTATACGGATTTTAGAGACATCAATAATGCTTTCCCTAAAGATGACTTTCCGTTACCCAACATTGATATGATTGTTGACTCAACAGCAGGATATGAAATGCTATCGCTCATGGATGGATTTTCGGGTTATAATCAGATTAAAATCGCTGAGGAGGACCAACACAAAACAACTTTCACAACTCCTTGGGGCACATCAGGTGATGCTATTTGGCCTTAAAAATGCGGGAGCAACTTATCAGTGGGCCATAATAGTAATATTTCATGATATGATTCATGACATCATGGAAGACTACGTAGACAACATCCTAGGAAAGTCCAAAACAAGAGAGGATCATCCTATCATTTTGCGGCGTATCTTTGAATGCTTGTGTGAATACAAAGTTAGGCTAAATCCAAAGAAGTGTGTCTTCGGTGTGCTATTTGGGAAACTATTAGGCTTCATCGTGTCAAGACGAGGTATTGAGGTAGACCCTGCTAAAGTGTCTGCCATCACAGAAATGCCTCCACCTGAGAATATCAAACAACTGCGTAGCTTACAAGGGAAAATTCAAGCCATTTGCTGCTTTATCTCCCAGCTTGTAGATAAATGTCACTCATTCACTCATTTTCTTAAGAAGGATGTCACTTTCATCTGGGGACCTGAGTAATAGCAAGCCTTTGCTTTGCTTAAACAGTACCTGGCTAATCCACCTTTTCTCATGCCTCCCACTCCGGGAGAACCACTTTTGCTCTATATTTCCACTACGCAATATGCTATTGGTTCACTACTCACCCAATACGACCTTAGACATAAAGAGAAAACAGTGTATTATCTGAATCACACACTCATCGCCTATGAACTTAATTATCCTCATATTGAAAAGGCTTGCTTGGCCATTGTTTTTACCTTTCAGAAACTTTTCCATTACCTACTAAATACTAAGACCAAGCTCATATCCAAGGTCGACCCACTCAATTATTTGTTGTCCAAACCCGCCCTCACAGGTAGAATGGCTAATTGGATCATCATACTCAGTGATTTTGATATAGAATTTGTCAATCAAAAATCAATTAAAGGGCAAGTACTTTCCGACCAGCTAGCGGAAGCACCTTTGGAAAGCACAGAACCTTTGAGTCTAGATGTGCAAGATGCATCTTTGCTCTACATTGAAGAATCTGTCGTATGGCAGATACATTTTGATGGATCTTTTATGTTTCATGGTTCAGGTGTAGGAGTTGTCCTTATTAATCCTTCAGGTGATCCTATACCACAGGATTTCTACCTGGCCTTCCCTTACTCAAACAACATTGTGGAATATGAAGCACTCATTACAGGGATGAAGCTAGCCATCAAGTGGAATATTCAACATGTTAAGGTTGTAGGTGATTTGCAGCTAATCATCAAACGGGTTAATGATGAGTATAAAGTTAAGGATGACAAGCTCATACCTTATAAGAAGTTGGTGGAAACTCTGAAGGAGTATTTTGTGCACATTACCTTTGAGCAGATCCCAAGAGTGCATAATAGATCGGCAGATGCTATGGCAACGGTGGGATCTATGCTTCGTATTCCGCCAGGGAACAATGATATGCCATTTTTCGTAGAAAATCTACACTAGCCCACGTATGACATGTCAGAATCTTACCTAGCTTGTGAGGTTGTTGGTCCCTATTCCCTATGGTACGAACCCATTTTAACCTATCTTAAGGACAGTACTTTCCCTCCCAATATCTCCCGTTCTAAAAAGCAAAGCCTGATTCACCAGATAGCCCATTACACCCTTTTAGGAGGTATACTTTATCGTCGTGGCTATGATGGGAATCTATTACGTTGTCTGGATGTTGTAGAGTCAATCTAGGAAATTAAAGAAGTACACGAAGGAGTATGTGGAGCGCATACAAATGGAATGGTCTTGGCTAAGAAACTTTTAAGAGTAGGTTACTATTGGCCCACCATGGAAACTGATTGTTGTAATTATGTTAGAAAATGTGTGCTTTGCAAAAAGTATGGAAATTTCATCCATGCTCCATCGCAACCATTGTAAGCAATCACTACCCCGTGGCCATTATCCAAGTGGGGACTTGATCTAATAGTGAAGCTTACTCCTACCTCATCTGATGGTCATACACATATCATCACAGCTACAGAATACTTTAGAAAATGGGTGGAGGATGTCCCTTTAACCTATGTCACAGGAGCATAGATTTCTAAATTCATCATGAATCACATTATTTTTTCGATATGATATCCCCGCAGCCATTGTCATAGATAATGGGAAGTCGTTTACTAACAAAACTGTGAAAGGTCTTTGCCAATGGTTCCAAATTAGATTGAAATGGTCCATGCCATATTACCCTCAGGGTAATGGAAAAGTTGAGGCAAAAAAAAAAGACTTTAGTAAGGATAATGGAGAAGATGGTTAGAAAAACCAGTCAAAACTGGCACCTACAAATCCACCCATCCCTCTGGGCCTACCGAACATCAATTCGCACTCCTACGGGTGTGACACCGTATTCCCTAGTGTTCGGGATAGAATATATCATCCCTTTAGAGATTGAACTCCCATCCCTGTGAATTTCTCTTCAGGACTATTTAGATAAGGATGAATATTATCGAGTGGCAAGATTGGCTGAGTTAGAGCTCCTAGATGAGAGGTGCATTCGCGCTCTTAATCACCTGAAGGTATATCAACACAGAATCTCCCGCAACTACAGCAAGAGAATCATCCCTCACCAGTTTGAGGTGGGTGATTTAGTTATGAAGGAGAACCATTTCAACACCAAAGCAGAGCGATAAAAGAAAGGGAAGTTCGAACCACACTGGTTAGGACCCTATGTCATAGTTGCCAAGTACAGCACCGAGGCATACAAACTGGCTCACCCCAATGGTGATCAACTTCGAGAGCTAATGAACACCATGCATCTTAAGAAGTTATATGCTTGAACATGGCACAAAAGTCAAAAAAATACAAAAACATCAAAAAAAAAATCATAAAAAGGAAAAGAGAAAACATGTCGTCCACTAGTGAAAACCACACAATTGTGGCACTTTGGACAAGTCCTTGGGTGAAAACTAGTTTCCGACGCCTTAGGAGGATTCGTTGTTCACAAGCATTCTATATTACAAGGGTAGTTGTCTTTGTCCTAGACCTGGTTATGCCTTTGAGTTTCCTTTTGCACACCATCTAGTCCAGCCTTGATCAGGCTTTGCCTTCTTCTATTCGTCGGTAAGGGACGTGGTCTTTCGTTATTTCCCATCTTACGCTGGGGGCAACTCAACGAATTCACCTTCTTGTTCATAAGTGTGTGCCTTCTTCCCTTGTATATTCCCCACCTAACGCTAGGGGCATCCATGCTTTCTTGGTTACCTGCACATAGCTTTGGAAAACTGTTCAAAACACAAAAATAATAGAAAATTGTTTCGAGGAAAACACAAAAACAATAGAACATTGTTTTCAGAAAACAAAAAAACAATAGAAAATCTTTTCGAGGAAAAAACAAAAACAATAGAACATTGTTTTGAGAAAACACAAAAAAAATAGAAAATATTTTTGAGGAAAAAACAAATATAATAGAACATTGTTTTGAGAAAACACAAAAACAATAGAAAATTGTTTCGAGGAAAAAACAAAAACAATAGAACATTGTTTTGAGAAAACACAAAAACAATAGAAAATTGTTTCACAAAACACAAAAAAAATATAAAATTGTTTCACAAAAACCTAAACAATAGATTATCGGTTTATGAAAACATATCTTATAAAAACATTTACTTGCATTGTCTTGTTTTCTTGCTTTGCTTGTTGCTTGTATAGTGTTTTACGTGCTTTCTTTTGAGTTGTTTGTTGCTTGGGTGTACTTTGTCATAGTTTATCTTTTCTTGCTTAGAATAGATTCATTCTTTCTTGTGCATATTGTAGTGGGTTTCAACATGCTACTGTGGTAATTCTTTATTTCTTTCTTAATGCATTTGGTTGTGTTTTGTTACTTGTTAATAAGGCATGGTGATTCATGGTGTATTGCATTAATTTCTAGTGTTCTTTGTAGCATTTGGCTATGTTTCTTGCATGTGATTTTTTTTGTTATCATTCACATCACATTACCATCACTATCATCACATCTATACATCATATATAAACAAAAATGCCAAGTTTTACATCATGCATGTATGCTAAGCTAATCATCACATATCATATCATCAATGGGGGCAAGAGGGGTTGCGCATAATCAAAAATCTATCCCCCCCACACCAATATCATCATATCATCCCATCCATATACATCAAAATAACACTTGAAAACAACATTTGATATTTTCTACAGATCTATCATCTACAATCTATAGCACGCCTCCAACGATTGTGTGTAATCACCATCTCTCCTAAGTGTCAGAGCCTCACGGTAAGTTTTCTAAATTGAGCGGTTACAGAACTGATTACATTGTTTTTACCCCCCCTGGGGGGTATATTAACCTATTTTTTACCAATCGGACGGTCGGGACACCCATTTAGCTCACAATTTTCTCCTCTGCTCGCTGTGGAATAATTATTTTTAATTAAATAATTATTTTTCTCTTATTTTTCACCGTATTGGGGCATTTTTTGTCCAATACCCCTTTCTTTTCCCCCAGTCAATTTTATTGCTCCATGGTGATTTTTATTCTTCTTCACACTCTTGTAAATAATTATTTTTTTCTTAATTTTTCCACTAAACAAGGACATTATTAGTCGTGTGTTTCTCCTTTCTTCCACCTAGGGCACTTTTTGTTGCCCCTAGGACCTTATTTTTCATCTTCTCATTTCTTCTATTGTTTATCATGGTTCAGAAAGCCAAAACAATACAAACATTTACTATATCAAAAAAATCCAAAAACAAGGCAAAAATTTTCAAAAAATTCCTAAAAAGTAAAACACCCTACAAAATGGTAACTTGCTTCTTACGGCTGAAACTTGTGTCTTGTGCATGGTATTTTCTCCATATCCTATTGGTTTATCTCACATCTTCCCCAGTTAATATGACTCGCGGATCACCAGATTCACAACCATTCACAAAAGCTAGTTGCTTGCTTCGTCTGTACTCTGGGGCACTTTTGGTTGCCTGGTGCTGTTTCGTTCCGCACAAACGCTTTTCATGGACCCCCGTGTCCATTTTCATTTCCCCTTTCCTGTATCCTTGCTTGGGGCATCATTTTTAACCCTTTTCGTTAATCACGAACTTGTGGATATCTTCATCACTGATAACAAAACATTTGTACAACTGTCTTGACCGTTGTTGGGTTAGATATGTGTGTTCATACTTGTTTTCCCTATTAGATGAGCTTGTTTCCTTCTTGTATTGCATTGCATTTTTGTATGTTGTGTGGAGTTGGTATTTTCAGAAATGGACAATAATTCGTATTATGGCTTTTCATATCATTCTACCTTTTTTGTATGCTTATATTTTTCATAAGGACTGATGACGTAGTTCCTATGGCAATATGATGACATCCAAATTGTTTCAAACAAATACGTGGCTAGAGGCTAATATTTTCTCCACCCTCATCCATATTTCTTCTACACCAATTCCCTTTCACCCCTAATTCTCCCTCTCATCGAGGCATCCTGCCTTGTCACCCTTCTTCTACCTATATCTCACCTTTTTCGATTGTCGATCGGCTTCTTCCATCACCCCATTGACACTCGAGGGGGCATCTCTCCATCCTACTAATTTTTCTTCTATCCCTTCAAAATATCTTATATCTACTATCTTTGAAGTGGCATCACTTACGCCACCCCAAAGAGGGGCAAATATAGACACCTATAATTACGCCCAAGCAATTTAAATACTTAAATTGTGCTAATTATCCCCTTTCTCACAAATCAATGACATATCGTCAAAAGCACTCATTTTCCCTCATATCATCATTAATTAATTACACTAAGCTAATTAATTAAGTTTCCTATCCAACAAATACCCTAATTAACGACCTTCCATTAATAAATCACCACTTCTACCTAGACTATTTAATTATTATTAATTAATTAGTTTTCCCTTCCATTTAACCAATAAATCAATATTTAATTGATTTAGTCACCCCTTCTACCTAGACTAATTAATTATTATTAATTAATTAGTTTTCCCTTCCATTTAACCAATAAATCAATATTTAATTGATTTAATCCCCTTCTAATAGCCTAAATTGTACTAATATTCCTCTAATTATCTTCTATAGGCTTACATCTACCTATTAGTTAATCACCTTTGATTAATTAAAACATCCCCCAACTCCCATGACTTGCTAAACATGTAGTAAACCCTTCTAAAGTAAGGTTACCTTTACTAAAGCAACCTTATCCATTCCTAATTATGTTTTACCTTTATCCCACATTCATGAGAATGTGTTGAATCCTTTATCCTTTGGGCTATATAAAGAGCCCTCCAGCTACATTTTTACTTACACCTAAACTCCTTAGAGAGAAAATGTAAAGCATATAGTAAAGAGATTAAAAGCTTGCATCTTATTTTCTTTAGAGTTCATCATCTTGAAGAGTTAAGCCTCTTTCTTTAAGTGCTTGGGTCATATGGGAGGTGTCAAAAGGGTCTTGTAGCCCAACTTTGATTAGCCCCCATTCCTAGGTTCTTGGAACATTAAGGACAATTATTTTTGATAGCTATGGAACCTACCTAGATTCCTTCATTTATATGTTGTTAGAGAATAGAGGATATTTAGGTGCTTAACATAGTTAATTTCATAGTTTTGTATTGATAAATGTTAGCATCTAATTCTTGATTAATTCTTATCATGATTGTCTTTATAATTTTTTTTAATTCTTGCTAATTAAGACTATTTAGGTGTTAGTCTTTGTCTACATTAGCATTAGTTTAAAAACAACACTTGCACACATTTTTGTAATGCAAAATGAAATAGCTGATCAACTAGGTCTCCAATATGAACTCATCTCTAGAGGGGTAGTGCAATTGGATGGGGACAACAATGAAAACTATTGGAGCCATAAAATATTTGATCCTCACACTACATGCTCTGCCCCAATGTGACTGTATTACAAAACATATCATTCATAGACTCACCCCCCCCCATTTTGCATTGTGTTTGTCAAGATACTTCACTGCTAAGATTGGAGGATATTTTTCTACTAATTGGTCTCATATGATTTTTAGAGCAAGGTATGGAGCTAAGGCCACAATAAGATCTAATCCCATTGTAGATTACCATATTGAGTCTTACGTACCCATCCCAATCAATGTAAATTGTTCAGCCTTTGATTTGGAGGACCTCCCAAGCACTTGTGAGACCAAGGTAGAGTGTATCCAGAGTTAACTCTCCAACGAATGGGCGAACAAGAGGCATGCATTGACCCCTATCAAGAGATGGAGGAGTATAATCTAGGATTCTAGTTTTCATGAGGAAAATAAACCTCTTCCCAACATCATTAAACCAGACCACAAAGATGATGAGGTATGGAAGTTGTTCTTTGATGGCTCAAGAAGTAGGCAAGGAGGCATGCATTGACCCCTTCTGTTTCCATCAAAAAAAAAAAAAAAAGATTATGAGATGGAGGAGTATAATCTAGGATTCTACTGTTTTCATGAGGAAAATAAACCTCTTCCCAACATCATTAAACCAGACCACAAAGATGACAATGAGGTATGGAAGTTGTTCTTTGATGGCTCAAGAAGTAGGCAAGCTAACTGAGCCAGAGGAGGAGCTATGCTTGTCTTGCATAAAGGTATGAAATACTAATCAACCTTCTGTTTCCAATTTGCTTGTTAAAAAAAAAAAAAAAAGATTATGAAGCTTTGGTTCATGGACTGCATTGGGAAAGGAAACGAGGAATCAAGAATCCAATTTATTGTAGGTGTTTTGTGATATTGAACTAGTTGTTAATCATGTTTGAGGACAAAATATTGCCAAGAATGACCTGTTAAAGAGTTATAAGAACCAGGTATGGGACCTCATTGAATATTTTGAGGCATTTAGCATTAGAGGCATTTAGCATTAACTCCATCCCAAGGAAGAAGAATGAAGCAGCAGATAGATTGGTAGAAATTGGGGCAGCATTTGATGTTGTTAGAGAGTATCAATAGTGATAAACATCAGCCCCATTAGAAACATCAGCCCCATATCAAGTTGGTTGTAAGGCCATCTGTCCTAGACAACAACGTAAGTTGGCAAGTCTTTGAAAATGATAAACAAATTGTCAACTTTTTATAAGAGGAATTTGAGTTATCCTCTAGGAATCAAGATAGATTGGAGCAACAGTATGGAGATCAAGTGGTATAACTAAGGACCAAAAAACTACCTAAGGGTCTTATCACTTTGGAATCAATCTTCAACCCAAATGACCAATTCCGGAAGGAGAAGGAAAATATTCAGGTAAATGGTGAAGATTCAGAACCTATTTTTATAGAAGAAGGAAAAAAATTGTAGATTTGCAGGGTAAGCACTCAACAAGAAAAATCTGAATTTTTTTAACTCTGTCAAGAATTCCCAAATGTATTTTCCTAGACTTATAAAGATTTAAGAGGTTTCAACCCAAAGCTGGCACAACATACCATCGAAATGGATCCAGGAGCTAAGCCTTTCAGGAAGAAACAAAGGCCAATAAATCCCCACATTGAGACTCTCATGAGAAAAGAATTAAACAAGCTAATTGAGGCCAGTATCATCTTTCCTATCAAGCATTCGAGTTGGGTTGCTAACTTGGTGCATGTGAGGAAGAAAAATGGAGAAATCAGGTTGTGTGTGTACTTTCATGATCTAAATAGAGCATCACTTAAGGATCACTACCCACTTCCATTAATGAAAGAGATCTTACAAGTTGTACCTAGTTCTAAGAGGTTTTCATTGTTAGATGGGTATTCAGGCTACAACTAGATAATGGTGAAAGAAGAAGATAAATTCAAGACAACCTTCACCACCAAATGGGGTACACATGCTTGTAAGAAAATTCCATTTGGACTATCAAATTCTAGAGCAACATTTTAGACAAGCTATGGAAATGGCATTCAAAGGCTTAATTAACAACATAGTCCTGGTGTACCTAGATGATATCATTATTTTCTTAAAAAACATTGCAGACCATCTCTTTCACCTTAGACAAGTATTTCAGATATCTAAAAGGTTTGGGGGTGTCATTAAACCAAAAAAAGTGTGTGTTCTTGACTCATGAAGGGAAATTATCCAGGCACATTGTCTCAAGAGAGGGATTGAAAATTGATCCTGAAAGGCTTGAAGCCATCCTGACACTTCCATTGCCACAGCATAAAAAGTCTCTCCAAAGCTTCTTAGGGAGGATAAAAAAATTTCAGAGGTTTATACCTAATTTTACTATTCTTGTGAAGCCTTTAACAATGATGTTAAAGAAGAGTCTTGCATTTAAATGGACAACAGAAGGAAAAGAGATTTTTGAGGCCATCAAGCTCACAATATCAAAGGCTCCAACTCTCATTAACCCATAATTCTCAAAATACTTCATGTTTTATGCTTTTGGAGGGTCAAACACCCTCTCAGCCATCATGGTCTAGCCCAAAAATGAAGGTTCAGAGAAACCCATAGCTTTCTTCAGTCAAAGCTTAGAGGACTATGAGGTAAAATACTCTTTCATTGGAAAATAGGTCATTGTTGTTATTAGGAGCTTAAAGAATTTCATGCACTTAGTCTCCAATAACAAGATTCAAGTGCTAGTATCTCATGCTGGTGTTAAGGACTTCCTTTTAAATAAGGATTTGAATGAGAAGAGGGCAGGTTGGATCACCTAGGTAATGGAATATGACATTGAGAGCAAGGTGACCAAACTGGTTAGAGGCAAGGAACTTTATGAACATCTCACCTCCAAGCAACAAGCTGAGTCAGTGGGTGAAAAGGATACTATCCTATTTCTACAGAATGATCAAGAATAATCAGTTAATGATGCACCTGCTCCATGTTAGACCCAAGCCCTGGTACATTACCTTCAAACAGTTTTTTTGCCCTCTAGAATGGAACAAATAAAAGAGAAGATACTTCATACTACACGCCATCCCATATGTGCTTGTTGATGGTGTCTTTTTTAAGAAGGATATCAATAGTGTTCTATTGAGGTGCATTAGGACAGGCCAGATTAAGAGAGTGATGCATGAATTACATGATGGAGAAGTGGGGAGGCCACTTTTCCCCTCGAGTAACAGCTCTCAAGATCATGAAAGCTGATTATTATTGGCCTACAGGGTTTAGGAATTGCTACTCATGGGTCAAGAAGTGTAAAAAATGTGCATTCTTCATAGGAAAGGAGAAGCTAGCAACCCTGCCCCTTCATCCCATTTTAGTGAATCAACCATTCATGCAATGGGGACTAGACTTCATTAGGGTGATTAACCCAAATTCAAGCTAAGGCCACAAATGGATACTTACTACAATAAACTATTTCACCAAGTGGACTGAAGCAGTGGCACTAAAAGAAGCAAATGAATCCAACATCTTAGATTTCTATAAAGGAATATCCACCACGTTTGGAGTCCCTGCCACTATTATATTAGATAATGCATTTGCATTCCTTGGTACAAGGATCATTTAATGGGAAGTTAAGAATGGTGTCTATCTCAACACCTCATCAAATTATTACCCTCAAGGTAATGTCCCAACAGGGTCTAAAAATAAGAACCTATTAAGGATTATCAGTAGGACCCTTGATGAAAATTAGAGGACATGGAATACAAGGCTCAAATCAGCTCTATGGGCTGATAGGATCACATCCAAAAGATCCACAGAGAGCTTACCATACAAGATTGTATATGGAAAAGAGGTAGTATTGCCCATCTCATTGGATTTTCCCGCTTTGGAACTCATGAAATAGTTAGAGATAGTTGAGTTTGAGCCCATGGCAATCAGGTATGCAAAACTAATGGAGGTAGGAGAGGCAAGAGAGCATGTAATGCAGGTCATGGAAAAGGATCAAGCATTGATAAAAAAGAGTTTTGACGAGAAGGCAAGGATGAGGACCTTTCAAGAAGGGGACTTAGTCCTAAAGTGGGATGCAGATCGGGAAAAGCTAGGAAAACACTCCAAATTTGATGCCATATGGAGTGGCCCTTAGATGAACACTGAGTGCAAGAGTAGCAATGCCTTCCAGCTAGCTAAATTGGATGGCGAAGAATTACAGATCCTAATGAATAGGATCCATCTCAAACATTGCTACTGAATGGGAAGTTTCCACCCTTGTAAATATTAGCATAGGATTTTAATTTCCCTAAGTGTGTGTGCACGTTGTTTTGTTGTAGTATAGATGTCGTTTCCCTAATTGTTGTGGCACAGGTTCTTTGTTGCTCCAGGTTACGTCATTACAGAGACCAACGTGCCTCCAAGTGAATGTGCTATCCCTTTCAGTATTCATGACAGGGAGACCAATAGTTGACTATAATAGTTATTATCTTCAAACATAAAAAAAATGCAGAGAAACTAAAAATTCGTCTCCAAACCATTCCATTCAGGGACAAATGAAAGCCCTGGGTCAACACAATTTTCTACTCTCAAAAGCCTTGTTTCAAGATTTCTTATGAAAATTTAGAGTGCAAATAGTCGAGCTCACAAATCAGAGGCAGGATCAGTATAAGGCCATCATTCTTGACTCCACACCCAATTGATGCTTCAAGGCTACTAATCTCTTCATCTAGCAGGCAGATGCCCCTGCGAGTCATGAAATTGTTATCACTATTTTTGTCCCCTGAAAAAATTGATTAGCCATGACCTTGAAACAAAGGAACCATATAAATCACTTCAAATCCTGTAAATAGGTTACAGAGACACTCTACAATGGAGTGACCTGGCATGTGAAAGATCAAATGACCCCGTGTAAAAAGAAATTCAAGAAATAGATCTATCGAGTGACCCCGTGCTTCAAATCTAGCAAACAAATTACAGGCGGGCTCTGAAATGGAATAGTAGGGTAGGGGAAGGAGAAAAAAGTGTCAAAGAATCCAAAGGCTCAAATAAAAAGAAATGGTGAAGGCTCGAAGTCGTCAGGCTCGGAAATAGTTGAGAACGAGCCCAAAAAATGACTAAGTATGGAGGAGACCACAGATGTTGCCAAGTGTCCAAATGGCGCACCTCCAAAGATTGAATCCAAAAGGGGAGACTCGAACAACCGCTAGGCCCCAACATGTCCCAAGACCAAAGAGGGGCAGTGTTAATAGCTAAAATTTAAAAAGCAGACGGGGTGGGCCTAAAAATATTAAGTATAAAAGGTGCTAGTGGAAGCTACCACACGTCAGCTCGGTGCATCTCCAAAGGTAAATCCAAAAGTGGAGATCCAAATTAGCACAGGCTTTCCACATAGTCTGAGTTAAAATAGGGACAGAGCGGGCCCAAAATCAACTAAGTATAGAGAGCCAGTGGAAGGTGCCACATGTTACATCATCACAATTTCAACACATGGCCCAAAAGGTGATCCCCAAATGAGCACCAGCTCGCCAAGTATTCAGGTCCCAAAAAAAGTAGGTGCGGTCGTTGAAAAGTCCAAGAGTCTGCGAAAGCTCCATGTGTCAACCCGACGCTCCTTCAAAGGAAAAATCCTGACCGGGTTTCTAAATGAGCGCGGATCCTCCACGTGTCTGGTTTCATAAAGGGGCAAGGTCGGGGTTAAATAGTCAAATCAGAGACAAGCCAGCGGAGGGTGACAAGTGTCAGCACAACGCTAATTCAAGAGTAAAATTAGGGGAAGGTTTCCAAACAAGCGCTAGGCCTCCACGTGTCCCCGGTCAGATATATGACCCCGCCGAGTAAAAGAATTAGCCAAAACATGAAGAAATTGAGCGAGCCATGGAAGAAGCCACGTGTCAGCGTGACGTACCCTCAAAAGCAAACTACAAAGGCAGTCCCCAAACATGCGCCAACCCTCCACGTGTCCGGTTTAAAAAAGGGGCCCGTTTTGGTAGTTGGTTCCCACCATTTTGTATGGACCTGATTCAAATTTCAAACTGGCATATATTTTTACTTAGTGCTCAAAATCTGACAAATCTGGCACCATTGGAAAGATCTCGACCTCGTCTATGCCATGAAGATCCAAAACTTTAATTTTGGAGAGGTTAGGTGGGGAAATAATGAAGAAACATCTTTGTGCCATTAATGTAGGATCTATTTACCCCCAACAACCAGATCGAATTTGATCTAATCTGTCGTTCCTTCTCCTTCGAGGTTCCAAACAAGTAATTGATGCAAACACGATAGATTTGGGGTGGATTTTGCAGGAGGAGTTGATGATAGTGGTTGAGCTTCGAATATGTTTTCCCTATTCTCTCTCCTTATTTCCTTTATGTTGAATCTATAAAAGAATGGTTGGGGCTTATTGTAAAAGGTTGGACATTTCTATTTTGTGTCCTCCCTTCTTCTTTTGTTCACAAAAGAATTTTTGTACCTTTTCTAAACTCTCCTTCAGGCTATAATGCAAGTTTTTCTTCTTGGCCACTGTAATATACTATATTAAATCCTGAGCAATAATATATATATATGTCTGTGGATGATTCTCAACCCTCTCACGTATTCGTTGTTATCTCTCTTATTTCTTATTGCATTTTGGTCATCTGTGCATAGTGTTTGCATTGCATTTCATGGTTTGTGTTAAAATGTGAAACGAGTGTCTAACATTCCTTTGGTGCATCACCTCATTAACTTAGGTTTTATTTTCTTTCATCTCCTTAACAATGTATCCTTGGAAAGATAGAGTAGATTAAAAATAGATCTTCTATAATATATTTGTATGCACTTGAATAGAGGAATAGGAAGCGGCGTTAATCCAAAGATCTCTCTCGACTCGCAAGGTCCCACACTTTGAGAGATGCTCCATTTTGTGCAATCACACGTAAAGTCTCA
Organism: Taxus chinensis; assembly: GCA_019776745.2. NCBI lineage: Eukaryota > Viridiplantae > Streptophyta > Pinopsida > Cupressales > Taxaceae > Taxus > Taxus chinensis. The sequence goes on along the minus strand of CM034148.1, from coordinate 777,027,958 downwards.
ACCCATCTGGTTGTAGGCATTCAGGGGTGTTGTGATTCTGCACTAACATTAGGAATGTATATTATAGATGTTTAAATAAAATTAAAGGTATGTGTAGATGGGTGAATGGGGCCATTGACCATTCAAATACCTTGGGGTGCAAAGTCATTAATTTAGTTCTTAGTATGTTTAGAAATTTAATGAAATGACCTTTCAAGCTATTAAGATAATGGAACTAAAGTAATTAAGTATGAGGTAAATTATTAGGGTGTGAATGTTAGTTAAGGAGGAGAAGAACTTTTAACCAAGTAAATTAAGCTATGGCACTTCCCTAATTGAATGTTAATTTATTTGACCTTAGAGATAACTTAAGAATATTTAATCACATAACCTAGACCTGGTCCATCCCTTGTAAAGTAAATATTATTGGTGAAAATTAACTTAATGCACTTTAGGGGGTTGACAACCTTGTAACCTTATAACTTAAACAAAAAAAAATTGCCGCAACTTTCAGGATAAGTGTTTAGGGTTTTAATGTGTTCCTAGAATTTCGTTTTTGTGGGCATTACATTTTATTTATGAATAGATGAGATTCAAATGTATTTTATTTCCCCTTTTTATAACTTCACAATAGCATGTATCATTAAATAAATTTTTTAGCCTTTTTAAAAGGACTACATACATGTAAGCACTTTTGGCAATGTATTAAAACATGCTTTAAATATATATACGTAAATAATTTTTTGTTTAAATCTCATTTTCCAATAATAATATATTCTTTTTTGATAGCGATAACACTATGACATTTTTTGTTCTCTAATATGTGTATTGGATTCAAAATGAATGATATTTTTATGTAATTTCGTATTTTATGTGGATATATATTTTTAAAAAACCATTCATTATTCATTTATTATATTAACAATTGTGGGCTTCAGTTTTGTATGCCCACAAAACTATTTAATATATATTTATAAAAGACTCATGATAGAAAAAAGACTAAATTGAAATATAGTTTTGTTCTGTAGTGATTAAATTTTATCAATATTTATTAATATAAAAAACTTCTTGCAACATATAGACATGAACTGGCAATTTTTATCAATATCTATTAATACAACAAACATTTTGCAACATATAGGCAGGAACTGGACGTTTCACGGCTATTGTTCCTTTGATTTTTTAATATTTGGACAAAATTTCCTTTCCGACCCAGAACAACAATACCATAAGTATACACAATTTCAAATGTATTTGTTTAAATGTGGAAAAGTATCTCTTTATGGGTGGGGTACGGTTATATGTAAAACATAATGATATATTTGAACAATATGTGAAGATTAAATGTTTATCGTTTAAATGATTATGTGTGTCTGTTATTTCATAGTTTATATTATTCTATTTGAGTCTGTAGTAATAACGCATATTAGTTTATAAACAATTTTCGATTCAATAGTTTTTCAAATTAATTAATCAATTCAAACAATAATTCACACTATATTATTTTTTATATTTAGTAATCGGTTTTTTGTTTTTGTTTTAGAAACCGAATTGTAATAATGCATATAATATTAAATTTTTATTTCAAATTTTATAAATAATAATATAACAATTTTAAATATGTATATATAAATTAACTTATCAAAAATGATATTAATAAATATTATTATTATTTCATGTTTCCCATAAATACATAGTGTATTTGAGTAAGATAAGAAGATACAACTCTTGATCGTTTGTCTTCAATTTGGATGACGACATACATGCTTAGTGTTGTAAGCTTGGTGCATCTTGGAATTGCTTGTACACCTCTCAAAATATGCATTCAGTCAAATAATCAATCTTTCCTTAGTTCGTTCGGATGGTCCGTGACAATATATTATGATCCTTATGCCAATTGGGTTGAAACCATACTTGAGGTGGCCCTGACATAACATAATGGTTGAATATTTGATGACATGATACGCATGTTTATTTCTTTGCTATCCAGGTTAGATATGCCTCTTGAATACATGTTGGAATTGCTCTCGTACCTCTACAAATTATATGTACCTTACTACCCAAGTCAAACATATCGCTTTCACGCATCTTAAAATTGCTACAACAACTCAATAACTCTACAAAAATTCATATTTTTAATTTCAACATAACATTACACCTCCCTTTAATGCAAGTGCTATTATAATTTATGCTATCCATTTCTATCTAATTTACCACCCCCTATTATAAAGTAAATCATGTTTATACTATGGCAATTGTGTTCTAATAGAGTTATATAGAGAGGGCCTACCCATCTCTTTATCTATTTGATTTTATTTATATTTCTATCTATATATCACTCGACTCATATAATGCATATAATAAGATTTGAGGTCGAAGGCGAAGATACATATAGAGTAGGCTAATATGCCGTCTCTTATCTTCAATGATATGTATATGTATATGTATATGTAGGGTGCCGCCTATTTCGTAGAGAATTAAACTTATTTAGTATACGGAATTAAAGTCAATGATTGATCTTTTAAAATGATTTGGTTATCCATGTGGAAATGGTTATGCACATGTCTAAATAGTTTTTTTTCAACGTTCATTTAATATTTCTCGCCTAATGTTTACTCGAAAAAAGCTTGTCCTTGTATTGGGATGAGTGATTGGTAAACTAATATACCACCATTGCATCACACGAGAATACTCGGGATTCACAATGTTCAACATTACACCCTTCACAGCTCGTCAAAAGGCTTCTAGCACATCAGAAAAGTGCAAGAAAGAATTTTCCACTAAAAAAAATTCAAAATCTAAAAACTATTTGACAATAAAGAAGGGCCATGTTTATTTAAAATTTTCATCTGAAGGGAAACATATAATAAGTGCCAGTCAGCTGACTCAGCAAAAATGTTACTAAAAAAATTTCATTACATTTTAAAGTAAATATTCTTCAGCGTTGTATCTAGTAGTGGGCATTTATTTACTTATTGGTAGTGGCCCAGTCACCAGCGGGTGAAATAGGGGGCTGGCATAGTGGTAGTGGTACTGCAGTCTGGCGACTTGGCAAGTAATCAAAGTGGAGCTCGTAAGTTGTAACCATCATATTAGGAGACCGAGCCATATCTTAAATTATTTGCAAAAGAGGGAATATTGGAATTTTTAAAAGATGGATCATCAAGATTGAAGAGTGGGAAGAGGAAAATCCAAATAATATTGCTGTGTTCATAGCCTCTGAGAGATGTAGTGCAGGGTGTAGATTAAACTTTGCTAATGGAGTTAATCACTCACATGTGCCATCTTCTGCACTTTGTTTCACTTAGACTTTAGAGAAATTTTGGTATGTTTTCTTTTAGTTTCTAATTATGACAAGCACATGCATGCATTCCATATTGTTGATAGTATTATTTTCTTGTTTTTCATTGTTTGCTTCCCAATGACCTCATACAATCATTGTGTCATTTAATTCTAAGCTGAAATTCATCAGACACCTACTATACATGTCAAAACATTGTTACCATGATTAAATAAGATTGATCAGCTCCAAATCTCACACCTCCTTCTCATTCTTCATGCTCCAATGCTAGGAATAGGCCTATAAACACCTAAATCAACCATGACACCCTCATGAACACTCATATACACTCTTGAAACAACATAACAACCATGTATGACCTCACTAAAATCAACCAAAAAAAACTCCTACAATTCTTAAAAAATGCTATTACCATGACTGATGCAGCCACTGTTGCACCATTGAAAACTCACCAAACTATCCTAAGGACTGACCCAACTAATCTATCATCTTTGGACAAATAAATAACACCTCATGGAGACTCATATGACCTGATGAATCCATTTTCAATCAATGGACCATTGACATCTAAAGATGGGAATTACATACACAATAGTGGCCAACATTCTTGGTCACCTTAAGTACAAAGAAAATTTAGAACTTTTACCGTCTTTACCATCTCTTTCCTTATTCTTTCCATTGAACCCTTTAGGATCAAATTCCATTGATCATTTGTAGCTCTTTGACTTTATAAAATCCTATCAATACCTTGAGCACTAGACTTCTCCAACTTTCCATGAGGGATTTTTGAGCACTTGTTAAAGGAAACATTCATGTCTAAATCAGCTATTTTGAAGGTTCATTCAAGAAATCTTGGTTCATGGAATGCTTTTAGAACATAGCTACCTCTTTATCCCTTATGGATTTAGTCACACTCTCCACTTAGAGATTCACAAACCCTTTATTGTTTTACCATGCATCGCATTTCCAATTGCACTTCATCTGATATTGTGAAAGAAGTATAAATCATTGTCTATGAGTAAGTCCTCATTCAACTATGCATTCTTAATGTATTGTCTCGACATATGGACAGATCTACTCATGTTTGTGCTTCAAGTTTCTAAACTTGAACTTCTCAAGGACCTGATCTGATACCAATTTTTTGAGAAGCATAATGTATTAACAGGCGTGAAGAGGTAAGGAACTATGAATCCTTGACAAATTTATTAGTTCAATCTTATATGTTGATATTCCAATGTTGCATTATTATACAAATTCATTCTAACCATATACATTCAATGAAATCTTATCTAAGTGTGCACCTTACATTCAAATGAACATATAAAATGAGAGAGAACAAATAGACATAATATATAAGTGGGAAAACACTCAAGGGGAAGAAAACCCACTTAATTATTTTGTTGGAATAGGTACACACAATAAAGACGTGTAAGTTGAATATTGCACAACACAAGATATTTCTCTAATGTTTGCACCAACCCCACAAGGAGAACCAACCCCTAAAATTGTCGCTTATCTGATGCGTTTGGCATCACTTGGCATTCTAGTCAATCCATATGAATATTAATACTGAATAATTTGATATTCTTGCACAAGAAGTATTACCACTGAAAATATATGTAGATACCACATCTTATTTTGATCCCAGAGGAATTCAGCCATCCAAGATTCCTTCAAGGACCCTGATGGCCAAATGCACACCTTCTTTAGATATCTCTCATGGACTCTCTGCTCTAAAAGACTACTCTGGTCTCTCTCTGATAAAATCTCTCTCTGGTCTCTCAAATCTAAGAGAGATACTCTCATTGTGCGTGTGTGATGTGAAGTGTGTGTGTGTCAAGTGTAGTGTGTGTGTGTAGGTATTTCATGGACTTGTTTCAGAGTCTCATAACCCTGCATCACATATGCTCTCTAGGGATAAAATAAACAAAGTAATGCACTTCTTAATCTCTCAAACTCATTGCCTCATACATGTTATTAACTGTCTACTTGGCTCACACTTTTCCCCCTTATCAGTGACTGGATTCAAATATGAACTTTGTTGCCATACACTAGCTTTATCTTTGGATTCTCTATAAGCTGATTTGTGACATAAGAGAGGTCAGGTCATAAAGGAATTCGACACATGCCTCTAACAAAGATGAAAATTATAAAAATCCCAAGATACAACATATTGGAAAACATTCACTTTGACAAGCTGCATATAGGAGGTCGACCATAGCCCAAAACTATTGAAACATGAGATATTTCTTAGCTCAAAACCACATCACATGGATGAGTAAAATCCAATAACACAAAAAGCATCGTATTAGTCAAGATATACAATTCATAAAAATAATAATTGCATACTATAATAAATGGAGGATAGAGGTCAATGTGTAATTAAATTTATACGGCTCCTTGACCAATAAAGGATGGAATTCATAACACAAGCTCATGTATGATGTTATCATCACTCCTTTGACAAAGATAAATTTATCCTTGATGAACATCGTTGGATCTTGGACCTGATGGGACTTAAGACCATGAGGGGACTATCAACTAAAGGTATGTCCATGTAACCAGCTATATGGAATCCTTAAGATTCTCCTAAAATTATTATCCATGAATCATTACATAGGTCATTGACACATCCATTATGTAGCATACCATGATGCTACATTTCCTCTTCTCTTAGAGTTGCAATTTGCCCATTGATACCAATTATACAAACTCACTAGTTTACACCTATATTCATGCCACTTCCAAGATCTACTAAAAGATTCCTTCACTAGGAACAAAATTGAGATCCCTGATTCACTCTCCAAATGATATCAAGAATCAACTGATCCATCCCAGGTGCCTCAACCAACTCAATATTTATGCAAAAAATAGGTGGATTTCCTAGAGGAAAGGTCATGGAAAGCATTTTTTCTACAACTCATGACCTACTTTGTTGACACATCAATGGGAATTCACCCAAGAAAAAAACCATACATCAATATAAATAACTCTAAATCCTCTTTCCAGGTAACATATTTTAAATCCATTTCAACTTGCAGAGTGGAATTCCTTCAACCAAGCTAATCTCTGGATAAATTTTCTGAAGACTAACCCCAAAACTACCTTCTGACTAGTACTTCACAAATAGGGCACTACTTTTCCATTTTTCACAATTCAACCATGACCTAAAACTATTATGGAAATATAGAAAGAGACATATTTGGGATAGGTACTCTACATATCATCAATCTTATTCTTTACCTTATTTGGCATAAGGAGGATCTCTTGAGTTTGCACATGGAATTGGTACATTGCATGTACATAAACTAAAATTTTAAGAGGGGCTCACCTAAGTCACTAGATCACTGGCCACTAGATACACCTTGCATTGAAAATATGGGAATAAGCTTACCATACATCAGGTCCAATTGATTCACTTGATAAAAGATTCACAGATAAAAACTATACTCAATGTTGCATACCTCTTTCTAGTCCAAGTCACTAATTGGCTACGAGGATTCAGAAGATAGAGACCGTTTGAAAGAAACTTATCTTCTTAACAATTGTTCATGTGACAAAATTAGTGACAATGGAAACTCACCTCATTATTGGACAGTGTTAAAACCTTCATAACTGACCTAAGAAGATATTCCATTTGATATCGATGTCCCAATTAAATCCATACAACTCAAAAACTATCATCAAAATGTCCATTTTTGCCTCAAATCACACAATAACTGTGAGCCTGAATGGTTTCCCAAGGGTTGACATATTTGATGCAAACCCTTTAGAAATTTAACCTGAAACTTGTCATTCCAAGAATCACTGAAAACATCGTATAAATAGGGTAATTCTCACCATCTATCCCAAATAGCTCTAAAGAATGATGATAGATCCAGGATCTCATTTGAGCACATTGCTTACTCGCTAATGTTTCTACACTGTTTTCTTCACCTCAGGAACTCATACATGCAGGTAGCATTGGATTGCTATTTATGATGCATAAAACTCACTATAAAGGCTTGAGATACACTTCCACCATTCTATTAGACCATGGAGGAGTTCATTAGCTAGGCAATATCCTAGCACGTGGGTTCATATTGAGGTAATTAAAATTAATAAAATAAAAATTCAATATATTGGTATACATGAGGGGGTGAAAGGGTTTAAGTTTATTAGTGTTTTGAATCGGGTATTGGGGGTAGGTTAGATATGTGGGCCCAAAGTAAAGGGAGGTTTAATTTTAATATAAAACTAAAACATTTTAACCCTAGTTTTTAAAATTAAATACCTTAAAATTACAAAAGGAGTGTGGTCATCAATTAAATTATAATTTCTTTTTTAATTAAAAAAATCTAGATTCTTAACCAAGAAATAATAAGATGGTAGAAAATTAGGATTGAGTATGCTTTTCAACACAAGCAATATTATTTCACCATCTTAATTATTTGAAAAACTATTGATAAATGGTTAAAGCTTAACATATATAAGGTGATTTGTAATAGGTATTTAATGGCTTACAAACTATCTTTTGAGAGGAAATACATATTAAAAAATAATTGAGTGAGAAACATAATATATTTTTTGTCTAATATATTAGGGTAGAAATTAAAAGGGGTAAATAAAATTGTAATTGAAACATGGGTAACTAAGGTACATGGAAAAAAATACGGGGTATTTTCATTCTAATACATATAATAGGAGGGGGTATTATAAATTGAATAATTAGAGGTAGAAACTAGAATTAAGGGTATTATTTAATAGCCTTCGAATGCACGTGTTATACCATTCTTTTACTAAGTGAAACCCCCGTGCATTAGACAAATAGATGGTGAGTTTTTGGAAGTTCTTTATATAAAATATGTTCTTTTTTATTTTTTATTTATAAAAATATTTTCTTTGGAAGTTTAGATAAGTGTTTTCAATATTTTATTGCTAATTTAATAAGATTTTTTTCTTAAAAATAATTAATGAATACTTATCAAGAACATTTGACTCGGTCTCAATAAAGGTTTGAAGCTTGATCAATTTGTCTTGTAATGACTTGTATCTCATTTTGTGTTTCAAGTATTTTATTTTGTGAAGGGAGCCTAAAACATGTGTTGGTGATATGTTTTGCTCACATTGAGGTGAACACGAGAAATTTTTTTATTTAGATCACATAAAAATTTTGGTAGTTTGATATTTTTCTTGATATTATTTATTAGATGAAACATGACTTTTTTTTATACAACTAATTATTTTTTCTCTTATATTTAGCAAATTAATTTTGAGTAGAAGAACCTTGTGTTGTCATTAATTTTTAGGCTCATCATGAGTGACAAAATTTTAGTTTGTCACTTTGTAATTCCAATGTAGATTAGAGAGTTTAATTTTAAATTTTTTATTGGATCTCACAATATAACTCATTCATTACATTATTTATGAAATGGAATTTTGACATTTTTAATTTGTAAAATCACCCATTTAAAAAAATAAAATCTCTCTTTGTAAAAAGTGTTCAATTTTTGTGACATGTATGATTGATTTACTCTTTTCATATAAAGTGTGAAATGATTATACTAATTTTCATCATTGAAGGGTTGGTCCAATATTTTCCCTTCACAATGAAATTGAGACTAGCCCTTCAAATTTGATCACTGCTCAGGAATGCTTTCTTAATGAGAGAGGCTTTAATATTTAAATTTATATAATCACAAAAGTTATATACACCATTTTAGGCATTTAACGGTGGTCGAGTGACCATACAATATTGATATCTATTTTCACATAATAATTTAGACCATTTTCAGCCTTTACTCGAGATGCATTTATTTATTTTTGACATAGTTTAAACAATAATAAGTAAATTAAAAAATTATTGATTTCTTTATTTACATAATAATTTAGAATATTATCAGCATATCTCTGACATGTATTTATTTATATTTTACTGAATGTAAATAATAGTGAAAGTATATATATGTAGGGTGTTATTGTATAATTTTAATGGAGTTATAAATTATGTAGGTGTCAGAAATATTTGAGACTTAATATGGGTGGATCAAATCTAGAGTAAGAGTTTATAAATTGAAAAGTAAAATTAATAAAACAATTAAATTGATAAAGAAAAATTAATTGAGGAAAATTCATAGTCAATTGTCTAATTAAACCATTTAACCAAAACATGAATGAAATATTAAATTAAGTATTTTGTTGTTTTATTTTCAAACCTCATTTATATAATAAACATGCATACATTTTCAATAATGATTCATATATTTGTAATTAATAAAAAATAAAACATTATAATTCCTTCTAATTTACTTTACATCTTATATATAATTGCAATATAAATAATGTCATATTCATAGTCAATTGTAGAATCAAAGCATTTAACTAAAATATAAAAAAGATATTTAGTTAAACATTTTGTTGTATTATTTTCTAACTTCATTTATGTGATAAACATACAAACATTTTCAATAATGATCGATTAAATTAGACATTTTTTTGTATTGTTTCCTAAGCTTATTTATATAATAAACATACAAACATTTTCAATAATGATCTATTATTTTTATTGATAAAAAATAAAATATTGTTATCCCTCCCTATTTACATTACAACTGATATATAATCACAAAATAAATAATAACAATTATTTGATACAATACAATAGAGAATTCATTATGAAGATTTAGATCTTTTCCTGATGTATACATATTATTATTTAATTTAATCTCACCCCAGATAATTTAATTTAAGCTCATCTAGCCATTCAATAAATTACAATTGTAATGAATTAAATATATTAATTCCATATTTTCTAGTTACACCGGAGGCGTATCCTTTGAAGAAAGCCCTGCTAGAAAACGTCAAATTCTGACAGGCTCTTTTCCGGTAGGATATTTCCCCGATTGTTTATTTAAAATGTGTCAAAAATTCGGCAACTCGTGCTTTAAATTTTATTTTTACTTAGGATTCATTCCCAAAAGCAGCTAGTAACCACATCTCAAGCCAAACAAGGTTCACGATTCTCGAAAACAAGTACGAAAAGTGCATTAACCCAAAGGTTGTGGCGGTGTCATTAGACAAAATTCACAACATGTAGCAGGTGATGGGTGCCATGGTCCCACTCTTTTAACTAGGATGTGCAGTGTTTAGTTCAGCATTGGGAATTCCCTCCCCAAACACTTCCTGCTTGCCGGAACTCGCGGAATGACATTGCATCTCAAGGAACTCACCCAAATATTCCTTTATGCCAATTGTCTACAAAATAATGTTTTGTTTGAGATATTGATTGCCTCAAATTTCTATGACATTACCCACTTTCTATAGTGTGTCAATCATTTCTACATATCCTTCGCATATCCCTACCTGCAACAATCTTTCAAATGAGCCTTTGCCCTCACCGATTTATCTTACAATTTTGACATCATTCATGTATGTCAGATCCACATCTTTTCTTTTATGCTCTGGCACTACAACACTTGTTTTTGTGTTCCATGCAAATGAATTTTTTACCACAACATTCACAAATATACGATTTATTCTTCTGTTATGAAGAAATTTCACCAAATAAAATAGTAAAATTTTTAATTCGTCAGAAGGCATTGGGGTGCCCCTGCTAGAAAGTGTCACATTCCAGTGAATTTATCCAACAGTCAATTTCCATCACATTATTCATACCTACCTTTATTTTCCAGATTGCTTATTTTAAATGCGTCAGAAATTTGAAAACTAAATGGATTGATTGACACAAAAGTGGGAGAAATTTGTTAAAAAACATACGAAGTGTGTTGTAGATGTCTCCAAAGGAATGTATGAAGTTGACCCGCATGTTCTTGGGGAAATGTACACACAAAGATGGACAACGCATATGCATCTTAAGTGATGCCATGAAGTAATGTAATATGTAGATGAGATATGTCGTTGTTCTGACCCTTCAGACAATGTTGGATTTTAGTGTAAAATTCAGTCACTTTTGTGTGTGGGAAGATATAAGGACACATTTCATTTTCTATAGAGTTCATGCGTTGTGTCCCCAACTAAGAAGAAGGATCAATTTAACGCTATCTATCGTCAATGTGGTGTTCTATATAGCTAGCCAGAGTAGAAATTGTTGAAACTAGATGGCAATTTCATCAGGGCGGTGGACATCAGAATGACAAGAAATGGCTACGATAGGGGTTTGTTTTCCACAGAGTTTTTTATTGTTAGATGTTGTAGTTGCAAATGTCTAGTAGACATGTATGAAAAATGTGGATTATTACATAGGGCACTTGTACAGTTTGATAAAATGCCTAAAAAACATGGTTTCGTAATGTAGCCAAATTATGAACAAACTTGATATACTGCAAATAATATGAACTTCAAAAGAAAATAGATCTCCTTCTTTGTTATTGAATAATGAATTAAAGTGTTTCCTAAATAGGAAAACAACTCCCAACTCGAGTTGCCAAGCAAACTCTAACTAACTTAACTAAATCTACTATAAGTGACGGAAATTACTATTTTTAGTAGTTTACTAGAACTTGTTATTCTTAGTAAGTTTGCATGCTTATTCGTACAAGAACAGAAATTGCCAGGCATCTTCTACATTCCTAAATTAGAGAAATTTCTAACGTTCTAACTCATAATGCAACTAATATAGACTAAAATTAACTAATGCCCAAAAATAGGAAAAGATTGAACGACAACTTAAATCCTTATTTTCGGCCTCAAGATGGCGGATTTAGGGCCTGAAAATGTGCCAAAACTTGCCCCAAATAGTAGGGCTCGTTACCATTGCATTCGTCTCATTGAAACATGTGGTTTTTAAAAAAAGGACTCAAATGGACACCCGAAGCTCAAGTTATGACTTTGTGAAGTTCCTGCTAAGTCTGTAGCATCATTTCATGGACATCGTTGATTGCAGGATATGCACAATGCAATTGGCAAAATTTAGACCCAAATTCTACATAAACCTGTGGGGGTTATGTGAAATTTTTTTAATGGTTCCTATAGATGACATATGAATATAGGCTTAAGAGTATTTACATCCATAATGCATTTCGATTTGGATCCTAAAAATGATGCATCTTGTTTTCTTCTCTCCAACATCTATGCAGAAGTGGGCAGGGGAGGTGACGCTTAAATGATACATAGATTGATGAAAGATAAAGGAATTAAGAATATCCTTGGATGTAGTTGAATTGAAGGTTAGGAGACATATCATAAGTCAGATCACATCTACAAAAAAGGGTGATCTATGCAAAGTTGTAGAAAATGGCTTGAGAGATGAAGGAAACAAGTTATTTTTCATATTAAAGTCATTTACTTAATGATGTGGAAGTGGAGGAAAAAGAATTATTTCTCTGCCACCATAGTAAAAAGTTGGCAATTGCATAATTTGGCTGGCTAAACATGCCTCCATAGAAAAAATATTACAATTGTCAAGAACCTTTGATTATGTACTCATTGTCACACTGCAACGAAAATTAACTCCAAGATTGTTGGAAGAGAAATTGTTGTGAGAAATGGGAACCATTTCCTTCATTTTAAAAATGGAGAATGTTCTTGTGGCGATTATTGGTGATGCTAAATGAAACAATCTAAGAAAATAAACTTGCACTATAATAATGTGTCATGTACTTGATTATTCTCAGTTTCTAAAAAGTTTTTTTGTTCAATTTTAAGTTTACATACACTTCACTGTAAATTACAACTCCAACAAACTTAACATTGTTATCCTCTCCGGCGTAATTTGCAACTTGCAATTGCTAGTTATATAAATAATGTGTGTCAATTGTAGGCTATGTCTAAACCAAGAGTCAAATTTGATGGCCACCTATACCTATCAAACAATTTTTTAGGTGATGATAATTTTCTAATATTACGCTTAAAAAATCTAAAACAATGTTGATTACATACTATTGATGAAATATATAAATGACTATTCCATATTTGTTTTAACTATTTTTTAATTTATATTAATATAATTTATATATAAATATATATAAAAGATGACAATCACATTTTAAATATACCAATTATATGTAATACTTATTTCAAATATCTATAAATATTTTATATTTAATTTTATTTCAAATTTAACTTTTAGGTTGAAGAAAAAATAATTTACTTAAATGTAAACTCACACCAAATCAATAAACTTGAATACTTATAATTTTTGAAGACTATTTTTCTGCTGAATTGACGTCAACAAATAATATATTATGTTGGATTTCCGAGCATTAACAAGCACGCAGTGTGAAATATAAATCAGAAAAGTTAACATATTGATTTCCATATTTGCGTTATCTTTCCTTTACACCAAACGTACCAGAAACCTCTGTCGCAATGATTTTACTTTAAAATGAATCCGCAGATAATTACACCGGAGGTGTCTCCTTTGAAGAGATCCCTACTGGAAAATGTCAAATTCTGGCAGGCTCTTTTCCGGTGACGCAATTCCAGCAACACTCTTTCGGCATAAATGTTTTTTTATTTTCATCTGGTGTAACATGCACCCCATGTGCAATTGCTAATTATTTATATTTGTTGTTGCTTTCGTGAACCCTGCAATTATACAAGCAAAGCCAATTTCCCACATGCTTCCAAGTTGCCCCACATTTCGTTTCTCCAGTCTAGAGATTAAATTTGACGGCCACCTATACCTGTCAGATATTTTTTTGAGGTGATAGTAATTGTTTAATATTGTTTTTCAAAATAATAAAATAGTGTTATTTATAAAAATTATTCTATATTTATTTAATCATTTTAAAGATATATTTTTTATAATTTAAACATAAATGTATATTAAAAATTACGGTTAAATTTTAAATATCTAAATTATATTTGACACTTATTGCAAATACATGTATTTTACGGCTCAAATTGCAACAAACTTCTAAACGGCTATCAAATTTAACCCATACTCTAGTCTATTTCCTCTTTATAATATTCTCCACACTCCCGGTCGGAAAAAGGAGATTTCCCCCTCTTTGAAATGTGGTGGCACATCGTAAATTCTAACACTTGTTAGGGTTCAGCACACGACAACCCCAAGCCTACTTCGGACTTTAATGATTTTAGCAAAATGCTATCCATTAACACTCTTCATTTATGGGAGGGGATCCAATCACAGTGCACCCTAACTTTGGCGGTGTATACCGGACAGCAAAAAAAAGTGGAATCACAAAAATTTGTCAAAAGAAGCACGTGAAAATTCTCTACAGCCCCCATCGCCTTTGCCAACTCAGCAGACACGTAGATCACCGTACACATGAGCTGGAGTGTGAGGTGTCCAAAAAATAAATTTTTTACGGTGCGGACCAAATCTAGTGAATGTAACCCCCCACCGGTTACTATATTCGCTGCCACTTATCACTAAATAACTCACAGTCTCCGAGGACTACAAAATCCATGTATAGGGATATGGTTGTAATTAACAACCACTACGCCGTGTCATGGAAGCAAAGGGAGTCGTCAGGTGCTGTATGCGGATTTAATGCTTGTTATTCATGGCACCACCTACTCCCAAACTGCCTCCAGCTGGGGGTCTGTTTACCGCTTGAACCACCGTGGAATGCAACAAAACAGTGGAAGCCATCGGACCAGGAGGGGAATGATTACGGGTTTCGCCTGATAGTTTTGTGTGTGGTTGTTTACACTGACGAAGCTTGCATTGGGAGCTACTCATACTTGCAACTTCTTTCTTTAGCAATAACTGGAAGTTTCCATTATATTTTAACTGATCTGCCTTCTTCAATCTTGCCGTGGATGCTTCAAGACATGTTTCGTTCTGTAAAATGTTCTATTCTTAGTCATTTAATTCTTTTATGGTAACCCTCCTTAGTCATTTTAATGTGAAGTATTTACTTTGGTGGTTTTACATATTGAAAACTGACAGTATTTTCTGTACACGTCTTGCAGTGGTGGGGAGGAGCTTGTTCAGTTAACTGAGACTGATCTACGCAGATGCAGAGCATTCTTTCAAATGTGTTTATCAACACATCAAATGAGCTTGGAAATTTTTTGATTCTCTTTGAATATTGACATTCCATTCGGTTCTAATAGGTGAGGTTTTTACCCTCACTGAGGCAGTGATATAAACAATTACAAATACTTCTTCTATACTGGTAGATTGTGTTATATGTCTTCCTAGTTATGTGATTCCTTTTTGCAAAGACTTAAACTCCTACTGTTTCTGAAAATTACAATATACTGAACATTAAAAAAAGCCGGGTGATCCAAAAAATGTGTCAAAAGAAGTGCGTGAGAGTTGAATCATTTTACTTGTTGAATTTATATAAAATCTGTCAAAATAAGCGCGTGAGTATTGTATCATTGTAGCATTCGATTGTGCTCAAGTGAGCGTGCTCAAAGTGTGATTTTTACTCTCACGTTTCCATTCTTGTATCTATGTACACGAACGCTTCCATTCTTCTATCTATGTACAGAGGTTAAGGACGTACTGATAGTATAACGTAACGTTAGCCAAGCCACATAAGTATTTATATATATTTCTCTTTATTGCGCAGAGAATAAGGTTTGTAGCTGTCCTCGTCTTATCTGTTCATGCCGATAATCTGTTTTAAAGAGATTAAATTTTATCTCCTCTACTTCTTGATCACTCTTAATGGAACTTGTGCATTTGGTAGCATAAAATTTGGTCTGATCCTTCCCTTTTCCTCTCTCTGACACAATTGTAACTGCATATTTCTTGAACCTCAAAGCAAGAGGCACATACCCATTGTTTGATATACATTATACTTGTTGAATGAATGTAATAATAGTTCAGTGGTTCTCTAAAATCTGCACCAACAAGTATGATGCCACGACCATTAGTAAGGTTCCTATAAGAACATGACCACCTAATGATCACTGATACTATTATTGAATGTAGCTACCTTTGTAATCTGATACTATAATTGAATGTAGCTGCTTTGACACATTGTAACTCAGCTATCCTAGTCTGTTATACTCAATTTTATTGGATTTCTGTTTATTGCCCAGAGAATAAGGTTAGTGTCTTACTGTATGAGAGGGGATCCAGTCCCGGTGCACCCAAACTTTGGGACACTAAACTAAACATTAAAAAAAACCAGGTAATCACAAAAAACTGTCAAAAGAAGCACATGGGAATTCTCTACAGCCCCATCTCCTTCGCTGTTTTCGACAACTGTGAAATCCATGCATAGGGATATGGTAATAATAAACATCCTATATGCCGTGTCAGGGAAGCAAAAGAGTTCTTAATGTTTGGCATGTGGATTTATTTACTGATATTCATTGCACCAAACACTCCCAAACATCCATCTAGCTATGGGTAAATGTTAACCGCCTGAACCTCCGTGAAATGCAATGAATTCGTGGAAAAAAACAGATCAAGAGGGGAATGCTTACCGTTTTTCGCTGGAAAGTTTAACAACAGAGCTGCCTAATGTTTCGGGCTGATAATTTTGTGTGTGGGTGTTTGCACTGACCACCTCTGTGTTGGGAGCTAGTCATACTTCTGAGTGTACTTCTGTTTTCTTTCTTCAGCAATAATATCTACTTGAAGTGATATTATAACTTTGCTTCTTTCTAAACTAGAAAGAGTCATTTGAATCTTGCCATGGATGCTTCAAAAGAGGTTTCATTCTGTACACTGTTTTGTTCTTAGTCATTTACTTCTTTTATGGTAACGAAAACTTAGTCGTTTTAAAGTGAAGTTTGGAAAATTGTTCATATTTGAAGGTAATCAAGGGATTAGGCTCCTTGAGCAATAAATGAAATGGAGTTGATTGATTCAAAATCCACTAGTATGAGATAGATTTATAATCAGATAGGATTTATAAATGAATATATTTCAATCATAGTTGATGAAAGCCTTCGTATGTTACAAGAAAGTCCAAGAGGCTGATTTGTCAAAAGACATGGTAACCCCTATTATTAGTAACTGATTCGTATAATTTGGTGATTTTACATATTAAAATCTGATAGTATAATTTGTACATGTCTTGCATTGGTGTTATTATGCTTTTTGGAGTGAATGATAATGGAAGTACAGATGCTTGTTGTTATCAACACATTTTTTAGTTTGGAAATTGTTTGATTCTCTTTGAATATCTACAGTCCATATGGTTCCAGTAGGTGAGGTTTTTACCCTCATTGAGGAAGTGATAGAAACTATTGCGTATTTCTCTTTTCTACTTGTAGATTGTGTTATTGGCTTCTGTCTGTAACTTTAATGACATTTACCATTAAATGTTACTCAGTGTAATTTTCAGAATCAATAGGAGTTTAAATCTTTCAAAAAGGGTATCACATAACTTGGAAGACATATATATTCATTCAGTAAACATTTCCATTGTCCATTACAAAAACATGGCCATACAATATACTTGGGCCATATAACTACTACTACTATATTGTACTTTTTAAATCGAAAGGCCAATTCCACACATCAAAAATTCAGCCCTCAAAATAAAATATTTACTTTCGAAAATATCATTTCCAAAATCCGAGGAAGGGCGGTGTTGAATCTGCAGTTGAGGTTGAAGCTGGGGTGTTACTTTGCAATTGCCTCCCCATGTTGACATCCCTCACAGGCGTAGTTGGAAATGGATCAGAACTTGGAGAAGCATTCACTCCGACTGCAGTATTATGTGTTGAAACTGATAAAGGGCATGTTATCCAAAATTCACCCCCCAGGGTAATTTTGATAACATGGATCAGAAGGAATCCCAACAGGTTGATAAAATGGAAGAAATGCAAAAAATGCAGTTGCAGGACTATTTTGAGAGATTTCGGGTCTAAAGGGCTCAGGTCGTACCAGTTCGGGTTGAGCTAAGGTTCATCACGTATCAAATCTTGGAGGCCAGGAAAAATCGTGAAAATCAGCTAAGTCCCAAGTCCAAGCAGTAGGGACAGTTGGGACGTTGGGGCGTGAACCAGCCGAAAGGCCGCCAAGTGGTCTGCGCAGCATTCGAGACATCCGTGCCAAAGGGACGCGCGGGACGTAGAAATCCGAACTGGCCGAAAAGTGGAAAAATTTGACTAACTGTTGAAACAGGCAGTCTGGGACATATGGGCAATTAGTACGTGGAGGACACAAGTCAGACGAAAAGACTCAAGGCAGCCCGGAACCAGCCGGATCACCCGAAATGAGAACTTTTGTACCAAGACAGTTGGGACAAAAGTACACTAACCGGTCAAACCGGGCGAATTGGAAGAATTTGTCCCAAACAGTCCGGGACAAGCGGGACAAGAGTACGTGACAGACACGAACCAGCCAGTTCAGCCAAAATAGGGGAATTTCATACTGGGACATCCGGGCCAAAGGGACGCGTGGGACGTGAAAATCCGAAGCAGCCGACAGCAAGGAAGAAAAGTCAACGTTTGGTCCGGAAACTTCAAACGGCCATAACTTTTGACTCTGAGCTCTGATTTTCATAAAATTGGACTTTCTTATTTTAAATGAGGGTAGGTATATTTAAATGAAGGAAATGTGTTCGGCTCCAGTCAGTTAATGCTCATTCCCGTCAAATGACAGAAAATGCTTGTCAGACCCCAAATAGCTGCCCGCACTCAGAAGGCCATAACTTTTGCATTTCTCAACGAAATCACACAAAATTGGTACCATTAGAATTGTGGCTCCGAGCAAGATGCACAGAAATCAAGAAATTCTAGATTTTATGAGAAATTGATTGAGATTTTTAAGAAAACATGGCCGGGTTCATAACAGTATTTTATTTGGTAGCTGGGAGTTCAATTAAGAGGCATGGTCATCATTCTTTCTCTGCTGCACCACATGGGATAGTATGGGGAGCCTTTTGCAAGTAATTTACAATCATTTCACTCCATTTAATACCTCTTATAGGTGGTTGAAGGACAGATTTCGGGATTTCCATTTTCCCTTCTCTTTTCCTTCTCATTTTTCTATAAATTGGAGTGTTGGGCTCATTGTAAAGAAGAGAGTTTTTGGGTAGCAAAGCTCTGCCAAAATTTATTTTTGAAGTCACTGTGTTGCATGCCCTTGTAGTGGACTCCTTGCATGGTGATCCAGGCCCTTATCTTGTAATAGATTGAACTGTGCATATCATGAAGCAATAAAATACCAGTTTGTGGATGTATCTTCCCCTGCTGTGTTTTCTTGCATTCTTCTTGCCCCTTTGATCTTTCTATAAGAATATTGTGTCTATTTATTATGTTCTTGTAGGGATTCGTTATCATTGTGTATGCTTGGAATATTGTTCTGAATGCATTTTGCTAGATTATGGTGAACTGTCATCACCTCTTCTAGTGTGCACTTTGCCTCTGTATTTCACACATTTGGATTCTACTCTCACACCCTCCTTTTCTGGTGTATCACCGCTTTAGCCTATGCTTTCATTTTATGCATTCTCTCTCCCTGGTCCCTTGGAAATTTAGATTAGAACAGTTAGCTTATCCTATATTAGAGTAGATTGTGGCAGGTAGTTTAGGAGCAAGAACCAACTTTATTTGGAGGTCTATCTCAAGTAGCAAGTCCCACAACTTGGAGATAGTACCCATGTTATCCAATCACACTGTGAGTTCAAGTATATGCACGTGTATAAACACAGGGGTGCTGTGATTCGGTGATAACAGGGAAATGTATGCCCATTAATTCTCTTAGCATTGGGTGTTGATCAGGAAAAGGATTAATTGGACTGCTCAATCTCCTTTTCCTTTCTAACTCTCTTCTTGCCTTCTCAAACTCCTTCTCCTTTATCTCTTGATCCCTTTGAATCCTTTCTTGTTCCTTTCTCTATTCCCTTTCTTGTCTTTGAATCAAATTTTGGTGCTCCTTTTTTTTCCTTCTATATTATTTTTCAATCTTTTCCTGCTCCTTCCTCTCCCTTTCAACAATTCGTTTAGCCTTCTTCTCCTGGATTTGTTCCTTTTTTCTTTGCTTTAATTCATCTATTTCTTTTTTTCTGTTCTCTTTCTCAACCAGAAGCTCCATGTACTGATCTGCGGTAATTAGTAGAGATTCCCTACTCAATCTTATACCAGAAGCACTATTTGACCTTGATGATTCTCTAACCTTTTCCACAGGGAGTTTCAAGAATCTACCAAGAGTTTTCTATCCTTGGTTTGCCTCACAAGTTTGGTTTGAATCTGCCCCTAATACCCCTACTACCTCTAACTGTGAATCTGCATCATTTTCTTCAGGTTGACTACCAACATAGTAGTGCACCAACTATGATTCATGAAGTAGTGTTGGATGAGAGGGTAAAGAGAGGCTGACCTCTTCATTATTGAAGTTCAAGTTGACACCAAGATTAAGAGCTGCTTCTTTCATCCAATCGGGAGGGCTATCTTCTGTGGGCAAAGATAGTGATTCATCAATTTGATTAATTTTGTTTGGAGTTTCCAATTGTTGAGTAACAAATTCATTTATATTTATCTCCATCTGCTGATGTTCATATTCTTTCTCCAATTGTGTGTTAGGCACCATCTGAGCATCTTCACTTTCCTCTAAATCAACCCTAGATAGATGAAGCATATTTTCTGCTGCACCAACATCATCTTGAGAAGATGTGTCAAATGTTCTACTTGGTGCCATGTCTTCATCCAAGGAATTGGGATTAAGAGGCCATATCCCTGTTCTTTTGAATCATGATTTAATGTTGTTAGGTGTAAGAGCCATTCTGAATGCTTTACTCCCTAACTCTGCTAATTCAGCCCTTTTCACATCTATCCCATGGTTTGCAACTATCCATTTACGTCTCTCCTCCTTGAAGTATGTTTTGAATGGAGCAAAGACACTCACATCCAATGGCTGTAATTTATGAGATTTGTGTGCAGGTAATGTTAACAAATCAATCCCCAAACTCCTGGCTTCTTGAATTGTCCCCAAAGCAACATGTGAACCATGGCCATCAAAAATTAGTAAATGCCTATTGGTAGGAGACACTCCACCAGGTATAGATGATGCAAAGTGATGTAAGCAGTTCATGAATAAATATTTTGTCATCCATGCATGTGATTGTGTTGCCATGCAAGCTCCAGGCTCACAACCTGCAATGTAATTTTCTAAATGACTCTTCCCCTTAAAAAGATAGAATCCTGGAATACATTGTCTAGCAGCATTTACACAACACAATATGGTAATCCATTCTCTACTTTTTGGGATGATATATGGCACACTGCTACTACCCCTTTTAGCAAGCACTCTCATACCACAGTTCCTCCCTGCTTGTAATCCAATTTCATCACAATTCCATATTCGGTTTGGTCCATATGGGTTGGCCTCATAAGATTTAGACAAATTAATGTAGAAAGAACTGACAATTGATGGCCTCAAACACACTGCTCGATCCTTATCAAGGCCTTCAGCTGTCCTTAATGTTAGATCCGGGTGTCTTTTTTTAAAACCTGCCTACCATGACTTACCCGGAAAACCATCCGTGAATGGGTTAGACCTTGTTTCACAGATTTGTGCCACACATGTCTTAAGTTGTATAATTTCTAACCCATGTCCCATGTCAGCCATTTCATGACACCAACTCACTATCTCCATCTCTTCTTCTTCTGTTAGAATTGTTGGTGGACCCTTTCTTTTAGTGGTGGTAATGCCCATTAGCCAAGAAGTAAGGGTGGTCACTGGTATACCCCATTTTTTTGTAGCAGCACGTGTAGAGTATCCATAATCTTCAACATCTTTCATGTCATTATTCATATCAGACTTGTTCCAATCAGATCTTGGCTTTGACACATTTTGTGTTAAAGGGCTCACTCTTATTGCTTGGACATTTACTTCTTCATGTGGTGTGTCATTGGCATCTTGAGGTGGGGTATTGATAGCCTCATCTTCATGTTCTTCACTTGGCGGAAATCTTGCTCCCCTAATTTTGGCACATGTAGGTCTTACTCTTTTTGGAAGCTGCCTTCTCCTCATGATGTCAATAAAAACCTGCTAAGATAGTTAAATTTACCAAACCAATGTAACTTACAACAATGAGATATTCAGAATATTGAATCAACAAATGTAAAAGGAAGTGTAGCCATTTGATATGAGTGCCTATGTTCTAAGCAATGGATACTTCAAAAATCAAAGGTAGATGAATATTCACAAGTAATTCTGAGCTAAATTAATGAATCTGTATACTTTATGCTGCCTCTAAATGTAGATGAATATTCACAAGAAATTCTGAGCTAAATTAATGTATCTGTATACTTTATGCTGCCTCTAAATGTAGATGAATATTCACAAGCAATTTTGAGCTAAATTAATGAAACTGTATACTTTATGCTTCCTCTAAATGTAGATGAATATTCAAAAGTAATTCTTAGCTAAATTAATGAAACCTGTAGATGTATGTGTACATGTAGATTTATATTTACAAGTAATTCCAGGATAAATTGAAGAAATATGTATATATATATACTTACAATAAATTACATGTTAGATGCATATTTTATGCTGCCTTTTCATGTAGTTGTATATTTAATGCTTCATTTTCACGTAACTGTATATTTATGTTGCCTTTTCTTGTCGTTGTATATTCTGTAGATGTATATTTAGATTTAGATGTGTATTCTGTAGATGTATCTTTACAAGTAGATGTATATTTCTTATATATCTATTTGCAAATATAGAGCCTTTCCACAATTCAGCCTCGAATTTCTTGTAAATATACGTCTACAGAACACACAGCTACTTGTAAATATGAAATACAGGTTTCATTAATTTAGTCTGGAATTACTTGTTAATAAAAATCTACATGAAAATTAGTGGTTGTTTATTACTACCACATACCTATGTGTGGATTTCGCTGTCCTCGGAAACAGTGATTGTTTTAGTGATAAGTGGCAGCGAATACAGTAAACGGTGGGGGATTCTACTAACAGCTTTTGGTCCACACCATGAAAACTTAGAAATTGAGACACCTCACACTCCAGTTCATGTGTACGGTGATCTGCGTGTCAAATGTGTTGGCAAAGGAGATGGGGATGTAGAGAATTCTCGCGCACTTCTTTTAACGGATTTTTGTGATTACAATGTTTTTTTTAATGTCCACTATAATCCGCCAAAGTGTGGGTGCACCATGATTGGATCCCCTGCCATAGAGCCTTTCTGTAATTTAGCCTGGAATTTCTTGTAAATATACATCTACAGAACATACAACTTCTTGTAAATATGAAATACAGATTTCATTAATTTAGTCTGGAATTACTTGTTAATATACATCTTACATGAAAAGGCAACATAAAGTATGCACCAGCAAGGGGAACATACATCTACTTGTAAATATGAAATACAGATTTAATTAATTTAGTCTGGAATTACTTGTTAATATACGTCTACATGAAAAGGTAGCATAAAGTATGCACTAGCAAGGGGATACATACTTTTACTTATAAATATGAAATATAGTTTTCATTAATTTAGACTAGAATTACTTGTTAATATACATCTTACATGAAAAGGCATCATAAAGTAAGAACCAACAAAGTATGCACGGTGGGTAAGATGTCAGATTAGTTTGCAAAGTAGATTGGGTTGTAGAGAATTCTCAAGCGCTTCTTTTGACAGATTTTTGGGATTATCAGGTTTTTTACAGGCTCCCCTCCCATATGTAGATTGAAAAAAAAATAAAAAAATAAAATGAATGTGCATCAATATAAGAACAGAGTTAAGAACTTACTGTATGTGGCACTATGATGTGGAATAATAGTTGATTATGACAGCTTGGAACTGTAATTGTCATGCACTAGCAAAAGAACTCTAACTAAATAAAATTTCAGAGCAGTCGAGGAACTGGATTTATAGGAGATATGAAAAGTGTTGTAGTTGAGTGATCCTTGTGCTTGTTTTTGATTGGGTGAAACTGATAGGGGTGGATCAAGATTTATGATATTTTATTTCAATACACATATTTGAAGTTCAATTTGATTTGATTTCTCATTTCAATTCAATGTTTGTTTCTTGAGCCTCACATTTGTTGAAAATATGTAGGTACATAATTTATGGGAGTAGCTGGTATGGAAAATGGTGAGAAATTTAATGCTTAAAAGACAACTTGTATTTGAAAATGGCGCACTTTGGACTTCTGCTTGTGAGAACCTGGCCCAAAATGTGTGAATGACAAGACCTTTCACACAGTAAAATGGGAACTTAAATTATGTGAAAATTGACATCAAATTGATATGATGATGTGATATCAATTTTGTATAGGGATGAAATACAATTATATATCCTTGTATTAAATACATGTTGACTTTAAATTTGGCAAACATGGAAGTATAATATATGTTATTTTATGTTTAAAAATGATATTGACTATTCTATTGTTGACAGATTCATGGCTGTACATGAAAAATGACAGACACATCAGTTTTGAGGATACTTTGTACATTTATAGGATAGTATTCATTTCATTATTAATATTTTACCGTGCAAAAGTTGGAGGCAAATATGTCAACTACCCTCACCACTACTGGGTAATGCACCATGATTGGCTCCTCTCCCCTAAAGGGGGTTAGGGATCAAAAATGCATGACCACATGTTCTTGTCTCTATTATTGATCCTCCTACCATAGAGTAGATATTTATGACACCACGAATTTGTCATTATTAGCTATCCGATCTTTCACATACATTATGGTCTTGATTAAGACTAGAAAAAGGATACCTACTTTAGTAGGATGAGGAGTTACACACAAAAAAGTTTCTAATACACTTTTGGTACTCAATTTTCTCCATCCCTCATGAATGCAATATGTGCACTTTTTAATTTATTAATGTCGTAAAAAACAAATAATGGATAAGTATATATTCTAGAGAAAGTGTAGTTAATGATCGAACATAAAACATTAGTGAATATACACTTCACACGTTTTCATGGTTAGACTTGTTTAATTTGAATTTTGGATTTAGTTTTTTACATAAGCATATTTAGGGGTTTTCAATAAAAATAATGAGCAATAATTTATTTTCAATTAAAAGATTTAGTGTTTTTGATATGTTTTTATTATACCTAGTTTATATCATAAATCATATTTGGTTTTGACATCAAATTAATTTTAAAATTTTGACTATGATAATGAAATATGATTGATTCAACATCAACACACACACACACACACACACACACACACACACACACAAATAACTATTAATTATTGTAGCATTTTATATTTTATTTTGATTTACAATTATATATTGTTTGGATGATGAAAATTTTAGATAAAAAAAGATTATCATTTTCATATATTATCTCCCCTATACAAGTCATTTCCATTGCAAAATATTTTGTGTGAATTTCTAGAGGGTGTAGTAGGCGTAAAAGATATACTAGAATTCAACTGCATCAGACAAAGACAAACTAGATATTGTTCATTAGACTTGGATTTCTTTACAAACAACTATGTAATGATATTTAAGGTAAAGAATCTCCTGATTTACATATTTTTGGAGTTGTTGCGGGATTTTTACCATCAATAAGAATTCAGCTCTCAACATTAATATTTGTAACCATAACCTCAACACCTAGTTTAAGATCAAGATGAGGAATGAGAGGATAATATAGTATCTTATGGTCTAGCGATTGATCAAACATAGTAATTTTTCATGAAAATTAATGTATATGTTTTGGATGAAAGGGAGGGAAACCATTCAAATGGCTCTAAGAGATTGTTTAAAATAGTTAGTGAGGTCTACGTCTACATAACCTTTTGTAGGGAAGAATAGAACCTATTGTGTTCATATCATATTTTTACATTAGGTAGTGGTTGAGCAATGCATTTTGTAGAACTCTTAGTACATGGAATCTACATGGAACTTGAACTGACATTGAGAATTTGAAGTAGACATGTCTAGTAACTTTAAAACAATGTTTCCGATACAAGAAAATCATACTTGGATGTTGTGATGAACCATAAAATAGACATATTTAAAAGTTCATGAACTTGTTATAGAATGAAAAAATCTTAGCAAGCTTTTTAATATGATGAGGCTCCTAGATATGGTTAATCCAAGCAATATGAGATTGTGTAGAGTGGGTGAGTTCAACATAATAAACAATAACGATGTAGTTTTCTTAGTGGTTACAAATGGAATCATAACATGTAATGCTAAAATCATATCTATATACTAAGAGGGACTATCAAGCTCAGTATGTAGATGTATACATTCAAAAAATGCCATGCTTGCTTCTTTAAAATATTCCCTCTATAGTATAAAGGTTACAAATAAAACCTAAGATATCAAAAATGATACCTCTCCGCATATTTTACATAGATTTATTTAACAAAAGTATGCTAGTTATGTTATAAATAATAAATAGGTAAAATAAAACTTAGCACACTTAATCTTGAAATGAAAACTTTAACAAATATCAACAATATTTTTACCCAATGACTTGGATACCTTAACAAATGTTTATTTTTAATTTCAAAAAATGTGGTTGATTATAATTATAATATATTACTTATAATGTATAATATATAGCTATTATATTAGTATAATATTATGTAACTTATTTAATACATTTATATATGCACCTTTTTTTAAATTTCAAACAACGTGGTTGATTCTATTTATAATATATTACTTATAATGTATAACATATAGGTATTATATTAGTATAATAATATTTAAATTAGTTAATACATTTATAATTATGCATAAATAGATATTATTGTATTTTAGATGATTTCGTGTATACCATATTAATTTAAATAATTATATTATTATTACCATGAACTTCTAATTAATTAAGGAAAGATTACCTTAATATAAACTAAAAAAGATTTTTTCGAAAGACAAATAAAGTTTAAAAAAAAAACCCTAACAATAATTTGTTGAATTGTTTGCGAATAAATAGCACTTTATTGTTTTAAAATCATCATTATTAAATTATTTAAAGTTACAAACAATATTATAGTGATTAAAAAAAAGTGAATATAATTTTTTTTTAGCTAAATAAAATAAAATAAAATATATGTAGAGTGTAATATAACGAAAAAATGGCACTATTTTCTATGTTTTTGAAGACTTAGGTGGAATTCTCTAGAAAATATGCACTCCAATTTTAAAAGCACTTAAATGTGTACCATCAATTTTAGACATAAAAGACAAAGAGATAGAAGAGTGCATAGTTATAAAATAGGTCAAGTATTTTAAACAATAAATTCCAAAAAAGTGAATTATTTCTAAAAATGTAGAGATGAAAACTACAATAAATATGATGACATCAAGGAGCGTCAATCTACATGCATGTGGGAATAATGGGTTAAAGAATTTAGTGAATCACAAACTAATACTAATTAAAGACCAATTAAGGATTTTTTCAGTAAAAAATGAACAAGTCCAATTTTTAAGACATTTGAAAATCAATGTAGGAAAATAATACTAATTTCGTTTGAAAGGTATAATAACTTGCAGGGACTAATAAAAAAAATAAAAAACAAAATTTTTATAATAAAATGAAAAATACAATAAAGACTCACCTATATCCCTTCCATATTTTAAATGTCCCATTTACCTAGGTGTTATGAATTTGCAAGAATTTTGCAGCTTTCAAAAAAGGAAAAGTAAAACAATCACTTCTTGTCTCCTACAATTATGTGAGCAACTTTTTAGCACGTATTTTAAATTTCATAGTGGTCGTCTTTTAAAAAGAAGAGCCATCACCGGCAAGCATGGGTTGGTTTATCACGTATTTTAAATTTCATAGCGCTTTTGTTAAAATTAGGTAACATGCTAGCGATACCCCACTTGGTCGTCTTTTAAAAAGAAGAGCCATCACGCGCCAGCATGGGTTGGTTTATAAATATAATTGTTAATTAAAAAGCTAGAGTTCTATTATCTATATATTGGACTGGAAGACTGCTACTTTCACAATCCGAAAAAGAAACATATTCTTCAGTGCTGGAAGTGGAAGAATAAGAAATGGCTTGTAACATGGTCATTGGACTCAACTCACAGAAGTCATTGCATTCCTCTAATAAGCCTGCTTATCCTATTAAGAGTAAGTGTACTAGTAAATCATATCCAGCAACCAAAATCCCTGCACGCAGCAGAAATGCTCAGATTCCCATCAACATGGCTTTGATTACAAGTGAAGGAGGCGTAACGAGACGCATAGGCAATCATCACCCCAACTTGTGGGACGACGATTTCATTCAATCTCTCTCTAAATCTTATGAGGTAACTGTTGAGATAATTTTTTGTGTGGATCTTATTAGAAAAAAGAAGTCTCTTTGAAGAAATCAATGTAATATTTTGATATATTTTTAAGTCTTTAAATGTGTTTTGTATTAAATATAGGATCCCTATTATGTGAACGGGCTGAGAAGATGATAAGGGAGATCAAAGACATGTTCAATGCACTGCCTGCACAGACTTCATCTGCAGACGATCTGCATGAGCACCTGTCAATGGTGGACAATGTTGAACGCCTTGGTATCGACCGCCATTTTCAGAACGAAATCAAATCAGCTCTTGATTATGTCTACAGGTTTGTATGAGTATACTGCCTACAAGAAGATGCCTTAATATAAAATTCAAATCTTAAATATATCTGTGGGGCAGGTATTGGGACGATGAGAGAGGCATTGGAAGTGGTAGAGATAGTCCTTGTACTGATCTGAACACCACAGCCTTGGGACTTCGAATCCTTAGACTGCACAGATATGGCGTCTCCTCAGGTGGGTATCTATTGTCATTAAATCAGCATATTAGTGAATATTTAAAGGCAAACATTACAGAAGTTATTCTAAAGGCCTTCTAATTGTTCCAAAACTCTTAATTTGGAATTGTTATATACTACATTAATTAATAATTCAATAATGTTATCTACCAAAATTTCTAGTATTATAGATAACTTCAATATAATACATCATAGAGAAAAAAGATTCCAAGTTCCACCGATCAGGGCAATATGATTTTTTTGATAAATCTATTAAAATATTAATTTTTTTTTATTGTAATTATAAATATTTTCATTAAGCATAGTATGCAGTTCTATTTGCACAACAATTTTTTATGATTGCAGACGCGTTGCACCACTTCAATGGTAAAGATGAATGGATACTCAATGCATATGGTGAACCAAAGGTGAAAGAGATCAAAACCATTCTGAATTTATTTCGGGCTTCCATCATTCCATTCCCTAGGGAGAGAGTTATGGATGAGGCTAAAGCCTTCGCTATTACATATCTAAAAGAAGCTCTGCACAATATTGGAAAATCTTTTTCGAATTTTCGGATGGTACTTCCTATACCCTACCATTTGGTAATATTGAATTAAACATTTTTTGGTAAAGCTTTCTTTTCGAGGACCGACTGTAAGACTCCATACGATATTTTTCCTCTTTAAATCACCTCTAGATTAGATGAAGCATATTTTCTGCTGCAACCAACATCAATCTTGAGAAGAATTGTGTCAAATGTTCTACTTGGGTGCCATGTCTTCATTCCAAGGAATTGGGATTAAGAGGCCATATCCCTGTTCTTTTGAATCATGATTAATGTTGTTAGGTGTAAGGAGCATCTGAATGCTTTATCCCTAACTCTGCTAATTCAGCCCTTTTCCACATCTATCGCCATGGTTTCGCAACTATCCATTTAGTCTTCTCCTCCTTGAGTATGTTTTGAATGGAGGCAAAGACACTCACATCCAATGGCTGTAATTTTTGAGATTTGTTGTGCAGGTATGTTAACAAGATCAATCCCAAAATCCTGGCTTCTTGAATTGCTGCCCCAAAAGCAAACGTGTCGAACCAGATGGGCCATCTCAAAAATAGTACACCACTGCCTATTGGTAGGAGGACCACTCACAGGTATAGATGATGCAAAGTGATGTAAGCAGTTTCATGAATAAATATTTTGTCAATCCATGCATGTGAAAGTTGGTGCCATGCAGAGCTCCAGGGCTCATCAACCTGCAATGTAAATTTTCTAAATGACTCTTCCTTAAAAAATAGAATCTTGGATACATTGTCTAGCAGCATTTACACAATCACAATATGGTAATCCTTCTCTTACTTTTTTTGGGAATGAATAATGGCACAACTGCACTGACCCCTTTTAGCAAGCACTCTCATACCTACAGTTTCTCCCTGCTTGTATCCAATTTCATCACTAATTCCATATTCGGTTTGGTCCATATGGGTTGGCCTCATAAGATTTAGACAAATTAATGTAAGAAAAGAACTGATCAAGTTTGATGGCCTCAAACACACTGCCTCGATCCTTATCCAGGGCTTCAGAAAACTGTCCTTAAGTAGAATAGAAAGTCCGGGTGTCTTTTTTTAAAACCTGCCTACCATGACTTACCGAAAACCATCCGTGAATGGGAGTTGACATTGTTTCACAGATTTTGTGCCACACATGTCTTAAGGTTGTATACATTCTAACCCATGTCCCATTCAGCTATCGATATGACAGACAACTCACTATCTCCAATCTCTTTTCTTCTGTTAGAAGATTGTTGGTGGATCCCTTTCTTTTTAGTGGTGGTAATGCCTCATTAGCCCAAGAGTAAGGGTGGTCACTGGTATACTGAGATTATTTCCCCATTTTTTGTAGCAGCACGTGTAGAGTATCCTTAAAGTCTTCAACTCTTTCATGTCATTATTCGATATAGACTTGTTCCAATCAGATCTTGGCTTTGCACATTTTTTTGTGTTAAAATGGGCTCTATCTCTTATTTGCTGTGGACATTTTTCTTTCTTCATTTGTGTGTGTGTCCATGTCTATCTTTGAGGTGGGGTATTGATAGCCTCATCTGTTCATGGGTTTCTTATCAGCTTGCGGGAAATCTTGCTTACTCCCTTTATTTTGCGTCACAGGTAGTTCTTTACTGGTTCTTTGGAAGCTGCCATTCTCTTCTCAGAGGTATGTCTATAAAACATGTCTCTTAGATAGAAAGATTTCGCTATAAGCTCAGAAGTTTTACCAACAAGCGTAACCGTTACAATCATGTTGACGATGTGGATCACACTTCATATAGGATATTGATATCAAACCACTAAATTAGTACTTCAAAGGCAACGATGTTAAGATCGAGTTACTAGTACAATGTCTATTTGAGCTGAGCTATGTTCCTAAACACAATGATACCTCGTAACAACTCATTCTACAGAGATATTGTCCACACGGATAGTATGCCTAAATCCTTACACTGTAGTTTATTATTATTTTTCTGACGCGCTATACAGTACCTTTGAGAGTGAATCTGCTTATATGATTACTTAATTCATTGCGGCGCGCTCCTAACATCTTCGTTAGGTAATGAATGAGCGTTTTCTTCATCACTGAGCAGAAACTTTCTCGCTGCAGCCTATGAATCCTAATGGTAAAATCTCCAGGTATATTTTCACTTTACGTTAGCCTCCGAGATCACACTACTATTTATATTGCATACTGTCTCTAATTATAAAGTTGTTTTGACACGAATAAGATTTACTCTTATAACTCATTAATCATGTGCTGATTCTCTATCATTTTGAATGGAGCTCATATGGAAATTTATACAATCTGCAAAACATGTTATATCTTTAAACTTTTACTGTAGTTGCACTTGACGCTTCTAATATCATGTAGATTTTTTGAATATTTATCCGACTAAATGTCTATGTCACTCTAATATATTAATCTTTTTAAAGCTAAACTTAATGTAATGACTGTAATAGATGTTTAATACGGGTATATATATTGCACTTGAGACATGTAATAATGCATTGCATCATTCAGCTTTTATATAATTTATATGAACATGCAGCGATACTCTCATCTCTAAGACGAATTAGAAATGTACATAGTATAGAACTGAATTACTCGTACTAGGTCAATCTCAACACTATTATCTAACATACAGAGTTGTTCTCGGTTCTAAAGTACGTAAGCTTACCATATATAGAGACAGATTATATTTAACATATTCCGATTAGATTGTCATACTTATTCTATCCGGAGTCTTACTCAAGACGCTGAGTTTTTTTCCATCGTTAGTTGTTATTATTACACTGCTTGATCACTCATTATACATCTGTACAGTAACTGTTTACTTTTAATTAGTTGCCTTTATTTTCTTGTCAGTTGTACCGTTAAACTCTACTGTTCATCCTGCGTCCTAACATAGTCAATCGCATGTCACCACTTAACTGTAAGATGATTTAGAAATATATTTCTCAGAATATCAAAATTGCTTGTATTCTGTACCGTGTTAAGACTGTATATGCGAATATTACATTTTTGTTACAATGCATGTGAGATCAGTTATATACACACTCACGATATCTATACTTTGATTTCTTCAATATAAGCTTAAGTATCAATATGATATTGGACTACACATCTTTACTAAGAACGACTAATTATTACATCACTGAGCTGTAACTCAGTGGACAAGGACAAGCTAAGATAATATTATCTGAATATGTTAAATTTTATAAATCCACGAGTGTTAATCAGAACACCAACACAATATAGTATATATAGATAAACATTGACAGGGGTGATATTTCATATCTAAAGCGTTAGGTCATGAGAATTGATCTATATGTATTACATTTGTAATAAAATGCTTCACGCTTAATTCGCACACACTTAAACGTTAGGGACTTGTTATTTATTCTTTCAGATAACTCTAGCGCATAGTATACAATTAATGTGACTGTAAATTATATCGGCTGTACTATCTACGATAGTTCGCATTTTGTTTTTCAAGGTCGCAATTAGTTTACTAGACGCAGGAAGATACACGTATGCAAACGGATGGGGTCGATTTCATTATTCTCACAACTTAGTCCACCAGCTTTATTTAAGAGATGCCGTTCCAAAAACAACACATAGGGAAGCTTAATTTTGGAGAGATGTTGATTTAGAGATCAACTACCACTTGCAAGTCACACTCCAACAATTGATATACTATGACTTAGTTATATTGCGGGGAGTTTCAGGCTCTGCATGATTTGTCAAAATAAATGTTAGTTTTAGACTGATGAAAGGGAGATGAGTGAATGTAGTAGCAATTTCTCTTAGCCACACAATTTCTTTTTAATCTCACTGTTATTTTGTTTGAGTGATAAGCAAGTTTTTTTTTTTAATTGTGCCACTATATATCCGGCAATAGTCGTGGAGCCGCAATCCTCGATGAATAAAGGTATTTTTCCCTTCTGCCTATTATATATAGGCGCCTTTTTCTGTAATTTAAGTCTGGAATTTCCCTTTAAGTAAGATTGAACAATTAACATCTAGCCATTAGAAATTGGACAAATCTATCTTTGTAATAATGAATACAGATTTTCATTATTTATTGTGAATGTTCAACTCTGTTAACGATACACATTTTAACATGAAATAGGTCACACACATATTAAAGTTTTGCACTCTGTTGCAAGATGGGGGAGACTATACTTTCTAATCTTGTAAATATGAAAATATCAGATTTAAATTACTTTGTCTGGAATTACTTTGTTAATTTTATTATTTTAAAGCATCTACATGATAAGGTAATAGCCACTAAAGTAGCACTAGCCAGGGATTTTACCATTTCATATCTATCTTATATGGAACTAATGATAATTATTTAGTGGATCTTTCAGTTAAATTAGCATCTTAGGTAAGAATCTAACTTGGTTAATAATATAACTATCTTAATACATGAAAATGATAGGCATTTCATACAAGTATATCGCTAACTTTCTAACACGATAGGTGCAAGCTTGGAACCCGAGCCCTTAGGCGTTAGATCGAACTATAATATTAATGTAAAATTTGGTGCATAGTAACGCACTAAGTCCTTTAGACACAGATTAAAAGTATTTGGATGATTTGTAGATTTAGTTATGGATACGAATTTCATAACATAAGGGCTCGGCCTTCTTTTGCGACCTCATCAGTCTGGTTAATCGGGACTGATACGAGGACATTTTTTTTTACAAGGCCATTCACTGTCCTCCCCTCCCATTATAGCTCCACGCCACCATATTGAAAAAAATATAAGAAATTTGAAAAACAAATAAAATTGTAATGTGCTATAAAGCATTATCATAATATAGTACGAAGATACACGATCAAAGATAAAATTACTGATATTGTGCACGTGCCTCGTAGTTAGGATCGGGAAAGTTATAGAATGTATAATTAATAAATTAATGACATCATCTTTAGGAAACGTAAATCTATGTCAATAGGCACACTAGCATATAGTACAGAAATCTCATCATACTAATAAATTTCAGTATGCGAGATCGCACGACGGAGAGATTACTGGTTTTTTACTAGTGATGATAATGGAGAATCATACCATTAATCAGGGCAGATATAGATAACTTAAGATATGATAAAAAGTTGTATTTGTAGTTAGGAGGTTTTGTACTCTCTACTAAGTCTGATAGTTTTTTTGTTCGCATTTGGCTTAAAAACTGATTGCAGGGGTGGTGGAAAATCACAGTGAGGTTTGTTATGATTCTAATATATTATTTCTGAATACTCACATTATTTGAAGATAAATGCTTCCACAAAAGATTAGATTTGTACTACATAATAAGGTCTCTCTCTATCTATTAAACTTCTAACTCAATGTCAAAATATCAGTTATTGTTTACTTGAGCACCTCTATCCACATGTCTGTGGTAAAAATTATATGTTAAGGTTTGAATCCAACATCATAACTTTCTAGCCATGGGCACGAGTAGTCTTGGATGATTAGTAACCAGCAAAATTGGGGCAGACAGGAAATTTAATGCTTTACAGACGGGCTTGTTCATTTTTGATATATCGGCGGTTTCAACTCTTTTATAGAACACGCGATACATTACATCGTGACTGTGTGAGACGTGGCCGCCATAGGATCGCTTTGAGTTTACCAAATAAGTAACGACATATGATACTCTGTTATGTCTACGCAGTTAAGATTCTGGTACTCTAAAACATATTCACTTGATGTAAACTCTAAATCTGTGGACATTCTTATATCTTATGGTATTTACTAATGATCATCAGTGATCAGAGAATTCTATGGAGAATAGGTAATGATATGATGGTGGTGTATATGGATTGGAAATTATCAAGTTTCATATCCTTTTCGTAGTGAAAACAAAATACTGTTCATATCAGAATTTAAGAATTGGGAAAACACGTGGGTTACGAGAGTATTTTGTGAGAACCTAGCCTAATGCGATCTAAATGTCCGTTATATAGCACGTGCAACATTGACATTTGGATACTATGCTGAGAATTTGTTTGAGAAAAAGAATTCCATGTAGACATTAAAATGAAGGACACTCACGCATAGTTTAGAGGGATAACCAATAGTACATATATATAGGATAGTATTCATTTTCATTATTATTCTTCTTTAGATAATTGAACAACTGCTGTTCGCAAAGTCTTAGGAGGCAAATATGCTCAAAACTGATTCTCTACAATTATCATCGAATGACCTTACGTCTCGAAGCGATTGGAATACGTGAGAATACATGATCATTTCAGCACGCTATACGATTGGCACTCTCCTAACTATATTGGGGGTTAGTGCGATCAATAAATGCACATTTGTACCACTTCAACTAGTTTCTTTCGATCTCTATTATGATCCTCTACCCATAAGAGTTAGATATTTATGACACCTAACACGTACATTTGTCATATCATTAGCTATCCGATCTTATCTCACACATACTATATATGTGTTCTGATTAAGTAGCTCTATGAAATATTTAGGATAATCTTACTTTAGTGAGCGGATAGGAGTTACTAGGCACAAAAAAAGTTTCTACTTACCTGTCTCTAATATCCATTTCTTCCTAACTGTGTTTCGACTGCGACAACGAATATTTTCATCTTCGCATATTGTCCCTTCGAATACTATAACGATACTAGACACATCACATATGGTGTCGATAAAGATTTTTTTAAAATTCTATTACCATGTAATGTAATAACTATATCGATAAAATTGTTAATATGCAATAAGTATATATTTATTTTCTAGATGAATTATGTGTTAGTTACTAATACTCTGAGTAGTTCGAACTACATTAAACGATTAGTGATATCACCACCACAGTTACAGCGTTTTCAATGCGTGATAGACTCTCTAGTCGTTTCATTCGCGAAATTTTGGATTTAGTTTTCTCACTTTAAGCATATAAGTGCGTCAGTTTATTAAGGGTTTCTTTTTCATAATCAAACAATTTAATGCTAAGCCAACTACTAATTATTTTTCAATTAAAAATTAATTACGTTGTTCAATGTATTTCATTATTGTGTTTTATATTAGTTGAGAAAAATCCGGACACGTATATCCAAAAATCAGGTTGCACCTGTCTTTCTTACTGCACATAAGGACATCCATGATTTCACTAATTGCTTGATCCAATAGTTAGATCGATTTTAGGTATCATAGGTATTATTGTGACTCTTTAAAAATAATATAATTTTTCGGATTAATTAAAATTTTAATGCATCATTACTGACTACAATTGACAAATATTACTCGGAATACACTAAACTGTCAGTGCTAACCTACTCAGCAATATCACTCAAGGCATTCATTAGCAGACATAACAGCACACATTAACATACTACACACTAGTTAGATTTTAGTTTTTAAGGTTACTAAACACACAATAAACTTATTAAAATTTTATCTAGATAGGTTATTATTATAGTTTTAGTTTTGAATTTACATATGAATATTCGTGTTGTTTTGGATTGCATCAGAAAGAAAGTTTAGAATAACATAAAAATGAATTTATACACTTTTTCTTTCAATATACTTAGATGGGAGAGAAGAAGAGTTCTATGTGTCAGCAAATAGTTTGTTTTGGAGTTCCGAGAGGGACTGTAGGAGTGTAATTAAGATTATGCACACGAATGAGTTCACACTGCGATTTAGAGCAAAGAACACATACTAGCAGGATATATTTGGTACATTAAGATTACTCGTGGGGAAAATTACTTTTAAAATTCATTAACAGTAAAACTAAAGATAGAATTGATAGTTTATGTAAAATCTGAATACTCCTGTTCTTGAAACTAATACTTTATAAAATTGGAAATGTAATGCTTTTCCGTATAGGATTTTGACATGTTAATAACAGAGATATCTCAGGCTCTTCTAAAACATTATTATAATTTGTAACCTACTAAACTCAACACTAGTTTAAGATCGACAGATGACGGAAATGAGCACAGGATAATATTAAGTATCTTTTATGAAAGGCCTTCCTTCTCATGCCACTGCTCGGCCAAGCTTGTGTCTCATAATCACGATAGAGAGGATAATTAAAAATCTCTAAGTTAAATATTTTTATTTTCATGAGTGAGAGAGTGTGAGAAGATAGTTTTTATAAAGCGATGAATAGCGGAAGAAAGATAGAAAAATATTTCCAAATCATATGAGCTCTAAGTAGTATATGTTAATTAAAACAAACAAGTTAGGTGACAGGTTTCCATTTCGATTCTAAATTTGAACTCAACGCTTCTATGTAAGG
Organism: Taxus chinensis; assembly: GCA_019776745.2. NCBI lineage: Eukaryota > Viridiplantae > Streptophyta > Pinopsida > Cupressales > Taxaceae > Taxus > Taxus chinensis. The sequence goes on along the minus strand of CM034148.1, from coordinate 776,990,269 downwards.
AAGTATAGTAGCAAAATCTTGTCTAGATAAGATGAAATATTCATAACATTGTACATTACAATTGAATGGGTATGCTTAAGGTATGGTGGAGTGAAGCAATTTTATCTGTTTAACGCAAGATCGAGCTTTACTTAAGTACTAATCGAGAACACTTGTTAGATACTATCCTTGAACTGCTTGTTCAACGGGACAAATTGTTAACGAGAATCATGTTGAAGGTATGGAGTCATGTCTAGGTATATCGTGATAAAACAATGTGCTAGAATTCGCGCTGGACAATATTATGAAGCACAAATACAATACTTTTACACATGGAAAACTATGAATATTAGATACGTAACCAAGTAATGAGACATCATATAGTTTTTTTTAAATTTTGTTGTAGTACTCTATTTGTTAAAGAGAGATGAATAAAAATTTAGACAATGTTTATTTAACTCACTCAATCTACGAGAGATTACTGGTGAGTGGTGAATATGACTTTAATGACTAAATCCAAGCAAGTTGAGAGGTTTGGTATTGTATTAAGAGGAGCTGTACTTGATTACATTACTTACTAGCTATTCTTTGTGAGTGGGTCAGACATAATATCAATACAGATGAACTTTGGAGGTTGGTGAGTCTTTTCTTTACGTGGTCCTTAGATTCGTAATTGAATCCTTCATAACTAGATCTTGATAAATGCTAAATATTCATTATCTTATGAATATCTATACAATGGTGAGCTCAAATCAATGTTCTCACGTTAATGTATGAGTGCTAAAATGGAACTAGAATTCAAAATATAATTGGCTTCTATGCCTCGATCTACTTTCTTTCTTATATAATATTCCCCTCATATATAGTTATTGTACTGCTTCATGTAGGTTACAAATAAAATAAGATAATCAAAAATTGATACCTCTCCGCTTATTTTACATAGGATTTTTTATTAACAAAAGTATGCGTACGTTATGTTGTTATAATAATTAAAGTTATGGGTAAAAGTTATGAAACTTCATAGCACACTTTAATTTGGGACAATGAAAATTTAACAAATATCAACAATTATTTTATCTACCCAAATCACTTGGCTATGTTTTTGCGAAATATGTGTTTAATGTTTAACTATCTCAAAAACTATGTGTGTTGATTTAAGTTATTATTATTGATATATTTATTACTTATTAATGGCCATAGTATTAAATGTATTATAGGCATATTCATCATTAGTATAAGTATTATGTTAATCTTATTTAATACATTTTACTTGCATAACGCAACCATTTTTTTAGAAATTTGCAACGAAGACTAACGGTGGTTGATTACCTAATTATAATCATATATTACTAAATTAAGTGTATTTGTTACATATAAGGGCCTCATGCTTTATATGTGTTAGGTGATACTTACGTTTCACATTATCTTTAAATTCGTTAACTTGTATCAATTTATTTATAATTACTGACTATAAAATAGAATACTTTATTTTGATTGGTGTAATCTTTAGTATTGATTTACGAGTGCGCTCCACTCATCATCATAATTAATTTTCAGAATAATATATTATTATTACATGAACTTGCGTAGCTTACACACTGCTTTAATCTTCACTAATTTGCAAATTTAGTGGAACGTGAGATTACCTTAATATATAAACTAAAAATAAGACTTTTCGGAATAGTACCATAATATGGACTAGTTGTTACCTAACAAAAAACCCTAACAATAATCTCTTGGTTTGGGTAATATTTTGTTTTGCTGATATGATAGGCATTGTGTACTTTTGTTTTGGAATAAATCATCTAATTTATATTAAACATTAATTTAAAAGTAACATACATTTCATTTATAGTGGATTAAAAAAAGTGAATAATAATAGGTTTTTCCATTTTTTTTAGGCTAAATAAAATACAAATAAAGATATTAGGTGTATGAGTGTAGGAATATTACCATCGAAAAATGGCACTTACTTTTTTTTGCGTATGTTTTTCTTATGGGTAAGACTTATGGCTGCTGAATTCTTCTAGAAAATTAATGCCTCCAGCAATTTTGTTATAAAAGCTACTTAAATGTGTCCAATCGAATTTTAGACTAAGAGACAAAGAGATAGAAGAGTTGCATAGTGTATCAAATAATTAGTGCCCCTCAAGTTGTCCTTAAACCACACAATAAAAATATCCAGAAAAGAGAAGTGAAGAGTGTATTCTTCTAAAAATTGTAGAGATGAATACTACAATATAGAGGGGTGATTTAATGCTCCTAAGGAGACGTCAAATCATACTCGCACATGCATGCGTAGGGGAAATAATGGTTTAACAACGAAGGTTAATGTGAATCACAACTAATACTATTCAGAGACCAATTATATGGAGTAGTTTGCTTTTCTCATGTACCAACAACATGAATTCAAGGTTGATATTGTGGGTTTGTTACTAACATCAGATCCTCCCGGTTCCAGCACACCCCCACAGAATACTTATTTCAAACCTCCAATATTCATTAATTTAAGACATATTTGCTATTTTAAATATTTGGAATGTAGACGGAAAAATGAATTGATCTCTATAATATTCGTATTGTTAAAGTGTATGGAAGTAACTTGCCAGGGGTAATTACAAATGCTCTTGGAAAAAGATTTTAAAAATATTCAAGTAATGTGTTTATAGTAATCAAAGAAAATCATATCACATATAAAGATCTCAACATTATCCTCTTCCATATTTCAAATATGTTCTATTTACCTTAGTGATGAATTTGCAAGAGAATTGTTCCGAGTCGCGCATGCTGGTTCAAAAAAAAGGAAATAGTAAAACACATCACTTCTTGTCCCTACAATTATGTGAGGCAACCTTTTTTAGCACGTATTTTTTTAAATTTCCAATAGTGGTCGTCTTTTAAAAAGAAGAGGCCAATCACGGGCAAGCATGGGTTGGTTTACACGTATTTCAAATTTCATAGACGGCTTTTTCGTTAAGAGTTATGGAGACTAATCGAGCTAGCGGATACCCCACTTGGTCGATCTTTTGAAAAGAATAGCTCATCAACCAGCCACACAGTCTCATATGGGTTTGCGTTGGAATAAATATAATTGTAGTTAAAGTTTAAAAAGCTAGAAGTTCTATTATGACTATAGTACTTTTGGAACTGGAAGCTGCTACTTTCACAATCCGAAAAAGAAACATATTCTTCAGGTGTTGGAAGTGGCAAGATAAGAATTGGCTTGTAACATGGTCATTGGACTCAACGGCAGAAACATATGAAGCATTGTCTCTTTCCCTTCATCATAGACCTAGCTTATCTCTTATTTTATAGAGGGAAGTGTACTTAATGTAAACTCCTATATCCAGCAACCAACAATCCCTGCAGAGCAGAAATGCTCAGATTCCCCATCACACTGGCTTTGATTACAAGTGAAGGAGGCGTAACGAGACGCATAGGCATCATCACCCAACTTTGTGGGACGACGATTTTCATTCATCTCTCTCTAAAATCTTATGAGGTAACCTGTTGAGATAATTTTTAAGTGTGGATCTTAATTAGATAAAGAAGTCCTCTTTGAAGAAATCAATGAATATTTTGATATATTTTTAAGCTTTAAATGTGTTTGTATTTAAATATAGATCCCTATTATGCTGAACCGAGCTGAGAAGATGATAGAGTGGAGATCAAGACATGTTCAACTGCCTGCCTGCACAGACTTCAGTCTGAGACCTCAGAACGCATCCTCAAGAAGCACACTACGATCAATGTGAGAAATCAATGTTGAACCCTTGGTATCGACCCGCATTTTCAGAACGAAATCAAATCAGCTCTGATTATTGTTACAAGGTTTGTATGATGGTAAAAAAAAAAAAAAAAAAAAAAAAAAAAAAAAAAAAAAAAAAAAAAAAAAAAAAAAATACTGCCTACAAGAAGAATGCCTTAAATTAAATTCACAATCTTAAAATATATTCTGTGGGGCAAGGTATTGGGACGATGAAGAGGCATTGGAAGTGGTAAGAGATAGTCCTGTTACTGATCTGAACACCACATGCCTTGGGACTGAATCCAGACTTGCACAGATATGGGTCTCTCAGGTGGTATTTATTGTCATTAATCAGCATATTAGTGAATATTTAAAAGGCAACTTACAGAAGGTTATTCTAAAGCCTTCTAATTGTTCCAAAACTCTTAATTTGAATTGTTATAATACTACATTAATTAATAATTCAATACATGTTACTACCAAAATAGATACTTATGCTTATTATAGATACTTCCATATATCAACTATATCATCCATCCAGCTAGAAAAAAACGATTCCAAGTTCCACCTGATCAGGGAATTATGATTTTTTTGATAAATCTATTAAATATTATCTCTTTTTTAATGCTATCATTAAATATATATTATTGTCAGAAAGCATAGTATGCAGTTTTCTGTGTGGCTGACACTAACAATTTGTTTTTTCAATTGAGCCATTTACGTTCATAGGCACTCATTTCCATTTACGCTTGCACCTATCATTCAATAGGCTAAGTATGAATCGATACTCAATACAATAGCATAGTGGTGAGACACAAAGGGTGAATAGTGTGAACTAATAAGAACTCTATGTTCTGAATTTTATTTATCGGACGCTCTCAACTCATTTAACTCATTCCTAGGACGAAGATGAAGTTATGGATGAGGGCTAAAGCCTTCTGCTTCTCACACTCTCTAATACATCTGAAATATTTAAATGTATACGCTCTGTCCACACATATTTGGACAAGCAGCGGTCGACGAATTGCTTTACTTCGGAAGAAGAGAATTCATACTACAATTTGACAACATGAAACATGTTAAAGCTTTTAGTATTGATCGAATATGACCATGAATTTTTCCTTTGACAGAATAGATATTCAATATAGAGGTATGGTTGGCACACAATGGTGCTAGATTGGAGGCAATGACTTATATCGACAATTAGTATGGAGAAGTATAGTTCCATAAGGTGGAGGGAAAATAAATCAATTAAGGTAACACCAAACAACTATATCTGAGACAATTATTATGATTATTATACATACTGATGAGATATTTTCGATATTTGTGTTAAAACTCACATTCACTATAAAGAGTCTCTAGCATATATAGCCGATGGTCTATGTTTGTAGTAATGTCAATACGAAGAATTGGGATTTTGGAGCTTAGAAAATTAGTTTCAATATGATACAATAATGACTAAACAACGAAGGTTCAAAGTCTCCTCCTCGGTAATATAAACTTGGCCGTCACTACATAATTAAGCAAGATTGAAATGTTTGAAACCAACAAACTATCATTATTTAGCATTTTTTGGATCCGTCAATGGTACAAAAATCCTTAATTCAAAATGAGAACATTTATTAAATGGATTTCATCTTGTATGTGTTAGATGTGTGGGGCAGATATCAGGCTTAATCCTGATTATGAGTTTGCCAGGCATCGCCATGTCGAATTTATTTTTGGGCTGCTTCAGTGTGCTTGAGCCCAAATATTCTTCTTTTAGAATTGGATTCGCAAAGCTATCCGCATATGTAATTATTTGATGATATTTAATGACACTATATGGAACTTTTGATGAACTTGTCCTTTTCAACAAAAGCCATTATAAAGGTAATATATTAGTTCAATATAATATATTTAGTTTACATGTGGTTGGGGTGGGCGTGCTAGCGCGGGGTGGAAGCCATAATAAATATATTGGGATGTTTGTCACAGGTGGGAATTTAGCAGCCTGAAGGCTTCCTTAAATGTTATGAAAGGTGACAATTTAAGGTTATTGATTGAGTGCATTGAGGATCATGGCTCGAGATGCCTGAAAAGAACAAAGGAAGAGACACACTTGATTACGCTCGAAAAGCAGTAATGAAGCTCATTTTAATTTTTATTTTAATATTATATTCATATGAAATTTTTTTAAATGTATGGGATATTTGTAATGTAGTAGTATTTCTGCATAATAAACCTTGAATATCCATAATCTTTTATCTCAATAGTATATACCTCTACAAGGGAAAGTGACTTCCCTACTAAAATAATGTTTGATTAGTTGTAGGATAGATTATATTTATTACTTTCACTCACTTCCCCTTTAATTCTACATCTTCAATGAACAAAAATTATAATATATAACTATATATATATATATATATATATATATATAAATATTACTAATAATATATCATAACTGTGTAGTAATCTATACTAATACATCAACTGTTGATATTTTACTAACTCACCTACTAGGTTCATTCATCTATATATACAAATCTTATAATTCAAATTATACATTTTAGCACATTTTTTAAAATCTAGTCTTTCGAATATACGCATCTTTCATTAAAATGTCTTTGAGGACATCCATATCTCACTATTATCTATAAAAAATATTATATTTCAAGTTAAACATAACTTTTTCTTTTATTAAAAACCATATTAAATGAATGTAATTTTAAAGTACTAAAGTCTACCGAGAACATTTATTAGGAGTTTCACACATATATTGCATCAGAAGATTCAGAGTAGAATCTATGAAAGTAATAAGTTGGGTGTCCAAATTAACTTGTTGACTCCCAAATATCAATTATTAATTGTGTTCACTAGTATTACTATTATGTAAATGGGAACTAAGAATTATTATAATCATATTTAATACGCACTTAATAGACTAAATTTTAAATTTTTTATATATTCTATCTCCCTAGATTTCCATATTAACTCAATTTCGTAATAAATTACTAATTCTATAAAAATATAAAAGATTTTTTCACATAAAAAAATAGAAAAGTAGTAAAAATTATCTTAAATGATAATAGAACAGATAAATAACTAAATTAAAAAATTGTAATACCCTTATATACTTTTATATTAGCATAAACTTTCAGTTATTTGGAATTAAATATAATTTTGTGTTTAAAAGTATTAAAATAAGTAGCATTTAACAATATATATCAAAATATAGAAATTTTTTAAGAGCCTAAAAATAATTGTAAGCTTATTCTCAATCAATGAATATATCAAAGGAAATAGATTTGTTAAGATCGAAAAATTTAGTAACTTTTTGTGATAATTGTCGAAATTATTTTTAGACTGTATAACACAATGACTACCGCATTCTTTTATTATTATAATAGGCACCTCATTTTCGTCAAAAAAATTTGGTTTCCCATTCACACATTGGCCATGTTATATTCTTGACTCAATTATCCTCTTTAGGAAACTTTTGAGTAGCCAATAGCTGTCTAACTTATGTATTAGAGAGTTTACTTATAGATGTAATTCTGGTTGTCTGTTGGGTGGTTGGGTTGCCTACCAGTTAAGAAGTCATAGGACTTTTCAATTTCAATCTTTAAAACTGAAATGAGAGATTTGACAGCATGTTTGTGTTGTTTGTTCTTTAAACACTTATACTACTGGTCCGACCATTTAAACTTTTACATGTGTGCTTATGCAGTGGGAAGTTTATACTAGATGCATACATGCAAGAGGCGAGGAAGGTTTGCTAAAACAGGTTATCGTACCAACATTGCTGAGGAGTGATTTTATGAAATGGGAAAGTCTCAGCTTCTACGAGTTACGGTAGTGGAGGGACTTGTCTACAAACCTGTCAGTAGATCATCCCTTGGAATGTTTCTCTTAAATTGATTTAATGATCCACTCCTTGTGACAACTCTGGATTATCCCATCTTCGAGTTCGGACTGAGCTTTTCATTTGCTTAACTAGCCAATCTTAGATTAAGATGGTGACACAAGTAATCTATCTATAAAGGTATGATAAAATTGATCATATTTAAGTATTTCACAATATCTATTATTTTTCTTTTTGTTGTGTATTAATAATGCCAACTTCTTTCACTCATGAATGTAAAGGATAATTGGAATTTTGAATTCATATCTCAATTAGGATCAGTTTTATATTTATAAGTATGAATATTGCTGAGGAAAGTAAAAGGACCGAAGAGGGAGAAGTAGTATCATCCATCATAACATAGTTATAAATGTAAAAGACCATCCTGTATCCACAACGAGGAAGGATGACCTATGATTATCTTTAATTCATTGATCGTGAAAGACTTAAGAATTGAATTAGGAAATACCATATATTAAGAAGAATTGTGATAATGTTTCAATAGATTAGTAAGACGCATTACATGCAATAAAATTTCTATCATAAAGAGTCTACCTAACTTTCATCTATAAAGATCTAGAGATGGATTTTAGTGACCTCTACCTTTGAGACAAAACAATCTTCTCGAATGTATTCATGAATGACATGATTATACCTGCATCGCCCAATATAATATTTTGAAGTCTGTTGATATATTATTAATATGAACTAGTAAAATAATTCCATAGAAATATGATAGCATACATCAATCAAAAGGTAAATACAAATTAACAAAAGAGTGCTATTGCATATTTAAGTTCATCTAGCACTTCACACGAATAGCATCAGGAACCTCTTGCGTGCACTGAAAAAAAGAGGTGGCATCTGATGATAAGTAAGAACTAATGTGTGAGGTTCTACTGACTTTTTGTGGATTTGATTTTCTTGCTCCTACATATTTTTTTCCTATGCATGAAGACTATATTTTTAAGCTAAATGACTTTGTTCTGACAATGATATTGTTTGGTTGTTAACTCTCGTTGATTTATAATTTGTTGGATGTTACTAGTTTTATTCTATACTGTGCCATTTAGTTTAATGTTTCATTTTCTATACTTTATTTGATGTATAAGGATTTATGTCGGAAGGCAATATTGTAAGAGTGCACTTAACGCCATATCTATCCTTAATAATGAAAAATCATTGTTAGATTTCAGAATACATATAACTGCATTACAAATTTGTGTTACAAGATAATGATATTGTTTACATTTTATAATAGAATGAATACGACTATATAGAATCCTTATCATAATGAACAAATGCTTGAAAGGGACTCAATCTTTTTATAAAGAGCAACTATAAATGTTGGACATGGTACATATTATTGGTGTGTAGCCCTACCAATATCTTCCTCGTGTGCTTCAACCAAACAAACAAGTACCAACATTAGTAAGCATATAATCATTTAAACGGGAGTTTATAAAATTATCAATGGTTACCAATGAAAATAAAGACTAAGAGGTTAATGATTATCATCTTACAATATCACTAAATAGATTGATATAAGAAACATCAATATCAATTTTCATGGGTTATCAATATTATTTGGTCAAATATATGTTCACGGAATATAAATTATCAATTATTCATTGTATTGTGTTGTTAATTAATTCGACTTCCCTTCTCGTAATACCACCACATTTTACAATTTTATATTAAACGAAGAGGGACTATCAAGCTCACTATATAGATGTATACATTCAAAAAACGTCATGTTTGCTTCTGCAAAATATTCCCTCTATAGTATAAAGGTTACAAATAAAACCTAAGATATCTAAAGCAGTAGAAGTTTCATTTCAAATTAATTTATTGACATTATATTGATTAAATATATAACTACCATACCTATCCTAAATAAATCTATGTAAAATATGCCAAGAGGTATCATTCTCAAGGTGCCTATATTGGATTTGAGACATAAGTGGGATAAGAGCCTCAAAAATGATACCTCTTTGCATATTTTACATAGATTTATTTAACACAAGTATGTTAGTTACATTATAAATAATAAATAGGTAAAATAAAACTTAACACACTTAATCTTGAAATGAAAACTCTAACAAATATCAACAATATTTTTACCCAATGACTTGGATACCCTAACAAATGTTTTTTATTTAAATTTCAAAAAAATTGGTTGATTATAATTATAATATATTACTTATAATGTATAATATATAGCTATTATATTAGTATAATAATATGTAACTTATTTAATACATTTATATATGCACATTTTTTAAAGTTCAAACGACGTGGTTGATTTTATTTATAATATATTACTTATAATGTATAACATATAGGTATTATATTAGTATAATAATATTTAAATTAGTTAATACATTTACAATTATGCATAAATAGATATTATTGTATTTTAGGTGATTTCGTGTATACTATATTAATTTAAATAATTATATTATTATTACCATGAACTTCTAATTAACTAAGGAAAGATTACCTTAATATAAACTAAAAAAAGATTGTTTTGAAAGATAAATAAATTTTAAAAAAACCTAATAATGATTTGTTGAATTGTTCGAGAATAAATAGCACTTTATTGTTTTAAAATTATCATTATTAAATTATTTAAAGTTACAAACAATATTATAGTGATTAAAAAAAAGTGAATGTAATTTTTTTTAGCTAAAATAAAATAAAATAAAATATATGTAGGGTGTAATATAATGATTTAAGTGCACCATCAATTCTAGACATATAAGACAAAGAGATAGAAGAGTGCATAGTTATAAAATAGGTAAAGTATTTTAAGCAATAAATTCCAAAAAAGTGAATTATTTCTAAAAATATAGAAATGAAAACTACAATAAATATGATGACATCAAGGAGCCTCAATCTACATGCATGTGGGAATAAGGGGTTAACGATTTTAGTGAATCACAAACTAATACTAATTAAAGACCAATTAAGGAAAATGTAGAAATGAAAACTACAATAAATATGATGACATCAAGGAGCCTCAATCTACATGCATGTGGGAATAAGGGGTTAACGATTTTAGTGAATCACAAACTAATACTAATTAAAGACCAATTAAGGATTTTTTCGGTAAAAAATGAGCAAGTCCAATTTTTAAGACATTTGAAAATCAATGTAGGAAAATAATACTAATTTCGTATGAAAGGTATAATAACTTGTAGGGACTAATAAAAATAAAAATAAAAAATTAAGCATGACTATTATTAGAGGATTTCTACAATGATAGTATTGAGTGGAGGAGTCTTATGTAGTGCCCTTGTAAAAAAAAACTTTTAAATATTTACATAAGATTTGATATTTTAGGGTTTGTGTAAATTGTAAATTTAATTCAACCATGATATTTCATTTATGGCATTTGAATGTCTTGGAAACCCTAAATACTCTCAAATAAATATTTTTACTCAATAATTTGTTATATATAAACATATATTTGTATTTAATGATTAATTTCTATAATTTGGTGTTTATTTTTTATAAATCAACTATAAAACTGAACAACTCACTCTATTACACATGTGACTACCATTGTAGGAAATCAAATTTAATTGTGAGAGGGATCTTAGAAGTTATAACTATTTATTATAACAATTAGACAATTTACAATGTCTTTTACTTCAAATTTTATATATAACTTTTCATTATTATTAAAAGACATTAAAATTTTTAGAAAATCAATATATATTTATTAAAAGACATTATATATTTAAGAAATTAATTTAAATTTTTATAATAAAATTAAAAATACAAACGACTCACCTATATCCCATGAATTATGTGAGCAACTTTTTAGCACGTATTTTAAATTTTATGGCGGTCTTGTTAAAAATAGTGACATGCTAGCGATGCCCCACTTGCTAGTGACATGCTAGCGATGCCCCACTTGGTTGGTTTATCCACCGGAGGTGTGGCATCCAAAGCACATGCCATTCATAAATATAATTGTTAATTAAAAAGCTAGAGTTCTATTATCTATATATTGGACTGGAAGACTGCTACTTTCACAATCCGGAAAAGAAACATATTCTTCAGTGCTGGAAGTGGAAGAATAAGAAATGGCTTGTAACATGGTTGTACTCAACTCACAGAAGTCACTGCATTCCTTCAATAAGCCTGCTTTTCCTACTAAGAGTAAGTGTATTAGTAAATCATATCCAGCAACCAAAATCCCTGCACGCAGCAGAAATGCTCAGATTCCCATCAACATGGCTTTGATTACAAGTGAAGGAGGCGTAACGAGACGCATAGGCAATCATCACCCCAACTTGTGGGACGACGATTTCATTCAATCTCTCTCTAAATCTTATGAGGTAACTGTTGCGATAATTTTTTGGGTTGATCTTATTAGAAAAAAAGAAGTCTCTTTGAAGAAATCAATGTAATTTTTTGATATATTTTGAAGTCTTTAAATCTGTTTTGTATTAAATATAGGATCCCTGTTACGGTGAACGGGCTGAGAAGATGATAAGGGAGATCAAAGACATGTTCAATGCACTGCCTGCACACTCTTCATCTGCAGACGATCTGCATGAGCACCTGTCAATGGTGGACAATGTTGAACGCCTTGGTATCGACCGCCATTTTCAGAACGAAATCAAATCAGCTCTTGATTATGTCTACAGGTTTGTATGAGTATACTGCCTATAAGAAGATGCCTTAATATAAAATTCAGATCTTAAATATATTTGTGGGGCAGGTATTGGGACGATGAGAGAGGCATTGGAAGTGGTAGAGATAGTCCTTGTACTGATCTGAACACCACAGCCTTGGGACTTCGAATCCTTACATCAGCATATTAGTGAATATTTAAAGGCAAACATTACAGAAGTTATTCTAAAGGCCTTCTAATTGTTCCAAAACTCTTAATTTGGAATTGTTATATACTACATTAATTAATAATTCAATAATGTTATGTACCAAAATTTCTAGTATTATAGATAACTTCAATATAATACATCATAGAGAAAAAAGATTCCAAGTTCCACCGATCAGGGCAATATAAATTTTTTGATAATTCTATTAAAATATTAATTTCTTTTTTATTGTAATTATAAATATTTTCATTAATTATAGTATGCAATTCTATTTGCACAACTTTTTTTTATCATTGCAGACGTGTTGCACTACTTCAATGGTAAAGATGAATGGATACTCAATGCATATGGTGAACCAAAGGTGAAAGAGATCAATACCATTCTGAATTTATTTCGGGCTTCCATCATTCCATTCCCTAGGGAGAGAGTTATGGATGAGGCTAAAGCTTTCGCTGTTACATATCTAAAAGAAGCTCTGCACAATATTAGACACTCGAATCTTTCTCGAGAGGTATTCATACCTACCATTTTGCACATGAAAACATGTAAAGCCTTTTTAGTATGATCCATTATGACCATAATTTTTTCTTTTGACAGATAGAATTCAATATAGAGTATGGTTGGCACACAAATGTGCCTAGATTGGAGGCAATGACTTATATCGACATATATGGAGAAGATAGTTCATGGGGAGAAAAAATAATCAATAAGTACTCCCAACAACTTTTGACAATATGATTTATACTTTGAGAATTTAATGGTATTTTTATAAAGATCTAATATTGAGATGTTTGATTTGTAGTAAGTCACATAAGAAGAATTGGGATCTTTTGGAGCTAGCAAAATTAGATTTCAATATGATACAGTCAATACAACAACGAGAGCTTCAAATCCTCTCCCGGTAATAAACTTGGCCTCCTACATATATTAGCAAGATTGAAATGTTGACCAACAAATACATTATTTAGCAATTTTTTGGATATGTCAATGTACCAAAATCCCTTAATTCAAAATGAGAACACTTTATTAATGGATTTCATCTTTATGTGTTTAGATGGTGGGCAGAATCAGGCTTATCTGATCTAGAGTTTGCCAGGCATCGCCATGTGGAATATTATTTTTGTGCTGCTTCAGTGTGCATTGAGCCCAAATATTCTTCTTTTAGAATTGGATTTGCAAAGCTAACCGCACTTGCAACTTGTTTGGATGATATTTATGACACTTATGGAACTTTTGATGAACTTGTCCTTTTCACAAAAGCCATTAAAAGGTAATTATTAGTTGATACAATTATTTAGTTTACATATGTGTTTGGGGGTGGGCGTGGCGGCGGGGGTGGAAGCAATAATAAATATTATTGGGATGTTTGTCACAGGTGGGATTTAGCAACCACTGAAGGCCTTCCTAAATTTATGAAAGTGACATTTAAGGTATTTGATGAGGCATTGAGAGACATGGCTCGAGATGCTGAAAAGACCCAAGGAAGAGACACACTTGATTACGCTCGAAAAGCAGTATGACTCTACTTTTAATTTTTTATTTTAATATTAATATTCATATTAATTTTTTTTTTAAACGTATGGATACTTAAGAATTGTATGTAGTATGTATTTGCATATAAACCTTGATATACCATAATCTTTATCTCAATAGATATACCTATCCAAGGAAAGTGACCTTCCTACTAAAATAATGTTTGATTCATTATAGGATAGATATATTTTATTACTCACCATTTCCCCTTTATTCTACATCTTCATGACCCTATATATATATATATATATATATATATATATATATATATATATATATATATATATATATATATATATATATGACTTACAAACTAAATCAAACTAAGTACCTCTTTAATACATCTTAAAAGTTAAAAAAACCATTAACCCATATATCTACAAATATATTTCAAGTTAAACATAACTTTTCTTTATTAAAAAACCATTTAAATGAATGAATTATTAAGTACTAAATCTAAAATTATAGAGTTCACATATTTTTGTAGAGGATTTGTAGGATCTAGAAGATATGTTCTAAATTAATTTCTCTAATATCAATTATTTTGATATATTATTATGTAAATGGGAACAAAAAATTATCTTATATTTTACTAATACTTTAATTTTATATTTTTTCTATTCATATACATTTGTAATAAATACTAATTCTAAAATACAAAAATTCTAAATAAAAAAAATAAAAAATAAAACAATCTAATATTAACAAATAAACTAAAATTGTAATATCTAATATTTATACCAAACTTTCAGTTATGGTAAATATATTTGTTAAAACTATTAAAAATAAGTAGCATTAATAATTATATAATTCAAAATATAGAATATTTTTTTAAGAGCCTACAAAATTAATGTATAGCTTCCCAACCATGATATATCAAAGGAATAGATTTATCTAACGATGAAAAATTTAGTACTTAAATTCTGAAACTTTTTACTGTGACACGATCTACTACATTTTTTTTATTATAAGCACTATTTCGTCAATAATTTGGTTCCCATTCACACATTGGTGTTATCTTTTCTCCAATTTCCATAGGAACTTTGAGTAGATAGCTCACAATGTCATAGAGAGATTTACTTTAGATAATGGTTGTGTATGCTACCTTATTGCATATGAATTTCAATTCATTCTTTAAAACTTTAATGAGAGATTTGACTGCTTGTTTGTTTGTTTCTTAAAACATTATACACAATGAACATTAACTTTGATGTGTTGCTTATGCAGTGGGAAGTTTATATAGATGCATACATGCAAGAGGCAAAGTGGTTTGTTGAAGGTTATGTACCAACATTGGAGGAGTATTTAGAAAATGGGAAAGTTAGTTCTGGTTCTCGCGTGGTGACTTTACAACCTGTATTATCATTGGATGTATCTCTTAATGATAATACCCTTAAGGAAATTGATTATCCATCAAGGTTCGATGAACTTTTATGCTTAAATATTAGATTAAGAGGTGACACAAGATCTTTTAAGGTATGATATAATTGTCTAATTAAGATTTCACAATATTATATTTTTTAATATCAATTCACTCAGATGTAAGGATAATTGAATTTGAATTCATAGAAAATAATATCAATTTTTTTTTAAGGTCGAGGCAGACCGTGGAGAAGTAGTATCATGCATAACATGTTATATGAAAGACCATCCTGGATCCACCGAGGAAGATGCACTAAAGTATCTTAATTCATTGATCGATGAAAGACTTAAAGAATTGAATTGGGAATATTTGAAGATTGATAATGTTCCAATAATTAGTAAGAATCATGCATATAATTTATCAAGAGGTCTCCAACTTCTCTATAAAGATAGAGATGGATTTAGTGTCTCTACCATTGAGACAAAAAATCTGATCATGAAGACCATGATTGAACCCGTGCCAATATGAATTTCGAGTTAAGATATTAATATGAACTAGTAAATATTCATGAAATATTAATGAACAAAAGTGTCATTTTAAGTCATCCTGAAAGACAAACCTTTGCTCTAAAAAAAGGGGGCGCAATTGAAGTGAAAGAATGGTGAAGGTTCTACTAACCTTTTGTGGATTGATTGGTGCTCCTACACATTTTTCATGCATGAAGACTATTTTAAGTACGACTTGTTTCTGATTGCTGGTTGTTATCTCATCGTAGTTATAATTTTGGATGTTTGTATCTATGCGCTTTAATGTTTCATTTCTAATAGTTTTTGTAAAAGGTTATAGGAGCCTTTCAAATCCCTTACCCATTTACCCTTATAAAAAAATCATGTTGATTTCATTTACATATTGATACATTTTTTACAAATAATGATATTGTTTACATTTTATAATAGATTATAATAATGAATCCTTATCAATATTAATGAAAAATCTTGCAAGGACTCAATTTTTATATAAAAGCAATATATGTTTGACATGGTACATATTATTGGTGGTTAGCCTGCCAATATCTTCCCTGGTGTCTTCGACAAACAAACCAATACCCAACATTAGAAGCATATAACATTTAAACGGGCATTTATAAAATTATAATGGTTACATGAAAATAAAGACTAAAATTAAATGTATTATCATCTTAAAATATCTACTAAAAGATTGATATAAGAAACATCAATATTAATTTTCATGGGTTATCAATATTAGTTGGTCAAATATATGTTACAGAATATACTCTATGTCAATTATTCATTGTATTATGTTGTTAATTAATTTGACTTCCCTTCTCTATACTACCACATTTTAAAATTTATATTACATTATGATCAACCCTTCCATTGCATTATGATATATTTTAATTGTTACATTAGTGTTTATAACTATGTATATGTGTTATCTATGTTCTAACATTTTTTTTATTATTGGTAAATTGTTTTTTGAAAGGGACTATACCCTTGTACAAAGAGGCTCAAAACCCACATTTTACAATTTGCTAGAACAAAAAATAACAATAAGATATAACAATAAATCCCAGCAGTAGAAAACAATTTGCCAAGGAAAAAGCTTGAAAACAACAAACAAACAACATAGAAACAAAAACAGTAGGTCGACAACAAAAGGACCTCAAATAGTAAAATAACACAAAAACCGAGGGCCGAAAGCAACATGTTACGTTCTAACATTTTACAAAGAATATATTTATTTATAAATTCCTAAGTATATTTTCTTAACAAAACTTATAGAACTAAAAACTATATCTTATTTGAAATAAAATAATTCAAAATGAAAATTTAGAATTATATGTATAAGTTTAACATTGCTGTTGTATTATGTTAGAAATATGAAACCAAACATTCAAAACTGAAAAATAAGAATATAAGAAACATGATTAATAAAGCACGAATACCATAACGATGGGCATAATGTAGAATTTTGGATTCTATATTCGAAATTATTATTATGGATAACAATTATATGAGGATACTTGAATAATTCCAACAATCAATCAATTTATTTATCATTCAAATCTTCATAGTAACATTTCTTCCTTCTTTTACAAAAAAATAAATGCCAACTCAATCACTTACACAATCATATCTTCAATATGAACTTTTATTCTCCTTTTTAGTTTTCATAAGGATTGTCATTTCATGCACTAAAATATGCAAACTACTAAGAATATGAAAAACATCATTATTGTTCCATTAATCTACCCATATACATTTGATTAACTGTGAATGTGTTTCTTAATGCATTTAAATGGTTTTAAAATATCTTTAGTGGTTGTGGAGCTATGAAAGAGGTTACAAAATTACCGGTATGCAAGAATCAACATGTATATAACCTCCACTAAAATACAAGCATATAAAAATGTATCCATCGTTATCCTTATTTTTTGACTTTAACATTAAGTGGACTAATTTCCCTTACCCATATGGATCAGTGCCTCCCTTATAAAAGGGTATTGATACCATTTATCTAAAATTCTTGGGTCCTCTTTAGTCTCTTTTAATTTCATTGGAAATATTAGACTATCCTCCAAATCCTCAATATTCTCTATATGGTATCAATTTTCCTTATTGGATTATTGTACATGTGCAATTTTTTACAAAAATCACTAATGGTTATATACTCACGAATGGGACAAAAATAGAGTAGATGTAGTAATGTATGTATGGCATGTCCTCATGTGGGTACATATTACATAATTACACTGTAAGGCATTTCTAATTGAGATGAATCCTGGTAGCTTTCACAATTGTCATAATTATTGTGGCTAATATTTTTACCTACCTGTACATTGAAATCAGATGGCCTTCATTGACTGTTAAATTGGTGAATGAGACTACAACACACAAATTGTGCTTTTTTGATGTCTAATCCAACAGTGGAGTTTAGAGGTTTAATGAGCAAAATTACAACATACAGTCAACTGCCATATAACATGGGGAAACACATTTCTATACAAATGGAAATGACATAATTATGAAGTCCAATTCACTACAAATCGACGTTCTCGTACAACATATCAACATAATCACAGATAACAAGATGGTACATCACACTCAAATTCTCAGTGAATTCATGAAAAGGAGGAAGAATACTCTCATCTCCAACACATCAACATGCAACAGGTACGCACTAAGTGCCATACGCAACATGTGCTCTCACAATATCAAAATAAGACATAGTTCACATCCTGTTTATATCACATTACTCTTCCAATATCAAATATCCAATGGGCGAAGGGATATAAAATACACATATAGAAATTATCCTCAACCAAAAAAGAGGAAAGACCAGACTGTATACAGAAAAACCATAGATCCAACTCGCACCTCAATAGGGAAAACAAAAAAATATAGCAGGCAATAATGGAAAATCTTAACCGAATAAGAGTGAGGTTAACTCGAGCACCAATAAGTACCAAACCACAAGATCTTAGCCAAAGTACAGAAGGGAACATGCATGGTCCACATAATATAGTACTTTTCACACATCTATGGATGACATTAATACTCGAACAAAAGTGTACTACAACAACCAAAAATTTCCACAATTCCACAAATGAAGATTTTACATAACCCAGAACAATAGCTACAGGTACATAGTTTCAAAACAGGCATTAACGCCCTAGCCACAACATAAAAAAACATATAAAACTAACATGTGTAACACATACATCATAGCATCACTCCCAAGACATCACAACACCTCAACATACCTCCTGAAGCATCAATCATACACACAAATATCTTATGCCTATCTCAATCACTTATGCCTCCCTCAATTCTCTTATACCTCCTTCAATCTCTTATGCCTCCCTCAAGTCTCATATGCCTCCCTCAATCTCTTATGCCTCCCTCAAGTAGTAATAAATAAATAATTTTTACTTTTCGCTTCCCAAAGAGGTAGGTTTCCTTATGGCCCTAGGCACATGGAGTCCAGACACCCCTAACCAAAGTGACATAATAACTCATGGTTCAACAACCCACTAGTTATCTATTATTACTCCTTGGGGCGTACCCCCATACAACGAAGCGGGTCCATGGATCCCACCATTCCATGGTACATCCCATGACCCTATTCCACACATCACTATAATAGAACCAACATAGAAATCCGATTCAAATGCCAAGTGGAAAAGTACAAGTCTTGTGCAAGGCGGTAAAATTTTAAAATTTACAAGAATATCCCAATCCAAGAAAAAAAATGGCCAAATAGCCATAGTTAGTGTGCAAAAATTCCACATCTTAGTACCACAACCAAGGAAATCCCCAAAATATAAAACATAAAATTCAAGAAAATTGTTGGTCCTTGTAGAAATAAAATAAAAAGTTCAATTTACAAATAAAATACATATTTAAGAATAACACATTATGATGACTATGTGGCCTTATCTAGACACCAAGGGGGTACTCAACGAGTTGTTGGCACTCGGAACATTGAGCCACAACTCACAAAATAACATATCAGTAGTACATTTTTCATCATCTTTACCTGAATTATCCCGCCACCCACTTTGACAAGGCTAAAACACAATTATAGCTACGCTTAGGTTGCATGCATAAAAAAAACCACAAGGAGAGTGAGAAGGAGTAGCACAGGTTGTCATCTACTAAGTGTAAGATCAACTCAAGTTACTGGCTCATGGTACACATTCCCTCACTCCAGACATACACTTCTACTGATTTCCCTCAGGGTCTGTTAGCGTAAGGTTCACAACATAACACACAACTACATCACTAACACAATAGTGGTTCACGCACATTAACTAATGCATCTTACGCATGGTACCGATACATGATATATCACATACAATACATTCACAGTTTACCACACACCACATCACCACATGCTACACCCCAAGTGCAATCATTGTACAATAGGGATCACATACCCACCATATGTCCCTAAATCACAACATGAATCATTACATATCACACGAATTACAATTATGATGAGGAAAATTACAACATACAGTCCACTACCATATAACGTGGGGACACACATTTCTATACAAATCGAAATGACATCATTATGATGTTCAATTCACTACAAATCGACCTTGTCGTACAACATATCAACACAATCACACATAACAAGTTGGTACATCACACTCAAATTCTTAGAGAATTCATGAAAAGGAGGAATAATACTCTCATCTCCAACACATTAACATGCTTATAGTTATGCACTAAGTGCCATACACAACATGTGCACTCACAATATCACAATTATGACATAGTTCACATCACACTTATATCACATTACTCTTCCAATATCCACCACCATTGTGCAACACTATCACAACTCCAATCTACCACAGAGGTCCGAGAGTGTGAACCTCCGCTCTGATACCAAGTGTAACACCTGCAAAATCACACACAAATACAACACCGAAAACTCAGATAATTTTTTTTTTACTTACTTGGAATTTACACGATGACACAGATGACCGGAAAGGGTTACTACCAACTCTAAACAAGCTAGACACAACATAGGCCATATAAGCGACAAGGAATTATACAATACCCATCACGAATAATTCACTTTACTCTTTGACAAGGCACAACATAATAGACCAACCACAATACATAGTTACAGTTAAGGACATCCCACAATGTAATTTTTTTTTAAGGTTATGCATTTACCAGAAACATCTTTCAATACCTGACTTTACAATCAAGGAGATTCATTTTTTGATTCAAGAAATTCTTCTTACAAAGTTAAACTTCTTTCTTTTATACTGTTGACTAATTAGTTTAAGGTCAAGTTTCCAGAAAGAGGTCCATCTATAATATATCAATTAACTTGCTCAATTCGTTGATTTATAAAAGAAATTTTCCATTCCTCATAAGGTTAATTGAACATACTCAAGCAACTTAAACTTGTTCCACACCTCCATTGCACAGGCAACAAGCACAAGCTCCGATTGAGGGGAAGTACCTTTTTAGGTTTGGAACAATAATATTCTTGAG
Organism: Taxus chinensis; assembly: GCA_019776745.2. Lineage (NCBI taxonomy): Eukaryota > Viridiplantae > Streptophyta > Pinopsida > Cupressales > Taxaceae > Taxus > Taxus chinensis. The sequence continues at coordinate 776,968,863 of CM034148.1, read as the reverse complement.
CAAGGAACACAAGTTTAACATTACTTAAGAAGGATTACAATGAACCAAGGCAAGGGTTAAGGGAAAACAGGTCAAAAATAATTCAACTTCAGGGTCTCATTTCTTATTAACCATTCTTTTACTAAGGCTAAGAATTTATCAATATTAGTTCAAAGTTTTATTTAGAATTTTCATGATTAATTTTGACAAGGGAAAACAATTTACATTTCAAACTATTGACAGATATTGAAGGGTTTCTTAATCAATTTCCTTCCTACTTATATAACCTTCTTATCTTCCAAAAACTAATCATTGATTTCACCATAAGATCATTTAAGAATTCACCATAAAAGGATAATGCTAATTAGTTTATCTTGGGGAAATGAAAGGTAAATATATTTTTATTACAAAAGATAGTTTCCTCTTTGATCTCCGAAGGGATCAATGTTACCAAGAAGATCACATCTACATTAATTTATTCTTTTATAAATATTTTATTTTAACATTTATAAGGACCATCCAACCATTTTATTATGCTTAGAAATACATTGTTACCATGTCTTAGAAGGGTTAAAACTCAACATTTTATCTCAAGAGCAAAGTTTACCATTACACGATTATGAAAACCAATTCTTTCCAACATGACGCACAACCCAAAGGGGCAAACCAACTCTATGGAACTATGACTAGGGAACAAGAGAGTAATAACATTGGTCATGTCACTCTCTACTATCCTTATAATTTCTATAATACTTATAATAACCTATAACCATGCGGTAATCAAATTTTATATTTTCCATGATAAAAAAACAAGCCAAAATTTTAATTGCCACGAAAACATTACTCCACAACACATAATACTAAGGAACTTGGTTTCTTCTAAATTTCCCACATAACCCATTCCATGGTTTTACAACATAAAAGTATTTCTACAAAAGAACATCATGACTAAGTTTGAGACAATATTTTATAGGCCTTTCCCTCACCTACTTGTTAGTGCAAAAGCACAGCACCCCATGAATGGCCTTAGATTTGAGTGAGGCATCTGGTGTTACTGCATAACATGGGGCCATCTCTCAAGCTATGGGACTTGTGGACTTGAGATGGCCCTCTGGAGAAATCCAACTTCTTCTTCCTAATCCTAATGCTAAACTACTCCTAAGGAAGGAAATGACGATTATCTACTCCTAATTTAACAATGCCAAGGAGACAGGGAGGGAGAGAGCATGAAATAAAGGAATCCTACACTACAGAGGTGATAACACCAAGAAAAGGGGGGTTGTTGATCACAATCTCAGCTACCTGAAGTGGAGAGAGGTGAGCAATGGAGAAGATGGACAGATGCATCACAAAACAAAGATAGAGTTTACACAAAACACCACTTCAAACCAATTAAGCACGGCTCTCAAAACCTGAAGTAAACATCAAAAGTATGCACAATATACCCTACAATGATGAGAGGTGCAAGAAGAGACAATAAAATAAGGAGGGATGGAAAAAATACATCATGAAACATATTTTATTGCTCCATGATTTCACACAGTACATCATCAGTGGGCAAGGGGCAAGAAACTTCCATTACAGAGCCATGAGAGGAGGCTTAAACTCCACATTCGACCCTAGGGAAGAAAGAGAGAGGGACACGGGAGGGATGAAATGACCAACCTCTAGAAAAATTTCCCTCCTTTACAATATATAGAAGAATGAGAGAAGGAGAGAGGGAAAATTCGAACCCTACTTCAACCACACCTAGAAGAGCATTGACTCCACCTACTCCAACCACCCCAGAAAGCATTAAAATCCACCTATAACAATGATGGGATTTACTGCAAAACCCATGCCCCCATGTGTTGTTCCTTGCTGGGTAAGAAAGGAGGCTCCTTCTTCATCATGGTGACAGGTGGGAGACATGAAAGCCTTGAAAATGGAAAACTAAATTTACCATTCTTCATTACTAGTGGCAGGTGAGTAGCAGTCACCGAGATTTTTCCAAAACATCCTCTCTCGCTCAAATCCAAGCTTCCAGTCAAAAGATATTGCATTCTGAAGGTGATTTGGGTAATATGGGGTTTATTCATATCAAGGTCGACGTGGCAGCCCCGCGCACCTTAATAGTTCGCCCCCCTCTTTTTACTCTTAAAATTGCACGGAATTGACATGTGGTGTCTTCTGCTGACCTACTCTGTTTCCTTTGTATTTTTCCTAACCCGAGACATATTTATATGTCGAATAAACAATCTAAATATGATACCAAGATAGTGTTTCTATATAACAACAAATTGATCATTAGAGTGACAATATGAGACCGATAGATCTTCACCTCCAAACACTCAACAATATGATTCGAAGCTTCACAAACAATTTTGACAAAATATTATGAATTTTAAGCTTGATAATTTCCAAGAATTTTTGTCCCTCCTTTTAGAGGGGGAGAAAGAGTCCTATTTATAATTCAAATGTGGATAAAAATAAAGGATTAATGAATAACTATAATTTACAAAATAATTCTTGATTAAGAGGACATGATGAAGATTTGATTTGATGATGGGGTTCATGATGTGAGAAATAGAAAATGTGTGATGTGGACTCATGGGGACATGGTTAGGTGTAATAGTGAAGTCATGTGCTCACTTTACACTATTGATTTTTGGATTTGTTGTTGGATAGGGAGATTTTTGAATTATTGACTTCATGGGTGGGGTTAATACTTTAATAATTTGAAGGGATTAAATTTTTAGGTGGGAATTGATTTTTAGGTGAGAAGTGATTTTGACTTAAGTGGGGAACATGAGGGGTTGTTTATATATATATATATATTTGAATGGGTCTAATTATTAAATAGAATGATATGATTTATTTAAAAAAATAAATTATTTGGCATAATATAGTTTTGGCATGTAATAAGAGATTAATTAAGTTATAAGATTAATTAACTGATTATGAATTGTCACGTGGGAAACACAATTTGAGTAAGTCTTCTAAAGGAGACCAAAACACGGGGTGATACAAAAAGTTGGTGTCTATAGTGATTTATACCTGCATTCCATGCAATTTTCTTTTTTTTTTGCAGGCATGTACGTTCAGTGCATTTGGTATGCCTTTGCACATGATTTAAAAATTCTTCAAAGTCTAAAAGACCGTCAGTTGCCAATAATTTTTATGTTTTTAATAAGAAGAGATTATCCTAGAGCTGATGGTGAATATATTCTGACCTGCATGAAATATAATAGGGATTCCATGCGGAATGTTTTTTCGAAGTACTCTCTAACTTGGTTGACATCAAATGATTCACTCTAGTCAATTGTCTCCACATTTGGGACTTCTAGAAACCAAAGGAACCCATGCACATGTGTGGAATCTCTATGTTGGCATTTGTACCTGGAAGGATATGAATAAGTTTGAGGAATATTTTTTTTCTATTCATACGTGGAAAGAGATGAATACATATGATTAAGTGTTTATGGAAGAGGAACGAAAGAAAGATATAATTTTTACCTATACCAATAGTCTTTTGCTCCCAAGTATTTTTGCAAGACCTCTTCATGGAATACTGTGAATATTTGGTGTAAGTATGCAAGAAAATCGATGAGGGTTTGACATGATGTTATGGTTCCTCTATTTTGTGCTTCGTGTGGATCTACAAGGCTAGTGTTGGGCATGAAAAGGTGGAGGTCCAACGATTTGGTATCAGCAGTACTTAAAGTTAAGAATAAATTTGGTGTTCTTATTTGTTAAATCATATCAAAAACTTCACCTCTACTTTTTGACTAGTAAGACCAAGTTTCGCGAAGCATCGTGCCAAACCACATAAGATTTTGTGGTAGTGCATCCTTTAGATTAAGTGTCATAGCACACCTATAATGGTTGGAATGTTTTGAAGGATATGATGTCTCATGAAGACAAAATTTGTTGCTAGGTTGGGATGATGCATGATGAGGTTTAGAAATAAATACCTGAACTTATGTGGTGCTCACCAAAGTAGTTGTCTACGTAACAAGTCATGTGTAGTGCATATTCATGAAGTTGGATCTCTTTCATGTGAGGTTTTTTAAACATGGTTGAACCTATTAGGTTGATGGTATTATTTACCTAATATGAATTAATCATATAATTAATTATTTAATGTTTTATTAATTAAATAATGATGTTATATGGTTTTTAAACCATATTTGTCTTTTATTTCCACAAACTATAATTGTTATGATTGTTATAACAATTGTACTTCCTTCAAAGGCATTTTGGAAGATGTTGTAACAATTATTACTATATTCATATGGTGTACAATTGGCTATAAGAATTGATGAGTACTCCATTGTATTCCTGGTTGATTGAGTTTAATATGTATAATCAGTCTTCTGCCCTTGTTCCTCAATTTACATTTGGTACCAAAGAAAATTGAATCTCCTGACAAGGTTAGAGAAAGGGTACAGAGGAAGGAAAATTGTTGGAGAAGAAATTTGCTTCACCAGAGAGCCAGTGCTATGTCCTAAAGCTTCCTAGACCTCCCTGTAGTCTCACAACCGCTTGTGCTATTCTCCAGGTAATCGGAAATCAATTTTTTTTTACCTTTGTGCTATTTGCACCAATTTTATTTGCTTCTGGAGCATTTTTTGGTTTATAGAAATCAAATTACAAAAATTTAAAGATATATATTTTCCCGATTAGGGCTTTTGTCACTAAAATTGGTGACGGTGTTAGTTATAACTAACACTAGCCGCAGTACTAAATTTAGAGGATTCTGTGCATGGGGTCTTCAGCAAATCCACACAACTCCAGTCATTGCAGACTGAGCTATTGAACATTGAAAAGTTGTGGGAGGCAGTGTTCCACATAGGAACCAAACCCAAAATAAGTGGTCGTGGCATCCTCTTAGTTTGCCCGAGCCTGTTTTATTAGCATATTAAATCAGTGCATTATGATCGAATTGTATGGGTTTTTGAGCAGTGAGCCTTTCTTTTTGACTTCGGTAGGATCACATTGTGCATTGATCTTATTAAACTGAGAAATACGAACCGTTTCATCCCTCCACACGACCTACAACAAGTGATGCAACTTGCAATAAAAATTGATGGACAGAGACCTGCACGGAGTCAAAGTGGTTCATTCTTTACACAACGAAGGAAATTAAAAAAAACAGAAAGCGGTGGATAGCAATATGAGTAGTTAACAATAGAAGAAGATCCATTTTTTGTGCAAGGAAAATCCCTAATTCACGTATGCATGCCAAGTGGATCCTCCACACAGGTCTACATCTCATCCTTAGTCATTTTTTTTTCAAAAGGTGAGTTCAGAATTCATATTCTTTTAATAAAATTTGCTCAATTTCATATGCCAAGCGCTCATAGAGCCTAAGTGGATAGTGAAAAAGACTTTGTAGTGGGAGGTGTTGTCGACACTAAAATTTTCCTCCGTAATTTCTATTTCATTAATGTATGTATTAGGAATAGGATGTTGTTAAGTATAATTAGTAGTAGCATCTGATAGAAGATAACGGCGCTGCCAGTACGATGCCGCCAATAATGTATAGTACGGCAATAGTCAAAAGTACAATAGGAATGTTGTGGTAAAAAGTAAATAGTTGTCGTAAGTGGTCTAGTAATGTTAAAATGTCAAAGTTGGGGTAAGTAGAGAAGTAGGGTCTACATGATTAGGAATTAGAAATATTATATTGGTAATAAGGATAAGGAGTGAGGTCATAAATATTTTGTGCATTTTATTTGTAAAAAGAAAAATGTGGAACCCATGTGAAATGATAAGGTTTATCTTATCTTAAAAGATATTATATTGGTAATAAGGACAAGGAGTGAGGTCATAAATATTTTGTGTATTTTATTTGTAAAAAGTCTAAAAATGTGGAACCCATGTGAAATGCTAAGGTTTATCTTATCTTAAAAGATAAGCTTACATGTACAGATAAGAGTTAAGGAAGTTATGGAATATGATTCGTCAGAGTGGATTTTCTCACCAAAGGAAAAAAATATCCTATCTTAATCTTAGATAAGATGGATAAGCCTGGAAGTTTCCAGATATAAATAAAGAGGCCACAAGTTGATATTATGTTGTTATTTGCCCCTCATTTATCATAGAAGGAAGTAGTGAGAAATATTGTATGAGTAAGTGTGTAAAGGAAGCCATCAGTTTAAAGGTGTGTTGAAGAAGCCATTAAGAGGTGTAATTGTGAAGTTTCTCCCATAGTATTGGTGGAAGGCAAGTGAAGTCAATAACACTTGAAGTACCTCATGGGTGAGATTGTAACAATTTCATGCTAATATTATAATTTACTCTGATATTTCAGATTTATCATCATTCCTTTTTATCATAGTCTATGGTATTCTTGTGTTATGTTTGTTGTTGTGTTTCCAGATTACATCCACCAAACTAAAATTTGTGCATTAGTTAATAATCATAGCACGAAGAGTTCCTGGTGAAGAATTATCATAGTGTCGGATTGGTGTTGACATTTTGGTTCCGTTGCTAGGACCATTCCTCGTTGGTGGAATTTTCTGGAGAGATATTCCCACTTAGTCAAAAATCAATTTGGAGGGTAACCTTATTTTTACTATGCATAGTAGTTACCATAGTAAAGTCACTTTTTTCTGTGAATAGTAGTTACATGGTAAAGTCATTTTTGCTGTGAATAGTATTTACCACAGTAAAGCCACTTTTTACCGTGAATAGTATTTACCGCAGTAACTTCACTTTTTACTGTGAATAGTGTTTACAACAGTAAAGTTAGTTTTTACCATAATAAGTCAAGTTTTACCATAATTTACCATGGTCATTTCTATTTTCTATTATAGTGATTCCAATTATTTGTGCACATAATTCTTGTTGATTGTACTTGTGGGTTGGTATTTCACTGTGGTTACTTTTGGAAATGGGGAAGATTCATGTTTTTTTCAGCCCAATCTAATGAATACACTTCCTCTTTCATTCAAGAGTTTAAATGATCTTGTATTTGTAATGGCCTTATAAGAAGGGAATAATGGACTAAATTTTTTTCCAACCTTTTTGGATGGTTCATCCCTTAGGTGGTTTGAAACACTAGGTGATTATGTGAAAAACTCATGGGATTTATTAACTGAAAGTTTTCTTGAAGAATTTGGTGAACAACAGAAATATGTAGATCTCATGATCGATATCACAAAGCTATCCCAAGGAGAGAAGGAGAAGATAAGGGATTATCATGCTCGTGTTCTATAGCTAAGGAGGAAGCTCGATTCCCAGATCCAGAAGGAAGGATTAGCAGATAGGTTGATGAATGGTGTGGATAATATCCTTTGTAAGCACTTCATTCTTGGGATGAAGCCAAAGATGAGAAAACAAGTAAAGTATGACCACTCAACTAACATTTAACAAGCAAAGGAGATAGCAAGAAGGCAAGAAGAAAGCACGGAAGAGGAGCCCAAAGAAGTTGTTTCTAAAGTAGAGCCTACACCAGCACCTTTGGTTCAGAATCCACAACCACTCTCGGTGAGCACTAATATTTCTCCTAGTACATCTACTGAGCATGAAGATCTGCTCAAGAAGATGGGTTAGTTAACTATTAATATTGTTCAAGGAAAAAAATTTAGTTCTCAGGGAGGAGATAGAGGTCCAAAAAGAAATATTTCTAAAGTTGTATGTTATGGTTGTTGTAAAAAGGGTCATTATAAGTATAATTGTCCAGATAAAACTTCTACATCTGGTACAAGGAGATAATGATAAAGGAAAAGTACCTATGAATTCTTTTGATGTAGTAGATAAGAGCATAAATAATGAAGTAGATGTGTTTGGAACAAAAAGAAAGAAAGAAAAAGATAATCAAGATGGAAATGATCTTAAGAAAATTAAAGGAGAAACTAGTAAGAAACATAGGAGAAGAAAGTTGGGTGTACAGGATTTTCTTATTTCATAGGGACAAGGACTATACTCCATCTTAGAAGATTTGTCCAAAAGGCCTGTAAATATTACATATGGTCAACTGTTGGCTATGTCTTCTGAGAAGAGGCGGGGAACTACAAAGTGGACTCAATGCTTGACGAAGGAAGGAGGTTGAGGCCCCTGTTTTGGAGGCAGAGGTAGATACCTACGCTCCACAATCTGAGGTATTATGTAATAGTATTTTAATTCATGATGTCTTAGTTGATGGAGGTGTTGCATTTAATGTAATGACCAAGTCTTTAATGAATATGTTGGGTTTAAAAATTGATTGCCCCTCAACACTTATGTTAAGTTCATTAAATAAGGGAAAAACTAAACTAGAAGGTGAAGTTTCAAATGTGGCAATACCTGTTATGGGTGTTGTATATATGGTATACTTTTAGGTGATGAAAAAATGGTACTATTGCATACCTAATGCTACTAGGAAGGCCATGGCTAAGGAGAGTTCATGCAAGAAACTACTGGAATGAATGCTTTATGACACTTGGACGTGGTAGAGAGAGGGTGAAGATAAACATGATCCCTCGAGCATCATAAGGCAGAACCTATGGATTCAAGTGATGAAATTGATGATTGGACATCCTTTGATTACTCTAGTACAAGTGAAGTGGACACAGAAGATGAAGAAAGTGAGGTTGATGTTTCAATCATGGATATCCTTCCAGTCACACCGACTCATGAACCCATAAAATTATTTGAAGAATAAATTGATGATCATCTCCAACAAATAAATATTGGTGATGCTGTGATGGAGAGTGAGAAGTAATGCTACATCCAGCTCTCTTCGAAGGTACATACACCTATTCACTTTTGATTACAAGGAACTCCATTAATTAAGTTGGGTAGAACATTCTATTGAGCTGGTATATGGTCCTAAGCCCATAAAGTAAATACCATATAGAATGTATCCTAATTTTTCCAAGACTGTAAAACAAGAAATAGATAGGTTGCTTGATGCAGGATTCATATTTTTTGTGGAGAATTTAAAATGGGTTTCTCCCATTGTGATCTCAATAAAAAAGAATGGGAAGCTATGCATTTGTGTTGATTACAGGAAGCTCAATAAGGAAACAAAGAAGGATCATTACCCTCTTCCATTCTCAGATCAGATCTTGGACGAAGTAGCTGGCCAGGAGTGTTATAGTTTTGCTGATGGATATAGCAGATACAACCAAGTCCATATAGCAGAGAAAGATTAGCTGAAGACCACGTTCACCACTCCTTGGGGAACGTTTTCTTATAGAGTTATGCCTTTTGGGTTGTGTAATGCTCCAGCAACATTCCAGCTGTTTGATGAATAGGGTGTTTGAACCCTACATTGGGAACTTCATCAGAAGTATTTCTGGATGATTTTTGCATCTATGGGAGCAAGATGGACCACCTGCACCAGATGGAGATAGCATTTCATATAGAATGTGTTTATGAAGGAGATGGAAATGGACCAAAAATATCACTGTGAACAAGATCCACGGGATGAGTAACTCTCTAGGATTTTCCTTTGTCAAAGTTCTTTTTGGGATGCTTTCTAAGGGTACAACCCTCACAAAAGACCCTTACAAAAATTGATGCGGGGTAACTCGTTGACCACTTCGTTTTGAATTAATTGTTCAAGGTAGCAATAATTTAGATGTCTGAATCACTCATGCCATAGCTTACTAACCTCATTTGCATGAGTGAGAAAAATAGTGGGAGTAGAATCAGAAGTAAAGTGAGAAAAGGTATACAACCATGAACGGTGATTCACCTTTCCATTAGCCATCGTAGTGTCATCATTAAGCTCATGAATAATCACTGAGTTAGGACCAAATTCCACTCGCATTCCTTTACCAAGGTGAGTAAGTTGGTAAACCGATAGGAGATTGGTAGAGAGATCAGGAATGATCAACACTTGGTTGATTGTTCCCCCATCCATCTCTACTGATCCAGTACTAGAAGCCAAAACTATCATGTCATTACCCATCGTGATTTGGGACATTCCACAAGGCTCGATGTTGGAGAACTCAACATGCAAAGAACCCATGTGGTGCGAGGCACTGTAATCTATAATCCACATCGATGAAGGACTAACTTTGGATACAAGGGCCTTTCCTTTCTTCTTATCAGATATAAAACCTTTTGCAGTGGAAGACTCGGCCTTCGGAACATTTTGTTTGGTAGACCTAAGAACACCTATTTTATTCTTCTCAAGTAATTGAGAAAGGTGATCAATTTGTTTTCTCATACATGTATGCTCTTTATGAATAGGCTTCTTGCAATAGGAACACAAATACCTGTCTTTCTATTCTCTAGGCTTAGAAGTCGAAGCATTCATATTATTTTTAGTATCGGTTTTGGTTTCTTTTTTAGGTTGATCCTTTTTTCCTTTCTTCTTGTCAGTCTTCTTTTCCTTTCTAGTACTCGCTACAAGGGCATATGATTTGGACTTGAGAGACCCCATTTGAATGATTTTTTCCTATTCTCAAATGAGTTGGGACGAAAAATAGTCAAAGGAGGGCATGTTCCAACCGTTGCCCAAGGTAGCTTTTGTAGTGTAAATAATTTGACACAAGGACAGAATATTCAAGACCTAACTTAGAGAGAATCGAAGAGATCAGTTGAGAATCTTTCTTCTCTAGTTGAAATTCCTTTAACAACAATCTAGTGTGGATAAACTTCGAGAAGAATGCTTCTAGGTCTTCAAAGTCACTAGGATTTAACTCTAGTAGTTCATTTTTCAACTCATGTGCTCTTATGTCATCGTGTTATCCAAACATTTCATCTAACGTTGTCCACGTAGATTTAGGTGTTTCAGACGACTCGATGTGGAAGAGAAATTCGGGAGAAATGGACGTGCAAAGAAGACCTAAAGCTTCATCACTATGGTTTAACCACTTAGATTTTTCAAGTTCGTCATCTGGTTTAGTCTCAGTTCCCATGGTGATGCGGAATAACCCTTTACCCCTTAGTTTCATTATTATTTTTGATCTCCATTCGAAAAAGTTGAAAAATGTAAGAAAAGGAATTGAAAGTGCATGCATAGTGAAAAGAGAGAGAAGAAATGCAGAAAAGAAACACAACCTCCTAGGACAATATAATAACCCCCCTACTTTCTGCACTTTATAGTTTAGTGCATCGAATACAATCAGGTTAGAGCATACATCTAGAAACACTTGGTAACTTACCTTACAATCACATTAATAACGCGCAAGAGAGGAGACCATAATCATGTTTCAGGAAGTGCAGCAAAGTGACACCATACACAAGCACAATCGCTAAAAAACTAGGAAGGAGGTGAAATCAGATCCTGGTTATGAAAAAAGTGTCTCACGTCACAAATGATACCCCCTTGCTGTAAACTATGGCAGATACGCACATTAGTCGCAAGCAATAATAAGGGTAATTTTACAATGTTTAAATGAACTCAGAATGAGTTCCGATGATCTTTAGAACGCCGAAAGGCCATGCGGAAGTCAAAAAGTGCTCAGAGTGTCACTGCACACTTGAGCGCATGATTAGTAAAAAAATCGACAATAACGTGTTTAAAAATATTATCATTAGGAAACGTCCAATTTAGCTGATTATAGAGCTAATTGGACTTTAAAAAAATGATAATTACATTAATTAAGAGACGATTTAAAAATAAAAAATAAAAACTAACCATAAATGATAATCGTAATTTTTTTTTAATTAATTACGATTATTTTAATATCTAATTAAAAAATAATAATTAAATATGATGAAAGAATTAAGATTTAAAAAAAAATCCTAATAAAACTTTTCCTCTTTTTTAAAAGTGCAAATTTGAAAAAAAAAATTAAACTTACTATTTAAAAAAAAAAACCAAATTTTAAAAACTTAAAAAATGGAAAGTATTTAAAAACTTAAAAACTATTACAAAAAAGCAAAGGATTTTAAATACTTACCTTTAAAGAATGTAATTTAAATAAGTGCCACATTTTTTTTGAAAGAATTTTTAAAAGGTAAAAAGGTTAACGTATTTTTTTTAAAAAATAGAAAGTAAAAAAAGCCTTACCTAAAAAAAACGTGACAAAAAAAACTTACAGCTTTGTTCATAGGTTGTGATGGAGGTTTTGGTGAGGAGGGGGTAGGCCACGACAGAGGAGAAAGAGCCATGGCAGGGTAGGCTAGGAAGGTGCAGGCCGTGACAGAGGAAAAGGAGCTCGTGGGGACTATGGCGAGTGACAGAGGGGAGTTTCACTACTGCAGCAAATAGACATGAATGAACCAGCAACACATAGTAACTAGCAAACAAGGCAAAAAAAACACACCCACTAAAAACACAAAAAAATGCCAATGAGTGGCTCGGCTCGGCTCAGGACAGGTCGACTCAGAGCTCGATGAGCAGGAGTTCGGGGTAGATAAGAACTCTAAAACACCAAGGATTCAACTAATTTTTTTGACATGTTGCTGTAAAACGAAACATGCAAACGCAAAAAAACTAGAAAAACAGAGATAAAAAATAATTTCTAGTTTAATGAAAGAGATTAAAAAAGTAGAAAAAATACTCTATTTTGGCTGATCTGCTAGATTTAGCTGCAACTAGATAGATGTAGCTGTAAAACCCCTGATAGCTCTGGAATACCTACACATGCACAAAGAACACATCAAACCAACAAACTTTCCAAGAACATCTTGTTAAATACATTAGCAAGGAAAAACTAGAAAATAATGATCGAAAACTTGCACGAGGAGTAAGAATTACACCAAGAGTAATTGCAACTAAAAAATAACAAGTGCAGGTTTACCTGATCTCAGCTCTGATACCATGAAAGAGTTGATGGATCGTATCGGAAACTGTGCACCACGATGAAGTTGCACTCATGTTCAATCGTAATGGCTCCAACGTAATCACAAGGAAGAATCAATCAATAACTGAATAACTTTCATAACAGAACAAAGCTTGCACACATAGAGAAAAGACAATGGAGTGTCTTGGCATGCTCTTAAATGTCAAAAGAAGGGATACACATAGGGTGCTAAGTAACCATAGTGCATGACTCAATAACAAACCCTAAACCTAACTCTAAACCTAACCCATGTGAGGTGACCCTCCATATGTGAGTGGAGGACACATAGGATAACTCACACCAATAAAGACAATGCACAATTAAGGGAGGGAATGTTAGGTTAATTATTAGTTACCTAATATATTAATAATACATCAGATAATTAATTATTTAATTAATGTTATGAATCAAATAATGTTTTTATATGGTTTTTAAACCATATTTGTCTTTTATTTCCACATGTATAATTGTTATGATTGTTATAACAATTGTGCTTCCGACATGTATTTTGGAAGTTTTTGTAAACATTATTATTGTATTCATATGATGTACAATTCCTGTAAGAATTACAGTACTCCATTATATTCCTAGTTGATTGATTTTAATAAAGATAATAAGGATTCCACCACTATTTCTCACTTTATAGAACCCATGTGGGACAAAGCTGGGAATGTCATTGAAAACAAGCCTTCTATGTTATATTCATAGATCTATGAAAGACCAATTTTAGGAAAAGGAAAAGATAATGGTGCACCATTTGCATTGTCCACAAAAAACCTTGCTAAAATTTAATATTGGATTGAATCTTGTGATAGTCATTTCCTCCATCTGTGTAAGGCATTTAAGAACTTTAGGTTGATGTCCTGGATTCATGATGTTTCATGCAGAGAAGAAGTGACCATTTTTCTTGGCCAAACATCTATTGCAAATGTATTTCTCTTCACTCATTTTTGCCACAATTTTCGGGTAGCTTTCCCTACAGACGAAGCAAGTATCCATCTTTGTAAAGTTATCTATTCTTTTAAAGAAATGTAATTGTGATTTATCGAAGGAAGGGAGGTGCAAGGGTATTTTTTTGGGTAAAATAAGGCATGGCAGCATATCCATAAATTTTGTTGACTGAAGTGGAAGAAAAGGTAACACACGAGGAAATTTGTGGATGAGAACTACAGCCGACATCTACAACATTTATGTTATGCTTACTAGGGAAAGGAAACATGGAATAGGAGGAGGATGCATAAATACTTGCTCAGGGTTCTTGAATTTTCGGTTGGTGCGAAGGAAGAAAGATCTGAGGCATACCAACAATCATGCGAGCACGGTAACTATGACATTGTTTCTAAGTTATGTGCACCCTGATTCATGCATAATACTCACACCTACATTCCCTTATTTGAGGAGGCATCCGGAAGTCACTAAATAGAATGTTGGAGCTTTCTGTAAGAAATTCAATGAACACCAAGTAATTATTGTGTAGATAACTATAGAAGCATAAATATCAAGTTGCATGCATGAAAAGATTTAAAAATTATATTTTATTTGATAAGAGCCAAACCCTGTCATTGTTTTCTGCAAAATGGGCACTAATTCCCCCAAATTTTTTCTTCTGGATTCACAACTACTTAGTGGAAAAAACTATGCTACATGGAAGACAAAAATCAAGACATGACTTGAGTTTTAAAAGATCTGGTCTGCTGCGAATGGTACTCTGACCAGATCAACTACTGATACAACACAACAACAAAAATTTGATAAAGAATATTAGAAGGCCAAACTCATCATCTTGTGTGGAGTGTCCGACGATGTGTAACCCCACATTCAAAATGCCAAAACAGCCAAAGAATCATGGGATAATTTGATCACAGTATAAAATTCCAAAAACAAGAATGTTATACTGAATTTGGAGAGTGAGTTACACACATTGAAGTTCAATCAGAATGAGAAAATAGAAGTTTTCTTAAGAAGAGTTACAAAATTCAGGGCTTCACCTCTAGCCCTAGGAGAAGCAATCAAAGATGAATTGATCCTCATTACCATTGTTTTGAGAGCACTCCCATCTTCATACCGTATTTTTGTAACAACACTAAACTTGTCAAAAACGATAGTTAGTGTTGACAAATTGGTAAATCTACTACAACAAGAGGAAGCAATGCACAATAAGGATGATGAAGAAGAGCAAGGACTTTCTTCACATCAAAAATGGAAAGGAAAAGGTAAAGGAAAACCTAATTCCTATCAAAATTCCCAACATCAGAATCAATATCACGGGGATAGACAATAGAAGAAACAATGCCCAATTTGTAAAAGAGGAAATGACCTAAAATATTGTTGGTACAAAAACTTACAATAAAGGTTCATCAAGCAGCTCTGGACCTCCACAAAAATCTCACAAGGGATATTCTAACTAAAATCAAGGGAAAAAAAGGGTAACTGTAAAATAATACCCCATCAATAAGAAAATATTGTTGAGCAACAAGAACAGTTAGACAATGAAAACTACTTGGTCACTGCTCGATCAACTGAACCATCCACGTCATCTAGTGATGTTTGGTATGTTTATTCAGGGGCCACTTGACACATGAATAGCCAGAGAGACTAGTTTACTTCAATGAGGGACACACCATAAATAATTCATGTTTCGTTGGCAGATGATTCTTCATATATAGTTCAGAGGATTGGGAACATTTATCTACCCTTTGGTTCATGCAACCGCAAACTATTAGATGTCTTATATGTCCTTGGGTTGAAAAATAATTTTATTTTAGTCATTCATATCCTTGATCACAACCTACAAATATTCATTAATAGTCATTCCAGCAAGAAAACATGTTTGATTCGAGAAAAATCAAGAGGCTCAAAAATATTTGCAAAAGCCTCCAATGTGGGATTCATGTTCTAGCTTGATTTTATTCACAGAGACAATCAAAAACTTGTAGCTAAGAACTCTACCTCAACATAGTTGTGGCATCTGAGACTTAGTCTTGTTAGTTTCAAGTATCTTGAGACACTCTACTGGTGTAATATGGTACATGGGCTACCATCTCTTCAGAAGGATACAAACAAGTGTCCTCACTACTTAGGAGGAAAACAAAACAGAGCACTATTCTAGAAGAGTACATATCGAGCACATGGAAATATTTATCTGATTCATACTGATATTTGTGGTCTGATGTAACCAAGTCTATCTATATTTCAGTACTTCATGCTATGCGTTGATGACTATTCAAGGAAAATGTGGAGTTTTTTTCTTTGCAATATTTGAAACTTTCAAGAAGTTCAAAGTAGTAGTTGAGAATGAAACTAGTCGTCACATCAAAACTCTCCACTCAGATCGAGGGGTAGAATTAGCCAGTAATGTGTTCAAAAACTACCTACAAACTCATGGGATTTGTCAACAAATGCCTCCTCCACACACACCCACAGCAAAATGGTGTTGTTGAGAGAAGAAATATTACTATCATGAAAATGGTGCGATGCATGATCGATGACTCTAGACTTGCAAAGACATTCTAGATAGAAGAAGAAAAAACAACAGTGTATTTGTTAAATAGAGTGCCCACAACTGCTCTTGACAGATTAACTCCACAAGAAGCATGGTCAAAATTGAAACCATCTATTGCACATCTTAGGGTATTTGGGTGCAAAACAGGTATGCACATACCCGAGCAGAATAGAAATAAATTGAACATGAAGTCACATAAACTCATCTTCATTGGGTACAATGAAGAGAATATTGGGTACAGATTGATGGATCCAAAGACAAGAAAATTCTACACCAGCAGAGATGTTGATTTTTTTGAGAAGGAGAAAGTAGAGTCTCCTCCTCTAGACTCACCTAATATAGATTCTTCACTAGTTGTAAAAATTGAAGTTGATGTTCCCACATATGATGAAAGTGATGATGGGGATGATGGTTGTGATATGATAAAACCATGACCCATGGTAATAGTTCAGCGTATACCCAAGTGTTGTACTAGAACATTACGAGATGCCAGAATGGATGCTCCACTAGTTACATCCACCCCTAGACCATAGAATTGCAGTAAAGCAAGAGAAGAAGTTAACTTTTACTTTGATGAGTACAATTATTGAATCTGATGAGCCCTCTAGAGTCTAGGAATCCCTACAATCAAAATATTGGAAAGATGCCATGGATTCTGAATATCATTCAATGATGAAGAATAGCACTTGGTAGCTTTTCGATCTTCCACTAGGGAAGAAACCCATTAGATGCAGAAGGATATTTAAAACAAAGTATAAGGTAGATGGGACAGTGGACAAGTATAAAGCAATACTAGTAGTAAAGGGGTACACATACAAAGAAGGTGTTGACTATGAGGAGACATTTTCTCCCGTAGCTAAGATCAAAATGATCAGGGTGATATTTTCTCTAGCTGCATAATTTGGTTTGAAATTACATCAAATGGATGTAAAAAGTGCCTTCCTAAATGGATATTTACAGGAAGAAGTCTACCTGACTCAACCTAAGGGATATGTAGTACCTGGTCAAGAAGAAATGGTATGCAAACTCGAGAAATCTCTTTATGGCCTCAAATAGGAACCCTAAGCATGGTACATCAAGATTGATGAGTATATTGTATAACGTGGATTTGTTAAAAATCCATACGATTCCAATCTTTACCTCAAAAAGAAAGGTGGCGAGATTGTAATTTTCATTTTCTATGTCAACGATCTTGTCTTCACTGGAAGTTCAGTGAAGATGATCGATGTAATGACAAAAGATCTTAATCGATCGTTCGACATGACCAATCTCAGGTTGATGCACTATTTTCTTAGATTGGAAGTATGGAAGAAAGAGAATCACATTTTTACTTCTCAGATGAAATATACCAAGAATATGCTCGAGAAATTCAAGATGATGGATTGCACACCATTTTCTACACCTATAGAGAACAGATTACAATTATCTCATTCATATCCATCTCATGAGGTAAGTGTCAGTCTCTATCGGCAGTTGATTGGGAGTCTCATTTACCTGACCTACACTAGACCAGATATCAGCTTTGCAGTGAGCTATTTATCCAGGTTCATGCAGGAACCCAAAGTTTTTCATTTGAAAGAAGAAAGGTGCATCTTAAGATATCTCAAAAGATCAATGGATCTTGGTCAAGAATACAAGAAGAATGACAATTTTTTCTTGACTTGATATTTGGATTCAAATCATGCAGGCAATATTGATGATAGAAAATCCACTTCACGATTTATATTTTTTATGGGATCTAGATGAATATCACGGGGAAGCAAGAAACAACACTTTTTTTCTTGTTCTTCCATAGAAGTTGAGTATCATTCTACAGGAGAATCTGTCTGTGAAGGGATTTAGCTACGTCGCATACTTGAAATACTCGCAATACCACATGACAAACTGACCACCATGTATGTTGACAATGAATTTGTTCTCAAACTTGTTCGAAATCTAGTGTTTCATGAAATAACCAATCACATTGAGGTCTAAGTTCATTTCATATGCGAGCATGTGTTCAAGCACAACATCCAGCCTCAATTTTATCCAACAGCAGAACAACGGGCAGATATCTTCACAAAGTCACTTCCATGTGAAAAGTTCAAGTTGTTAAGAGAGTTCCTCATCTCATCCCTTGAGACAATGCAAAATTAAGGGGAGGAATGTTAGGTTAATTAGTATTTACCTAATATATTAATTATGCATCATATAATTAATTATTTAATTAATGTTATTAATTAAATAATGTTGTTATATGGTTTTTAAAGCATATTGTTCTTTTATATCTATAGGTATAACTTTTTATTATTGTTATAACAATTGTGCTTCCCGGATGCATTTTGGAAGCTGTTGTAACATTTATTATTGTATTCAAATGTTGTATAATTCATATAAGAATTACAGTACTCCATTTTATTCCTGGTTGATTGAGTTTAATAAATATAATCAGGCTTCCACCCCTATTGCTCAATTTACAGAACCTGTGGGGAATAAAGTTGGGAATGCCATTGAAAACAAGCCTTCTGTGTTGTATTCATAGATCTGTGAAAGACCAATTTTAGGAAAAGGAAAAGATAATGGCACACCATTTTCATTGTCCCCAAAAAACCTAGCTAAAATGTAATATTGGATTGAATCTTGTGATAATCATTTCCTCCACATGTGTAAGGCATTTAAGAACTATAGGTTGATGGCATATATTCATGTTGTTCCATACAGTGAAGAAGGGACTATTTTTCTCGGCCAATAATCTATTGCAAATGTATTTCTCTTCACTCATTTTTGCCACAATTTTCGGGTAGCTTTCCCTACAGATGGAGCAAGTATCCATCTTAGTAAAGTTATCTATTATTTTAAGGAAACATTGTTGTGCTTGATTAAAGTAAGGAAGGTGCAAGGGTATTTTTTTGGGTAAAATAAGGCATGGGTGCATCTCCATAAATGTTGTTGATTGAAGTGGAAGACAAGGTAATGCACGAGGAACTTTGTGGATGAGAACTATAGTCGACATCTACAACATTTGTGTGATGTTTATCAGGGAAAGGTGACATGGAATAGGAAGAGGATGCATAAATACTTGCTCGGGGTTCTTGAATTTTTTGATGGTGTGAAGGAAGAAAGCTCTAAGACAAGCCCTCAATCATGTGAGCATGGTATCTGTGACAATGTTTCTCAATTATGTGCAACCTGATTCATGCATAATACTCACACTTATGTTTCCTTATTTGTGGAGGAGGCATCTAGAAGTCACTGAATATAATGTTGGAGTTTTCTCTAAGAAATTCAATGAACACCAATTAATTATTGTGTAGATAATTATAGAAGCATAAATATCAAGGTGCATGCATGAAAATATTTAAAAAACAAATTTAGAAGATAACAATAAATGCAATTGCATATATGGGAAATGCCACCAAATAATCCATTTTTTACAAGAGAAACATGAAATATTTCCATTCATAATCATATATGAGTGCTATATGAAAAATACAACAGAGGAATTAAAATTTTGTTGAGGGCCGTAGTTTATTTATGTAAATAGTATTTACTTTTTATATTGTTTGAATACATGTAGCGAGGAACTTACCATATTCTCAGAAGAAAATAAACCTTCAAAAGGAACTACGGTAATAATGAAATACATAAATAGAGTATTTGCGAAGGGAACATTTGTGTATAAACAAAATATAGAACATGCATATGTTAGAGTTTGTAGGACATATCATGTTTTCTTTGACTTAAAAATAACAAATTTCAACTGGGTTTTCCCATTGTATGTTTCCTTTTTAAGGGAAAGAGTGAAATGGAACACATGTCCAATGATGCGATAAAAAATCTCCTATGTGGTTTCATTATCAAATGAAAAAAATTTCAATTCTATAGCTGTAATTCCCATTATCATTTCTGCAGTGTCATCGAATGTAGTAACTCCTTTAATCTCCCATGTAGAATCTTTCAAATCCATTCGTAGAGCATACTTGTAATTATAGTTTTGAACATGAATATTGTATTTGTTGAAAAACCATTTACCATTTGGTAGCTCCTGAACCTTTTTTTGAATTTTTTGTCACCTACCATTGTTGGACAAGCCATGTAGAATAAATTATCCATATTTATGTTTGATACTTCAGCTTTAACAGTCACCCACTCATTGTTTTTGAGATTTCCCATCTCTAAAATTTATGACAAAGTAACACCATAAACAATAGATTAAGGAGGCCCAAATTTGTTGGTGACCGATGGATATGGAACATGTGAATTTGGTGAAGATATCCAATCATGGAGATCCTATGTTTTGGTAATTGAAGGGTTGACATAGCATTTTGAAGCAAAAATGGTGCCAATAATGGTTCCATTGAAATATAAAACACAAACATATTTTATCACCAAGATTGGAAAATATGAAATCGAGAGTATCTGTAATAACTCTTTGCAAAGATCATGTAAATTTTGGCCCCATAAGGTGACGATGATACTAAATCCAGACATATCTCACATTAGTAATGTTCCCCTTATAACCTCAGAATTTTCTCTATGATGAATAATCGTGCAAGGAGAAATGGCCATCAAAACACCAATCAAGTCCACCATTGAGCCTACAGGGATGGATGGTATATCTTTTAGCTCTTTGAAATGGAAGTGATGGAGACAAACATTGTTTTCTAATTCAATTGCATAATTGACAACAAAAGAGGGAAGCAAACAAATTTCAAACTAGATGTTTAAATGTTATAAGCATGATTTTCTATACCCACTCTGCCATTAGATATACCGTATAGACCTCCATTTTCTATTTGTCCAAAGAATTTGGTTACATCCTCATTTAAAGAAAAAATCCTTAGCTCTCCACCTTTTTTGTCCATAAAATAAAAGGAAAAAATGATGCCACTACCCCCATCTATTTTGATACTCTTTAAGAGTTGTTTTAGCAAGATCCCTACCTTATATTGTCCACATCCTTGAAATTGTAGTCAATGAAGAAGTGTCTGTGTGGCACTTTTCATTGTTTTTCATACCATATTTATTGTAAGGATGTGTGTTTGGAAACAACTGGGTGTGTGCAGGGGGCATTGTTTCATATACTATTTTTTTCCCTCGTAAAATGTGTTCAAGAAGGGGAACATGTGTTATTTTCCTTGGTCAGGTAGATACAATGTTGTCCATATCACTAATAAGAACCATCTTGCAACATTGAGAAAGAGCAGTCAAGATCAGGAAAGTTGAATGCATTATTTGGAAAAACTTGAGGAATGAAAAAGATGCAATTTACAAGTCTTTTTCTAAGATTTTGTAAACATATTTCTTAAGCAACACAACAGACCTGTTATCCATTTTTCGTTCCACCTAAAAAATAGAAAACTTAGTAGGTCGGAACATCGACAATTGATTGAAAAAGGAAAAATTATTTTGTACTATGCAAGGTAGCTCGTGTGTTGGCTCGACCAAGTTGGTTATAACTCACAGAAAGTTGGCAAGCCATGAAAAATCTTGGAGTTGGAAAGTTAAGATTATTGGGGAAAAGGTTGTTCGGATAGGTGTGTTGGTTGATGGTTGGTCGAGTGAAGGGTATGACGCCATCCAACCTTGGTACAGAAGAGAGCTTGGTTGGGTGAAGATTGGTCAGATAGGTGTGTCAGCTGATTGTTGGTCAAGTGAAGGTTAGTCAAAAAGGTGTGTCAGCTGATGGTTGGTCAATATGGTTAATTTGCTAATGGTTTGTCAGGTCATGGTTTGCTGGATGAAGCATTTGACGACATCTAACCCTGGTATAGTAGTTTGGTTGGTCGGATGATGGGTTAGTCAAACAGGTGTGTCGGCTAGCCTTTTTGGAATGCATACAAAGAGGTTTGGTCGACATACATAGATGTTATCCAACCCCTTAGCATTTGATGGCCAATTCATATGGTTAGCTTACAGTTGTACGAAATTATTGCGTGAGTCACCAAGTTGGTCATCCCATTGGTTTGTTTCCTACGAGGATAGAAGGGTAGAGTGAAATACGGGATGATATGGACAGTCGTCCAACATTCTGGGTTAGACAACCCACATTATGAAGATGGAAAATCCCAGGTTGGTCGGGGACTAGAAGCATATATAGTCATGAAGATAGATTCATGTTCTAGCTTGATTTTGTTCACAGAGACAATCAAAAACTTGTAGCTAAGAACTCTACCTCAACATAGTTGTGGCATCTGAGACTTAGTCTTGTTAGTTTCAAGTATCTTGAGACACTCTACTGGTGTAATATGGTACATGGGCTACCATCTCTTCAGAAGGATACAAACAAGTGTCCTCACTACTTAGGAGGAAAACAAAACAGAGCACTATTCTAGAAGAGTACATATCGAGCACATGGAAATATTTATCTGATTAATACTGATATTTGTGGTCTGATGTAACCAAGTCTATCTATATTTCAGTACTTCATGCTATGCGTTGATGACTATTCAAGGAAAATGTGGAGTTTTTTTCTTTGCAATATTTGAAACTTTCAAGAAGTTCAAAGTAGTAGTTGAGAATGAAACTAGTCGTCACATCAAAACTCTCCACTCAGATCGAGGGGTAGAATTAGCCAGTAATGTGTTCAAAAAACTACCTACAAACTCATGGGATTTGTCAACAAATGCCTCCTCCACACACACCACAGCAAAATGGTGTTGTTGAGAGAAGAAATCTTACTATCATGAAAATGGTGCGATGCATGATCGATGACTCTAGACTTGCAAAGACATTCTAGATAGAAGAAGAAAAAACAACAGTGTATTTGTTAAATAGAGTGCCCACAACTGCTCTTGACAGATTAACTCCACAAGAAGCATGGTCAAAATTGAAACCATCTATTGCACATCTTAGGGTATTTGGGTGCAAAACAGGTATGCACATACCCGAGCAGAATAGAAATAAATTGAACATGAAGTCACATAAACTCATCTTCATTGGGTACAATGAAGAGAATATTGGGTACAGATTGATGGATCCAAAGACAAGAAAATTATACACCAGCAGAGATGTTGATTTTTTTGAGAAGGAGGAAGTAGAGTCTCCTCCTCTAGACTCACCTAATATAGATTCTTCACTAGTTGTAAAAATTGAAGTTGATGTTCCCACATATGATGAAAGTGATGATGGGGATGATGGTTGTGATATGATAAAACCACGACCCATGGTAATAGTTCAGCGTATACCCAAGTGTTGTACTAGAACATTACGAGATGCCAGAATGGATGCTCCACTAGTTACATCCACCCCTAGACCATAGAATTGCAGTAAAGCAAGAGAAGAAGTTAACTTTTACTTTGATGAGTACAATTATTGAATCTGATGAGCCCTCTACAGTCTAGGAATCCCTACAATCAAAATATTGGAAAGATGCCATGGATTCTGAATATCATTCAATGATGAAGAATAGCACTTGGTAGCTTTTCGATCTTCCACTAGGGAAGAAACCCATTAGATGCAGAAGGATATTTAAAACAAAGTATAAAGTAGATGGGACAGTGGACAAGTATAAAGCAATACTAGTAGTAAAGGGGTACACATACAAAGAAGGTGTTGACTATGAGGAGACATTTTCTCCCGTAGCTAAGATCAAAATGATCAGGGTGATATTTTCTCTAGCTACATAATTTGGTTTGAAATTACATCAAATGGATGTAAAAAGTGCCTTCCTAAATGGATATTTACAGGAAGAAGTCTACCTGACTCAACCTAAGGGATATGTAGTACCTGGTCAAGAAGAAATGGTATGCAAACTCGAGAAATCTCTTTATGGCCTCAAATAGGAACCCTAAGCATGGTACATCAAGATTGATGAGTATATTGTCTAACGTGGATTTGTTAAAAATCCATACGATTCCAATCTTTACCTCAAAAAGAAAGGTGGCGAGATTGTAATTTTCATTTTCTATGTCAACGATCTTGTCTTCACTGGAAGTTCAGTGAAGATGATCGATGTAATGACAAAAGATCTTAATCGATCGTTCGACATGACCAATCTCAGGTTGATGCACTATTTTCTTAGATTGGAAGTATGGAAGAAAGAGAATCACATTTTTACTTCTCAGATGAAATATACCAAGAATATGCTCGAGAAATTCAAGATGATGGATTGCACACCATTTTCTACACCTATAGAGAACAGATTACAATTATCTCATTCATATCCATCTCATGAGGTAAGTGTCAGTCTCTATCGGCAGTTGATTGGGAGTCTCATTTACCTGACCTACACTAGACCAGATATCAGCTTTGCAGTGAGCTATTTATCCAGGTTCATGCAGGAACCCAAAGTTTTTCATTTGAAAGAAGAAAGGTGCATCTTAAGATATCTCAAAAGATCAGTGGATCTTGGTCAAGAATACAAGAAGAATGACAATTTTTTCTTGACTTGATATTTGGATTCAAATCATGCAGGAAATATTGATGATAGAAAATCCACTTCACGATTTATATTTTTTATGGGATCTAGATGAATATCACGGGGAAGCAAGAAACAACACTTTTTTTCTTGTTCTTCCATAGAAGTTGAGTATCATTCTACAGGAGAATCTGTCTGTGAAGGGATTTAGCTACGTCGCATACTTGAAATACTCGCAATACCACATGACAAACTGACCACCATGTATGTTGACAATGAATTTGTTCTCAAACTTGTTCGAAATCTAGTGTTTCATGAAATAACCAATCACATTGAGGTCCAAGTTCATTTCATATGCGAGCATGTGTTCAAGCACAACATCCAGCCTCAATTTTATCCAACAGCAGAACAACGGGCAGATATCTTCACAAAGTCACTTCCATGTGAAAAGTTCAAGTTGTTAAGAGAGTTCCTCATCTCATCCCTTGAGACAATGCAAAATTAAGGGGAGGAATGTTAGGTTAATTAGTATTTACCTAATATATTAATTATGCATCATATAATTAATTATTTAATTAATGTTATTAATTAAATAATGTTGTTATATGGTTTTTAAAGCATATTGTTCTTTTATATCTATAGGTATAATTTTATTATTGTTATAACAATTGTGCTTCCCGGATGCATTTTGGAAGCTGTTGTAACATTTATTATTGTATTCAAATGTTGTATAATTCATATAAGAATTGTAGTACTCCATTTTATTCCTGGTTGATTGAGTTTAATAAATATAATCAGGCTTCCACCCCTATTGCTCAATTTACAGAACCTGTGGGGAATAAAGTTGGGAATGCCATTGAAAACAAGCCTTCTGTGTTGTATTCATAGATCTGTGAAAGACCAATTTTAGGAAAAGGAAAAGATAATGGCACACCATTTTCATTGTCCCCAAAAAACCTAGCTAAAATGTAATATTGGATTGAATCTTGTGATAATCATTTCCTCCACATGTGTAAGGCATTTAAGAACTATAGGTTGATGGCATATATTCATGTTGTTCCATAAAGTGAAGAAGTGACTATTTTTCTCGGCCAATCATCTATTGCAAATGTATTTCTCTTCACTCATTTTTGCCACAATTTTCGGGTAGCTTTCCCTACAGATGGAGCAAGTATCCATCTTAGTAAAGTTATCTATTATTTTAAGGAAACATTGTTGTGCTTGATTAAAGTAAGGAAGGTGCAAGGGTATTTTTTTGGGTAAAATAAGGCATGGGTGCATCTCCATAAATGTTGTTGATTGAAGTGGAAGACAAGGTAATGCACGAGGAACTTTGTGGATGAGAACTATAGTCGACATCTACAACATTTGTGTGATGTTTATCAGGGAAAGGTGACATGGAATAGGAAGAGGATGCATAAATACTTGCTCGGGGTTCTTGAATTTTTTGATGGTGTGAAGGAAGAAAGCTCTAAGACAATCCCTCAATCATGTGAGCATGGTATCTGTGACAATGTTTCTCAATTATGTGCAACCTGATTCATGCATAATACTCACACTTATGTTTCCTTATTTGTGGAGGAGGCATCTAGAAGTCACTGAATATAATGTTGGAGTTTTCTCTAAGAAATTCAATGAACACCAATTAATTATTGTGTAGATAATTATAGAAGCATAAATATCAAGGTGCATGCATGAAAATATTTAAAAAACAAATTTAGAAGATAACAATAAATGCAATTGCATATATGGGAAATGCCACCAAATAATCCATTTTTTACAAGAGAAACATGAAATATTTCCATTCATAATCATATATGAGTGCTATATGAAAAATACAACAGAGGAATTAAAATTTTGTTGAGGGCCGTAGTTTATTTATGTAAATAGTATTTACTTTTTATATTGTTTGAATACATGTAGCGAGGAACTTACCATATTCTCAGAAGAAAATAAACCTTCAAAAGGAACTACGGTAATAATGAAATACATAAATAGAGTATTTGCGAAGGGAACATTTGTGTATAAACAAAATATAGAACATGCATATGTTAGAGTTTGTAGGACATATCATGTTTTCTTTGACTTAAAAATAACAAATTTCAACTGGGTTTTCCCATTGTATGTTTCCTTTTTAAGGGAAAGAGTGAAATGGAACACATGTCCAATGATGCGATAAAAAATCTCCTATGTGGTTTCATTATCAAATGAAAAAAATTTCAATTCTATAGCTGTAATTCCCATTATCATTTCTGCAGTGTCATCGAATGTAGTAACTCCTTTAATCTCCCATGTAGAATCTTTCAAATCCATTCGTAGAGCGTACTTGTAATTATAGTTTTGAACATGAATATTGTATTTGTTGAAAAACCATTTACCATTTGGTAGCTCCTGAACCTTTTTTTGAATTTTTTGTCACCTACCATTGTTGGACAAGCCATGTAGAATAAATTATCCATATTTATGTTTGATACTTCAGCTTTAACAGTCACCCACTCATTGTTTTTGAGATTTCCCATCTCTAAAATTTATGACAAAGTAACACCATAAACAATAGATTAAGGAGGCCCAAATTTGTTGGTGATCGATGGATATGGAACATGTGAATTTGGTGAAGATATCCAATCATGGAGATCCTATGTTTTGGTAATTGAAGGGTTGACGTAGCATTTTGAAGAAAAAATGGTGCCAATAATGGTTCCATTGAAATATAAAACACAAACATATTTTATCACCAAGATTGGAAAATATGAAATCGAGAGTATCTGTAATAACTCTTTGCAAAGATCATGTAAATTTTGGCCCCATAAGGTGACGATGATACTAAATCCAGACATATCTCACATTAGTAATGTTCCCCTTATAACCTCAGAATTTTCTCTATGATGAATAATCGTGCAAGGAGAAATGGCCATCAAAACACCAATCAAGTCCACCATTGAGCCTACAGGGATGGATGGTATATCTTTTAGCTCTTTGAAATGGAAGTGATGGAGACAAACATTGTTTTCTAATTCAATTGCATAATTGACAACAAAAGAGGGAAGCAAACAAATTTCAAACTAGATGTTTAAATGTTATAAGCATGATTTTCTATACCCACTCTGCCATTAGATATACCGTATAGACCTCCATTTTCTATTTGTCCAAAGAATTTGGTTACATCCTCATTTAAAGAAAAAATCCTTAGCTCTCCACCTTTTTTGTCCATAAAATAAAAGGAAAAAATGATGCCACTACCCCATCTATTTTGATACTCTTTAAGAGTTGTTTTAGCAAGATCCCTACCTTATATTGTCCACATCCTTGAAATTGTAGTCAATGAAGAAGTGTCTGTGTGGCACTTTTCATTGTTTTTCATACCATATTTATTGTAAGGATGTGTGTTTGGAAACAACTGGGTGTGTGCAGGGGGCATTGTTTCATATACTATTTTTTTCCCTCGTAAAATGTGTTCAAGAAGGGGAACATGTGTTATTTTCCTTGGTCAGGTAGATACAATGTTGTCCATATCACTAATAAGAACCATCTTGCAACATTGAGAAAGAGCAGTCAAGATCAGGAAAGTTGAATGCATTATTTGGAAAAACTTGAGGAATGAAAAAGATGCAATTTACAAGTCTTTTTCTAAGATTTTGTAAACATATTTCTTAAGCAACACAACAGACCTGTTATCCATTTTTCGTTCCACCTAAAAAATAGAAAACTTAGTAGGTCGGAACATCGACAAT
Organism: Taxus chinensis; assembly: GCA_019776745.2. Taxonomy (NCBI): domain Eukaryota; kingdom Viridiplantae; phylum Streptophyta; class Pinopsida; order Cupressales; family Taxaceae; genus Taxus; species Taxus chinensis. The sequence goes on along the minus strand of CM034148.1, from coordinate 776,940,603 downwards.
TGATTGAAAAAGGAAAAATTATTTTGTACTATACAAGGTAGCTCGTGTGTTGGCTCGACCAAGTTGGTTATAACTCACAGAAAGTTGGCAAGCCACGAAAAATCTTGGAGTTGGAAAGTTAAGCTTATTGGGGAAAAGGTTGTTCGGATAGGTGTGTTGGTTGATGGTTGGTCGAGTGAAGGGTATGACGCCATCCAACCTTGGTACAGAAGAGAGCTTGGTTGGGCGAAGATTGGTCAGATAGGTGTGTCAGCTGATTGTTGGTCAAGTGAAGGTTAGTCAAAAAGGTGTGTCAGCTGATGGTTGGTCAATATGGTTAATTTGCTAATGGTTTGTCAAGTCATGGTTTTCTGGATGAAGCATTTGACGACATATAACCCTGGTATAGTAGTTTGGTTGGTCGGATGATGGGTTAGTCAAACAGGTGTGTCGGCTAGCCTTTTTGGAATGTATACAAAGAGGTTGGTCGACATACATAGATGTTATCCAACCCCTTAGCATTTGATGGCCAATTCATATGGTTAGCTTACAGTTGTACGAAATTATTGCATGAGTCACCAAGTTGGTCGTCCCATTGGTTTGTTTCCTACGAGGATGGAAGGGTAGAGTGAAATACGGGATGATATGGACAGTCGTCCAACCTTCTGGGTTAGACAACCCACATTGTGAAGATGGAAAATCCCAGGTTGGTCGAGGACTAGAAGCATATATAGTCATGAAGATAGACATAATCCAACCCAATGCAGTTCGATGACCTAGAGGATGGACTAGTTACAAGCCATATTAGGGTAGGTGAATGAATGCCATCCTAACAACTAGAATTAATGAGGCATGGCACCCATGATCGCCCATGCAGGAAAAGTACCAAAATGAATGGTTACTCATACCTCTTTAATGCATCCTGCCGGTTGGTGACCCAAATTACCTATATATTGTAAAATTTGACTCATTTTGAGGGAGATTTTTCAGAAAATAAAAGGAACTCTATCAAATTTGTTCCACAACTATTGTGATATAAATGCCTCGAATGTAGGCTTATTGTAAAAGATTTTTTCTTGTGGTTACTGTATGATGAATTGTACATGTTTCTGAGAAATAAAATTCAAGTTTTGTGGCCATTTTCTCCCCAACTTGTATGAATTTGATCTTTTTCCTCCCATTATATTTATAAGTATGTTGTGCATATATATATATACCTTTGCAGGGTCCATAGATTTTTGTGCTTTGAGAATATCAGGAATTGACTATTGTCTTGGGATGTGACATTCCTACCAGCCCTATCCTTCCCAGTTTCTCCCTATATTTCACTCACTCTGATTTTCTCACCCAATCTTGGTGCATCACCTTCACTTAGAGTGGTTTTATTTCATGCATTTTTCTATCCATGTCTCCTTGGAAATCATTAGGATAGGATTGTTTTAGCTTCCCATTCTCTACAGTCTGGAGAAGTTGGAAGTAGGCTAGAGGAAGAAGTCAGCTTTATCTAGAGGATTATCCTACTTGCAAGGTCCCACACTGTAGCATAATCCCATGTTATTTAGGTTGAACTGGTTTCATCATACAAAAAATCACAAGCAATCAGCGGTGTTTTAGTTTTTACATAAAATTTTTGGCATGCCGGGTGGGACAGAGAAGTCTTTATTTCATTCCAGCAAATTTTATGTGCTCATTTTTTGAAATTCCATCTTATAAGAGGCTTTTAAATAGGACATCCGATGACTCCAAAAGGGCATAATCCACTGGTTTCAGTAGTCCAAGCTTGGAAAATTTATGAGAAGAATTTAAATAAGTTCAAGAACTAGAGAAGAGGGAATATTTTTCTACCTACACTTATCCACAGAAAAAGGAAGAAGGGGAAGAAGAGCTTAAAGGTATCCATCTCGACCAAATAAAACTTTATCAACTCCTCTACCTAGTAGGTTGTTTATTCAATCAAATAGGATTCTCTGACTAATTAGGATGGTGTGGCGTAATCCCTATGTGAACTTTAGTGGCAACATCCCACTTGTTCTCAATGCACAGAATCCGATTCCAGTTACAACATTGAAGAACATTCCATATTTCAATGGATAGAACCATACAACTCTGATCGACCAAATCCAAGACATTACAAATGTCTATGCAATTCATGAAATTGCTGAAATAGATGTTGCAGTTAATTTTTTGGCATTCTCCTTTTAGGGTAAAGATTTTTAATGGTTCAAGATTCAAACAATAGGATCTATCTAGAATGGGGTCAATTTGTGCACAACTCTTCACAATCAAGAGATCACCGAATGAGCATATGGTCGATTTTAACATCAGGTTTCAGAGGACATGGGATAGAATTAAACTTGTTGTGAGACCAGCAACTAAAGGTACTTTTTTGAACTTCCTAAAAGCCCTAAGTTCTGATATTGCAATAATGATCCAATCCATGAGAGGTATAACTTTACCTACAGCTTACAATATTTCCATTAGAGCTGAAAGTTGTTTGATTCAAGTTGAAAAACTTGCACCTAGGCCATTCATGCCTCTTTATCATGAATTTGGAAGTCGAAGCACTAGTCAAGAACCTACATTAGCTCCCATTCCTACTCCAAAAAATCATAGCTCCACTGAAGCTTCTACCTCATCTTCTAGTACCCTCGAACTAGCTCCAAGAAATCATGAAGTAGTTGCAAAACTTAGGAAATGAGTTGGTGACAATTAAGATGCAACAAGCTAAAAATTTCAGGTCGTATCAGACCCAAGCCCAACCCAATATGCCTATGTATCAACCTAATATACCACCTACTCAAGCTATAAATCAAAACCAAACAAAACCTCCTGTGACTAGGCCATTTTAGCCTTACAATCCTAGTGTTATGTTCACATCTAGAGCCTTGGTTTTAGTTAAAAGTAATTATTATCTCTCGAAAGTGCATCATGTAAAGAGATGGTTGTATGTGTTATAATATTGAAAAATGGATCTCTTTCTTTCATAGATACAATGGAAACACCTCATGTTTTTCGGTATACCTATTGTTAAGGTGAGTCTCCGGTATCAAGGCCGGTTCCTTCTTGATGTATCCTAAATTGATTTTTGGTGTTTCGAGGGTAAAAATATGACTGTTAATGATTAAAAAATTGGGGTGATACACCAAAATTGTTGAGGGATTTAGCTGAGTACATACAAAAGTATCTAAGAATGGATTATGGATGCATAAACCAATAGTTTTCAGTAGAATATTAAGATAAAAAACTTGACGTACTGAGGGAAATATTGACAACAATACTGATAATATAAACATGCATACTAATATCATGTAGAAAATACTAAATTTTCAACAGGAAGTATGGTTAACCAGGGAATTTAACATTCATAAGTATTAAAAATACATACACAAGACTGCAAATTTTTGGAAAGGTATAATATAATTCTCATTCAAAATGTAAAACTAGAAAACTGCTTCAACACTCTTGTGTCCAAAAATTCCCCCTTTGAGCTTTTCCAATGCACACAATATATAGAAAAAATTATTCATCTCACCCATCCTAAAAAGAGACTAAAATTTATACTCTCCCATGCACCCTATTTTTATCCTTTATAATGAATAAATAAAGGAATAAAAATAAGCATGTTAATACAATGAGGCATTAATAGCCTTAGTTACAAAAATACAACTCAGTCAAACTGATTTTGACTATTCTATTTTAAATAAAGTTGGGTAAATAATTTTTCTAATAATAAACTTTTCTTGATGAAAAAGTATTCTCCGATGCATGCAATCTTTGTCTTCTACTGCTTGATGTGACATATACAATTTTGATCCACTTGCCCCTTGGATGCACATGCAAAATAATTTCCCTGTGTGAGAGAAAGATAATTCTTTTGATTTAACACTTTACAAAATTCACCCAAAGTGTGGGGACCACTTACAGGCTCTGATGTTGGCATCTCCATGCATAATTTTCTTTATCTCCTATGATAGTATGTAAAATTAAAACTTGTTAACATAATGCTATTGATTGATTTTTAGACCTCCCATTGTGGGGACCACATGTGTACATGAAAATTAATGCATCCTTTTGATTTCAACTCATTCGGTATGAGAATTTTTGAAAAATTAAGGTAAAATATTTTGTGTACTATTGTTTCTTAGTCTTATCTGCTCCATCATGGGCCCTTCTTTGACCTTGCATATTCATCACCAATGGAGCTCCTTCACCTTGATCATGACATACATCATGTTGCTAGGTTATCTTTTGAACATCATCGCACAAATTATTTATTTGGCCCCTTTCAATCTTTTTATAGGTCAAATGTGAATGATTTGATTATTTGGGGCTTGTCCCCTATCTTATGATGACTTATCCCTTGAAATTTGTTAGTGGAAACTTAACCTAACCCTGGATGAATTAGGATTCTATTGGATTTTGACACATGTGTACTTTGATGACTCTGGTTGAGCTTAGAGTTATTTAGTACCATTGATTTTTTACTTGCTCATCTATTGTCGCTGATCTTCTGAGCATCTTACTTTGTATTGATTTTGGCTTTGTGTGACTCTGTATTTGATCCTTGGCTGTTGATCTTGTGTACTGGTTTATCGTGAACCGTTGATCTGTAGCTTGGTGGTTGGCTCGGGTCGGTTCCTTTAGCTTGTGTGGTAAAAGTAACTTGAAACCTACTGATCATTTCATTTTTGCTCTTGCTCTCTTGGTGAAGCCATGGAAAACAAAATTTTGTGCCGCAATTGTTGAGCCTTCTAAGCTCTTGCAACTCTAAGTTTTACACATTTTTCACCATTATTCTATTTTTTGCGAAACGGTTCTGATCCTGTAGATCTCTGGTATATCTTCGGCATGAAAAAAAGTGAAGAAGTTCTACCATTTTATTCTCTGCAACATATTTTCTAAGGTGTCAGCCGCCATTCTTGAATTATTCAAGATTTGAGCTCACTGTGGGAATGTATATCTGCTCTTCCTCAATTTTGAATGTGCTTTTGTGATGAAATTTTTGTCTCTTCCTGGTTATTTTATGATTATGAGTGCTCTCGACCTTGGATGTTTTGATCTCTATGTTGCTTTTATGGGAAATATGGGGTACATTTATTGAGTATTGTATCTCAATATTTCTTTTGTTTCTTCTTTGTTTCTAGAAATTGTGAGTTTAAAACTTGTTATGGGAATTCATTCTCTTCTTTGTCTTTTTATATGTTAGAGCTTCTGAATGAGCTGGTTTTGTATGTTTGCTGCCATTGATTTACACTTTGAGCTCGGTTTCCTGAATACCATGTACTGTTATGAGATTTTTTGGTCATTGGTTTGGAGTATCATCGAGCTTAGTTTTTAAACATGACAATGTTCTCGAGCCTGAAATGTAACTAGGTATTCATTTCTCTTTTTATGCTTCTGAAGATGTTTTGAGGGTTTTGAAAAGCTCTTCCTGAAACTCATGAGTTTGAGTTTTACCTCTCTGAGTTCTTTACAAAACTTGAAGAATATTTTATAGTCATGAAAAATAAGCCATTTCTTGATCTGTATCTATGTATTTTTCCATTTCATTAATGGGATTGTCGTATTTGTATTTTGTCTTCTGTGAACTCTCCTAGTGAGATTTGAATATCCTTCTCCTTCTCCTTCAGAATATTTCTAGGTATATGCTTCTTGTTTTCGAGGGTTCCTTCAAATTTCATTTTTTAACCTAGTTTGACATTTTGATGCCATGGAGCTATACTGTGATGGTGTTTTTTTTGTGCTCTAGAAGCTTCGTATTATGTGTTTTCTAGATTTATTTAATGAAATCTCCATTTGATATGTAATCTGATTTTATAGTTTATAGATATTTTCTATCATTTGTGTGTTTCCTTTTGTTTCAGATCTACAAATGGCTTTGTCATTTTCATGGTCTGATGGAAAGATTTTATCATCATTATCTTTCTGATAACTTATTCTAAATGAAATATAATTGAAATCATTATTACTTTTGTTGAAACCCTGATACTTGAATGTTTTATTGCATTCTTTCATTTTGAAGCTAATAGTTGTAGTATGTTTGTAATGTCTACCTGAATCTTTGATACTTGGAGCTTCTAAATTTTAAATACAACTCCCATTCCTTGAAATAATGTACTTGGAAATACTTCCATTTTTTTGAACTGTACCTTGATAGTTATCATTTGTAACTTAGAGGATGGTTTAGTTGTTGTTTCACTAAGATGATTACATTGTATACTTCTCTTAGTTAACCTTGAACTACAATTTACCCCCCTGCATTTGATCTTATTATAGAAAAGTGACTTCCAAACTTCCTCAAATTTGGAATAGTGAACAAACAATCATAGTTATCTTTTTTATCTTATAAGATTCTATTAGTAATTCTATGATGATTCTTAGAAAATGCATATTGAAAGTCATAAAGAATCATTTACTCCAATTGTATAGATGTCTTTTTCATTGTTGATCATATTTTCTTTTTGTGAATGAAACTCACTACTTTATGAAATTGGAATTTGAGAAATAATGTGCCTTTTATTACAATCTTATCTTCATTCTAAGATTCGGAACCCTTGCAATCTTGAGCTCATATTTTTGCATTTTCTATTTAATTTCATTGTCTATACTCCATATCATCATCCTTCCTTTTTTTTTTGCACTGAGCATATGTTGTGACTTTGTCTTTATGATTTGCAAATACTTTTTTATGCATGTCCACCTTGATTACATGATCATTCTGATGTTGTACAAGAATTTGAATATGTATATGTGGATGTAGTTTCTTGATTTGTTATGTACTTTTTATACACCTTGTAGTAGTTACTGGAAGTGGCCACCTTGATCTACAACTCTGATTTTGTATAAGCTCTATCTTTATTTCTTTACGTTCTTTTGTAACCTTTTCTTGACTGTGTAAGTTAATGATGTTTCTGTACGTGTGATTATCTGCTGCAATTATTATTATACTTGCTATTGATTCAACTGTATTATGAGATGATCATTCATGTACCTTATGTTTTCTATAACTGACATCAATATGCTCCTTTCTTACATCTCTTTTTCATGTTCATACAACTTGTTTGTTTATAATCCATTTCTGAGTTGATGTCTGAGAATTACTTGAGCATTTCTGAATATTTCGTGATGAAATTTGCAAAAGACTACCTGGAAATGTGAATTTGGTCCTTTCTTTATCAGTTGTATTTGATTAAGATGTAACACTTCTTTTCTTTGAGTTGGTAAATGTACCCTTCATCTATTGAATTATGGCTTGTTGTTGGAAGCTAAATTCTGGTAACTATTATCTTTGACTATACCATGCATTATCTACTTTCTGCATTACTATTTGATTTATCTATAGCTTTCAAGCATGTATTAGTTTGAAATAACATGATGGAAATATGTAAAATGACTATTTTACATGGCGAAGCCCTATCAAAATTTTCTCATATTTCCTTTTCCATTTTGTTTCAGCTGTAATCTTGTCTCATTTCAATTAACTTAGGCCTTTAGTTTGGACTGAAATAAACATACTTTTCTGATTCAAGTTACTAAATTTATCACTTCTTTCTTCTTACATGTATCTGCACATTTAGATAAACTAGTTAGAAAACATTAGGCTTTTTGGCCTCTCTTTTATTCCATAGTCTTTCTCTTTATTCTCTCTCCTTCTTTCTAAGTGAATAAATCATGTATGCTACTACAGAATAATGCTTTTATCAGTTGTTCCTTTGATCCTTATGTAATTTATACCTCTTGATGTTAGGATATCCACTTGCATGAATCTATATAGTATTGGAATATGGATCAACCCTGAGCTCAAAATTGACAATCCTTCCTTTTCTTGTTTTTAGGTATAGTGCTATTTGCTAAGAAGTGAGGATGAAGATGGAGCAAGATGGAGGTGGAAATGCAGAAATAGGTTCTTTCATATTCCTTTACTTTCTTTTTCATGCATATGTACCTCTTACTTCAATAGTTATAATTTACTTTTGAGTTACATCCCATAGCTTGTGTGGGAACATTTGAAATTCCTTATGAATAAAACATTGAATTCTAAAACTAGTTGTGTATTTCTTTCTACATTTCATCTTTGTATATGGATTGTATATTGAATTAAAGAACTCAATAACATAATTGAATGCATTTAATCATGAAGGAAAGAACTTTAAAATACATGTAACTTTAGCAATGAACCTTGATGTGTACAATTTGTAACTATGATTGTTGTTTTCAAACTTAGCACTTCATCTATTCTATATTTTCATTCTTCATCAAGTTTACACATCTGTCCTTTGTGGTTTTGTGTTCTTTTGTTGACGATAAATATGAAATTGTAGACTATGTGATTTGTTACATTTTGTAACAACACACATAGCTACAGATTTCATGTAATCATTAATTAATCCAACTAGAAACAATATTAAACTGAAATAATATCCCCAGTTAGGTTCATTTCACCAATGTCATCCATTGTAATGAAGTTTTGACTTGCCCATTTTTGCACAAGTGTCAAAAATTGTCAATCAACCGACATGGCTCAATAATATGACTGGTGCTTCCCATTATAATTAAATCTCATAGCAAGTTGGCCAATGTTTTTTCAATGGTGCTATTAAGACAAGCTCTTATGGTGAGAGCAACGGGTGTGGAATAAGAGATAGGCCTAGAACCTGAATTCAATTATAGGAAGCCACTTAGGAAGCACCTTCCGAATAAGACCACACTTGTCAATTGGAAGGCTGAAGATTTATGTGGTATAAATCAAGCTCCTTCTCAAATTATAGTAGCCAATACCTATGGTCCAAGAAGAGAAATATTGGAGAGGGACAACCATCTAGTTAAAATTATCCACAACCCTCTATCACCAGAAAAGAACTCATCAGCAACCAAAATGTTGCTCCCAATTTGTAAGGTCATTGCCCAATCCACCTTCTAGACCATCTCAAGTTTTGGTTGTAACAACCCATATGCAAGAACAAATATTGCAAAGCGAGGGCAAGTAGAGATATAGTTTATCTCTATTTAACATTGATTTTATATACCTTAATCATGATGAGGAAAAAAAATGTAAACATCTCAATGTATTATTCATTAGCGATCCCGGGGAATTCTCAGAGACCTATTGCAAGCTACTATTGAAATTGGTCAACATCTAATCAATCATCAAAATAACAAGATCAAGGTACTCACTAATGCATATCATCAAGGAGGTTCTAGTAAGGTAAAACTTTGAAGCCCCCAAAGGTCTATATCTCATTTATCATTGGGGATAATATCAGTTTGGTGCATAATTGAATGATTGATTAAACCCAGCAAGTTGCTCTGTAAATCCAAAAAAAATAGCCAATCAGCTTGTTCTTCAATATGAAGTCATTTCTAGAGGTTTGGTGTAATTATAAGGAAAATGGTACACAATGGTTGGATTAATCAATGGATTGAGCCTTACATTGCATGTAAGTGTCCCAATGTTACCATCTTGCAACATGTATTAGTCATAGACTTGTCACCACTATTTGCATTGTGTTAGTCAAGAGACTTCACATGCTAAAATTGGAGGCTATTTGTTTAATGATTGGTCAAACATGTTATTTAGAACAAGGTATGGAGCTAAGGCTTCATAATCTGATACAAACCTATTACAAATTTCAATATCATGAGCCTCACAAATGGCATGTCCCAATTAACATTTGAATTGCTTAGCCTTTGATCAAGTGGATTTACCAAGACACTCAGGAAGCAGATACAAAAGCTCGGGGGCATTTTCTGGATTTGAATCTTGATGAAATTGGAAAACAAAAGACATGAATATGATCCATATAAATCAATACAGGAGGCTGAGTTGGTAATTTATTGCCATGCTCGAGGAAAACACACCTATTCCTAGCCTCACAATCAACTGGATGATAAGGTTAATAATGAAGTATGAAATATATTCTTTGATGGCTCAAGGATTATGCACAGGTAATGGAGGATTGCAAATATTTTGCTTGAATTCACCACAAGGTAAAAAATATTACTCATCTTTTCATTTTCATTTCTCTTGCTCAAACAATGTTTCAGGTGATTATGAAGTCTTCATTCTCATATTGCATTGGTCAAGAAAGAGAGGTATTAAAAACATGCAAGTGTTTGGAGATAGTGAGTTAATCGTGAACCAAGTCAGAGGATAACATGCTTCTAAGAATGATCTAATCAAAGCCTATAAGCATCAGGTATGGGATCAAAACACTTACCATGATTTTAGAGTGTTCATTATTCAAGTTCTACCGACGAAGAAGAGAAATATGAGACTCATATCAAAGTGGTTGTAAGAAAAGTTGTGCTAGATAATAGATCAAGTTGGAAAGTTTTTGAGAATGATCAATTAGATCATTAAATTTTTTACTAAAGGACTACTGAGTTCTCATCTAAAAATTAGGAGAAATTGGAATAGCCAGTATGGGGTTAAAATAGTGCAGCTGAAATATTGACAAACAAATTACATAAAGGTTTAATGACTTTAGAGTCAATTTTCAACTATCCAAATGATAAATACCAAAAATAAAAGGCTTCAACATTCAAGTCAAAGAGGAATGGATTTTAAACCCATTTTGGTTGGAGAAGGTAAGACACTCAAAATAGAAGAGATTAGAAGCAAAAAAGAAAAGTATGACCTTGTGCAACTTTGCCTTAGGAATTCTCTGAGATGTTTTATGTATGGAGATATGAGGATTTGAATGGTTTTAACCCAAAATTATCACAACCACACCATTGAGTTTCATTCGGAGGCTAATCGCGTCAGGAAAAAAAAATTCCAGTCATCCCTCATATAGAGCCTCTCATGAAGAAAGAGTTAAATAAGCTCATCTAGGATAGTTTCATTTTCCCGATCAAGCACTCAATTTGGGTGGAAAATATTGTGCCCATTAGGAAAAGGAATGGGGAAATTAGGTGGTGTGTGCATTTTTCAATATTTAACAATAGGGCCTCCCTCATAAATAGGATCACTCTTTGATTCCCCCCATTGGAGTAGATATTTATATAGGCAACAACCAGTTTTAGAAATTATTCTTCCTCTGCAGATGGATATTCAGTGCTATGAACCTTGGGATATGATAATATAATATATATGGGTTAGATGGAAATGCCGACATGTGGCACACATCCCCTTAGTTATATGTATGGGTTCACATGGGATATGATAATATAATGTATCACAAAACATCTGATGGAGATGCCGACATGTGGCACACATCCCCTTAGTTATATGTATGGGTTCACATGGGATATGATAATATAATGTATATGGGTTGATGGAGATGTCGATATGATAATATAAATTGTATAATATAACACAACACAAGAGATATGGGTGGGATAATATGCCAACATATGCAATATATGTAGAATAATACCCTTAAGGTAGGGCAACACCATACAATGCTCCTTTTTTTTCTCCAAGGATTAACTCCACAATCTCCCAAGATGGGAATCCATATTGATAAGAGGGGGACTTGTACCTCCAATATACCTCTAACAAGTAGAACACTATAGATACCCATACATACATTCCCCATAATAGATACTCACATCCTTTAAATAGGATGGGTAACACCTAATCCCAATGTAGGCCGACCCATTACCCAATATAATTAATTCCTATGTGAACCCATATAACTATTCTAAGGGGATGTGTGCAACATGGCCGGCATCTCCATCAACCCATAATAAATATATAAATATTATTGATATATATACAGATAAGGGGATGTGTGCCACATATCGGCATCTCCATCAATACATATACATCATAACATTATCTATCCCTAGGTGTATAGCATTCCTCCCTCTTTGACATGTTTCATCCCCAAAACATAAGAAGAAGCCATATAATGAGTGTGCTTTAAATTATTGCACACTTGTCGCCATGCTCAATCATCTAACCATCCATATGAAATCCTAGTGGGTGATGTTACTCCAAACATGATTCCATATTCCATTGTGCTACATCTGATTCCATCATGGTCCATATGTGTTCCTCCTTGGACATCCATGCATATCCATAAGGATATTGCATTCATGTGATTCCATGACATATAATTATTGTTCCATTGACTTCCATGTATAGCCAAAATTATTACTCCTCTAATTCCCTGTATATCCATATAGATTGGAACCCTTGTGTGCCCTAGCATGTCTCCATGATTTTTTCCTCTCATGATAATGTGGGTGTGTATATGGTGCAACCTTAGTATCCTCAACCTTATCAATCTTTTCCTCCACTTTCTTTTCCTCTTCCAACTTGTTTGTTATTTCTTTTTTCTCTTGAGTAGAGAAACTATTTTTTAATTTTTCATCATGTTATTCATCCTCTCCTTTTGATTCATCCTTATTCCCTTCTTCGCCATCTTCATAATTCATCTTAATGATCCAATTTCACATTACTTTGATTTCCTTTTTAAGTGTGATATCTTGCAATGTACCTTTTCTTTCTCTTGTACCATAATTTCATGAAACTTTATTTTGCACATTAATATTAACTATTCCCAATGTCTCTAACCAAGGATATCTGAGAACAATATCCATACCATCCATATCTAAAGCATAAAAAATATGAATGTAAAACATATTTATCCATAGAAAGCTTTAAATCTTCAAAAACTTGAATATGCTTACCATCCATTTGAGCTTCCTTCCTTGGAGATGCACTATCCTGTGTAGTAGCTTCATCATCAACATTTTCTTCTTTTGGACCATCAACATTTTCTTCTTCTTCTTCTTCTTCTTCTTCTTCTTCTTCTTATTATTATTATTATTATTATTATTATTATTCTAATGCTATTTCTATTTCTTCTTCTTCTTCTTCTTCTTCTTCTTTAACAAAATTGTGTTTCTTTTTTGTTTCCCATATAGCAAATAAAATATCCTCCATTTCCTCCCAATCCCAATCCAATAGATCTATATCTAAATAAGAATACCAATGTCACGATTTCCCACCAAGATGAAGATAAAAACTAACTCATACTAAAAATTCTTCAAAATAAATTTGTTTAAATTGTATCCACCATTTTTTTGCATCAATTTCCCCATTACCATAGAAAATTGGTATATCCATGATGCATAAAAATTAGGGTTTCACAAACTTACTCCTTTGACCAATATTTTACCTGATGATTTTGTCAATCATTTAGCCTCAAATCGGAAACCACAAAGAGGTAACCCCTGCTAAAATTTTGAGAGATTTCCTAAAATGTAAGAAGTTTAGGAAAATTGCTCAAATTGCGGCCTGTGGAGGAAAATAGTGAAAAACAATAAAGATAAAATAAATCTGTCAAAATAGATTCACCAAGTCTGAAATTTCAGTTTTATCACTGTTTAATGTATTGCCAACTACCCAAAAAATATTATTTCCTAATTCGTCATTATTCAGAAGATATAGACAAAACATTAGAATTAGGGTTTCAACCCTAAAACAGACACAACTTTTGCAAAACAATTCCAAAAAATCTGAAATTTAGAGGGAAGATCACTTGAACTATGTATCCACTCCCCACAAACAATATCTAAAAAACTCCAAGTATATATCAAGATATAGACGAATCACCAACATTAGGGTTTCATCCCACAAATTGCCCAGATCACTGCTCTGATACCACTTGATAAGAACCTTGCATATAATAAATAAATAAATTATAGAAGATAAAACAACACCAGATATATGGGGGGAGTAGTATTCCCAAATAATCAATATATACAGAATATTACCCTTAAGGTAGGGCAACACCATACAATGCTCCTTAAGGAAGGAGTAACTCCACAATCTCCCAATATGGGAATCCACTTCGAGGGGGACACCTCCAATATACCTCTACCAAGTAGAAGACACAACTCATAAATACATGACCTCCTCATAATGATACTTACATCCTTTAAATAGGATGGGTAACACCTAATCCGAATGTAGGCCGACCCATTACCCAATATAATTATTTCCTATGTGAGCCCATATAACTAACTAAGGGGATGTGTGCCACATGTCAACATCTCCATAAACCCATATACATTATATTATCATATCCCATGCTAACCCATACATATAACTAAGGAGATGTGTGCCACATGTCGGCATCTCCATCAACCCATATATATTATATTATCATATCCCAAGGTACATAGCATTACCTCCCTCTTTGGCATGTTTCTTTCCCAAAACATAAGAAGAATCCATATAAAGAGTGTGCTTTAAATCGTTTCTCACTTGTAGCCATGCTCGATCATCTAACCACCCATATGAAATCCTATTGGGTGATGTTACTCCAAACATGATTCCATATTTCATTGTGTGCATCTGATTCCATCCTGGTCCATATGTGTTCCTCCTTGGCATCCATGCATATCCATAATTATTATTCGTGTGATTCCATGACATATAATTATTGTTCCATTTATTCCATATATAGCTAAAATTATTAATCCTCCAATTCATTGTATATCCATATAGATTGCTACCCTTGTGTGTCCTAGCATGTCTCCATGATTTTTTCCACCCATATCTCTTGTGTTTTATCATCTTCTGCAATTTATTTATTTATTATATGCAAGGTTCTTATCATTCGGGCTATAATCATATTATGATGAAAGAGGAGGATAAGTTCAAAAAAACCTTCACCAAGAAGTGGGGCACATATGCTTATCGGAAGATTCAATTTCTGTTGTCAAATTTTGGAGCAACTTTCTAAAGGGCAATAGATATGGAATTCAAAGGGATGATCAAGAAAAAATTTCTTATGTATCTAAATGACATTATTGTATTCTCCAAAAATGCACCAAGTAGCCACTTCCACCTTAGACAAGTGTTCCAAAGATGCAGGAGATTTAGAGTGTCTTTGAATCCCAAAAATTTCATATTCTTAGCTCATGAAGACAAGCTCTTAGGAAAAATAATTTCTAAGGAAGGGTTAGAAATTGATCTATAAAGGGTAGAAGCCATTCAATAATTGTCATTACCAATTCACAACAAGGATCTCCAAATATTTTTGGGGAAAATTAATTTAGTTAGGAAGCTTCTTCGTAACTTTTTCCATCTTGTCAAGCCACTAAAGATGATGCTGAAGAAGAACATGGTCTTTTGATGGACTACCGAATGTAATACCTGCCATACTAGTACAACCAAATCAAGAAGGACTTGAGCAGCCTATCACATTCTTCATCCAAAGCCTCCGGGATTATGAGGTGAGATATTCATTCAATGAGAAGCATGTCCTTTCTGTGATTAGAAGTTTAAATAAATTCAAACATCTAGTGTGAAACAACAAAATTAATCTATTAGTTTCACATGATGGTGTAAAGTTTTTTTTTTTAATAAGGACCTTAATGAAAAGAGAGTTGGTTGGATAACTAAGGACATGGAGTATGATATTGATATAAATGTGATCAAATTAGTTAGGGGAAAATGGTTGTGTGAGAAATTTTCCTCTAACCACCATGATGAATCAAGAGAGGAGGCAGAAGTTGTTATGGTGTTGCAAGATAATCAAGAACAAATTGTAGATAGGGTACCCATTCCTTGCTATAATCAGGATATTGTATGTTTTCTTAAAACAGGTCAAAGTCCTCAAGGATTGGGTAAGTCCAAAAAGAGGTATTTCAGGCTTCATTACATCTCGTATGTGCTTATGGGAAATATTTTGTTCAAAAGGGATGTGAATGGTGTCCTCCTAAGGTACATCAAGATAGATGAAATAGAGAGGGTATTGCACGAGTTTCATGATGGAGAGGAAGGTGGTCATTTTATACCAAAAGAAACAACTATTATAATCATGAGGGCTGGTTATTACTGGCCCAATATTTTCAATGATTACTACTCATGGATGAAGAAATGCAGGAAGTGTGCCTTCTTCATAGGTAAAGAGAAGTTAATAACCCTCCCACTCCATCCTATCTTAGTTAAACAACCTTTCATGCAATGAGGGTTGTATTTTATTGGAGTGATCAATCCAAATTCTAGCCTGGGTCATAAATGGATTTTTACAGCCATGGACTACTTCATTAAGTGTATAGAAGAAGTGGCACTAAAGAAAGAAAATGAATCTAACATTATGGATTTCTACAAAGGTATTGCAACAAGGTTTGGTGTTCCTTTCACTATGATATTAGATAATACCTTAGCTTTCATTGGATCAAATATATCTAATTGGGCTATTAGAAATGGCATCTATTTGAGAACTTCTTCAAATTACTACCCCCATGGTAACAAGAAAGAAAATTCCACAAACAAAAATCTTCCCAGGATCATAAGAGGAACCCTCGATGAAAATAAGAGGACTTGGCATACCAAACTGAAATCAGCCTTGTGGGATGATATAATCACTCCTAAGAAGTCAACTGGTTATTCCCCTTTCAAGTTTTTTATGGAAGGGAAGCAAGGTTTTCAATATCCCTTGAATTAACAGCCTTGGATCTTATTAAGTAGTTGGATTTGTTTGAGTTTCTAGCTATGGAATTCAGGTATGTATAGCTCATGGAGCTAGAAGAGATAAGAAACCAGGCCATGAAAATAATGGAGAAAGACCAAACTCAAATCAAGATGAGTTTCAACCAAAAGGCCAAAGAAAAAACTTTTCAAGAAGGATACTTGGTCTTTAAATGGGATACAGACAGGGAAAAACTGGCAAGGCATTCTAAGTTTGATGCAATATGGAGTGGCCTTTATATTATTTCAGGCTCTAAAAAAATTCTTTCCAGCTATCAAATTTGGACGGATTACAAAATAAAGTAATTGAAGTTTGAAAAATAGGAAATTCTAAAACTTATATGTGTTTAATATTTTTGAAAACTATAAGCTCATAGAATGTAAACCTAAATGTAATGAATATGTAAACTATGAAAATTCCATGTCATGGAGTATGCCTATCTTCTGTTTCTAACAGTAATTGGGTCATTGTCTTGTTTACATTGGTTAAGTAAGACATTAATGTGTACCCTATGTTATCATATTGTATGAGTGAGTTAATTTTTATGTTTTGGAGCCCATGTGGTGTTGTTTAGTGTGAAATTAAAGTAAACAAAAAAATTATTCTGATAATTTTATAGGGGTATTTATGTGTTGAAAATGTGGGCATTGCAGTCTCAAAATAAAATTTCATAGGGTGTCCCTATAATATAAATAAATCAATACACAAGATAAAACTTACATATTAGATTATAAACCCTAAATGGAAAAAATTAAATTTAAATTTTAAATCTAGACATCAAATCTTGAATTCAGTAACTCAAACACAAGCTGATAATGTATTGTTTACATTTAGGGTTGATATATTTTCTTAATGGTTTAAGGTATAACATTTAGGATTTTTATTTAGGGTAAGGGTTTAGTTCTTAGGTTTTAGAATTTATACTTTTGTTTGTAGGTTTTGTTTTCAAAAAACATGGTGTAAGTTGGGTTAGGGATAAAATCCCCCTCCCATCCCTCCCTTATGGACCTAACATTATTTTTCATGTAGCTATATGAATGTTCACATATCCTTGCACACAATTCGAAGGCATTATATGTTCGTAACACTTTTTACCTTGACCTCATCTCACTAGACAGGAAAGATCAATCATGATGATGTGAAAACATGTTCCATAACTAATATGACATTTGACACATGTCATAATAACATTGTATTCATAAACCTTCTCTTCAAGAGATTATCTTTTCATTGTTATAGATTTAATATTTTCGAGTTGATGTGTAAGAATTATTATAATAACAATTATATCTTAAGAAAACAATATGGATGATCATTACTTTTTTATTGTCAACATATACATGTATTTTTTAATACTAAATTTGGCATTGATTACATTCAGTTCAATGTAACTATTTGGACTGGAAAACACTCGAATATTATGATTAATACTTAGGAGTCATTTACACTTGTAAATTAAACCCATTCAATTGAGTTTTTTCTTAAAATAGTCATAAATTTTGATATTAATAATTATTGATTATAAAATAATGAAAAAATAGGTTAGTTATTTTATTTATTTTTCAGATAAGGTAAAGATATAGGTAAGTGCACCAAGTTGGTGGGCCAAAAGGTTGTCTTAAATGGACACATTTATCTGAAAAATAAAAAAATTCCACTTGTACGCATGTTTTTTGAAATAGTTACACTCAAAATTGGAAGATTTTGTGTAAATATGAATCATAGAATTTTGAGTATAGTTTCGAAGCTACTAAATTTTATTGAAAACATATGAATTTAAGTGTGTCAAATAACTAGAATACCAAAATATGCTCACGTTTTTGTTAAAATGCATAATAGTGTGACTCTTGTGCCCCCAACATTTTTTGAACACCATTTGCATTTTTGAAAACCCTTTGGTAAAAACATAGCTAGGCATCTAGTTTGTGCTAGAATTATATTTACAATTTTTTTAGCGAGAATATTATTTTAATTATTTCTCTAGTTAATAAATTTTATGTTTTGAAAAATAATGGAGCTCCAACCGTGCCCACCCTAATAATTACCTCAATATATATATATATATATAGATATATATATATATATATATATATATATATATATATAGATATATATATATATATATATATATATATATATATATATATATATATTTTCTAATATGTCAAAAATTAGTTCTAATTTGTGCTTAAAAAAATTTATTCAATTTTTTTGAGTCAAAAAAAAGATACACAACGAAAGATAGACATGTTTAAACTTCAAAAAATAGCTATAAAAGGCATAGTTAGAAAATTTATAATATGGAAACCTTATAGTTGTTAGAAATATTGAAAAATTATATTTATACAAAGAAGAAACTTTGTTTTACGTCACGGTATAATTTTTGTAAACAAATCGATCATTTGATGTTGATTTATCATGGTGGAAGTTGGACTTTTCCATTTTCCTACAAAATACACGTGATTTGTTGTGTTTATGCAGGTCCATGCCTCGAGCTTGGGGATCCAAATCCAATCACAAGACATGAGGCATGGTTTGGAAAAGGGATAAAACATAATGCATACATGTTATGATTTTTTAATATATTATGGTCCCCCAATGTACATTTCATCTCATTTATGGGATTTTCTCATCCATTCTGTCTAGTTTGCAACTTTTTGTACATTCTTACATGATTTTTTAGTAGTTAATTTTGTACCCTACCCCACTAGTTGATTTTTTTTAATCATGGGTGATACAAGTCAGGCTAAGGACAAGAGGAAAGTCAAGAACAAGAAACCAGGGTAATTGGAAGAGATGAGAATAAAGAAATGGAAGAGAATGTGAAAACTTTGTGCAAGGAAAGGTACATCTTCTATATCGAATGTAGCTAATGTTTTAGGAAATGAGGATGAAATACATAATGAAAATGTAGAGAATAATGATTTTGCAATGAATAATGATATTAAATTGACTGATAATGTTGGTATGGATGAATAAATTGATATAAATCCAATTGTTGAACCTTTACTTGAGAATCTAAATGTTAACCCCAAAATTTGTATGGAATCATTGAATGAACAAAGTAACCTTTTTAACGAATCTTCACCTCTCATAACACCTCCTTCAATTTTCTGAAGAAATCCAACTCAGTTAATTGAAATTAATGAAAACATTATAAAACCAATGCCTAACAAAATGTCTGAATGAAATGCAAGAATAAAAGCTAGTGGAATTTGGGATAATTACTTTGAGAATTTAAATGACATACAAATATGTCAATTATTTTTTATATTGATGAAATTAATTAAGATGAGATGTATAGTGAAGAACATGTGGTTAAGAACATCTAATGTTGCTGATCAAAATGCATCAATTTTTGAAAACATACATAAAGCATACCAAACTGTAGGTTACAAAAGACACACCAAAGATAGTAATGCTACACAGTGTGCACTTACTAATTATATTGTAAGTGATAAAACAATTAATAAATGCTTGATTACAAAAACAAACAATGCTTTGAAGCTAAACAGAAAAACACTAATGAAAGCAATAAAGAGACGTAAACATCTTGGGTCAGTCAATAACACTAACTATTAAGCTTTCTCTAACAGAATCCCACGGAAAGACAAGAATACATCTTATAATCTAAAAGAATTAATTGTAAAATTTTGGAATGAGAACACAAGGGTGTCACCAAATAGAAGAGATACGGTAAAAAAAAGAATAGGTTCTTGTAATCATGAATCGTGTGTAAAAAATTATTAGATATGACTAAAACACAATTGTTTTCTAAGTTTAATAATAAAAATACACAAATTAATTTTAGCCAAAGATTCTTTGAAATGAGCAAACCCTTTTATGTGAAAATCAATCAGTCACGTACTGGTACTTGTTGTTATAAACATCAAGTTGAATTTTTGAATGCATTATGATGTTTTTTATCAAATACGTCATGTTACGCATACTGAAATCATGTTGCAGAAGTGTGGATTAAATGTCTCACAAAAATATTCAAGGGAATTTATTCCAACAATATTTTGTGAATAATCAACAAGACAATTTTTTTATAACAAAGCATTTTTGGATGGAACAAGCAATAGATGTGGTGGCTTTCCAAATTGGAAAATTTGTATCCATGAGGAGAGTACAGATTCAGTAGAAAAATAGTTGATTGGTTTCAGAAAATATAAATCTGTGGTATATCAATTAAAAGATGGAAAAGAATCTAAGAGGTGTGAACTTGTTACAAAACAATTACATGTATAAGAATATATGGTCAAATTAAGAGAGGAATGCTTTTATGAGTATGTAAGGCACACACATAGAGCTTGATGGTTGAATGAAAAATTCAAGATAAGAAAGGACACATTCCCACTTGGTACTATTTTTTCAGTAGTTGGGTTCGTAGAGAATTACACATTGCAGCCACAAATGGAGGTTCAATCTCAATATTATAACTAAGTGCAATTTGTTATTTTCGTGTATATAACATTAATGCACTCTCCAGAAAACAATGAGCAAGATCAAAAAATATTAAGAGAGTATCATTTCTACATCAGTAATGATCGGAAACATTCTACAAAATATGTGCAAGGGTGTTTCCAAGTGTTTTATGTGAACTTGAATCAGAGGAACATTATTTTCAGTCAACATTACATTCGGTTAGAGAACTGTGCATCACAATTCAATAATTCACAGATGTTTTATTAGCTAAGTAGGATGCAAGAAGAAAAAAATGTGTGAAAAGAAGACTTACAAGATAAGAGTTAAATTTCAAGGATGGTGCTAAATTTACAGATGCAAAAAACATTGTTGATTAGTGTGTAAATAACATGGGCCGTGAATCTCAAGAGAGATCAATGGTTCATATATGTTTTTGGTTGATAGAGAAAAAACATTTGGAAATCTTTTAAGATTGTATGAGAGTTGCAGGACCAAGTGATATGTACTCATTCTGTAGTTCGTATGTAAATTCTTGGACTATTAGTACTAGGTGGATGAAATGTTTTTATATATAATGAATTGATTTTATGTGGAATGGATGTGAGCCACAACAGTGGGTGGGTGAATGGAATTGTAGACCTATAATTCCACTTGACGTACATCAAGTTCCATGAGCATTGAAACTTGCAGTTTTTTCAAATCAAATGATAACATCACCAGACTTTGACCAAGTCTTTAATTTAGTGCAACAAGGTACATACATGTACATGCTATGTTTTATATTTATAAATTATTGAATGGTAAAATCTTAATATATTTTAAATTTGACATGATATTTTCTTTGTGATGTAGGCCACATTTTCACAGTTATTGTGATAGAATTTAATGAAGAGGGAACATACTACTTCTTATCTCCTTGTGTAAAGGGATTTTTTTTTTACTTCCATAGTCATTGATGGTGAATACCTTGAGTATCCCATTAGGTCAATGGTTGTTACTAGAACTTGGCTTAAATGATATCCTATCAAAAAAGTCAAACACTTGGTTCTTTGAATACTATGAAGTACATCGAAAGATACTTCACTATTCACATTTGGTTCTTGTAAAAAATATTAAATTGATCATATATCAAGGTAGGCCATTAAACAAGAATCTGTGTAAGTTTCGTTAATCAGATCATGAAGTAATTCTTGATAATGTCACGAGTAGAGTTGATCCTTGTAGTTCATTGGATTGAATTTGGAAAGTTATGTTCTTCATGAATTTAATTTGAATATTTACTTTAGTGATTTTAATTAAAATTATGTACGATTTAAAATTTTATTTAATTACTTACTAACATGTTTATGTAGGTTAGTGGTGCTAAAAAATATTCCACCTTCATGTGGTTAGCACTCTCAATAGAGAATTTATTATTCTTGAATCCAAGTGAAGCTAAGAGAAATTAAATATTAAAAAGGAATAACAAACATAAATTCTCATTTCACCATCTATATTGTAAAAATTTATTATTAAAATTCTCATTTCACCACCTATATTATATGAACCACCTATATTATTCACATTATTAGCAATGGAAAAAATACACTGACTCAAACTGGACTCTTCAACACTTTTACATACAATAGGACAACAAGAGGAGTGAATGGAGATGGAGAAAATAAAGATGGGATTTCATAGAGGGTACAAATGCAAAGATGTAGAATCTGATGAGACCCTTCTAGGTGCCAAAGAGTTTGATATATTACTCAAAAAAATTCTAACCTTTTTTGGTCTCAGGGATCTTAAGGGACTACACCCATGGATTCTTTCAAAAGTTCTGTAAAAAATATAGGGGTAGTCATCAAAGCTAGAGAATCATGTGATGTGATTTCCCATGGATGATTTCAAAAGTGCCTTCAAAAAGATAGGGGTATTCATCAAGGCTAGAGAAGGGTGTGATGTGATTTCCAAACAAATTGAAATGCATATAGATTTAGAGGTCATCAAGTGTCTTAATAAGAATGTCGTTGCATTTGGAGAAACATTCTCAAACATTGGAGTAATACATCTTATACTAATGCATTTAGAGAAATAATCTCAAACATTGGAGTAATGCTAGTATAGGTCCTCCACTAGTGTTCACCAGGACATCCAGACATGTTGACATAGAAGGTTCGGTCCCATGAGCTACCGTTTACAAAATATAGCGTTTTGCAACCTTACACTGACTCAAACTACACTATTTTCATGCATTCACAATCAATAAGAAAATGAGAGCATAGAAAAGGAGATGGAAAAAACTGGCATAGGATTTCTTATAGGTTCCTTAGGGAGGTGTAAGATCGAACAAAACATCTCTAGGTGCCACAGAGTTCGAGTAATCACCCATCAAAGTTATACGGTTTATTGGTCTCAGGGATCTTAAGGGACTGCGCCAAGACAAGTTAGCCAAAAAGCACATGGATGATAGGGAACCAAAACAAGGAATACAATAGCATTTACCCAACCATCTAGATGTTTTCACGTAGACATTTTGGTCTTATGACATACCATTTGCAAAATATAATGTCTGACAGCCTTACACTGACTCAAACTACACTATTTTGTGAGTTTACAAACAATAGGACAACAAGAGCACTGAAAAGAGATGGAAAAAAATAAGATATTATTTTGTTATAGGTTCCCTATGGAGAGGTGTATGATCTAACAAGACATCTATAGGTTCCACGTAGTTCGATAAATTAGCCATCAAAGTTATATGATCTTTTGGTCTCAAGGATCTAAAGAGACTACACCCAGACGAGGTAGCATGGAAGCACAACTTGAATAGGGAACTGAAATAAGGCCTCAAGTAGAGTTCACCAGGCCATCCGGATGTGTTAATGTAGACAATTTCATCCCACAAGATATCGTTTGCAAAATATAACATCAGACATCCTTACACTGACTCAAACTACACTATTTTGTGCATTTACAAACAATAAGAAAGTGAGATAACTAAAAGGAGATGGAAAAAACCGTCATAGGATTTCATAGATGTTCCCTAGGTGGAGGAGTAGGATCTAACAAGACATCTCTAGGTTCCATGGAGTCCAAGTAATCACTCGTCAAAGTTATACAATTTTTTGGTCTCATGGCTCTTAAGGGACTAATCCTAAAAGAGGTAGCCCGGAAGCATGAGGAATGTACAGAACCAAAAAAAGGCCTCCACAATTATTCTATAGGCCATGTGGACATCTTGGCTTAGATAGTTTGGTTCGATGAGCTAGTGTTTACAAAATATAATGTCTGACAGCCTTACACTAACTCAAACTACACTATTTTGCACATTTACAAACAATAAGACAGTGAGAGCAAAAAAATGATATGGAAAAAATAGTAATAGGATTTTTTATAGGTTCCTTAGGTGGAGGTTTAGGATCTGACGAGACATCTCTAGGTACCATGGATTTCAAGTAACCACCCGTCAAAGTTATACGGTCTTTTGGTCTCATGGCTCTTAAGGGACTACACCCGGACGAGGTATCCTAGAAGTACCTGGGATATTTTCCCTCCAAAAATATACCTCCCCTATTTTTTAACTTTCCACCCTGATGTTTTAGTGCATTCGTTTTGGTCCCAAGAGATTTAGTTTGTAAAATATTGCATCAGACAACCTTACACTATTCTAGCACACACTATTATAGCATAAAAATGAGATGGGATAGAAAAATTTAGAACTATTATTTTCTATAAACAATGGGAGATGATAGAGGAAGGTTTCATGATGTTTCATGCAAAATTTTAGGTCAATTTTACATCATTTGTTCAAGTTATATGTGTTTTTTGTAAAATAAACTTTTGTTCAACGTTATTCGACCAAAAAACTCTATATCTTTGACATATGATTTCTCATACTCCATGGCACCTAGAGACATCTTGTTAGATCAAAATCCTTCAAATTAGGACCCTCTAAAAAATCCTCTCTTGGTTTTCTCTATATCCATTCGGTTTTCTTGTTGTCTTATTGTTTGCAAACACGCGAAATACGCGAGTTTGAGTCAGTGTAAGGCTGTCAGATGCAATACTTTAAAAACGGAAGCTCTTTGTGCCAAACCAACTGCGCAAAAACATAGGTTTTTCCAAGTAAATAGTAGGGGTTGTTTCTTTTTGGACGCCAAAGCTCTAGGTGCTTCCAGGTTACCTCATCCAGGCATAGTCCCTTAAGAGCCAAGAGACCAAAAAATGCTATATTTTCGAAAGATGATTTATTTGACTCCATGGAACCTAGAGATGTCTCATTATATCTAAAATCTCTACGTCATAACCATCTATGAAATACTCTCTTGGTTTTCTCCATCTCCATTGGGTTCACTTGTTCTCTTATTGTTTGTAAACACGTGAAACACTGTTGTTTAAGTCAGTGTAAGGTTGTCAGATGCAATCCTTTGCAAACTAAATCTCTTGGTCCAAAAATCACTTTTCCAACATGTTGGGGTGGCTAGGTAGATATTACAAGAGGTGTCATTTTAGAGGCCAAATCTCTAAGTGCTTTCGGGATATGTCGTCTGGGCATAGTCTCTTAAGAGCCCTGAGAGCAAAAAAAATTATATCTTTGACATGTGATTTCTAGGACTCCATGGCACCTAGAGATCTCTGTTCATATCCGATACCTCCATGTCGAGACCCTCTACAATATAATCTCTCAGTTTTATCAATCTCCAGTAGGTTCTTGTGATCTCCTATTGTTTGTAAACATGTGCAATATTGTAGTTTGAGTCAGTCTAAGGCTACGAGATGCAATACTTTGCAAACCGAAGCTATTGATGCTGAAATGACTTTTCCAACACGTCGGGTTGGCCAGGTAAATGCTAGGGGAGGCATCATTTTAGATGAAAAATTTCCAGGTGCTTCCAAGATACCTTGTCTGAGAGTTCTTGTTCAATGACTAGATTGGGTAAAGAATCAATTGGATAGGGGAATGGCTAAGAACACACTAGAGTTATCAATCCCCTTGTAAATATGTCATTTTTAGTTATGAATGGGAGTCAACTGGCCTATGACTTAGTGACCATCCATTCATTCATAATTTATTTTATGATAAACCCATGGATACTTTCAAAATCACCTTCAAAAAAGATAGGGGTAAGTCATAATTCCTAGCAAAAGGTGTGATGTGATTTCCAAATAACTTGCAATGCCTATAGATTTAGAGCTAATAACATGAATTGGATAGGATTAAATAATCAATAGTCTTTGAGTGTTTGATTCTGTATGTCATTGCATTTGGAGACATTCTCAAGCATTGGAGTAATGTATCTAGAGAGACATTCTCAAAATATCAACAAATGAAAGGCATTAGATTGTGATGACTCTCTTTGGACTATTGAAGCTTGTAATACTTTGTGGGCATCCTTAGATCCTTTTCTCCATGCTTCTTGCAAAAAATATTTTCTTAATGAAGGTCCTAATGATTGTATTCTCATGTGTTTTAATAGGGGAGAAGACTAAGAAGCATTGAAGAATGTATTAGGTGCATGATAAGATAGGAACCAGTACAAAGAGACCGTAAGAAAGAAGAACCGCAGGTAAGGTAAATACACATATACACATTGAAAAATTGAATGAATAATTACTTAGATTAGGTAACTATTTATATACATTCATTATAAAAATATTTATTTCCAAATTTTGATGAATATTATACATTAAAAACACTAGTACATGTACATCACCAATAAATGAAAAAATAATCCATGATATATTAGATATTGTCAAGAGAAAATCATATTAATTTCATGTAAAAATAATCTCATAAATGTAAGGTCTCATACAATAAAAATTCCCAAATATGTCATATACCATCAAGTTTGAATGCCATATAGGTGTACATACAATGTCATGCGCATAGGCATACAAACAAAATGTCATGTAAGACATATATATTTCCTAATCGTCAAAATATATCCCTCTCATGGCCTTGCTCAAAGAATTCCCTCCCTTAGATGAGTATGGAGATCTATGAGATGACTTTGGATCATCCGAGCCCATGCTACAAGTCCTCTTCCATTGAATACTTGCTTGTAGTTGAACCTGTAAATGAAAACAATGATTTTTTGTCAATACTTAATTTATATATGTTTTCAACATATATTTAAGACATAATGAAAATAATTAAATAAATACACAATCTTAACACAAGTTGTCGATCACGCTGAATCTTATTCTCATGCTCGGATACGACATAGGAAGCTCCTAGAGTAAAAATGGGGGTATAAAGACGATGAGATGGAGGATTCCATTCCCTTAAAGTCAAAAGATAGGAGGTTCAAGTTCCCTACATACACATAAGATCACAAAATCAAACATCAAAATTATCCAAAATAAAACAAATTACATGTATGTGTAATGACAACATTGTAACTAATTTTATCAAAATAGGACTATTTGTTTTACCCCGCCACACCTATGAATCAAATGAATAGGGATGATACCTATCACAAGTAACTCTTGCGTATACACAATAAAGGACATTATTAACATAATTTAATAATTCTATAATGAAGGATATAATTAACATGTAATTTAACATAATACGAGTTACACAAGAAATTTAACATAAATAAATGTTGTTTAAATACCTCAGTGAGTTGTTGTGCAGATGAAATCACAGCGGCAACACCTTTCCCTATTTTCGCAGAGATGGTGGGGTGTCTAGTGAAGTCAACATATTTATAAAACATATATCAGGTGACTTACATGAACATACAAGAACATACATATATTTGACTTCAATATATATATATATATATATATATATATATATATATATATATATATATATATATATATTTGCATGTATGTAAAAATTTTACATAATTAACATTCTAAATTACCTCTGTGAATGTATGTGTATGCATAGTTCTCGTCGCTTGTGGTTGGGATGAAGACGCCCCTCCTATGCACTTTAATATCAATGCATACATGTTTAAATACATTTATTTCCAAACTTTAACATATATAAGTAAATCAAGTACTCCGATATTTTTGTAACACACATAATAAAACATAAAAAAATACCTGTGAAGGTAACATCAATGACTCTAATCTAAATGTCTCACTCAAATTGGCATCAGACATAGTGACATTATCATGTGCACCCCCAACACCAACTCCAATAAAATCAGTATGCATGAAAGTATCGTCCTCCTTGGGGCCCAAACATATGCTACCACATGATGAGAAAATATGTCGCATCATGCTAGTACTCCCTAAGGGAATACTTTATGTACCCCTGCAAGCATTTGGCTTAGAAATATCCCTTGTATGTCAAACAAGGGTCACAGATAGCCCTTGAAGCACATGGAGTGTATCAATATCTATTGTCTCCTTCACTACTGGATGGGGCTTATGTGTGGGGAATCAACCCTACGGAATAGGTGCACGTTGTGTACCTGGTCGATCCTGTTCAGATCCTTTTCATCGGCCTTGAAAATCTTGGAAATTAAATAATTTGGGATCTGCTTGAGGATAAACTTGCAATAGAGTTTCCTCAGAAAGTATAGTGGTACCTCATTGTTACTCCACAGTGTAAAATCAAACACCATCCACCATCGGTCCCAAAATATATTTTTAATAAAATTATTATTGCTCTAATCGATGTAAAACCATTTGCATAAAAACAAAACAAAAAAATTAGTTTGAGGGTCCATGAATAAGGTGCATATGAGGACTTTTGTAATTTATTTTTTCTTTACATCCACATATGACAATTTTTTGGAATAATAAACCCTACAACCCTCTCTGTAAGATGTCGTATGATCAATTTTCCCCATTTCCACATCAACTTAAGCAACTAATGCCTCCAATGTGTTTGCAAGAGAGGCGTGGTGGGGGTTTCTGGATTGTGAATAACACATTCAAATTATACTTTATAATTATCAAATTTCAATGCAATTTTGAGAAAAGAATTTTTTCTACCTCTTCTGCATGGCACCATCCTTGATTCAGATCTTCCTGGAAATTCAAAAATGATCATTTGAGCTTGAGATCAAGCTGATTAAAAAAAATGTGAGGGTACAGTTAAGATCTAAAACTCACATTGTAGGGAGATGTAATGATAGAGACTTGGGCTTCTTTTTTTAATTTATAATAGACATAATGTGTAAGCGTTATAAGACATATTCGTTATGCTATGGTAAATTCTAAACTTGTGAAATCATAACGCGATTGCGTTATAATAGAATGCATACATGTTTTTCCTTTTTTGAGATTTTTGTACTCTTTTTAGCCCCCTAACATGGTGAACTCACCCATACTTTGTTTTTGGTGGGACCAAAAAACCCACTTATGAAGGAGAAAAGATAAAGCATTGAGGACCCAAAGAATTATCCTCTACCAGCAACTAAAGAAGATACAAACACACTCACAAAAAATTGTAAACCATTTTATCCCTGAGCTCAATCCCACGGGATCTCAAATATATTTTGAGAGGGAATTTAACATTTTTACTTTTTTTCTTATTCCCCATAGTGAGCCAACCTACATCACATTAGGATTAATATTTTCTGTAGAAAGAATTAGGATTATAATTTCAAGATTTTCTGAATGCACAATCGAATGTAGGTGGTCAAAAGTAAGAAAAGAAGTGGTTGTGACCTCCACAAATGAAAAAACATGAACATAAAACTCATATTCCTTCTCTAAATCCATATGTTGAAACTCTCCTTCTTTAGACTCAGAATCCTCTAAAGGAAACATTATGATCACTCCCCACCACTAACATACTGGGAAAGGAGTCACACGACCAAGATACCTTGGCATTCCCTTTTTTTCAAACTAGTACAATATGAGGCTAATTGACCCAAAGAAAGGAATTTCCTACATAGGAAGGGTAATCCTTCATAGTTTAGTGGTTACTTTTTTATTTTTATTAATAATTTAAATTGGGATTTTATGATAATGTATTTGTACTCATTTTCACATTTCTACTATAAATTGATTTCATAATACCAAGTATTTAAATTTTCTATGAATAATATTTTAAAAATTCTATAAGATGTGAAAATATACACCTATTACAGTTTACTACATCCTTACTCACTATAACATAAGATTCATAAAATTACAAGTTTCAATGAATTCACTTTATTTAAAAATTATTTCTAAGTCACCTTGTAAACCAATTTAATTAAGATGGAGGTATTAATTGTATATCTTTTATACTATACAATATAATCATAATGACTATCCAACGGATAGTGATGTAACATATCTTGGGTCCCTTATTAATTGTTAGTTCTAAGGTTCAAACTGTTGGTACCCAAACTGATTCTCCCTTTTGAACTGAGCAGCATCACAAGTTGAGTAAGATGCTTGGAAATAGATAGATCAGAAGATGAGTCACTTTGTAGTTGGGTAAGGATTTAACTTACTCTTTATCTCTTGGGCTTGGAAGAATTGGATAACACCGTATTAATGGTTTGGACCTACCCTTACTACTTTAGGTTGTTCCTTCAACTAGGGTGAGAGGACCCATTTTGTAACCTATTTTGGTGAATAATATCAACAGATCAACAATATTTGACTCTTCCTTTGCAATGTTTAAAGAATACATTGAGAAAACATGGTCAATGCAACATAATATAACTCTGATGAGTTGTAACCCTAGAGAATGAAAATTTCTTATAGACAAGGTCCATGTTACTAAAGACAATGATAAAAACTAATTTCACCTACATATTTTGGGAAGGGAAGGGAAAACTCAATGGATTTTCTCAACATTTATGGATACACAGTGTAAGCAGGGGTGGTTCTTGTAGGATTCATCACTTAATGTATAATTTTTTGTTGGGAAGTTAAGCAAAATAAAGTTGATTATACCAAATTCTTGAGATATTTTAACAAATGTTGGAGCATCTATGAAGAAAAATGACAAAATGCTTGAAGTAGTTAGAATGAACCTTCAACTAGAAGGTGTGCATCCATGAAAGACCAAACATACATAGTTTCACACATTTCTCAAGGATTTAACACAAAATCTCATGTTAAAGACTTAATTAAACATTACAAATCCTTGATTCATCATGCCTAAGTTACACTCATAGAAGAACAAACAATTTTTATCATCTTAATGAAATTAGATTAAATTTAAATTGTTTATTTCATCATGAAATGAAAGATCTCTTCATGATGTAATTGTAAATGCCACAATACTATCACAAGGAAAAAAACTTGTGTGATTCATAGGAATTAATAACATAATATTGCAACAAGAACACAGATAACTACTTAGAGATATCTCAATATGAAATAAAGCACAAATATGTTCACCGAAGATTCTTCAAATTGATCAGCAAGGGAAAGTTTACTTACAATCTGAAAGCTTGTCAATGGCTGGACACTTGCAACCATCTTAACATGATCAAATTTAAAGACACACATGATACAATAGGTTTATCAGATAAGTTCTTTGGGAAAATGGCTTCTCTCTACTTTCTCTTCTTTCCTTTTCTTTGAATAATTCTCTAAAAAATTAACCCCCCTCCTAGCATGATTATCCCTTTACTTTTATATCAACCATTCATTTACTGACCTTCAATGTTTTTACCCCCAAAAGCACAAATATTCCAAGGAATATTTCCTTTTACAATAATTGGTCTAGAACATGAAATTTAAAAGTTTTACTTTAAACTCCCAGGTGTATAAAATGAAATTCTTTTCAATTGGTTCCACTAGTGCTTGACTAGGATACCAGGTCATCATTTCTGGAAAACTACTTTAATTGTTCTTTCCTGATATTGATTAGTAAATTATTTCAAATGATCTATGAACACTTCTAAATGACTCTGATATGAAATATAACCACATTCACCTTTCAAGAATCCACCTTGGGCACTATGAACTCTAATTTATGTCTTGTTGGCTTAATTGCCATACATGGTTCCTGTCAAATCACATTCATTTACCGATTCTACTCATTCCTAATCTCTTCCAACTCTTAAATCATTTTTTTTGTGAATTGAGAAAAATCTCCCTCATCTCATGGGAAAGATTTCTCTAAATCAAAACCATATGCACCCTTTTCACTATAAAACCTGGTTCAACTTCATTATCATT
The DNA here is from genome assembly GCA_019776745.2 of Taxus chinensis. Classification (NCBI taxonomy): domain Eukaryota; kingdom Viridiplantae; phylum Streptophyta; class Pinopsida; order Cupressales; family Taxaceae; genus Taxus; species Taxus chinensis. The sequence goes on along the minus strand of CM034148.1, from coordinate 776,908,681 downwards.
ATGTATTTCCCTTCTTATTCTGAATATAAGGAATTTCATCAGAAAAATGGTGAAGGTACTTATAGCAGACAGTCTGAAGGAAATTTCCTCAAAAGACTTAAATTAAATCGTTAATTTAAGTGGTCCTGATGAAGCCTTTGTTAGGGACCTATTTGATATAGAATGTGTAGGTAATACCAGAGGTTCTTTGACATACCTGAAAGTCTGATTAACGCTCTGGAAAAGGTTGATTAAGATTAATATTATATTTGCAACCTTTCAAGTTATGTATTTTCATCTTCTCAAATGGGAGAACTTGAAATTTCCTAAAGATTTAAAGGGATACTGGGTCGAGAGAAGACCTCAAGTATCTAGGAGAACAAGCTTTCAATGTCCCTTTTTATGTAATGACGAATTTTTATTGAAGCAGATTCTTAAGGAATCATATGTACTATATGACAAATCCTCCATTGAAAGTATGCCTATCATTTACCACAAAGTAGATGAGTTAGAGTAAAGGATCAACTCCCTAGAGAAAAAACAAGTAGAGATTGTGTCTTCGCAACTAGGATCAACACAAACATAATCTTAAAGTAAGAGAAAGGGTGAACCAAAACCTCAACTTCCAATCATTTTCTCAAATGGAGATGAAGATAAATCATTATTTTCTCACCATTCAAGGGTAGAAATCTCATCCTCTTGAGACAACAGGGGAAGATTTGGAATTCAGTGACCCACCTATTTAATGCAGTGTGCTCCTCATTCGGAGAATTATTTTTTGGGACCTCAACCCATTACTTCTCTGAGACACAATCCAGCCCTCACAAGGAAGTGGGATACTGGGTCAGGCTCAAGACCTCGCAATCTTCCTAGTCAACAATATGTAGTTCTTTCCCTTCCAATCGCCCTAGATGTCCCTTCTCAAACCTCTATTATTAAGTCAACCCTTCACAAGGGGAAAGCAAAAACTACATTTTTCACAGGTGGTTTGGATCTTTTGGATTGGGTATCATCATAGAACAATAAAATCAAGCTCAAACATATAACGAGTCATCCTAGAATAACTCTGGAATCATTTATGGACATGGGGTAAGTGCACCAAGTTGGGGGGCCAAAAGCGGGTCTTAAGTGGATGCATTTTTCTGAAAAATTATTATTTTTAACTTGTATGAGTTTTTCAAAATATTTACACTCAAAATTGGAAGATGTTGTAGAAATATGAATCGTAGAATTTTGAGTATAGTTTCTAAGATACTACATTTTATTGAAAACAGATAAGTTTAAGTGGGTCAAACAACTAAAATACCAATATGTGCTCCTGTTTTTGTTAAAAAACATAATAGAGTGATTTTCGTGCCCCCACCATGTTTTGAGCACCATTGAGTATTTTTGAAAACCGTTTTGTAGAAAGATATCTAGGAGCATCTAGTTTGTGTTAGAATTTTTAAAAAATAAATTTAACTAGTATTTTTTATTTATGATTTTTCTAGTACATAAATGTTATGTTTTGAAAAATAATGGAACTCTGAGTGTTCCCCCCCTAACTACCTTTAAAAATATCAAAAATTAGATTTTTTTTTTATAATATGTATAGAATTATGCCTAGTTTCTGCTAGTATAATTTTTTTCAATTTTGATCACCCAAACAAAAGATACATGATGAAAGATAGACATATTTAAACTTCAAATAATAGCTATAAAAAGGCATAGTTAGAAAATAAATAATATGCAAACCTTATATTAGTCAGAAAATTTGAAAAATTATATTTTCAGAAAGAAATATCTCTTCTCTAGGTCATGGTATACTTTTTTTTTAAATGGATCGATTGTGTTATTTTTATTTATCATAGAGGAACTGGCATTTTTACATTTTCCTACAAAAATAAGTTGTTTTTTGTGTTTGTGCAGGTCCATGCTTCAGGGTTGGGGATCCAAACCGGATCCCAAGCCTTGAGGCATGTGCTGGAAAAGGTAAAAAGCATAACATGTACGTGTTATAACACGTACACATTATGCTTTTTTTATATATCGTGGTCCCCCAACGTCCCTTTCATCTCTTTCACGGGAATTATACATACATTTTGTTTGGTCTATAATTTTCTCTACATTCTTGCATAATTTTTATTGGTTAATATTGTCCCCTACTGGTTGATTTTTTCTAATCATAGGCGATCAAATTCGAGCTAAGGAGAAGAGGAAATTCAAGAACAAGACACCAGAGAAATTGGAAGAGATGAAAATAAATAAATTGAAGAGAATGCAAAAACTTTGTGCAGGGCAAGGTACATCTGCTATATCAAATGTAGCTAATGTTTTATAAAATGGGGATGAAATACCTAATGAAAATTTATAAAATATTGATTTTGCAATGAATAATGATTTTACAATGAATAATGATATTGAATTGAATGATAATGTTGGTATGGATGAAGAAATTGATATGAATCCAATTGTTGAACCCTTACCTGAGAATCCAAATGTTAACGCCAAAATTTGTATGAAAACACTGAATGAAGAAATTAACCTTGTAAATGAATCTTCACCTCTAAGAACATCTCCTTCCATTTTACAAAGAAAACCAATTCACTTAATTGAAATTTATGAAAAAATTATAAAACCAGTGCCTAACAAAATGTCTGAAAGAAATGCGACAAGAAAAGAAAGTGGAATTTGGGATAACTACTTTGAGAATTTAAATGGCACACAAAGATGTCAATTATTTGTTACATTGATGAAATTAATTAAGATGATACCTATAATGAAGACCATAGGGTTAAGAACATCTAATTTTGTTGATCAAAATGCATCAATTGTTGAAAACATACATAAAGCATACCAAACTGTAGGTGAAAAAAGATGCACCAAAAATAGTAATGCTACACAGCGTGCACTTACTAATTGTATAGTAAGTGATAAAACAATTAATAAACGCTTGATTAGAAAAAAAAGCAGTATTTTATAGCTAAAAAAAACACTAATGGAAAGCAATAGAGAGACATAAACGTCTTGAGTCAGTAAATAACACTGACTATTGGGATTTCTCTAGTAGACTTCCACAAAAAGACAAGAATACATCTGATATTCTAAATAGGTAATTAAATGTAAAATTTTGGAATGAGAACACAATGTTGTCACCGAATAGAAGAGATACGGTAAAAGGAATAATATGTTCTCGTAATTGTGAATCATGTACAAAACATTTATTAGATATGACTCAAACACAATTTTTCTCTAAGTTTAAGAATGAATTTGTAAAGGTATGTTCTTCATGAATTTGATTATAATATTTACTTAAATGATTTTTTAAAAATTATGTATGATTTAAAATTCTATTTAATTGATTACTAACATGTTTATGTAGGCTAGTGGCGCCAAAAAATATTCCACCTTCATGTGGTTACAACTCTCAGTAGATAATTTATTATTCTCGAAGCCAAGTGAAGCTAAGAGAAATTAAATATTACAAAGGAACAACAAAGAAAAATTCTCATTTCACCACCTATATTGTAAAAATACCTTATTAAAATTCTAATTTCACCATCTATATTATATTAACCACCTATATTATTCAGGTGATTGGCAATGGAAAACCTTACATTGACTCAAGCTACACTATTCAGGTGGAGTGGAAGAAAAAGAGAGACTGCAAACTTTGTCGATTCTTTTTTCATCTTCTGCAATCTTGTTATCCTCAATGACTTTACCACAGGATGTAAATATGTAGACTATGAACTTAGTTTTGTTGGGGAGACCACCAATGTTCCAAGTGTTCATTTTGAAAGAATGAATATCTTCAATCAAATAGAGAATGAAGAGCCTGAATGTTTTTGAATATTACAAAAGGTTGATTGTGCCCAGAAAGAAGCCGAAGACCATATAAAATTCTAGTCTTCAAATTTAGATGACAATGAACATCATGAAGAAAAACAATTAGGTGAAGATGTCACTATGATTCAAGAAGAAATTCCTTCTGAAATTCATAAAGAGTCAATTCTAATTTACCCAATAATATCTGGAAGTACTTAAAGAGAAGATAATTGCTGAAGAAAAGGAAAAATAGGAAGCTTGGAAGGATCAAAACTTAACTAGAATGGAAGATCTATGTGTTGTTCTCGATAGAATCATGGATAATCATAAGAAAAACATGCCAAGTTGATTATTTTTATTAATCCCAACTACTTTCAACTTCACAAATCAAACCAGGGAGTTCCAAAAGGAGCAGAATGACAAGAAACGTTGTAATGAAGTACTGATAATTGAGCCTGAAACTTGTTTAGAATTGTACTTTTTTTTATTGAGCATTCTCCCATAGTTTATTTTTTTAAGGAAGAAATTCATTTGATATGTGAGAAATAGAATGTTGATTTATTGTATTACTATAACCGGCAGTAAATACAATAGTCACTGCCATTGTGATATCCAATGAGTGGTCTCCTAAATAGATGATGTTAGTTCCACTTGTTTTATATGTCATCTCCAGAGAGGTGCTTTTGGTTTATCCGTTTTGTAGTTAAATATCTATCATTTTTTTGAAGAGAGGGCTAGTGTTTTTTAACACAATGTAGATGACAACATCAAAATTGCTCATTAGCTAAACGTTTTTACAGAAAATCCTAATGTTTTTGCATACCATGTATATGACCAAGTCAAAAATCTTGTCAAGTTTTGCATTGGATAATTTTCAGAGGAATGAGTTACTTTTGGTGTAGGCAAGGAAAATTGCATCAACTGATAGTGGTGACTTTTACATGTAGTTTTTTCATCACATATATGCATATCAAACTCCACAAGATTCATGATGTGACAGGGCCAACACCTGTTAATCAATCTACTCTGACTATTTAGGTTAGATTTATGTATTCATTCAATTAAATTTGTTACAAATATGAACAACATGAGTAGTTGAGACTATAGAAATAGGATATGAAAGGAAATACTCCTTTATCCTTAAAACAAATGCATAAACACACATCAAGGATTACAAACTGTGATGGTATCTTGGAGTAGTAACCTGTACGAATGTATAAAACATGATGTGTCTGATTAAGCTATGGGCCTCACCAACTCAATTTAAAAAAAGGCTTGGATACATGTTTCTTGGAATCATACTTGTGACTATGGTATGTATGTACTATTATATATATTTATGTATTTGATAGCCGTAGAAGTATGAAATTAGAGGGAGGATGAATTGATGGCTGTTGTGGTCATGACAGGAAATTTATGCCTTGATGTAGGTGGCCACATATGAAATCTTTTTATGGGATTTATATTAACTTGGTAACTTTGATTCCTTCCAATGTGACTAAGCATTTTGGTGTTATATGGAGCATTGAAACTTTAATTATTCATATTTTATCATATAATGAATCATGAGATGATTATATACACAAGAAGCGATCTTAAACATCCAATAAGATGTAATAATTATATGTCCTTGAAAGAAGATATGAGAATGTTGTAATGCAGGGGTAAAAAGTTTGAAGCTCTTCAGTACTAACATTGAAAAACTATATTGATTGGCTATAGGTAGTGTAGGTTGAATTGGATTGCATTCCAATTGAAGAAGAGTTATCTAAGCCTTCTCCTGCTATTAATATTAGGGTGGCATACCACTTCAAAGCAATTTAGAGATTGATTCTCACATTCTATGCACCTTATATAGACTTATATTCATGAGTTATTAGTGCTTTATTCTGCATATCTATTTCAACTTCTAAATCATTGAGCATTGTAGTCTAGGTCATTGACAGATTAAAAACAATAATGTAACTGTAAAGAAAAGAAATAGACACAACATGAAATAAAACATTTCATGCTCAAAACCGTACAAGAAATGAAGGAGTCTAAAGATAAATTTGGAAATCACAATAAGCTAGGGATTATCATTGATTTTATGGTTAATAAATATGTTTGGCGGTCCATATTTTGTTGATTACTATGATCTAATCCCAAACTGATTGCATCTAGCCCCCTCAACATCTTACGATCAACATGATAAAACCTCTTATCTTTGGATGATGAGTTACAATGCAGTTCCACACCGGGTAGCTGCCAAAAACTATATGATGATAAGGCATTTACATAAAGAGATGACCAAGACATGAATGCTAGTGGAGGATTTGTTTTGGTTCCCTACGCTCCCCATGCTTTCAGGCTACCTCATCTGGGCGTAGTCCCTCAAGAGCCCTAAGACCAAAACAAGTTATATTTTTCGATGGGTGATTTCTCAGACTCTGTGGCACCTAGATACGTCTCGTCAAAACCAAAACCTCCATATCTAGGCCCTATATGAAATAATCTCATGGTTTTATCCTTCTTCATTCGGTTCTCCTCGTTATCTTATTGTTTGCAAATGCATGAAATACTACAGTCTTAGTCAGTGTAAGGATGTTAGATGCTATATTTTCCAAATGGTAGCTCATGGGACCAAACCATCTTAGAGAACACACTCAGATGGATTAGTGAATGATATTGGAGACTTTTTTTTGGTTCCCTACGGGTCAAAGCATACAATTGTGTCCCACTTTGTGGCCATAAATATTTTAAAATCTGACTAGTAAATAAATAATTAAAAAATACTATAAAAATTTAAAAAATTAGGTAAATTCTGGATGCCCTGCACCTTGGTATTTATAGCCTCTTAAAAATGCATGTTTGGTCATTTTATATGTGTTTGGTCATGTTTTGGTTGTCAGACATAGTTTGTTGAAAGTACAAAAACTACAAAAAAGTGGGACACAGTTATATGCTTTGACCCCCTACGCTCCCCTTGCAATTGGGCTACCTCATGCGCGCATAGTCTCTTAAAATCCTTGAGACCAAAATACGTTATATCTTCGACAAGTGATTTCTCAGACTTCATGGCAGCTACAGATGTCTCGTCAGATTTGAAACCTTCATGTCAAATCCCTCTATAAAATAGTGATGCTATTTTTTCCATATCCAATTGGTTCACTCATTGTCCTATTGTTTGCAAACACTCAAAATAAAGTAGTTTGAGTCAGTGTAAGCCTTCTAGACGCAATACTTTGTAAACATAAGATTTTGGCACTAAACCAACTTTTCTAACACATCGAGGTGGCCAGGTAAACACTAGGGGGTGAATTTTTTTCATTCCCTACACTCCCCATGCTTTCGGGCTACCTCGTCCGAGTGTAGTCCCTTAAGAGCCCTGAGACCAAAACACACTATATCTTTGATTGCTGATTTCTTAGACTATGTGGCAACTACAGATTTCTCATTGGATCCAAAACCTCCATGTTGGGGCCCTCTAATAAATCCTCTTGTGGTTTTATCCATCTCTATTTAGTTCTCTCATTGTACTATTGTTTGTAAACGCGTGAAATAATGCAGTGTGAGTCAGTGTAAGGCTGTCGAAGGCTATATTTTGCAAATAGTAGCTTGTAGGACTGAAGTTTCTTAGCCAACACATCCGGATGGCCTGGTGAATGCTAGTGGAGGATTTTTTTTGTTCCCTACACTCCCCATGCTTTCGAGCTACCTCATTCAGACGTAGTCTCTTAAGAGCTCAGAGACCCAAACACATTATATCTTTGATAGGTGATTTCTCAGACTCTGTGGCACCTAGAAATGTCTCGTCAAATCCAAAACCTCCATGTTAAATCCCTCTATGAAATTATCTTGTAGTTTTTACCATATTCATTTGTTTATCTTGTTGTCCTATTATTTGGAAACGTGGGAAATAGTGTAGTCTGATTCAGTGTAAGGTTGTTAGACGTAATACTTTTCAAACGAAAGCTCTTGGCACCAAACCAACTATTCCAACACGTAAGGGTGCCTAGGCAAATGCTAGGGGAGGATTTTTTTTGGTTCCCTACACTCCCCATGCTATCAGGCAACCTCGTCCGAGCGTAGTCCCTTAAGAGCCCTGAGACCAAAACAACCTATATCTTTAACGTGTGATTTCTCAAACTCTGTAGCACCTATTTATGTCTCTTCAGATCTAAAACCTCCATATTAGGGCCCTCTACAAAATCCTCTTGTGGTTTTATCCATTTCTGTTTGGTTCTATCTTTGTCCTATTGTTTACAGTCTAAGTTAGTGTACGGTTGTTAGATGCTATATTTTACAAATGATAGCTCGTGGGACTGAACCGTCTAGGCCAACACATCTAGATGGCTTGGTGAAAGCTAATGGAGGATTTTTTTTGGGTCCCTATGCTCCACGTGCTTTTAGGCTACCTCGTCCGGGAGTAGTCCCTTAAGGGCCTTGAGACCAAAACACGTTATATCTTCGATGGGTGATTTCTCGGACTTCGTGGAAATTACAAATGTATCGTCAGATCCAAAACCTCCATGTCAAATCCCTATATGAAATCCTCTCATGGTTTTTTCCATCTCCATTTAGTTCTTTCGCTGTCCTACTGTTTACAAACATGTGAAATAGTGTAGTCTAAGTAAATTTAACGCTACCAGACAATACTTTCTAAACGGAAGATATTGGTGCCAAACCAACTACACTAACACATCGGGGTGGCTAGGTAAACGATAGGGGAGGATTTTTTTAGTTTCCTACACTCCCCATGCTTTCGGGATACCTCCTCCTGGCGTAGTCCCTTAATAGCCTTGAGACCAAAACACATTATTTCTTCTACAGGTTATTTCTTAGAATCTGTGGCACCTAGATACGTCTCGTCAGAAACAAAACCTCCATGCCATGGCCCTATACAAAATCCTCTCACAGTTTTATCCATCTCCATTTTTTTCTCTCATTGTCTTATTGTTTGTAAACTCGTGAAATAATACAGTCTTAGTCAGTGTAAGGTTGTCAGATGCTATATTTTGTAAATGGTAGCTCGTGGGACCAAACCATCTAGGCTAACATGTCAGAATGGCCCGGTGAATACTAGTGAAGGCTTTATTTTTGTTCCCTACATTCCCCGTGCTTTCGGGCTACCTCGTTTGGGCGTAGTCTCTTAAGAGCCCTAAGATCAAAACATGTTATATCTTCGACAGGTGATTTCTCAGACTCTGTGGCACCTAGAGACTTCTCGTCAGATCTTAAACCTCCAAGTCGAAGCCCTCTATGAAAATTATCTCACTGTTTTTTCCATCTCCATTTGGTTCTCTCACTTTCCTACTCTTTACAAACGCACAAAATAGTGTAGTCTGAGTCAATGTAAGGTTTTCATTGGCAATACTTTGCAAATAGAATCTCTTGGCACCAAACTAACTACATCAACACATCAGGGTGGCTAGGTAAATGCTAGGGGGCTTTGTATTGGTTCCCTACAGTACCCATGCTTTTAGGCTACCTCATCTAGACATAGTCCCTTAAGAGCCTTGAATGACTAGATTGGCTTAAGAATGAATTTGATATGCAAATGTCTAAGAACACATGGAAGTTATCAATCACCTAATAAATCTTTCTTGTTTAGTTCTGAATGGGATTAAGCTATCCTATGGCTTAGTTACCTTCCATTCATTGATAATTTATGCTATGATAAACCCATGGATGCTTTCAAAAGTCCCTTCAAAAGGATAGGGGTAGTCATCAAGCCTAGTGAAGGGTGTGATGTGATTTCTAAATAACTTGAAATGACTTCAAATTTAAAGGTAATAACATGAATTGGACAGGATCAGATAATCAAGAATCATTGATTGTCTGAAATAGAATGTCATTGCATATAGAAACATTCTCAAGCATTAGAGTAATATATAGAAGAATCTAAGGTGTTTTAACAGGGGAGAAGACTAAGAAGCATAGAAGAATGTAGTAAGTGCATGATACGATAGGAACCAGTACAAAGAGACCATGAGCAAGAAGAAGAGCAAGTAAGGTAAATACAAATATGCACATTGATAAATTGAATGAATAATTACTCAGATTAGGTAATTCTTTATATACATACATTATATAAATATTGATTTCCAAAGTTTGATGCATATTATAAATTAAAAATGCTAGTACATGTACATCACCAATAAATGAAAAAATAATCCATAATGTCTTAATTATTGTCAAGTGCACATCATATTAGTTTCATGCAAAATAAATCTTAGAAATGTAAGATCTCATACAAAAATATCAAGTTCCAAATAGTATTTTAATGTGCATAATAAATATAAAAATGCCCAAATAGGTCATATACCACCAATTTTAAATGCCATATAGGCGTACATATAATGCCATGCACATAGGCATACAAAACAAATTTCATGTAAGACATATATATTTTCTAATCATCAAAATATATCCCTCTCTTGGCCTTTCTCGAAGAAGGCCCTCCCTTAGACGAAGATGGAGATCTATGAGATGACTTTGGATATTCTTTTCCCATGTTACGAGTCCTTTTCCGCTGAATACTTTCCTATAGATGAGCCTACGAATGCAAAAAAAGTTTTTTTGTCAAAAATTAATTTATATATGGTTTCAATGTGTATTTAAGACCATGTTAGAATGAACTTATTTACGTAAATACACAAACTTACCGCAAGTTGTTGATCACGTTGAATTTTCATCTCATGCTCAAATGAGTCATTGAGAGCTCCTGGAGTAAGAACGGGGGTACGAAAATGACGAGATGGAGGAGTCCATGCCCTCGAATTCAAAATCGAGGGGGTTGAAGTTCCCTACGTACACATAAGATTAAAAAATCTAACATTATAATTAGTGAAAATAGAACTAAGTACATGTATGTACATAATGACAATATTTTAATTAATTCAATCAATACAGAACTATGTTTTTTACCATGCCATGCCTATGAATCAAATGAACAGGGTTGCTACCTATTACAAGTAACTCCTATATATACACAATGAAGGACATTATTAACATAATTTAATGATTCTACAATGAAATAAATTACTAACATGGAATTTAACATAATATGAATTACACGAGAAATTTAACAAAATTTAGATGTTTTTTGAATACCTCAGTGAGTTGCTACGTAGATGAAATCATAGTGGCAACACCTTACTCTACTTGTCGTAAAGATAGTGGGGTGTCTAGTGAGTCAACATCTTTATCAAATATGTATCACTTGAGTTAGATGGACATACAAGAACATACATAATTAACATTCTAAATTACCTCTATGAATGTATGTGTACACATGGTGCTCACCACCTGTGGTCAAGATGAATATGTGCCTCCCGTACACCTTAATATGAAAGCATGTACATGTATAAATACAATTATTTCAAAAATTTAACATATATAAGTAAATCAAGTACTCCAAACTTTTTGTAACACACATAATAAAACATAACAAATACCTGCAAAGGTGACGCTGATGACTATAATCCAAATGTATCACTCAAAAGGACATCTGACATAGTGACATTATCATGTGCACCCCTAGCACCAAATCCAACAAAATCAGTACGTATGAAATTATCGTCCTCGTCGGGCCCCAAACCTATTCTACCACATGATGAGAAAATATTTGGCCTTATGCTAGTAATCCCTGGGGGAATACTCTGTGTACCTCTACAAGAATCAGGCTCATAAATCTCCTTCGTATGTCGAACAAGGGTCATAGGTAGCCCCTGAAATGCATGGAGTGTATCAATCTCTTTTGTCTTGTTCAATGCTTAAGGGACAATCTCAGGGTGAGGGGGCTTTTGTGTGGGGAATCTACCATGCTCAATAAGTGCATGTTGCGTACTTGGTCAATCCTGTGTAGATCTTTTTCCTTGGCCCTGGAAATTTTGGAAATCAAAATAATTTGGGATCTCATTGAGGATAAACTCACAATATAGGTTCCTCAGAAAGTATAAGGGCACCTCGTTGTTATTACAAGGTGGAAAATAAAACACCATCCACCCATCGATCCCAAATATTATTTTTAATCAAATTATTATTACACCAATGGAAAGGAAACCATTTACATGAAAATGAAACGAGAAAATTAGTGGGAGGGTCCGTGAATAAAGCACATATGAGGTCTTTTTTAAGTTTATTTTTTCTTTACATCCACATATGACAATTTGTTGGAATAATAAACCCTACAACCCTCTCTGTAAGTTGTCCAATGATAAATTTTCCCCGTTACTATGTCAACTTGAAAAATTAATTCCTCCAATGTGTTTGCGAAGAGAGGCGTGGTGGGGGTTTGTAGATTTTGAACCCCTCATTCTTTGGATTAAATCCTCAATTTCAATTTTGTTTTTAACTATGTGGGTTGCTAAATATTTTTAACTACCTGGGGGATGTTGAGAAATTATGGGAGTGTTAGGATGGATGAAAGGAATAGTAGGGTTTGGTTGTGGTTGATTCCCTCGACCTACAACTGTAACAATAAAAAAATGTATTCAATTCAAATATTAATCTATAATTATCATATTTCAATGAAATTTTGAGAAAAAAATTGTGCCTACCTCTTCTCCGTAGTGCCATTGTCGATTCAAATCTTCCCACTAATCCAAAAATGATCTTTTGAGCTTGAGATCCAATTGAATGAAAAAACACGAGGGCACGGTTAAGCTATAAAACTTGCATTTGAGGGAGATAAAATGATAGAGGATCGGTCCTCTTTTTTATTTATAGAAGACATAATGCATATGCATTATGATTTGGTAAATCCCAAACCTAAGAATTTAAAATGTGATCGCGTTATAATAGAATGCGTACGCGTTTTGATTTTTTTCAGGTTTTTTTCCACTTTTTGGCCCCTTAAATTTGTGCACTTACCTCATGGGAATGTCACGGGACTTGGTAGGATCAGTTATTGTTTCCCAGAAATCACAAGGTTCAAGCGATATCATGCTGAGAAAGAATAGGATTTTGAATAAGCTTTTCGTACTGGGAGGAAACTATGAAACATGACTAAAAAATGTTTGAATGTTGCTTTCCTTTCATTGTCTCTACTTTTGGCATGTGTATATATTTCTTTATCATGGGCAGGGGCCCCTATAGAATTGCATTTTGTTCCTTATTCAAAATGCAACAAGCACAAAAATATTTGTAGTTTACATGTTTATCCAAATTTATGTAGAAATTTATCTAAGTCAAAATGAAACTATTGAATTCTTCCACTTTATAATTGACATAAGGAAACATTAAAGTTCATAATAACAATTACATCCAATGTAACGGAAATATCAGTTTAAAGCATCAGTTTAGAGATAAAGTATGGAAATAAAATACATATTAAGAAACAACACGCCTAAGCTTGTTCATCATCTTTTATATCTACATTCTTTTCTTCCTCATCTTCCATTTTTGCATCTTGTTCCTTTGGAAATCTTGCCATGTATGCATCATACCTTTGGAACAACTCATTTATCTCATCTTCATCTTTTCTAGTATGATAATGGAAATTTATTGTTTGCCTAGATATTTTATCTATGCAATGGGTCATCCTCTGTCTGTACTCCAATGGCCTAAACATTAATTTTTCAATTCTATTCTCAACCTTTCTCATTGTTTTCATGATTTCATAGGAGAAATCATCCTTCTGAATATTATTTTCAAAAGAGTTAAGTAAAAATTAAATGTTTAGATCCCCGTAACTCTTTTTAAATTTATTAGATACCATATCTTATAACTTCATGTCAATGACATCAAGAGTTTCATCAACCCAATTTATTTTCACTTCAAGATTTTTGTTGATCCAATTCAAGGTTTCCAATCTAATTTTTGATAACTCGTCCATAGGCATGCTGGATTTCTTTGAATTCCAATGACACAATGTTTTCCTACCTAACCAATTCATCACTAAGTTGAGTTTTGTGATCTATTTTGGAAAAAATTCCCTCAAAGTAGAAGACCTCATTGTCACATTGTTCAATTATCTCATTGATTTCATTGAGTCTATGCTGGAGCTCTTCATACTATGATCTGGCTTTTGCAATTTTTTCTTTTCCCTTCTTGGTTAATTTTTCAATCCACGTATCCACTACCTAGACCTTATTGAAATCTTTGTTAATCCTTTGTGTTCCCTCAGGGGTATCCATAGAGGCACTTGTTTGAGTTTGACTAGGTTGCCCAATCAACTGCAGCAAACTAGAACTCAGGGCTTTAACCTGTTCTTTTAACTTCCTTTTTGTCATCGTATCTTCATCCACCTTTTGCAAAAGGTAATTCACTACCTCATATACTACTTTTTTATTTGATCTCTTGAGGGGATTTCCTAAGGGAATGATCTAAACATTATAATAATTAGTTGTTATATCTTCTCTCATTTTTTCCATCAAAAGGGATTGCTATTTCCAGAGTCTTGGCTCCTAATGAATTAGTGTCAGTTTTGGTGATAGTCTTAGCCATTTTTTAAGCTCTTAACTACCTTTGTAATTAACAAAGTAGTAAGGTCAATAGCTTGAACAGGGGAGGACATGTTGATGTAAAATCATAGCACCCTCGAATGGCCTTGGATCTAAGTGGGGCATTGAGTGTGATTGCACAACATGGGACCATATGTCAAGCTATGGGACTTGCAAACTTGAGATGCCTTTCCAGAGAAAGCTAACTTCTTCTTGCTAAACTACCTACCACAAGCTACTCTATTGTAATCAAACTATGTAATCATAATCTGACCTTCCAAGGAGACAGGGAGAAAGAGAAATGCATAAAAACATAGCCTACCACTAAGCGGTCATACACTAGAAAAGAAAGTGGCTAATCAAAAATCCAAACACATGAAATGGAGAGAGGTGATAAATGGATAGGATGGAAAATTGCATCACATACCAAAGATAAATGTTCACATAGAACACTACTTCAAACCCATTAAACACAGCTCCTAGAATATGCAATGAACATCAGAAGCATGCATAATATACCCTGCAATGACGAGAGGCAAGAAGAGACAATGCAATAAGCAAAGGATGGACAAAATGAATCAAAAAACATATTTTATTGCTCCATAATTTCACATAGTACATCATCAGTGGGAAAGAGGTAAGATAATTCCATTATAGAGCTAAGAGAGGAGGCTTAGAATCCACATTCTACCCCTAAGGAAGAAAGAGAGAGGGGGGGCAAGATAGAAAAGATGAAAAAACCTTTTGAAATATGCCCCTCATTTACAATATATAGAAGAAAGAGAGAAGGAGAGAAGGAATAATTCAGACTCTACTTCAGCCACCCCTAAATATGCATTGAATTCACCTACTCCAACCACCCCAAAAGCATTGAAATTTTCCTGCAACAATGATTAGTTCCCTGATAGAGTCCATTCCTTCACATATTATTCCTTCTTGGGAAAGAAGGAGGTTTGTCCTTCATTATGGAGGTTTGTGAGAGACATGACAGCCTCAAAATGGTGGACTAAAATGTAATGGTGGTGGGTGAGAATCTGACACTGAGAGATTTCCAAAACTTCCTCTCCCACCCGAAACTGAGCTTCCAATCAAAAGATATGGTTATTTGAAGATCAGGTCCGTGAGCTCACAATATTTAAAAGAGTCCATCCATGCAAGACGCATGTGGCAAGCCCCGCATGTGTTGAAGATTCAGCCCCTTCCTCTCACTCTTGAAATTATGCCAAAATGACATGTGGTGGCTTCTGCGAGCCTGTTCGGTTTTCTCTGTATTATGCCTGAGTTCCTCCTGTTGGTGGAGACACTATGCCCAAACTAAGACACATGGAGGCTTCACGATCATTTAGGAACCCACTCCGAAGTTTACTTTTGAATTTGCACCAAGCTGATGCATGGCTCCTTCCACTAGCTTACCTCTGCTTAGACTTTTCAATGGCCGATTCTTCCTTTTCGTGCTTTGGACATGTGGAGGTCAAACGTTTGTTTGAGTCTCTGCTTTAGGCTCTAACCTTGAAATTACGCCGATGAGGCACGTGGAACCTTTCCATGACTCTACTCTATAATTAGAGTCATTTTGGGCCTAATATTAACCCTTTTTTACTCTGACCATGTGGTGGGCTTGCGCTCATTTGGGGAACCTCCTTCGGAGTTTATCTTTGAAGTTGCACTGAGTTGACAGGTGGCACCTTCTGCTGGCTCTGCCCCATTTTGAATTTTCAACTGTCGACTCTATCCCTTTTCAAACCTCGGACACATGGAAGCCTTGCACTCATTTGGGGACTATCCCTTGGGCTTGAACTTTGGAGTTACATCATTGAGGCACGTGTCACCTTTTCGGGTCTGTGAATTTACATTTGGTGAAAAGACTCCACAGGCTCGTGGGCCCGCACTTGAAAGCTGTGCCATTTTGTGAAAAGTGTAAAAGTTTCTAAATGACTTACAGACCTTCCAGCTTGAATTTACACTTTGGGAAAAATTTCCTCCATGGCCCCGAATATTCACTTTAGCAAAAGAATCATCGTTGGGCCCGCCAGCCCACATTTTCCACTTTTTATAAGAAATTCTTCCTAGGCTTGTGGGCCTGCAATTATGACTTGTGCCTTTTGCGAAAAGTGCAATAATGCAAAAATATCTCCCGCTGCCCCGCCGGTCCACAATTTTTCCATTTGGTGGAAAATCTTCCCCAGGCTTGTCGGCCCACTTTTGGCAAAAAATCCTTCCAAGGCCCGCCGACCCGCCATTTGCAACATATGAGGAGTTAGAAGGACTTTTTTATATTTCTGGTAAGGGGAAGAAATTTCCTATCTGATGGAAATGCTTTAAGGGGACCTTAAGAGCTTAAAATATATAAAAATTCAGATCTAAGCACCTAAAGGGGAAAAATGGTGTTAGTTGACCAAAAAAACAAGTGTGAGCTTATTTTGGTCAACAATTTGGTGACTCATGGGGATCACCTACCTGCTAGGAGAAATGATCAGTTGCCTTGAAGCATCCATTAGGCATGGATTTATGAATGATAGTGTGATAAACACAAATCTTATCATAATGTCTAAAATTTTATCCCTGAGTCACTTGGAATACCACCAAAACTGGAGCTGATCTCACCAAATGTTACTTCCAATGTCTTGTACACGATAATAAAACACCACAACACACTATGTACAAAGCTATAAATCATACACACCACAAGTGGGATATGAAGAGTGTGTAAGAGAACTTCTTTTACTGAATGTAAACCTAAACTAGCCTAAAATAACTAGAGAGGAAGGGGACTTGAACGAATCTTGCAACTGACAGGGAGAAGTAGCTTCCCTTTCTCAAAAAGGGAAGCCATGCAAATGATTTGACACTACATATGGCTGGTTGTATGAGTGAAAAACTAACTATAAGCTAATCTTCCACCCAAATCATCAAGGTCTCAACATCACTCAAAAATACCTCCTCAAGTTGACTGGGATTAGACTCCTAGAGGTGCTCATGGTGACCCTTAGTGCTTTGATACTCATCCTCATGCCCACAAGTGGTCATGACTTGTTTTGGCTTCTCCCTTGGCTCCAGTGAATCCAAGTACCTGATAGGGCATGGTCTGATCTAATGGATGTGCCCATGTTCTGAATTTCAACTCCATAGATAGAGTCTTCTTGTGGACCTTCCTAGATGGATGGTGCATAAGAAATGGTGTATTTGTTCTCTTTCCCCTTCCTCCTCCTGAGAAGAACACAAAAGATTAAGATCCTCCAACCTTGGTTTCATAGGGCCATTGTGAGATGCAGGTTGTTGTCCTTGAATGTTCTCCTCCATGTTAGAAAAATCATGTGCTTGGAAGGTAGATGATGGAGGAGAAAATGATATGATCTCCTCTGGCTCATCTCCATCAAGACAATCCTCCAAGTCTGACAGACAATCTTCCTCTTTGTTGTCCTGCTACGTGTGCTCAACCTCCTCCATGGTTTCCTTTGGATCTGCAATTTTCTCACCATGGTTCCCCTCATCCTCAAACATGAAATTTGAAAGCTCAAACTCTTCTTCGACATTAGACCTTGAAGGGTATGAAGAGGGAGGAAGAACTGAAGGTTATTTTGTGGCTTGATCCACACTTGAAGGCTCCAGAACTGTATGGTTCTCCTCCAGAACTGCGCCCCCTTGAGCTAACTAATTTTTTTCTAGAACAAGAACCCTTATGAATTCCTCTTCCCATTCGGATTCGCATGAGCCACACCATTATTCAACTATCCTGTATTCATCAAACATGATGACATTGGTTGGGGAAGGGCATGGTTATAAGGGGATTTTAATTTATGGTACTGTTAGGAAAAGTGGAGTTAGAAGAATATGGGAGGTGAGACGAAGGTGAAGAGGGAGAAGGGATGGAATTCTCAGTGGGGGTAGTGTGCAAGAAGCTAGGAACACGCGCAGTAGTCTGAGATGATGTAATTTAGCATTAAGGAGTGGTAGGGATGTAGGATGGTAGTGCAGGGTTTCCCTATTGACAGGGTTTCCATGTGCTAGATTTTTGAGCCTCCATTTTCTATGTCCACTCCGTAATCTAGGGAAAATCTCAATGATGAAGTGCACCTTCTGCTGGGTTCTAAAACAGCTTGGTACAGGGCCGACCCATGGACAAGGGACCTTATAGCCAACTTCAGCTACTATTATGGAGCACTTGACTCTAAGTTGCCTCATGTCCATCTCCATATTTTGCACCTAACTCTCAAAATCAGCTTCAGCCAAGGTGTTTCCACCATCATTTGCATAAACATGTTCTTCATAAATATTTTGGCTAGAAAAAAGTGGGTTATGTGCATTTTCAGGATAATGGGGCTTATAAAACTTATTTGGGGGAGGATTTTGAAACTGTGGGGATGGAGGGAAATAT
Source organism: Taxus chinensis (assembly GCA_019776745.2). Lineage (NCBI taxonomy): Eukaryota > Viridiplantae > Streptophyta > Pinopsida > Cupressales > Taxaceae > Taxus > Taxus chinensis. The sequence continues at coordinate 776,890,093 of CM034148.1, read as the reverse complement.
TTTTGATGCTGCAAATGATAATTCTATGGCAGGAAAGAAGTCATGATTGCACAACTTCATGGGATGGAAGAAGATGAAATATGTGGAAAGAAGAATGAGTGGAAATGGATAGGAGATGGTTTGCAACTCAGAGAATAGGTTATTGACTACATGGAGTCATCATATATTATTTGCATGTTCCTCAAAAATTTGAATCTCACCAAGAACACATCAACTTGATGAAATGAAGTGGTAAGGTGGTTCAAACCTTTCACATCGGGCATGTCAAAACTGTTGAGTTTGGTCGCACGGTGGATTAATATTTTTTGTTTGATAATGAGACACCTTTGAAATATGGAACTCTAACTTCTGTGATGTCCCACTACATGCCAAAAATGTTGATGCATAATCACATCACCCCCGAATGGCTTCAGATCTAAGTGGGGCATTCATTGTGATTGCACAACATGGGACCATCTCTCAAGCTGTGGGACTTATGAACTTGAGATGTGCCTTCGGAGAAAGTCAAATTCTTCTTCGTAAACTACCTGTCACAAGGTAATCTATTATAGGAAAACTATTTAATCCTAATCTAACCTTCCAAGGAGACACGGAGAGAGAGAAATGCATAAAAACATAGCCTACAATAATCAGTGATACACAAGACAAGGAAGTGGCTAATCACAAATCCAACCACTTGAAATGGAGAGAGGTGAGTAATGGACATGATGGATAGATGCATCATAGAACAAAGATAAATGTTCACACAGAACACCAATTCAAACCCATTAAACATAGCTCCCAGAACCTGTAATGAACATCAGAAGCATGCATAGTATACCCTGTAATGACAAGAGGCAAGAAGAGACAATGTAATAAGCATAGGATGGAAAAAATGTGACACAAAACATATTTTATTTCTCCATAATTTCACACAGTACATCATCAGTGGGAAAGAGGTAAGATAATTCACAAAACATATTTTATTGCTCCATAAGTTCACACATTACATCATCAGTGGATAAGAGGAAAGAAAATCCCATTACAGAGCTAAGAGAGGAGGCTTAGACTTCACATTCTACCCTAAGGAAGAAAGAGAGAGGGGGGCAGGAGAGAAAATATGACCAACCTTTTGAAATATGTCCCTCCTATAAAATATATAGAAGAGAGAAGGAGAGAAGGAAGAATTTGGACTCTACTTTAACCACCCTTAGATATGCATTGAATTCACCTACTCCAACCACCCCAAAAGCATTAAAATTCACTTGCAATAATGATGGATTCCCTGATAGAGTGCATGCCTTTATGTGTTGTTCCTTGCTGGGCTAGAAGGAGGTATTTCCTTCATTATGGTGGTTGCTGAGAGACTTGAGAGCCTTGAAATTGTTGAATGCAACATGATGGTGGTGGGTGAGAAGATGGCACTGAGAGCTTTCCAAAACATCCTCTCCCACTCAAAACTGAGATTCTAATCGAAATATATCTCTCTGAAGATCACGTCTATGGGCTCATAATATTTAAAAGATTTGATCCATACAAGACCCATGTGGCAGACCCTTGAATTTTGAAGATTCAACCCCTTCCTCTCACTCTTGAAATTACACCGAAATAACATGTGGCGGCTTCCGCGGGCCTGTTCAGGTTTCCTCTATATTCTTCCTGAGTTCCTCATGTTGGCGGAGACACTATGCCTGAACCGAGACACATGGACGCTTCATGATCATTTAGGAACCTGCTCTAAATTTTACTTTTGAAGTTGCACCAAACTGACACATGGCTCTTTTGGTTGGCCTGTCTCTGCTTATACTTTTCAATGGCTGATTCTGCCTTTTCGGGCTTTGGACACATAGAGAGCCAGTGCTTGTTTGAGTCTTTACTTTGGGCTCTACCCTTAGAATTATGTCGATGAGGCATGTGGTACCTTCTGCGACTCTACTCTGTACTTAGTCAATTTGGGCCCGATCTGTCCCCCTTTTTGACTCTGACCATGTGGCGGGATGGTGTTTATATGGGGAACCTCCTTTAGAGTTGATCTTTGAAATTACACTGAGTCGACACATGGTACCTTCCACTGGCTTTTCCCCATTTTGACTTTTCAACTGTCTAATTTGTCCCTTTTAAGACCTAGGACACATGGAAGGCTCACACTCATTAAGGGACTATCCCTTGGGCTTGAACTTTGGAGCTACGCCGTTGAGACACATGGCACCTTTGTGGGTGTATGACTTTACATTTGGTGAAAAGAATCCATGGGATCATGGACCCGCACTTGAAAGTTGTGCCATTTTACAAAAATTGTAAAAGTTTCAAAATGCCCTGCAGACCCCCGCCAGCCCAAATTTACACTTGGGAAAAATTTCCTCCACGGCCCTACATATTCAATTTAGCAAAAGAAATCATTGTTGTGCCCGCTGACCTGAAATTTCAAATTTTTATAAGAAATCCTTCCCGGGCTCGTGGGCCTGTAATTATGACTTGTACCTTTTGCAAAAAGTGCAAAATGCCAAAATATCTCGCACCACCCCAACGGTCCACCATTTTCCCATTTGGCAAAAAAGTCTTCCCCAGGCTTGCCAGCCAGAATGACACATGGTTGATTATACAAGCATGTTCGGTTTCCTCTTTATTTTTCCCGAGCTCCTCCTGTTGGTGGAGTCACTACGCCTGACCTGAGACACGTGGAGGGTTCACGATCATTTGGGAACCCGCTCCAAATTTCACTTTTGAAGTTGCACCGAGCTGACGCATGGATCCTTTTGCTAGCCTGCCTCTTATTAGAATTTTCAATGGCCAATTATACCTTTTCGCGCTCTAGACATGTGGAGGGCCAGCACTTTTTTGAGTCTCTACTTTGGGCTCTGCCCTTCGAATTACGCTGATGAAGCACGTGGTACATTCTGTGATGTTGCTCTATACTTAGTTGATTTGGGCCCACTTTATCCCCCGTTTTTTACTCTGACCACGTGGTGGGCTGGTGCACATTTGGGGAACCACCTTCAGAGTTGATCTTTGAAGTTGTGCTGATTCAACATGTGGCACCTTCCACTCGCTCTACCCCCATTTTGACTTTTCAACTATTAACTCTGTCCATTTTCAGACCTGCGACATGTGGAAGCCTCACGCTCTTTCAGGGACTCTCCCTTATGCTTGACCTTTTGAGCTGTGCCATTGAGGTAGATGGCACCTTTGCGGGTCTTTGACTTTATATTTGGTGAAAAGACTTTGTGAGCTTATGGGCCCGCACTTGAAATCTACGCCATTTTGAAAAAAGTGCAAAAGCTTGAAAATGACCTGCAGACCTGTCAGCCTAAATTTACACTTGGGAAAAATTTCCTCCATGACCCTGCATATTCACTTTAGCAAAAGAAATCATCCCCAGGCCCGTCAACCCGCATTTTCCACTTTTCATAAGAAATCCTTCCCGGAGCTCACGAGGCCGCAATTATGACTTGTTATTTTTGCGAAAAGTGTAAAAAATCCAAAATATCTCCCGCTGCCTAACCGGTCCACAATTTTTTCCATTTGGAAAAAAAGTCTTCCCCAGGCCCGCTGGCTCGCTTTTGGCAAAAAATCCTTCCAAGGCCCGCTGGCCTACCATTTGCAAAATATGAGGAGTTATAAGGACTTTTTAATATTTCTGGAAAGGGGAGGAAATTTACTATCTAATGAAAATGCTTTTAGGGGACCTTAAGTGATTAAAATATATAAAAATTCAGATCGAAGCACAAAAAGTGGAAAAATGGTGTTAGTTTGACCAAAAAATAAGCGTGAGATTATTTTGGTCGACAGGATCTCCTTTTCCTCATTCAAAATTAATTCACTAATCCACCCTTTAGCCAGACTTGTTCTACGATTTGTTTCTTGTGATTTTTGTAGGGGTTTCTGAAGGACAACCATCAATTGTTTGAACACCCCTTGTTACTCCTGAGTGAACAATTTTTCCTATTCTTCATCATTTATTTTGATAACAACTTTGCTACTCTCACCCTGAGTGAATATTTCTTTCAAATTTTGTTCTCCTTCATTTACAAACTGGGATTGATCATTATTTTATTGATTTATGTCATTATTCAAGGGATACTCCTTCCTTATTTCTCCAATTTATGACATACTGGACCTAATTTATCCTCTCAACGTTTTCTTGTTCTAGTGAGTGGCTCGTAGCCTTTGTTGGTGCTTGTGTCAATCTCACCCTGTTTGTTTAAAGTATTTTCAGTCCGCATGGTTTGAAGTTTTTTCTATCTCACTGTATTGATACGTGAAAGCTTTCTCCTTCATTTGGTTGCCATGGTTAGTCCTTTCCTTGGGTTATGGATAACATTAAGTCTTGGTATTATTTGCAGTTTCTCTTTTGAATTTTGGACGTGAATGGAGAAGTTTACCCTACATTTTATTTTTCCACATTTGTGTTTCTTCTGTCAAAATTTTATCTCAATGTCTACAGATACGTGGTCCTTTATTGATTGGATGCGTCCCTGCGGGCCTTTTTGGTGAACTTGTCACTTTTGTTACATTTGTAAAAAAATCCAAATTGGTCCTACGGCCTCGATAATTTATGATTGGCTATTCAACAATATGAAGTGGTAGGGAATATTTCTTACTTTCACCCTGAAGATGGAAAAGTGGCTATTTTTCAAGTTAAAAGTGGGGAGGTAGGTCGCCAGAGAATTTTGAATCATTTTTGCCTTTTTATGAAAAGTAATAAAGTTATAAAATGACCTGCAACTCTGCGGGGGCTAAATTAATGTCACAAATATGAGTCAACATTGAAAAGTTAAAGTGGGGAGGAGGGTTGTTGGAGAAATTTGGAGTTTTTAAAGCTCTATTTTGAAATGAAGTAAAAATATAAAAGTGAGCCGTGACTCCGTTGGGGTCCACATCAATAGTTAAAGGTGGAGCTGTGGGTCGCTAGGGAATTTTAAGATTCTCAGGCCCTCTTCAACTCAAATCTTTTCCACGTGGAGGGGCTATACATATTTGAGGATCTACCTCTGTGTCTTACTTTTGGAGTTGCATCAAGGAGACACGTGAAGGCTTCTGCTGGATCCTCTTTATACTTATATGTTTCAAATTTTTGGTGTAAATTTGTCAAACCCATGACACTGGAGGGCTCGCGCCTATTTGGGGACCTGCCCCTAAATTTAAATTTTGAAAAAGTGCCGAAGTGACACATGGAAGATTCTACTGGATCTGCCCATACTTATAATTTTCAAGCATCTGATGAAACATTCTCGGACCCTGGGCACGTGACACCTTCAGCTAGTTCTTCAACTTTTTCAACAAATTTTTCAGGCTGAGACACGTGGAGAGCCTACATTTGTTTGGGGTCTCCACTTTTGGGCACCATATCAAAAGTGCACCAAAGAGACACATGGAGGCTTCCACTAGCTCCTCTTTACACTGAGACTTTTTCAATGTCTGAGGCATCTTTCTTTGGCCCAGGGCACGAGGAAATCCTGCGCTAGTTTGAGGTCCCACCTCTAGACTCCATCTTTGAAGTTATGACCAAACAAACACATGGAAAATTCTATTGAGACCTTCCCATACTCTGAATTTTTAGAAACCCGTGCAACTCTCTAAGGTTCTGAACACATGGAGGGCCCGCACTCATTTGGGAACCTACCTTTGGACTACACGTTTGCAGTTGCGCCAAGGAAATAGGTGGAGGTTTCAGCTGGCTCCTCTTTGTACTTGACCAACTCGGACTCACAGAACAAGGTATGTTGAATAATCCATGCGAGGATAGTCATTTATGAGAGGTACAAATGTAGGTATCCATGTGAGGGCACTCATTTCTCAAGTTGTATTCTTGAGGGTGAAAAGGATTGCTTTTCAGATCTAGCCATATAGAGCCACTTAAAAATGATTAAAAAGGGGATTTCTTGTGTGACACGATAAAATAATTATTAAGAATATTGTCAAAAATTATGATGTGGCATCCCAATCATAGTTGAGGGTCAGAGAAACATGATCAGTTCATGATTTATCCACCTAGTAGCTTTGGGTGTAAATTTTTAAAACATCACTTTCTGGAACAAACTGGTAGAAAACAAAGTATTCCTCAAATATTCTTATTTGGTGGGGGGGGGGAATTTGGGATGAGTGAGTGAGTGAATTGTATAAATGTAATGAGAATACTCTTGCATAAGGTCGGGGGATTAACTTTTTTGAAAAAGTTTGAGAGAAATGATATTCCCGAGAGATCATCTAAGAGACCAGTTTATTTTTCCCATGTTTTAGATTTAATCATGTCAAGGTGGTTGGAAGTGTACAACCATTGACAAGATTTGACATTGTTGAGGAAACTTTCCCCTGTTGATGAATCTAATGAACCTTGAATGACTCTGTGTTGATCATGAGTGTAATAATGTTTTCTTTTATTTCAGAATGTTTTCAAATAGTTTTTCATATTCCTATTGCAATCTTATGTTGAAATCCCTCTGAATCACACAAGATCTCATCCATGTGTTAGTATTGTGGCACTTTACAATTTTATTATGAGAAGAGCCTTCATCTAGTAATGTAATAAATAATTTAAAATCACTTTACTTTCACTATGTTGATAAAGATTACCTATAAGCCTATGAGTGTATCTTAGGCATGATGAACCAAGGATTTCTAATGCATTCAATTTATTCTTTGAGCATGATCCTTTTTGTTTTGAAATTCTTGAAGAGTGTGTGAAACCATGCATCTCTGGGCCTCCAATGATGCACACCTTCTAGTGGAAGGAATATCTTGGTTGTTCTGAAGAATTTTGTCTGTGATTTTTCCAATTTTTGTAAAATCTCTCAAAGATCTAGTATAGATCAACTTCTATCCTGTTTCACTTCCCACCAAAAAATTTCTCCAATGATAAAACCTACATGAACCACCCCTATTTGTACTATATATCCACAAATGAACAAATTCCATTGCCAAAGTATGCAGGGACAATTAGGATTCAATTACTGTCTTTAGTAACCCAAACATTTGTCCTAGGAAACATTTCCACTCTCTAGTGTGACAACTCGTGAGACTTAGATTATGTTGCATTGATCATATTTCCTCAAGTTTCTCATTAAAATTGTGCAAAGAAGGATCTTTTGATGTCCTTCACAACCATGGGTTACAGAATGGGTCCTCTAACCTTGGTTGAACAGACATCTAAATTAGCGAGGGTAGATCAAACCCTCGGTGAGGTGCTATCCATTTCTCTAACGCTGGAGTGACAAAGACTCAGTTGAACCCCCTCCCCAGCTACAAAACGACTCATATCATGGTTCATCTGTATCTAAGAATCATGCCTATTTCATGATGTTGTTCGGCCATCGCGGGAGAATCAATTTGGATTCCAACACTGAAGTGGCACCATTTCCAGGGAGTATTTGAGCAAATGCGTACACATACCGACCCTAGAAATTATTCTTGCATGATTTAAGTATAAATACATTGAACTTGAACATCATCCTTTGTTAAATATTTGTTAGGTTTGTGCAATATTACAAGGTTCATTGTGTAGTATTTCCAATTTCTAGTGGTTATTGCACTAAATTTGCATTAGTAGTGATAGATGTGGTTAAAGGAAGGTCAGATCTACTATGACCTTTATAGAAATTAAGCATTGATATACACTTGGCAAGTTACTTATAATGCATCTTCACATGAATAAAGTGAAAATCCTTAGTGGCGACTACATGTTGAATTGAAGTTTTCATGATTACCATTGTCTTAACCTGTTTCAATTGAAATTTTTCATTAATATGTGCAAATATGGGGGGAAGAAGATCTTTCTTCATCTAAGGACCCTAGTAGAAATTTATTCCCAGAACTAGGAAAGACAAATTCTGAAGGAAAACAAGTTTGGAAAGTTGTTAGAGATCAAGAGTACAAAAAAAAAGAGATATCATTCCTGAAAGGGGTGATTAATCTAGTGGTTGAATATTACCATACGTCTTCAGGTAATTATGAACCAATTAATATTTATATAAATTTGAGTTCTCCAACTAGAGAGCGGCCAGTCATTTGTGTATGAAAAGCTGTGTCTCTTAGTTTTCCCCTTTTTATTCCAAGGTTTATAGGGTTTTCCAAGAAGTTGAGTCATTAGATAATATCTATTTTGAAAGCTATACTCCTGTGCTCCGAAATACCCCTCATTCCAATATCATTTTTGTTTCTCCAGTAAGATCACCACCACAAGGAAATATGGCCCAACCTCCACCTATACCTCCTCTTGTTGTCAACACTTTGGGACCTATAGATTTCAGAGGTATGGATGGATATCCTAATATAGTGCCACAAGATGTCATAAATAGGTTGCCAAAATTTCAAGGAAATAATTCCATCACTAGTGACCACCATTTAAGAATGTTTTTCAATATGATGGAAGATTTTGAGATTGAGTTTGAAGACATATATGTAGAGTTGTTTATTCATACTCTTGAGGAGGATGCACGTGACTAGTACAAGTCTATTCCTGATAATTCAATAGATTCATGGACCAAGATGAAAATTCCTTTAGATTGCAATATGGGGATAACACAAATCCCAAGATCCTTTTATTTGAATTTGAAAATATAAAGAAAAATACAAATGAATTTGTCCACGATTTCAATACTTGGTTCAATAAGACCCTAAATCAGCTACCTATAATCATAAGGCCAAGTGATGTGTCTTGTTTGATAAAATATCTCTAATGCTTTTGATAAAAAGGTTGCTTATTACTTGAGAGATAAGAACCTGAGAACATTAAGGAAGGATTTCACCATGGCCTTACAAATAGAGAATAATATTATGGTAATTCGCAAGCCTCCTAAGAGGGAAGGTGTTAATTTTATCAATCCTGAAAGGCCTCAGTCAAGCAAGGTTGTGGATTTGGAAGAGGTTGTAAAAACTTTGGCTAGAGCAGTTAAAGAGATATACTTTAAAATGGCTAGAGTGGAAAAAGGGATAGGAAAAATTCCCATGGTCAGAAAAGATTTGGAAATATCCCAAAGGTGAGCATATACCAGATGATAGAGGAAAAGGACTTGTGGGATCAGGTAATAAATAACCTTAACCCAGGGAGAATAGATTTGTTCTTGATCCTTTGAATGTCATGGTTGCTACTATGGAGGAGGCCAATGTTATCGAGTAGAGCGATAGGTGTTTTCTTACCACATTCCCCATGTGATGTAGATCATTAATTTGAGGTAACTGATGATGATGAGATGTATGATGATGTGTGCATGATGGATAACCCTTAAAGCTCATAGAAGTGAGCAACCTTACCTAAATTGATAAGTGTAAGAACTATTGAAGACTTCTAGGATTGTGTCCACCGGGTATTGCCTCTTCCTCCCATTAATGATTTTGAAATTGATATGGTACAATCATTTGATCTGCCCAATCATGATTCTGAATACTTAAGGGCTTTGATGATTAAAAATTATGATGGAGGGATCCCGTCCTAAGAGGAAAACAAATTGTTGATGAATGAAATAGTTTCTCAGGAGAAAGAATATAACACCAGAAGTAAGGTTTTCAAAGGAGGAGGGCCATAAACCAAGCCAAAAGTTCTAGTTCTTACCAATATCCCAAAGGACCTTCATAGAAAAGATACATCTGGTAAAGGCCTAGTTTCCCAAAATAGAACTAGTGCTCCTACTCATGCCCAGACTTTGAAGACTCTCATATTATCAGATGAAGTTGTGAATCTCCCTTCTAGCACTCCCCTACCCAAATATGTTCCTTGTGATATAGCCCAAATCTTAAGCCAGATCAAAATCGTTGTTCCCATTGTTGAATTACTCAGGATCTCTGAGCACAGTAAAAGGGAATTCGAATATTTGGGATTCAAGGAAGAAAAGATTACCTAAGGAAAAAGTGTTAATAATATAGAGGTTCCTACCATTAATGAAAAATAAAATATACCACAAGCATTAGAGGAACTGGGTGAATCATATGAGGTGTATTTGGGAGCTTCTATGGTTGAATCTCATCTTAATGTGGATCCATTTTTTACCACTTTTATTATTAAAGATAGGCTGGTACATAACTGCATGTTTGATTCAGGAGCCTCATGTAATGTAATGCCTCTTGAGGTAATGAATGAGTTAAATATACATGTAACCGTAGCTTTTGGGAAATGTACTGTTATGGATTCAAGAGAAGTTGTAATAATTGGATATGTCAAAGGATTAGTAGTGCAACTAGTAACTTTTCCAGGAAAATGCTTAACCATGAATGTGGTTATTGTGGACTGTCCTGCCAAGTGGGGGATGTTATTACCCAGAAAATGGGTAGGCTAGTGTGGGTGGAAGTGTGCAAATGGACATGTCTTATGAAACCATACCAATTGAGGTCAGCCTTGTGAAGCTATATGGTGAGAAGAAGATGTTACATCTCATTGAGGAACCTAACAATGCTTCTTATGAATTATTGTACATAGATGTCACTGTCGTTAATTTTTTGGGATATGCTAATTGTAAGGAGTATAAAATTGATTAGTGTAAGTATCCTGAGTAGGTTGGTTCTCCTTGGACATTGATTTTTGATGGGTCTTGTTGTAGATCTGGTAATGGCATTGGTTTTTTCTTGATATCTCCAAGCCAAGAGGAGTTTAACTTTTCTTTTAAACTCAATTTTGAGTGCACAAACAATATTTCTAAGTATGAAGCACTGCTCTTGGGTCTAAGGATTGCATGGAAGTATGGTGTCAAGGATATTATTTTTAAAGGGGTTTCAGAGTTGATAGTCAAGCAAGTTAGAAAGTTGTATGCTACAAAGAATCAGTTAGAAATAATCAAAACTACTTTCACCACTCCATGGGGAACCTATGTGTATGTCAGAATTTTTTTTTGGCATGATGAATGCTAGAGCCACATTTCAAAGAGCAATGGATGTAACATTCTCATGATATATAAATGACTTCAATGTTGTGTATCAAGATGATGTGACAATCTTTTCAAGGAAAAGAAGTGATCACCTACAACATTTAGAAAAGATGTTGTTAAGATGCAGGGAATATGGTATCTCAATGAACCCTAAGAAATGTCATTTTGGGGTTCAAAAGGAAAAGATTCTTGGACATATAGTGTCAAAATAAGGGGTCCCGATTGATCCTGAGAGAGTGGAATTCATTCGCAAAGTTCTTATTCCAAGAACCAAAAAATAAATTCAGTCCTTTTTCGGGAAAATAAATTTTATTAGGAGATTTATTTCCAACTTTGTTGAATTAACTATCCCAATCACCAATATGTTGAAGAAGGATCAAATTATTATATGGGAAGAAGTAGTTATTCAAGCCTTTACTGGGATTAAGGAATCATTGAAGAATGATGCTATTTTAGCAGCTCTTGATTATAAAAAGGCTTTCCAAATGTTTTCATTTTCTTCAGAGAATACTATTGCATCTGTGTTGTTACAAAAGGATGATGAAGGAGCTGAAAGGCCAATTGCTTTCTTTAGTAAAGCATTACAAGGGGCAGAGTTGAAGTATACTATCATGGAGAAATAGGCCTTTTATTTGGTAAAAGACATAAAATTCTTTAGGCCATATATTTTGAGCTCTAAAGTTATAGCTTATGTTCCCCATACCATGGTTAAAGATATCCTATCAGAGATGGAAATTTCAAGTAAAAGATGACGATGGGAACATAAATTGCAAGAATATTATATGGACATCCAAACTAAAAAATTGGTCAGAGGATTGGGCCTAGAAAAGCTAATGGCAGAAAGCAACCTGCAAATAGTTGAGATAAATGAGGTTTAAGAAGAAAGATTGAATATCCTTGAGAAAGTGACAAATTATGAATAGTACAAGGATATTATTTTTTCATCTCAAACATTTACATTGCCCTGAGTATTTCAGCAAGAATAAAAACAGATCGCTTAAGTTAGCCTCCCATAAGTACATCATCATTGATTATGGGTTAGCTTGGAAGAACCCTGAGGGAGTTCTTCTAAGATGTATCACTGAAGATGAAGCCCCAAAAATAATTGATAATTTCCATGGAGGAGTTTGTGGAGGGCATTTGCTAGAAGAGTCACAAGCCCAAAAGATATTAATGGGCTCATTACTGGTGGCCAACTCTTTTAAAGATACAACTCTGCTAATAAGAAAGTGTGAGAGTTGTCAATATTTCTTAAGAATATTAAAATCTTTAGGCTCCCTCCCTTTACAACTTGTATCAATTGAAGCCCCCATTTAAGCAGTGGGAAATGGACTTCATTGGTGAAATTTCATATTTTTCAAGTGCAGGATACAAGTGGATATTAGTGGCCACTGATTACTTCTCCAAGTTGGTGGAGGAAATCCCTACCAAGAAATAGACCCACCAAATTGTTATGGACTTCATTTTGAATCATATAATTTACAGGTTTGGAGTGCCTACTGCAATAGTTGGTGACAATGCTATGATTTTTCGAGCCAAACCTTTGGTAGTCATGTGCCATGAGTATGGGATCAATTTAGCATATGCTTCAAATTATAATCCCCAATGTAATGGACAAGCATAATAGAGTAACAAGAATTTTTTGAAGATAATCAGAAAAACCTTGGAGTTAAATAAACGGAAGCGGGGTGAGCAGTTGAATTTTTTTTGTTTGGGATGATAGAATTACTATCAAAAGAGGTACTGGAAAAAGTCAATCTGAGTTGGTGTATGGAACTCAAGATCTACCTCCCCTACATATGCAATTATATTCTTATCAATGCATTTAAAAGTTGGAGGACCGGGAGGTTAGTCCCTATGATGCACATATCAATCAAATTGTTGAACTAGATGAAGAGAGAAGGGAATCCCACCAAAGACATGTGAAGTTGAGGGAGAAATTGTAGAAATTATTTGATAAAAAGGTAACTCCAAGAGTTTTTAGTGTGGGAGATCTTGTGATATTATGGGATAGTAGACACGAGAATAAGGGAAAGCATCGGAAAGATTGATGCATTATGGATGGGACCTTATTCTATTGAAATTCAGATTAGACAACATACTTTTTTTCCTAAAGGACTTAGATGGGGAATTTCTTGAGTTTTCCTGTTAATGGCAGGAAATTGAAACATTTCCTTGATTGATTTCTCATAATCAAGGGACACATCATTATACAATGTATAATCTTTATTTTTTAGTTTTTATGTTTTTTCTGTTTCGGTTTGTCCTGTCCCTGGTGACCAATTCTTGTCAATTTCTTAGTTCAATCTTTGGAGGGTTGGTTATTATTTTTCTACTTTGCAAGATTTTTCTTGAATCCATTTCCCAATGGATTTTTGGCACATAATCTGTTGTTCTTGTGACACTGGAAGGGAGTGCCCATCCCTGAATCAGAGCCGATGTTGGTGCTCATTTCAATCTCACCTTGTTTGTTTAACGTATTTTCAGTCTGTATGGTTTGAAGTTTTTTCTCTCTCCCTGTATTGATACGTGAAATATTTATCCTTCATTTGGTTTCCATGGTTGGTCCTTTCCTTGGGTCATGGATCAAATTGATTATTGGTATTATTTTTAGTTTCTCTATCCATGAGGAACATTTTGAAATCTAGATGCGAATGGTGAAGTTTCCTCTACATTTTATTTTTCCATGGTTGTGTTTTCCCTGTCAAAATTTTATCTCAACATCTTTAGATATGTGGTCCTTTCTAATTAGATGCAGCTTGGTAGGTATTTTTGGTGAACTTGTCACTTTTGTTACATTTATAAAAAATTCCAAATTGGTCCCGCAACCCCAATAGTTTTTCATTGGCTATTCAACAATATGAAGCGACAAGGAAAATTTCTTACTTTGACCTCGAAGATGGACACATGGCCATTTTTCAAGTTAAAAGTGGGGAGGCGGGTCGCTGGAGAATTTTCAATATTTTTTCAATTTCGTGAAAAGGATTAAAGTTATAAAATGACCCACAACTCCGTGGGGGAAAAATTAATGTCACATATATGAGTCAACATTGAAAAGTCAAAGCAGGGAGGCGGGTTGCCAGATCACTTTGGAGTTTTTAAGCTCTGTTTTGAAATGATGTAAAAATATAAAAGTGAATCGTGACTCTGTTGGGGCACACATAAAAAGTTAAAGGTAGAGTGGCGGGTCACCAGGGCATTTTGATATTCTCAGGCCCACTTCAACTCAAATATTTTCCATGTAGAGGGCCTGCGCTCATTTGAGGATCTACCTCTAGTTCTTACTTTTGGAGTTACACCAAGGAGACACGTAGAGGATTTTGCTGGCTCCTCTTTATACTTAGAATTTTCAAATGTCTGGTGCAACTTTATCAGACCCAGGACATGTGGAGGGCTCGTGCCTATTTAGGGACCTGCCCCAGAATTTTACTTTTGAAAAAGTGCCAAAGTGACATTTGGAATATTTTTCCAGCTCTGCCCATACTTAGACTTTTCAAGCATCTGATGTAAATTTCTTGGAACCTACGCATGTGGCACCTTCCACTACTTCATAAAAATTTTCAACAACTTTTCCTAGCTAGGACATGTGGAGAGCATGCGCTTGTTTGGGGTCTCCGCTTTTGGGAACCATATAAAAAGTGCATCAAAGAGACACATGGAGGCTTTCACTAGCTCATCTTTACACTGAGACTTTTTCAATGGTCGAGGATACTTTATTGGGCCCAGATCACATGCAGATCTTATGCTAGTTTGAGCTCTTACCTCTAGACTCCATAGTTGAAGTTATGCTGAACAGAAACGTGGAAGCTTCCATTGTACATTACCATACTGTGATTTTTCATAAACCAGTGCAACTCTCTGAGGTTCTGAACATGTTAATGGCTTGTGCTTGTTTGGGAACCTACCCTTGGACTGCACCTTTATAGTTGCACCAAGGAAACATGTGGAGGTTTCTGCTGGCTCCTCTTTGTAATTGGCCAACTAGGGCTTGTAGCACAAGTATGTGGAATAATCCATGCAAGGACACTCATTACTAATAGGCATGAATGTAGGTATCCATACAAGGGAACTCATTTCTCAAGGTGTATTCTCGAGGGTGAAAAGGATTGCTTGTCAAATCCATCCATGTGGAGCCACTTGAAAATGATTAAAAAGGGAATTTCTTACATGAAATAATAAAAGAATGATTAAGAATATTGTCAAAAATTATGATGCGGCATCCCAGTCATAGTTGAGGGTCAGATAAATGTGATCAGTTCATGATTTATCCACCTGGCAGCTTTGGGTGTAAATTTGTTAAACATCACTTTCTGAAAATAACTTGTAGCAAACAAAGGATTCCTTGAATATTATTCTTTTTGGGGGGGGAGGAATTTGGGATGAGTGAGTGAGTGAATTGTATAAATACAATGAGAATACTCTTGCATAAGTGGGAGTTAAACGTTTTCATAAAATTTGAGAGAAATAATTTTCCTGAGAGACCATCTAAGAGACTAGTTTATTTTCCTTTGTTTTAGATTTAATCACGTCAAAGTGGTTGCAAGTGTACAACCATTAACAAGCTTTGAGATTGTTGATGAAAATTTCCCCTGCTGATGATTCTAATAAAACCTTAAATGACTTTGTGTTGATCATGAGCATAATTGTGTTTGCTTTTATTTCGGATTGTTTTCAAATAGTTTTTCATGTTCCTACTGCAATTTTATGTTGAAATCCATCTGAATCACACAAGATCTTGTCCGTGTGTTAGTATTGTGGAATTTGAAATTTCATTATGAGAAGAGATTTCATTTGGTAATGAAATAAACAATTTAAAATCACTTTGCTCTCACTATGTTGATAAATATTGTTTATAAGCCTATGAGTGTATCTTAGGCGTGATGAACCAAGGATTTATAAGAATGTGTGAAAACATGCATCTCTGGGACTCCATTGTTGCACGCCTTCTAGTTGAAGGAATATCTTGGTTGTTTTGAAGCATGTTGTCTGTGAGTTTTCCAATTTTTTTAAAGGCTCTCAAATATCTGGTACAAATCAACTGTATCTTTCTTAATTTCCCACAAAAAAATTTCTCATATGATGAATCCTACATGAACCACCGCTATTTATACTGTGTACCTAAAAAAGAAAAAATTCCATTGCCAAAATATGTAGGGAAAATCAGTGTCCATTTATTGTCTTTAGTAACCCAAACCTTGCCCAAGAAACATCTCCACTCTCTAGTGTGACAACTTGTGAGAGTTAGATTGTGTTGCATTGATAATATTTCCTCAAGGTTCTCCTAAAAAGTGTACAAAGAAGGGTATATTGATGTCCTTCACCAACACGGGTTATAGAATGGGTCCTCTCACCCTATTTGAAGGAACAATCTAAAGTAGCGAGGGTAGATCAAACCCTCAGCGATGTGCTATCCATTTCTCTAACGCCTAAGAGAAAAAGAGTCAATTAAACCCCCTCCTTAGCTACAAAATGACTCATATCGTGGTTCGTATATCTCTAAGCATCCTTCTTATTTCATGATGTTTCTCGGCCCTCGCTGGAGAATCAATTTGGATACCAACAGGATCTTCCTTCCCCAAAATTTATTGAGTTAGCATCCTACTATCCTTAGGTTCTGATGATGCATCTGGTAATCTCATGGTAGGTTTTTCTTCTGAAACCAACTTCACATTTCCATCTAGAGGCTATATATCCCTATCAATAATGATTTTCTCACTAGCTGTTGTATATTGTGCCACTTCTATTTTCTCCTCAAAGAAATATTTTCCTACATGAGAAAGTTCATTAATTCTAGTAACTTTAATAGAAAGGGAAGAAATTTCTTCAACTAATACCTCTACATTAGTGTCTTCTCTACCAAGAAATCCTAGTTTGTCTAATTCTGAAACTACTTTCCCTGTAGAAATGAATTCTTTTTCTTGGACTTTCTCTTCACTGGTTATCACATGAGTATTTATTTTCAATTCCTTATTTGTTTTAAGGCCATCTACTGGTGTCATTATTGGTTCACTCATAGATAAATTAAGGGAATCTAACATAGAAAATCCCTCACTAGTATCAACATCAATCACATTAGTCTTAATCTTTGCAAACTCATGCAGTGTTTCAACTGAAGGTATATTTTCATCCTTAGTACGAAAGGTCTAAGATATTTTCACACCTGGAATTAAAAATTGTCTGCCTACTGGATTAGCTACAACATTTTCTTGGGATACTTGATCTTGAGTCCCTTTCATTATTATTTCCTCCAAATACAAAGGTGGGAACAAAGGCTCTAATTTTTCCACTTGTGGTAGTGATGCAGCATGTTGTGCTTAGAAAACATCATTCCTTTCAAACTCAAGAGGATCAATTACCATATCTCTATGTTTTTGTTTTTTGGACATGTGGGCACCCACCCTCACCAAAAATGGATCATATACCAACTTGTTTTTCTTGTGTTCTCTTTCAAACTTCTTCAAATTAGGTGTTACTCTTCGCTCCTCCTTATGTGACTTAGACTAAGTATGACCACTTGTTATAGCTCCACTCATTAGTTTCACAACACTATGTGGCTTTTGAAAAGCACTTGAGTGAACCATATGAGATTGCAAACCTTTGCCCTTTTTCTTGAATTGGCATTGTAAAAGTAATGGGGGCATTCTTCATAGATTTTTAGAGCATTTCTTCGGTCTTTTTCCTGAGAATTGACATTAAAGTACCAATTCCACTAGTGGCTGAATTCCACTCATCTATGAGTTCAAAAGTGTGCCTTTTGGAGGGAAACTAAGGGGAATTTCCTCCTAATGGATCAATTCCATCTGCACCCTCCCTCAAGGGTGGAATATAATCACTTAAGTTTCCTAAA
The DNA here is from genome assembly GCA_019776745.2 of Taxus chinensis. NCBI lineage: Eukaryota > Viridiplantae > Streptophyta > Pinopsida > Cupressales > Taxaceae > Taxus > Taxus chinensis. The sequence goes on along the minus strand of CM034148.1, from coordinate 776,872,414 downwards.
CTCCTAAAGTTTTTTAAGATTCTTGTATTCAAAATTGATAAGTCAATGTTCTTTTGGGCTAACAAACTCATAGTCCTCCTCATTACATCAGTTTTCCTTATATAAGAATCATCAGACTATATCTCATTCCAATTATTAGGGGCTATAGGCTGACCTTCCACCTTCTAATCAATGTAATATTTTCTTACTGTATTTGGATCATCCACAATTCCCTCCGGGGTAACTACAATTTTCAAGTCTATTATTTGTGAAAGGATATTTCTGGAGAAATCATTTAATCTGACCTCTTATTCACCCCTACAATTCATCCAATAATATTCAAAATAAGTATCATGCTTAAAATTATTTGCAATGTTATTGAATACCCATATGATGTCATAATTGGCCCTTGCCTCAAATTTTTCCATGTCAAACTTATTTATTTCATCCTCAATCAATCTATATTTTATGATGGAAGGGCCTTAATACCTTCCAATTCTAATAAAGATAACTTATCATCTAAATATCTAGGAAATTTATAAGGTTTACTCTCATTACCACTAACCCTTATGTATGTGAATTTTTTATATTGAATGAAGTAACATTCATACTCCAAAATCACTTATCCGGATTGTTCAAAAATTCTATATTGCCCACATTTTGGTTTGAAAAGGTAGATAATTGGTGCGAAAAAATCATCATCAATCAACCTCACATTTCCACTCCAATTGACCAGTTGCAGTTGAAGAAAATTTTTGAGCATTTGACACTATTTGAAATTAGCACGTGGTAACAGGCCCGAGAAACATCTATGCCCTGCAACATTGTAAATTAGGTCAGTCATCATGTAGAATTCCAACTCTGAAGTGTCACCCATATCAATTTGTTTTTGCTATTAAAGTTACCATGTGAGTATAGAGTGATTTTGCAATTAAATTAGCCCAACATATGTTCCCTTTTCTTTCCAAAATAATCCACATATAGGTACACATCCGTTCCTTGAATTTATTTACAATTTCTAACCCCATCATTCGACTTAATAACATAATAATATCTTCATCGTCTTCAACAAATTGTTCCCTAACTATCCTTTTAGGAATTCTACTTGTTTCCTTATTCTCCGTGATGAGCCATTTTGTATTTATGATCATAACATAGTATTTTTTCTTCTATTCATAATCCTGTAAAGCTTTAATTGATACCAATGGTGATTAGATTTGTGATTACAGGAAATTTAAGTATTATTCTGACGGCCATAGGTGTCAATGTCAACACTGCATCACCAATTCCATCTAACGCATCCCTTTTCTCCTGGTAATAATTCATAGAACAATGCCATACCAATTCTAGGCATTGAACCAATGGCAGGATAACACCAGCTAAGGTGATGTGGTTATCCTTAATTGCTTTCTAAGAATCACTTTGATTGGGATCATTTATTCACTAAATAAATTCCTCTAAGTTAACCTTCATTAGGTCTGTGTCTATAATTCTGTCTAAACCACTAGTAATCGAAGATGAAATTGAGAATGAAGATGGCATGGTCTTCATTCTTGAAAACCCTAACTTTACCTAAAACTTTCTTGCCAATAATATGAAAAGTACAGAGGTTTCTAGTTTTTACCAATTCTCCAGTGGGTACCTGAGTAGTTCAAATCCAAATCGGTAGCCTTTTCAATACTCTGGTTCCCAATTAAAGCTCCACAATTAAACTCATGATATTTCTTAACAAAAATCACCAATAATAACAAAACATTCCAAAAAATTCCTAATAAAATGTGAAGTCATTCGTAGACTTTAAAACTTCCTTGATTTTCATAGAAGCATTGATGGCAGCAGAAATCAATTCTTTATATCATATTCATTCATTCTACCTTTCTCAATTTTAAAAACAAGTCATCCACGTGGAAAAAAAATTCATTAATGAGGGATCGAGGGAAATTTTTGTATTTTTTCCATAATTCAAAACTTATACACTTTTGGCCATTGTCCCACCCATCCACCTTTGAATTTCAACACGGGCTTGACACATGGTCATATTTAAGTGATGGAGGAACTGTGGGCCTTTTCTACAAATTTAATCCCTTTCAAGTTTAAAACCAAAAGTGTCAAAGTTCTCTGATGACATACCTCCCCGATTCATGCATAAGAAAGATCCACGTGTCCTTTGCAGGTCTCAGGGACATTTTTACACTTTTACACTTTTTTTCTTTATGTTATGTTGGCAAGAAAAATTTTATTGTGGAAAAATTGGTGGGTTTCAAGCCAAACTATGGGAATATAAGTTTTTCTACTTGAACGGTGCAGCTTTTGTATGTGCATGCATGAAAAAGTGGATTTTAATGATGGCCTTTTGACTAGAGATCCAATAGGGGCACTCCATTGACCCTATGGCAAAGCTAGAAATTTCTCACTAGAGAATAATTTTTTCTGAGAAGGGGAAAGGGAGTGAGAATGGAGGAAGGATAAACTAATGTTACGAGTAGAATATCAGATGCCCACACACATTAATTAGAAATTTCATTTACATGCATTTATAGTTAGAAAAAAAACAAACCCACAGAAGAAGCTACAAGAATGAATGAAACTCATTGGTCGCAAAGTACCAATCAATCCCTCAATTAAAAAGGCCAAAATTCCTTCTTTTATTATTGAAGCTCAAGCAAAGTTTGTACATACCTTGATAATGGAAGAAATTCGAGGAAGAAGAGAAAATATAATAAATGTGGCGTTTTGTGTCTTTTCTAGGTATAGAGCACTCTAGGATTTTTTGAAATCAATCACTAGCCCTAGGAATGACATTGAGAAGACATTATACTCTTCACAAGAAACCGTTACAACATAAAAAATCCTCAACGCCTTTTCAAATTCCTCTGTTGTGAAGAAAACGCTCATGGCGGGTTACAAACCAGATCTTGCAAAGCAACTGTTACATTTGATTTACCAGTTTAAATATAGACCATTTGATTTGCTCCTCTAACTTGGAAATTGGGCCGTACATGTGGTAGGAAGGCATTGGAGCAGTTACAGGGGAAGCCTTTCACATTTTGTGATTTTTCATGAGATTTGGCAATTTGGAACAAATTAGCCCACAACCTCGTTTTGAATTTTCAACTTAGACACATGGCATGTTCTTATTGGAAATGGGATCGCAGCCCTTTTCTCAACATTTTAATCTTTTTTGGAAAAAGGCTCAAAAACTCAATTTCCTCCGCCGGTCCGCTACTCTGATTTGAATAGGACACGTGGCACATTCTTGTTGGAGAAAGGGTCGCGGCTCTTTTCTAAATATTTTAACCTTTTTTGCGAAAAAGGCTCAAAACTCAATTTCCTCCACTGGCCCGCTGCTCTGATTGAACTCTTGACATGTGGCATCCTCAAATTGGAAGTGGGGTTGTGGCCCTTTTCTCAACATTTTAATTTTTTTGGGAAAATGCTAAAAAACTCAAAGTTCTTCGTCGTTCCACTCCTTCGCTTTAACTTTTCAACGGTGGGCTCGAGACCTTAGCACGGCTGCGAAGCATTCTAGAACTTTTACTTTACTTTTGGGAATTTGGTTAAATTTCCAAAAGTGCCACGATGGCCTACTCGCCTACTTTGAATTTTCAAAAGTAGGCTTCACCTTTGGCTTTCTCCCTGCGGGCTTCAAATTTGACTGTTTCCCTTTAAATCCTGATCGGGGTTGCGGGTAACTTTTTAAATTCTCTCCTTTTTTGCAAAGAGGCTCAAAAATGCAAAGTTATCCGCTTATCCACTCCTCCGCTTTGACTTTTCAATGACAAGCCCGAGACCTTGGTGGAGCCACGGGGAAAATTTACCGTTTTTGCCAAAAGTGACCAAAAGTGTTAAGTTCACCAAAAATCCCGGTCCTCTTCATCAAATAGGATCTGATCAAGTACCAGCATTCATTGGGGTCAAAATATGACAGGGAAAAGAACCTCATCATCATGACTGTGGAAAATATGCAGAGAAAGAAAACTTCATTGTTTTGAGTCCAATTTTTGAATTTCCTTCACGAACTAGAGGCATGGAGGAAAAATAATGATTTGATGACCCAGGCCATAGAACAAGTGAACAATTTTGATCAAAAATGGAGATTGCAAAGAGGATATTATGTGTATAGACTAAGAAATGGAGGATTTCTAAAAACGAGCAAAACAGAGGTTTAAACAGCTATAGGGCAGGAATTTTGCTAATTTCTTGAATCTCTAACTTGGCTTAAATACAAACGAAGGGCATGAGCTCAAAAAAATTGAATTTTACTATGAAAACGTAGAGTAGTTTTCGGGAGACAACAATTGGCTCTATCTTGGTGACATGGCTAGGGCATGACATGAGGATCCAGAATCTGAAGTTTCAAAATATATTACATTCACCAGTGCCTTATCCATTAGGCCTTGCAGAGTCATGTACATTTCTATGAAATAATGGAAGAAGGAGGAAACACACAAGACAAAACACACACAACAAAAACTAAACAAAACTAAACCAAAACCACACAACAGAAAAGGGGAAAACACACCTTCGAAATCGCCTATTGTACAAGGCGGGGGACAACCCATTTTCACTGATGATACGGTTTCAAGTATTTCCCTCTTCAAGGCAATTCCAATGGCATTCCATCCAAGTATGAGAGGATAAAAACATTCTCACCACAAGCTCTGTGAATTTGGAATGGGCCAAGCCATAATGAATCAAACTTTCCATGGTTGCCCTTTGGTTCTCTTCTCTTGTCCCATAGCAGAACAAAGTCTCCAACCTTGAATTCTCTTGAATTTTCCCTCTTTTCAAAAATATTCTTCACTTTCAATTTGTGTTCTTTAATTCTATCCAACACTTGGCATCTGCTTTCCTCCAGCTTCTCAAGGAAGAGGATCCTCTTGTTAATGGAGTCTATGTATTGACCATCTTCTATTTCTTGTAGCAACTTGAGAGATGGAATCTCAATTGTGAGAGGAATCTCTGCCTCAACTCCATACAAAATTTTGAAATGTGACATACCCATTTCCTTCTTAGGAGTGATTCTATCGGAAAAAAATTCATCATATAACTTCTTGTGCCAGTTCCTTTGATTTTCATCTACCAGTTTACGAACAATGGTCACAATGTTCTTGTTGCTTGACTCATCTTGACCATTTCCCTATGGATAGTAGTCAGAAGAGTGATATAAGGAGATTCCAAAACCATAACAAAACTTTGTGACATCCCTTGAAGATAAATAGGTTGCATTGTCTACAACAATCTTCTATGGTACTCCAAAAAATACAATGATATTCTCCTTGATGAAGTTGCATACTATTTCAGTGTTGGCTTGCTTAGTTGGAATGGCTTCCACCCATTTAGTGAAGTAATTAGTTGCAGTGAGTACATAAGTATGCCCTGCAATTGAATGAGGATTCAAAACACCAATGAAATCTATCCCCCATTGCTGAAATGGTTCCTCAATCACTACAGGCTTGAGTGGTAATGCAGCTAGTTGTGGTTTTCCAACAAATTTTTGGCATGCTTTACATTTTGAAACCCAATCTTGAGTTTCTAAAAATACGGAGGGCCTATAAAATCTCCCCCTGAGAATCTTATGTGTAGTGACCATTGCTGAGAAATGTCCACCACAAGCTTGATCATGATATGCCCTGAGGAAATTTTGCTGTTGCTCCTTATCCACACACCTGAGGAAACAACCATCCAGACCTCTCTTGTAAAGTGCATGATTCCAGATCATAATTTTTTCTTCTTTCATCTTGAGGGTTCTTCATTTTTGTAATCAATATGAGGATGGAATTCTCCGTAAGTGAGATAGTAAGCAATATCAGCGACAAAGAGCACTTGTGGACTATCTCCTGAATAGGTTGAGAAAACATCATCCTTTTCTCCCTACTGAGCATTGATAGCTTCATCTTCAGTAATTAGTTGGAAAAAACCATTTCCTCTTACTAGATTAGATGTCCTAATCTCCAAGTCATACTCTTGGGTCTTTGTAATCCAACTTCCTCTCTTATCCCTAGGATCTTGTTGAGTCAAAATGGACCTGATTGCACTTCCAGGGACCATCACCACTGTATGGGAATTGAGAATGTAGAATTTGAAACTTTTAATAGCTTTGACCACTTCATAGGCATGTTTGTCTAGTTGGATATACTTTAGCTCATGATTTTTCAAAGGAGAGATTATGAAAGCAATGGGTGCTTCCAAACCTTCATCATTTTTTGAACAAGGACACTAGAGATTATATGTTCTAATGCATAGCAATACATGATGAAATCCTTGTTGAAATCTAGAGATACAAGAGTTGGAGCTTTGGCAATGTCTTTCTTGATCTCCTCAAATGTTTTTTTTCCTTCTTTATTCCAGTTGAAACCTGATTGAGGCTTCATCATGGAATTTATATGCTTAGTCACTTCAAAAAACTTAGGCTCAAAATGATAAAGGAAGTTTACCTTTTGAAAGAATGAATGAACTCCCTTCTTACTGGTTGGTAAGGATAGTTCTTGGATAGCTCTGATCCTCTCAGGATCAATGTGTGCTCCATGTTTGTTCACAATGTTTCCCAACAACTTACCTTCTGTGAGTCCAAAAATTCACTTCATTGGATTTAGAGAAATTCCATGTTTCCTGCACCTTGTAAGGACTTGCTCCAAATGATAGATATGATCTCCCCTCCTCTTTGATAAAACCATGAGGTCATAAAGGTAAATGACAATGCAATATTTTAAATCTTTAAAGGCCAAGTCCATTGCTCTCTAGAAAGTTCCCTCAACATTTATCAAGACAAAAGGCATTCTTTTGTAGGCAAAAGTGCCCCAAGGTTTTGTGAAGGCTGTTTTGTTGCAATCCTCTTCTGCCACCTTGATTTGGTTGTACCATGAGAATCCATCAAGCAAAAATATCATTTCATATCTAGTGACTACTTACAAAATGTGATCCATGATTGGAAGAGGGTAAGTGTCCTTGAGAGATGCCTGATTTAGATTTCGGAAGTCTTCTCAAATCCTTATTTCCCCATTCTTCTTCCTTACTAGGACAATGTTAGTCACCCATGTTAAATGGTGGATGGGGAAGATGATTCTAGCATTGAGCATCTTTGTCACCTCTTCTTTGATAACGTCTACAATCTTTGTTCTATAGGGCCTTTGTTTCTTCCCGAAGGACTTATCTCCTTGCTTGAATGGAATGGAGTGATGCATTTCATTTGGATGAAAAAATTTGAGTTCATCATAGAAATAGGTGAGGACATCTGAGTAATTTTTTAGCAGAGCAACAAAATTTCTCTTCTCTTATGGTGAGCAGCATTTACCAATGTTAACCATCCTTGCATTCTCTAAAGTGTGAATGTTTTCTTAATCAAAATCAAATGGAAATTGAGAAGAATTTTTTTCTTTCTCTTGGATGAACTCGATATGCTTGTCAAAGAGGTCTTCCAAGAAACTAGGCCTTTGGGGATTTTGTTTCCTTTCAGTTTGATTAATCCCTCTTCATCAATTCCCTCAATTCCTTACTTCTCTTATTTGGGGATTGATTCACGGTGTGGGTGTTCATTTCCTTCAAAGAAAATATTATTGAAGTTATCCCTTTGTTATAAGAAGGCTAGGATCTGATTGTCATCATTGAAGACTTGCCAGTGATTTGTATTGCCCGGTACGCTGGGTTTGAACACCATCTCAATGGTCACTTTATCCTTTCCAAAAGAAGTATGATGGTGTCACTAAGGAAGCTGACACTGTTAGAGAATCATCCTTTTTATTCTGATCCAAAGGGATAGCTTTAATGGAGAATGCATCAAAGGATTCAATGCAGTCCCACACTCTATTTCTATAGTGCCTAAGTCTGGGGTTTTTCACCTGATATTCTTAGCAAACCTACTTTACCACAACCTCTACATCACCTTTGCATCTCAAATTCTTCATTCCCATGTCCTTTGTTGCATTCATGCCTAAGAGTAATGCTTCATACTCTACTGTATTATTTATATTGTCAAATTGCAGCTTGTAGGAAAAAGGATATACCTCATTGGAGAGAGAGTACAATACTACACCAGTTGCTGAACCTACTCTGGAATGGATACCATCAAACTCCATTGTCCAAATATGATCTTCTTCTTCCTCCATGAGGAGTGGAAAGTTCTCTTCCTTTTTTGATGTAAGGAAGTAGTTTCCTAACGCATAATCTTGAAAGAGGATGTTACTCTTGGATCATTAGATTTCCTTACTGTGAATTTCATTTTCTTGACTAGAAACAACTTATTCATTTCTCATTTCACTGGGATATTTGTAGATGACCAATCCATTTTTATTTCTCCACCTATGTATCTATAAAAACTTCTGCTCAAGAACATACCAAAATAGGCTGGGATGTCTACCACTAAGATGGTCATGAGTATCTTCTTGTCTGGATAATCAACTAATGTAACTTGAGCATCCTTGATTCTTCCTACCAATGGAACTTGTTTGGATTCCATTCAATAACATGTGCCATTTACCCAGGTCAAAGTGAGACCAAGAGAATTTGCAACTTTTGTTGGCATCGCATTATCTAAGACTCCAGAGTCTATGATGTAATTGTTCAACTGGAAGCCTTTGATGAGAAGTGACAGGTAGAAAGGCTCAACTCTATTGGCGTTGGAGGAACTAAGGGCTAACATGTTTTGAGAAGGTGGTATGGATGGTGTGGCAAGTAAGCCTTTAGAATTAGATATTGGGGATGTATAGTTACCACCCGGGCTACCTTGATAAATCTGTCAAATTGGGCAGGATGTGTTTGAAGGTATTCAATCTCAAAGAGCTAATATTTGGTTTTTTTTGCATACTTCACAAAGTCAAATGGAGGTATGGTAGATGAGAAAGAGGTTCCAGAAGTGGGAGAGGATTTAAATGATAGGGGTTTTTTCACTTTTGGTGTTGGGTTCTCCTTTTCAAATGTAGCCATTGTCTTGGAAGGAGGTGAGGGTGTAGCCTTTGATTGAAATTTATATGTTCTTGCAGAACCAATATTTAGAAGATAATTTCTCTTAATAAATTTTGAGTTGGGAGAAGAATCAGATAACTACGTAGCAGCATGATCCTTGGAAACCAGTGAATCTAATTTCTCTTTGGCTGATTCCATGGAAGGTGGTAATGGTGATCCTCTACTGATGATATTGTTTTGTGGAAGCTTTGGAGAGCAATATTATTTGTTCTTCCTATCATTTACTACAACTGCTAAGGCTAAAACATCATTCTTGGATTGTGAATGAGTGAAAATAGCACATGAAAAACTTGGAGCTTCTTCATCACTTTCCTCCTCATCAGCAACGTCTTCAATCAGGTCATTTTGAATGCCAACCTCTTCAATTTCAAGATAGTTTTCATAGTCATCCATGATTTCTTCTTCAGTTTCCTCAATGCCTTCTCCTTCTTCTGATTCCCCAGTGTCACAGGTGGCATTAGCTGGTGGTGCTTCAAGGGAAAGCCTACGAGGGGGTGGAGCAATTCTTGGTCTATCGAGAAATTTGGTGTCCTTGGAGCATTCCTCATTGTGATTTGTGATAGTTGTTTATTCAAAGAAACTAGGTCATTTGCCATTTTTTGGAACATTGGATTTATGGTGACTGAATTTGAACTCTGACATTTTAGATTCCCATTTGGTCCTTTCACTTTTTTAGAAAGAATTAGATCATCATCAATCTCAATTGCAAACTCTTTAGCTTCCCTCAATGTTCTTGGTTGGGCTCTTCTGAGGAAGAAACCAACTTCTGATGGCAAAGCATTTATGAAGAACCTTTTCAAGTTGTTTTAAAATGGTACCACATCTTATGGGATCCTTCTTATCAACCTATCATACCTTGCTACAAAATATCTCATTGATTCAGAGGTCTCCTTCTTCATCTGAACCAATTGGACCAGAAAATCCTGAAAATATTTTGTGCTCTTAAACCTATGTTCAAATGCACTTCTTCTATCTTCCTAGCATGTGACAGATCTTGGGGGAAACCTGTAAAACTATTTAGCAGAATTTTCTTGGAGTGACTCCACAAGGAGCCTAACTGAAACATATTCATATTCAACTCCCAACACTCCACAAGGAGTGATGAATGATACTACATGTTCTTCTAGGATCTAAGCACCATCCCCTTTGAATTTTGGGAAGTTCTTTCTTGAGCCTCTTGGGAGCTCATGAACTAGTTGTGGAAGAGAAAGTGGACAAATATTTTTTCCCCATGGTACGTTAGGCCTTTGTACTTCATGCTCATGATCACCCATTCTATTCCAGTTTCTAGCCTCCGGTCTTGTAGGCTACTTCTATTTCTACTCTTTCTTCTGGTTCAATTTAGAGTCTTTCTATTTCTTCAAGTTGAGCCCTTATCTCCTCTTAAGCTCTTGCATCTCTTTCAAGCTCTTAAAATGTGGGATCAACTTTTCCTCCTTGTCTCAGTTGCCAGGTGTATCTTCTATTAGCCAACTTGAAAGTTTATGGTCTCCTCTAGGGTGCTTGAATTTTTCTCTACCTTTCTAATTCGATAGCATGTTCCTCTTCTAGGTCCATAATCCTTATGGTAATGAAGAAATGATTGAAACTTTGTCTATTATGCCAAATAGCTTCTCTCAGATCAGAAGAAATGTCTTCTTGGATGTGAAAGAGTAAGTCAGGTCTCTCAACAGGAGGATTTCCCAAGATAGCCATGATTTACATCCATTTAGTATTTTTGATTATCAATCTCAGTAAACTCTTCCTATAGAATCTTTTTTTTATGACCCTAAGGTCATTTTTAGGTGCAAATGCTGCAAAATTAGCCCCACGGTGGGCACCAAAAACTGTTGCCAATAAAATTTGTCTTGTGGAAATTTTTTTGGGTTTCAAGCCAATGCTATGTGAATCTAAGTCTGTCTCCTTGAATAGTGTAGCTTCCGTATGTGCATGCGTGAAAAAGAAGATTTCAATGGTGGCCTTTCGACCAAAGATCCAACAGGGGCACTCCACTGACCCTGTGGCAAAGCTAGAAATTTCTCACTAGAGAAGAACTTTGTTTGAGAAGGGGAAAGGGAGTGAGAATGGAGGAAGGAGAAACTAATGTTGTGAGTAGAATATGAGATGCCAAAACACATTAATTATAAATTTCATTTACATGCATTTATAGTTAGAAGAAAAACAAACCCGCAGAAGAAGTTACAAGACCGAATGAAACTCACTGGTCACAAAGTACCAATCAATCCCTCAATCAAAAAGGCCGAAATTCCTTCTTTTATTATTGAAGCTCAAGCAGAGTTTGTACACAGCTTGAGAATGGAAGAAATTTGAGGAAGAAGAGAAAATTGAAGCAATGTGGCATTTTGTGTCTTTTCCAGGTACAGACCACTCTGGGATTTTTTGAAATCAATCGCTAGTCCTTGGAATGACGTCAAGAAGCCATTATATTCTTCACAAGAAACCATTACAACTTCACAAATACTCAACGTCTTTTCAAATTCCTATGTTGTGAATAAAATGCTCATGGCGGGTTAAAAACTGGATCTTAGAAAGAAACTCTTACATTCGATTTTCTAGTTTAAATATAGACCATTTGATTTGTTCCTCTAACTCTTAAATTGGGTCGTCCACGTGGCAGGAAGGGATTTGAGTAGTTACGGGGGAAGCCTTTCGCAATTTTTTATTTTGCATGAGATTTGGCAATTTGGAACAAATTGGCCAGCAACCCCACTTTGACTTTTCAACTTAGACATGTGGCACATTTTTATTGGAAATGGGATCGCCACCCTTTTCTCAACATTTTAACCTTTCTTTGGAAAAAATCTCAAAAAATCAATTTCCTCTGCCGGCCTGCTTCTTCGATTTTACTTGGACATGTGGCACGTTCTGGTTGGAGACAGTGTCGCAGCTCTTTTCTAAATATTTTAACCTTTTTTGTGAAAAAGGCTCAAAAAATCAATTTCCTCCGCTGTCCCGCTGCTCCGATTAAACTCTTAACATGTGGCATCCTAAGATTTGAAATGGGGTCGTGGCCCTTTTCTCAACATTTTAAGCTTTTTAGAAAAAGGCTCAAAAACTCAAAGTTCTCCACCATTCCTCTTTGAATTTTCAATGGCGGGCCCGAGACCTTGGCAGGGCCGCAGAGTATTCTATAACTTTTACTTCACTTTTGGTAATTTGGTTAAATTTCCAAAAGTGCCCCAATGGCCCACTCGTCTGCTTTGACTTTCTCCCCGCAGGCTTCAACTTTGATTTTTTCCCATTAAAGCGTGATCAAGGCTGCGGGTCACTTTTTAAATTTTTTCCTTTCTGCTCCTTTGCTTTGACTTTTCAATGGCGGGCCTGAGACCTTGGCAGAGCCATGGGGAAAATTTACCATTTTGGGTAAAAGTGGCCAAAAGTGTTAAGTTCACCAAAAATCCCATTTCTCCCTATCCAATAGTATCTAACCATGTACCTGCATTCATTAGGTCAAATATTGATGGGGAAAATAATCCCATCATCCCGACTATGGAAAATACGCAAAGAAAGAAAACTTCATTGTTTTGAGTCCAATTTTCAAATTTCCTTCACAAACCAGAGGCATGGAGGCAAAACAATGATTTGATGACCCAGACCATAGAACAAGTGAACAATTTCAATCAAACATGGAGGTTACAAAGAGGATATTACTTGCACAGACCAGGAAATGGAGGATTTCTAAAAATGAGCAAAATAGAGGTTTAAATAGCTCGAGGGGACAAATTTTGCTAATTTCTTGAATCTCTAACTTGGCTTAAACACCAACGAAGGGCATGAGCTCAAAAAAATTGAATTTGGCTATGAAAATTAAGATTAGTTATTAGGAGAAAACATGCACAAAAATACAATTATGCACCGCGTCCCTGCATCCACTCAGTTTGCAAAAAATGTATACCTTTGGGGGAAAATCGAGATTTTTTTTGTGTTGCTTTATGATTACGAATATTTGAAGAATATTCATCAGGTCATGGGGCCAATTTTACAATTTCCGAATGTGATATAAAGTTACAAATTTGCAAGCTAGACCCACCATACCACATTCAATTGTCAACTGCCACATACCAATGGGCGATGGGACAAAAACCACAAGTAAAAACTTGACCGAGGAACATTTTACAATGGGTGATCCTTAAGATTTCAAACCTAGAACACAACTGGTTCCCCGTAATAATTTTTAAAATAATGCATATCCAAACATGATCCACGACCAAAAAGAGGATAGACAAATCCACATATAGGAGAACCAAAATATCAACTCGCACCCCTACGAGAAAGAAGAAAATACAACAAGTGATGAAGGAAAAGTTTAAACAAATAAGGGCAAGATTAATTCAAGCACCAACACCAACCTCAGATCGGTGTTAAGGAAGCCTACTACCATCAGTTTGGATACCATGCTGGTAAGGCACCACGATAATGTGGTTTAATCTGTGGCCTAGCTGAGAGTTTAAAATTCCATCCTTAGATGGTTCCACAGTCGGTATGGCCTGGTGATTCCACAATGGGCTAGGGCCCTCTCCCTATATAACCTTAAAAGAAAAAAAATCCTAATGAATTAAATTTATGCATATAGGAATTATACTTGAAGAAATGTTTACCTGACCAATTAGATCCATAGACATGAGTGTATTCAGATAATTACACAACCATATGTGGCATTCTAACCATCGATGAACTGCATAGGGTTTCCTGCATCTTTGCATAGTGTCATTAGACTTATTTCCTACTAAACAACATTAAATTATTTGGGAACCTATAGTTTATATTTATGCCAATGGCATTACATAATGAACTGCAACCTGGTGATTCTGACACATTTGCTGACGTGAAAAAAAAATATATAAAATGTCATAATACGTTTAAATTAAATGAACCACATTCATCTTCCTCTACATACAACAAAGAAACTGGAGATGCGGAAAAATAAATAATTGTGTTGCAGAAGCTGGAAAACCAATCAAACGGAGACACAACCATACGTGGGAAAGTTCAAGCACACATTATAGGATTTTAACAAGGTCCTCAAGAACAAACTTTAGCACATCAAAACCCTCTATAGAAAATTCCACACTCTAGACATGAGCTAAAAAACAATGACCAGGAATCTGAAGTCCTCTAAAATGCACTCAAGATTTATCTTGAGTAATCAAAAATCAAAGTTTTTTTACAGCTCAAGTGAAGGCTCTGAATTCACAGAGCCAGGGGCTAAGTGTAGACACCAAATTTGGATCACACTCCCCTTGGTACCATTAATCCATTAATGTAATATATTTAATTAGTCATGACCGCTTCATCCTATACTAATATTCATCCTCACGTTATTAATTAATTTAATTATTTTGATTAAGTTAATTTCACCCCCACACCTCTACCTCATCATTACACCTCACCATAGACCCGTTCCAAGGGCATTTAAATCACAATGATCGATTGATCACTCTTAGCACTGAATCATCACTCCCAGTGTCGAGTAACAACTTAACCTAGCTAACTAAGACTTCTTCCTATACCTTATTTCACTTTTTATATGAACTTCCTTCCTTCTCTCATGAAAACTCCACTTCTATAAGTAGAATAAATCAAAATCATGCCAAAAATAATAAATATCTTCCTATTTTTGGTAAACCTAGAATTTCTTGCCTTAACTAACGTAAGTTATCCCTGAACTAATGTCGGTCACCTAACCGCCATCAGCTACCTTATATAAAGTTTCAAAAATCTTTGCATGGGTTGGTCATATAGTTACTGGATCCCGATTACATTCAAGTGTGAATTAGCAATCCCTCCTACATAAATATGACAAACACACACAACCATAGTGCAAGAAAAGCATCTGGTTCATATTTCCAAAGCATTGGAAAACTCACAGAAGCACATAGGCCATATTGCCACAACATTGGACTTAAGAAATTCTTCTCCAATCAACCATCAACCATTCCAACTCCCAAGAGCTGCAGGACATCAAGTAAGTATTTTCATTCTAATCATTTTGTTTATTCATTTTGTAGATCTCTTTCTCCTTTCAGTAGTTGATTTCCTCTGTCACCTTCCTCCCACCAGCCCACTAATCAACCATCCCAAGCATTTTCACCATTCTTATACTCCTCCTTAGTATCCTTAAGTCTTCTCATCCATATTACGACCCAAACCATACTACCCTAACTCTTTATGTAATCACAAAGAGCTGAAAAACCTCTGTTTAATAATATACTATCAAATTTCCCCTACCGACGTCAATCACCTTAACCTTCTTCATTTTCCCTTCTCTACTGGCATCGGTCACCAAACCAATATCAGTCACTATGTTTTTTGTTAACTTTCACTAAACTACCTCTAACATCCCCTAAACTCCACCCAGACCTTACCAGATACCTCTGTGACCTTACCTAACACCTCTGTGACATGTCCCAACCAAAAATATACCTTTCTTGATGCTAGATTAGTTTAGATTTTAATATTTTTCTTAATCTATTTTTTTGATAACGTTTTGAGATACGCAAATCAAATTCTTAGCAATAGGACCTTTATTTCTCGTATTTAATTTCTTTGATTTGATAAAAGCAAATTGTTATGTTTGTGGAGCCTATTTTCATGTTAGAGTGTGGTACACCTTATATGTGTTACACTCAGGTATTTTTATAGTGGTCCCGCTCACTGGTGAGTGGGTTAAGGAGGTTTGGGGGCGAAGCACCTGAAGCAAATTTTCATTGGTGGTTTATTAACCCATGGGTAATGGGTAACCGTTATGAGCTGATTTTGTGACCATGGTTTTTCGGTACCCATTGATTTGATACCGATGGTTTTTTGCCCATGTTTTTGATACCCACGGTTTTTTTCCCATGGTTTTGTATCAAATTTCTTAAGCAATTGACTATTTATATGGTCTTATGCATATGATACATATACAAGCAAATGCATTGTAGATGTTCTTTGAATTCGGGTGTGAATTCTGTAGAGTTTGTTGAGCATAGCTCCAAACGGATATGGGTATTGTATTGAGAGAGTGGAGGCTTGTAATAAAATCTGAGTAAGTGATTCTTGGTGGACGTAGCCCAAATTGGGTGAACCACATTAAATATTGTCTTTCTGTGTTTTGTTATTTATTCTACACTTTTATTTGAGATCGGTAATATTTTATACATATTAGTTTCTACTGTTGCGATTCTGTAAGGGATTATTTTGCATATTTTATCTCTTATTTCCTATCATAGATGATTGAAAACCATTCAAGGAAGCATCATGCTTCCCAGATCTAGCCTTTCTAGGTAATCCTCTGACTCTTTCTATTTAATACCATTTAGTGGTCTTGATTTCTATCTACAAGTAGTCCTTCCCAGACAAAAATAAGTTCTCTACAATCATCTTGGATAAAGTTAGTAATGTGCGCATTCAACCTTTGACCTACATATCACAGGTATTCCTCCTTGACTATTACATTATATGTTTTATCGCAAAATTATTTGGTGAAAAAATTTGGCACACCCGGTGGGACCCATCAAGGTTTCTTTTGCATTATTCATTCCTTGGTGAAATATTGTGTCTATTTCTTTTGAAAGCATTCACATTAATTTTTCTCCTTTGGAACATTATTTCTCCTCTACTTTTCTCATAGACACTCGTATTTTAGATTAAAAAAACCCATCAGTTCTAGATAGGACCCCAATCCCATCTAGAGATCCGGGCGCGATAGAAAGGGAACCTCTCCCTCAAACAGGCTGATGGTCAAGCCAGGCATAGAATATAGTCCATTCGGCACCCGGGTAGTCCACTATATAGCTATAGTATCTATATGGCTCTATTAAACTCTCTATCTATATCTATACGGAAATGGGAGAGCAGAGGAGAGGAATTCAACCTAGAGGAAGGGAGGGACTAGCTCAACCACCATCCCCTCATTCATTTTATTTTTGTATTGCACTAGTGAAATAAATACTCTTACCTATTCATCATTTCTCTCATCGAATGTCATTTTGGATTTGTGTATAGAATATTTGCATATCATTTCAAAGTGTTTCATTTGTCGCTCATTTAAAAATTGTGGGCAACCTATATGTTACAAATAATGCCCAGTTGATGGTTGAAAAATTGAAATGTAATGCACACTTTCTTCTCTACACCAAACCACTATAAATAAAGTACTCATTTCCTTAAACAACATCCTACTTGGAAAAAAATTTCAATGATTAGACGATCAGAGGTTTGATAGTGGGCTTGAAACTAGTTTCTCTATCCAGTTATTATCTCTGAGAAAGGGTCTCCCTCGCTAAAACTTACCTGAAACGATTATCAAACCAAAACATCTATTATACTAACAAGTCTGTCAAAAATGGCATAATCCAGAACATAAAATATACCACATAGTATTTTGTGTTTGCTAGTATTTTCTTTTGTGTTAGAGTCAATCATTACCATACTTAAGTTTTCAAGTTGGTCTTTATTTGATCTAAATCACCAAATTCACTTTTTTCCATCTTTTCACAAATTTCACAATGACTAGCATTGATCCATCGATTGTCACTGGTCTACTCATCTAACTATCATCAGTTTACTAAATTTTGTTAGTTTTTTGCTATTTTCGTCATTTTAACCAAAGTAGTATTCATCACATTTATGTTCTTTTTGGGTTTTCCTCAGTTACCTCTCCATATCTCTATGTCTTTGAAATCATTCAAAGTCTACATTTTCTTCATTTTTATCCTTTATTACCATAATTATGAATCCTTTTATTTTCCACACCAACCGGTATCAATCCTTTGACCGGTATTGGTTACCCTATGTCACCAACACTAGTTACCCAACCATTGTCGGTAGCTATTTTTGAAATTTTGAATTAAAATAATGCTCAATTTTCACCTTCTGGAACCATTTTATCTAGTCCTTCTGTACTCTTATGAAATTTACGGAGCTAAAAATACAAGGTCTACTATAAGTCACATGGTTTTGAATAATAGCCAACCCAATGCTGCCATGTTTCACGCTAGCCTTTAGTCACTCCTACCTATCCCATCACCGTCTTCCATTCTATCACAAATGGATCCCATTCAGCCTATTACCATCAGTACCAATGATGAAGAGTTCGTAAGACTCCTTGATCAAAACCCTGCTACTTTACAATATTATTTAGCCCATAGATTCACTCAGGATTCATGAAGGAAGCTTTTATACTACATGCATGTGTCTATTCCTCCTACCCTTACATGCACTTCTGCATCAACTACTAATAGCTTAGCCTTGCCCTCTTCTTCCTTACCACCTGTAGTGTCCCAAGTTTACCCTACATCATCGATATCTACTGCACCTATGACATCTGTCATGCCATTGACATAATTTTCTCCTGTGATGTCAACCATTCCTTTATCAACTACCTTGAGTGTAGGTCTATCTACACCTACAACCTCTCATATACCTATTGCGTCGCAGCCCATATTCCCTTCCAAAACATTGAACTCTCCATCCCACAGTCACTTCCTCAAATTACTATGAGATACGTACATCAACTCCACCTACCTAAACTTACCAACAATATCCCCCTATCTTATATATCACATATTCATGGTACTTTCCACCTGCATCTATTTCTCCCTCACAATTTTTTTACTCAGAACCACCATATACTAGGATGTGGCCCACATCATACCCTCATCATCTACCCCCTTATATTGCAGGAGGTGCCTACACATCACAACATACTAACGATCTTATAAAAATGATGATGGACAAGATGCAGACATTAGAAGCGTCAGTCTCCAGCTCACGTAATTCTCTGACATACGAAGATATTTGTAATGACCCCATTCACCCATACCCTATGCATTGTCCATACCCTATGCATTGAAAAATTCCTAAATTCAATCGATTTAAAAAGAAAGAAGACCCACAACAACACTTGTGGTATTTTAAACATGGGTGTTATCTGATCACTCATGATGATGCTTTACTCTTACGAACATTCTCAATTTCCTTAAAAAAATCTAAGTTGGATTGGTAAAGTGCTCTACCTACAGACTTGATTTTCAATTCAACCAAGTATATAAAGCTTTCCTACACCACATTTCTATCAACATCATCAAGAAAGTCACCATGACCGACTTGTAATCGTCATACCAATACGAAGACGAATATATCACAGATTTTGTCACTCGTTGGCGAAGCCTAATCAACTAGCTAACGTTCTAACTGCCACAAATCGAGTTAATAGAGTTGTTCACAAGGTATTGTGTAAGGAACATCTCTCCAATTCTCCAATTTCAAATCTTCTACACATTCGATGAGGCATTCACCATGGCCTAAAATATTGAAATTCGTGTCTTTGAGGAGAAGAAAATACAATTGTGTAATAATAACGTTGTATTTAAATCAAACGATACCTCTTCTTATTTCAAACTACAAAAAAATTAATCTAAAGCAAAAGGATTTTCCAATGCAGTAGTTTTGAAAGTCAAACCATCTCACCCATCCAACCAATCAACTGCTTATGCTAACCTTTCTCTTGTTCAGGGTTTCCAATTCAAGTGGGAGCAACAAAAATACACTCCCATAGGAGAACCCTACTCTTCAGTTTAAGAAAAACTTATAAAAGACGGAGAAATCATGCTTCCACTTGTCAAACCACATACTAATTTTCACTCCTCTTGTCTTATGCTTGTATGGTACAAAGAAAATGATTACTCCAACTATCATTGCATTAAAGGTCATAGTGACAATAATTGTATAACTTTCAAATACATTGTCCAAGAAATGTTAGATAATGGAGATCTTGTCTTGGATAACCCTAACACACTGGCTAATCATAACCTTCACACCTTCAAGAATCCATTCCCAAATTACACTTCGTTGTCTAACTAGACGAACAAAAACTCAACCAATGACAGTAACATTCAAGAGGTTCATGTTATTTTTGACACCATACCATCCCTTCCTAAATTTACTCCTACTCCATTTATCGAGGAGATTCTTACACGAGATCCTTTATCCATGGAAGATCTTGTTTCATCTGCTCCTTTACCCATAAATGAGCCTCACTTATCTCCCCCATCACCCATGGAGGACACTGCCATATCTACAGATGTAGTTTCCCCACTCACCTCTCAACCTGGTGAGCAACCAATAATATTTAGTCTCCTACCCACAAGAGAGTCATGATTACCTTCCTCTTCGATAAAATATGAACCTACCAACTTGTCATCTCCCCTACCCATAGGGGATCCATTAGAAACTCCCCTTCCTATTGGTGACAATTCTCAATTGGCTTTCAAGTATCATGTTGATTTTCTCTCAGCTCTTTTACCCATAAAGTCTAAACCCAACCATTTCCCTATCTCGCAGAAATTCTTTACTGGGATTACTACAATTTGAACATCATCCCCCCTACAATATTTCCATTGTCACGTTTGGGTGACTATTTAGATTATGTCGATAGTTCCATGCTTTGGGTATTCCTTTGGATACCTTTCTCAACTCAGATGCAAAGTTTGTTTTCTGATAATTCCAAGATCAATGCAAAGGTGTTTTAGAGAACAAAACCAACCATGTGCATGCCAGTTACAGTGACCTATTCTTCATCACCCTCTCTCACACTTAAAATTGTACCATCGAATGATTTTTTTCCAATGTCTAAAGCCTTACCTACATCTATATCTTCCTCCACTTCAAAACCCATTGCCACATTAGGAGTCATGCCGACATCAAGCCTATTCTATCCCCCTATCAAAATGGATTTAGACATGTTCTCATAAGCCAACACAAAGACTATTCCCCCACATAAGAGGAAGACCTAACCTATTAGGCCACATTCACCGACTTCACCCACTAGCCCTCTATCACCTTCACCACTTCCATCTATCCTAAGGCCCCACCCATTAACCTTGGCCACACAACCTCCTTCCCAAGGTAAACCAAAAAAACAGCATCCCACCTCCTCATCATGATCCTCTATTGAACCCAAATTACCTACATAGCTTATGCCTTCACCATCATCTGCATCCTTTCCACTGTCTATACGTACACCACTTTCAGTATCCTCATCATTGCGTATGATATTCCCTTCTCTTCAAAAAATACCTCTTCCCACAAATTTCGCCACACCTCTGTTATCACCTTGGCTAACTCATCCCCTTCCAAAATATACCTTACCTTCTCCATCATGCACTTCTTCTTCACCTTTACCCAAGAAGGTGCAACCAAAGTCCAAAAACCCACTACCCTCCAAAGAGGTAGTTAAACCTACACCACCTTCAACCACTAGTTCACCTCCTACATCTTTACCCAAGAATGTGCAATCCAAACCTAAAACCATAGTACCTACCAAACAGTGTTCATACTAACTCAACCTCTGATTCCACCTCTCATTGCACCTCTCTGACTACAATCACCCACACTTTCATCTAGACCCACACTTACTTCACATTGTGATCCATTCCTAGGGTCTTATGCCAACATCTTAGCCAAACTTTTGGAAACCTTTGTCATCACATTGAAACCACTTAGACCTTCTGACCCACTCAAACCTAAACAAGAGGGGTTTGATGATACAAAATTGTTCACTTACTATCATGTGTCAGGGCATGATATTGAAAAATATAAGGCTCTTAAGATGGTTATTTTCTAATTATGTCCTCCCAAAGAAATATTTGACGACGATGATCTTTTAGATGAGGATCCTATTCCACCTCCATCTATCACCACACCACCTCATCCCTTACCTATTCAAAAAACTTCATCTCCCCCTCCACAACCCTTTTATCCTCCTCCAACATTTAAGATCAATATGGTCTGCATAAGAGAGCTAGCCAAACCTTCGCCAAAATACCAATGCGCTACATTTATTTTTCACAAAACCAGTATATTCCCTCACCATATTTTTTCCCGTCATGTCGTTACACCTACAATGACTCACTTGCTTCTTCACCACAAACTCATATGGTTCAAATTTCCACTCAAGCCAAGAAGGACAAAGGAAAAGAGAAAACAACTAGCTCATCCACTTCTCTTTTACCCAAAAATCCATTTCCACCTACACAAAAAATCACCATCTGTGGACCCACATACCCTATTCCTGATGGGGTTTCCCATCGTAAAATTCTTAAATAGTTGCACCAGTCTCCTCTCAAAATGTTTTTATACAACCTTTTCCAAACCTCATAGCCTCATCGACATGATTTCATTGAGGTTTTGCAATCTATTGAGGTTTTACCTAATAACCCTACGCCTATCGTATCCATTATCACTCCTCATAATGTGGCATCTCTCACCACTTCATCCCCTTCCTCTACACCCACTACCACTCATCAAGTAGCAATTCTCATTTTTTCTGACGACAAGATTGTACCTCTCCAATTAGATGATCCAGATCCCACCCCTTTTATTTCCATCTACATTAATAATATATATGTTTGACGTGTTATGATCGATGGCGGTGATAGTATCAACATAGTTTCCTCTCATACATACAACCAAATACACATCCCTACAAATTTCATGCATAATAACCTAGGTATGCTTCTTTCATTCAACGATGTTATAACTTCCAATTTTGGCACCATCATTCTCCACATTTGTATAGGTCCCCATACCATTATTGAATTATTCTATGTCTTAGAGGGGGAATTTGAGTACAACATGCTTCTTGGTTGACCTAGGATCCATGCCATGAGTTTTGTTCTTTCAAATTTACACCATTGTTTAAAATTCAAACATTAAGGACACAATTATACCGTTTCAGCTGACCCGTCACCATTCAACACCTGTAACATGTTCTATTGACCCAATGATGTCCTTATACCAGTTAAGGCATCTACGACCACTACCACTTCTTTTTCAGCCACTGCCTCATCAACCAATGCTACCGCTACCTCTTCCATAAGTAACTCCTATATTCCTACTACTGTCACAGCTTCTGCAGCTAACCCAACAACCAACCCATCTACTTCTCAACCAAAAAATGCTTCTTCTTTCCAACTTTCGAGTAATTCACCCATTCATGCTACCCACATATCAACTATTGATCTCTTAGAAGTTGTTTTTCAACACCTCACTCCGGGGAATACCGCCTTTATAACATTGAAACACTCCTTACTCCTCAAGAGTATGGTAAAATTCACCAACATCACCGCTATGATCACTGCATAAGAAAGGTTTTCTCCTATGGTCCTCCTCACCTTCGTACCAAAATAACGTATGGGGGAATTGATGATACTACCTAATCACTTGAGCCACCTCCTTAAACTGGACCATTTTCATCTGACCTTCAATTTCTCACCAACCTCCGCTTCTCCCACACCTTCCTCCATCGTTGTGCTTGGAGAGGATTTTGCTTTGGTTTCTATGAACAAGGTCACCTTATTGTCATTCCTTATACCTCTCATAAGCATAAAGACCATAGTGGTATTGGATTTTCTAAACCATCTCCCAAGAAGGCCTGAGTCAAACTGATTGAGGGTGAGAAACATTCCCCACCCCATTAAACAACTTCACCACCTTCACGTAAAAAGTCTATGGATGCAGAATTCATTCCTCCTAACAATTTGTTTTTCATGAACACCATTTCCTTGGGACCTATAACTTATCAGTGTGATGGAAAGGCTCCCTCTTCTCTTTCCTTCTTGTATGTTGACATGATCGATCAGGATACACATTCTGTTAACGTCGTTCAATGTCAATATGATGAGTCTATTCTCACCTAGCTTGGTGTGAAAGATTGTTATATTCACCTGTCGTTACCTTCTGAGACGCAAACGATGTTGAATGAATTGACCATCGAAATTAATATTCATAGTCAGGATGATCCACACATTCTAAAAATAGGCCAATGTTTAGATGATGCTGAAAAGGAAGCTTTCACTTCTTTCCTCAAGGATAATAGCAATTCTTTTTCTTGGTCCAATGCTGATATGCCTATTATTGAACCAAAAATTGTGGTCCACAATATTGTAACCTTTCTTGATGCCAAACCCGTGAAACAAAAGCTACGGAAAAATGCATCCTTGCATTGCCCTTCATTTAGAAGAACTCCAACACCTTCTTTTGGTTTCCTTCATCCTAGCCATTCATTGTCCCCAATGGATCTCTAGCATCGTTCCTATCACAAAAGTGATAGGGGGACTCTACATTTGCATGGATTTTCATGACCTTAACTTAGCTTTCCCCAAAGATGACTTTCCTCTACCTAGTATTGAACAACTAGTTGACCTCACTACTGGCCATGATATGCTATCCCTCATGGATGGTTTCTTAGCTTATAAAAAAATATTACTCATCCTAGAAGATCAACACAACACCTCCTTCATCACTCCTTAGGGCACTATCTGCTATTGTGTCATGCCCTTTGGCCTTAAAAATGTTGGTGCTACATATTAGCGGGATATGACATATCTTTCATGACATTATGCATTGTAAATTATAAGATTACATTAACGATCTCCTTTCCAAATATAAACATCGATCTGAACACCTTACAATCCTTAAGGTTATATTTTACCGTCTCATAAAATATTGTGTTCACCTTAAACCTAAGAAGTGTGTCTTCATTGTTCTCTCCGAAAATATCCTTGGTTTTATGATTATTTTGTGTGGCATTAAATTTGATTCCACTAAAATCAAGGCTATTCTCAAAATTCATCCAACTACTAACCTTCATGAACATCGTAGTTTTCAAGGAAAGTTGCAATCTATTCATCACTTTATTTCCTAGCTTTCCGACCACTGCCATCCCTTTCGACATCTCCTCAAAAATGATGTCTCCTTCAAATGTGATGATGAATGCCACAAAGCCTTTAACACCTTAAAACAATACCTCCTCCAAAAACTTTTGTTCATTCCATCTAAGGATGATCAACCAATTTACCTTTACATTTATGTTACTGATCATTCCTTGGGTGCCATGCTCGCTCATTATGATGAGAAACAAAGGGAGCATGCTGTTTATTATATAATTTGTATGCTTTTATACTACGAAAATAGATATAATCATGTTGAAAAATTGTCCTTAGCCCTTTTTTTATGTCACCACTAAACTTCTCCATTACCTACTAACTGATAAAACCTTTGGTGTCACCAATAATGACCCCTTAAATTACATGTATGCTAAGCCCTACCAAAATTAATGTGTTGCACATTGGCTCATGCTTCTTGCAGACTTAGATCTCGAATTCACCCATCAAAAAATTGTCATAGGAAAAATAATTTCTGACCAACTTACAGACGCACCTCTCCCCAAAAGTCAATCCTCTAACTTCAATTTCCCTAATGAATCCATCACTACCCTCTCTTTCGATGATACCATTTGCTACATGAATTTATTCTTTGATGGTTACAAATATAAGTGTGGGGGTGGTTCAAGAGTTATCCTCATCCCTTTTGACAGTGATCCTATGCCATTATCTTTCAAACTATATTTTGATTGTACTAACAATATCATTGAATATGAAGCAATCTTGTTTTGTCTTCAAGCTACCGTAACTTTATACATTAAATCAAATAATATATTTGGTGAATCTCAACTGGTTTTGAACCATGTTAATGGAATATACTAGTGTCGTAACAAGATACTTCAAAATTATAATCATCATGTCGACATACATTTGACTACCTTTGATTATTATGAAATTCAAACCACCCTACATTCCACTAATAAATTTGCAGATACCATAGCCTGTCTTACTTCTCAAATCCCCACTTCAACCTCCGAATCAAAAATGTTTGTCATTTTACAAAGGTTTCAATCACCTTCTTATCTATTGTGAGACATCAAACTTGTAGGAAACAGTGAAACTAACTCACGTGACCTTTCGTATAAGCATTTTTTTGACTACCTTCCCTTTCCATTCTATCTCTAGATCTTACTTACAATGGAAAATAATCCTTTCTCAAAAGTGTCTCTAGCTATTTCGATATCCTCTTACAATGTCTTACGAGTTCTAAAATTCCCTACACCATCAACGAAGTTCACGATGGCATTTGTGGGAGTCACTTCAGTGGCTTAGCTATCGGTAAGCACATCCTACATCTGGCCTATTACTGGCAAACCCTAAACCATGATTGTTTTGACTATGTCAAGCATTGTGTCAAATTTCATCAACATGCTAATATTCATCACACCCCTAGTCACACCTTATAGGTCACATGAGACCTTTGGCCTTTCCCTTGATGGGGTTTGGATCTTGTCAGAGAGATCAGCCCTCACTCTTCCCAATGCCATTATTGGATTATTACCGCTACCGAGTAGTACACTACATGGGTGGAAAGCATACCTCTTATTACTACAAAAGATGATAAAAATTTATAATTCATTAATCATCACATCATTTGTCACTTTGGTTTTCCTCACCGCTTCATCACTGATAACGGAAAACAATTCAAAAATAAAACCCTATGCAACCTTTTTGATGCCTTTGGCATTCAACTTAGTTTTTCTTCACCTTATTATCCTCAGACAAATGGGCAAGTGAAATTGACTAAAAAAAATCTTAACAAAATTCTTATGAAAGTGGTTGATGATACTAGTAAGGATTTGCACATTCACATTCCTTTCACTTTATGGAATTATTGCACTTGTTTTCACACCTCAACTGCTGCTACGCTGTTCTCTTTGGTATAAGGTACAAATGTTTTCATGCCTCTCAAACTTCAAATTCCATCTCTTTGTATCACACTCAAAGACATACTAGTGATGATGACTTTCACCAAGACCATTTGGCCCGACTTGATATTCTTGATGTACGCCATTTAAAGGATCTTAAACACCTTCAAATCTACTAAAAACTTATCAAACATGCCTATAAAAAATGTGTCCATGAATAAACCTTCAAGGTTGGTGACCTTTCCCTGAAGGAAAATCAACATGTAAATAAAGCAGAGAAAAATAAACGGGAAAATTTTTCTCCTAATTAGCTTGGACCCTTTATCATTACACATGCTTATGGATCGAGTGTTTATCGTTTATCTTCACTCGAATATAAACATGAACCTGAGCCCCTCAATTCCTTTCCTCGTCGACCATTCTATTTTTGAATCAAGTCCTGAATCACCTTATGTCTATTAAGCGCTTGTCCCTTGAGCACCATTCACCTTTCACTTACCTATTTTAAGGATCAATGACTAAACAAGAATCATGTGATTACCCATCACATTTTAGCCTTATCTTAATAATAAGCACCATGGCTCTACTCATGACATGATTCTCATGGATACTTTTCATCCTTTTCAGGATGCAATCCCATGGTCATTCATCACTTAAAACCTTTATTTCATAACTAACCCCTGTGGGATATGGTTTTGTCTTTATACAAAAATCCTATACTTGTCTATTGTATTTTCCATGACCTAAAAGTCTAAAAAAACAACTCAGAAGTAATATACGGGATTTTCAACTTCAAACTCCTTGAGTCAAACTTCTAGCAAAAGGATGAAACCCTAAACAAGGACATCTATATTTCTATGTTTTTGTTATAAATAGACTGCTCCCTTGAAGGAAAGCTGTACAAAGCTACCCATACTATACATAGTCTATCACCAAAAGAAAACTATTCCTGAAAAAATAAAATAAAAATATTTGGAAGCTTCCCACATTGATCAACTTCACAAATACCCTAAGGAGATATTCTACTCATCCCACATTGATAATTCTATAAAAAAAAAAATAAAAAATAAACAAGATGACTTTTTCATCGTGGACTTGCCTATTTCTATCTTGGGTCTCTTGCCAAAGAGGCATGTTGTCTCACACCAGGTTATGCTAAACCAACGTTTTTCACCTCACCGCCTTTCCTTTCTAATTTTTTGTACTCAAGAGACATGACGCAAATGCAACATTTTGTGATCATCTAACATTCTTCACCCTTAGAAGATTCAATCATGCAAATCCTTTACAGTTTTTGGTTCATACATCATCTTTGGTATGATAGACTCATTATGGTTCTTATCAATTAGGTATCTTTTTTGTATCCTCTTACCATTCACATTTTTTCTTATTTATTGATCATCCTTCATAGGACCAAACCCTCGACACCTACATTCTACGAATTCCTCTTCCACAAAAATCACCCATACCTATTCAACCTAAACTCAATCATGGTTAAATTACCTAAAATAAACCATGCCTATTCAACCTAAACTCAACCATGCCTAAATGACATAAACCCAGCCATGCTTAAATGACCTAAACTAACACATGCCTATGACCTAAACCCAACCATTCCTAAATGACCTAAAATCAACCATGATTAAATGAACTTAACCATATCTATTCAACCTAAACTTAACCATGGCTAAAATAAACTAAAACTCAACCATGCCTAAATGACCCAAACTCCACCATACCTATTTAACCTTAACACAACTACACTTATTCAACCTAGAATAAACCATGCCTAAATGACGTAGAATAAAAAAATTCTAAAACCTACTGAATCATTCCTCTACCTCATCATATTCTTCCCTAGCTTATGGGAGAAATACATCGTCTTGAGGCCCGTTTTCACCAGGGCTATGTAGTAGCACTCTGAGGGCATGGGGCCCTTGGAGGTTAGCTCAGCCACTCTTTCCCCTAACCAATTTTCCTCCTTTTATATTCATGTTTTACCCTAGTTAGTTTTCATTTTACACAAAACTTGGAAATTAAACAATCATAAAAACATACATATTTACCATTTTATAGCATCTCCATATCATACATCCATCATTTCATATTTCCTTGATATCAATTATTTGGAAATTTACACCCCAACATACATATATATCATCATTTATTTTCCATACTACAAATATCTTGGAAATTAAATCAAATGCAAAAAAATTGACCTCAACTTCCTATACCTGACTCCATCATGCGTACATGACCTCGACTTCCTAAATTACCCTGACTCCATCATCCCTACATGACCTTAAATTTATAACTCGCCTAAACTCCACCATGCCTATACCTGAATATACCATGCCTAAATGACCTACAACTTAATCATGTCTACATGACCTCAGCTCAATCATGCCTAATTCAACTAGTTTCCATAATACACAATAACAATGGAAATTTAAAATGAGTACATCATCCATGCAGTCAACATCATCAACTATATAAATGGTTAGCTTCATTCCCAACCCCATTTTACCTACATTTGACCTTCCCACCCCTCATTTCCTTGATTTTTTAAACCATAATTTAACAAATTAAAATTACACCAAAATTTTAAACAAAACCGATATCTAAAAACCATTTTCAACCAAATGAAGGATTCAGATTGTATCCTAGCTCTACTCAACATTGTCTCCATGGTGGCACATCTAGCCACTATGTCAGTGGTCCACCCGATCCCTCTCCCACCTCAACCATGCCAAAATCAACTCCTTACCTCTCAACTAGATGAATCAATCAACTTGATCTCATGGAATTGTCAATCGAATGACAATCACCTACTACATGGCTCACCAACTCAGATCAATACCTTGTATTGTTGTTTTCTACTTCTCAACTTCTCCTCTATCATTTTCTAAAAATGACAAGGTCAAAATGAATCTGTAAAAAGTGGAATTTTCCTTTTTAACCTAAAATCCACCTAATCAACATCACTCATATCAATCCCTATCAATTTTACATCAGATACGCTATAACTGTAATCGGTCACCTGACATAACCATTTTTCCCACCCCATGCCTCTTATGCCTACAACCATTATTGATCCAACAACGGTTAACCTTACCAACACCTATTATACCCTACCCACAAGCTTAAATTACCTGTACATTTCCTTAACTATGTTTAGGGACATGTTATTTACCTATACATTGGCCTTACCTGTGCCCTAACCTACATACCCCAACCTAAATTTCCATTTGTGACATTTGAATTTGTGTACTCGCCATACATTTTGATGTTCTTAATAGTGTTGTTTATCCTGATGACCTTACCTTACCTAATGACGTGATGTTTATCCAAACCATCCCTTTGGTGCCATTGAACAAAACCTATTACCCTTTCCTACACCAGACCTCATTGTGATTCATGACCATATCTTATACCTAGGATGCCTGAACAACTTTAACCTCACTTGGATTAATCTATCGCCATTTTGACAACGTAGAGTTTGCAAGTTCATCCATTTGGTACCATATCACAATCTATATGTGTACTTGCGTTTGATTTCCATCACCCATTAACCAGTATGAGCATTACCCATTACCTATAATTATGATACCCTTACATACTAGTCCTCACTCTCATCAATCACCTTTTCATCAAACCACTCCTTGACTACTTTTTCAACCTCATCGGTCCATAATTTGAGGGGTATGACCTTCATCTCTACTTGGGGCAACCTAACCTCAATTTATACATGCGACATTGAATCCCTGTTTATATCAACATCACTTACCAATACAAGCTATGTGACAAAATGGGGAAATTTAGACATCAAATTTGGGTCACACTCCTCTTGGTCTGCTTCAATCAATTAACATAATATATTTAATTACTCATGAACCCTTCATCCTATACTAATATTCATCCTCACATTACTAATTAATTTTCTTATTTTAATTAAGTTAATTTCACCCTCACACCTCCACCTCATCATTACACCTCACCATAGACCCATTCTAGGGGCATTTAACTCGTAATTACTAAGTCATCACTCTCAGCATTGAATCATCACTCTCATTTTTGAGTCACCTCTTAACCTAACTAAATAAGACTTCTTCCTAAACCTAATTGGACTTTTTCTATTCCCTAATAAGACTCAATCAAAATCACACCAAAAATAGTAAAGATCTACCTATTTCTGGTAAACCTTGATTTTTCTTTCTTAACTGACATCAATTATCCCTCAACCAACATCAGGCACCTAACCACCATCGGTTACCTTATATACATTTTCATAACTCTTTAAATGAGTTGGTCATACAGTTACTGGAGCCTTATTTCATTCAAGTGTGAATCTACAATCCCTCATGCATCCATATGATGAACACACACAACCATAGTACAAGACAAGCACCTGGTTCATCTTTCTAGAGCATTCAAAAACTCACAGAAGCATAGAGATTGTATTTCTGTGGCACTAGACTCAACAACTTCTTCTCCGATCAACCATAAACCATCCTAACTTCAAAGAGATATAAGGCATCAAGTAATTATTGTGGTTTGAATCATTTTTTTATTTGTTTTATAGATCTCTTGTTCCTTTCACTAGTTTATTTCTTGTGTTTCCTTTACATCACCTTACTCCTACCAACCCACTATTCAACCATCCCAAGCATTTTCATCATTCTAAACCTCATCCTTAGTATCCATGAGTCTTCTTAGCAATAATATGATCCAAACCATACTACCCTCACTATTTGCGCAATAATAGAGAGCCTAAAAACCTTTGTTTAACAATTTAATATCGAATTACCCTTACCGATGCCAGACACCTTAAATGTCGTTGGTATCCCTTCTACCAACATTGGTCACCAGACCGATATCAGTCATTGTGTTTTTAGTTAACCTTCACCAAACTACCTCTAACATCCCCTAAACTCCACCCAGACCTTACCAAATACCTATGTGACCTTACATAACACCTTTGTGACCTATCCCAACAAGAAACATACCTCTTCTGATGCTAGATTAGTTTAGATTTCAATACTTTTCTTAATCTAGTTTCTTGATAACGTTTTGTGATGCCTAAATCAAAGTTTTAATAATAGGACCTTTATTTCTCATATTTACTTTCATTTATTTGATAAAAATAGAGGATTGACAACAATTCAAGGAAGCATCATGCTTCCCAGATCTAGCCTTGCGAGGTATTCCTCTAACTCTTACTATTTAATACCATTTTGTTGTCTTCCTTTGTATCTAATGGTACTCCTTCCTAGACAAAAAGGATTTCTCTACAATAATCTTGGGTAAAGTCAGTAACGTGCGCATTCCATCTTCTACCTACATATCACAGGTATTCCTCCTTAACTGTTACCTTATCTGTTTTATCAGACAATTATTTGGTGAAACAGTAAGTATGAAATTTCATATTTCTTACTTAGAGGAAAGCCACTGCTAGACCCTAATTATTGGCTAAGTACCCAAAGGCAGATGCAGAAGATCAGTAAATAGAAGGGAACTCAAGGAAAAACATGCAGGAAAATGGTTTCACAAGGTTTTAAATGAAACTAGGGTGCACGCATGAGATAGAACAAGGGTTTAAAGGACTTAGCCATATTTGGCATCATGGAGTCACTTGAGGAAAAACGTGAGGACCCGACTAGGCATGATAAGTGGATAAAGTGCCAACATGTAACCTTGGAGGCCAAGAAAAGGATATTCCATGTAGGTAATATTCCTAGAGGCATCATTAATGTTAGTGGAAGTTTTTGTAAAGAGGATAAGCATTCGCGAATGGTGGACCACATTGACACTTGGCACTCAATTTTATCATGAGAGAAGTCATGGGAGTGGATGCTAATCCTATTTAAAGAAGTGAATAGGATAGAAACAAAGGGAAAAAAAGGGAGAGGGTAGTGTGAAGGTGATAGAAGGTATGATAGTGCTAAGAGAAGGAGGGTAATGACGTGTTGCAAACATTTTTCAGAAATGCTAGGGGTTTGGAGCTCATTATGCTAGGGTTTAGAGTTCTTAATGCTAGAGGGTTGTAAGGAATATCATTAAGAATATGTATGGGTACTCAGATCCATAACAAAGGTTATAATGGGGAAAGCATATTTATAATCTCTGATTAGATTAGTTTGGAGGGGTGGGAGCTCTGTCACTTGATGTATATGGTCTAAGATGCCTTTTGAATGTAATATGGCTACTAGAAACTCTTTTAAATCAATATACATGGATATATTGTGTACATCTTGTGTTGGGGTGTAAACCTTCATGTTATTTGGCTTGGCATGATGCATATCTACTTCCTTGTGCATCATATAATCTTTATTTACCTTTTTTGATGAATTGATGTGTAGATAAGTTAGTTATATCTTTCACCATTTAATTACATGTATGTACTTATGTTTCTACAAATAATCCTCCATTAATGGAGGAAATCTCTTGCAAAGCTCACATAAATGAGGGAATTGGCACCTGCGCATGCCTCGGGTGAGTGCCCAACGTATGCTGGGTGATAGGTCGATGTGCTTAGGGTTAGAAAGAGGTATTGAGGGAAAAATGATTATTACATCTTGGTTTCGTTGTAGAAACATCTTTTGAAGATATTGTTAAAGAAATGTGTAATGATGGAGCCCTTAACCTTGGATAGTGTCAGAGAATGGCTCAAAATCACAGAGGATGATTTTTCTCAAATATTTAACATTGGACTTGAGTTTTTTGCACGTAAATGTGTAGTGGGTTGTTTGTATCATGAGTTATATGCGACCTTATTTTGTTATTTCCTAGTAGAGTTGTATGAATGGCTATCAACATATGTACTAAGGTAAATTTGGTACTACAGACCTTATGTTTATACCCAAGAGGAATATCAATGGTTGGATGATGCGATCTTACATGGAGCCATGTTTTTGATCACTGATGGAGTAGAGTGCTAACTAGTTATACATTGGAATACTTTATTTCTACATATTATTTCTCATAAATTGTTGAGTTTGAGTTCTTAAGGGAGTCTAGAGGATTGTTGTTGCATGTTATTCTACTAGCTATCAAGATCCTGGTAATTAACTTGAGTTTAGAATACTTTCCCATGGCTGGAAAAAATCCTGTTAGGCGTAAGGTGTGGAAGCTAGCGTGGTAGAGAATGGAAGAAATTCCAGTAGAAATGGAGAGAGAGGAGAGGTGGATCAAGTATAATTAATCTTGGGAGAGGGATGTTGTAATACATCAAAAAGATGTAGGAGTGATGGATTTATTGATCTAGACGTTACAAGAAGGATTTGAAGCTCGCATGAAGGACATGGAACATGAGAAGTCCTAAATACCCCATCTTGGAAAGCGCAGACGTGAATACCCCTCATATTTTAGAGAGAGTTCATCATATGAAGAAAGGTGAAGAGCCATAGACACACATCTTAACCCAGATGGTAACAAGACCATTGTGCTTAGTTTTCTAGTTCCTGAGATAAGTTTTGATAATCCAGTTTGTATCGATATTGGTAGTCCAAGGACACATAGGAGGTATATTTTTTCATTTGGTACATCTATGGCTGCACATTAATTTCATTTGTTTGGTGGTATTTTTTCTGGCACAACATTTGGGCAAGGTATGGGATCACAAGGTTTGAGTATCACATATGGGAGCGGCATGAGAAACACATTTGGGAGTGGTTTTTTATTACATACTATCGGCGCACATTTTAGCATGATGGTGGGATCACATGGAACACCTGCATTAGGCCCCTCACCTATGATGAGAGGAGGATCTCATGGGTCTGGTGGTGGAGGAAAAAACAGAGGGAATCAAGGTCCTTGATCTAGAGGACAAGGTCCACAACACCACCAACAAATGTTTTATGAGATACCACTCCATTTACCTGATTATAAGGTCATTAAGGATGTTGTGGAACATGTACACAAGTACAATCTACTATGGCACGTGAAGTGAATCACTTCCTGGGAGTGGAAAGAAAATTATTTTACAACAATGTTACAAAGACAAGAACATAGCTGGTACAGGAAGTATGACCCACATCAGACAATGGTGGATTCTAGTACAGGGAGTATGACCTACACCAGACAGTGCTGGATTATATTGCATTGTGTAATTCCTTTTTGGAAGAGTTCCACATAATTTAGTTTGAGTATAAAATCATAATTGTGTTGAAGCAGATTCAATAAGGAATGACAGAGAGTGTCTGGGATTCTTATGCATGTTTTAAGACTCTCTTGTCTAAGTTATTTTATGAAATTCACCCTTCGCAGCATGCTTAGTGGTTCGTTGGATGAATGGTCACAATGTTCAGGAGGGTACTTTCATAGAATACTTTCACAGATCCACGTGAGGCCTTTGAGTTTTCCTTGCATGATGAAGTAGTAAGAGGCATTGATACGGGAGTTAGTCTATTCCTAGAACCCTAAATTGCTGCAATGAAAAAGTAGATAGAGAAATTTTTTGTGAACTCATATCATGAGAATCGTGATGGGTTATAGTGAATGGATTGTGAGGTAGAAGGGTATATAAAGGATAGTTGTCCTTGGATATTGGTACGTGTGATGACGGTCGACTGTGAGATTTTCCGCAGAGATCATGATGTAAATAGGTATCTGCTACAACAATGTGCGATCTGTAAGAATGTGTCTTCCTATTGCAAAATTTTTACCTCTACTACTCATGACACCAAGGATTGTATATTGATTGACAAAATACATGATTTCGTTAATAATGGTGTGTGCCAGACCAATGTTACAAATGGATGGAGGAGGTCGAGGTAGAGGATTTCAAGGAGTATTTAGACGTCTTTGCAATCACAGGGGTGGAAGGAGTGAATTCCTTTGTGGAACATGCTATAACTGTGGATATATGGAACACTACAAGAACGAGTGTTCCGATTTGTTATAGTGATCTTGATGTGGGAAAAAGAACAAGTATGAGGAATGACTGGAATTATTTGAGCACATGAGCAAGAAGCAACGGAAGGATAAGGGCACTGGGATGGTGAGTGTAAATTGTGTTGGTCAATAGTGGATGCTAAGGGTGGCATATGAGTTAGAGTTAGAACCTATAATGGTGACGATATGAGATGAGGTTTCATGCACCAGGGAGATACCAAATTAGAGACACAATATCTGGACCCTACCCATCAAAAGGAAGTCTATCAAGAGACCATGGAAGTAATTATAATTCTTTAAGGGGAAATTGAGTGTCTAAAAGAAAAATCTAGGAAGATGTAGGCAAAGAAATAACTGAGGACCGTCAAGAAGATATAGATGATGTCAAAGAGGTGTGTAAGATGTGGTGCCAAGAGAAGATCATCCTTCTATTAGGAGAATGGTTGAGAGATAAAGTACCAAGCACTAGAGGAGAGTGCAAGAGGTAGGTTTTACATGATAATATACCTCCTCATAGCCTTGACCATGATAAGGATATTACCTTGAATGAGGTTGTTGATCGATGGATCATAATTAATATTCTTATTGACATGGGTGCAAAATTTAATGTTCTCACCATGGACGTATGTAATCAAATGGGAAGGCCCCCATTATAGCCATCTTGAAATGTGTTGTATATGGCTTATAAGATAAAGGAAATTCCCATTTTTGTTTTAAAGGATGTTGCTATCACTATCCAAGGGGTGAAATTAACTAGAGACTTTGAATTCTTGGCGCTTGTTGAGGAAGAAAACTTTCCAACATTACTTGGGAACCCTTGGTTCTATAAGAATGATGTTGACTTAGGTTTTAATAATTGGTATATAAGTTTTGAGAATGTGGAGGTAATTTTTATCATTCCTTTGATAGATAGGAAGTTAGCATCCTATACTGATCCCTTCAGAGAATAATAACTACACAAAATTTATGTGCACACTATCAGGGACCCTGAGCTTGTGTAACCAACAAAATAAGGCATTATTCGGTAGGAAGATGTTCAATCTATAAGTGGTACAACTAGTGTGACATGTGAAAATTGTGTGCACGAAACATATGAGTTAGTCAGAAGGTAGTTAAGAGGCCCTGTGATGAGAGTAACAAAATCACACTCATTCAAGAACCTGGGAGGAAAATAGTTTCCAAGTTAAACTGGGGGAGCCAACCCTGATGTTTTCCTACGAGAAATAGAGACCTAGTGGAGATGTGAGGTTGAAAGGAGAAGTGTGCCTAGCTATAATTTTCTCAGGACCTCAACATGTTGGTGGGTGACCCATCATGATAACCTTCTAGAGCCACGGGATGTGACAATCACATTTCTTTATTAGGTTTCTTTGAAGTAATACACCTACTTCTATACAATATTATCATGGGAAGTAACCCACCTCATTTAATGTCTAGGCATGTGAGATGGACTAGATGGAAGGTGCAAAATCATTTCCTTCATATTTATAGGTACATAATATTTACTCCACCTGACAAGGTTGCACACATGCATGGTACATTCACTCAGAGCCGAACCGTCAGACAAGAAACTATCAGGAGTTGACGGCTAATATCCTTCAATATTTCAAGTATCAGAGTACTAAACCATTAGTGAATGAGGTGCTACAGGTTGTTAAGCACATAAATATAGGAGATAGTTCCATGGTGGAGGAAATGGTACTAATGTTGTTGGGTGAACCTGGCTTGGAAGTACGCTTTGTTGAGGAAGAATTAGAGGAGGTACAACTTGAGTGCACATGCATGGAAAAAGTGAAGGAAATTTGGTCAACATAATAAATGTTGAAGAGGTGGAAAACTTATATGTTCACCATGCCATTATTACATGCGAGGTTATGGATAGTGCTGATGAGAAAACGTGTGTGTACAATGAACCCCTAAAAAACCAATAAGCTTAACATTGGTTCATAAGCATAACCTAAGGAAGCTACTATTAGAGATTACGTGATATAAAGGAAGGATTCAAATAATTTTTATTTGTTTTGCAAATTTTAGGATTTGTTTCTACATGGATACCATAAGCTTAAAGGATTTCACAACTTCTTGGGTGAAACGAAGGTCAATTTAAAGGAATGCGCACACCCAATTCAGAAGAGACATTATCGAATGAATCTTAATCTACACATCAAATTCATGGAGGAGATCGACAAGATGATCACATCAGGCATCATTGAGGCTATTAAGGAATCAGAGTGGATAATTTAGATGGTCATCGGTATTAAGAAGGCTAGGAGAATAAGGATTTGCATTGATTGGAGGGATTTGAATGCGTTATGTCATTCATCCTTTTCTAATGACCTTCACTGAAGAGATCTTAGATGGAGTATATGGATGCGAGATCTATTATTTCACAAATGTATTCTCAAGATATCATCAGGTTAGAATTACAAAGTAGGACAAAGAAAAGACAACCTTTCCCACTGAATGGGGATGTGTTGCCTATACGATCATGCTTTTGAGACTAAAGAATACACCTGTTATGTTTTCATGCATTATAGTTCAGGCATTTTAGGACTTCATCCATAAATTTCTATAAGTTTACCTAGATGAATTGGCAGTATATGGATTAGTGAGAGACTATTGTGACAATCTGAGGTTGTTATTTGAGAGATGTTGGTAGTTGAGTATATCTCTCAACATTAAGAAAAAAAAATTCGCTACTCCATTTGGCACCCTATTGGGACATATCATATATAAATAAGGTTTACTAGTGGATCCTACCAAATTTTCCATTACTTTGGGATTGGGGGATCCCACCATCTAGAGCGAGATGCGTAGATTTGTATGGCATACAGGGTATAACCAAAAATTTATTAAGGGGTATGCCAAGATAATCACACCATTAGAGGAGTTATTGAAGCACAAAAGAACATTTCATTGGGGATAGGCATAGAAGATGGAATTTGACACATTGAAGAATAGGCTTATGTATGAGCCCATGTTACACTTTCTGTCTTTGGATAACCCACTCCATGTACATGTTGATGCTTCAAGGATGGTGATTGGAGTAGTATTAGCACAACCTAGAGAGGGAATTGTTGACAACCCCTTGTGCTTTGTTAGTATGAAGGTAACCTCAATAGAAAAAAATCATACTACCATAGAGCATGAGGAATTATCAATGATTTACGTGATGTATGAATTTAGGAAATACTTTCTATTGATGCCTTTTAAATTTTACACGGACCACATGACATTAAATTACTTGGTGAAAACGTCCATCTTGTAAGGGCACATATGCAGATGGGTGCTATTATTCCAGGATTTTAAGTTTACAGTTGTTGTAAAACTAGGTAAGAGTAATTTGGGGATTGACCATTTATCAAGGATTGAATCAGGATAGGACAAACAGAGCATTGAGGATAAAATGTCAAATGCACAATTGTTCAAATTTTTGCACATGCCCTATGACTTGGAAGATATTGTTGTGTTTCTCAAAATGGGTGTGGCACCAGAGGGAATGAAGAATTTGGAAATGAAATAGTTAGCCATACATTTCACACCCTACATGTTAATCAATGGATACTTATACAAGCTAAGCCGTAAAGATTATTTCCATAGTGTGTGTCTGAGCATGCGCGCGCTGCAATCATGGTGGAATTGCAGGGGGACACTATGCATGAAATTCAACCGTATGAATTATCCTTCTAGCAGGATTTTGGTGGGAAATAGTTTTAAAATATTGTATTGAGTATTGCAAGGCATGTGACTACTTGCAGTGCTTTGGTAAACTAGGGAAAAATTATGAAATTCAATTAAGACTGATTTCTAGTGCAGAGTCATTTGAGAAATGGGAAATTGACTTTGTAGGCCCTATTTCTCTAGCCATGTGAAGGATAGGTTCATGCTATATAATTATATGCACAGATCACATTACAAGGTGGGAAGAAGCGGCACCTACAAGGGATTACACAGTGGCAACAACAGCTAGGTTCTTGTGGGAAAATATAATCAGTAGGTATGGATGCTCATTGAGATTAACAAGTGATAGGGGTACTCTTTTATTAAATGATACTACCACTTATCACCCACAAGCTAATTGGACTACTTAGGCATTTAAAAAAAATTCAAATCACACGTTGACATAGTTTTGTGATGTGGGAAGAAAGGATTGGAATGAAGTTTTTTATGTTGTGTTATGGTCATATCAGACTACTTATAAGAGACTAAATAATGCCACACATTTTGAATTGTTGTTTGGTGCAGAGGTTGTAGTACCTATTGAATTCATGTTTGCATCCCTACGTATAGCGCATGCAAGAGGGTTAGATGAAGAAAAAGTACTTGAGAACTGGATTAAAAAGTTGATGTAGTTGGATGAGAGGTATGCTATTGCTCCACGGAGTCAAAAAATAGAAAATTCCAAGAAGAAGGCATGAAATGATAGACACATCAAGAACAAGAAATTTGAGGTTAGGCAGATGGCTCTCTTGTATGATTCCAAGATTCTGCGCCATCCTGGGAAATTCAAATTGCACTGGTTAGACCCGTACATTGTATATGATATACTTGATTCAGGTGATTTCTAGTTATATGTGCCAGATGGAATATGGTTGCTAGGCCATTTTAATGGGAGTAGGCTAAAGTCGTAGTGTAAATAAGTATTCTTTATGTTTGTATATAAGGCGGTATTGCTAGTCACCCTAGGATTTTATTTTATGGAGTTTCCTTTCATTGTATTTCCCTTTCTTGTTGTTTTGTTTTGTACACGCTTGTGTGTTGGTAGCCACCTATTATTTCAAAAGTTTTCTATGCACAAAGGAACACATATAAATTTTTTGTGGGGTGGAGTGATGTGACATGTGATGAAAGTTATGGTTGTTGATGGCCCGGTTAGAAAAATAAAAGACACGTGGATTGGAATGATGCACGTAGAAGAGGTGAATATGAGGGAAGGATGGTGTCAAAATGATTTATAGAAACCACATATAAGAATGAAAATAATAGGAACAATATGAGGTAGGATATAGGAATAACTGAGATTAGGACACAGAGGAAGAATGACTTTAGTGCTCTAAGCACGTGCGTAAGGATCTATGGTCAGTAAGGGGTTTCTGAGCACCTGAATGTTTCTGAAGTTTTCACAGTAAGGGGTTTTTGAGCACCTGAATGTTTCTGAATTTTTCACGTAGGATTGAGCTCAAAGGAAAAACGTTGAAGGTTGGTCTCAGAAAAATTCACCTTGTTTGTGAAATTGTGTTGGTAGGTGGCATGACATTTATTGTAGAGAAAAGTATAATTATAAATTATTTTGGTAGGTAGGTAGCATGACATTGATTAGGGGTACATTATTTTTTACCTTTTGTTTTAAGTTATGAAAGATCTCTCATAAAATAGGGCATCCTTGCAAAGAAGGTTAGATAAAATTTATGAATATTTGCATGTATATCTAGTTTGATCAACAAACCAGAGTGGAAAGGATTACACATGCGTAAGCGAAGAAGGTTGTATGACAGGATCCCTTGGGTGTTACGTCGTCTTGTAGAAAAAAAAAAATTCAGGTTAGGGTTGCATAGCTAGGGCACGAGATTTGGAAGAAATTTCACAATGGATTGGAGCCGCGAAGTTGAGTAGAGCTAGGAGTAGGAGAGATGAAGAAGTTTTAAGGACCTGATAAAGGAATGACACCAAGGAAAGTAGCAAATGTTTCATCGAAGAAAGGAAAGGTAAAGGGAAAACAATTTTTTTCTACAAATTTTAGTGAAGAATGGTACGCGGAAATGCAGTACCTAGATGACATATTACTTAGTAAGGAATGAGTGCCTCATGTCAGAAATATGGTCGTAAGTGATTACAACCATCGAACGAGCACTACAAAAAATGAGATGACACTTGAACTTGATCACCCTATAGAGAAGAGGACACCAGATGGAATGTCTATCTATGACAATGAATTGAATTTCAAAATGGAGAAGGATGTGTTGTTTCAACTCTACGATTTTCCCTATTTTGGAAATCCTGAGTGATTGTTCCAATGGTTGATGTCACACACGTATGAAGACAACTACTATTTCATAGGTCAGAGGAAGCGCATAAACCCCCAGTTGTCTTATCGGAAAAGAAGAATCATTGGATGATTTTTTGGGAGACATAGAAACCATTAAGAAGACTGTTGAATATTAGGACTACAAGAAGGGTTCAAACTACTTCAACATTTCTGGAATCACCGATCCTATGATGAGGATGGTTGTGCACTTGGTCACAAAGTGGAATGGGAAAGAGAGATGAACATAGATCAACAAGGCTTGGTTGAATGTATGCCACAAGATGTCAGAGGGGACCATATATAACCTCCCATCTTTTATTGTAAAAGAAATTATAAATGTTGCTCGCGATAGAGAGAATATCATGTTTGGTAATTTCCTCCTCACCATTATCTTTTCAGATATTGGAGTGCATGATGGGCTGGATAAGTTTTATTGGGAATACCTAGACTAGAAAGCCTCACCCACCAAGATATTTCAACAATATACGTGTGACACCATGAAAACCACTCATAATGTGTGCCTTGAAAATTGGAATAAGTGGATGCGTGATGCGTTCAGGGATGAATGGAGAATACCTAAGTAGTTTCCTTCATTAGTACAAGGAGAGGTTGAGTTCTTCGTATACCAAAATTTTTGTATTAGAACATTTAATTTGATAGATGTCACCAAGAGTCCTTGGTGTAAGTTGCCTTTCTCCTTTACAGTGCATTACTTCCAATTCGGGGTCAATCTATTCAAAGAGGTGAAGAAACTCAGTTTTGACCTAAGTGTAATAGATCAAGATTACCATGACCTACATAGAAAGCAAATATACCCAAAGAAGTATTCCTATGTGGAGAAGTATGTCTCCCATGATGTGCACATGTTCAATCTAGTAACATTTCTTGTTGCAAGTTGGATAAAAATGAAGGTGTATTTATGCCAAAGGCCTAAGTATGAAAAAGGTGCTTATGTTGAAGATGATGTCTCCATTCCTGAGGACCCCACCCCAAGGAAAAAGGTTGTGCCAAGGAAAAGGCAAAGAGGGGAGGATTTTGAGAAAAATGAATTAAGCGCAAATATTCATCACAGAAGGAAGAGTAGATAGTAAGGCAAGGCTCACCTGAGAGAGAAGAAAAAGAGAAGTATCATGAATTGTAGTCACCGATAAGGAAGAATAAAAGGGTGACAAAAGGGTCGAACTCAACAGAAACAAAAAGCATGGAGGCTGAAAAGGGAAATGAAGATGATGAAGAGTGTAGTAAGGCATATAATCATCCTGTGTACGATGTACATGAGTCAGATGAAGAAGGAAATAAAGAGAGGGATGAGAATGAGGAAGGTGCTCATAATAAGGGGGAGTGAGGAAGTAAACATAAAATTTTAGAAGACCCTGATCCCGACCAAGGCGAACATGGATAACACTATAGAGAGGGAGGTGGAAGGTATTATCCAACAGTTTGTAGAGCACAAAGTAGAGCGAAGCATCGAAAAAGTGGTGAACGAAATTGAGGAGAGCCCAAGTGTAGGAAAGGAGTATGGGAGCATCGGAAGAGACCCCAGATTAGTAGTAACCTTCCCAATGACAATGTACATAGGTGGAAAGGGCACAGTAGTGGTGCATGAACATGATAGGACTCATATTAATGATCCATGTAAGGTACTACATGCGAGATTACAAAGTACAGTGACCATAAACCAACTCCTCATTTGGCCTTCTTTTGTTGAAGAGGGTACGTAACTGTGCACCAGGGTTCATTTTAAGATTCGTATGGGAAATAAAAGGTGGAATATTCCTTGTGAATATCCCCAAAACCACTTTCGTGAACATGGAAAATTTTATTGGGTTTGTGTGTAAATTTTTTACCTGAAATAATCTTTCCTTTTCAAGTCGTGCGACAAAAAGGTTGCAGATGCATAATAAGATATTTATATTAATACCATAGCAAGTTTGTTTTCATGTGAAAAAAAACCTCCTGTCATGTGACAGTAAGGTTGTTGTTATGTGACACCAAACTTGTTGTCGCGTAATAACAACCTTCTTGTCCCATGTTAGTGAGGGTGTTTTCATTGTCATTGTCATAATACTGCAAATCTTCTGTAGTGCATCTTCAGCTTA
This sequence comes from Taxus chinensis, assembly GCA_019776745.2. Taxonomy (NCBI): domain Eukaryota; kingdom Viridiplantae; phylum Streptophyta; class Pinopsida; order Cupressales; family Taxaceae; genus Taxus; species Taxus chinensis. The sequence goes on along the minus strand of CM034148.1, from coordinate 776,828,883 downwards.
CACCCTTATGTCGTGCATCAACAACATAGTACTTTCACGCATCAATAACCTCCTTTCATGCGTCAATAAATTCCTTCCATGCATAAAAAACCTCATTTCATGCGTCAACAACCTACCCTTCAAGTTCAAAGTACTTGATATGTCCGTACCTCAGTAAAATAGCAGTAAGTTAGTAGTATATTACCTAGCGAATCACCTACATTTTTATAGGAGATGTTTTAAAATGTAGGCAAAGCTGACCCCTAAAAATATATATATTATAAATTTTAGGAAAACACGTCACTAACCTGCTCTGAAAAAATTTCCTTTTTAAATTTTCCTACAACGGAATATTCACAAAATTATTAATATTCACCACTAAAAATATCCTGGTCGTGCATGAGGAAAGTGCTATCATGGGATTTTGAGTCACACATTGATGAACCCGAGTTTGAGGAAAATCATGATGCATTGATGAAGATACCATTTACTAAGGGAGTAAACCCCCTTATAAATGACCAGTAAGTGTTAGATGAGAAAGTTTACAATGAACTCAAAAAATTATCAGTGGAGGTGGAAGCAATAATTTTCAGTTGAAATGATAGAATAAGGGTCTTGGAGGAAGAGCTTGAGAAAAAGAATGAAGAGATAATTGAGAGGGATAAAGAGATAAAATAGAAGGAATTGATTAGTGGACGGTTAAGGCATAAACTGAGGAATGAAAAGGAAAAGGTACGAAAATCCCACAAGAAGATAGAGCCCATTTTAGATGTCATTATTTTAAAACACCCAGACATGGCCGCACCTGAGCATAAATACGAGTTAACAATGAAATCCTTGGAATACTTGAACCACATCCTCACCATGGAAAGGAGGTCACTCGCATTAGAGTCAGCAGAAGAGGTGATGTCACACCAGAAGGAGGAAGAAAACATGAAGATTGGGGAGATAGTGACTCTATAATCTAAGCCCCTTTCGATAGTAAAGACCTCCGCATAGATGGCCCAAGTCATGTATGAAAACTCTATCGACAGAGACAGAGTAGAAAGCATATTGGTTGTTACACATGAAGGAGATTTGAAATAAATTTAGGTAAAGAACAAAGCCAATAGTCTAGAGTGTGATAATATCCTGTCCGAGGTTTAGAAGAAGTTGGAAGAAATTGAAACCTTTTAGGGTTAGATTAAGATTAGGGTAAAGGAACTATACCCCTAAGTCACTCGCATGATAGATGCATTAGGTGATCTTACCAAGCAGTTAGGAAGCATTATAGATATGCTGAAAGCTAAGAGTGGGTAACTAAGTTTTGATGAAGTAAGTGAATTGGTGGGTGACCTACTTCTGCAAGAAGAGGGAAAATTGGATGCTTGGGAGAAGATTGAGGCATCCGTGAAGGAGTTACCACTCCTCATGCAACACTAGCATATTCTTTCATTCTTTATTTAGATTATTTCATTTCCACTATTATTTATTCATTGAAGGATCATAATGTTTATGAGGAAGGATAACACATGAATTGTAGGGTGCTGTTGGACCCTAAATATTGGCTAAGTACCAAGAGGTGTGCAGACAAGATCAATAAATTGAAGGGCACTCGGGGAAAAATGCATAGAGAAAGGGTTTAAGTGAAACCTAGGCACACGCAGGAGGAAGGACAAGGGTTTAAAGGACTAAGACATATTCAAAATCATGGATTCACTTGAGGAAAAATGTGAGGACCTGACTAGGCATGATAAGTGGATAAGGTGCCAACATGGAACCTTGGAGGCCAAGAAATGGATATTCCATGTAAGAAATATTACGAGAGGCATCATTAAAGTTAATTGAAGTTTTTGCAAAGAGGATAAGCAGTCGCAAATGGAGGACCACATTGATACTTGGCCGTGGATGTTATAAGAAGAGGGTAAAAAAGGGAGAACGTAGTGTAAAGGTTCTAGAAGGTACGAGAGTGCTAAGAGAAGGAGGGTAATGAGATGTTGGATAAATATTTGGAAATGTTAAGGGTTTGGAGCTCATGATGCTAGGGTTTAGAGTTATTGATGTTAGATAGTTGTAAAGAATGTAATTAAGTATATATATAGGTACTTGGATTTGTAATAAGGTTTATAATGGGGAAATCATAATTAGGATATCTAATCAAACTAGTTTGGAGGGGTTGAAGCTCTGTCACTTCATGTATATTGTCTAAGATGACCCTTTTGATGTAGTATGGCCACTACAAACTCTTTTAAATAAATATAAAAGGATCTATTATGTACATCTTGTTTAGGTTTGTAAACCCACATATTATTTGGCATGTCATGACTCAGATCTAGGTCCTTGTGCTTCCTATAATGTTTATTTACCTTTTGTGATGCATTTATCTGTAGATATGTTAATTATATCTTATGCCTTTTAAGTAGATGCATGTACCTATGTTTTTGCAAATAATCCTCCATTAATGTGGGAACTCTCTTGCAAATATCACATAAAGGAGGGGCTCGGTGCTCATGTGTACCTTGAATGAGTGACCAACGCATGTTAGGTTATAAGTTGGCACATCTGGAGTTAAAAATAGGTATTGAGAGTAAAATAATGAATACAATAGCGTGGGGAGGAAAATATCAACACAAGAAACTATCCAAGGTTTATTAGGTTGTTTTGCCTAGCTAAATTTATTTTGTTTATTCTTCTTTAGAGCACCCATGCTCATGTTTGCATCCAAAACTACAATCTGAAGGGGTCATTGGTGATTTTTCTGCTAGGCTTTGTAGGACACGATCATGAATTTAGTGATTAGGGGAAAAGACACACGTGGCATGGCACTGACATGGTTATTCTTGTGTCATTCCTATCATATAGATGTGGAGGAAAATATCATGAATGAGATTCGTGAAAATATCCTTAAGGAGCTTTGTTTTAAGATCCAATTCATAGATTGGGTGAACAGTGCGTACATGTGTAGAGTATCAACTTTATATACTATTATTTTAACTTAAAAGTCATTTTTTATTATATATTTTTTGTCACGCATGCATTTTAATTTTTCTCTATGCCACGTGTCTCCAAGGTGTTTTGGATCTCTCGGAAGCATGGATAGATACAATTTTGTATCCATCAATATTAACGGAGGAGACGAAAGAAAGGAAAATATAAAAGTTATTTTTCCATTCGTGAAAGTGCAATGTTCACATTTGAAATGTCTTGGGAAGATTATGAAGTAAAAACATAAAATTAAATACTAAGAAAATGGAAAACAAGGGAGCAAGCATGACCATCAAATTGTTTATTTATTGTTAAGGTTATATTATTATATTCTATCAAGTGTCAATCAAGGATAAATAAGGTGAAATTCAATAGGATGAATGTTGGTTAAACAAAATGACATGTGAAATTGTTCTTCCAAGTGACGATGGTAATGAATTCAAATTTGACTAGATGTTTATGACCAAAAATATATATATATGACATCTATTAATTGGAAAACTATAATGAAAATGAAAATTATAATTACATATCTGAATGTTTTATGATTGACATCAAATTAAAGAAAGCGACCAAATCTGAGTAGAGAACATGTAGACACAAAATTGGGTTCATAATAACCATGTCTCCTTAATTACTTATATTTTCATTCACGTCTGATGAGTAAAACTTTCTATTTCATACGAATGAATGTATATAAATTATTTGAATGTTTTCATATGTGTTAAGGGTGTTCTATTAAATTTGGCCTGTACAAATCCATTTTATTCTAACGCATTCAAGAAATTTACTATATAATATTTACTATCTTAGAAATTTCAATTAAATTAAATTAACTTAATTTAAGCCATATAGATGACTTTGGAATTTATACAATAAAATCAAAGTAGATACAGAAGTTGGAACCCTTGTATTGTATTCTGATTACCACGTGTTCCACCGTCAATGACAGGTCCCCAACTTTAGCAAAACAACTGTTAGCGATATAAATGGAGAGGATTATAAAAAGGTACATGGAAGGGTGGTGTCGATGGGGAATTTAGTTCAATTATATAACCCCACATGGTTTTATGCTGATTACATTGACATGTGAATCCTAGAAAATTTCTCTTTGTTACAACTCTCACTCATGGTATCCTAATGACAATTTGCATATGCTTACGACATGAACTTGTAGACAAAGGGACATGTCAGGAGGAATCAACATCCCATATCAACCCAATGTATTTTCTTATTATAATAAACACAAAACATGGTAATTTAGGAGGTTTCCCATATCAAATCTATAGATAATATTTCTCTTGAGAGGACCGCTAAGACTAAATGCTAGACTTGCATGCTAACTCATTCTCTCAAGATGTGGAGAAAATTCATGAATGTGCTTGAAACCTTAAGAATCCCAATCGCTGATACATGAATACACCTGGTGAAATTTTATTCGGTCATTCCACAAATGTTCATAGATTAAAGGGATGGAGATTTTTAAAAGTGACTATTGAACTATTATGATAGATATCATTCAATTGGGATTTGACCATGGAACGTATATAAATTTTCCATTTCTTATTTTTTCACCATTAAGTGAAAATTACACTCACGTGCATAATATCGACTCGATTATCAATGATTTTTCACACTTCAACTATTTCCATCCACTTACTTGAGCTTTTTATCAGAAAGTGTGCCTATAAAGTGCTCCAAGAAAAAATGATTTAAGTTGGGTTTATAACTTTAAAACTTTTGGATTTTTCCCACTATTTATTTTGCCTCTTGTAAGTATAACTGCAATCACAAGAAAAAAAGGAACACAAATAACTGATATTATTAGGGTCTTACAATTTGACCTGTGGAAAACAATAAAATATTGACATGCATGTTAAATCATCATCTCAAGACATGGAGAAAATTCGTGAACATGCTCAAAACCATAAGAATCCCAATAGTTGATGCATGAATACACCTGGTGAAATATTATTTGATCATTCCATAAATGTTCATAGATTAAAGGAATGGAGATTTTAAAAATTTATTATTGAGTTATTCCAATAAATATCGTTCAATTGGGTTTTGACCATGGAACATATATAAATTTTCCATTTCTTATTTTGTCACCTTTAATTACAAATTACAGTTACGTCCATAATATCAATTCGATTATCAATGACTTTTTTACACTTTAACTATTTCCATGCACTTACTTGAGCTTTGTATCAAAAAGGGTGCCTATAAAGTGCTACAAGAAAAAAGGATTTAAGTTAGGTTTCGAAATTTAAAACTTTTGGATTTTTGCTTCTTATAAGTACATATTGCACTCACAAGTAAAAAAACAACATAGATAACTCCTATTATTAGGGTCTTACAATTTGACCTGTGGAAAACATTAAAAGCTTGACTTGCATGCTAATTCATCCTCTCAAGATGTGGACAAAATTTGTGAACGTGTTCGAAACCTTAAGAATCTGAATAGTTGATGCATGAATACACATGGTGAAATATTATTTGGTCATTCCACAAATGTTCATATATTAAAGGCATGAAAATTTTAAAAATATACTATTGAATTGTTCTGATAAATATACTTCAATTAGGTTTTGACCATGGAATGTATAAATTTTTCATTTCTTATTTTTTCACCTTTAAGTGCAAATTACACTCACATGCATAATATTGATTCGATTATCAATGATTTTTCACACTTTAACTATTTCCATGCACTTAATTGAGCTTTGTATAAAAAAACGGTGCCTATAAAGTGCTCCAAGGAACAAGGATTTCAATTGGGTTTTAAAATTTATACCTTTTGGCTTCATTCCTCTTATAAGTATACATTGCACTCTGTTGTCATCCTCAAAATTCTCCTCTTTTGAAGTCAAGTTTCCAAAATTTTGAGTCTGTACCTTGGAGTATTAAATTACGTTGAGCCTAGCATTGTTTACAATTCTCCCATTCTTGAAGAACAATTTGAAAGTTGGGCATAGTGGTGAAGTTTCTTCCATTATTTATATTTATATTTCCTTCCCACAGTTGAGAATGACATGGATATCTTCCCCGTTAAATTGTGCCCCAGCATCCATGGGTAGTACGTGGAAATATCTGATTAGATGCATTTTGGTCATGTTTCAAATGATAGCAGAGGCCTCCATGCATCCAAATGAAACAACTCTAAGGTTAGGGTCTAAGGGACAGTTCTCAAATAAGTGCAAGATTTCTGCGTGTCCCAGGTTCAAAATGAAGGTAAAACAAGCTCAAATAGGTGTTATCACCGAATCACAGAACCCCTGTGCATTTACTTGAACTCACATTGTGATTGGATAACATGGGTACTATCTCCAAGTTGTGGGACTTACTACTTGAGATAGACCTCTAGAGAAAGCTGGTTCTTGCTCCTAAACTACCTACCACAATCTACTCTAATGCAGGATAAGCTAACTGTTCTAATCTAAATTTCCAAGGGACCAGGGAGAGAGAATACATAAAATGAAAGCCTACACTAAAGCGGTGATACACCAGAAAAGGAGGGTGTGAGAGTAATCTCCAAATGTGTGAAATACAGAGGCAAAGTGCACACTAGAAGAGGTGATGACAGTTCACCATAATCTAGCAAAATGCATTCACAACAATATTCCAAGCATACAAAATGATAATGAATCCCTGCAAGAACATAATAAATAGACAAAATATTCTTATAGAAGGATCAAAGGGGCAAGAAGAATGCAAGAAAACACAGCAGGGGAAAATACATCCACAAACTGGTATTTTATTGCTTCATGATATGCACAGTTCAATCTATTACAACATAAGGGCCTGGATCACCATGCAAGGAGTCCACTACAAGGGCCTGCAACACACTGGCTTCACAAAGCAATTTTGGCAGAGCTTTGCTACCCAAAAACTCTCTCCTTTACAATGAGCCCAACACTCCAATTTATAAAAAAATGAGAAGGAAAAGAGAAGGGAAAATGGAAATCCCGAAATCTGTCCTTCACCCACTTGTAAGAGGCATTAAATTGAGTGAAATGATTGTATATTACTTGCAAAAGGCTCCCCATACTGTCCCATGTGCTGCAGCAGAGAAAGAATGATGACCATGCCTCTTAATTGCACTCCCAGCTACCAGATAAAACACTGTTCTGAACCCGGCCACGTTTTGTTAAAAAACTTGATAAATTTCTGATAAAATCCAGAATTTATTGATTTTTTTGCATCGGGCTTGGAACCACGATTCCAACGGTACCAATTTTGTGTGATTTCGTTGAGAAATGCAAAAGTTATGGCCTTCTGAGTGCGGGCAGCTATTTTGGGCTTGGCAGACGTTTTCTGTCATTTGACGGGAATGAGAATTAACTGACTGGAACCGAATATATTTCTCTTATTTAAATATATCTACCCTCATTAAAAATAAGAAATCTAGAAAGTCCAATTTTGTGAAAATCGGAGCTCGGAGTCAAAAGTTATGGCCGTTTGAAGTTCCACGGGCCAAACGTTGACTTTTCTTCTCTGCCTTCGGCCGCTTCAGCTTTTCGCGTCCCACGCGTCCCTTTGTCCCATTTGTCCCAGTGCTAAAGTTCCCTATTTCAGCCGAACCGGCCAGTTCGCGTACTCGCGGCCTAGATGTCCCATTTGCTTTCGGACCGTCTGGGACAAATTTTCCTGATTCACCCGGTTCGTGCACTTTTGTCCCACGCGTCCCTGACTGAAAGTTCTCATTTCGGCCGATCCGGCCGGTTCACGTACTTCGCGTACCTTCGGCCCAACTGTTCCAGGCTGCCTTGAATCATTTCGCCCGGTTCGGCCAGTTCACGTACTTTTGTCCCACGCGTCCCAGACTATTTCGGGCTGCCTTGACTCATTTCGCCCAGTTCGATCGGTTCGCGTACTTTTGTCCCGCGCGTCCCAGACTGTTTCATTTCAACAGTTAGTCAATTTTTTCAAATTTTCAGCCAGTTCAGATTTTCGCGTCCCGCGCATCCCTTTGTCCCAAATGTCCCAAATGCTGCGCAGACCGCCTGGCGGCCTTTCAGCCGGTTCGCGTCCAGATGTCCCAAATGTCCCGAACGCTGCAAGGACTAGGACTTAGCCATTTTTCATGATTTTTTCTGGCCCGAGCTTATTTTTTGTAATTTTTTCACATTTCCTCAGAACTTGCTCTCTTCTTCTTGGACAGGGGAGTTAGAAAAAATATGAGGGGACCCTAGAAACATGACCTTTTGTCCGGACTCAATATAATTGCTTGGGACTAAAGAATTTGATGCATGTTATCAAAATTACCTTGAGGGGTGAATTTTGGATAACAATAGGCTAAGTATGGAAGGTTCAGCAGACGGTGCCATGTACCTCATCAGCGCAGCTTCAAGAGTCAAAGTCGGGGGCACTTCTCAAACTTGCACCTGTCCTCCATGTGTCCCAGGTCTAATAAGAGAAAGAGTTAATCGTTAAAATTGACTAAGTATGGGCGGGTTAGCGGAATAATCCACGTGCCTTTACGATGCCATTTTGGAAGTGAAATCAAAGGGTCAATCTTCAAATGAGCACCAACTTGCCATGTGGTGAAATTCAATGGAGAGACAAAGTTGGTTGTTGAAAAGTATGAGACCAGCGGAAGGAGACACGCATCAAATCGATGCAATTTTAAGAGGTGTTTCCAAAATAGAAACTCAAATGTGCGCTATCCCCCCATGTGTTTAGGGGTCAACATAGGTCAAGTATGAAATAGGCCTGAATCAACTAAGTAGAAAGGAACTAGTAGATCTCTCCACGTGTCATCCTGGCGCATCTTCAAAGGAAAAAAATGTAAAAGGCGTCTGCAGGTCCGCTCCAATCAATTCCTTCCACGTGGCCAACCCAAATTTAAAGTTGTAGAAGAAAATCGAATGGCCCAGGTTTTAATTGGGGAAATAATGAAATGGTCATATATTTTAAACCTATTTTTTCTACCATTAACGTTTCTTTACAAATCAAGAATTCAAGGGCGTGGATGATGGGAATAAGTTGTAATTATTTCTGGCTTGCTCGAGGAAGTTGTAACCGTCTTATACGAGCTATATCATGAGCTTTCAAAACCATTGTACATGTTGGAATTTTGATTATTCTGAAACTATATTTTCGAATTGGAATAAATAAAAACAAAGGTTTTTCCCTTTTTCTTCTACTTTCTCTTTCCTTCTAGTTCTGATCTATGAATCATCTAATCCTTGAGTGCTTGGAAACTATGTTCTAGTTTGTACAATCTCTAGAAATTTGAGTCTGCAAATTTTTTCTGTTATAAACATGGATGGTTCCATTCTGTATCTTATTTTCACAATACATATAAGGTATTCTCTATCATCTCTTTTCCCTAAAAGAATTGTCTTCTTTTGCCTCCTTCCTCTCTTCAAATTCTTCTATCCTTATGTATTGATGATAAATTTATAGGCTTAAAACACATTTTAGGATATTGGGAAACCACCATTGAATGAAATACTGTGCATTTGTACATAGGTTTTTCTCCTTCTTTTAATAAGGGAATCTCTCCAATTAAAGAGGAGGGACTTTCTTATCCCCTAACTATGGTTTCATTCCAAGTGCAATTCTGAAACCCAACAGTTTTTTGAAACTCCGCTAGTGAATTTTTTCAACAAATTTCCTTTCTAAAAGAATAACTAATTTGATCATTTCTTTGATCTGACGACTCTAAGATATACTTAAGGTAGAAGGGCTCTTGGAATTGAGGATCCCCAATTTCAACTCCTAGATGAACAAGGTTTTCAACTTCCTTCAATAGGAAGAAATAGAAGAGATCATTCCACAAGCACACCTCTTGTTGAAGATAGAGCTTCTGGTAGTAGCATTCCTCAAGAACAACTTAGTCCTAATCTCCATGCCCTAATCCTTGTCGGTGTCTTAGTTCCAATTAGAATAATATTTCCAAGGATGGCAGCACCTTGGCCTTGGAGAAAAATAGTTGGGCCTCTAGCTCTTCCTCAACCATTGTATGAGTTACCTAGGGGTAACAAGAAGAATTTTCCCAAATTTAGAGGTGATAAAAAAGTACACCATGATGAATACATTGCAGCCTTCATTATTGCATGTGGGGTCCTTGGAGTTGAACATGAGGATGTATTTTTTAGGCTGTTTGTGGAAACCTTGCAAGACAATGCTGCACATTGGTTTTACCATCTTCCTGCTAGGACCATCATCGATTGGAATACTATGAAGACTGAATTTGAGTAGCATTTCAAACCTGTTAAAGATGTGCATGCTTTGTTAGCTTAGATTTCTCAAATCAAGAAGGAGCCACCTGAGGCTATGAGAGAATTTGTGGCCAAGTTTAATAAATTGATTAACAAGATTCTAGTAAATACTAGGCCTGTTGATCCGATTCAGAAGTGTTTCTTCTTGAATGCTCAATTGTCTGAAAGTAAGCTATGCCCTGAGGAGAGAAAATATTATAACTTTGGATGCTAATAAGATATTTTTTGTTAGAGTGGAAGATGACTTGATATTTTTTTGTAAGCTGAAAAGGGATTCTTTCAAATCCAAAGCATCTTCTTCTTCCCCTTATCCCAGAGGTAATGTAGATCAGTTGGTGTAAAAGATGGCTAATTCCCTCATTACCATCAAGAAGTAATTGGCTTAGCATGCTCAGTATCAAGATGTTTCAAGGATGAAATTTCAGCCTAGGAACCACTTGCTCTCTTCCCAAACCAGGTTGGCTATTAAAGGTCCACCACTTAAGGTGCATGTTAATGTTTCTTATGAAGTTCTTGAGCCTGTTGATGAGGAAGAAAATGGGCTCTATAATGAACAAGAAGAGGAAGCTGATGAAGAAATAGAGGAACTTGGTGGTTCTCGAGTTCATTTCCTCACCAACGAGGGTGTGGATGATGAAGATGATTATGATGATGTAGTGGCTGAGATGAACAATGAGTCATATGTTGTTATGAACCAGGAGTAGACCAAAAAAAAGGAAAAAGTGGTGCAACCTATAAAAATATCCAAGGAGTACCCCATCACCATCCTGCTGATTGCAAAAACATGAGCTTCTCTTCCTACTACTTCCACCCAAAAGGTAAGCTCATTTAGTCCTTCTTCCTCTACTTCTGTTTCTGAGAATTCTTGTCAAAAAAATGATAAGCCTGATAGATCAAAATCTCCTCCTACTCCTAGTATTGATTCCCCATCCACATCTAGTTCTTTTGACATTATAGAGCATCTTAAAAAGACCAATATTCATAATTCTAAGGCAGAGTTTTATCAAACCCATCCTAAAGCCTTTGCCAAAATGGTTAAATTTTTAAATTCTAAATCTAAAATCCCAACCAATTATTCTAAAGGCCTTTTTCCCACTCCTTCTCCACCTCAATCTGGCCTTGTGGCTATAGTCACTTCACCCAAATATGAGATCAAACCCTTCTATGTGACTCTCCTCATAGCTGGCCACAAGTTTAGCAATTTTTGTCATTGATTCTAGTGCATTTGATAATGTAATGCCTGTAAAAGTGGCTCATGCTTTGGTTCTAACCTTAACCTGCACTTATGGCTTTTGTTATTCCATGGAAAGTAGAGAAGTGCCTTTGGTTGGCAGAATCAAGGATGCAAAAATAGCTTTTGTTGCTTTCCTAGAGAAGAAGGTCTTGGTTACCATCTTGGTTTTTGATATCCCTCCTTCCTATGACATGTTGCTAAGAAGGAACTTTTGTAAATAAGTTGGAGGTGAGATCTAAATGGATTGGTCACATGCTTTGATCCCTGTCAATGGGAAGATGAAGAAGCTCCTACCTGAAGAAACAAGTAGAGTATTATACTGTGCAAAAGAAAAATGATCCTAAAGCAAAAAAACTATATGTAGACACTGGGCATGGGAACTACATGATCATGTCACAAGAGGAGACAAGTCTATACCAAAGGGAGTGTTGTTTGATCCTAATGATGTGTGGACTTTCAAGTTTGATGGAAGATGCTCTTCAGTTGGTTCTGGAGCTAGTGTAGTGATCATTTCTCCTGGGGGTAAGGTACATCCTTTCTCCTTCAAGTTTTAGTTTGAAAATACCAACAATATTGTTGAGTATGAGGCCCTCATTCTTGGGTTGAGCATGGCGAATGGAGATGGGAGTGAAGAATCTTCTTTCTTGCATGGAGATGCAGAGCTAATTGTTAAACATGTTAGAGATCTTTATCGGGTAAAGAACAGAAGGTTTAAGACACTATAGGATTTTGGTCTGGGATTCCATTGAATTCCTATGATGCTTTTTCCATTGAAGTTGTGCCAAGGGAAAGGAACACTTGGGCATGACTCTCTAACTATTTCAGAATCCTTGTTGATTACTCATCCTGATTTTCCTTCAAGATAAATTCACCATTAAGTATGATCCATAGACCCAGTGTGCCTGAAAATGTGAATAATTGGAAAGTTTTCAATGATGACCAGCATTTTATTTCTTTTTTGGAGCTCAGAAGATAACTTTGATTAGTTGTAATTTGAAGGACGTGACAATCTTCCTAGAGAGTGTGTGTCACCAAATGAAGAGGGTGTTAAAGAATATATTGATTAAGATGGATGCATCAATCTTAAAGGAAAAAAAAAATCGTAAAGGGCTTGGTGAGTTTGGAGGATATTTTTGATAAACATAATAGATATATGAAGTCTAAAGTTTCCCAAGGAGCCCGGCAATATCTGCTGAGACTAAGAAAGTGAATATTGGGAGTCTTGATGATCCCAAAATGGTCAATATTGGAAAATGCTTCACTCAAGAAGAGAAAAATAAGGTGGTGAATCTGTTGAAGAGGTATGTTGATGTTTTGGCTTGCTCTTATGATGATCTTAAATCCTTTTCAGCCTAAAGAAATGCAACATTTCATTCCTCTAAAGCTGTGGGATCAAACCCTTCAATTAGAAAGAAAAGGTAATATAATCCAAAGGTAGCTGATACAATTTTCTAAGAAATACAAAAGCTTTTGAAGGCTAAGATCATCTTACCCATCCACCATTCAATGTGGATTTCTAATATAGTGCCTGTTAGGAAGAAGAATGGCGAGATTCAGATACTGTGTGGACTTCAGAAATCTAAATTAGGGTTCTTTGAAGGAAAACTACCCTCTCCCCATGATGGACCAAGTATTACAAGTTATTCACAGACTCAGAGATGCTATCTATGTTAGATGGATTCTCTAGGGTACAATCAAGTAGAGGTGAATACTGTAGATCAACATAATACTAACTTTACTACTCCTTGGGGCACCTTTGTATACAAGACTGATGCCCATTTGGTCTCATCAATACTGGTGTTACTTTCTAGAGGGCCATGGACTTGGCTTTTGGTAGTTTGAAAAGGAAATGCATTATTTTGTATTTGGATGACTTGACAGTGTTTTCTAAAGAAAGAAAATATCACTTCCAACCCCTTGAAATAGTATTACAGAAGTGTAGAGAGAATGGTATTTCTTTAAACCCTAAGAAGTATGTGTTTTTTGTCACAAAAGGAAAGCTTTTGGGACACGTTCTTTTCAAAGGAAGAGATCAAGATTGATCTAGAGAGAGTTCAAGCCATCTAGCAAATTCCTCTTCCATCAAGTAAGAAAGGTTGTCCATTCTTTCTTTGCTAAGATCAATTTCCTAAGAAGATTCATCCCTCGATTTTTGCAGAACTTACTATGAGCATCACTCACATGATGAAAGGGAAGAAAAAAAAAATTGGTTGTTCCTCTGAAGGGAAGAAATCATTTCAGGACTTTAAATATGCTTTTGCAAAGACTCCAATATTGGCGTGCCCTTACTTTAGCAAATATTTCATTATCTGTTGTTATGCCACTGAAAAATACCGTAGCTGCTGTGTTATCCCAGAAGAATGTTTAATATCATAAGCTCAAAATTGCATTCATGAGTTATGTCTTGAAAAATCATGAGCTGAAGTACACCATGTTGTCAGAAATTTCACCCCCCTGGGTAATTTTGATAACAGTGCATCAGAATATGTCAAGTCCCAGGCAGATTGAGGTTGATTCAGAGCCTTAATTCATCATGTTTCGGAGGTTCTCTCAGATATTTTTCTAACTCCCCTTAGTGCCGAAGAAGGAAGGAACAAGCTCTGAGAAAATGTGACCTCCATCTAGGTTGCATGATACTGGTGATTTTCAAGTAGGTTGATCACAGAACCTAGAACTATGGTTTTACATATCGGCTAAATCCTAAAACCTAGGAGCAATTGGTGATTTTTTACATCTGGTTTACAAAAAGGCGCATGTATGAAGGTTTTACAAATGCCTTACCTAGCGGCCACATCATAGCATATGCAGTACTATCATTGGCCCTCATCATTGTTCACATAGAAGGAGATTATTACAAATATTAACAGGAATATCACTTCTGTTCTTATTATAGCAGAAAACAAACACACAACTAAAATAAAGGAGGTCACCAAATAAATTTGAAGTAGTCTCTTTGTTTGTGACTAACAAGAGATGTTGATTAGCCTCCTCCTCCTTGCCTCCAGCCTCCGAGATCTTTATTTAGAATAGAAAGTCATTGGAATTGTAGTCAGGTTCTTCTCGTGCTGGTTCTTCTTCATATTATGATTCTCTTCTCGTGCTGGTTCTTCTTCATATTATGATACTTCTTCCATAAAAACATTTGCTTCATTTGGTTTAATATTTCCATTGAGTAGATCTTTAGCTCGAATTCTATAATATGTATATGTGTGTCCTTTTTTCTTGCAATAGAAGCATTTAGGGTCTTCTTTGTCTTAGGAAAATTCTTGTATCTCTTTTTAACAAACAAAGCAGTTTCTTCTTTTACATCTTCTTTAGTTATTTTCTCCTCACTTAGAAGTGTAGCTATCATGTCTTCAAGTGATTGTGTGGGCATCTGTCCGAGAGTGAACAAAACATTACTGTAGTTAGGTGGAAGACTATTTAGAAGTATGGATTTAGCATCTTCATCTTCTATTACAGCGTTCACTTCTGCAAGTTGCCTTATGAGTGATCTTAATTCATTAATGTGGCTTGAATTTTTCACATTTTAATTCATCTTGAGTTTGAATAGTTGCAATTTTAGTGAAAATTTAGCATTGACAGCATTTGAGCCAAAAGTTTTGCTGAGTAGTTCCCAAATTGTTTTTGAGGGTTTTTCCAGATCCACATAGTGTAGCTCAGTGTCAGATAGGGAAAGTCCTATTATTGATTTTTCCTTATCATCCCTTGTTTCCCACTCTATTATTTCTGCAACATCTGTAGGTTTTGATTCATCTCCTGATACAATCCTCCATATATTTTTATGCATTAATTGCATTTGGATTTTGACTTTCCAGGTGTGAAAGTTCAATCCATTTAATTTTTCTAGTGGAATGTCCATAATACCTTAGAGTGTCATTTTCAACATAAAATGCACTCTTAGGGGATTCATATTCAATTGATATTGCTCCCGATTTACAATATGTATTTAAAAAGTAATAAGAACAAATTACTTTTTTAAAATTTTACATGGATATTTTGATAATATTTTATTTTAATTTCTAATATAGCCGAACGCTATACATTAGAAATAAATACTTTGTCTTTATTAAATAAAAATAAATACTTTGTCTTTATTAAAGAAAAATAAAGTAATTTAAAACAGACTAACAAAAAATTAACGCAGTTTACCAAGGATCCACATTTTTTTTATTGGTTGTTGATGCTCTTGTCAAAAAAAATATTTCACGCACAGAGTCCATGAATCTCCTCCCACACAGATGAATTCAAAATGCTCCTTTTCCAGGCTTGCAAATTTGATAAGATTTGGCAAGAGCTTCGAATGAGCTTCAAGGAAACTGCTATTTATTTATGATCCTGACGTTTCAGCATACAAATCTACATAGAATAAAATCTTGTCTGCTTCAAGATAGATGAAAGTCAATGTAGGATCCAATTACAGGAGACCGTGGACAAGTTTGAGTATACATGCACACGATGTCTGTAAAATAAATATGAGGATCTCTAGATTTGATGTGAACTTTGAATACATGGATCTGATCATTCTTCACATAACCATTTTATGCAAAACAATAGATATGAACAACGAGTGAATTGATTCTTAAAACCTAGTTGAAGACGGATTCAACGTATGGTGGCCATTATGTATTCAACACCATATTTATTGCAACTCAACCCTTATCCCTACGTGTTGGCCTACATACATATTTGTGGCATTTTGTGCATCTACAGTTGTGAAGAGAAAAATGTAGAACGTACCTTCTCTAATTGAATGCACCTACTCTGATACCAGTGTTAAATACTGAACAATCACATTGAAAAGAAAACTCCGAATATATTATTCATTGTTTGAGCATTACATATATAGGAAGTCAATTTCCACATAATATGGAATTTTATCATATCCCAATACTTATAAGATCTTCACAGATCACTCACAATCTTAAACCCATTCCAACGTGACTTGTAAATGTTCACACTATAGTATATAAGATTTCTAATAGGTGCCTGATACAAAAATCAAATCCATTCTTACTCAGCAAGAATTTGGAACCAAGAGAGGTAATTGGGTAGCAAAGGTGAAAGAGTATGATCTTGATATTAGGCCAACAAATATGGTTCGGGGTAAGGGCTTGTGTGAACTCATTGCTAAGGGAGATGCCAAGGAGTTGTCCAAAGATGAAGTTGATGTCCTTGTTATTTTGTTCCTTAGCTCAACAGATGTATGGTATGATGACATTGCTCACTTTCTGACCTATGGAGAGTGCCCTTCTCACTTGAGTGCCAAAGAGAAGAGAGCTATCAAACTAAGTTCTACCCAATATGTGCTATGGGAGAATGCTCCATTCAAATGAGGAATAGATGGAAGGTTTTTGAAGTGTGTAGACAAGGAGCAACAAAAGAAGTTATTATTTTCTTTTCATGACCAAGTTTGTGGAGGTCATTTCTCCTCTGCTGTAACATCTCATAAAATAATTTGTGCTAGTTAATATTGGCCCACTTTTTTTAGAGATGCATCAAAATGGGTTGGTAAATGTGAAGCATGCCAAATCTTTGTTGGAAGACCTAAGTTGGCTTCTTTGCCACTAAATCTTGTAGTGATTGAAGAGAACTTTCAACAGTGGGGATTGGATTTCATTGGAACTCTTAACCCACCTACCAGTGTTGGACATACCCATGTTTTTATTGACATAGATTAATTCAAAAAGTGGGTGGAAACCATCCTTGTCAAGAGCACTACCTCCGAGGCAGTTTGCAACTTCATTAAAGAGAACATGTTGATCAGGTTTCGGATCCTAAACAAAATTGTGACTAATAATGCTTCCAAATTTTTTTCTGCTAAGATGATGGACTTGTGCTATGGGTACGGGATCTCCCTTAATCATTCTTCAGACTACTTCCCCCAAGGTAATGGACAGGAAGAATCAACAAACAAGAACTTGGTGAGAATAATTAGAAAGATTGTAAATCATTCTCAGAGGAAATGGCATAAGAAGTGATATGATGCACTTTGGGCTGATAGAATTACACCCAAGAGAGCAATTGGAATGTATCCTTTCCAAGTGGTGTATGGTGTGGAAGATCAACTATCAGTCATGGTGTAATTTCCATCCTTGCATCTGATGTAGGCCATTGAAGATTCAAGTTTCAGTAGCTCTTTGGACAAGAGAATTTTGTACCTTCAGAAGCTTGATGAGGACAAATTGCAAGTGGTTGACATGATAGCAGCTCATCGGTCGAAAGTGAAGGCTTTGTTTGATAAGAAATCCAAACCCAGATTCTTCAAAGTGGGATACATTGTGCTGCTTTGGGACAAAATACATGAGCCATGAGAAGGCCATGGTAAGTTTGATTCTCTTTGGCTTGGTCCTTTTAGAATCAGACATTTTGTTGGAGAGAACTTTTTTTATCTGGATTACATGGATGGTTTTCCTCTCTCACTTCCTTATAGTGGGCAGTATCTGAATTTTTTCAAGTCTTAGGTGACTAGGTGGTCCTTCTATATATTATGTACAGTACTTTGGTTTTGGGTCGTTCCTTAGTTTTTCCTTTTTGTTTTTCCCTTTGGTTTTTTTTCTTTTCCTGTCTTGTGTGTG
This sequence comes from Taxus chinensis, assembly GCA_019776745.2. Taxonomy (NCBI): domain Eukaryota; kingdom Viridiplantae; phylum Streptophyta; class Pinopsida; order Cupressales; family Taxaceae; genus Taxus; species Taxus chinensis. The sequence goes on along the minus strand of CM034148.1, from coordinate 776,810,899 downwards.
TTGCCTTGTATTGGTTTTTCCTTCAACTAATTTTCCCAATGGATAAAGCAGTGGCCCTTTTTTCCCCATAGTTATCTATAGTTCTTGATATTTCCTTTTGTCTTTGTTCCAAGCCAAGTCATCCCCAGAAAGAGCCAGCTGTTGTCGTCCTCAAAATTCCCCACTTTTGAAGTCAAGTTTCAAAAAAAATTAGTTTGTACCTTGGATTATTGGATCGCGTCGAGCCTAGAATTGTTTGTAGTTCTCCCATTCATGAAGAACAATTTGAAATTCGGGAATAGTCATGAAGTTTCTTTCCTTATTTTTATTTTTATTTTCTTCCTGTAGTCAGGAATGACAAGCGTATCTTCCCTGTTAAATTATGCTCCAACATCGACAGGTAGTACATGGACATCTCTGATTGGATGCAATTTGGTCATGTTTCAAATGACAACGGAGGCCTCCAAGTGTCTAAATGGCACAACTCTAGGGGAAGGCTCCAAGGGATAGTCCTTAAATGAGCACAAGCTTTCCATGTGTCCCAAGTTCAAAATGAAGGTGAAACAAGCTCAAATTGGCTAAGTATGGAAGATTTAGTGGATGACACCATGTGCCTCATTGACACAACTTCAAGAGTTAAATCTGGGGGTAGTTCTCAAACTTGCACCGGTCCTACACATGTCTAGGTCCAAAAAGAGTAAGATCCGATTGTTAAAATTGAATAAGTATGGGAGGGTTGTCGCAAGTCTCCACGTGCCTTAATGGCACCATTTTAGAAGTGAAATCAAAGGGTCAATCTTTAAATGAGTGCTATCTTGCCATGTGGTGAAATTCAATGGAGAGACAAAGTTGGCCAATGAAAATTCTGAGACCAGCGGAAGGAGACACATGTCATCTCGGTGCAATTTTAAGAGGCATTTCCAAAACGGAAACTCAAATGAGCACCATCCCTCTATGTGTCTAGGGGTCAACATCGGTCAAGTAGGAAATAGGCACGAATCGGATAAGTATAAAGGAACTGGAGGATCTCTCCATGTGTTAGCCTGGCACAAATTCAAAGAAAAAAATACAAAAGGCGTCCGCAAGCCTGCTCCAATCAATTTATTCCATATGGGTGGCCCAAATTTAAAGTTGTAGAAGCAAATCAAATGGCCCATGTTTTAACTGGAGAAATAATGAAATGGCCGTATATTTAAAACCTATTTTTTTCCCCCATTAACGTTTATTTACAAATCAAAAATTCGAAAAGGCGTGGATGATTAGACTAAGTTGTAATTGTTTCTTTCTTACTCGAGGAAGTTGTAACCATCTGTTCTGAGTTATATCATAAGCTTTCAAATCTTTTATATGGGTTGGAATTTTGATTATTCTGAAACTGTAATTTAGAATTGGAAGAAATCAATACAAAGGTTTTTCCCTATTTCTTCTGCTTTCTCTTTCCTTCTGGTTATGATTTTTGAATCATCTAATCGTCGTGTGCTTGGAAACTTTGTGTTCTAGTTTGTACAATCTCCAGAACTTTGATTCTGTGAATTGTGTCTGTTATAAACGTGGATGGTTCCATTTTGTATCTTATTTGCACAATACATATAAGGGTCTTCTCTGCCATCTCTTTTCCCTGAAAGAATTTTATTCTTTGGCCTCCCTCTTCTCTTTAAAGTCTTCTATCGTCATGTATTGATGATAACTTTGCACGCTTAAAACACATTTTAGGATATCAGGAAACCACCATTGAATGAAATACTTTGCATTTGTACATAGGTTTTTTTTCTGCTTTCAATAAGGAAACCTCTCCCATTAAAGAGGAACTTTTTTGTCCCCTAACTTTGGTTTCATTCCACGTGAAAAATATGAAACCCAACACACTCACAAGAAAAAATCCACACTGATAACCGTTATTATTTGGGTCAATACAATTTGACATGTGGAAAACGGTAAAAGCTTGACTTGCAATGATAATTCATCCTCTCAAAATGTGGAGAAAATTTGCGAATGTGCTTAAAACCTTAAGAATCCCAATCATTGATGCATGAATACATGTGGTGAAATATTATTTGGTCATTCCACAAATGTTCATAGATTAAATAGATGAAAATTTTAAAAAGAGGCTATTGATTTGTTCCGATAAATATCGTTCAATAAGGTTTTGACTAGGGAATGTATATAAATTTTATGTTTCTTTATTTTTTCACCTTTAACTGTAAAATTACATTCACATGCATAATATCATCTCGATTATCAATGATTTTTCACATTTCATCTATTTCCATGCACTTGCTCAAGCTTTGTATCAGAAATGGTGCCTATAAAGTTCTCCAAGAAACATGGATTTCAGTTGGCTTTCGAACTTTAAAACTTTTGGATTTTTTCCACTCTTTGTTTTTCCTTTTATAAGTATAAATTGCACTCACAAGAATAAAGGAACATGGATAACCAATATTATCAGGCTCTTACAATTTGACTTGTGGAAAACTTGTGATACATGCATTTCCATTGGGTCTCAAACATTGAACACAATGTCCTCCCCCTCCATTGAAACTTTTCTTAATAACCCCCTCACCCTTTCCATATTTTTCATTTCCACATTTTTTCATTATTCACTCCATCCCCTTCAACGTTTTCATCCTACACTTCACATATGATTCCTAGTAATTTATTTTAAGAACCATTTGGTACACAACCATGTCTTGGGAAAAGCAATCATGTTTTTCTTGTGGAGGGATGTGATGGAGATTGATATTTGTTTATAAATGGATCTTATTTTATGGTGTATGGTAACATTATGTATATCAAGAGGTGGAGCTAAGACTAAATAATGGACGTAAGCAAAAAGGATTCGGTCAGGACCCTAATTAAACTTATTGAAAAGAGGTAATCGGCTGGGTCTCATTGTATTTCTAGCCTAGGCCTTCAATGATGTAAGATTCAATGATCATAAAATATCTCCAAGGGTTTTTGACAAAACATTTTTGTGGTAAGATCTTAAACGTCACTTTGATCATGCACTTACTTATTGTTTGCAGAATTTACCTAGGAAAATAATTCTTTGAATCACCTTTCACACATTTATTCCATCAGGGTGAAATTTAATCTGGTTAGTTATATGAATGTCATGATCTTCTCTATCATATATAATTCAACAAGATTTGAAATCACACAGAAACGTGTCTATTTGGTTGAAAATCTAGATTTTCACTCAACCTCGGGATCAAGCTAAGAAGGTACTCTCTGACATTTTATGTAGGCCTTTCATTTTTATTAAACTCAAACTATTATTTCCTTGTGGGATTTACACTCAAATGTAATGTCAAATCAAAGGGAACTTGGTTCATTTGTGAATTTCAATGGTTTGGAATGAATGCAACAAGGATCAAGTCTTGCTGATTCTAAGGCTTAGAGATACTCGACCAATATGGAGAATCAAATGGATAGGGCTAGGATCATTCCCAGGGTGACTTTGACGGATTGGATGCCCCTATTCATGGATTCTTAGCTAGTAAAATTTCTTTGATGTAGATGTATGCTCACTCATAAAGAGTAAATCAGATATATATGTAATCTCCAGTTACCATGGGCATAGATGCCTATACCTATGTAATCTAGGTCTTCCAAAAAAAAATATACTGTCAATTTAAGAATGTTGTTTGTTCAGAGGGAAATTTATTCTTTTAAAATTCAGCCTGGGAATTGCACCCAACTATGAATACTGCATTTATTTGATCAAATTTCACCTACAATATTGCATTTGTCTTTGTCCCAAATGGCTTGGTTTTTTATTTATTTGAGCTAAATTATTAACATTTAAGGAATTTTTGAACATTTACCCGTCCCTCGCAAATAAATTCTATTCTTCATGTAAGCATAAAAATAGTTTTATATCACTTTTATTAGCCTCGGATACAACATAAAAAATTTGGTAAGGAAAAGATATCAAAGTAATTTGATGAATTTTTATATTAGTGGAAAAATGTATCACATGGCAAATATCACGGTTCAGGGGCAATTGTTTTTTATATATTAAAACAAATATCTAGAAGGTTAATAACATATAGAAGGGTACATTTTTTAGATGAGTTTTAAGTCGTTAAAGGAAAAGATGACATCTACAAAGCTTGCACATAAATTGAGTCAATATGTAAAAATTAATGTTCAGATATAGTTTTCTAACAATGTGCCAAATAATGGTCCATGTTCCTTTTGATGGGATGATATGAGTTGTTTGGCATCTACTTTTAATTTTCATAAGAAAAACTACAATGTGAGTGGAGTGTGGGACCCTATCACAACTATGTTATATGCACAATTTAGCTTTGAGCTTCGTTTTCCTACATGACAACTTGAAGCTCTTGATTATTTCTTTGGAATAATACATTCTAGCTTGAGTTTCATTATATGTTATCAAATTATGTTCTTTTGAACATTAATTTTTATTTATTTATTTACAATCTCTTTGAATTTGTGTCTTATAAGTTAACATGTTTTAATCTTGTGATGAATTTGATATCTTTGTAGAAAATTTGTTCAAATTCAAGGAAATTTAAGTGTGGGTTAATTGGATATAAATGGTGCATTTTATAAAATCAATTTGTATTGTGTTTCCTTCTGGGAAGGCCAAAGAAGAATATAATATGAGAAGAAATATTTAATGTTTTTTTTAATGCAAAGTTTACTCATTCAGTATGTTCTTGACATGCTTTATCAAAACTAAGGGTTTTGAGAAAAGATGACTATGAATAAAGTCAATAATGGAAATCATGCATTTCATATATTGAAATTTTTATGTGCTCAATAATATTTATACATATTTTGAGTTACACACAGACTCTAACATAATACAACTATTCCCTCCCCTTTTATAGGTTCCAGCCAAGCCATGGCCCCATTTACACCTCTTAATGGCTTGAATCTGAATGTAAGTGTCAAAATATGAACCTATCTTATAAAAGGTCAATTCTACATATAGGAATTAATTAGTTTGCACTAATTTTATACCAAATGCTATTCACAAACCCTTGATAGCATGTGAAAAAAGTACTAAAAAAAATGTCACCATTCGCCCCTCCTCTGGGGGTACTGGGTATAAGATTGATTTATCCTCATAGTAATGATTCATTCCCTTAAATTGAAGTGTTTACAATAAATGTTTCTTCACATTACCTTAATTTCATTTCTAATTATTAGACACTAGTCCAACAAAGTATGATGTGAGAAATATATTATAGGCATTCTTTAGATCATGTATGAGCTCTTCATAACAACCTCATAGACATTATTTGAAGAAAAACAAGGCAGTTAATGATCAAATGAATAGAAATGGTCTTAAATGAGGTATAAATTCTTACAAATATATGTTTTCTACACATCCTTAGTCAAGATCTTCCAGAGAATTGATAATTTGTTCAAAACTGGGAACTCAAAAAGGAGGTGAATTATTGCTTTTGTTTTGACATCTTTATTAAATGAGAAATGTGATAGTCTTTTATCTAGAAGAACATGAGCCATGTGTTCATACACTTTAGACATATTTTTATGTTTTCATTATCTCTTATATTGTTTCATTGCATTTATAACATTGTTTTTGAAATTTGGTTGACTCAAATAGATTTGGTTTTTATAAATGTATGTGATGGAACATCTATAGTTTGCATGAAATAATATTTATTGAAGCTTATGATAACTTGTTCATTTTCTATACAGTGACAATCTTGGAAGATAGAAATTTAATATCTTGTTCAACCATGAATATTTTATGTGGTTTTCCTTGATCATCCAAATATGAAGGAGAACTATAATAAATGTAAGTCCCAGCTACTTATGCCTTCCATGGGAATATGTGAAAATGAATATTTAAGATATTTCCTTTACTTATTAAAAACAAAAGTGTACAACCCCTGTGATTTTACTATTAAATATTTCTTCAAAATTAATGTAAAGCGTGAGAAAAAAACTAATTCTTATTATATAATCAATTATTCAATATTAATAAGAAAATAATTATATCAAACCATATATATAGGACCTATGGAAATTTAAAAATATCCAAAGAAAGACTTTGACAACACAATTTAGATTGCACATACAAATTACCTATAATTCTAAATTATTACAATGAAAACCAGACAACAATGCAACTATATAAACAATCATGTAAATCCCTAAATAGAATATCATAAAAATAAACCCTAATGTCACGTTCATATTTACATTATAGTGTTTAGGGTTCTGTGCTACTTGTTTGTGGTTAACAATTTATGAGTTCATATTAGTACTTTGTTATTCAGTGAGACCCATTATTATCTAGGGTTTTTATACAAGTGTTTAGGTCATCAAATTATCATTTAAGGTGTGGCATTATCATTTATTATGTCTTGATTGTGATAGTGAGTATGACCTTGACTACTAAATTAAATAAAACAAGACAAACAATGCATCCTACAAACTAAATTGTAAACACCAAATGTATTCAACATAAGTTGTGTTTACATTTAGGGTTTTCACTAAGGGTGTAATACATACTATTTATCACTTCTATTTAAGATCAATAATTTAATATATATAATTTAGTGTTCATGGATAGCATTCATAGTCTATTTTAATGATGAATTATGTGTGTCTCATATTGGTGCCAAGGAGATATGGGATCCAATTCCAAGGTTAAAAATACACACAAACAATGAACTAACCTAGCCATAAGTTGGTATTTATGGAAAATACATGTCCAAATAATCATTATGTTTAGCAAATACAACCTATAAATACCAGTGGACATAGGAATTATATTTGGAATACAATCTTTTAAGCTTGGTATGCCTTATGTTTAGAGATGGTTAAAATTTCAATGAAGGTGTGAATTTCAAAGAAGGAGATTAGCATCTTCTAAGGACCCATCTGAATGATATTTTATTAGTAAAATTTTACTTAATCATAAATCTTTAATATAATGGAACATGAAAGTGAAAAATAAGAACCCTCAATTTCAATGACAAAACAAATTTACAAGAAGGAAATTTGGCATCTTTTAACACTCATTTGCATGTTATTTTCATAATAAAATTTAACCTAATCATGAATATTTAATAGAATGGAACATGAAAATGAAAAATAAGAACCCTTAATATGAATAATATATACACATAGATTCCAAGAACCCACTGGGTAACGAAGAAAAGATTGACATATTTGTTGGGGGAGCACACACTAGGTTTTCCTCCATTATTCGCAACTAGGAAACTCATGATACAAAAAAATATTTGGTCCATCGTTCATATTAGTAAGGGATTGCAAAAGATGATGGAAATCAAAACCATGAGGTCTGCTGATAGAAAACCCTGTGTAACATTTGGCGATGAATTTGTCGAAACAGGGTCATTCTATCAAGGTCAAGCCTTGATCCGCATATTCACCGATATCTATCCTAGCCTTCCTATCCTCCAAGATTGGATCTCCAAGCATTGGATCCCACTCCTAGGAGGCAGGTTAGACATTTAACCTTGTGCCAAGGGCATTTTTGTTGTTGTTTTTACCTCTGTAGCCGATAAGGACATAATTTCTAAACAACTTTGGGTCTTCCAAAAAAGGTACCTTATGTTAAAACCATGGTTCCCCATCATTCAACCCTCTCACTGAATATTTTTCTCGTAAACTTATCCCACTTACCCCACTTACCCCTGTAATTTTGGGATCGGAGCTGTCTGATATCCATAGGTAATACCTTGGGAAGTATCATTAACATCGACTCCTAAACCTTTGACTTCACACATAAAACCTATGGAAGAATCCTAGTTGAGCTTGATACCTCAAAGAATACCTAGTCCACATTGCACTTAAAGTGTAAAATCACACTTGGACTCAAACTCTATACTATGAGGGACTTCCTTTCAGATGCAGGAAATGTTTTTATTTGGGGCATTTTGCTGCTGATTGTGATATTATAAACAAAAAATGAGAATGATAATTAGTGGATAAATGCACTACATGAACATCTAGTATTTGGATCTAAGGATATCCCTGAAGAAGACATGGAGGAGGAAGACCTAGTTGAATCGGTCCTAGAAACCCCTTTGAGAGAGATCACAGATCATGTAAACAAGGGTTTGTGTATGGGTGAAACCCAGAGGAACGAAAACATTGAATCAAAATATCATGTAGCGGAAAAGGAGAATGTTCCTCCTTTTTCTCCTTGGTCCAATAGTACACATCAGTAAATCATAGATTTAGAAGTTATTCCTCTACAGAGGGCTCCTGATGAGTGGATAATGGTTCGAAACAAGAATAATTTTGTTCACAAAAAAACCACTTCCACCAACATAGAGACATTGTCCCTTTCTCTGCTTCTCAGTTGTTCCTCTCCCGCTTTTCTGTCATTGGACAGTAGTTGTGTTGTTATTCTAGTTCTGAAAATAAGCTTTTGGGATGTTGTTGTTTGTTGTTTTTTGGTTTCTCACTGGCATACTATACTCTTATTGTGTTCTTCATTGTATTTTTGTGGCTTCTAGGCCTTGCTCTACTGGGGTTAGGCCCCCCACTTGTCGAAAACCACTTTTTTTGTATTGTTTTATCTAGATTTTGAGCCCTTCTTTGTTCTTCAGGGTATGGTCCCCTTCAAAACAATATATCAATAATATATATATACTATATATATAGTATATATATATATATACATAGAAAAATGTCTTAAGACTAACTTAATAAAAATGTACATTGGAACACAAAATGCCTAAAATATTAGTCATAATATCATCAACTCTCACATCTTCATTTTGAGCACCCAAGTTTTTTCAGCCTGCATATTTCGTTTGACCCATACGAACCATCCTATTTAGCCCTTTTATTTTTAACATTAATTCCATTTTTATGATTTTTTTTATAGGTTCAAACCAAACTACTTCTTCCATAATGTTTTAGATTAGTTTGAATCCGCTAAAATGTTTTTTTGTTTTTAAACATATAAACAAAAATAGTTCTTGGATCATTCAGTATAAAATTTTTAAAGAGATCATCCTTTATTTCATTACAACTCAGACTTGGTTTTCTATGGTGAATTACATGGATCTTAAATTGTTGACTACAACATTCCTCCTCATACTAAATGTTTGTAATGAAAAATTTTCCAATGCAGGAGTCCCATTAGATATTGACACATTTGATTGTCCTTATCTTCATTATAACAACAAAAAACTACAATAGACACATGAAAAAAAGTAAATACAACATACAACAAAATAAAATTCATGTCTTGTTTTTATTTATCAAAACTTGTAATCTTTTTTCTCTTTTATCTTATCTTTATTTATTTAATTAAGTTATTTCTCAAATACAAAATATTGTGTATAAATGTAATTTCTAGTTATCTACATTAAAAATGACACAAGGAGTTACGTCAAATTTTTATTGAAAAGTGCACTTAACTGGGCACTAGATTACACAGATTATCAACAACTCTACTCATACTTTAGGGGAAGCACATGCCAGATTTAGAATTATGAATAAACATACAACTAAACTAGTGATCACCTTCAGCTTAAGCAACTAGGTGTAAGGGGCATCCATGTTCTAGTGCCAAATCCTCTTTGACAATATTCTATCTTGATATTGATACTATTGGACTGATGTTCACACATTGATTATGATACATTCAATAGTACATACTAGATTATATTGATATGTGGATTGTTGACACTAGGATGTTTTTGTTTTATCATGATGCACTGGATAGTGATGTTAGATAGTTAGATGCATGTTGATTTTTTAGGATATGGATTTTACAACTGACATGTTATGTTTTCTAAGATTTTAAAATATATTTGTAATCCCATAGATGTTAGGGTTATATTTTTGCATATTGATGGATAGTATATAATTGTTAAATTTTGAATGATGAATTTGGAGTATATAATATATATATATCTATATAATAATATATATATATATAATATGATTTCTCGATGTTGTTAATATGGTCGAAATTCCGGAGAGTTATTTGTTGTGTGCAAGAATTTTATCACAAACATTAAAGGGGATAGGGGGACCAAACACGGAAGAATGTTTGAACATTGAGCAACAAGGCCAAATTGACAACTCGTGTAATGTTGTAGCAAATTATTTGTCTTATTTTGGAAGTCACCCATTAGGGCGGTGATATTCACATATGTGGCCATGGGGTGGATTGTGTCCCTTTCATTAATTTTTGTATGTGTTTATTTATTCTTTGTGTATTTTAATTTTGGAGAATTTGTCACTTTATTAGCATGTGTAATTATGTGTTTATTAGAATTAATCCTTCTTGTTTACTTTAACCAAAGTAGAGATGTGACCTTATAGTAATGATGTGATTTTTAAGTCCTTGTGTAAGATGAATTTATGATGGTTTGGATTATTTTAATCCACCCCAAGTTCAAAATTCGTATTTTGACTTGGGGTGCAAATTTGGAGACTTGTGGGACAAGCAAGGCTTGTCCCATGCCTCTTAATTTGGCCCAATAACCTTACCTATGGGTTGGAAAGCTTAATTTTTACTTCTTTTTCCACCATTTAGTGTAGGATAAGGAAAATCATTTCACTTTATTTCTTCCCAAATTTATTGTTGTCCCTTGAAAGCATGGTGTGCAAGTTTTGAGTCATGTGGGTTGTCATAGTCCTTACTTGTGCATTGATATTTCTTGGTTTTGATGTTTTGAATTGAGTGTGAGGATGGGAGATGATGAAGTGGAATCCTACATGGAGCCACCTCATCATCCTCACTCCCAAAATTCTATTTATTTGTGACTTTTTGGTTGTGATGATGGATTACTTGCTTATTCCCTTTTTGTGCACTTTTAGATTTGAAGAGATTTTGGAGTGCTTGGCTTGGATTGGAAGAGGCTTGTGAAGGTTCTTATTGGATCTTGATGGAGAGGTAGGCTCTCCACAATTTTATTATTATGTTACTTTGTTGTTGTAAGTAATGTTGTGCTTGTTATAAAGTATATTTTGTCTTTTGATGGTGTTGTGTGGGTTGGTTTAGTAGTTGGCCTTAGTTGGGTATGTTGAGAAGGGTTTATGGGACCATTGGGTATGGAAAAGGGAGTTTATACGAGGAATGCAAAATGGGTGGGATTTTAAATGGGAATCTTTCCTATGGAGAGAGAAAAGTGATTTATGGATTTGTTGCTTGTTGCAAGGGAGAGCTTAGGAATTGTGTGATTATTCTTATGCACTTAGAGGCTTAGGGTAGGACTCCCACTTCACTTGGGAGGAATAAGGAGGTGGTATCCCATATCCCTTGGTCTAATTGGTTTTATTTTCAAACCTTTTTTTTAATGTGTATGTGTATATTTGATGGTTATGTGAACTTGGTGGTGTTGTTTGTCTTGTATGTGTGTTTTTGTGGAGAAGCTTTTTGTGATAGTTTTCAATGTGCTTAATTTCATTCATGGTTCTTTGGTTGGGAATTGGGGGGGGGGGGGGGGGGGGGGGGGGGGGGGGGGGGGGGGGAATTATGGGAAAGGATTATTCCCTCAATGGATTTAAGGTTGGGCGGAGAGTGTTGCCTACTCCCCCTTATTTGTGAATCCATTGTGAAGATTAAATAAAGTTATAATTGGAAAACTTGTAACTTGGCCTTGTGGCAAGCTCTTTCGTGGCATATTGTTTAATTCCATACTTTTCACTTTATGTATTGTAAGATTGTAAGTTGTGATTAAGATGTTGAACTCGTGGAATTTACTTATCTTGTAAACCCCTTTTAAAAGTGTGGATTGAGAAAATTTACATGTTCAATTGTGATTAGCCTTGTGAAAAATAAATTATTGAGATTTGTATTGTTTTGGAGCAAGGAATATTTAGGTATAGATGAAATGGAAATACATGTATTTAATTTGATTTTTTTTCAATACACACAAGTTGATATATGTAGTAATCTCCAAAAAAAAAATTTAATGAATGTTAGAATCCATTTTGAAAGGAAAAAATATTTGGTTGGTTGTTCTTGCTTGTGAAATGAAAATGACTATTTTTGTTCTCCTAGAAAGGATGTAAGTTGAAGTTCTCTTTTAATCATAAATGTACTTTTAAACTAGTTGAAGGAAATAGTAGTTAAAATATTAAGATGATGATGAAAGCATTTCTTCTTTTATCACTTTCTTTCACAAGTTGTATAGTAAAATTTTACATTAGCCAAACTTACAATAGGTGAATCTAACAAAATAAAATTATATATAAATCCACATTTATACTTAAATGTAATTGCCATTAGGTAAATTTTATAGACTCATATTATAAATTTCCCCTATGCTTATTAATCCAACAATGAATTCCCTTAACCAGTAAGGCGAATTCAAATAAAATGGAGTGTTCTAATATTATTCTTATATTAACTTTTTAATATACTAGTATTATTACACTAATAATAATATTGTTAGTTTTGAAATATTAATAATAATAGATATATATATATATATATAATATATATATCTTTAATATTATTATTATTTATTATTATTAATAATTGTTATAATTATAATTATTTTTAAACTTTGGTAATGTATTAGTGTAATAAAGTTTTATATAAAAAAAATAAAGTGTTGTGGTAGCGGCTTAGCCGCTTAGTGGTTTTGTAAAAGGTATGGGGTGGGGAGGGGTCGTGCACTCCACCCCCACCCCATTATTTAAATGGGATGGGGGGTTGGGTTGGCGACTAACCGCCCCCCACTTTGCATTGTTGGAAACTAAAACAGGTGGGGGCCGAAACCCCCACCAATCACTCCTTTTTTTAAAAAAAAAAGGCTTTGCCATGTTATGGCCACTCCTGTATTTTCACACAATCCACGGGTTTTCATAACCGCGTAAACTCTTATATATATATATATATATATATATATATATAAGTATAAATGTATATATATACATGGGTATATTCTTAGTGAGAGTATTCTATAGAACGAAAATGTAACCTTAAACAAAATGGATAAAATAATAATACCCAAATGGGTAATTTTGGGAAATATATTGCTCTTAATAAATGAATATTAGAAATTACAACAAAACCCTTGAATAGGGTAGAATAGTGTAGACACCTATTTTCAGTATAGCGCCCTCCTGACATCTTATATTCATGCAATTTCTATCCCTACTTATCTTTATCTTAAATTAAATAAAATCCTATCTATTTTTTCACATTATTTGATTGATTATCAATGGACTCCATATGGAACCATGTGATAATTCAATTTTTGGAATCATCCCCCATCTCTCACAAATTATTTAATTCATAATGCATATCTCTGACACTCTTTTTTAAAAAAGATTTATTTCTCTTAAATTGAATTATCGATGGGATCCATATGGACCCATTTGATAATTCAATTTTTGGCATCATCCCCCATCTCCCACAAATTATTTAATTCATAATGCATATATCCGACACTCTTTTTTTAAAATGAAACCTTTATCTCACCCATCATTCAAATCATGTTCCCCACTTTACCCAATAGGTCAAAATATGAGACCCACATGATCACATCACATCCCTAACTCAGGTTACTTTACTACACCCTGGGTATCATCTAACCTGCAGTTTAGCCTCACATCTAAACTATAAATTTGGGGTTTTCCCCCATATTTAGAGAGAGGGAGATTATTTCAAAGGGATATATAGATTTTTAAGGAGAATATTTTTTTAGAGGAGGATATATTTTTTAAAATAAGGAGAAAGCTCTAACAGTGTCTATTATCTTGCAATATTGATACCTGGTTCATTTCATAACACGACATAAGCTAAGTACTCTTGTCATTCTAGTTACTTGTCATTTTTACTACTGTTCAAGATCTATTATTATCTTGTCTAACATGGGGGTTGACATCATTCAAGGGAGTTAAAATCCTCTTGGAACCAAAACTTTCTAGGAAACCACTACATATTGCGTTCTAATCTTATCTGGTTTAGTTTTTCAGATCTAGCTTTTTGATATCATGCATCTACTTTCTTTACGCTTGTATCATCCATCTCCATCTCCAAGGTACTAAGCCCTTGTATACTCGACGTGGTCTCGTGTTTCTTGATTACTCGTACACTCACCTAAACAGGAAGCAGGAAACGCAGATCTACATTTGGCACACCCGATGGGACCAGATCTAAGATCTGTTCGTTTCATTTGTCTTGTTCCTTGATTCATCTCGTGCAGGTATTATACACATATTGGTTCTCCTGTGTCGTAGTTTTCAAATATCTGTGATAAATATTTCATCTTGTGGACTCACGTTTTTGTAAGATTTAGTGTTATCTTCATCTGTATCAGAGGTTTGTGTCACTTTTAAGGTAAGTACTCTTCTTGTGTTTAACCGACTTGCTATTTAGTTTCAAGTATAGTTTTATTATTAAATACATAATCATACTAAAAAAAATATAATAAAATTCATACGTTAGGTTCTACTCGCATGGGGAACAAATCTGGAAACTAATCTTATTGTCTTGCTTTTATTTGTGATCTCAGTTGTATAATAGATATAATTACTTTCTTTTTCTTTTCCTTTCAATGGTCTTTGCTTTGACCTAACAAAATATGTCTATATATTCATATAGATCTTAATTTCTAATTATGTATAAATCTCACATTTCAAAGCATACTAATCTATGGTTGTTTAAAATATAATAATCTATAGGTATTTATTTTAAAACATAATAGATAATATTGATTTATTTAAAAATAACAATTAAAAAAACATTATGAAATAACATTGAATTAAGTTATCATCATAAAAAAAAAGGAATTGTGAAAGAAATTAGAATTAAATTATAAACAAAAAAATTCCATTCAATATTGAAAAGTAATCCACATCCATGGAATGTCAATTGATTGTATATGTCCCATTTAGTTCTCTTTTTCATGTGATTCATTTTATGTCATCACACATGTAAAAAGTTGTGTCAATGTGTGGTAAGACCCACCAATTTTAATTCACTCATCCTTTAGGTAGGTTTGATGAATCTGTCATTTTATTAGTTGGGATTTTCAGTTATGTCATTTTATTAGTTGGGCTTTTTAGTCATATCATTTTATTACTTTGGGATTTTTTTAGTCATATCATTTTATTAGTTGGGATTTTTAGTCATGTCATTTTATTAGTTGAGTTTTTTTTAGTCATATCATTTTATTAGTTGGAATTTTTTTAATCATGTCATTTTATTAGTTGAAGCTTTTATAAGTCATATCACTTTATTAGTATAGCTTTTGTATAAGCTATTATTTCATTAATCTAATTTATCTTTCTAACTCAATTGCTTCCTTTATATTATTTTATAATCTATCGTTTAATTTTTGTCACTTATTTACTCAAATGAAATAGGAACATTAAACTACAATTTTGTTAATTAATTAGATTAATTAATTATTATTTTTTTATTTATTTACAATGACACCATTTGTAAAATTTATAAAGCCATTTTTTTAACTACCTTAACTAATAGCATTTATTATCTTCTTGCAAGATAATGTCTATAACCTCACGACAACAACATTACATTGTTAAACACCAATGTTTAAATCAAACACACCACACAAAACACTTTTACCGACCTTATCTACAAACATAAACAATGCCATTTTAGGGTACTTGGGCATTCCAGGCCACTGACTGGAACTTCTAAAAACACCATCATCAAGTACAATCACATAACACTGACAAGTGATTCTCCAGGTATTTCTTATTTTTCCCTATTTTCTCTTTTCTACATCAAATGTCACATTTCATTTTGGTATAAAATGAACCTTCTGCATCCTGCTTTCTCACATAGCTTAAGTAAAATAATTTAACTCTTTGTATTTAACTTATTACACACTCCCTGAGACTACATAAACATAATTACCACATCCAAACATTCCTCTTACTTGGTTAACTTATTGGGACCTAAACACCAAACAGGAAGCCGTCTCAAACATCTCCCAATCCATAACTATCTGAAACCAGCCTTAGAATTCTTTAGACACCTTTATTACCTACTTTTATTTTTTTTTCACATCCTCTAAATTAATCATGATGATAAAAAAAATTCTACTTGATTTGTTTGTCAATAACATACATAAATAGATGTTTCTATATTTCACACCTATTATCACTCTCTCCCAAATCAAGACAAACAAACAATCTTCTTTATCCCATGATATTACTTCCTCTCACGATCTTACGCAACAGGATTCTAAACTCAAAACCACACCATTGGTCACCCAACCTCGAGTCTCCATGGTCTCACCTCATGAGAATCATGTCATACAAATTTCTCCTCACCTTAATACCAACCCTCCTATCCCCCGTCAATCCAGTCTTCCTAAATAAATCACATCACCATCTCCTACTCCTCTAGATACAATCAAATCTCCTCCTAACCCCATATATGACTTCTTACTTCAAAAATATCCTACAATATATCAATCCTTCAAATCTCCCAAATTGGTGGATCGCATTCCACACACATCCAATTTTGACAATTCCATTAATAGGCATGTCCAGCCGTCTCCAATTCTTAACACACATATCCCCACTTATCAGCATGCCCCTATTGCTCAAAACCAACCTATACAACAATCCCAACCTATGACACATGTTAGTATTTGCTAAGAAGCTCCCCAAAAACCCACATATCCGTAAATTAATCAATTATCTTATCAAACCATTCCGCAAGCATCCTATCCTTAAACTTATCAACCGCTTTATCAGACGCTTCATCAAACACCCACACACCCACAAAAACATTGTTCTCCTTATCAATCTACCTTTCAAACCACACAGCTGATACAATCTCAACCTTACAATACATTGACTAATTCAATTCACACCTTAATGAATCGGTTATCTAGTTTAGAAACCCTTACCGTAACACCTAAGAACACCTTATCCTATGAACAAATCCTTAACGAACTGATTCATCCTTCAGTTCCAATCAAACCTTATCCCTCTCATTGGATACTTCTTGCATTTAATAAATTCAATAATAAATAAGATCCCCAACAACATCTCCTCGCATTTAAAAACACATGTTGTCTTATTGCGCATGATCATGATTTACTCCTTCGTACTTTCCCCATGTCTTTGTTTGGTCCCACGTTGGACTGGTACATCAGTATCCCACAACATTCCATATTCTCTTTCACTCAACTTGCATAGTTGTTCTTAGAACACTTTTCTATCAATATCGCACACAAAACCACTATCTCTGATCTATATACCATTCGACAGTATGGAAACGATCCCATCACTGACTTCAATGCATGATGACATGCTATTATAAACCAACTATCCTTCACTATCCCACAAATCAAACTCATCTAATTATTCTCACATTCAGGTGCCAAACATATATCATCCACTTTTCAAATCTAATCATTTTGAACCTTTGATGAAGCTTTCACAATGGCTCACAAGCTCAAAACCTGTGCCATTGAGCAGGGTCATCTTAAATTAAGTTCAAATAAATAAAAAATTGAATCCACTAAACCATTCACACATAATGGCGAGTTCAAGACTGAGGCCAACACTATGGTCATTAAACCCTCATCCCCATCTACACCAAGCACATGGTCCTGAACAACATTCTCCTCAATAAACATCCCACTACACTCCTTAGGAGAATCATACAGTTCCATATTTGATAATTTGATGAGTGTAAACTCTATCCAACTACCTCCCATACAACCTGTAGACAACTTGCAAACCAAGCCAATTTGGTATCACGAGGCCCACTTTTGTAAATATCATAGAGTCAAATGTCATGTCATTGAGAGATGTCGTTCCTTCAAAGATTGTGTCTAAAAACTTGTAAATCAAGGGGATATCCAAATTGATACCTCCACTACACAAACTAATCAACCACCAATGAATCACATCACCCCCGAATGGTCTGGTTGTGAGTGGATAATTCAGTGTGATTTCACAACATGGGACCATCTCTAAAGTTGTGGATGTTCCCACAGTGGACATTATTCCCATCTCTTATTCATAACATGTAACACCTACATCAACTTTCACTACTTATGTTGAACCTGTACCTTCTCCTATCCTTGCCACATCCACATCAAATTTAACTATATCATCCATTTGTGCCACTTCAAATACACCCCAATCTACCACATTCGATTCATCCTTAGCACCCATTTCAGCCCCAATCGTATCCACACATATCCCTACGTATCTTACACCTATTCATTCACTAGCATCTTCATAAAATGCACCTGTTACTACACCTACATTACTCACAACCATCCCAACTAAACTTATTTCTACTACATGCACCCTTGCAAACCCATCTTCAAAATTAACCCCATTAGCTAACATATCATTCTTACCCCCTGAAACATGTATGAAATAACCAGTCTCTTCTACTTCTACGCCAAAAAAATTTCCTGTATTTTTTACATTACCCATACCTATAAGGTAAACTCTATCAGTTATCACATCACTCACATCACCACATATTCCAAAAGTTCCTACATCTTTATTTCTCCCAACGACCCCTATATCTATTACTCCAACAAGTCCACCTATCCTGACCTTGATATATGTACCTATAACTTTTCCCATGGCCACATCACCCAGTCTACCCTAATACTCTTTACCCAATCTTCCTATAACACCAACCCAATCCTCTCGATCTGTAACCCTATCAAATATACCCCTTGAATCACCTACTATACCAACACCTCTACCTAAATCAAATAAATTTGTGTTACCTTCTCCCTCTAAAAAATCATCTCTTTCCATGCCCAAATCCAAACAATCCATGTTTCACATAGATATCATTAATCACGTCATACAAACACCTATATCTTCATTAACATCTTCATATTGTTTTAGAACAGTTTCTCCATTAATAACCACACCACCGCTATCAGATCCTCCAGTTGAGATCATTGTCATCCCTGCTAAAGGTAAATATTCTTGGTTGAAGTCTATGACTCAGGGAAAACATCCCCGACAATCCCTTGTGCATCCACAGAAACATTTAAGTTTTCCCTCTACTTAACATTCCAATGCCACAACATCCATGTCAGGATCAGTTTTTCCATCTACAACATCTTGGAATAATCAATCCACATCCAAACAATATTATCCTTCAACCAAATTTGATTTTTCCTCCAAAACATGAAATTCACACATCCAATCTACACCTAGGTTTTCTCCTAACTCCAAGTTGAGACATCCTATCAAAACCCATAAGATTTACCTTCCCCATGAAACTTCAATCGGGTCATACACAGACATATTCCATCAAACTTCCTCCTATTAAATCCTTTAATCCATATGATCCCAAGCCATCATGGTTCAATCCTAATTGCAGTTATGCTTATCATCATACCCCATGTCACAGCATCGAACATTGTAAGGCCTTTCGGTCAATCGTCCACAACGTTATTGAGAAAGATGATTTCCTCATTCAAGGGGAAATTCCTTCTTCATCCCCCTTTAATCCAATCCATATCCCATCTGTCAGATATACCATGATCCCTTCATCCACATCATCCCTTAATATTCATCCAGCCCATGTCATTCCTCCTAAGGAATGCCCACCATTGTTCATCAATGCCACCTATCTTGCTAAACACACTTGTGGTCTTCAATCATTTACCCCATCCAAATCTAAAACAATATCATCTAAACTCTTTCGACATCCTTTACCTACTTCACATTTAACCCATTGGGGAAACAATTTTCCCTTGCCCTTGAGCATCTCATCCGTACAACTCCCTTGTTACTTGGGGACTTCGCTCTTTGACATTGTTTTCTACCTTATTCACATCCATTCAATCTAAATTAATTGTATCCAAATTCTCATCTCATTCTAAGACCTCCTTTGAAGCCATATTTGTTATTTTTATGCTCCTTTTGGGAGTATCATATTTTTCATTAAAGACCTCATTTGAGGCCATGTTTGTCCTTCCGTTGAGGGACCTGTTAGCACAAATTCATAGCACCCCCTGGATGTTGATCATATTTCTAGGTTGATCACTCTAGCATCCAGTGTGATTGCACAACATTGAATCCTTTCTCCAAGTGTGGGACTTGTAAAAATGAGAAAGGAATCTCCAGAGAAGGCTGGTTCCTCTTCCTAAACTACCTGCCACAAGTTGTTCCAGTGCATGCAAGCTAATCCAATCCTAATCTAACCTCCAAGGAGACAGGGAGAGAGAGAAAAGAGAAAAAGAACAAAAGCCTACACTAAAACGGTAATACACCAGAGAAGGAAAATGCTAAACATTTATCAAAAATACTATGAACATAGCTCCAAACCTGCAATGAACATTCAAATGTGCACAAACACCTGCAATGAAGAGAGGCAAGAAGAAAACAAGCAAAAGACGAGCAAGGATGGACAGATGCATCACGAAAAATGTTTTTGTTGCTCCAGAAGTTTGCACAGAACATAATTTTAATGGTAAAAGGAAAAAATGCCATTAAAGAGTAGGGGAGGAGGTTCGAACTCCATTTTCATCCCTGGGGAAGAAAAGAAAGGAGAGCAGAGCAGAAAAGATGAACAACCTTTTTAGAAAGAAGCCCCTCCTTACAATTTATAGGAAGAATGAGAGAGGGAAGAGAGAGGAAATCAAAATCTACCCCAACCACCTCATTTAATTCATATTATTATGGCAGTAGGTGAGAATCCTAGCAAAAGTAGCGAACTGTATTTTGCATTAAAGCTAGTTGTTGAAACGTCATTTTTGGCCATTATCACGTACCAGATATGTTTCTTGATTTTATCTCTCCAAACTGAACCAGAATGCAATATTGACCTTGGAATCATGTAGATAATTTCACCATCTTTCCATTGATGTAAAGAACGTGAAAATATGAGCTCTGGATCGAAAGTTATGGCAATCTGAAGATTTAGGGCAAAAACAGGCCAAAATCAGATTGGCTGGAAAAAGTTTGAATTTTTCCCGTGCTCTGCCACTTGGATGACACGTGTTAGGATCTGATTCATCCATGGGTTCATCCTCTAAAAATTCCTTTGAGGCCCTTAAACTTGGACACGTGGCACTATTTTATTGGTTCGGGCCTGAGGGGCGTATTTTTACCTTGCGCCAAACACTTACCAACTTTTCAACCTTCTGACACGTGGCACATTCTGATTCGTCCACAGGCCTCCTTGTCTCTTTTCAGCCATTTCAAACTTTCACGTCCCTTGCGTACCTTTGGCCTGGATTTTTTGAACGGAAATCTCCTGCTTCGGCCGATTCGGGCTTCCTTGTTCTTGTTTGAGGTGAAGATACGTGGCGAGATTCATTCGTTGGTGGCTCTTTCAGATTTTCGCATCCCTCGCGTACCTTTGGCCCGGATGTCCTGAACTGTTTGGGAAAAACATCTCCAAACCGCCCGAAATGGAGTGTCTTTTGGCGAATCGGCAGGTTCGCGTCCTCCGCGTACTTTTGGCTCGGATGTCCCAAACCGTGCGAAACAAGACTTACACATTTTTTCCCTGCTTTCGGCCGATTCGGCTTTTCACGTCCCTCGCATCTCGACATCCCAACTGTCTCGTGGACTACCTGGGACAAAATACTTAGCCAATTTTCTTGCTTTTTCGGCCCCAAGCTTGGTACAATGAACCTCAGTACGACCCGAACCCTTCAGACCCAAAATGCCTTAACACAGTCCTACAACCTTATTTTTTGCATTTCTTCCATTTTCTCAACCTTTTGGAATTTCTTCTTGGGTGGGGAGTTAGAAAAAGGCCGAGGGGACCCCAAAAAACATGATTTTGGGCCTTGAATCAATCTTACTTGCTTGGGACTGAATAATCTGATGCACGTTATCAAAATTACCCTGGGGGTGAATTTTGGATAACAATTTGGTGACTCAGCGGGGTCATCTTCCTGCTAGATGAAGATCAGTGGCCTTTTAGAAATTCATTGGGAATGGAGTCATAAGCAATAACCTGAAATCAACCTGATATCTTGAAAAATTCCCTCTGAGCCACTTGAAACCCACTGAAATGGACTGTGCAAGAGCAAAACCAGCACCACAAAAACTAGGTACAAAACTGAAAATCATATATGCTTCAAATGGAACATGAAAAGTATGCACAAGCACTTCTTTTACTGAAAGCAAAAATACCTACTCTACTATAACTGGAAGCAAAGAAAATCTAAACAAACCCTGCAACTGGTTGTGCAAAATATCTTCCTTTCTTCAAAATTGGCAACCATGCAACTTATTTGGCATTGATCATGGCTGATTGGATGAATGGAAAATCAACAAGAAGCTGGTATTCCACCCAAATCATCAAAGTATCAGGTGAAGGAAAATTCAATACCTCTTTTAGTTTTTCTACATTTGGATTGGAGAGGTATGACAGCTGATCCTTGGTTCTTTGTAGCTCATCCTCATGCTCAGAAGCAAGCATGACTGGTTGTGACTTCTCCTTCGGCTCCAATAAAGCCAAATACCTGATTAGGCAAAGTATGGTCCGTTTGATATGCCCATAGCTCTGATTTTCAACTCCAAAAATGGAGTCTTCTTGTAGACCTTCTTGGGTGGATGATGTGGAAGCAATGGTAGAACCCTTCTGCCTTTCTCTTCCTCCAATGAAGAACATGGAAGATTTAAATCTTCCAATCTTGGTTCCAAAGAGTTGCTATAAGATGCAGGCTACTGGAAAGGAATGCTCTCCTCCATGATAGTAGGGTCTTGTGTTTGGAACGTGGATGATGAAAGAGAGAATGGTGGAAACTCAACTAGTTCTTCTTCATCAAAATAGTCTTCCAAATCTGACAGATAAACTACCTTATTGTTGTCCTGCTACAAATGCTCGACTTCCTCCATGGTGTCCTCTTGATCTGTAACTTGATCATCATGGTTTCTTTTATCCTCCAACATTGAGTTTGAGAGATCAAACTCTTCTTTAGCACTAGAACTCGAGAGAGATGAAGTAGAAATAAGTATTGAAGGTTCTCTTGTAGCCTGCTTTGTGCTCAAAGCCCTTGGATCTGCAATTTTCTCCTCCACAACTAGAATGTGCTCCTCTTCTTTTAGATTTGGAGAAAATTCTCCCTCTTCTACTACTTGAATAAAATCCTACTCTTAATAGAAATCTTCCTCTAGCATGAAGTTCATTAAGTCAAACTCTTCGATCTGCTGCTCTAGAGGACAAGTTAGGACTGCAAGATCTTCTTCTTCTGCTGTAACAAAATTAGTCCTGACCACCATTTGTTCTCCAAATCCAACCTCTTCTAAAGGATTAACCATCAAGGGGATCTTTGTCATCCCAAATTTAAGATCCCAACTCTTCAGAATTTGAATTTCTTCATCTTTGTTTGGCTTTTCTTTTTGCTGTTGTTTTCCTTCACTAGAATTCTGATTTTTATCCTCCCAACATGGATTTGGGAATGAAAGAGGAGAAGTGGATTGTAACTCAAATGGCTCGGCAATTTTTCGTGGTGGTGGAGGAGGTAGAAACTCTTGTTTCTTTGGAGGAGAGGGTATTTCTGTTAGCTTTTGTGGAGGGGATGACTGTTTGGAAGGAAAGGGGAAGGAAGAATTGAGATGTGGTGGAAGACTAGGGAATGGAAAAATGGAATTAACTATTGGGGTAGCATTGAATGGATTTAGAATTTGAAATTCCAAATGAGATGATGCTACTTGAGTAATGGGAAGAGAAAAACCAGATGATGGTGTAGAATGTACCCATTGACAAGGTTGTTCAACACCAAGTGTATAGGCCTCTATTTCTGCTGTCCATTGTGCAAGTTGGGGCAGCATCTTCATCATGAAGTCCAGCTTCTTCTGAGGGCTGAAGTGTCTTGGAAAAGGGCCTCCCCATGGATAAGGAGTCCTGCAACCAATTCTGAAAGCCTTCATTTGAGTTGTTTCTCTTGATTGCACCATCTTCGCCTCCATCTTTTGTATTTGTTCCAGCAGATCTACATTTTCTTCTTGACTGCCCTCACAACCAGCATACCCTTGTGCTTGACATGCTTCATATTCAAATTGACTTTGGTGCTGCTGCTCATATGGGTAGACATGCTGATTTTGAATTTGACCAAAATTCTGATTTGGAGGATTTGTAAAACATGTTGGAGGTGTGATATGCTGCTGTTGTAAATGTGAATTCCATGATGGAAATGAAGTCCTGATTGCACAACTTCATGGAATGAAAAAGAATGAAAGAGATGGAAAGAAATATGAATGGAAATGAATGGAAAATGGATCTGCAACTCATAGAATGAGTTATTTACCAGATGGAGTCGCCATATGTGATTTTGAAAGTGCCTCCAAAAGGCTGAGTCTTTAACAAGAACACACCAACCTGTCAAAGATAAAGTGAAAGACCTCTAAGGTCCCACTGGGCATGCCAAAACTATTAGTGTAAATTCACAGCACCCCCTGGATGTTGATCAAATTTCTAGGTTGATCACTCTAGCATCCAATGTGATTGCACAACATTGAATCCTTTCTCCAAGTGTGGGACTTGTAAAAATGAGAAAGGAATCTCCAGAGAAGGCTGGTTCCTCTTCCTAAACTACCTGCCACAAGTTGTTCCAGTGCAGGAAAGCTAATCTAATCCTAATCTAACCTCCAAGGAGACAGGGAGAGAGAGAAAAGAGAAAAAGAACAAAAGCCTACACTAAAATGGTGATACACCAGAGAATGAAAATACTAAACATCTATCAAAAGTACTATGAACACAGCTCCAACCCTGCAATGAACATTCAAACGTTTACAAATACCTACAATGAAGAGAGGCAAAAATAAAACAAGCAAAAGATGAGCAAGGATGGACAGATGCATCACGAAACATGTTTTTGTTGCTCCAAAAGTTCACACAGAACATCATTTTAATGGTAAAAGGAAAAAAATTCCATTACAGAGTAGGGGAGGAGGTTCAAACTCCATTTTCAACCCTGGGGAAGAAAAGAAAGGAGAGCAGAGCAGAAAAGATGAACAACCTTTTTAGAAACAAGCCCCTCCTTACAATTTATAGGAAGAATGAGAGATGGAAGAGAGAGGAAATCCAAATCTACCCCAACCACCTCATTTAATTAATCTTATTATGGCGGTAGGTGATAATCCTAGAAAAAGCGGTGAACTGTATTTTGCATTAAAGTTGGTTGTTGAAACGTCATTTCTGGCCATTATCACGTGCCAGAGACGTTTCTTGATTTTCTCTCTCCAAACTGAACCAAAATTCAAGATTGACCCTAGAATTTTGTAGAGAATTTCACCAGCTTTCCATTTATATAAAGAACGTGAAAATCCGAGCTTTGGATCGAAAGTTATGGCGATCTGAAGATTTAGGGCAAAAATAGGCCAAAATCGGATCAGCGGGAAAAAGTTTGAATTTTTCCCGCGCTCTGCCACATGGATGACACGTGTCAGGCTCTGATTTGTCCATGGGTTCATCCTCTAAAAATTCCTTTCGGGCCCTTAAACTTGGACACGTGGCACTATTTTATTGGTTTGGGCCTGAGGGGCGTATTTTTACCTTGCGCCAAACACTTAGCAAATTTTCAACCTTCTGACACGTGGCACGTTCTGATTCGTCTGCGGGCATCCTTGTCTCTTTTCAGCCATTTCACATTTTTTAATCCCTCGTGTCCCTCACATATCTTTGGCCCAGATGTCCTGAACGAAAATCTCCTGGTTCGGCTGATTCGGGCTTCCTTGTTCCTGTTTGAGGTGAAGACACGTGGCGAGATTCCATTCGTTGGCGGCTCTTTTAGCTTTTCACGTCCCACGCATCCCTCGCGTACCTTTGGCCCAAATGTCCTGAACTATCTAGGAAAAACATCTCTGAACAACCTGAAATGGATTGTCTTTCGGCGAATCAGCCGGTTCACGTCCTCTGCGTACTTTTTTCCCGGATGTCCCAAACCGCGTGAAACAAGACTTACACATTTTTTCCCTACTTTCGGCCAATTCAGATTTTCACGTCCCTCGCATCCAGACGTCCCAACTATCCCACGGACTGCTTGGGAAAAAGGACTTAGCCGATTTTCTTGCTTTTTCTGCCCCAAGCTTGGTACAACAAACCTCAGTACGACCCGAACCCTTCAGACCCGAAATACCTTAACACAATCCTGCAACCTTTTTTTTTGTATTTCTTCCATTTTCTCAACCTGTTGGAATTTATTCTTGGGTGGGGAGTTAGAAAAAGGCCGAGGGGACCCCAAAAAACATGATTTTGGGCCTCGAATCAATCTTACTTGCTCAGGACTGAATAATCTGATGCACGTTATCAAAATTACCCTGGGGGTGAATTTTGGATAACAGGACATTTTATCAAATTCCACCATTATGGCTATATGTGTGTCTCTTTTGGGACACCGTTTATTGCATCAAGCCCTCCTTTGAGGCCATGGTTGTCCTTCTATGTTTATGTCTCTCTTGGGGCATCATCATTCATTTTCATATAAATCCACCATTATGGTCATATGTTAGTTTTATTTCCTGCTTGTCTATCATCTCATCTTATTGCAACTTCAATGTCTTCCCTCTCATGGAGGTAAAACCTGAGACGTATCTTCTTAATGCATTGCACTTGCGACCAATCTACTGTTAGCATATTTACCAATGAGAAATTAGTTACATCCTTAGATTGTTTTGCCATCTTTATCCCCTTCCATTTATCACTATAATAATCTGACTTATGCGATCCACCTTCACTACTTTGATGTGATCCTTTAACCATTACATCCATTACCTTCTCGTTATCCTATTGCAGCCATGCGAAGGGTCCAGGGTGTCTCTTGTACATTCCTTATCCCATATTAAGTGGCTTACTTAGCTATCCCTAGCTCTCCCCATGTAAAGTTAAAATTCAAGTATGTCAAAAGCAAAATAAAAGTTATAAAAAATAGACCGATCCCTTAAAAGAAAAATGTTCATGCACAAAAAAAAGTATACAAATCAAAATCCAAGAAAAATCAAAAGAAATAGACCGGTCCCTTGAAGGACAGCTATCATATTATTCTTGCCATCCATATTATGTGTAAAGTAGACCATACCCATGAAGGATGTCTATTTTGTTACTATGGCATCTAGAAGGTTTTCTACATTGATCAACCTTCATTTTATCAACATTTTCCAAAAGCTTCCCACATTGATCAGCTTTCTGCTATTGCTCTTTCCCTTTCCCAGAGATGGGGCATAGACTTAAGGAACACGACCTTTGGAGATCCCTCTTCCTATGTACAAGTCATATCTTTGATCCCTTTGTCATATCAACATTAGGATTACAAGCATCCTTCAGCCATATTTCCCTCATGATCTTTTGGTATAACTAACTATCGTTGGTTATTTATTAACACCTGCTATTGGATACAAGTGCAATGCTTTCAGTGGTAGCCTTTTCTTGTTTATCTCCAATCCAACTCGAAACATAGTTTCCCTGTACACCCTTTCTATAGATATTTTCCATTCATCTCATCCAAATCATATTTTATAAAAATCACATCAAATTTCACACTATGAATTTTATATCTATCCATCATTTCCATGATTTTTTTTGCAAATACACTCTTCGGTTTGTGAATTCTACTTGATCACCCTTGTAGTTTGCGAATCTTACTTGAGGTTCCTTCTCAAGTCAAGTTCGTTATCCTGCAGCTCCTTATCTCTGAACATGTTCAAAAACATCTTTTATCCATTGCTCCTCGCTCTCCATGTTCACTCATTACCATTTTTCTCCACATAATCCTTCTCACCTTTCTATCCCCTTGCATGACACCAGATACCTTACTTGTCTTTCCTCTTGAGTTTATTTTTTACTCTTCTGTTTTCAGTTTGATAATCTTGCTTAACATCCATATAGCCAGAGAACCTTAGTTAATTATATCTTCTTCCTTGGATCCTCTTGTTGTAAAATCTTCTCCACCATTTCCTCTGTCAACAGACGACAATCACCACCAAAAACGTCTTTCCACTCCTCCTTTTCCACTTAACATTCTTGCATCATCACTACCACCACGTATATATTCCTCCATCCATTCATGTCACACTCCTCTGTTTCCTTGTTATCACATTTTTATCACCTCCTTTCATCTCTTGTTCCATTTTGGTATACACTGCTCAGTATTTTCATCATTATTCTTCTTCTCCGGTTTGGCGATCGTACTTAACTATCCCCATTACAAGGCAATATTACTTAATAGTTTATCTTAAGAATGGTTTCTTGTCTGATCTTTCCATCTCCCGTCATCTCTTCCTCATCTTCTGTATTTTACCTCTCATTGTACTCATATATTCCAATCAACCCTTCTACACCTGCATCCAATACAATGTTCTCTTTCTCCTTCCATATCATCACTACCGGTTTGGTGATCTTACTTAAATATGCTTGCGACATGGCGATCTTACTTAAGAGTCTCTCTTAAGCATGATTTGTCATCATCCACTCCCCCACTACCCCACGTTCTCTCCATATACATTTTCTCGGCATTCCCCATCATCACATCCTCTCACCTCTTCTTTCATTCTCGTAAACACCACTTCCTACTAGTCTCTTTTTCATCTCCATCATCCGTCGCTGGGTAATCTTACTTAACCATTGCTTCTCCATTCATTTCATGTCTTGTTTCTTCATTTCTCTCTCATTCATTCTCATCCATTGCATCCTCTCCTCATCTTCACCTTCCTACACATCGTTATCCCTCCTTTCTTTACTCTTTTCACTCCATCTTCTATAGTTCTCCCACATATCTACCCCCATACTTACACATCATTGTCATCGATCTTCTCCTAACACTCTTTCATCATATCCTTTTGTTTCCACGCCAATAATTATTAATGGAATTCTCCTAAAAACCACTCATCCCCATTCTGCACAACCTGAATCCTTTTCTTTGACCTCCTCCATTCTATCTTCATTCCTTCCTTCCTTTGTGTCCTCTAATCATTATCGAAGGAATTCTCCTAACATCCCTTCATTGGCGTTCGTCCGCCCATTCTTCATTTACTTTCTCCCTTGTCTTATCTTTTGTCCCATATTTTCCTACTGATCATTATCGGTGGATTTCTCCTAACATCCATTCACTGGAATTTCCTCTCCTATCCCATCCTTTCTTTTTCCTCGCCACCTCTCTATCTACCATTATTCCTTGTCAATTTCTTCATTGTCTTCATCATACACCTTCTCTCTATTTTCTCATCATCAACCTATCCTCATCTAATGCATCTCTGTTTCTTTTCCAATCGATGTGTTTCCTTCCCTCAAGTTTCTCTTTACGTTCCTTATGCTTCCCACTCTTTACCAAATATCTTCATTCTTGGTTCACTTCCTTTAGCATAATTTTCTTCATTGTCTTCTTTTCCTTTTTGATCTTCGTCTTATTTTACTTCCTCTATATCATCTTTCCCCCCATTTTACCCTGCACTTCCTCCTTAATTCCCCATCAAAAACCTGACTCTTCAGCATTATCCCATTTCCTTTATCATCTCATCATACACATGCATTTTCATGCGGTCAGTTCCATATTCTTTGCCTTGGATTTCCTCACTATGATCTGTTTCCTTCAATTTTCTTTTCTCTATCATCTCTTTCATTTTCAATTACCTCCTTATTTTTCCTCTACTTCAATCTTCATCACATCTTCATTTTAAATAACTCTCTTCCTTTTTCATGGTTTCATCCTCTGCTCTATTATTTTCTTGTCTTCTCTTTGTTTGTTCTTCTTTATAATCCTTCTTAATTATCTTCTTCCTCCCCTTTCACTCTTTATTTTCTCCTCTTTCATCTTCATCCCTCTATTACATGTCCTTATCACCTTCATATTAAATCTTTCTTGCTCTTCTCATAATAAACCAATCCTCCTGTCTATTCCCTTTTCTCTTTCTCGACATCCCTTACATTTATCTCTTTCATTACCGTTCTTGTTTCTCCGTTTATGTAACACCATCTATCCCTTTCATTACCATTCTTGTTCTTCTCTTTGCCACATTGATCTCTTCTCTTTTTAAGAACCATGTCATATCCTTTATCTTCGTCATTCCTCTCACAGGGACATCATCATATCTATTTCTAATAATCTCTTCCCATATTCTTTCGACATTTTTGTCTTGGAAGATACCATAATGGCCATCGCTTATCTAATCTTGTTCTTTTCCTTGAATATTTGTTCTACTTTTTTTTGTGTCGCAAAAGTATGTCTATCACACTTACTGAAGAAATGAGACTTCTTTTTCTTCTTCACCTTCTAATTTTCTAACACTTATACATCTTTCTTATGAAACATGATTTTCATCATATTTATTACCCTTTTAGGGCATTTTATCTCACCTTTCTATCTTATTTGCTCATCTTGTCCACTTTTATGATTATTCTATCTATGGCTTATGTTGGGGCATCTTTTCATCCATATACTTATCAATATATATAACTCACTTTATGTCCTTCACATGGCTTGTGTTGGGGCATCATTATCTTCATCCATGCCCCTTTTTTGGACGCATGAGACTTTTACATGATTCCTCGTAGACAAAGGATTGCACACATCTTTCACATTTAGTTGCACATATTTTGATGTTTTCCTATGACCCAATGGTCATCTTGGTTTACATCCATAATGAAATGGTCTTCACCCACTCACTGGTCTGTAGAAAATTATTGTCTGTCTCCGTTGAGACCTCAATTGTCCTCTACCGATGTGATATTGGAGTCACCGCCATATTTTTTTTAATTTATTGCGATACTTTTTTTCCTGGGGAATCTTTCCTTTGGTCATGTATTCATCTATCCTTGGACACATATTTCATCTAACCCTTTTTGTTTTTGTCTCATGGCTTGCGATCACAAACCACTCAAAAAAAAGGGGAAAATGTAGACACCTATTTTCGGTATAGCACCCTCCCGACATCTTATATTCACGCAATTTCTATCCCCGCTTCTCTTTATCTTAAATTAAATAAAATATAATCTATTTGTTCACATTATTTGATTGATTATCAATGGAATCTATATGGACCCATGTGATAATTCAATTTTTGTCATCATCCCCCATCTCTCACAAATTATTTAATTCATAATGCATATCTCCGACACTCTTTTTTTAAAAAGAGTTATTTCTCTTAAATTGAATTATCAATGGGATCTATATTGACCCATTTGAAAATTCATTTTTTGGCATAATTTCCCATCTCTCACAAATTATTTAATTCATAATGCATATCTCTGACACTCTTTTTTTTAAAAGAGTTCTTTCTCTTAAATTGAATTATCAATGGAATCCATATGGACCCATTTGATAATTAAATTTTTTGCATCATTCCCCATCTCTCACAAATTATTTAATTCATAATGCATATCTCTGAAACTATTTTTTTTAAATGAAATCTTTATCTCACCCCCCATTCAAATCATGTTCCCCACATTTCCTAATAAGTCAAAATATGGGACCCACATGATCACATCACATCCCTAACTCAGGTTAATTTACTACACCTTGGGTATCATCTAACATGCAGTTTAGCCTCACATTTAAATTATAAATATGGGGTTTCCCCCCATATTTAGAGATAGGGAGATTATTTCAAACGGATATATAGATTTTTAAGGAGAATATTTTTTTTAAAGGAGGAGGATATATTTTTAAAAATAAGAAGGAGAAATCTCTAACAGTGTCTCTTATCTTGCCATCTTGATGCCTGGTTCATTTCATAACACGACATAAGATGAGTACTCTTGTTATTCAAGTTACTTATCATTTTCAATACTGTTCAAGATATATTATTATCTTATCTATCACATGGGTTGATATCCTCCAAGGGAGTTGAAATCCTCTTAGAACTAAAACTATCTGGGAAACCCCCGTATATTGTGTTCTAATCTTATCTGGTTTAGTTTTACAGATCTAACTTCTTAATATCATGCATCTGCTTTCTTTACACCTGTATCATCCATCTCCATCTCCAAGGTAATAAGACCTTGTATACTCAACGTGGTCTCGGGTTTCTTGATTACTTGTACACTCATCTGGAAAAAAAGCAAGAAACACAGATCTACAAATAGAGATTTAAAATTTTAAAATAATAGGGGATTAGGGATGTGTATATCCATCCCTAAGCTTGCAACATCCTTGATCCATGGCTTCATCCTCTTCCTTCATCCTTAACCTTGCAAAACAAAAACTAATAATGAATGAAATGAAAAAAAGAGAGAAGAATAAAAGACCCCCTTAATGATTATTAGGTTAGTTGAATTTCCCCATCCAATGGCCCATATTGTTTCCATACAAGGGCCAAGATTTTCCCCTACAACACTTAGGTAGGGGTAGGTGGGGTGATCATTTGATCACATGGGTCTCCTTTTTGAAAGGGGCCACTAGTGTGTGTTAAAATTATTTAAATTTATTGTCTTTTATCCTTGAAGTAAATTAAATAATCTCAACCATTATTAGTGTAGTTTAATTTTGCAATGGAAAATAAATTAATTAGCTTAGTATAAATGAAAGATCTATTTTGATTTGAACTTTAATTATTTAATTTTGCATGACCTTAGGAACCTATGTAGTAAATTAATGTTGGATAAAACAAATGCTATATTTAAATCCAACTATGGAATTTTTTGTTTCTCTTATTTAATATTATTATTTATTTAACCTTGGGAAGGCTGGTTATTAACTAAGGGTTTAGCTAAACATTGCAATTATCCTTTAACAAAAAAAATATTCCATAAATTTTCTATTAGAATATTTATTTAGCTTTGGGTTTTGTACGAAAATTAGAGGGTGTTACATTTGGTATTAGAGTCGTGGGTTCAACGCTTGGACCTCGGCCATACCTATAAAACAAGAAACAAAAACAATTAAACTAAACACAACTTAAAACATAGTACACAAAAATGTGCATGATGAATTGAAACATAGAAAAATTTAGAAAACTCAAAACAAAAGCTTAAATGAATATAAACTAACTCACACCCTTTGTCTGTGCAGGAGGCGTGGACCAGACAAGGGGTTCCTACACATGGACATAGATCTACAACCCCTAGATTATGCAGTAGTTATTATCCTACCCAATATATTGTAGACATGATAGGAGGTTAATGTCATTATACGCAGAGGATCGATAGGAGGGTGACCTAATAGGTAGGATAGGGAGCCATCAGTGGAGGCATGTGTGCCTTCACATTACAGTACAAAGGAGAGGGACAAGAACTCCCACCCGGGAGTCAATTAGACATGAGACACCTCCTAGAGACCTTGGATATCGAGATGGGATGCACAAAGAAATGTCTAGGAACCCTAGGCTAAGAGATGATCATACAGAGAGGTCTAGAGGGTAGCAGTGGTCTGCAGCAGGCTACATCAAAGAGATACTCAAGTTACACTCACCTCATTTTAGTTGAGACATAGGAGGATTTAAAGTCAAGGCGTGGTTGGCTGGATTGAGAAGATGCTTCAAGCTATGCCCTTGTTATAGCAACATGAAATCTAGTGTTTCCATCCACCTTTTGAGAGATGGAGCAGGAGTATGGTGGAAGACTGAGGAGCAGAAGCTCCATGTAGATTCTGATACAGTCACTTGGGAACTCTTTGAGGAGCATTTCAAGAGCAGGTATATTTATAGGAGGTTCATTCAACAACGGATTGATGAGTTCCATGATCTGTGAGAGGCCTCCATGATAGTAACAGAGTATGATGGATGGTTCTTAGATCTACTTCAGTATGTAAATTATATGTATGATGAGCAGGTTCAAGTTCATAAGGTTCATTAGGGGCCTGAACTTAGACATGGGTGGGGCAAGTGTGTATTCATTAGCCAAAGATACTTTCATAG
Organism: Taxus chinensis; assembly: GCA_019776745.2. Lineage (NCBI taxonomy): Eukaryota > Viridiplantae > Streptophyta > Pinopsida > Cupressales > Taxaceae > Taxus > Taxus chinensis. The sequence continues at coordinate 776,777,188 of CM034148.1, read as the reverse complement.
GCCATGGAGAAGGAATATATTATAGAGGAAACTAGGGAGAAGACACAAAAAGTACGTGACAGAGTTAGGAGCCGCATCTAACAGTTACATGATAATAGATGGAAGGGATCAGCTCGTCCTTCTCATGGTGGGAACACATCAGTTTATTCTTCCTTCCAACCTCCTCTACCTCCTCATTCGCAGTAGCAGAAGGACTCAACCTCCCTTCCAACCTCCACAACATCAGGATGCATGGAGAGGGCATATTATGGGAACTCTAGCTAGGGGGACTAACAGGAAACATGCTCCACCTTGAGCACAGTCAGTAGGAGCACGTCCACCACAACACCCACAGAGATCCATTACCAGATCATCAAGTCCTTCTCCACATACCATTGGGCCATTTGGAGGGTTATCTACATAGTGGATAGGACCAAGCACTTGTTACAAACACGGCGTGCATGGCCATCATTGGAGAGAGTGCCTTCAGAACCCTACTAATCAAGGTAAGGCTCCTGCTTCTGAGCCTGCTGTTGGTGACATGGCTAGGAGCCACAAGATTTATGCAGAGGTCAAGAAACACTAAGAAGAGCACCAAGGCACAATGATAAAGGACCACATATAACATTGGTGGTATTTCTATCCCTATTTTATTTGACTCGGGCTCATTAGATTCTTTCATTTTGCCATCTTTAGTAAAGCGTTGTAGGATAGTGGTAGTTAGGTAGGGTCTTACTTGGGACATTGAGATGGCTTCTGGAGCTAAGATATCAGTTGACTCCTTAGTCAAGGAGTGTGTAGTGGACTTAGGGCCCTTTACCTCTACTTTGGATCTTCACATCCTTCCCTTCGGATCTTATGGTGTTATATTATGCATGGATTGGTTGTCTATGCACCAAGACAAAGTGGATTGCTACAGTAATATTATATCTTTTACATATGATTTACGTGAGGAGTTAGTGATTGTTGGATTTAGGACACCCATCTCTATCTACACTATTTCCACTATGCAACTAAAGTCGTGTGTGTGACGAAGTTGTCAGCTTTATGCTATTACATTCAATGATAGGTCAGAGGATGAGGCTAATGGACCATCACTCGATGATCACCCCATATTGTAAGAGTTCTCAGATGTGTTTCCTAGTGAGCTGTCAGGGATGCCTCCCCCACATGAGATAGATGTTTTACATTGACTTGGATCGAGGAGTAGAACCTATCTCATGTACCCCCTTACTAGATGACCACACCTTAGCTATGTGAGATCAAGTTGCAGCTTAAGGGCCTTCTTTAGAAATGCGTAATCCATCCTAGTGTATCCCCCTAGGGTGCACCAGTGATTTATGTGAAGAACAAGGACAGATCCTTACGTTTGTGTGTGGAATATCATTAGTTGAACAAAGTATTGATCAAGAATCGTTACCCCCTTCCTTCCATCGATTATTTGTTTGATCAGATGAAGGGGGACACTATATTTTCTAAGATAGAGCTAAAGTCAAGGTACTAGTAGCTGAGGATCGCAGAGGTATATATCCAAGAGTTATCCTTCCACATGAGGTATGGCCACTATGAGTTCACACTTGTACAATTTGGCCTTAGGAATTCTCCTGCAATGTTCATGAGTCTGATGAACGAGGTGTTTAGGACCTTTTTAGATCATTTTGTATTCATGTTCCTTGATGACATCTTGATCTTCTCACATATGCATGAGGAGCACCTTTGTCATGTTTTACAGTGTCTTCGTGAGCAGTAAATTTACGGGAACCTGGAGAAGTGTGTGTTCTTTCAATCAGAGGTGCATTATTTGGGTCACATCATTTATGGGGAAGGTTTCACAGTCAATCCTTCCAAGATTAGAGCCATTATGGATTGGCTAGAACCTACTAGCATGACCGAGGTGCATAGTTTCATGTGCTTGGCAACATACTACAGGTGATTTTTTTAGGACTTCTCTCAGGTTGCGCACCCCATCACTTCCCTTCAGTGGAAAGGGAAGAATTTTATCTAGTCAGAGAGATCTGAGCAGGCCTTTAGGAAACTGAAGGAATGCCTTACGAAAATATGTATTATTGCATTACCAGATCCTAAGGGTGATTTCTTTGTTTACAAAAATGCTTCTTTGGTAGGTTTAGGAGGTGTGTTGATGCAGGAGGGCCATGTTGTAGCTTTTGAGTCTTGAAAACTCAAGGATTATGAGCTCAACTATCCGACTCAGAACCTTGAGCTTGCAGCTATAGTTCATGCTTTTTTTTTATGGAGACACTTCCTTCTTGGCCAGAGATTTATACTCAAGACTGATCACTTGAGTCTTCGCCACCTCTTCATGCATCCCAATCTCAACACTCATCAATCACGTTGGATGGAGTTAATTTGTGAGTACGATATGGAGATAGAGCATGTAAATGGGAAGGATAATTTGGTTACAGACGCCTTGCATAGATAGAGGCATGTTGTTATGGCTACCTAAGTTAGTACATATTTGTGGAGTAGGATCTTAGAGAAGCTTCTTCTCAAAAGTTTCTCTACTTTACATCTAGATCAGAAATTGAGTCTCAGAGACCCCTTGAGGGGAAGTTTGATTTATTATCATTAGAGGCATATGGTCTTCTCAGAAATAGAGGTCAAATATATGTTCCTACATAAAAAGGCTTGAGACAAAATATCTTGATAGAGGCTTATCATGCACCCTATTTAACCCATCCAAGGGTGAAGAAGATGTGCGCATCTTTGAGACAACTTTATCATGGAGAGGTATTCAGTGAGATGCAACTCAGTTTGTGTCACACTTTTTAGGGTGTCAAAGGGTGAAGGCCGACCATCATCACCGTGATGTCCTTCTCTACCTGCATGTCATACTGGAGTGGAAACAGGACACCATTTCCATGGATTTCATTATAAGGATACCGATGTTGAGATACCACCATGACACCATCATAGGCACGGTGGATAAATTGACGAAAGTGGCTAATTTTTCTCCGTTGAAGACCACTTATACAGCTAGTGCAGTAGCATGAGTATGACTTTATGAGATTGTTAGACTGCATAGGATTCCACAGAAGATCATTTATGACCACAATCCCCTGTATAATTCTCACTTCTAGACCACCATGCACTGGGTTCTTGGTACAAGTATCAATTTTAGAACAGCTTATCATACAGAGACATATGGGAAGACAGAGCAAGTGAATGAAATTTTGGAGTATATGTTAGAGATGTATATCATGGACCAACAGTCTAGGTGGGAAGAGTACTTATATTTGGTTGAATTTTCCTACAACAATAGGTTTTAGAGTTTGATTGGCATGGCTCCTTTTCATGCGTTGTATGGAAGAGAGTGTAGGACACCCTTGAGTTGGGATAGGTTGGATGACAGGGTTTCTCTTGGGCCAGCTTTAGTACATGATATGGAGTAGCAGTTTGTCTTAATTCATCAGAGGCTTCAGGAGGCTCAGGATAGGTATAAGAAGTATATAGATCTAAGGAGGATAGATCATAGTTTTGAGGTGGGAATAAAAGTGTTTCATCATGTCAGGACTCATAAGAGTCTGATCCATTATAGAAAAGGTTCTAATTTATCTCAAATATTAGTGGGTCCCTTCAAGATCGTAGAGACACTTATGGATGCTTTTGGGACTTTTGGACCTTGCTTTTAGAGGTGTTAGTTTGGTATATCTTAGTATATAAATCTCAGTGGTGTTTATCTTGTGCTTCTTCTTGTAAAACTATAACTCTTGTTCGTAGAGTCCATGATTGGATAGATTAATTGATTATCCTCTTGCATTTGATGCTTTCTAATGGGAATGTGGTGTCCTTGGAGTAAAATTTGCATTTTCATCTTGTTTCTTGGTTGGTGGTATCTTGTGGAAATATGGTTGTTGATTTGAAAACTTTCATTGTCTTATTATGCAAGTAAAACGTTTGAGCCTAAACAACAAACATTGTTAAACCTTTTAAATTCGTAAAAGTAAATATGCCTCTTTAATGGGTATTCCTTGTAACTTCTTTTGAGACTTGTAGAGACCCACTAGGAATGTTTGATGATGCTTTTAATTATTTGGTAAACCCTTCAAATATTTATGTGGTACATGTTGAATGATAGATTCCTAGTTCTTACGAAATTAATGATGTGTTTTCTATGTTGAATGTCTCTTGTTCTTATAGAATTAAAAATGTGATGTGTTGATTAATTTCTCTCTCCCATAAAATTAATAGTGTGATATGTTTTCCTCTTCCTTCTCATTAAAATCTGTTTGGTAAAATGATTAATTGATCATAATGAGACCCTAATTGAGGAACTTGGATTTTGAGATAGAAAAATAAAAAAATAAAATATAACATTAGGAAAAAGGAAATGTTTTCTTGATATAATCTTGGTAGATTAATAAAAGAAATAAAAACTATGTGGAAAGAAAAAAAAAAGGAAACTTTGTTCATTTACCTTCCTTATAAGTAAAATAAATAATTCTTCCACCTATACAAAATGGTGAGGTGTCCTGCCAAATTTAACGGTGCTTCTTAATGACGCAAATAGGTGATGTCATAATAGAAAGAAGATCTTAATTAGGAAAACTTGTGAGAAAAGTGTTAGCAAGAGAAATTAGAACTTTGATTTAGTAATTGGTTTATGAAATGAGTAATATTTATGTGTATTAAGTGTGATGTATAATTGAACCCTTAGCATTGCCGCCTACTTGGAATTGTGAAACATCTTGTTGTTAGTGATGTGTTCTAATTATGTAGCACTTCCTCGTTCATAGACGTATGTGCCTTTCCCTTGTAGGAGTTTGGTTTTTCATACCCTTGTTTCATCGTAACTGGATGAGTGTGAGTTGTGTCCTTTATGATTGGGTCTTATCTCTTATTTATGAGAAAAATAACCTCCTTGTGTGTTGATTTAGTCAGTTGTGACATAGGTGATTGTAATTTTAAGGTAACATATGTTAAGGATATGAGATAACTTTGGGAAATCCTCTTTTCTTATTTTACTTGAGACACCTTGTAGTTGTTTCCCTTTTCACCATTAGGAAGGAAAGTGCAAGATGTTTCTGTAAGGGTTTTACTTGCTTTTGGTACGATGCACATCTGGACTACAGTTGGACCCCCTCTCATTGCTTGTTCTTCTCTCTAGCTTTCTTGAGTGCTCTTTGGTGTTACAATTTATGCATGTGATCTCCTATGGCTATTTAGAACTTGAGAAGGGTTTAAGATAAATAAATCCCTTTTTGTTATGTAGAGTGAGTGGTGCCTATTGTATCGATATGTTAGCTCTAGTGTAAATTCCTTCTAAATGTTTGACATTTCTAAATTAGGTTAGTGTTTATGTGTTCATTCTTGAATGTAAAATCAAGTTATATAAAACCTTATGGTCATGTTTTTCCTTAGTATTTCCATGAAAATTTAATTGTGCCCTCTTGGGTTATACAAGTGCTTCTCATGAATAGTTTTCTTGATCGTAAATGTGTTGGCTAACTTAAGTTTCCTTCCTTGTTATTAAGCCTCATCTTGTGTGATCTCAAAATTATGAGACCTTGGAGTAGACATGTTTTCTCATATAAATTGATGGTCATGGTTGATATTTTATAGTCTTGTCTAAATAATGAACCTTGAAATTGTAACTTAACCTTAGTGGAAGCCTTAACTTGTGTTGTTACAATATGTGGGATCCATGGGAGACTATATGGTCATTTTGAGTTTATGAAATTATCTCAATTATTCCTATTGTTGGTCGTTAATTTTGAGACTCCTATGACCATTTCATGTTTTGATGCTATATGTTGGAGTTTGGTTGACTACGCAGAGTTACTCTATAGAATTATATGTTTGCAACCTTGCTAAAATAAATTTTAGGACTCATCCCTTTCAATATCCCTTCTTCTTGTTAAATTGAAATGGACAAAAATTGCGTTTTGTAGACCCAAAATTGTTAAAGGAAAGGAATTACAAAAAGGATGTGATCCTATTTCTTTTGCATTATTCGCTAACCATTTCTCCATGACTTCGAGGAGGAAGTAAAATCTAAGAGGAGGGGGATATAATTCCCACTTCTATTCAACAGTAAATGAAGCATGATTATATTTTCCGAATTGTTATAATCGTGAACCTTGCTTCTTTATTCTAATTAGCATACTAATAAGATGTACGGGGCATCATGAATCCATTGTGTTTTGGTTATTATTATTTTAACTATATGTCATATTGTGGACCTGTCATCACCAATCTGGCACTATGATAATTATTCACCGGGAACTCGTCGTGTTTATGATTATTTACTAATGCACAGCCTTTAGTTTGGTGGATGTAATCTAGAAACACAACAACAAACATAACACAAGAATACCGTAGACTATGATAAAAAGGAATGATGATAAATCTGAAATATCAGAGTAAATTATAATATTAGCATGAAATTGTTACAATCTCACCCATGAGGTACTTCAAGTGTTATTGACTTCACTTGCCTTCCACCAATACTATGGGAGAAATTTCACAATTACAAGTGATAACTACAAGTATCACATATGGATCTGGGTGTCTCAAAAGCTTGGGCTTATCAAAATAAATCACTAATGGATTTATTGCCCAAAAAAGGGGGGTAAACTTGAAATTCTAATTGTCTTACCACAGACAAAAAATTTGTCACTTCCTCCAAAATATTGAGTAGAACATTTTTTGAATGAGGTGGCCACTCAAGTTTCTTCCTTATTATGCAAAACTTTGTTCCCAAAACCTTATCTTTACTCCTTAACTCCACGAATTTTGTCAGATACATGAGTTGTAAAAATAATTGCCTTGTCTCTTACCCTAAAAGCTGAGAATATTTGTGCTTTGATACCATTGTTATGTCCCCTTAGGGTAAATAAAGAGAATTTGGAAAATCTACACAAATCCTTATCCAAAATTATGAAAACAATCTGATTTTTATTTAAAAACCTTACCAAAAAAGTACAACAATTTGAAATTGGTGTAGAAAAAATTAAGACACAGATTAAGAAAACATTAAAATATTTTAACATGCAAAAATGTTTCCTTTAGTGCTTAAATTGCTTGAGTGGAACTCCTAGATCTTGTTTCACTTGTTTCCAATGTAATTATTCTTTAAGATTCTTGATTCAAAACAATTACATAATAAGGTCTCTTTGTTAGGAAGTCTATGTAACCCCATGTTTCTTACAACTTTCTACAAGGTTTCAAAGAATTGCATTAGGTCTTATATTTCTAGCTCGTCTTTATGTCATATCAAGGTATTTGATTGATCTCAAAATCAGTATGTCTCTTTTGCAATCAACTCTCTTTAGATAAGACTCCTCATCATCCTAGGATCCTTATATACTTCTACCTTTGAAATATCCTAACAATGCTCTAAGTCCAGGCCTATTTACCCTTACTACTGACATGTAATCTATGCACTTACTTTTCCTATAACAACCTACTCTTAGCCATGATACATCTCTCTTGCTTCTATCTAACTTCATCGCAAGCCTCCACATCCTCAATCATCACTATATTTTTGCCTCCACAAGTTGATGACAAAACATATTACAAAACAAGGCCTTCCCAATTATATAAGTCTGGTTTCTTAACCATACTATCTTGACTGTCATGGAGAGATAACCTTCTTAGTACACCTATTACACAATTACTCTTATTTTAACATGATCTCGTCAATCTCACCATGTATTATTATTGCTAAGGTTCTTTTCGACTTTAATATTTAACTACTCAACACAAGCAAGGATGTATAAGATTGGGAAAGAAAAATCAACTATGAATGTCATGGAAATATTCAATTTCATACCATAAAAACTCTTCTTTATATGTCCTAAATTGCCTATTCAAATACCATTGAAGTTCTACAACTCCTTGTAGCACTTTACCATTATAACTCTTCAACAAATCATTGATACTCAAAAACCTCGAGATTGGTTTCTTGAAAACTCCTCACTTCTATAAGTTTATTCACTATTTAAATTCTCAACTCTCATTTCCCAAATGGATTTCACATCATTATACACCCAAACATTACTATTATACAAGCTTTACTCAGTTTTCCTTACACCCTTGCTCTTTGACTGGTTTTTCTGACTTAAAACTCCCTTGATTGATCTCTTGTTTTCTAGGCATGTTTCCCTAACATTAATTATAATATAATTTTACTCACCATGTCTTTGTCTTCGTAATATTCCTTCCTTTCCTTAATCTCTATACTCTAATATGCATCTTAGATAAAGGAACCCAAACTTTTAGTACACAGTTAACCTAGAGTTGTTTTAACACCCCTTCACTTTATCACATAAAACCCCACTTCCTCTAACTCAATAATACATACACTCTTAAAGTTTTATACATAATCTATGTTTAAAAACGCAATGTATAATTTCAAACTGTTCCATTAAGTTCTTTATATCAATAAACCTAATACATGGTTACCTGACTAACAAAACTAGGAATTTTAACTAATTAACTTCAGTTTTACCCTCCTAAATAACTTCGCAAGGCTCCAATCTTCTCTGATGTCTGTTAGCCAATATATAACACCCTCTCAACAAATGGCACTTCATGACATTAAGTTCTTTAAATCTTATACTCACAAATTTACTCTCAAACAAGCACAAAATATGGTGTCAAATTTAAGATTTATAAGTTTGGTACTCTTCAGTATGCTTCCAATACTTCAAGTTCTAGTAATCACCTTATAATACCCCATCTTCAATTTCTCTAAAGGTTTTAGGCTTCTTTTATGAGTCGGATTTCAAGTTATCCTCTTTTATTGTTAATAGACCTTAGTTCAAGGTTTCTCAGGCCGAGACTTATCGTTTTAGGTTATTTTACCCTTATGCAAGATCTTATCCACCTCATCTAAGGCCCGTTAATATACTTTACTCTCCTTAATATGCTTAAACTGTTCTAAATACTAAATTACTAGTCTTGTGGTGAATGTGTTCCTAAGTTTACCCATTTTTAAAACTTTTCTCAATTGGATTATTGTCATTGATATCCTTATACACCTAAAAACCACTACATATCCTCCTTAAACAATGTGCATTCATACTTTCAAGTTTTTTAACTCTCAACAAATGCTTTAAAATGCCTTCTCAACCTTCAAATTACACAAACCAAATAGAACACCATCCAAAACAACTTACTACTGTCCAAATAAGCTCCTATACTTATTTAGATCACTTGTTCAGGTTTGTGCTTAAACAATTCTGAATTAGAGGTAAAAGGAATAAAGTATGAAGAAATAGTGTCTAACATGCTTCAGTAGAAGAAGAACCATGGGCAATGTCATGCGACACAGAAAGATGATCGTGTGAAAGTCCGCACAATAAAGTAAAGTTTGTTCAACAAAGGAAAACATTTCACACGAAGATCTGCATGTCAAAGAAGAAATAAAGATGATGTGGAATTGTCGACACTAAAATTTTCCTCCATAATTTATATTTCATTAATGTATGTATTAGGAATAGGATGTTGTTAAGTATAATTAGTAGTAGTGTCTGATAGAAGATAACGGCACCGTTAGTACGGTGTCGCCAATAATGTGGAGTACGGTAACAGTCAAAGTACAATAGGAATGTTGTAAAAAGTAAATATTTGTCGTAAGTGGTCCAGTAATGTTAAAATGTCAAAGTTTGGGTAATTAGAGAAGTAGGGTCTACGTGATTAGGAATTAGAAATATTATATTGGTAATAAGGACAAGGAGTGAGGTCATAAATATTTTGTGTATTTTATTTGTAAAAAGTCTAAAAATGTGGAACCCATGTAAAATGATAAGGTTTATCTTATCTTAGAAGATAAGCTTACATGTACAGATAAGAGTTAAGGTATGGAATATGATTTGTCAGAGTGGATTTCTTATCCTATCTTAGAGATAAGATGGATAAGCCTGGAAGTTCTATAAATAGAGAGGCTACCCCCCTCATTTAGCATAGAAGGAAGTAGTGAGAAATATTGTAGGAAGTGTGCGAAGGAAGCCATCAGTTTAAAGGTGTGTTGAAGAAGCCATCAAGAGGTGTAATTGTAAAGTTTCTCCCATAGTCTTGTTGAAGTACCTCATGGGTGAGATTGTAACAATTTCATGTTAATATTATAATTTACTTTGATATTTCAGATTTGTCATCATTCCGTCTTATCATATTCGATGGTATTCTTGTGTTCGGTTGTTGTTTTGTTTCCAGATTACATCCACCAAACTAAAGGCTGTGCATTAGTAAATAATCATAGCATGAGGAGTTCCCAGTGAAGAATTATCATAGTGCCGGATTGGTGATGACATTTTGGTACATGTATAGATAAGAGTTAAGGTATGGAATATGATTCGTCAGAGTGGATTCCAATGGGATTGTCGACACGAAAATTTTCCTTCGTAATTTCTATTTCATTAATGTATGTATAAGGAATAGGATGTTGTTAAGTATAATTATTAGTAGCATCCGATAGAAGATAATGGTGTTGCCAGTACGACGCCGCCAATAATGTATAGTACGGCAATAAAGTCATTTTATGGACATGATTATATTTCAAGATCATAATTCTATTGTTGCATCTCAATCTCAGTATGTTATGAATTTTCTCAGAAGATTTAACAAGATTGATTATAAGCCTATTGTAATTCCTATTGAAGTTGGTGTTAAGTTAGATCTTAAACCAACTTGTACTAAATTTGATCCTACTCTGTATAGGAAGCTAGTTGGTAGTTCAATCTACTTAACTATTACTAGACCTGATATCTCTTATGTAGTAGGAGTAGTTTCAATATTTATGCAAGAACCTTATGAAGATCATTCAAAAATGGAAACAAATATTGTGAAATATATTAAAGGAACAGTCAATTATGGTCTTATTTATTCTCTTTGTAATGATGCACAACTATTTGGTTATTGGGGTAAGTAGAGAAGTAGGGTCTATATGATTAGGAATTAGAAATATTATATTGGTAATAAGGACAATGAGTGAGGTCATAAATATTTTGTGTATTTTATTTTTAAAAAGTCTAAAAATGTGGAACCCATGTGAAATGATAAGGTTTATCTTTTCTTAAAAGATAAGCTTACATGTACAGATAAGAGTTAAGGTATGAAATATGATTCGTCAGAGTGGATTTATTATCCTATCTTACAAATAAGATGGATAATCCTGGAAGTTCTATAAATAAAGAGGCCACCCCCCTCATTTAGCATAGAAGGAAGTTAGTTTAGTGGATGTAATCTGGAAACACAAAAACAAACATAACATAAGAATACCATGGACTATGATAAAAAGGAATGATGATAAATCTGAAATATCAGAGTAAATTATAATATTAGCATGAAATTGTTACAATCTCACCCATGAGGTACTTCAAGTGTTATTGAATTCACTTGCCTTCCACCAATACTATGGGAGAAACTTCACAATTACACCTTAACAGGTGCTTTTCCTTTATCATTATCTCCTTTACCAGATGTAGAAGCTCTATCTGGACAATTATACTTATAATGACCCTTTTTATAACAACCATAACATACAACTTCAGAGATATTTCTTTTTGGACCTCTATCTCCTCCCAGAGAACTAAATTCTTTTCCTTGAAGAAGATTAATAGTTAACTGACCCATATTTTTGAGCAGATCTTCATACTCAGTAGATTTACTAGAAGAAAAATTTGTGCTCACCGAGAGTGGTTGTGGATTCTGGACCAAAGGTGCTAGTGTAGGCTCTACTTTGGCAACAATTTCTTTGGGCTCCTCTTCCATGCTTTCTTCTTGCCTTCTTGCAATCTCCTTTGCTTGTTCAATGGTAGCTGGGCGGTCAAAGGTTAGATGAAGCATAAGCCTCACTAAACCCTACAAAGTGTGTCTTTGGATGTTCTAAAGGTGTTTTGTTAGGGCATGTTTTATCTAGAGATGGTATTGGTACTGATCCTGATAAAGTTTCAAAAATCAAAGATTTACCATTTCCTATGAATAGAAGTAAATTGAGATCATTTTTAGGCCATGTGGGTTACTATAGAAGGTTCATCAAGAATTTCTCAAAGATTGCACAGCCACTAACCTATTTCTTGAAGAAGGATGTTACTTATGAACCAGGAAATAAGGCGCATGAAGATTTTAAACAACTGAAGGAAGCCCTGGTGTCTTCACCTATTTTAAAGAATCCAGATTGGAGCAAGCCATTCATTGTGTACACTTATGCCTCAGATGCAGCACTAGGAAGTACTTTGAGCCAAAAGGTAGACTATGATAAAAAGGAATGATGATAAATCTGAAATATCAGAGTAAATTATAATATTAGCATGAAATTGTTACAATCCCACCCATGAGGTACTTCAAGTGTTATTGACTTCACTTTCCTTCCACCAATACTATGGGAGAAACTTCACAATTACACCTCTTAATGGCTTCTTCAACACACCTTTAAACTGTGGCTTCCTTTACACACTTACTCATACAATATTTCTCACTACTTCTTTCTATGCTAAATGAGGGGGGTGGCCTCTTTATTTATAAAACTTCCAGGCGTATCCATCTTATATGTAAAATAAGATAAGAAATCCACTCTGACGAATCATATTCCATACCTTAACTCTTATCTGTATATGTAAGCTTATCTTTTAAGATAAGATAAACCTTATCATTTCACATGTGTTCCACATTTTTAGACTTTTTACAAATAAAATACACAAAATATTTATGACCTCACTCCTTGTCCTTATTACCAATATAATATTTCTAATTCCTAATCATGTAGACCATACTTCTCTACTTACCCCAACTTTGACATTTTAACATTACTGGACCACTTACGACAACTATTTATTTTTTACCACAACATTCCTATTGTACTTTTGACTATTGTCGTACTATACATTATTGGCGGCGTCGTACTGGCAGCGCCGTTATCTTCTATCGAACGCTACTACTAATTATACTTAACAACATCCTATTCCTAATACATACATTAATGAAATAGAAATTACGGAGGAAAATTTTAGTGTCGACATCTTCCCCCTTCCTAGCTTCTACTCCGTCCTCGGAGTAGACTATTCTGGTGCTTGGAAAATCTTCAACTTGTCGTGGTTGACCCATTTTGTAATGGGAGTGTCATCCAATTCCTTCAGTCGGTACGTACCATTTTCATGCACAGCTACTATTTTGTAGGGCCCCATCCATTTTAGAAGAAATTTTCTGTCTTCTTTTTTTGTATCTGGAATCATATACTAGAACCAAGTCATTCACATGAAATGGAGACCACCGGATCTTTTGATCAAAGTATTCCTTCTGCTTCATTTTCTTCTTATAGCTTGTATCCTTTGCTATTTCCCTCATTTCCTCTAGCAAATGAAGATGTACCAACCTTTCTTTTACTGAATCACTTTCATCCATTCTTTCATTTTCCATTTCTCTGACCGTGGGAATATCAAACTCAATAGGAAGAACTGAATCAATGCCATAAGCCAACTGAAATGGGGAGTATCCTGTTGCTGACTTTGATGTTGCCCTATATGCCCACAATGTTGTATGAATCCTCTTATCCCATTTATGTACCTGCAAGGCTGCATCTTTTGCTAAAATTTGACAACACAAAACTTGTTCGTTCCACCTGTACATTTGTGCTTGGCTTGTATGTTGTTTCCTCATTGTGCTTAATAGAAAACTTATTGACTAGGGCTTCTACCACCTCATTAATGAAGTGGCTTCCTTGATCTGTTACAATTTCTAATGGACAACCAAATCTGATGACAATGCGTTCATATATGAACCTTGCCACTTCATCCATGGAAGTTGTTTTCAATGGCCTAACTTCAACCCACTTGGTTAAATAATCTGTGGCAACTACAATATACTTATTTTAGCGTGAGGTAGTTGGAAGTGGACCTACAATGTCTATTCCCCACTTTTCAAAGGGACCAAGTGGAAGAATAGGGCATAATGGAGTTGATGAAGTCTTACGGTTACCATGTGTTTGACAAATATCACATGTCTTACAATAATTATAACAATCTTTAAAAAGAGTGGGCCAGTGATAACCTGCATCCAAGATCCTTCTTACTATAAGTTGTCCAGAGAAGTGCCCTCCACATGTACCATTGTGGAATTCTTCTAGCAGTTCCTTCCTTTGATCACGTCTAGTTGCCCTCTTATACTGTTCATCAGGTCCTATTCGAAATAATACTCCATGCAGAATAGAATATGGGCGACTGGCTTGAGTAATCTTTCTCTTAGTCTTTGCATTGGCACCCATCAGGAAACTTGAATTCATTCAGATAATTCCAAATATCTATGTATTCAATAGGGATTGTGTGAATGGATAACAATGCTGCATCGAGGAAATCATCATCATCACAAGATGATCCTAAACCATCATAGGCTCGAGAGAGTGCATCTGCATTGACATGTTTCTTTCATGGCCTATCTATAATATCAAATTCAAATTCTTGTAGCAAAATTATCCATCTTGCTATCCTCCCTGATGGGTTAGGCTTATTGACAATATATTTTAGACCCTGATGATCTGTTACAACTATAAATTTCTACCCTAGCAAGTAATTTCTAAACTTTTTACAGCAAAAATGATAGCTAGAGCCTCTTTTTCAGTTATAGTATAATTTACCTCAGCACTGCTCATTTGTCTGCTCCCAAAGTAAATTGTATGTTCATTCTCATTTTCATTCTTTTGGCTCAAAGTACTTCCTAGTGCTGCATCTGAGACATCAGTGTACACAATGAATGGCTTGCTCCAATCTAGATTCTTTAAAATAGGTGAAGACACCAGGGCTTCCTTCAGTTGTCCAAAAACTTCATGTGCCTTATTTCCTGGTTCATAAGTAACATCCTTCTTCAAGAACTGAGTTAGTGGCTGTGCAATCTTTGAGAAATTCTTGATGAACCTTCTATAGTAACCCACATGGCCTAAAAATGATCTCAACTTACTTCTATTAATAAGAAATCGTAAATCTTTGATTTTTGAAACTTTATCAGGATCAGTACCAATACCATCTCTGAATACAACATGCCCTAACAAAACGCTTTTAGAACATCAAAAGACACACTTTGTAGGGTTTAGTGAGGCTTGTGCTTCATCTAACCTTTGAAATGTTATCTCCATCTGGTGCAGGTGGTCCATCTTGCTTCCATAGATGCAAAAATCATCTAGAAATACTCTGATGAAGTTCCCAATGTAGGGTTCGAACACCCTATTCATCAAATGCTGGAATGTTGCTGGAGCATTACACAACTCAAAAAGCATAACTCTATAAGCAAATGTTCTCCAAGGAGTGGTGAACGTGGTCTTCAGCTGATCTTTCTCCGCTATACGGACTTGGTTGTATCCGCTATATCCATCAGCAAAACTATAACACTCCTGACCAGTTACTTCGTCCAAGATCTGATCTGAGAATGGAAGAGGGTAATGATCCTTCTTTATTGTCTTATTGAGCTTCATGTAATCAACATAAATGCGTAGCTTCCCATTCTTTTTTATTGAGATCACAATGGGAGAAACCCATTCTGAATTCTCCACAACAAATATGAATCCTGCATTAAGCAACTTATCTATTTCTTCTTTTACAGTCTTGGAAAAATTAGGATTCATTCTATATGGCATTTGTTTTATAGGCTTAGCACCATCTACCAGCTCAATAGAATATTCTACCCAATTTACTTGACGGAGTTCCTTGTAATCAAAAGTGAATATGTGTATGTACCTTCGAAAGAGCTGAAGGTATGATTCCTTCTCACTCTCCATCACAGCATCACCAATCTTTATTTGTTGGAGACGATCATCAAATTCTTCTTTAGATAATTTTATGGGGTCATGAGTTGGTGTGACTGAAAGGATATCCATGACTGAAACATCAATCTCATTTTCTTCATCTTCAGTGTCCACTTCATTGGTATTAGAGTAATAAGAGGATGTCCAATCATTAGTTTCATCACTTGAATCCACAAATTCTACCTTATGATGTCGAGGGATCACGTTTATCTTCACCCTCTCTCTACCACGTCCAAATGTCATGAAACATTCATTCCAGTAGTTTCTTGCATGAACTCTCCTTAGCCATGGTCTTCCTAGCAACATTGGGTACGCAACAATACTATTTTTTATCACCTGAAAGTCTATCACACATACAACACCCATAACAGATATTGCCACATTTGAAAATACACTTTCTGGTTTAGTTTTTCCCTTATTTAATGACCTTAACAGAAGTGTTGAAGGGCGATCAATTTTTAAACCCAACATATTCATTACAGATTCGGTCATTACATTAACTGCAGCACCTCCATCAACTAAGACATCATGAATTGAAATACCATTACATAATACCTCAGCTTGTGGAGCATAGGAATCCGCCCCTGCCTCCAAAACAGGGACCTCAACCTCCTTCCTTCTTCGAGCATTGAGTCCACTTCGCAGCTCCCACCTCTTCTTAGAAGACATAGCCAAGAGTTGACCATATGTAATATTTGCAGGCCTTTTAGACAGATCTTCTAAGATAGAATATAGTCATTGCCCCTGTGAAATCAGAAAATCTTGCACACCCAACTTTCTTCTCCTATGTTTCTTACTAGTTTCTCCTTTCATCTTCTTAGGATCATTTCCATCTTGATTATCTTTTTCTTTCTTTCTTTTTATTACAAACACATCTACTTCACTATTTATGCTCTTATCTACTACATCAAAAGAATTCACATGTACTTTTCCTTTATCATTATCTCTTTTACCAGATGTAGAAGCTCTATCTGGACAATTATATTTATAATGACCCTTTTTATAACAACCATAACATACAACTTCAGAAATATTTCTTTTTGGACCTCTATCTCCTCCCTGAGAACTAAATTATTTTTCTTTGAAGAAGATTAATAGTTAACTGACCCATCTTTTTGAGCAGATCTTCATACTCAGTAGATGTGCTAGAAGAAAGATTTGTGCTCACCGAGAGTGGTTGTGGATTCTGGACCAAAGGTGCTGGTGTAGGCTCTACTTTAGCAACAATTTCTTTGGGCTCTTCTTCCATGCTTTCTTCTTACCTTTTTGCAATCTCCTTTGCTTGTTTAATGGTAGCTGGGTGGTCATACTTCACTCGTTGTTTGATCTCTAGCTTCATCCCAAGAATGAAGTGCTTATATAGGATATTATCCATGCCATTCATCAACCCATCTGCTAATCCTTCCTTCCAGATCTGAGCGTTGAGCTTCCTCCTTAGCTCTAGAACACGCGTATGATAATCCCTTATCTTCTCCTTCTCTCCTTGGGATAGCTTTGTGATATCAATCATGAGATCTACATATCTCTGTTGTTCACCAAATTCTTCAAGAAAACTTTCAGTTAATAAATCCTATGAGTTTTTCACATTATCACCTAGAGTTTCAAACCACCTAAAGGCGGATCCATCCAAAAAGGTAGGAAAAAATTCAGTGCATTGTTCCCTTCTTATAAGGCCATTATAAATACAAGATCGTTTAAACTCTTGAACGAAAAGAGGAAGCATCTTCGTTAGATTGGGCTGAAAAAATAGGAATCTTCCCCATTTTCAAAAGTAACCATAGTGAAATACCAACCCACAAGTACAATCAACAAGACTTATGTGCACAAATAATTGAAATCACTATAATAAAAAATAGAAATGACCATGGTAAACTATAGTAAAACTTGATTTATTGCGGTAAAAACTGACTTTACTGTGGTAAACACTATTCACAGTAAAAAGTGAAGTTACTGCGATAAATACTATTCACAGTAAAATGTGACTTTACTGTGGTAAATACTATTCACAGCAAAAATGACTTTACCATGGTAACTACTATTCATGACAAAAATGACTTTACCATGGTAACTACTGTGCACAGTAAAAACAAGGTTACCCTCCAATTGATTTTTGACTAAGTGGGAATATCTCTCCAGAAAATCCACCAACGAGGAATGGTCCTGGCAACGGAACCAAAATGTCATCACCAATCCAGCACTATAATAATTCTTCACCGGGAAGTCCTCGTGCTATGATTATTTACTAATGCACAACCTTTAGTTTGGTGGATATAATCTGGAAACACAACAACAAACATAACACAAGAATACCATAGACTATGATAAGAATGAATGATGACAAATCTAAAATATCAGAGTAAATTATAATATTAGCATGAAATTGTTACAATCTCACCCATGAGGTACTTCAAGTGTTATTGACTTCACTTACCTTCCACCAATACTATGGGAGAAACTTTACAATTACACCTCTTAATGGCTTCTTCAACACACATTTAAACTGATGGTTTCATTTACACACTTACTCATACAATATTTATCACTACTTCCTTCTATGCTAAATGAGGGGGGTGGCCTCTTTATTTATAAAACTTCCAGTCTTATCCATCTTATCTGTAAGATAAGATAAGAAATCCACTCTGACGAATCATATTCCATACCTTAACTCTTATCTGTACATGTAAGCTTATCTTTTAAGATAAGATAAACCTTATCATTTCACATGGGTTCCACATTTTTAGACTTTTTACAAATAAAATACACAAAATATTTATGACCTCACTCCTTGTTCTTATTACTAATATAATATTTCTAATTCTTAATCATGTAGACCCTACTTCTCTACTTACCCCAACTTTGACATTTTAACATTACTGGACCACTTACGACAACTATTTACTTTTTACCACAACATTCCTATTGTACTTTTGACTATTTCCGTACTATACATTATTGGTGCCATCGTACTAGCAGTGCCATTATCTTCTATTGGATGCTACTACTAATTATACTTAACAACATCCTATTCCTAATAGATACATTAATGAAATAGAAATTACGAAGGAAAATTTTAATGGAATAAAATGATGTGTTGTCAGATAAATATATGTCGATATTTCAAATAATTTTCATATTTATTTTATTATGATGTTCAAAGTTATTTTTTGATTTCTTTGATATTGGAGGATTGGTGAAATTGGGAAGGAGTAAACGTATTGCTTAAATTTTATCATTCAGTTGGTTTATGATCTTAGTTGCAAGCTGATGTATGAGTAGAATCGAAATGTTGAAAACTAGAATAATTGTTAAACTACTTGGTCTTAACAACAGTAGTTATGATATTTGATGTTAAAATTGATATTTAGATATATGTGTTTTATTACTTCGACATTGTTGATATGGCCATGAGGCCAGAGGGGTATTGTGTGTTTTTTAGGAAAACGTATCACAAAAAATGACAGGGGGATTGGAGACCAACCACATTGGGATGTTAGATGAAATAAACAAGGGTCACCATGGCAACATGTATTTTGTTGTGTATGTGTGTTTGAATTTTTGTTATGGAGTCCCTATAGGGGGGATCACCTCTAATTTTGACCAAGGGGATATGTGTTATTCTTTCATTTAGTTTCCTTTATTTAATTTTAGTATGTCATTTTAAAGTTATGTATTCTCATTTATTAATTACTAGTTTTTTGTCTAAATTAGTAAATTATTTATTTTACTAAACTAAATTATGAATGGGTCAAAAAAATTTCATTTATTATATTTGATGGCTTCTTAGATTATGTGTTGTAAGTTGAGTGCTTGTGATCTTGAGTGTTGTACACTCTACCCCTTCTTGGAAATTTAGATTTGGCCTTTAGGGCCAATTTTGGAGGCTTGTGGGACAAGTCAAACTTTTCCCATACCTCTTAAATTACTATACCAACCCTACCTATGGGTTGGGATGTCAAAAATAGACCCCATTATGTGTTTTGGGAAGACAAAAAGGTAAAATTTATTACATTTTCTTACATGTAATTAAAATTTGTCCTTAGGGGGTGTGGGCTTAGATTGTGTGTGTAAATAGTTTTTCATTTCATTCACGCATGAATTTATTGTGCATTGGGGTTGAGGTTTGACTTGTGAGGTGGAGTTGAGGATGAGTGATGTGGTATCCTACATGGAGCAACCTTACCCTCCTCTCTTCCCTTTCTATTTATTCAAGTTCTTTCGCTTGGTTGGGAAATACTTGATTTCTTTTTTGCTCTTTCACTTTGGAGTTGGAGGATTTTGGAGTGCTTGTGGATCTTGTTGAAGCTTGTTGGTGATTGTTTGGGCTTGAAGAAGTTTGGTGTGTTACTCTTGGATCAAGCTCTACTATAGAAAGGTAGGATCTATACTCTTGTTATATGTTTTCTTTTATATTGTGTATATGTGTACGTTTTTGAGTATTTTGGTATGCTTGTCGGGTGTTTGGGTAGATTTCCTAAGTGTGGTATAGGAGGGGACTATGGGGTTCTTACATGTAGGGAGGCATTAAATTTTATTTCATGTTTTGGAGAGATTTGGGTTGGGTGCCCCACCTTGGACAAGAAAATGATTGCATTTCTTTCTTGGTTTTTATGAGGGAGACATAAAATATTGTAGGGAGGCATAATAGAATGTGGGAGGCATAAGAGGTCCCTGAGGGAGGAATAAGAGTGTGTAGGGGTTTTGAGATGTCTATTGCAGGGTTTTAAGGTGGGCACCTATTTCCCATTGGGAGGCATAAGTGACATCCCCATAGATCTTTCTCCTTTGGCTTTTGCATTTTGAAGCCTTGTAATTTTTTTTAGTGCTTTTTGTGATTGTAGTTTGAGTTGTTTGTGTTTTGGTATGGTTGTGAAATCCTTGTATTTTGATGTGAAATATTGTTTTGTTTCCATGATTTGGATCCATTTTTCATTGCAATGTGGTTAGGGATCGAGGGCCAATGAGGAGGATGGATTCTTCTCCTCATTGGATTATTGGTTGGGTGGACAGTGTTGCCTCCCCCCCCCCCCCCACCCCCCCCCCCCCCCCCCTTTTTGTTGTTGATCAAGTGAAACATGGTGGATCTCTTGTTGGTAATGTGAAACTTAGAACATCGTTGGTGTCTAAAATAATTCCTTCCTTGTGAGAAAACCTTCTTGTTATTCCCACTCAAGGTGGAATACTTGTAATATTGTATTTTGTTGAAAAGATTTTTTTTATTGTAAGTAGTAATATTATATGAAGGAAGATCATTGAAGAGTTGTAAAATTTACTTTCTCTTTAAATTGTACTATGGAAAGAAATGAATCCAAATAGAAATCATGTTTAAAAGTTTAGTTAAAATTTGTTTGTGAGAAACTAAGTTATTTGCTTTAAAAGGAATGAGCAATGCTCAAGGAAAACAAAAAGAAAGTTTACTTTCATTGTTGTAGTTGTAATATTGTAAATGAGAAACAAAGAATATAGAAATTGTAGAATACTAATAATGTATGCTTGAAAACCTTGAATGTGGAACAAAGTTATTAGTGGCTATTTTAACATATGGTTGTAATGGAAATGGAAAGGTACTATAAATGTTAAGTAAATTATCTTTTTCAAATAATGCATTTGGTAGAAAGGAAAAACAACAACATTAGAAGTAGATTTAGTTCCTTTCCTACTTTTGGATTTGAAAGAAAATTTGTTGAACAAAATGAAAATGAACTTATAGTTGATGTTATTACTATTGGTATCGAAAATGCTTAAAAATGATTAATTATACTATGGAGTGAATAAATGAGCTAAATATTACAACTAGAAACTTTAGGCACATAAAATTAAGTTCAAAATGAATTTTAAAATACACTAGTGACTTTTATTTTTTGAGAAATATCAGTTTTGAAGGTTTTGTTTCTAAGGAACGAGACCACCGCCCTATGCAGAGCGGCAGTCTCATAACCGCCACTCAGGAAAGGTGGCGGTTCGTAAATCGTCACCCACGTGGGGCAGCGGTCCCAGGACTGTTGTCTTACTCTGGGTGGAAATTCTGTCACTTACGGCAAAAAAACATAGATCTGCACCTGTGTAAATTTTACTTGATCTAATTAAATGTTAAGCTTGGAAAATTTCATAATAAACTTCCAGCAAGAAAAAGATGGTTATAATTTCATTTTTCAAGCAAGTAAAAATTCAAATGGAAATTTTAAAAGTGGTAAATCTTATATATATTAAATGAGGTAGGGTTTTCCCCAAATAGAGAATCCAAAATAAAAATAAAATGGGTAATAACTCCATATTTGGAGAGGAAACCCCTTTAGTCCTTGAATGAAAGAAAACTACAATGATAAATCTACAACCTAGACTAAACTAAGCTTGGTTTTGTAAATTCCTCCATAGTGTCTTCGTTCCTTACTCCCATGGCTTCCATATCTCCAACCTATAAATTAAACAAAGAAAAAGTGACCAAATGAGGAGACTTGGGTAATGAAAGGGAATAAATAAAAATTCATAAGGATTTTTAGAGTTAATTTAGAACCCTAGGATCTAGTGGCCACAATTGAATTGATCCAATGGTTGAGGATCAACCTTACATTTGTTTGCCAAGGCAACCCCTTTTCCTGGGACAACACTTTGAAATCATCTAGATTTGGTGTGTTTCACTTAAGTGTGGTCCTAAATTCATTTTCAAGTCCAAAATCTGAGCCCAACATTACACCCATTAGGCCACTTGATCAACCCATCGACATTTACAATGCTCATCTAAAATTTAAACATGCACATTAGTTCTAGTTTTTATCAATAGTGCAGTCTTTCCCATTAGAGCTACTTACATTAGAATGACTCATACTTGCCCATGCAATTGTCAACCACAAGTCAAAAGCCCAACTTGCTTATTAGAAATTGACAAAGGTTCGACTTTCATTGCACGATAACTGACCCATAGGATTCTTAGAAAATGTAGCCTGTTATCCACTAAGTATGCCCCCCCAGGTAGACAGCGGATGCTAGCCAAGTTTCCCCCACACAAGACGAAGTCTCTAGATAATTCACATTCAAAAGGGTACAATCAGGCAATGAGCACCAGGACTCCCACAATGGAGTAGCAAGGCCTACGAAAGATCAAACACAGCCCGTGCAACAGCTAAAATTCAATAAAAAGCGGACGGGGCGGTCGAATGAATCCACGACTTCAAATCCATAAACAAGTGCTAGTGGGCAAGCTTTAAAACACAGGAACATGGTGCCTCTCCAGAAGTTAAGAAACCAGAGGTAGAGACCTAAAGGAACAGCGAAGGCTCGACATGTCGTATAAGATCTGAAAGTGGGATTCAGAACGGGCCCCAAAAAAAATAGACTAAGTATGGAGAAACAGCAGGATGGCTCCACGTGTTGTGTCAACATAATTTCAAAGCATGGCCTAAAAGGTGATTTTCAAACAAACGTCATCTCACCACGTGTCCAAGGACCCGAAATAGGTAGGAAGCGGCCATTGAAAATTCCAAGAGCCTGCGGAGGATTCCACTTGTCAATCTGACGCTCCTTCAAAGGTAAAATCCTGAGCAGGGTTCCCAAATGAGCGCGGACCGTCCACCTGTCCCAGGTCCTAAAGAAAGGGACAGGATTGGAGTTGAATGGTCAAAGCAAAAGCAGGCCGAAAAAAAGGAGCCAAGTGTCAACACGATGCTAACTCAAGAGTAAAATTGGGGGGAAAGTTTCCAAATAAGCGTCAGGCTTCTGCGTGTTCCCTGGTCAAATATATAACCCCGCCAAGAAAAAGGACTTAGTCAAAATATGAGGAAACTGAGTGAGTTGTGGAAGAAGCTAAGTGTCATCTCGGTGTAACTTCAAAGGCAAAATAAAAAGGCAACTCCCAGACATGCACCTGCCCTCCACATGTCCGATTTCAAAAAGGGGGCTCATTCTGGTAACTGGCTCCCTCCATTTTGTACGGACCCAATTCAGATTTCTAAATGGACATATCTTTTGACCCAGTACTCAAAATCCAACAAATCTGGCACCGTTGGAAAGATCTCAACCTCACCCACGCCATGGAGATCTGAATACTTTAATTTTGGAGCTGTTAGTTGGGGGGGAAATGAACAAAAATATTCCTGCCATTAATATAGGATCTATTTTACCCCAATAACTAGATTGGATTCGATTTGGCTCGTTGTTCTTCCTCCTTCAAGGCACCGAATAAGATAATCGAATGCAGACATGACAGATTTGGGGTGGATTTGCAGGGGACAATTGATGAGGGTGGTTGAGCTTTGAACTAGTTTTTCCGCTTCTCTATCCTTCCTCCCTCTGCGCTAGATCTTGATCAAATAAGGGTCGGGGCTCATTGTAAAGGTTTGGGACATTTCTGGTTTTACGCCCACCCTTCTTCTTTTGTTCACAGAAGGATTTGTGGAGCTTTTCTAACCTCTCCTTCCGGTTATAATGCAAGTTTTGCCTCTTGGCTATCGCAGTATACTTTATCGACTCTTAAGCAATAATATATGTGACTGTGGATGTTTCTCGACCCTCTCATGTATTCGTCATTGTATCTTTGATCTCTTATTGTCGATTTGGTCATCTATACATAGTTGTTTGTATTGACATTTCATGTGGTTTGTGTTAAATTGTAAAAAGAGCGTCTAACATTACTTTGGGTGTATCACCTTGTTAACTTAGGTTTATTTCCTTGCATCTCTCTAACCCCATCTCTTTGGTAGATAGAATAGACTTAGAAACAGATCCTCTGCAATTTGTTTTGGTGTACACCTAAACAGAGGGATATGGAACTGGCCTTAATCTGGAGAGCTCTCTCAACTCGCAAGGTCCCACACCTTGAGAAATGCTCCATGTTATGCAATCACAGTGAGAGTCCCAACCCATCTGGTTTTTGACATTCAAGGGTGATGTGATTTTGTGCTAACATTTTTGGAACACCTGGTGGGACCAAAAAAGTCTCCATCTTTATGCAGTAAGATTGATGTGCACTTTCTATGATTTTAGCTTTTAAGAAGATTTCAAACTACACATCTAATGAATCCAAAAGGGACAAAATCCACTGGTTTCATATCCCAAGCTTGCTAATTTCATGAGAAGAATACAAACAAGGTCAAGAACCAGAGAAGAAGGATTGTTTGTTTATCCACACTTGTCCACAAAAATAGGGAGAAGGGGAAGAAGATCCCAGAGGTATCAATCTCCACCAAAAGATCCTTTTCAACACCTCCTCTGAGTAGGCCATTCTTTCAACCAACAAGGGTCCTCAGGCCAATCAGAATGACACAACTACCAAATCCTCATGTTAATTTCACTAGTAGTATCCCACTCACTCTTAATGCATAAAATCCAGTTTCAGTGGCAGCATTAAAGAGCATTCTATATTTCATTGGAGAAAACCAGACTTTTCCTAGTGACCACATTCAAGACATTGCAAAAGTCTGTGTAATCTGTGAGATCATTGAGATGGAAATTGCAGTCAAGTTGTTATCCTCTTCACTTAAGGGAAAAGATTCACAATGGTACAGGAGCATGAAAGTAGACTCTATTAAAACTTGGGACCATATGTGCAAAGCTCTTCATGATCAGTTTGGAGAAAAAGGAGATAACTTGTCCTTGTTAGAGCAACTGACAACAATCAAAATATCTCCTAACGAGTAATTGAAAAATTTCAACCTCATATTTCAAAGGACATGGGATAGGGTTCCAGTGGTTGTAAAGCCCACAAATGAAGGTGGCTTCTTATACTTTCTTAGAGCTTTAAATTTAGATATTGCTTTAATGATTCAATCAATGGGAGGCACAACCTTACCTCCAACTTATAGCATTTCCATATAAGCTAAAAATTATCTAATTCAGGCCAAAAAACTTTCTCCTAGGCCACCCATGCCTCTATACCCATAATTAGGAGATTGAACCACTAGCCATACACCCACATTAGCTCATATACCTACTCCTAGGAATCAAAGTTCAGCTAAAGCCTCCATGTCATCCTCTAACACCTCAAAAGAGCTTCAAAAAGTGATGAAACAACTTCAGAACCTAGGGAATGAGTTAGTAACTATCAAGAGGCAACAAGCTCAGAGTTCTAGGCCATATCAGCCTCAAGCTCAGTATCAAGTTAGACCCACATATCAGTAAAATAAGCTACCAGCTCAGGCTGTAAATCATAATCAAAACCAATGACAGCCTCAATCTGCTAGACCTTTCAGGTCATATGATCCAAACACAACTTCAACATCAAGGGCATTGGTTCCATCACAAAAAAAAATGGCACAAGAATATGATTGGTCTTTTCCATGCAATCAGCCTCATAACTAGTCAATGTGCTTTAATGGTGCATTAAATCAGGTTTTGATTGTGTAAACCATTGGTGTGTCACAAGAATATAGCCAAGAAGAAAATCAACAGCAAGGAACTTAGGAAGAGGAATCTCCAAGTGAAACTATGCTTGTCAATTGGAAAGATGAAGACTTATGTGGAATGAATCATTTCTCTTCTCAAAGTGTAGCTATCAATACATGGTCCAAGAATAGAAATATTGGAGAGGGACGATTACCAAACTCAGGTGATCCTCAACCTTCCATTACTCCACAAGGTGTTTGCACTCAAAATTCAACTCCCAATGTGTGGAGTCCGTCCAAGTCACCTTCCAAATCCACTCAGGTGCCGGTTGTAACAACCCATGTGTAAGATAAAAATGTGCTAGGAAAAGGGTAGCAGAAAGATAGTCCATTTAATATGATTGAAAAAATGAAGAAGAAAAATGTGAACATTTCAATGTGGGAGTCACTGGCCATCTCAAGACAGAGAGATCTGTTGCAGACTGCTATGGCCAATTGGTCAGGCTCAATATGGACCCCCTAGCCAATAAGAGAAAGTGCTTACCAATGTAGCTAAACCTAAGGGAAACCATGGAGAACAACAAGGTAAGAACTTGAGGCCTCCTCCATTCTCTATGTTCCTTTAATCATTGGAGACAAATTGGTACATAATTGCATGAATTGATTCGACGGGCAAGTAGCTCTGTAATGCCCAAACAAATAGCCGATCAACTGGGCCTACAATATGAATTCATCTCCATAGGGGTAGTGCAATTGGATGGGGACAACAGTGACAACTATTGGAATCATCAAAGATGTTGAGCCTCACATTGTATGCCTACCCCAACATGACTGTATTATAAAATGTATCAATTCATAGAATTACCACCCCATTTTGTATTTTGTTTGTCAAGAGACTTCACTGCTAAGATTAGAGAATATTTTTTTGCCGATTGGTCGCACATGACTTTTCAAAACAAGGTATGGGGCTAATTCCACAATCATGATCTGAGCCGATTGTAGATTATCATATTGAGTCTTATGTACCTAGCCCAATCAATGCAAATTGTTCTAGGCCTTTGATTTGGAGGACCTCCCAAGCACTTGTGAGACAAATACCAAGGTGGGGTATATCCCAGAATTGAATCTATGAACGAATGGGCAAACAAGAGACATGATTTTGACCCCTATAAAGAGATGGAGGAGTCTGAGCTAGGAGTCTCCTGTTTGCATGAGGAAAATCAGCCTCTTCTTGACATCATCAAGCTGGACCACAAATGATGACAATGAGGTATGGAAATTATTCTTTGATGGCTCAAGAAGTAGTCAAGGAGCCGGTGGAGGAGCTATGTTTGTTTCTCCCCTAAAGGTATGAAATATTACTCAACTTACCATTTCTAATTCGCTTGTTCAAATAATATAGCAGAGTATGAGGCTTTGGTCCATGGACTGCATTGGGAAAGGAAACGAGGAATCAAGAACTTGCAGGTGTTCTGGTGATAGTGAACTAGTTTCTAATTAGGTCCAAAGACAAAATGCTACCAAGAACAACCTGTTAAGGAGTTATAAGAACCAGAGTATGGGACCTAATTGAGGATTTTGAGGCATTCAGTATAAACTCCATCCCGAGGAATAAAAATGAAGCAACAGACAGATTGGCATACAATTGGGGTAGAATTTGACGTTATGGATAGTATCAAGAATGATAAATCATCAGCCCCATATCAAATTGGTTGTAAGGCTAGCTGTCCCAGACAACAACACAAGTTGGCAAGTTTTTGAAAATGATCAACAAATTGTCAGCTTTCTATAAGAGGAAGCTGAGTTCTCCTCTAGGAATCAAGATCAAATTAGAACAACAATATGGTGATCAAGTAGTGCAACTAAGAACTAAAAAACTGCGAAAAGGATATTGGCACTTTGGAATCAATCTTCAACCCAAACAACCAATTCTTGAAAGGAGAAGGTGAATATTTAAGTAAAGCAATGAAGATTCAGAGCCTATGTTTTCATAAAATAAGGAAAAACATTGCAGATTGGCAAGGTAAGCACTCAACAAGAAAAATATGAGTTTGTTCAACTTTTTTAAGAGTTCCTAGATGTCTTTTCCTGGACTTACAAAGATTTAAGGGGCTTCAACCCAAAGCTAGGCACAACACACCATCGAGTTGGATCCAAGAGCTAAGCCTTCTCAGGATAGAAGCAAAGGCCAATAAATCCCCACATTGAGCCTCTTCATGAGAAAATAATCGAATAAGAGAATTGAGGCCAACATCATCTTCCCCATCAAGAATTTGAAGTTGGGTTGCTAACTTGGTGCCTGTGAGAAAGAAAAATGGAGAAATCAGGATGTGTGTGGACTTTCATGATCTAAAACAAAGCATCACTTAAGGATCACTACCGCACTTCCATTAATGGAACAGATCTTACAAGTTGTAGATGGTTCTGAGAGGTTTTCATTGTTAGATGAGATACTTCAAGTTATAACTAGATAATGGTGAAAGAGGAGGATCAATTCAAGACAGCATTCACCACCAAATGGGGGTACATATGCTTATAAGAAAATTCCATTTGGACTATCAAATGCTAGAGAAACATTTTCAGCAAGCTATGGACATGGCATTCACAGGTTTAATTAACAACATAGTCTATGGTGTATCTTGATGATATCACTGTTTTCTCCAAGAATAGCTACAGATCATCTCTTTCACCTTAGATAGGTATTTCCAGAGATGTAGGAGGTTTGGGGTGTCGATTAAACCCAAAAAACTGTGTGTTCTCTAGCTCATGAAGGGAAATTTTTGGGGCACATTGTCTCAAGAAAGGGATTGACAATTGATCGTGAAAGGATTGAAGCCATCCAGACACTCCCATTGCCATAGCATAAAAAGTCTCTCCAAAGCTTCTTGGGGAGAATAAAATTTGTTCGACAGGTTTATACCTGAATTTTCTACTCTTGTGAAGCCTTTAACAATGATGTTAAAGAAGAGTCTTGCATTTTAAATGGACAGCAGAAGGTAAAGAGAGTTTTAAGGCCATTAAGCTTGCAATATCATAGGCTCCAACTCTCATTAACGCTAGACTTCTCAAAAGACTTCATGATATATGCTTTTGGAGGGTCAGATACCATCCCAGCCATCTTGGTCCAGCCAAACAAATGAAGGTTCAGATCAACCCATAGCTGTTCTTCAGCCAGAGCTTGGAGGACTATTAAGTAAAATACTCTTTCATTGAAAAACAAGTCCTTGTTGTTATTAGGAGCTTAAAGAAGTTCAGGACACTTGGTCTCCAGATAATAAGATTCAACTACTAGTATCTCATTCTGGTGTTAAGGACTTCCTATTTGAATAAGGATTTGAATGAGAAGAGGGTAGGTTGGATCACCCAGGTAATGGAATATGACATTGAGATCAAGGTGACCAAATTGGTTTGAGGCAAGGGTCTATGTAAGAACAACTAGCCTCTAAGCAACAGGCTGAGTCAGTGGGATCAAAACGAGGTTGTCCTATTTCTACAGAATGATCAATAACAATCAACTAATGATGCACCTACTCCATGTTGGACCCAAACATTGGTGCATTACCTACAAAAAGGTTTGTGCCCTCTAGTATGGAACAAATCAAAGAGAAGATACTTCAGACTACAAGCTATCCCATATGTGTCTTGTTGGTGGTGTCTTGTTTAAGAAGGATATCAATGGTGTTCTATTGAGGTGCATTTAGGACAGGCCAAATTGAGAGAGTGCTGCATGAATTCCATGATGGAGAAGCAAGAGGTCACTTTGCCCCTTGAGTAACAACTCTCAAGATCATGAAAGCTAATTATTATTAGCCTACAGTGTTTAAGGACTACTAATCATGGGTCAAGAAGTGTAAAAAATGTTCATTCTTCACAGGAAAGGAGAAATTAGCAGCCCTACCCCTAAATCCCATTTCAGTGAATCATCCATTCATGCAATGGGGACTAGACTTCATTGAGGTGATTAACCCAAATTGAAGCCAAGGCCACAAATGGATACTTACTGTAATAAACTATTTCACCAAGTGGAATGAAGCAATGGCACTAAAGAAGCAAATGAATCCAACATTTTGGATTTCTATGAAGGAATAGCCACTAGGTTTGGATTCCTTGCCACTATTATATCAAATAATGCATTGGCATTCCTTGGTACAAAGATCACTGAATGGGAAGTTAAGAATGGTGTGTATCTCAACACCTCATCAAATTATTACCCTTAAGGTAATGGCCCAAGTAGAGTTCAAAAATAAGAACCTATTAAGGATTATCAGAAGGACTCTTGATGAAAATTAGAGGACTTGGCATATAAAGCTCAAATCAGCTCTATGGGATGATAGGATCACATCCAAAAGATCCACAGGGATCTCACCATACAAGATTTTATATGGAAAAGAGGCAGTATTTCCCATCTCATTGGAATTTCCTACTTTTGAACTCATGAAATAGTTAGAGCTAGCTGAGTTTGAGCCCATGGCAATCAGGTATGCAGAAGTTGATGGAGGTAGGAGAAGAAAGAGAGCATGCAATGCAAGCCATGGAAAAGGATCAGGCATTTATAAAAAAGAGTTTTGATAAGAAGGTAAGGATGAGGATATTTCAGGAAGGGGTACTAGTAGTCCTAAAGTAGGATGTAGACCGGGAAAAGCTAGGAAAAAACGCCAAACTTGATGCCATCTGGAGTGGCTCATACATGATCAAAGAATGCAAGAGTAGCAATGCCTTCCAACTGGCTAAATTGGATGGTGAAGAATTGTAGATCCCAGTGAATGAGATCCATCTCAAACATTGCTACTAAATGGGAAGTTCCCACCCCTGTAAATATTAGTATAGGTTTTTAATTTCCCTAAGTGTGTATGCACATTGTTATGTTGTAGTGTAGTTTTTGTATTCCCCTAATTGTTGCTCTGACACAGGTTATTTATTGCTCCAGGTTGCGTTGTTAAATATTTTAAAGTTCCTCCAAGTGAACAGTGCTATCCCTTTTAGTATTCATGACAGGGAGACCCATAGTTGCTTGTAATAGTTACTATCTTCAAAATAAAACAAATGCAGAGCAACTAAAAAGCTTTCTGTCAAAACAGTCCATTCAGGGACAGATGAAATACCCTAGGTTGAAACAATTTTCTACTCTAAGAAATCTTTTGTTCAAGATCTCTTATGGAAATTGAGAGTGCAAACGGCCAGGCTCGTGGATCAGAGGCAGGATCAGTACCAGGTCATCATTCTTGACTCCATGCCCAATGGATGCTTCAAGGCTACTAATCTCTTCATCTAGCAAGCAGATGCCCCTGTGATTCACCAAATTGTTATCACTATTTTTGTCCCTTGACAAAATTGATTAGCCACGACCCTGCAACGAAGGAACCAGAGAAATCATGTTTAAATACTATAAACAGGTTACAGAGACACTCTACAATGGAGTGGCAGGGCCTACGAAAGATTAAATGACCTCGTGTAAAAAAAAATTCAAGAAATAGCTCTATGGAGTGACCCATGCTTCAAATCTAGAAAATAGATTGTAGGCAGGCTCTAAAATGGGATAACAGGGTCAGGAGAAGAAGAGGATAGTGTCAAAGAATCCAGAAGCCTCAAAGAAAAAGAAATGACGAAGGTTAAAAGTCTATCAGGCTCTGAAATAGTTTGAAAATGATCCCAAAAATGACTAAGTATGGAGGAGACAGTGGACACTGCCAAGTGTCCAAATGGTGTACGTCTCTAAAGATTGAATCAAAAATGGGAAGACTCGAACATGAGCGCCAGGGCCCCCACGTGTCCCAGGCCCAAAGAGGGGAAAATTCAACACCTAAAAATAAAAAATAAAAGTGGATAGGGACGGGCCTAAAAAGACTAAGTATAAAAGGTGCTTAGTGAAAGCTGCCACGTGTCAAATCAGTGCCTCTCCAAAGGTAGATCCAAAAGTGGAGACCCAAATGAGCACAATCTCGACCATGTAGTCCAAGATAAAAGTGGGACATAGCAGGCCCAAAAAAATTGACTAAGTATGGAGAGCTAATGCATGACGACTCACATGTGCTACGCCATCACAATTTCAAGGGATGCAACCCAAAATATGATTTTCAAATGAGCACCATCTCGCCACATATTCAGGGCCCGAAAAAAAGCACGAGCGGTCTGTTGAAAATTCCAAGAGTCCTATGGAAGCCTCCACGTGTCAACCCGACGCTCCTTCATAGGAAGAGTACAGAGTGGGTTTCTAAATGAATGTTGAGCCTCCACGTGTCTGATTTCATAAAGGGGCAAAGTCAGGGTTAAATAGTCAAAGCATGAGACAAGCCAGTAGAGGGTGCCAAGTGTCAGCACGACGCTAATTCAAGAGTAAAATTGTGGGAAAGGTTTCCAAACAAGCGCTATGCTTCTACGTGTTCCTTGGTCAAATATATGACCCCGCCGAGTAAAAGACTTAGCCAAAATATGAAGAAACTGAGCGAGCCGCGGAAGATGCTATGTGTCAGCCCAATGCAACTTCAAAGGAGTAAACTACAAAGGCAGTCTCCTAGACATGCACCAACCCTCCACATGTCCGGTTTCAAAAAAGGGGCTCATTCTGGTAGATTGTTCCCGTCATTTTGTACGTAGACCCGATTCAAATTCCAAATGGGCATATCTATTTGACTCAGTGCTCGAAATCTGTCAAATATGGCACCGTTGGAAAGATCTCGGCCTCGCCCATGCCATGGAGATCTAAATACTTTAATTTTGGAGAGGTTAGGTGGGGAAATGATGAAGAAACATATTTTTTCCATTAATATAGGATCTATTTTCCCCCAACAACTAGATCAGATTTGATCTGATCCGTTGTTCCTCCTCCTTCGAGGCACCGAACAAGATAATCGATGCAGACATGACAGATTTGGGGTGGATTTGCAGGAGACATTGATGAGGGTGGTTGAGCTTCGAAATCTAGTTTTTCCGCTTCTCTCTCCTTCTTTCTTTCTATGTTGGATCTATAAAAGAAGGGTCATGGACTCATTGTAAGGGGTTGGACATTTTTGTTTTGCGCCCTCCCTTCTTCTTTTGTTCACAGAAGGATTTGTGGAGATTTTTTAACCTCTCCTTTGGGTTGTAATATAAGTTTTTACTTCTTGGCCACTCGTAGTATACTGTATCGAATCCTGAGAAATAATATATGTATGTATTGTGGATGTTTCTCAACCCTCTCATGTATTTGTCATTGCTATCTCTCTGATCTCTTATTGTGATTTTAGTCATATGTGCATAGTGTTTGTATTGCATTTCATGGTTTGCGTTAAACTGCGAAACGAGTGTCTAACATTCCTTTGGTGCATCACCTCATTAGCTTGCATTTATTTTCTTTCATCTCCTTAACCATGTCTCCTTAGAAAGATAGAGTAGATTAATAACAGATCCTCTGCCATATATTTATATGTGCACCTAAATAGAGGAATAGGAACCGGCATCAATTCAAATATCTCTTTCGACTTGCAAGGTCCCACACTTTGAGAGATGCTCCATGTTGTGCAATCACACGTAAGAACCTTAACCCATCTGGTTTTCGGCATTCAGGGGTGTTGTGATTCTACACTAACAGTAGGAATGTATATTATATATGTTTAAATAAAACTAAAGGTATGTGTAGATGGGTGAATGGGGCCAGTCAAATACCTTGGGGTCTAAAGTCATTAATTTAGTTTCTTAGTATGTTTATAAAATTAATGAAATGACCTTTCAAGCTATTAAGATAATGGAACTAAAGTAACTATGTATGAGGTAAATTATAAGGGTGTGAATGTTAGTTAAGGAGGAGAAGAACTTTTAACCAAGTAAATTAAGTTATGGCACTTCCCTAATTGAATGTTAATTTATTTGACCTTAGAGATAACTTAAGAATATTTAATCACGTAACCTAGACCTGGTCCATCCATTGTAAAGTAAATATTTTTGGTGAAAATTAACTTAATGCACTTTAGGGGGTTGACAACCTTCTAACCTTATAACTTTAAAAAAAAAAAAATTGCCGCAACTTTCGGAATAAGTGTCTAGGGTTTTAACGTGTTCCTAGAATTTCGTTTTTGTGGGCGTTACATTTTATTTATGAATAGATGAGATTCAAATGTATTTTATTTCCCCTTTTTATAACTTCAGATTAGCGTGTATCATTAAATAATTTTTTTAGCCTTTTTAAAAGGACTACATACATGTAAGCACTTTTGACAATGTATTAAAACATGCTTAAAATAGATATACTTAAATAACTTTTTGTTTAAATTTCATTTTCCAATATTAAGATATTCATTTTTGATAGCGATAACACTATGACATTTTTGGTTCTCTAATATGTGTACTGGATTCAAAATGAAAGATATGTTTATAGAATTTTGTATTTTATATGGATATATATTTTTAAAAAACCATTCATTATTCATTTATTATATTAACAATTGTGGGCTTCAGTTTTGTATGCCCACAAAAATATTTAATATATATTTATAAAAGACTCATGACAGACAAAACACTAAATTGAAATATAGTTTTGTTCCATAGCGATTAAATTTTATCAATATTTTTTAATATAAAAAACTTCTTCCAACATATAGACATGAACTGGCAATTTTTATCAATATCTATTAATACAACAAACATTTTGCAAAATATAGGCAAGAACTGGATGTTTCACGGCTCTTGTTCCTTTGATTTTTTAATATTTGGACAAAATTTCCTTTCCGACCCAGAACAACAATACCATAAGTATACACAATTTCAAATATATTTGTTTAAATGTGGAAAAGTATCTCTTTATGGGTGGGGTACGGCTATATGTAAAACATAATGATATATTTGAACAATATGTGAAGATTAAATGTTTATCATTTAGATGATTATGTGTGTCTGTTATTTCATAGGCTATATTATTCTATTTGAGTCTCTAGTAATAACCCATATTAGTTTATAAACAATTTTGGAGTCAATAATTTTTCGAATTAATTAATCAATTCAAACAATAATTCACACTATATTATTTTTTATATTTAGTAATTGCTTTTTTGGTTTTGTTTTAGAAAATGAATTGTAATAATGCATATAATATTAAATTTTTATTTTAAATTTTATAAATAATAATATAACAATTTTAAATAAGTATATATAAATTAACTTATCAAAAATGATATTAATAAATATTATTATTATTTCATGTTTCCCATAAATACATAGTGTATATGAGTAAGATAAGAAGATACAACTCTTGATCATTTGTCTTCAATTTGGATGACGACGTACATGCTTAGTGTTGTAAGCTTGGTGCATCTTGGAATTGCTTCTACACCTCTCAAAATATGCATTCAGTCAAATAATCAATCTTGCCTTAGTTCGTTCGGATGGTCCGTGACAATATATTATGATCCTTATGCCAATAGGGGTGAAACCATACTTGAGGTGGCCCTGACATAACATAATGGTTGAATATTTGATGATAGGATACGCATGTTTATTGCTTTGCTATCCAAGTTAGGTATGCCTCTTGAATACATCTTGGAATTGCTTTCCTACCTCTACAAATTTTATGTACCTTACTACCCAAGTCAAACATATCTCTTTCACGCATCTTGAAATTGCTACAACAACTCAACAACTCTACATAACATAATGGTTGAATATTTGATGATAGGATACACATGTTTATTGCTTTGCTATCCAGGTTAGGTATGCCTCTTGAATACATCTTGGAATTGCTTTCCTACCTCTACAAATTTTATGTACCTTACTACCCAAGTCAAACATATCTCTTTCACGCATCTTGAAATTGCTACAACTCAACAACTCTACAAAAATTCATATTTTTAATTTCAACATAACATTACCCCTCCCTTTAATACAAGTGCTAGTATAATTTATGCTATCCATGGTCTATCTAATTTACCACCCCCTATTATAAAGTAAATCATCTTTATACTATGGCGATTGTGTTCTAATCGAGTTCTATAGAGAGGGCCTACCCATCTTTTTATCTATTTGATTTGATCTATCTTTCTATCTATATATCACTCGACTTATATAATGCATGTAATAAGATTTGAGGTCGAAGTCGAAGATACATATAGAGTAGGCTAATAGGTCTAGGGTGCCGACTAGACCCTAGATAGAAGTGTTAGTATAATTTATTAACTAGATTACGTAGGGAATTGAACTTATTTAGTATACGGAATTAAAGTCAACGAATGATCTTTTTAAATGATTTTGTTATCCACGTGGCAATGTTTATGCACATGTCTAAACATTCGTTTAATATTTCTCGCCTAAAGTTTAATCGAAAATAGCTTGGCCTTGTATTGGTATGAGTGATTTGGTAAACTAATAGACCGCCATCGCATCACACGAGAATACTCAGGAATGGTTTCTTAATGAGAGAGGCTTTAATATTTAAATTTATATATTCACAAAAGTTATATACACCATTTTAGGCATTTAACGGTGGTCGAGTGACCATACAATATTGATTTCTATTTTCACGTAATAATTTAGACCATTGTCAGCCTTTACCCGAGATGCATTTATTTATTTTTAACATAATTTAAACAATATTATCAGCATATCTCTGACACGTATTTATTTATATAATTGATTTTTTTGTTTACATAATAATTTAGAATATTATCAGCATATCTCTGACACGTATTTATTTATATTTTACAGAATTTAAATAATAGTGAAAGTATATATATGTAGGGGGTTAGTGTATAATTTTAGTTCGAATTATAAATTATGTAGGTGTCAGAAATATACGAGACTTAATATGTGTGGATCAAATCTAGAGTGAGAGGTTATAAATTGAAAAGTAAAATTAATAAAATAATTAAATTGACAAAGAAAAATTAAGTGAGGAAAATTCATTGTCAATTGTATAATTAAACTATTTAACCAAAACATAAATGAAATATTAAATTAAATATTTTGTTGTATTATTTTCAAACCTCATTTATATAATAAACATTCATACATTTTCAATAATAATTCAAATATTTTTAATTAATAGAAAATAAAACATTAGAATTCCTTCTAATTTACTTTAGATCTTATATATAATGGCAATATAAATAATGTCATATTCATAGTCAATTGTACAATCAAACCATTTAACTAAAATATAAAAAAAAATATTCGTTTAAATATTTTGTTGTATTATTTTCTAAATGATCATTTATGTAATAAACATACAAACATTTTCAATAATAATCTATTATTAGACATTTTGTTGTATTGTTTTCTAAGCTTATTTATATAATAAACATACAAACATTTTCAATAATGATCTATTATTTTTTTTATAAAAAATAAAATATTGTTATCCCTCCCTATTTACATTACAACTCATATATAATCACAAAATAAATAATAACAATTAGTTGATAATAAAGTTCTTTGATACAATACAATAGAGAATTTATTATGAAGATTCATATCTTTCTTTGATGTATACAAATTATTTTTTAGTTTAATCTCACCCCAGGTAATTTAATTTAAGCTCATCTAGCCATTCACTAAATTACAAAAATAATGAATTAAATATATTAATTTCATATTCTCTAGTTACACCGGAGGTGTATCCTTTGAAGAGAGCCCTGCTGGAAAATGTCAAATTCCTGGCAGGATATTTTCGTGATTGTTTATTTTATACGTGTCAAAAATTTGACAACTTGCACCTGAAATTTTACTTTTACTTGGAATTCATTCCCAAAAGTAGTCGATAACCACGTCTCAGGCCAAACAAGGTTCAGGATTCTCGAAAACAAGTATGAAAATTGCATTAACCCAGAGGTCACAACAGTGTCATTGGACAGAAAATCACAACATGCAGCAAGTCATGGGCGCCATGGTCCCACTCTTTTCACTAGGATGTGCAGTGTTTAGCTCAGCCTTGGGAATTGCCTCCCCAAACACTTCCTACTCGTCGGAACTCGGGGAATGACATAGAAGCTCAAGGATCTCACCCACATATTCCTTGATGCCAATTGTCTACAAAATAATGTTTTTTTTGAGATATTGATCGCCTCCGATGTCTATGACGTGACCCACTTTCTGTAGTGTGTCATTTATTTCTATGTCTCCTTTGCAGATCCATACCTACAACAATCCTTCAAATGAGCCTTCGCCCTCACCAATGTATCTTACAATTTTGACCTCATTCATGTATGTCAAATCCACATCTTTTCTCTTATGCTCTGGTGCTACAACACTTGTTTTTTAATTCCATACAAATGAATTTTTTACCACAACATTTACAAAATATACGATTTATTCTTCGATTATGAATAAATTTCACCAAATAAAATCGTAAGTTTTTTAATTCATCTGGAGGCATTTGGACACCCTTGTTAGAAAATGTCACATTCTAGTGAATTTATCCAACAGTCAATTTTCGTCACATTGCTCATGCCTACCTTTATTTTCCCGATTGCTTATTTTAAATGTTTAGAAATTCAAAAACTAAATGGCTTGATAGGCACAAAAGTGGGGAAAATTTGTTAAAAATCATACGAAGTGTGTTGTAGGTGTCTCCAAAGGAATGTACGAAGATGACCTGCATGTGCTTGGGGGAAATGTACACACAAAGATGGACAACGTATATGCATCTTAAGTGATGCATAGAAGTGTTGTGAGATGTAGATGAGATATATCACTGTTCTAACCCTTCGGAACACATTGGATTTTAGTGTAAAATTCAGTCACTTTTACGTGTGGGAAGATATAAGGACAAAATTCATTTTCTAGAGATTTCATGCGTTGTGTCCCCAACTAAGAAGAAGAAGCTATTTAGTGCTATCTATCGTCAATGGGGTGTTATTTATTGCTTGGAGGTGAGTTATTCATAAAGTCTCTTGCCTCCAAGCAACAAGATGAATCAGTAGGTGAAAAGGAGACTGCCTTATTTCTACATAATGATCAAGAACAATCAGCTAGTGATGCACCTGCTCCATGTTAGACCCAAGCCTTGGTGCATTACCTTCAAACAGGTTTGTTCCCTCTAGAATGGAACAAAGAAAAGAGAATATACTTCAGACTACAAGCATCCCATATGTGCTTATTGATGGTGTCTTGTTTAATAAGGATATAAATAGTGTTATATTGAGGTGCATTAGGACATACCAGATTGAGAGAGTGTTGCATGAATTCCATGATGGAGAAGTAGGAGGTAACTTTTCCCCTTGAGTAAACAGCTCTCAAGATCATGAAAGTTGATTATTATTGGCCTGCAGTGTTTACGGACTACTACTCATGGGTCAAGAATTGTTAAAAATGTGCATTCTTCCTAGGAAAGGAGAAGCTAGCACGTCCTACCCCCTTCATCCCATTTTAGTGAATCAGCCATTCATGCAATGGGGACTAGACTTCATTTGTGTGATTAACCCAAATTCAAGCCAAGGCCACAAATGGATACTTACTGCAATAAAATATTTCACCAAGTGGACTGAAGCAGTGGCACTAACAGAAGCAAATGAATCCAACATCTTGGATTTCTATGAAGGAATAGCCTCTAAGTTCGGAGTCCCTGCCACGATTATATCAGATAATGCATTGGCATTCCTTAGTACAAGGATCACTGAATGGGTAGTTAAGAATGGTGTATATCTCAACACCTCATCAAATTATTACCCTTAAGGTAATGGCCCAATAAAGTCCAAAAATAAGAACCTATTAAGGATTATCAAAAGGACCCTTGATGAAAATTAGAGGACATGGCATACAAGGCTGAAATCAGCTCTATGGGCTGATACGATCACATCCAAAAGATCCACAGGGAGCTCACCATACAAGCTTGTATATGGAAAAGAGGCAAGATTTCCCATCTCATTGGAGTTTACCACTTTGAAACTCATGAAATAGTTAGAGATAGCTGAGTTTGAACCCATGGCAATTAGGTATGTAGAAATGATGGACGTAGGAGAGGCAAAAGAGCATGCAATACAGGTCATGGAAAAGGATCAGGCATTGATAAAAAAAAAATTTTGACAAGAAGACAAGAATGAGGACCTTTCAGGATGGGCACTTAGTCCTAAAGTGGGATGCAGATTGGGAAAAGCCAAGAAAACACTCCAAATTTGATGCCATCTAGATTGGCCCTTAGATGAACACAGAGTGTAAGAGTAGCAATGCCTTCCACCTGGCTAAATTGGATGGTGAAAAATTATAGATCCTAATGAACGTGATCCATCTCAAACATTGCTATTGAATGGGAAGTTTCCACCCTTGTAAATATTAGCATAGGATTTTAATTTCCCTATGTGCGTATGCATGTTGTTTTTTTGTAGTATAGTTGTTGTTTCCCCTAATTTTTGTGGCACAGATTCTTTGTTCCTTCAGGTTGTGTCATTACACAGACCAACGTGCCTCCAAGTGAACGTGTTATTCCTTTCAGTATTCATGACAGGGAGACCCATAGTTGCCTGTAATAGTTACTATCTTAAAAATAAAACAACTGTAGAGCAACTACAAAGCCATCTTCATATTAGTCCATTCAGGGAAATATGAAAGCCCTAGGTCAAAATAATTTTTCTACTCTCAGAAGCCTTGTTTCAAGATTTCTTATGAAAATTGAGAGTGCAAAAAATCGAGCTTGCGGATCAAAGGCATGATTAGTATCAGGCCATAATTCTTGACTCCACACCTAGTGGATGCTTCAAGGCTACTAATCTCTTCATGTAACGGGCATATGCCCATGCGAGTCACCAAATTGTTATCACTATTTTTGTCCCCTGAAAAAATTGATTAGCATGACACTGCAACAAAGGAACCAAAGAAATTGCCTTCAAATCCTGGAAACAGGGTTGTAGAGACACTATACAATGGAGTGACAGGGCCTGCGAAAGATCGAAATGACATCGTGTAAAAATAAATTCAAGAAATAGCTCTATCGAGTGACCTCGTGCTTCAAATACAGCAAATAAATTACATGCGGGCTCTAAAATGGAATAACAGGGTAGGTGAAGGAGAAGATAGTGTCAAAGAAACCAAAGGCTCAAAGAAAAAGAAACGGTGAAGGCTCAAAGTCGTCGGGCTCTGAAATAGTTTCAGAACGAGCCCCAAAATGACTAAGTGTTGAGGAGACAACGGATGTCGCCAAGTGTCCAAATGTCGTACCTCCAAAGATTGAATTCCAAAAGGGGGAAACTCAAACAAGTGCCAAGCTCCCACATGTCCTAGGCCTAAAGAGGGGCAGAGTCAATAGCTAAAATTAAAAAAGCAGATGGGCTAGGCCTAAAAAGACTAAGTATAAAAGGTGCTAGTGGACGCTGCTATGCACGTTAGCTCGATGCATCTCCTAAGGTAAATCCAAAACGAAAGATCCAAATGAGCACAAGATCGGCACATATTCCAAGTTAAAATTGGGACAGAGCGGGCCCCAAAATCAACTAAGTATAGAGAGCCAATGGATAATGCCACATGTTGCATCAACACAATTTCAAGGCACAACCCAAAAGGCGATCCCCAAACGAGCGCCAACTCACCACGTATTCAGGGACCCAAAAAAAGTAGGAGCGGTCGTTGAAAAGTCCAAGAGTCTGTGGAAGCCTCCGCGTGTCAACCCGATGCTCCTTCAAATGAAAAATTCTAAGCGGTTTTCCAAATGAGCACGGAGCCTCCATGTGTCTGGTTTCATAAAGGGGTAGGGTCAGGGTTAAATAGTCAAAGCAGAGACAAGCCAGTGGAGAGTGCCAAGTGTCAGCATGATGTTAATTCAAGAGTAAAATTGTGGGAAGGTTTCCAAACAAGTGTTAGGTGTCTGCGTGTCCCCGGTCAGATATATGACCCTGCCGAGCAAAAGACTTAGCCAAAACATGAAGAAACTGAATGAGCTGTAGAAGAAGCCACATGTCAAGTCCAACGTAACCTCAAAAGTAAACCACAAAGGCAGTCCCTAGACATGCGTTAGCCATCCATGTGTTCTGTTTTCGTAGTTGGTTCCCATCATTTTGTACGGACCCAATTCAAATTTCAAATTGGCATATATATTTACTTAGTGCTCGAAATATGACAAATATGGCACCGTTGGAAAGATCTCGGCCTCATCTATGCCATGAAGATCTGAAACTTTGATTTTTGAGAGGTTAGGTGGGGAAATAATGAACAAACATCTTTGTGCCATTCATACAGGATCTATTTACCCCCAACAACCAGATCGAATTTGACCTAAT
This sequence comes from Taxus chinensis, assembly GCA_019776745.2. NCBI lineage: Eukaryota > Viridiplantae > Streptophyta > Pinopsida > Cupressales > Taxaceae > Taxus > Taxus chinensis. The sequence goes on along the minus strand of CM034148.1, from coordinate 776,734,979 downwards.
CTATTGTTCCTTCTCCTTTGAGGTGCCAAACAAGTAATTGATGCAGACACGATAGATTTGGGGTGGATTTGCAAGAGGCATTGATGATAGTGGTTGAGCTTTGAACTAGTTTTCATGCTTCTCTCTCCTTCTTTCCTTTATGTTGAATCTATAAAAGAATGGTCGGGGCTTATTGTAAAAGGTTGGACGTTTCTGTTTTGCGCCCTCCCTTCTTCTTTTGTTCACAACAGAATTTTTGTAGCTTTTCTAACCTCTCCTTCGGGATATAATGCAAGTTTTACTTCTTGGTCACTGCAATATACTGTAGCGAATCCTAAGCAATAATATATATATATATATATATATATATATATATGTGTATATATATATATATGTGTGTTTTGGATGTTTTCAACCCTCTCATGTATTCGTTGTTGTCTCTCTGATTTCTAATTGCATTTTGGTCATCTGTGCATAGTGTTTGCATTGCATTTCATGGTCTATGTTAAAATGCGAAACGTGTGTGTCTAACATTCCATTGGTGCATCACCTCATTAGATTAGGTTTATTCTTTCATCTCCTTAACCATGTCTCCTTAGAAAGATAGAGTAGATTAAAAATAGATCCTCTGCAATATATTTGTATGCACCTGAATAGAGGAATAGGAACTAGCCTTAATCCAAAGATCTCTCTTGACTTGAAAGGTCCCACACTTTGAGAGATGCTCCATTTTGTGCAATCACAGGTAAAGTCTCAACCCATCTGGTTTCAGGCATTCAGGGGTCTTGTGATTCTGCACTAAGAAGGAATGTATATTTTAGATGTTTAAATAAAATTAAAGGTATGTGTAGATGGGTTAATGGGGCCATTCAAATACCTTGGGGTGCAAAGTCATTAATTTAGTTCTTAGTATGTTTTAGAAAAATAATGAAATGAACTTTCAAGCTATTAAGATAATGTAACTAAAGTAACTATGTATGAGGTAAATTATTAGGGTGTGAATGTTAGTTAAGGAGGAAGAACTTTCAACCAAGTAAATTTAGTTATGGCACTTCCTTAATTGAATGTTAATTTATTTGACCTTAGAGATAACTTAAGAATATTTAATCACGTAACCTAGGCCTGGTCCATCCCTTGTAAAGTAAATATTATTGATGAAAATTAACTTAATGCACTTTAGGGGGTTGACAACATTGTAACCTTATAACTTAAACAAAGAAAATTGCCGCAACTTTCGGGATAAGTGTTTAGGGTTTTTAACGTGTGTTCCTAGAATTTCGTGTTTTGTGGGCGTTACATTTTATTTATGAAAAGATGATTCAAAGGTATTTTATTTCCCATTTTTATAACTTCACAATAGCGTGTATCATTAAATAATTTTTTTAGCCTTTTTAAAAGGACTGCATTCATGAAGCACTTTTGACAATGTATTTAAAACATGCTTAAAATAGATATACTTAAATAATTTTTTGTTTAAATCTCATTTTCCAATATTAAGATATTCATTTTTGATAGCGATAACACTATGACATTTTTGGTTCTCTAATATGTGTACTGGATTCAAAATGAACGATATGTTTATGCAATTTCGTATTTTATGTCGATATATATTTTTAAAAAGCCATTCATTATTCATTTATTATATTAACAATTGTGGGCTTCAGTTTTGTATGCCCACAAAACTATTTAATATATATTTATAAAAGACTCATGATAGACAAAAGACTAAATTGAAATATAGTTTTTGTTCCGTAGCGATTAAATTTTATCAATATTTATTAATATAAAAAACTTCTTCCAACATATAGACATGAAATGGCATTTTTTTATCAATATCTATTAATACAAACAAACATTTTGCAACATATAGGCAGAAACTAGACGTTTTCACGACTCTTGTTCCTTTGATTTTTTAATATTTGGACAAAATTTCCTTTCCGACCCAAAACAACAATACCATAAGTATACACAATTTCAAAATATTTGTTTAAATGTGGAAAAGTATCTCTTTATGGGTGGGGTACGGTTATATGTAAAACATAATGATATATTTGAACAATATGTGAAGATTAAATGTTTATCGTTTTAGATGATTATGTGTGTTATTTCATAGGCTATATTATTCTATTTGAGTCTCTAGTTATAACCCATATTAGTTTATAAACAATTTTCAAGTCAATAATTTTTCAAATTAATTAATCAATTCAAACAATAATTCACACTATATTATTTTTATATTTAGTAATCGGTTTTTTTTTTTTGTTTTAGAAAACGAATTGTAATAATGCATATAATATTAAATTTTTATTTGAAATTTTTAAATAATAAATAATATAACAATTTTATAATATATATATATATATATAATATACTTATATAAAATTAATATCAAAAATGATATAATATATATTATTATTATTTTCATTTTTCCCCATAAATACATAGTGTATATGAGTAAGATAAGAGATACAACTCTTGATCGTTTGTCTTCAATTGGGATGACGACGTACATGCTTAGTGTGTTGTACGCTTGGTGCATCTTGGAATTTGCTTCTACACCTCTCAAAATATGCATTTAGTCAAATAATCAATCTTGCCTTAGTTCGTTTGGGTGGTCTGTGACAATATATTATGATCCTTATGCCAATAGGGGTGAAACCATACTTGAGGTGTCCCTGACATAACATAATGGTTGAATATTTGATGATAGGATACACATGTTTATTGCTTTCACTATCCAGGTTAGGTATGCCTCTTGAATACATCTTGGAATTTCTTTCCTCCCTCTACAATTTTATGTACCTTACTAGCCAAGTCAAACATATCTCTTTCACGCATATTGAAATTGCTACAACAACTCAACAACTCTACATAACATAATGGTTGAATATTTGATGATAGGATACACATGTTTATTGCTTTGCTATCCAGGTTAGGTATGCCTCTTGAATACATCTTGAATTGCTTTCCTCCCTCTACAAATTTTATGTACCTTACTACCCAAGTCAAAATATCTCTTTCACGCATCTTGAAATTGCTACAACAACTCAACAACTCTACATAACATAATGGTTGAATATTTGATGATAGGATACACATGTTTATTGCTTTGCTATCCAGATTAGGTATGCCTCTTGAATACATCTTGGAATTGCTTTCCTACCTCTACAAATTTTATGTACCTTACTACCCAAGTCAAACATATCTCTTTCACGCATCTTGAAATTGCTACAACAACTCAACAACTCTACAAAAAAATCATATTTTTAATTTAAACATAACATTACCCTCCCTTTAATGCAAGTGCTAGTATAATTTATGCTATCCATAGTCTATCTAATTTACCACCCCCCTATTATAAAGTAAATCATCTTTATACTATGGCGATTGTGTTCTAATCAAGTTCTATAGAGAGGGGCTTACCCATCTCTTTATCTATTTGATTTGATCTATCTTTCTATCTATATATCACTCGACTCATATAATGCATGTAATAAGATTTGAGGTCAAAGTCAAACATACATATAGAGTAGGCTAATAGGCCGCCTCTTATCTTGAATGATATGTATATGTAGGGTTCCGACTAGACCCTAGATAGAAGTGTTAGTATAATTTATTACAAATATCTAGTTAATAGATCCAACCTATTACGTAGGGAATTGAACTTATTTAGTATACGGGATTAAAGTCAACAAATGATATTTCTAATTGATTTTTTAATTTAATAATCTCACCCTAGGTAATTTAATTTAAGCTCATCTAGCCATTCCCTAAATTACAAAAATAATGAATTAAATATATTAATTTCATATTCTCTAGTTACACTGGAGGTGTATCCTTTGAAGAGAGCCCTATTGGAAAATTGCAAGTTCCGGCACGATATTTTTGCAATTGTTTATTTTAAGTGTGTCAAAATTTGACAACTCACCACTCATGAAATTTTACTTTTACTCGAAATTCATTCCCAAAAGCAGTCGGTAACCACGTCTCAGGCCAAACAGGTTTAGTATTTTCGAAAACCAGTATGAAAATTGCATTAACCAGAGGTCACAATGGTGTCATTCGACAGAAATCACAACATGCAGAAAGTCATGGGCACCATGGTCCCACTCTTTTCACCAGGATGTGCAGTGTTTAGCTCAACCTTGGGAATTGCCTCCCCAAACACTTCCTACTTGTTGGAACTCATGGAATGACATAGTAGCTCAAGGATCTCACCCACATATTCCTCGATGCCAATTGTCTACAAAATAATGTTTTTTTTGTTAGATATTGATTGCCTCAAATGTATGTGACACGACCCACTTTCTATAGTGTGTCATTCATTTCTATGTCTCCTTTGCAGATCCCTACATGCAACAATCCTTCAAACGCCTTTGCCCTCACCAATTTATCTTACAATTTTGACCTCATTCATGTATGTCGGATCCACATCTTTTCTCTTATGCTCTGGCGCTGCAACACTTGTTTTTTTTGTTCCATGCAAATGAATTTTTTACCACAACATTTATAAAATATATGATTTATTCTTTGATTATGAATAAATTTCACCAAATAAAATAGTAAACTTTTTAATTTTTCCGAAGGCATTTGGATGCCCTTGTTAGAAAATGTCACATTCTAGTGAATTTATCCGACAGTCAATTTTTCGTCACATTGTTCAAGCCTACCTTTATTTTCCCGATTGTTTATTTTAAATGTGTCAGAAATTCATAAACTAAATGGCTTGATTGGCACAAAAGTTGGGAAAATGTGTTAAAAATCATACAAAGTGTGTTGTAGATGTCTCCAAAGGAATGTACGAAGATGACCCGCATGTTCTTGGGGAAATGTACACACAAATATGGACAACGTATATGCATCTTAAGTGATGCCAAGAAGTGTTGTGAGATGCAGATGAGATATGTCATTGTTCTACCCTTCGTATGACATTGGTTTTAGTGTAAAATTCAGTCACTTTTATGTGTGGGAAGATATAAGGACATATTTCATTTTCTAAAGAGTTCATGCGTTGTGTCCCCAACTAAGAAGAAAAATCTATTTAGCACTATCTATCATCAATGGGGCATTCTTTATAGCTGGTTGGAGCAGAAAATGTTAAAAATAGATGGCAATTTTTCATCGGGTTGGTGGAGATCAGAATGACAAGAAATGGCTATGGTAGGGGGTTTGTTTGCCATAGAGGATTTTTTTTGTCAAATTTTTTGGTAGACATGTATGAAAAATGTGGAACATTACACAAGGAACGTGAACAATTTGACAAAATGCCTAAAAAAAGTGGTTTCATGGACATCATTGATTGTAGGATATGCACAATGCAATTGGCAGATGTAAACCCAAATTCCACATAAACCTGTGGGGGTTATGTGGAGTGTTTTCTTGGTTCCTATAGATGGCATATGAATATAGGCTTAGGAGTATTTACATCAATAATGCATTTTGATTTGGATCCTAAAAATGATGCATCTTATTTTCTTCTCTCAAACATCTATGCAGAAGTGGGCAGGGGAGGTGAGGCTTAAACGATACATAGATTGATGAAAGATAGAGGAATTGAGAAGATCCTTGATGATGTAGTTGAATTGAAGGTTAGGAGACATATCATAAGTCATAGATCACATCTACAAACAAAGACGATCTATGCAAAGTTGTACAAAATGGCTTGAGAGATGAAGGAAACAAGTTTTTTTCATATTAAAGTCATTTACTTAATGATGTGGAAATGGAGGAAAAAGAATTATTTCTGTGCCACCATAGTAAAAAGTTGGCAATTGCATTTGGTTGGATAAACACGAACCCATAGAAAAATTAGTACAGTTGTCAAGAACCTTCGATTATGTACTCATTGCCACACTGCAACGAAAATTAACTCTGAGATTGTTGGAAGAGAAAATTGTTGTGATAAATGGGAACCATTTCCTTCATTTTAAAAATGGAGAATGTTTTGTGGTGATTATTGGTGATGCTAAATGAAGCAATTTAAAAAAAATAAGCTTGCACTATAATAATGTGTCATGTACTTGATTATTCTCAGTTTCTAGAAAGTTTTTTTTTTGTTTAAATTTAAGTTTACATACACTTCACTGTAAATTAAAACTCCAACAAACTTAACATTGTTATCCTCTTCGACATAATTTGCAACTCATGTGAAATTGCTAGTTATATAAATAATACGTGTCAATTGTAGGCTATGTCTAAACAAAGGGTCAAATTTGATGGCCATCTATACCTATCAAAAAAAAAATTAGGTGATGATAATTTCCTAATATTACGCTTCAAAAATCTAAAACAATGTTGATTATATATTATTAAAGACTATTCCATATTTGTTTAACTATTTTTAATTTATATTAATATAATTTATATAAAAGATGACAATCAAATTTTAAATATGCCAATTATAATTAATACTTATTTCAAATTTAACTCTTAGATGGAAGAAAAAATTAATTTACTTAAATGTAAACTGACACCAAATCAATAAACTTGAATACTTATAATTTTGGAAGACTATTTTGCTGCTGAATTGACATCATCAAATAATATATTAGGTTGGATTTTCGAGAATTAATGTGAAATATAAATCAGAAAAGTTAACATACTTATTTTCATATTTGCGTTATCTTTCCTTTTCACCAAACGTACCAGAAACGTCTACCGCAATGATTTTACTTTAAACTGAATCTGCAGATAATTATTTATATTTATTTTTGCTTTCGCGAACCCTGTAGGATGCAATTATATGGGCAAAGCCAATTTCCCACATGCTTCCAAGTTGCCCGACTTTTCATTTCTATAGTCTAGAGATTAAATTTGACGGCCACCTATGCCTGTCAATTTTTTTTTGAGGTGATAATAGTTTTTTAATATTGTCTTTCAAAATTATAAAATAGTGTTATTTATAAAAATTATTCTATATTTATTTAATCATTTTAAAGATATATTTTTATATTTTTTTATAATTTACACATAAATGTATATTAAAAATTATAGTTAAATTTTAAATATCTAAGTTATATGTGATACTTATTGCAAATATTTGCATGTATTTTATAGCTCAATTTGCAACAAACTTCTAACGGTTATCAAATTTAACCCATACTCTAGTCTCTTTCCTCTTAACAATATTCTCCACACTCCCAGTAAAAAAAAAAAAGATTTCCCCCCTTTGAAATGTGGTGGCACATCGTACAACTCAATTTTTAGCTTATGACCTTTAAATTCTGACACTTGTTAGGGTTTAATACACGACAAGCCCAAGCCCACTTCAATTTAATGATTCTACCAAAATGCTCTCCACATACACTCTTCATTTACCCAAGGCCTCTCATGACATACCTTACATTTTTATTTTAAAGTATCTAATGAAATCATGCCACATAAACAAATAACAATGCATTGCCCTACATGCTTAAAACTCCTATGCCAACCCACTTGAGACCCAAGAACAACCTAGGATTAGTTAGGAAAATTATGGAATAATTTTTTTTGTTTAAAGGAGTCTACAACTAGGTTACAAGACAAAAATTTGTCACTAACAAGTTCCAGGTCAATTCTAATCTAATCTACTAGAATGTAATTTTTTTTTTGTTAACATATATAAGAGGTCACAAGGTCCAAAATTTAGGGTTAGAAGGTTCAATTAGGTTCAGAGGGTAAATTCCTCACCATACCCACTCTCTAACAGGCTTAAAGGTTCAACTTGATTTTTTTCTCAACATTAATTCATTCAAAATTTCCCTAAATCATTCTCATTGGATAGGAAATTTCCTCACCTTTCCAATGATATAAAATAAGTCCTCCTAACTCCTCATATTTTTCAAGTTATGGGTCGGCGGGCCTTGGGGTGAAAATTTTCCCCCCAGAGCGGGCCTGCGGGCCCAGGGAGAAAATTTGCCCAAAGGGTGGGTCTACAAGGGCCGGGGGAGACTTTTGGAAAATTTTCCATGTGGGGGGGGAAAAAAAAATCCTTTGTGCCCTGTGCCCCGTGGGTCCGCAAGTCCATAAGGGACACGTGGCTAAGCTCCCTAAGCCATGGGGAAAAAAGGGGGCGGCGGGAAAATTTGAAAATTTTCCCCACGCAGGGGGAAAAAACTTTTTGCCCCTGTGCTCCCACGAGTCCACAAGGGACACATATGTGGCATCTCCTAAGACAACGGGGAAAAGGGGGGGGGGGATGGGGAAAAAATTTTTAACGCCCTGAAGGGAAAAAGGGGCTAAAAAGGATCACCTTCACTTGTGCCTCCGCCGGCACCTCACGATGCCACGTGGCAGCTCCAGATGGCTTGGCGGTGGGCGGCGGGGGGGCGGGGGAAAACTTGGAAAATTTTTCCAAAAATTTCCAGAAAAAAAAAAAAAAAAGGGGGACCCTCCTTCACTGATGCCCTCTGATGCCATTGTCACGCCATGTGGCATCACCTGATGGTTGCGGGGGGGGGCGGGGAAAATTTGGAAAATTTTCCCAAAATTTTTTCCAGAAGCGCTAAGTTTAAAAAAGGGATCCAACGCCCCCCCTGCTGACACTGACACCTCGTGGTGCCACGTGGCAGCATCTGATTGGCTGTGGGCCGGTGGGGGGGGGGAAAATTTAGAAAAAATTTTCCAAAAATTTTCGAAGCTCCAAGGGAAAAATTTGGGGCCCCGTGGGCCCGCCAAGGAAATTTTTCCCAAATTTTTTTTTTTACGCCAAGTGAAAAAAAACTTCAGAAGGCCATAATTTTTGATAGAGCTCTTGGTTTTGGGAAAAAAGGAGGACTTTCTGGAAAATCTCGATGTCCTCTTTGCACAGAGATCATTATTTTTTAATTTTGATAAAGTTTAAGGGGTCAATTTCAAGAAAAAACTGCAGGCTTTTACAGCAAAACTGGTAAATTTTAACTTACTTTAAATTTTTCAATTTTTTTCTTCTCCTTCCTCTCAACATGTCAAATAGAGACATGGAAAATTTTTCTTAGGTGGATTTAGGATAAAATTTTTGAGGTAGATCTATTTGATTGATTTCAATTTTGAAAATTTTATAATTTTTGACAGCAAAAACGACTGTGAAAGCTTTGAACTCAGTTTTTTGCCAGGTTTTGAAAAATTTCCTTTAAGTTTTTTTGTCTAATTTGAATTTATTTAGGGAAAACTACTTCAATTTAATCATTTTTTTTTATTTCATTGTTGCAGGTTTGGTCTGTGCATTTTGGATTAAATAATTGTCAGTTTGAAAATACAAAAACAAGAGATCAAATTTTTTTAAAAGGGTTATTTATTTGCCATTTTCTTCTTCCAAGTATTATAATATGTTCCAATTCAATATAATACATTTAGTTGATTCAATTCAACTATTCAAAACTAAAATACATAATATGATTTCCATTTTTTCACATATTTCAAAAGACAAAGTATTACATTTTTCCTTTATACTTTTTCTTCCTTTCAAACAGAGATTACAACTCAACTAGATGATTAAATTCAATACAATGATAAAATTTGAGGAAGGTTATGCAATCCTTTATTTATTTCCAAAAGACAATTTTACAACTTCCTTCTTTTATTCTTTCCAAAAATCATATTATATACAGGGCAAAATAATACATTTTCTTCTCACGTGTTTCACTTTTCCCTTTCCAAACTAGGATTTCATAGTGCATGCTAAACACAAATTTCCAATGGAAATAATATCATATGGACAAGACAAAAACCACTTCCATTAATTCAAATGAAACTCTTACAAACTTCCTTTCCATTTGATTTCAAAATACAACAAAAAATTTATCATTCTTTCACATTCTTTCAAAAAAAAACAGAATATTATAACTCTTTTACATTTCAATTTACACTTCCAAACCATACAACATCTTTCCATTAAACATATACAAGTTCATCCACTTCAAGTGGGAAAGGTTACAATAAGATTTCATTTCACAAGGGACTGTCAAAACTATTTTTTTTTCAGCTCCAGAAAACAACATGCAGATTTCTCATTCTTCCAATTTGATCACAACAAGAGTAGGGGAAAAAGGCAATGCTCTCCACCCAACCAAGACATCCAATGAAGAGGAGAATCCATCCTTCTTCATTGGCCCCCGAGCCCCAAGCCCCCACAATGCAAAAAAAATGTGATTCAACTCATGGCAACAACAGGCTTTCCACAAACACAAACAACATTTCACAAAAAACACAGTCCAAAATAGAATGTAGTTTACAACTACATTAAAACATGAAAAAAAAAAATTACTGAGGCTTCATCAAGCAAGCCAAAGGAGCAAGAAACTATGGGGGATGTTCTTATGCCTCCCAAAGGGGAAATGGGTATCACCACCTGAGGACAAACCACCAAAATATATATATATATATATATATATATATATGTATATATATAATATGTATATATATATATTTCAAATCCCCCCTGACATGCCTATGCCCCCCAAGTACCCCTTATTCCTCACATTTTCTTTATGCCTCCCCCTCCCCAACCTCTTATGGCACCCCATAAAGTAGTAAAGAAATGCAAGCTATTTCTTTGTAAGGTGGAACCCAAATCCCAACTCCCTCCACCCTTATACCTCCCTAAAACACACTTGTGCCTCCCCAAAAAAAAAAAACCCCATAGTCTTCTCCTACACCATTCCTAGGCCATCTACCCAACACCCCACAAACATGCCAAAACATTCACACATTAAACATTTACATTATAAAAAAGAGCATTTCAAGAGCCAAGCTCCTACCTCTCCATGATGGAGTTGTTCCAAGTTCAAAACAACAAGCTTTATCCCAATGCAAGCAATCCAAAATATCCAACCAACACAAGCATGCAACAATCTTCCAAAAAAACTTCTTCAAAACAAGAGCTCCCAAAACAGCAAAAAATTCACCCAAAAGAAAGTCTCAAAAAAATGAAGCAACCAAAAAAACAAGGCAAGGAATTCAAATTTTATAGAAGAGGGAAGAGAAGAGGATGAGGTGGATCCATGTGTAGGATGCCACATCACACATCCTCAACCCAACCCAAAAGTCAACTTCATTCTCCAATGCACAATAAATAAGTGGGTGAATAATATGACAGTTTACTTACACACTCAAATCCAACCCCACCCCAAAGGACTGAAATTAAAAAATCATGTAAGAAAAGTGCAATTAAAAAATTCAACTTGACTTACAAAATGCATAAAAAAAAAGTCTAAATTCAACTCTCCAACCATAGGTATGGTTGGTAAATAAATTTAAGAGGTATGGGACAAGTTTAACTTGTCCCACAAGCCTCCAAAATCAGCCTCCAAGGACAATTTCGAATTTCCAAGAAGGTGGAGTGTTTCACACTCAAAAGTTAACTTACATCACTTACACACTTACACACTTACATTACTTACACATTACTTAACACTTTAAAATCATGGCCAACAACTCTCATTAATTACATTCTTATGACATATTTTATTTAATTTATTTTAATTTAAATATGATTACTCACAAAATTTACACACCATATAATAATAATGAAAGGGTAAAAGCACCACAAAAAAAAACATGCAACATTAATAAAAAAAGGAACCAAATAAAAAAACACATAAAACCCCTTGGTCACACATTTAAAGGTGATCCCCCCATGGGAATCCCTAACAAAAACACAAAACACACACAAAACAATACAAGTTGCCATGGTGACCTTGTTGAATTCATCTAGAATTTCCAATGTGGTTGGTCTCCAATCCCCCAATGTTTGTTGTGATATTTTTAACCTATATATATATATATATATATATATATATATATATGTATGTATGTATATATACACATGTATGTATATACACATGTATGTATATCTGTGTGTGTGTGTGTGTGTGTGTGTGTGTGTGTGTGTGTGTGTGTCATGTCAACATGTATATAAAATGTCTCTAATAATCTTCATGCATCATATGAATCAGAGTCAACAATAATCCATGATCTGACATCTAAACACCATACTAATTAAAAACTATAATAATGTCCATAAGATAGTCAGCAGTATCATGATCAATATCAAAAGTATCGAAGGGAAGTGGGAACTACAAAAAGCTCAATTACATTAGCGAATGGAGGACTTGTTAAAGGGTTAGAGTTGTTCCATGTGTGGACCCTATATGTGGCTATAGAAGTGGAAGTGATCATACAATTTCCCGTCAGTAGCCACCAATTGCTTATCATTTTGCAATTTTCTTGTAGAACATACAACATTTCTATGGTTTATTTAAGCCCTAGAAATTGAGAGAATGTAACTTGTTTCTTTTCTTTTATAGATTTCTTTCTATTGTTCATTTTTTTGGTTTTAAATTGTATATCACTAAAAAAATCTAACAAGTTGTAAATTTTTATGGTGTTCAGATTTTAATTAACTGTCATAGTGCTTGTCGATCAAATATTTACATTTTTTGTTAAAATACTATTAATTGTTTATGTAGATAATGTTTTTCAATAGTAATTTTAAATAATTAAACCATTGATGGAAAATATTCGATTGTCAACAAATTCTGATTTGATACTCAATCTCTATGTACATCCTTTACAAACGTACATGCACATAATTATACAAAGTTGAAACAACTCGAACATTAGACTATGTTGAATTCAATATCAACCTAATATTGACTAGAAAAGGTAATTTTCTTTCTCAATCTAAATCTAATACTTGTCGACTTAACATGAAAAGTAATGTGCATCATGTAAGGCTAACGTCAAAACTTTTTAAAATTTATTAATCCCTATTGATGATGTTAAATTTGGGATATATTTTGACTTCACCAACGTTGGAAATGAAGTTTGGTGAGATGTCACCAGGTTCACTATTGATTTTAAATTTGTAGAGGTTTTCTTGAGCATGATTGGTCTAGTCGATGGTGTCATTTATTATTGAATTTTGGGAGATGTTTATTATGTTGAAGTAGAGATTTGATGAGTTGCAACATTGGATTTTTCTAGAGGAGAGATAGTTAAAAGATAAAGGGGAAAGAATCCTCAAAATCATCATTACTAAATTCAAATTAAGGAGTGGCTGGATCATCGGAAATAATTGTCATATTTGTATCACATTTACAAGAATATATTCGTGCTATAAATTTTTTAATTGAAGAATTGTTAAGTGTCTAACTTGTGCTTAAGACATAATGTAGTCTTCATTAGATAAGTTTTAATTAACATATTTGTTTATCATCATTCTCTGTCTATGTTGAGTATTATGAATTTAGGTAAACAATACACACATATCTCCAAATATTCTTAATGTGATGCGAACATTAAATACAATTGTGAGAAAACATGGATACCCTATACAATAAAATAAAATGCAAATAAAAAATCGAAAAATTAATAAAGAGGAAAAAATAATAATTATTTTTCATAAAATGTAATGAATGAACTAAAAACAAAAAAATTGACAACCTATCTACTTGTAGACCAATGAAACAAAAAATAAATAAAATGCTATTGCCAAAAATAAATTAATAAAATGTTTCTAGAGTCTTTGGTAGATGCTCTATGATAGAACATTCATCAATAGGACATGACATATAACTCGTGCATTTATATGTAAAGTTCATGTTTGGGGAAGAATGTGAATTGTGCTGAAATGAGGGATTTAAAGGGGGTTACGGATCAAAAATTCATGACCACATGTTCTTCTCTCTATTATTGATCCTCCAATTACCGTAGAGAGTAGATATTTATGACACCACAAATTTGTCATTATTAGCTATCAGATCTTTCACATACATTATGGTCTTGATTAAGACTAGAAAAAGGATACTTCAGTAGGACGAGGAGTTAGACAAAAAAAAGTTTCTAGGGGAGAGACACCAATAGTGGTGCACCCTATGTTAGGGGGGCCACAAAATAAATTCTATAAAATGTGGGACCCTAATTTTTTCACCAACACGTAGTTCAAAAAAAAAAATTAAATTAAATAAAAAAAAATTGAGTGTTGAATTGGAGGGAAAGATATATTTTGAATTTATTTAAAATAGTAAATTTTAACTACACTACATTTTGATTGGGACCCATATTTGATCATGGGTGACAATGGTTGAACATTTCAAATTGTAATAAGGTAAATCTTACATGGCATGATGACATTGGGTGTTGTCATGTCAAAAATGACTAATCACCAGACACTTTTATGACAACTATTGGGGTGTTGTGTATTCAAGACACTATATCCACAATTAGACCCTGCTCAACTATTGGTGTCTCTCCCCTAATACAATTTTGGTACTCAATTTTCTGGGCTCCCTAGCATCATGTCTCCAACCCTCATGAATGCAATATGTGCACTTTTTAATTTATTAATGTCGTAAACAAACAAATAATGGATAAGTTTATATTCTAGAGAAAGTGTAGTTAATGATTGAACATAAAACATTAGTGAATATACACTTCACACATTTTCATGGTTAGACTTGTTTAATTTGAATTTTGGATTTAGTTTTTTACATAAGCATATTTAGGGGTTTTCAATAAAAATAATGAGCAATAATTTATTTTCAATTAAAAGATTTAGTGTTTTTGATATGTTTTTATTATACCTAGTTTTTATATCATAAATCATATTTGGTTTTGACATCAAATTAATTTTAAAATTTTGACTATGATAATGAAATATGATTGATTCACACACACACACACACACACACACACAACACAAACAAACATATAACTATTAACACACACACATTTTATATTTATTTTGATTTTTTACAATTATATATTGTTTGGATGATGAAAATTTTAGATAGAAAAAAAAGATTATCATTTTCATATATTATCTCCCCTATACAAGTCATTTCCATTGCAAAATATTTTTTGTGAATTTCTAGAGGGTGTAGTGCACAAAAGATATAGTAAAATTCAACTACATCAGACAAAGAAAAACTAGATATTTTCATTAGACTTGGATTTCTTTACAAACAACTATGTAATGATATTTAAGGTAAAGAATCTCCTGATTTACATATTTTTGGAGTTGTTGCGGGATTTTTACCATCAATAAGAATTCAGCTCTCAACATTAATATTTGTAACCAAACCTCAACACCTAGTTTAAGATCAAGATGAGGAATGAGAGGATAATATAGTATCTTATGGTCTAGCGATTGATCAAACATAGTAATTTTTCATGAAAATTAATGAATATGTTTTGGATGAAAGGGAGGGAAACCGTTCAAATGGCTCTAAGAGATTGTTTAAAATAGTTAGTGAGGTCTACGTCTACATAACCTTTTGACCTATTGTGTTCATATT
Organism: Taxus chinensis; assembly: GCA_019776745.2. Classification (NCBI taxonomy): domain Eukaryota; kingdom Viridiplantae; phylum Streptophyta; class Pinopsida; order Cupressales; family Taxaceae; genus Taxus; species Taxus chinensis. The sequence goes on along the minus strand of CM034148.1, from coordinate 776,719,746 downwards.
AATGCAGCCAAATTAAGAACAACCAGATAGACTGCGAAAAATGAACTCCAAAAGAAAATAGATCTCCTTCTTCGTTAACAAATAATCAATTACAATGTTTCCTAAATAGGAAAATAACTCCCAACTCGAGTTTCCCAAGTAAACTCTAGCTAACTCTGACTAAATCTACTCTAGGTGGCGGAAATTACTATTTTTAGCAGTTTACTAGAACCTGCTATTCTTAGTAAGTTCGCATGCTTATTCCTACGGGCACAGAAATTGCCACGCATCTTCTACATCCCTAAATTAGAGGAATTGCCAACTTTCTAACTCAAAATGCAATTAATAGACTAAAATTAACTAATGCTCAAAAATAGGAAAAAACCAAACTATAACTTAAATCCTAATTTTCGGCCTCAAGATGGCGGATTTAGGGCCCGAAAAAACGTGTGTCGAAAACTTGCCCCAACCGGTAGGGCGCGTTGCTGCATTCATCTCATCAAAACACGTGGTTTCAAAAAAAAAAACGGACTCAAACGGACACCCGGAGCTCAAGTTATGACCTTGTCAAGTTCCTGCTAATTCGGGCGCATCACATATCATATTTTTTACATTAGGTAGTGGTCGAGCAATGCATTTTGTAGAACTCTTAGTACATGGAATCTACATGGAACTTGAGTTGACATTGAGAATTTGAAGTAGACATGTCTAGTAACTTTAAAACAATGTTTCTGATACAAGAAAATCATACTTGGATGTTGTGATGAACCATAAAATAGACATATTTAAAAGTTCATGAACTTGTTATAGAATGAAAAAATCTTAGCAAGCTTTTTAATATGATGAGACTCCTAGAAATATGGTTAATCCAAGCAATATGAGATTGTGTAGAGTGGGGCGAGTTCAACATAATAAACAATAACGATGTAATTTTCTTAGTGGTTACAAATGGAATCACAACATGTAATGCTAAAATCATATCTATATACTAAGAGGGACTATCAAGCTCACTATATAGATGTATACATTCAAAAAACGTCATGTTTGCTTCTGCAAAATATTCCCTCTATAGTATAAAGGTTACAAATAAAACCTAAGATATCTAAAGCAGTAGAAGTTTCATTTCAAATTAATTTATTGACATTATATTGATTAAATATATAACTACCATACCTATCCTAAATAAATCTATGTAAAATATGCCAGCCAAGAGGTATCATTCTCAAGGTGCCTATATTGGATTTGAGACATAAGTGGGATAAGAGCCTAAAAAATGATACCTCTTTGCATATTTTACATAGATTTATTTAACACAAGTATGTTAGTTACATTATAAATAATAAATAGGTAAAATAAAAACTTAACACACTTAATCTTGAAATGAAAACTCTAACAAATATCAACAATATTTTTACCCAATGACTTGGATACCCTAACAAATGTTTTTTATTTAAATTTTTCAAAAAAATTGGTTGATTATAATTATAATATATTACTTATAATGTATAATATATAGCTATTATATTAGTATAATAATATGTAACTTATTTAATACATTTATATATATGCACATTTTTTAAAGTTCAAACGACGTGGTTGATTTTATTTATAATATATTACTTATAATGTATAACATATAGGTATTATATTAGTATAATAATATTTAAATTAGTTAATACATTTACAATTATGCATAAATAGATATATGTATTTTAGGTGATTTCGTGTATACTATATTAATTTAAATAATTATTTTATTATTACCATGAACTTCTAATTAACTAAGGAAAGATTACCTTAATATAAACTAAAAAAAGATTGTTTTGAAAGATAAATAAATTTTAAAAAAAACCTAATAATGATTTGTTGAATTGTTTGAGAATAAATAGCACTTTATTGTTTTAAAATTATCATTATTAAATTATTTAAAGTTACAAACAATATTATAGTGATTAAAAAAAAAAGTGAATATAATTTTTTTTAGCTAAAATAAAATAAAATAAAATATATGTAGGGTGTAATATAACGATTTAAGTGCACCATCAATTCTAGACATAGAAGACAAAGAGATAGAAGAGTGCATAGTTATAAAATAGGTAAAGTATTTTTAAGCAATAAATTCCAAAAAAAGTGAATTATTTCTAAAAATCTAGAAATGAAAACTACAATAAATATGATGACATCAAGGAGCCTCAATCTACATGCATGTGGGAATAAGGGGTTAACGATTTTAGTGAATCACAAACTAATACTAATTAAAGACCAATTAAGGAAAATGTAGAAATGAAAACTACAATAAATATGATGACATCAAGGAGCCTCAATCTACATGCATGTGGGAATAAGGGGTTAACGATTTTAGTGAATCACAAACTAATACTAATTAAAGACCAATTAAGGATTTTTTCGGTAAAAAATGAGCAAGTCCAATTTTTAAGACATTTGAAAATCAATGTAGGAAAATAATACTAATTTCGTATGAAAGGTATAATAACTTGTAGGGACTAATAAAAAAAAAAATAAAAAATTAAGCATGACTATTATTAGAGGATTTCTACAATGATAGTATTGAGTGGAGGAGTCTTATGTAGTGCCCTTGTAAAAAAAAAAAACTTTTAAATATTTACATAAGATTTGATATTTTAGGGTTTGTGTAAAATTGTAAATTTAATTCAACCATGATATTTCATTATGGCATTTATGGCATTTGAATGTCTTGGAAACCCTAAATACTCTCAAATAAATATTTTTACTCAATAATTTGTTATATATAAACATATATTTGTATTTAATGATTAATTTCTATAATTTGGTGTTTATTTTTTATAAATCAACTATAAAACTGAACAACTCACTCTATTACACATGTGACTACCATTGTAGGAAATCAAATTTAATTGTGAGAGGGATCTTAGAAGTTATAACTATTTATTATAACAATTAGACAATTTACAATGTCTTTTACTTCAAATTTTATATATAACTTTTCATTATTATTAAAAGACATTAAAATTTTTAGAAAATCAATATATATTTATTAAAAGACATTATATATTTAAGAAATTAATTTAAATTTTTATAATAAAATTAAAAATACAAACGACTCACCTATATCCCATGAATTATGTGAGCAACTTTTTAGCACGTATTTTAAATTTTATGGCGGTCTTGTTAAAAATAGTGACATGCTAGCGATGCCCCACTTGCTAGTGACATGCTAGCGATGCCCCACTTGGTTGGTTTATCCACCGGAGGTGTGGCATCCAAAGCACATGCCATTCATAAATATAATTGTTAATTAAAAAGCTAGAGTTCTATTATCTATATATTGGACTGGAAGACTGCTACTTTCACAATCCGGAAAAGAAACATATTCTTCAGTGCTGGAAGTGGAAGAATAAGAAATGGCTTGTAACATGGTTGTACTCAACTCACAGAAGTCACTGCATTCCTTCAATAAGCCTGCTTTTCCTACTAAGAGTAAGTGTATTAGTAAATCATATCCAGCAACCAAAATCCCTGCACGCAGCAGAAATGCTCAGATTCCCATCAACATGGCTTTGATTACAAGTGAAGGAGGCGTAACGAGACGCATAGGCAATCATCACCCCAACTTGTGGGACGACGATTTCATTCAATCTCTCTCTAAATCTTATGAGGTAACTGTTGCGATAATTTTTTGGGTTGATCTTATTAGAAAAAAAGAAGTCTCTTTGAAGAAATCAATGTAATTTTTTGATATATTTTGAAGTCTTTAAATCTGTTTTGTATTAAATATAGGATCCCTGTTACGGTGAACGGGCTGAGAAGATGATAAGGGAGATCAAAGACATGTTCAATGCACTGCCTGCACACTCTTCATCTGCAGACGATCTGCATGAGCACCTGTCAATGGTGGACAATGTTGAACGCCTTGGTATCGACCGCCATTTTCAGAACGAAATCAAATTAGCTCTTGATTATGTCTACAGGTTTGTATGAGTATACTGCCTACAAGAAGATGCCTTAATATAAAATTCAGATCTTAAATATATTTGTGGGGCAGGTATTGGGACGATGAAAAAGGCATTGGAAGAGGTAGAGATAGTCCTTGTACTGATCTGAACACCACAGCCTTGGGACTTCGAATCCTAAGGACTGCACAGATATGGCGTCTCCTCAGGTGGGTATCTATTGTCATTAAATCAGCATATTAGTGAATATTTAAAGGCAAACATTACAGAAGTTATTCTAAAGGTCTTCTAATTGTTCCAGAACTCTTAATTTGGAATTGTTATATACTAAATTAATTAATAATTCAATAATGTTATCTACCAAAATTTCTAGTATTATAGATAACTTCAATATAATACATCATAGAGAAAAAAGATTCCAAGTTCCACCGATCAGGGCAATATGATTTTTTTGATAAATCTATTAAAATATTAAAAAAAATTTATTGTAATTATAAATATTTTCATTAATTATAATACGCAATTCTATTTGCACAACTTTTTTTTATCATTGCAGACGTGTTGCACCACTTCAATGGTAAAGATGAATGGATACTCAACGCATATGATGAACCAAAGGTGAAAGAGATCAAAACCATTCTGAATTTATTTCGGGCTTCCATCATTCCATTCCCTAGGGAGAGAGTTATGGATGAGGCTAAAGCCTTCACTATTACATATCTAAAAGAAGCTCTGCACAGTATTAAAAAACTCAAATCTTTCTCGAGAGGTATTCATACCTACCATTTTGCACATGAAAACATGTAAAGCCTTTTTAGTATGATCCATTATGACCAAAAAAATTTCCTTTGACAGATAGAATTCAATATAGAGTATGGTTGGCACACAAATGTGCCTAGATTGGAGGCAATGACTTATATCGACATATATGGAGAAGATAGTTCATGGGGAGAAAAAAATAATCAATAAGTAATCCCAACAAATTTTGACAATATGATTTATACTTTGAGAATTTAATGGTATTTTTATAAAGATCTAATATTGCGATGTTTGATTTGTAGTAAGTCACATAAGAAGAATTGGGATCTTTTGGAGCTAGCAAAATTAAACTTCAATATGATACAGTCAATACAACAACGAGAGCTTCAAATCCTCTACCGGTAATAAACTTGGCCTCCTACATATAGTAGCAAGATTGAAATGTTGACCCAACAAATACATTATTTAGCACTTTTATGGATCTGTCAATGTACCAAAATCCCTTAATTCAAAATGAGAACACTTTATTAATGGATCTCATCTTTATGTGTTTAGATGGTGGGCAGAATCAGGTTTATCTGATCTAGCATTTGCAAGGCATCGCCATGTGGAATATTATTTTTGGGCTGCTTCAGTGTGCATTGAGCCCAAATATTCTACTTTTAGAATTGGATTTTCAAAGCTATCCGCACTTGTAACTTATTTGGATGATATTTATGACACTTATGGAACTTTTGATGAACTTGTCCTTTTCACAAAAGCCATTAAAAGGTAATTATTAGTTGATACAATTATTTAGTTTACATATGTGTTTGGGCGGGTGGGCGTGGTGGCAGGGGCGGAAGCAATAATAAATATTATTGGGATGTTTGTCACAGGTGGGATTTAGCAGCCACTGAAGGCCTTCCTAAATTTATGAAAGTGACATTTAAGGTATTTGATGAGGCATTGAGAGATATGGCTCAAGATGCTGAAAAGACCCAAGGAAGAGACACACTTGGTTACACTCGAAAAGCAGTATGACTCTACTTTTAATTTTTTATTTTAATATTAATATTCATATTTAAGTTTTTTTTAAACGTATGGATACTTAAGGATTGTATGTAGTATGTATTTGCATATAAACCTTGATATACCATAATCTTTATCTCAATAGATATACCTCTCCAAAGGAAGTGACCTTTCTACTAAAATAATGTTTGATTCGTTGTAGGATAGATATATTTTATTACTCACCATTTCCCCCTTTATTCTACATCTTCATGACCCAAAAATTATATATATATATATATATATATAAATAAGAGTTACAAACTAAATCAAACTAAGTACCTCTTTAATACATCTTTAAATTTTAGAAAAACCATTATCCCATATATCTACAAATATATTTCAAGTTAAACATAACTTTTCTTTATTAAAAAAAACCATTTAAATGAATGAATTATTAAGTATTAAATCTAAAATTATAGAGTTCACATATTTTTGTAGAGATTTGTAGAATCTATAAGATATGTTCTAAATTAATTTCTCTAATATCAATTATTTTGATATATTATTATGTAAATGGGAACAAAAAATTATCTTATATTTTACTAATACTTTAATTTTATATTTATTCTATTCATATACATTTGTAATGAATACTAATTCTAAAATATAAAAATTCTACATAAATAAAATAAAATAAAAAAATAATCTAATATTAACAAATAAACTAAAATTGTAATATCTAATATTTATAACAAACTTTTAGTTATGGTAAATATATTTGCTAAAACTATTAAAAATAAGTAGCATTAACAATTATATAATTCAAAATATAGAATATTTTTTTAAGAGCCTACAAAATTAATGTATAGCTTCTCAACCATGATATATCTAAGGAATAGATTTGTCTAACGATGAAAAATTTACTACTTAAATTCTGAAACTTTTTACTGTAACACGATATGCTAGCATTTTTTTATTATAAGCACTATTTCGTCAATAATTTGGTTCCCATTCACACATTGGTGTTATCTTTTCTCCAATTTCCGTAGGAACTTTGAGTAGATAGCTCACAATGTCATAGAGAGATTTACTTTAGATAATGGTTGTGTATGCTACCTTATTGCATATGAATTTCAATTCATTCTTTAAAACTGTAACGGGATATTTGATAGCTTGTTTGTTTGTTTCTTAAAACACTATACACAATGAACATTAACTTTGATGTGTTGCTTATGCAGTGGGAAGTTTATATAGATGCATACATGCAAGAGGCAAAGTGGTTTGATGAAGGTTATGTACCAACATTGGAGGAGTATTTAGAAAATGGGAAAGTTAGTTTTGGTTCTCGCGTGGTTACTTTACAACCTGTATTATCATTGGATGTATCTCTTAATGATAATATCCTTAAGGAAATTGATTATCCATCAAGGTTCAATGATATTTTATGCTTAACTCTTAGATTAAGAGGTGACACAAGAACTTTTAAGGTATGATATAATTGTTTAATTGAGATTTCACAATATTATATTTTTTTAATATCAATTCACTCAGATGTAAGGATAATTGAATTTGAATTCATACAAACTAATATCATTTTTTTTTTTTTAAGGCCGAGGTAGACCGTGGAGAAGTAGTATCATGCATAACATGTTATATGAAAGACCATCCTGGATCCACCGAGGAAGATGCACTAAAGTATCTTAATTCATTGATCGATGAAAGACCTTAAAGAATTGAATTGGGAATATTTGAAGACTGATAATGTTCCAATAATTAGTAAGAATCATGCATATAATTTATCAAGAGGTCTCCAACTTCTCTATAAAGATAGAGATGGATTTAGTGTCTCTACCATTGAGACAAAAAAAACTAATCATGAAGACCATGATTGAACCCGTGCCAATATGAATTTCGAGTTAAGATATTAATATGAACTAGTAAATATTCATGAAATATCAATGAACAAAAGTGTCATTTTAAGTCATGCTAAAAGACAAACCTTTTCTCTGAAAAAAGGAGGCGCAGTTGAAGTGAAAGAATGGTGAAGGTTTTACTAACCTTTTGTGGATTGATTGGTGCTCCTACACGTTTTTCATGCATGAAGACTATTTTAAATACGACTTGTCGGATGATTGTTGGTGGGTATCTCATCGTAGTTATAATTTTGGATGTTTGTATCTATGCGCTTTAATGTTTCATTTCTAATAGTTTTTGTAAAAGGTTATGGGAGCCTTTCAAATCCCTTACCCGTTTACCCTTATAAAAAAAATCATGTTGATTTCATTTACATATTGATACATTTTTTACAAATAATGATATTGTTTACATTTTATAATAGATTATAATAATGAATCCTTATCAATATTAATGACAAATCTTGCAAGGACTCAATTTTTATATAAAAGCAATATATGTTTGACATGGTACATATTATTGGTGGTTAGCCTACCAATATCTTCCTTGGTGTCTTCAACAAACAAACCAATACCCAACATTAGTAGCATATAACGTTTAAAACGGGCATTTATAAAATTACAATGGTTACATGAAAATAAAGACTAAAATTAAATGTATTATCATCTTAAAATATCTACTAAAAGATTGATATAAGAAACATCAATATTAATTTTCATGGGTTATCAATATTAGTTGGTCAAATATATGTTACTATATATACTCTATGTCGATTATTCGTTGTATTATGTTGTTAATTAATTTGACTTACCTTCTCTATACTACCCACATTTTAAAATTTATATTACATTATGATCAACCATTCCATTGCATTATGATATATTTTAATCGTTACATTAGCGTTTATAACTATGTATATGTGTTATCTATGTTCTAACATTTTTATTTATTATTGGTAAATCCTTTTTTGAAAGGGACTATACCCTTGTACAAAGAGGCTCAAAACCCAAATTTTTCAATTTGCTAGAACAAAAAATAACAATAAGATATAACAATGAATCCCAGCAGTAGAAAACAATTTGCCAAGAAAAAAAGCTTGAAAACAACAACCAAACAACACATAAACAAAAACATCAGGTCGACAGCAAAAGGACCTCAAACAGTAAAATGACACAAACACCGAGGGCCGAAAGCAATAAGTTATGTTCTAACATTTTACAAAGAATATATGTATTTATAAACTCCTAAGTATATTTTCTTAACAAAACTTATAGAACTAAAAACTATATCTTATTTGAAATAAAATAATTCAAAATGGAAATTTAGAATTATATGTATAATTTTAACATTGGTGTTGTATTATGTTAGAAATATGAAACCAAACATTCAAAACTGAAAAATAAGAATATAAGAAACATGATTAATAAAGCACGAATACCGTAACGATGGGCATAATGTAGAAGTTTGGATTCTATATTCCAAATTATTATTATGGATAACAATTATACGAGGATACTTGAATAATTCCAACAATCAATCAATTTATTTATCACTCAAATCTTCATAGTAACATTTCTTCCTTCTTTTACAAAAAACTAAATGCCAACTCTATCACTTACACAATCATATCCTCAATATGAACTTTTCTTCTCCTATTTATTTTTCATAAGGATTGTCATTTCATGCACTAAAATATGCAAACTACTAAGAATATGAAAAAACATCATTATTGTTCCATTAATCTACCCATATACATTTGATTCATTGTGAATGTGTTTCTTAATGCATTTAAATGGTTTTAAAATATCTTTATTGGTTGTGGAGCTATCAAAGAGGTTACAAAATTACCGGTATGCAAGAATCAACATGTATATAACCTCCACTAAAATACAAGCATATAAAAATTTATGCATTGTAATCCTTATTTTTTGACTTTAACATTAAGTGGACTAATTTCTCTTACCCATATGGATCAGTGCCTCCCTTATAAAAGGGTATTGATATCATTTATCTAAAATTCTTGGGTCCTCTATTAGTCTCTTTTAATTTCATCACCAATATTAGACTATCCTCCAAATCCTCAATTTTCTCTATATGGTATCAATTTTCCTTATTAGATTATTGTACATGTGCATTTTTTACAAAAATCACTAATGGTTATATACTCACAAATGGGACAAAAAATAGAGTAGATGTATTAATGTATGTATGGCATGTCCTCATGTGGGTACATATTACATAATTACATTGTAAGGCATTTCTAGTTGAGATGAGGCCTGGTACCTTTCACAATTGTCAGAATTATTGTGGTTGATATTTTTACCTACTTGTACATTGAAACCAGACGGCTTTCAATGATTGTTTAATTGGCGAATGATACTACCACACATAGATTGTGCTTGTTTGATGTCTAATCCAACGGTGGAGTTTAGAGGTTTACTGAGCACAATTACAACATACAGTCAACTACCATATAACATGGGGACACACATTTCTATACAAATGGAAATGACATCATTTTGAAGTCCAATTCACTACAAATCAATGTTCTCGTACAACATACCAACATAATCACACATAATAAGATGGTACATCACACTCGAATTCTCAATGAATTCATGAAAAGGAGGAAGAATACTCTCATATCCAACACATCAACATGTGAATAGGTACGCACTAAGTGTCATACACAACATGTGCTCTCACAATATCAAAATAAGACATAGTTCACATCCTATTTATATCACATTACTCTTCCAATATCCAATATCCAATGGGCGAAGGGATATAAAATACACATATAGAAATGATCCTCGACCAAAAAAGAGGAAATACCAGACTGTATACAGAAAAACCATAGAGTCGACTCACACCTCAATAGGGAAAACAATAAAATATAGCAGGCAACAATGGAAAATCTTAACCGAATAAGAGTGAGATCAACTCGAGCACCAATAAGTACCAGACCAAAAGATCTTAGCCAAATTACAGAAGGGAACATGCATGGTCCACATAATATAATATTTTTCACACATCTATGGATGACATTAATACTTGAACAAAAGTGTACTACAACAACCGGAAATTTCCACAATTCCACAAATGAAGATTTTACATAACCCAGAACAATAGCTATAGGTACATAGTTTCAAAACGGGCATTAACGTCCTATCCACAACATCACAAAACATATAAAACTAACATTAGTAACACATACATCATAGCATCACTCCTAAGACATCACAACACCTCAACATACCTCCTAAAGCATCAATCATACACACAAATATCTTATGCATCTTTCAATCTCTTATGCCTCCCTCAAGTCTCTTATACCTAAATCTCTTATGCCTCCTTCAAGTATCCTATGCCTCCCTCAATCTCTTATGCCTCCCTCAAGTAGTAGTAAATAAATAATTTTTCCTTTTCGCTTCCCAAATAGGTAGGTTTCCCTATCACCCTAGGCACATGGAGTCTAGACACCCATAACCAAAGTGACATAATAACTCATGGTTCAACAACCCACTAGTTATCTATTACTCCTTGGGGCATACCCCCATACAACGAAGCAGGCCCATGGATCCCACCATTCCATGGTACATCCCATGACCCTATTCCACACATCACTAAAATAGAACTAGCATAGAAATCTGATTCAAATGCAAAATGGAAAAAGTACAAGTCTTGTGCAAGGCGGTAAAATTTTAAAATTTACAAGAAGATCCAAATCCAAGAAAAAAAAATGACCAAATAGCCATTAGTTAGTGTGAAAAAATTCCACATCTTAGTACCACAACCAAGGAAATCCCCAAAACATAAAACATTAAATTCAAGAAAATTGTTGGTCCTTGTAGAAATAAAATAAAAAAGTTCAATTTACAAATAAAATACATATTTAAGAATAACACATTATGATGACTATGTGGCCTTATCTGGACACCAAGGGGGTACTCAACGAGTTGCTGGCACTCGAAACATCAAGCCATAACTCACAAAATAACATATCAATAGTACATTTGTCATCATCTCTACTTGAATCATCCCACCACCACTTCGATAAGGCTAAAACACAATCGTAGCTACGCTTAGGTTGCATGCTTAATAAAACCACAAGGAGAGTGAGAAGGAGGAGCACAAGTTGTCATCTATTAAGTGTAAGATCAACTTGAGTTACTAGCTCATGGTACACATTCCCTCACTCCAGACATACACTTTTACCGATTTCCCTCGGGGTCTGTTAGCGTAAGGTTCACAACATAACATGCAACTACATCACTAACACAATGGTGGTTCACACACATTAACTATAGTGTCTTACGCATTGGTACCTATACAGGGTATATCACATACAATACATTCACAGTTTACCACACACAACATCACCACATGCTACATCCCAAGTGTAATCATTATATGATAGGGATCACATACCCACCATATGTCCCTAAATCACAACATGAATCATTACATATCACACGAATTACAATTATGATGAGCATAATTACAACATACAGTCCACTGCCATATAACATGGGGACCCACATTTCTATACAAATCGAAATGACATCATTATGATGCCCAATTCACTACAAATCGACCTTGTCGTACAACATATCAACACAATCGCACATAACAAGTTGGTACATCACACTCAAATTCTAAGAGAATTTATGAAAAGGAGGAATAATACTCTCATCTCTAACACATTAACATGCTAATAGTTATGCACTAAGTGCCATACACAACATGTGCACTCACAATATCACAATTATGACATAGTTTCACATCACACTTATATCACATTACTCTTCCAATATCCACCACCATCGCACAACACCATCATAACTCCAATCTACCCCAAAGGTCCGAGAGTATGAACCTTCACTCTGATACCAAGTGTAATGCCTGTAAAATCACACACAAATACAACACTGAAAACTCAGATAACTTTTTTTTTACTTACTTGGAGTTTACACGATGACACAGATGACCAGAAAGGGTTACTACCAACTCTAAACAAGCTAGACACAACATAGGTCATATAGGTGACAAGGAATCATACAATACCCATCACGAATGATTCACTTTACTCTTTAACAAGGCACAACATAATAGACCAACCACAATACATAGTTACAGTTAAGGACATCCCATGGTGTAATTTTTTTTAATGTTATGCATTTACCAGAAACATCTTTCAAGACCTAACTTTACAATCAAGGAGATTCTTTTTTTGATTTGAGAAATTATTCTTACAAAGGTGAACTTATTTCTTTTTATACTGTTGACTAATTAGCTTAAGGTCAAGTTTCCAGAAAGAGGACCATCTATAATATGTCAATAACTTTCTTAATTCGTTGATTTATAAAAGACATTTTCCATTCCTCATAAGGTTAATTGAATATACTCAAGCAACTTAAACTTGTTCCACACCTCCATTGCACAGGCAACAAGCACAAGCTCTGATTGAGGGGAAGTACTGTCTTAGGTTTGGAACAATAATATTTTTGAGCAAGGAACAAAATTTTAACATTACTTAAGAAGGATTACAATGAACCAAGGCAAGGGTTAAGGGAAAACAGGTCAAAAATAATTCAGCTTCAGGGTCTCATTTCTTATTAACCAGTCTTTTACTAAGGCTAATAATTTATCAAGATTAGTTAAAGTTTTATTTAGAATTTTGTTGATTAATTTTGAAAAGGGAAAACAATTTACATTTCAAACTATTGAGAGAGATTGAAGGGTTTCTTAATCAATTTCCTTCCTACTTATATAACCTTGTTATCTTCCAAAAACTAATCATTGATTTCAACATAAGATCATTTAAAATTTCACCATAAAAGGATAATGCTGATTAGTTTATCTTGGGGAAATAAAAGGTAAATATATTTTTATTACAAAAGATAGTTTCCTCTTTGATCGCCCAAGGGATCAATGTTACCAAGAAGATCACATCTACATTAATTTATTCTTTTATAAATATTTTATTTTAACGTTTATAAGGACCATCCAACCCATTTTATTATGCTTAGAAATACATTGTTACCATGGTCTTAGAAGGGTTTAAAGCTCAAAATTTTATCTCAAGGGCGAAGTTTACCATTACTCGATTAGGAAAACCAATTCTTTTCAACATGATGCACAACCCAAAGGGGCAAACCAACTCTATGGAACTATGACTAGGGAACAAGAGAGTAATAACATTGGTCATGTCACTCTCTACTATTATTAGAATTTCTATAATACATTATAATCACCCATAACCATGCGGTAATCAAATTTTATATTTTCCATGATAAAAAACAAGCCAAACTTTTAATTGCCACGACAACATTACTCCACAACACATAATACTAAGGAACTGGGTTTCTTCTAAATTTCCCAAATAACCCATTCCATAGTTTTTACAACATAAAAGCATTCATACAAAAGAGCATCATGAATAATTTTGATACAATATTTTACAGGCCTTTTCCCTCGCCTACTTGTTAGTGTAAAATCACAGCACCCCTCGAATGGCCTTAGATTTGATTAAGGCATCCGGTGTTACTGCATAACATGGGGCCATCTCTCAAGCTATGGGACTTATGGACTTGAGATGGCCCTCCAGAGAAATCCATCTTCTTCTTCCTAATCCTAATGCTAAACTACTTCTAAGGAAAGAAATGTGAAATTATCTACTCCTAATTTAACAATGCCAAGGAGACAGGCAGGGAGAGAGCATGAAATAAAGGAATCCTACACTACAAAGGTGATAACACCAAGAAAAGGGGGGTTTCTGATCACAATCTTAGCTTCCTGAAGTGGAGAGAGGTGAGCAATGGAGAAGATGGATAGATGCATCACAACCCAAAGATAGAGTTTACACAGAACACCACTTCAAACCAATTAAGCACAACTCTCAAAACCTGCAATAAACATCAAAAGTATGCACAATATACTTTACAATGATGAGAGGTAAGAAGAGACAATAAAATAAGGAGGGATGGAAAAAATGCATCATGAAACATATTTTATTGCTCCATGAGTTCACACAGTACATCATCAGTGGGCAAGAGGCAAGAAAATTCCATTACAGAGCCATGAGAGGAGGCTTAAACTCCACATTCGACCCTAGGAAAGAAAGAGAGAGGGACACAGGAGGGATGAAATGACCAACCTCTAAAAAAATGCTCCTCCTTTACAATATATAGAAGAATGAGAGAAGGAGAGGGAAAATTCGAATCCTGCTTCAACCATGCCTAGAAGAGCATTGAATCCACCTACTCCAACCACCCCAGAAAGCATTAAAATCCACCTGTAACAATGATGGGCTTTACTGCAAAACCCATGCCCCCATGTGTTGTTCCTTACTGGGCAAGAAAGGAGGCTCCTTCTTCATGATGGTGGCTGGTGGGAGACATGACAACCTTGAAAATGACAAATTGAATTTACCATTCTTCATTACTAGTGGCAGTTGAGTAGCAGTCACTGAGATATTTCCAAAACATCCTCTCTCGCTCGAATCCAAGCTTCAAGTCAAAAGATATGGAATTCTGAAGGTGCTTTGGGTTTGGGGTTTATTCACGCAAGGTTGACGTGGCAGCCCCACACGCCTTAATAGTTTGCCCCCTCTTTTTAAACCTAAAATTACACCAAATTGGCATGTGGTGTCTTCCGCTGACCTGCTCTATTTCCTTTGTATTATGCCTAACCCGAGACATATTTATATGTCGAATAAACAATATAAATATGATACCAAGCCAGTGTTTTGATATAACAACAAATTGATCATTAGAGTGACAATATGAGACTGATAGATCTTTGCTTCCAAACACTCAACAATATGATTCAAAGCTTCACAAACAATTTTGACAAAATATTAAGAATTTTAAGCTTGATAATTTCAAGATTTTTCTCCCTCCTTTTAGAGGGGGAGAAAGAGTCCTATTTATAATTCAAATGTGGATAAAAATAAAGGATTAACGAATAACTATAATTTACAAAATCAATCCTGATTAAGAGGACATGATGAAGATTTGATTTGATGATGGGGTTCATGATGTGAGAAATGGAAAATGTGTGATGTGGAGTGGGGACATGGTTCGGTGTAATAGTGAAGTCATGTGCTCACTTTACACTATTGATTTTTGGATTTATTGTCGGATAGGGAGATTTTTGAATTATTGACTTCATGGGTGGGGTTAATAATTTAATAATTTGAAGGGATTAAATTTTTAGGTGGGAATTGATTTTTAGGTGAGAAGTAATTTTGATTTAAGTGGGGAACATATATATATATATATATATATTTGAATTATTTAATTATTAAATAGAATGATATGATTTATTTAAAAAAAACAAATTATTTAACATAATATAGTTTTGGCTTGTAATAAGAGATTAATTAGGTTATACGATTAATTAACTGATTATGAATTTTCTGTGGGAAACACGATTTGAGTAAGTCTGTTGAAGGAGACCAAAACACGGGGTGATACAAAAATTTGGTGTCTACAGTGATTTATACCTGCATTCCATGCACTTTTGTTTTTTTGCAGGCATGTACGTTCAATGCATTTGGTATGCCTTTGCACATGATTTAAAAATTCTTCAAAGTCTAAAAGACCGTCAGTTGCCAATAATTTTGATGTTTTTAATATGAAGAGATTATCCTAGAGCAGATGGTGAATGTATTTTGACCTGCATGGAATACAATAGGGATTCCACGCGGAATGTTTTTTTGAAGTACTCTCCTAGTTGGTTGACATCAAATGATTCACTCTAGTCAATTGTCTCCACATTTGGGACTTCTGGAAACCAAAGGAACTCATGCACATGTGTAGAATCTCTATGTTAGCATTTGTACCTGGAAGGATATGAATAAGTTTGAGGAAGATTTTTTTTCTATTCATATGTGGAAAGAGATTAATACATATGAGTAAGATTTATGGAAGAGGAACGAAAGAAAGAGATAATTTTTACCTATACCAATAGTATTTTTCTCCCAAGTATTTTTGCAAGCCCTCTTTGTGGAATATTGTGAATATTTGGTGTAAGTATGCAGAAAATCGATAAGGGTTTGAGGCGATGTTATGGTTCCTCGATTTTTATGCTTCGCGTGGATCTACAAGGCTAGTGTTGGGCATGAAACTGCGGAGGTATAGCGATTTGGTATCAACAGTACTTAAAGTTAAGAATAAATTTGGTGTTCTTATTTGTTAAATCATATCAAAAACTTCACCTCTACTTTTTGACCAATAAGACCAAGTTTCACGAAGCGTCGTGCCAAACCACATAAGATTTTGTGGCAATGCATCATTTAGATTAAGTGTCATAGCACACCTATAATGGTTGGAATGTTTTGAAGGATATGATGTCTCATGAAGACAAAATTTGTTGCTTGGTTGGGATGATGCATGATGAGGTTTAGAAAAAAAACCTGAACCTGGGGTGCTCACCAAAGTAGTTGTTTAAGTAACAGATCATGTGCAATGCGTATTCATGAAGTTGGATCTCTTTCATGTGAGGTTGTTTAAACATGGTTGAACATATTAGGTTAATTATTATTTACCTAATATATTAATTATGCATCATATAATTAATTATTTAATTAATGTTATTAATTAAACAAGGTTTTTATATGGTTTTTAAACCATATTTGTCTTTTATTTCCACAACTATAATTGTTATGATTGTTATAACAATTGTACTTCCTGAAGGCATTTTGGAAGATGTTGTAACAATTATTACTGTATTCATATGTTGTACAATTCCTATAAGAATTGTAGTACTCCATTGTATTCCTGGCTGATTGAGTTTAATAAATATAATCAGGCTTCCGCCCTTCTTACTCAATTTACATGTGATACAAAAGAAAATTGAATCTCCTGACAAGGTTAGAGAAAGGGTGCAGAGGAAGGAAAAGTCTTGGAGAAGAAATTTTCTTCACCAGAGAGCCAATGCTACCTCCTGAAGCTTCCTAAACCTCCCTGTAGTCTCACAACTACTTGTGCATTCTCAAGGTAATCAAAAATCAATTTTTTTTCTTCTGGAGAATTTTTTGGTTTATAGCAATCAGATTAAAAATATTTAAAAATATATATTTTTCCCCATTGAGGGTTTTGTCACTAAAATTAGTGACGGTGTTAGTTGTAACTAACTCTAGTGACAATACTAAATTTAGAGGAGTCTGTGCATGGGGTCTTCACCAAATCCACACAAATCCATTCATTGCAGACCGAGCTATTGAACATTGAAAAGTTGTGGGAGGCAGTGTTCCACATAGGAACCAAACCCAAAATAAGTGGTCTTGGCATCCTCTTACTTTGCTCGAGCCTATTTTATTAACATATTAAATCAGTGCATTCTAATCGAATTGTGTGGGTTATTGAGAAGTGAGCCTTTCTTCTTGACTTTAGTAGGATCACATTATGCATTGATGTCTTAAAATGAGCAATACGAACCATGTCATCCCTCCACATGACCTACAACAAGTGATGCGACCTGCAATAAAAAATGGTGGATAGAGACCTGCACATAGTCAAAGTGGTTCATTCTTTACACAATGAACGAAATACAAAAAGTAGAAAGCGGTGGATAGTAATATGAGTAGTTAAAAATAGAAGAAGATCCATTTTTTGTGCCAGGAAAATCCCTAATCCACGCATGCATGCCAAGTGGATCCTCCATAGAGGTCTACATCTCATCCTTAGTCATTTTTTTTTCAAAAGGTGAGTTTAAAATTCATCTTAAATAAAATTTGCTCAATTTCATATGCCAAGCGCTCATAGAGCCTAAGTGGATAGTGGAAAATACTTTGTAGTGGGAGGTGCATGGTTCGAATCACACAAAAAACACAAGTTTTTTCAATTTTAAAATTTGGAGGCAAATATAGAAAAAAATTCAAAGTGGGAGGGAGATTTAGTAGAAAAACCACTTTAAAACCATTTAGTTATAGCTAAACAAGTCACTAAATATTTACCGAGAAAATCCCTAATTTAGGGTAAATTTTTTGTTTCTCCATTAAGCTTGTTTTTTAAATTTCGGGAAACATTTTTTAAAGAAAGACCATCCAAAAAATTCATCTTGGGCCTCTTTGTATTGGTTTCAGACATTTTGGGTCATATTGGGCTCTAGAGGCCACCAGGGCCCGCAAAACAAAAAACAATTCTTGTCATTCAATTTTTTATAAATTTTTTAATGTAATTACAAGGTTCATCATATTGTACTAATTTACATGTTGCCATAGTCAACCGAAAATATTGTAACTAATCAGAAACTGGTAGAAAATTATAACATAAAATAGTAAAAATTGGTTCTGTAACACTCACGAGATCTTAGACCTCATTCGAAGCGTTCAATATGTACAGTGCCTCTCGGAAGCACTTACGGGTAAAGCCGTCACAACTACTACTACACTTAACACCTAATATAGTTGCAACAACATCATCTAGGCATCGACCCTTTAAATCGATGGGGAGTAATAAGGTCACTATGCACACAATATAAACGATCCCATCCATCTATGAACGATTTCATGACATAAATCCAAATTGAGAAATTATCCGAGTATATAGTGAATTTTTTCATGTGTATGAAGATATTTCTTTGAGCTGTTGTTAATAATTAGACAAACCCCTTTCAGTATTGTCTTCGTACTACGCATTGAATTCTTTCACGTATGTTAATGCCTCTTTCACGTACCATCTGGTATATAGAAATTGCAAGCTTCTTCCAAGTACTGCCGAGTATATCAGAAGGGCATGTATATAGAAAGGTTCGGTATATCAAACTGATGGTATATAGATTGAGAGACCTTATACTTGGAGTGATAAGAGCCAAAAACTGTTAGTGTTTTCTACAAAATGGGCACCAATGCCCCCAAAATTTTCCTTGCGGATTCACAATTACTCAAAGGAAACAACTATGGTGCATGGAAGAAAAAAATCAAGACACATCTTGAGTTTGAAGAGATTTGGTTTGCTTAGAATGGTACTCTGACCAGATCAACTATTGATACAACACAATAACGGTAATTTGATAAAGTAGATTATAAGGCCAAAATCATCATCTTGTTTGGAGTTTCTGGTAATTTGCAACCCACATTCGAGATGCCAAAACAGCTAAAGAAGTGTGGGATAAGTTGAGCATTGTATACGAGGCCCAAAACAAGAATGTTATACTAAATTTGTAGAGTCGGTTACATACATTGAAGTTCAAGCAAAATGTGAAAATATAAGCTTTCTTAAGAAAATTTTCAGAATTGAGGGCTTCACTTCTAGCCCTAGGAGAAGCGGTCAAAGATAATGATCTCATTCCCCTAGTTCTAAGAGTACTCCCTTCTTTATACCGTATTTTTGTAACAACACTAAACTTGTCAGACACGACAAGTAGTTTTGAAAAATTGGTAAACATACTACAACAAGAGGAAGTAATGCACAATAAGGATGATGAAGAAGAAAAGGAACTTTCTTCACATCAAAAATTGAAAGGAAAAGGTAAAGGAAAACCTAATTCTTATCAAAAGTCCCAAAAACAAAATTAGTATCACGGGGACAAATAACAGAAGAAGTAATGTCCAATATGTAAAAGAGGACATGACTTAAAATATTGTTGGTACAATGCTTACAAGAAAGTTTCGTCAAGCAACTCAAGACCTCCACAACAATCTCACAAGGGAAATTCTAACTACAATCAAGGGAAGAATAATGGGAACTGGAAAAGAAGTCCCCATCAGCAAGTAAATATTATTGAGCAATAAGAACAATCAGACAATGAATACTGCTTGTTCACTGCTCGATCAAGTGAACAATCCACGTCATCTAGTGATTTTTGGTATGTTGATTCGGTGGCCACTTGACACATGACTAGCCACAGAGACTAGTTTACTTCAATGAGGAACATGCCATCAAAAAATCATGCTTCTTTGGGAGATGATTCTTCATATACGATTCAGGGGATTGGGAACATTTCTCTACCCCTTAGTTCACGCAACTGAACTATCAGATGTATTTTATGTCCCTGGGTTGACAAAGAATTTTCTTTTAGTCATTCAACTCCTTGATGCATCCTAAAAATTGACTTTGATAGTCATTCGGACAAGAAAGCATGTTTGATTCGAGTCAAATCAAGAGGCTCGAAAATAGTTGTAAAAGCCTCCAATGTGGGATGCATGTTCCATCTTGACTTTGTTCACAGAGACGATCATGAACTTGTGGCTAAGAACTCTACCTTAGCAAAATTGTGGCATCAGAGACTTGGTCATGTTAGTTTCAAGTATCTTGAGACACTTCACCAGCATAATATGGTACATGGGCTACTATCTCTTCAGAAGGATACAAACAAGTGTCCTCACTACCTACCAGGAAAACAACACAGAATGTCATTCTAGAAGGATACATATCGAGCTCATGGTAATCTTGATTTGGTTCATACCAATATTTGTGGTTTGATGTAACTGATTCATTCTGGATTTCAGTACTTCATGTTATGTGTTGACGACTATTCAAGGAAAATGGGGATTTTTTGTCTTCACAAGAAAATTTAAGCTTTTGAAACTTTCAAGAAGTTCAATTTAGCAGTTAAGAATGAAACTGGTCATCACATAAGAGTTCTCTACTCATATCAAGGGGGGAATTCATGAGTAATGAATTCAAAGACTACCTATAAACTCATCAGATTCATCAAAAATTTCCTCCTCCACACACACCACAAAAAGATGGTGTTGCTAAGAGATGAAATCCTACTATCATAGAAATGGTACGATACATGATCGATGACTTTGGACTTGTAAATATATACTGGGAAGAAGCAACAAAAAAAGACATGTATTTGTTGAATAGAGTGCCCAGAGTTGCTCTTGATGGAGTAACTCCACAAGAAGCATTGTCAAAATGGAAACCATATATTGCACATCTCAGAGTATTCTGGTGCAAAGAAAATATGCACATACCCAAACAGAAAAGAAAGAAATTGGACATGAAGTCACTAAAACTCATCTTCATTGGGTACAATGAAGAGACTCTTGGGTACAGATTGATGGATCCAAAGACCAGAAAAGTCTACACTAGCAGAGATGTTGATTTTTTTGAGAAGAAGGAAGCAGAGTCTCCTCCTCCAGACTCACTTGATGTAGATTCCTCACTAGTTGTAAAAATTAAATATGATGTTCCCAAAGATGATTACAGTGATGTTCGGGATGATGATATTGATATGATAAAACCACGATCCACTGGAAAAGTTCAGTGTATGCCCAAGTGGTGTACTAGAACATTACGAGATGTAAGAATGGATGCTCCACTAGATACATTTACCCTTGGACCATAGACTCGAAGTAAAGCAAGAGAAGAATTTAAATTTGCTTTGATGAGTAGATTTGTTGAATCTGATGATCCCTCTATAGTCTAGGAAGCCCTAAAGTCAAAAGCTTGGAAATATGTCATGGATTCTGAATATCACTCAATGATGAAGAATAAAACTTGGCAGCTTGTCGATCTTCCACTAGGAAAAAAACCCATTGGATGCAGATGGATATTTTAAAAAAAGTATAAATAAGATGGGACAGTGGATAAGTATAAAGCAAGACTAGTAACAAAGGGGTACGCACAAAAATAAGGCATTGACTACGAGGAGACATTTCTCCCACAACTAAGATCAAAATGATCAGGATGATCTTTGTTATAGCTACATAGTTTGGTTGGAAAGTCCATCAGATGGGTGTAAAAATGATGCACCAAAATTAGCAGGAACTTGACAAGGTCATAACTTGAGCTCCGGGTGTCCCTTTGAGTCCATTTTTTTTAAACCACATGTTTTGATTTCAAGGATATTAGTGAAAGGTTAAATCATCCATTGTCACATAATGCAGGAGATGTCCTGGATGAGTACATTTTATAGGATGGCTATCTATTCAAGGGATGCCAACTATGTATTCGAGTTGGGTCTATGAGAGAGAACATTGTAAAAGAGTTGCATAGTGGAGGATTGACTGGGAATTTTGGTAAAGATAAGATGATAGTGTTGGTAGCAGAGAAATACTATTGTCCAAAGCTAAAAAGAGATGTGGTAAGATATGTCAAGAGGTGTCAAATTTGTCAAGTCTCGAAAGGCCATGCACAAAATACAGGGTTGTATATGCCGTTTCCTATTCCTAAAGGGTCATGGATAGATCTGAGTATGGATTTTGTTTTGGGATTATCAAAAACCCAATCAGGTAATGAATCAATTTTTGTGGTTGTTGATAGTTTTTCTAAGATGGTTCATTTTATTACCTGTAAGAAAACAAGTGATGCGATAGACGTAACAGATTTTTTTTTCAGATAAGTTGTTCGTTTGCATGGTGTTTCAAAAACCATTACTTAAGATAGGGACACAAGGTGCTTAAGTCACTTCTAGTGGACTTTATGGAAGAAATTGGGAACTCAATTACAGTTCAGCAATGCCTATCATCCATAGACTGATGGGAAAATAGAGGTGGTAAATCGGAGTTTGGGAAACCTGTTAAAGTGCATTGTTTGGGAAAAGCCAAAACAATGGGACTTAGCATTACCACAATCTGAGTTTGCATATAACAGTTCCATTTATAGATCCATAGGAAAGTCTCCATTTTCAATTATGTATGGGAGTAATCCAAATGGGGTGTTATATTTGGTACAACTACTAGTTGATGGCAGAGTTAGTGATGATGTAAAAGCATTTTCTGAACATATACAACAATTGCAGGAAGAAGTGCGGAAAAACCTGCAGAATAGTAATGAAAAGTATAAGGAAATAGTAGATGTGCACAGATGTAGAAAGGTATTTATAGTTGGTTAGTTCCTAATGGTATATCTGTGGAAGGAAAGGTTTCCAAGAGGAACCTATAACAAGATGAACTACAAGAAGATTGGTCCCTTCAAAATCATGAAAAAAATAAACAATAATGCTTATGAGGTAGAATTGCCAAGGAATTTTGATATTTCTCCAGTGTTTAATGTTTCATATTTGTTTTCTTTTCATGGGGATGGTGCAGAAGGGGATGTTATTGATGAAGTAGTAGATTGGAGGTAGCAGGTTCTGGTGAAGAAGAAAGAAGAAGTGGATCAAATTCTAGATAAGAAAACAACAGACACGCAACATGGGAAATACAACAAATATTTGGTACATTGGAAAGGACTAGAACAAGAGGAAGATAATTACGTCATAGAGTGGGAGATTAAGAAGTTGGATGCAGATAAATGAAAGTAGTTTGAAGAAGACAACTTGTAGGAGCTACATTTTTTTCAAGCAGGAGAAAATTATTCGCCAGAATTAGTAGGAACTTGACAAGGTCATAACTTGAGCTCTGGGTGTCTATTTTTTTTAAACCACATGTTTTAATGAGAAAAACACAGCAAAAACCCATCCTACTAGTTGTGGCAAGTTTTTGACACGTTTTCGGGCCCTAAATCAGCCATCTTGAGGCCAAACATTAGGATTTAAGTTATAGTTCGATTTTTCCCTATTTTTGGGCATTAGTTAATTTTAGTCTAGTAGTTGCATTATGAGTTAGAAAGTTGGAAATTCCTCTAATTTAGGGATGTAGAAGATGCATGGAAATTTTTGTTCCCGTAGGAATAATAATGCGAACTTACTAATAATAGTAGGTTCTAGTAAACTACTAAAAATATTAATTTCTACCACCTAGAGTAGATTTAGTTAGAGTTAGTTAGAGTTTACTTGGAAACTCAAGTTGGTGGTTGTTTTTCTATTTAGGAAACATTGTGATTCATTATTCAAGAATGAAGAAAGAGATCTATTTTCTTTGGAGTTCATATTATTTGTAGTAAATCAAGTTGGTTAGAATTTGGCTACATTAAAAAAGTGCCTTCCTAAACGGAGATTTACAAGAAGTCTACATGACTCAACCGGGGGATATGTAGTACCTGGTCAAGAAGAAAAGGTTTACAAACTAAAGAAATATCTGTATGTGCTCAAACAGGCACCCCGGGCATGGTACATCAAGATTGATGAGCATCTCGTACAACATGGATTTGTTAGAAATCCATATGATCCCATTCTTTACCACAAAAAGAAAGGGGGCGAGATTGTAATTGTCATTTTCTATGTCGATGATCTAGTCTTCACTAGAATTTTAGTGAGGATGATCGATGCAATGAAAAAATATCTTAATCGATCATTCGACATGACCGATATATGGATGATACACTATTGTCTTGGATTGGAGGTATGACAGAAAGAGAATCTGAGTTTTTTTTCTCAAATGAAATATACCAAGACTATGCTTGAGAAATTCAGGAAGATGGATTATACACCAATTACTACACCTATGGAGAATAGATTATAGTTATCTCATTCAGATCCATCTCCTGAGGTAAGTGACACTCTCTATCGGTAGTTGATTAGGAGTCTCATTTACCTGACCCACACTAGACCAAATATTAGCTTTGCAGTGAGCTATTTATCCCAGTTCATGCAGAAACCCAAAGTTTTTCATTGGAAAGAAGAAATGTGCATCTTAATATATCTCAAAGGATCAATGGATCTTGGTTTAGAATACAAGAAGAATGACAACTTATTCTTGATAGGATAATTAGATTGAAATCATGCAGGTAATATTGATGACAAAAACTCCACTTCAGGATTTTTATTTTTAATGGTATCTAGACCAATATCATGGGGAATCAAGAAACAACACTATTTTTCTCATTCTTCCATAGAAGCAAATTATCATTCTACAGGAGAAGCTATCTGTGAAGTGATTTGGCTACGTCACATACTAGAAGGAATTAGAATACCATAGGACAAATCGATCACCATGTATGTTGATAATGAAGGTGTTCTCAAACTTATTCGTAATTAAGTGTTTCATGAAAGAAAAAAGAACATTGAGGTACAGGTTCATTTCATACGAGAGAATGTGTTGAAGCACAACATCTAGCTTCAATTTTGTCCAATAGTTGAAAAATGGGAAAATATCTTCACAAAGTCACTTCCACGTGACAAGTATGAATTGTTCAGAGAGTTCCTCTCCTCATCCCTTAAGACTAAAAGAGTTGAAGGATTGTATCGGAAACTGTGCACCACGATGAAGTTACACTCTAGTTCAATCATAATGGCTCCAATGTAACCACAAGGAAGAATAAATCAATAACTGAATAACTTGCATAACAGAACAAAGCTTACACATATAGAGAAAAGACAACGGAGTGTCTTGGCATGATCATAAATTTAAAATGAAGGGATACATATAGGGTGCTAAGTAACCCTAGTGCATGACTCAATAGCAAACCCTAAACCTAACCCATGTGTGATGACCATCCATATGTGAGTGGAGGATAGATAGGATAACTCACACCAACACCCCACTTCATCAAAGCTGGGGTAATAGCTATGATGAGTCAAACGGAAAGAGAAGACACTCCTAAACAACTAAGAAATATGTGTCAATGGGGCCCAACAACTGAAGGCCTGATAAGGTGCCCATATACAAACAACATCTTCTTGGAAGAAGAAGAAGAAAAGGACTACATAGCCTGAAGGAGATGAGCAGCTACAGAAGACCTCACCCTAAGAAGAGACTATAAGTGAAGAAACTTTATCTCAGTTAATGGCTTGGTAAATAAATTTGCATTCTGATCAGTTGTCTGAATGTACTGAATGTCGATAATACCATCATGAATAAGCTCTCGTATGAAGTGAATTTGGATGTCAATGTGCTTCGTCTACTGATGTTGAACTAGATTTTTACAAATAGAGATAGTGCTTATGTTATCGTAGTAGATAATGGTAGGCCGCCGATGGTGGATGCCAAACTCTGTCAGAAAACCCTGTAGCCAAATAGATTTTGTGGCAGTGTTAACTGCCCCTCTATATTATGCCTCTGTAGATGATATCACAATTACATGATGCTTCTTGCTAAATGAACTAATAGGACCCAAACCAAGAAAGAAATTATATCCAGAAGTAGATTTCTAATGATTTAAGTCACAGGCCTAATCAGAATCTGTGAACCCAATCAAGTCAATATCTACCCCTCCATGATAGTGAATGTCGTTAGTATAGGTGCCAAAAACATAATGAAGGATCTATTTAACTATTTTCCAATGCAGCTCATGTGGCTTCTGCATGAATCTGGACACGATTCCAATAGCATATGATAAATTTGGTCGAGTGCGAGTCAAGTAAATCAAGCTCCCCACTAACTGTTGATAAAGGGTATCATCAACCAAGGGAGTAGAGCAATCAGAAACCAACTTAACCCTGGAAAGAAAAGGAGTAGGAGAAGAGTTGCAATTAGAAATCTGAAAATGACCTAGCAAATCAAGAGCATACTTAGGTTACAAAATAAAAATTCTTGAGTCAGATTGTGAAATCTGGATCCCAAGAAAGTAATGAAGTAGTCCTAAGTCAGTTATGGAAAACTTGTTGGCCAAGGTGATCTTCACAGAATTAATAATAGAGGAAGAACTACCTGTGATCAACATAGAGAACAAGAATGAGTATGGAGTCATCTTGCCATAGAATATAAACATTTGGATCAGAGTGACACCTAGTAAACCTTGATGTAAGTAAGCAGTAGTCCATCTTAGCATACCAATCTTGAGGGGCTTGTTTAAGGCCATAAAGAGACTTATTTAACTTACAAATGAGGGAGGGATCATGGACATAACCTAGAGGTTGTTCCATTTATATATCTTCCTCTAGGTCACCATGAAGGAAGGCACTCTTAACATCCATTGGATGGAATTTCCATCTGTTTGCTACGGAAATGGCTAGGGTCAGTCGAATATAAGTCATCTTCACAACCAGAGAAAAGGTTTCAGTATAATCAACCCTAACTATCTGGGAGAAACCCTTAGCTACTAATCACGCTTTAATCTTTGTGACGTATCCATCTACTCCATACTTTTTTTGGAACACCCACATACACCAAATGATTTTTCTTCATTTCGGAAGAGGG
The DNA here is from genome assembly GCA_019776745.2 of Taxus chinensis. Lineage (NCBI taxonomy): Eukaryota > Viridiplantae > Streptophyta > Pinopsida > Cupressales > Taxaceae > Taxus > Taxus chinensis. Next base: position 776,692,227 of record CM034148.1, on the reverse strand, counting down.
GTGAGATCCCAAGTATCATTCTTCATGAGAGAGGAATGCTCCTCATCCATGGTATAATCCCACTCAGGAATACCATAAGCCTCCCAAAAAGACTATGGATCAGAAGAATAGGTGAAGAAAGAGTGGGGTCTAATGAAATCTCTAGCACTTTGCAAATTTTTCCTAGCCCAGAGTACTAGGAGGATTAGGCTCAAAGATGGAAACTTGAGTGACAAGGGGCATAGTCCTAATCGTCACTACTATCAGAATCAATAGACTCAGAGGTCTAATGGTCGAGAGGATCAGGAAGAGGAGCACACTCAATAGTATCATCATCTAATGAGTCAGAATCTGAATCAATGAGATGAAGAACCTTATTAGGTGGAGAATTAGAAGTCAAAGAAGACTCATCGAACTTAAAACTTCTGTCAATATATAGCTCATGAGAAGTAGGATTCATCAATCGATATCCCTTCATGCCATAAGGATACCCTACAAAGATACAAGGTTTGGATTGTGGTTCCAAAGCCTTGTGTTTCTTCTTGGGAATACGAGCCATAGCCTTGGATCTGAAGACTCAAAAGTGCTCAAAATTAGGTTTGCGTCCAACCCAAGCTTCAAAAGGTGTCATCCCTCTTACTGCCTTGTGTGGAACGTAGTTCTTAATGTAATTAGCACAATTCACTACTTCAGCCCAGTACTATGGAGGAAGAGACTTCGAGTGAATCATACAAGTGGTCATCTCCTTAAGAGTATGGTTCTTTCTTTCTGCTACTCCATTCTGCGAAGGGCTGCATGCAACTATATGCTACAAGTAGATCCCCTCAGAAGTATAGAAATCCATGAACCTATTGTTTACATATTCACCTCCATTGTTGGTTCGAAGAACCTTGATAGACTGTTCCACCTGTTTCTCAGCAAGAGCCTTAAAGTCCTGAAAAATTTCAAAGACTTCAGACTTAAGCTTAAGAAAATATACCCAAGTATATCGCGAATAGTCATCAATGAAGGATAACAAATAAAGTTCTCTAGTAAACGAAGGAGATAGAAATGGACCAAAAATATCACTGTGAACAAGATCCAAGGGATGAGTAGCTCTCCAGGATTTTCCTTTGTCAAAGTTATTTTCGGGATGCTTTCCAAGGGTACAACCCTCACAAAGGCCCTTAGAAAACTTGACGTGGGGTAACCCGTTGACCATTTCGTTTTGGCTCAATTGTTCAACGTAGCGATAATTTAGATGTCCAAATTGCTCATGCCATAGCTTACTAACCTCATTTGGATGAGTGAGCAAAGCAGTGGGCATAGAATCAGAAGTAAAGTGGGAAAAGGTATACAACCGTGAATGGTGATCCACCTTTCCCTCAACTATTGTAGTGTCATCATTAAGCTCATGAATAATCATCGAGTTAGGACCAAATTCCACTCACATTCCTTCACCAAGGTGAGTAATTTGGTAAACCGATAGGATATTGGTAGAGAGATCAAGAATGCTCAACACTTGGTTGAATGTTCCCCCATCCATCTCTACTAATCCAGTACTGGAAACCGACATTGTCGTGTCATTACCTATTGTGATTTGGGACATTCCACAAGGCTCGATGTTGGAGAACTCAACATGTGAAGAACCCATGTGGTACAAGGCACCAAAATCTATAATCCACATTGATGAAGGAGTAACTTTAGCTACAAGGTCCTTTCCTTTCTTCTTATTAGATATAAAACCTTTTGCAGTGGAAGACTCGACCTTTGGAGCATTTTGTTTGATAGACTTAGGAACACCTATTTTACTTTTCTCAAGTAATTGAGTAAGGTGATCAATTTGTTTTTTCATACACGTATGGTCTTTATGACCATGCTTCTTGTAATAGGAACACAAATACCTGTCTTTTTGTTCTTTAGGATTAGAAGTCGAAGCATTCGTGTTATTTTTAGTATCGGTCTTGGTTTATTTTTTAGGTTGATCCTTTTTTTCGTTCTTCTTTTCAGTCTTCTTTTCCTTTCTAGTACTTGCTACAAGGGCATGTGATTTTGACTTGAGAGACCCCATTTGAATGAGTTGGGACGAAAAATAATAAAAGGAGGGCATGTTCCAATCCTTGCCCAAGGAAGATTTTGTAGTGTAAAAATTTTGACACAAAGAAAAAATATTCAAGACCTAACTCAGAGAGAATCGACAAGATCAATTGAGAATCTTTCTTCTCTAGTTGACATTCCTTTAACAACAATTTAGTGTGGATAAACTTCGAGAAGAATGCTTCTAGGTCTTCAAAATCACTAGGATTTAACCCTAGTAGTTCGTTTTTCAACTCATGTGCTTTTATGTCATCGTGTTATCCAAAAATTTCATCTAACGTTGTCCATGCAGATTTAGGTGTTTCATACGACTCGATGTGGAAGAGCAAGTCGGGAGAAATGGACATGCAAAGAAAACCTAAAGCTTCATCAGTACAGTTTCAGTCTCAGTTCCCATGGTGATGTGGAATAACCCTTTATCCCTTAGTTTCATTATTATTTTTGATCTCCATTCGAAAAATTTGAACAATGTAAGCAAAGGAATTGAAAGTGCATGCATGGTGAAAAGAGAGAGAAGAAATGTAGAAAATAAACACAACCTCCCAGGACAATATAATAATCCCCCTACTTTCGGAACTTTATAGTTTAGTGTGTTGAATACAATCGGGTTAGATCCTACATCTGGAAACACTTGGTAACTCACCTTGCAATCATGTTAATAACGTGAAAGAGAGGAGACCATAATCATGTTTCAGGAAGCGCAACAAAGTGACACTGTACACAAGCACAATTGCAAAAAAACTAGGAAGGAGGCGAAATCAGATCTTGGTTGTGAGAAAAAACGTCTCATGTCGTAAATGATACCCCCTTGCTGTAAATTGTGGAAGATACGCCCACTAGTTGCAAGCAATAATAAGGGTAATTTTACAATGTTTAGATGAACTCAGGATGAGTTCCGATGATCTTTAGAATGCCGAAAGGGCATGCGGAAGTCAAAAAGTGCTCAAAGTGTCACTGCACACTTGAGCGCGTAATTAGTTAAAAAATTGGCAATAACGCGTTAAAAAATATTATCATTAGGAAAACATCCAATTTAGCTAATTATAGAGCTAATTGGACTTTAAAAAAATTATAATTACATTAATTAAGAGACGATTTAAAAAGAAAAAAACTAACCGTAAATGATAATCGCACAAAAAAAAATTTAATTAATTATGATTATTTTAATATCTAATTAAAAAAATTAATTAAATATGATGAAAGAATTAAGATTTAAAAAAAAAATCCTAATAAAACTTTTCCTCCTTTTTAAAAGTTTCCACTTTTCTTAAACAAGCAAATTTGAAAAAAAAAAAATTAAACCTACGGTTTTAAAAAAAAAAAACAAATTTTAAAAAATTAAAAATTTGAAAGTATTTAAAAACTTAAAAAACTATTACAAAAAAGTGAAGGATTTTAAATACTTACCATTAAAGAACGTAATTTAAATAAGTGCCACGTTTTTTTTGAAAGAGTTTTTAAAAGGTAAAAAGCTTAACGTATTTTAAAAAAAAATAGAAAGTAAAGAAAGCCTTACCCAACAAAAACGTGACAAAAAAACTTACGATTTTGTTCGCAGGTTGTGATGGAGGTTTTGGTGAGGATAGGACAGGACATGGCAGAGGAGAAAGAGCCGTGGCAAGGGAGGCTAGGAAGGTGCAAGCCACGACAGAGGAAGAGGAGCCCGTGGGAATTGTGGCGAGCGACAGAGGGGAGTTTCACTGTTGCAGCAACTAGACAAGAATGAACCAGCAACACATAGTAGCTAGCAAACAAGGAAAAAAAAACACACCCACTAAAAACACAAGAAAATTTCAATCAGTGGCTGGGCTTGGCTGGGCTTGGGACAAGCCGACTCAGAGCTCAACGAGCAGGAGTTTGGGGTAGAGAAAAACTCCAAAACACCAACGCTTCAACTAATGTTTTTGACCTGTTGCTGCAAAAAGAAACATGCAAACACAAAAAAACTAGAAAAACAGAGATAAAAAATAATTTCTAGTTTAATGAAAGAGATTAAGAAACTAGAAAAAATACTCTATTTTGGCTGATCTGCTAGATTTAGCTGTAGTTAGATAGATGTAGCTGTAAAACCCCTGATAGCTCTAGAATACCTACACATGCACAAAGAACACATCAAACCAACCCACTTTCCAAGAACATCTTGTTAAATACATTAGCAAGGAAAAACTAGAAAATAATGATGGAAAACTTGCACGAGGAGTAAGAAATACACCAAGAGTAATTGTAAATAAAAAATAACAAGTGCAAGTTTACTTGATCTCAGCTCTGATACCATGAAAGAGTTGATGGATCGTATCAGAAATTGTGCACCACGATGAAGTTGCACTCTGGTTCAATCGTAATGGCTCCAACGTAATCACAAGGAAGAATCAATCAATAACTGAATAACTTGCATAATAGAACAAAGCTTGCACATATAAAGAAAAGACAACTGAGTGTCTTGGCATGCTCTTAAATGTCAAAAGAAGGGATACATATAGGTTGTTGAGTAACCCTAGTGCATGACTCAATAGCAAACCCTAAACCTAACCCATGTGAGGTGACCCTCCATATGTGAGTGGAGGACACATAGGATAACTCACACCAATAAAGACAATGCACAATTAAGGGGGGGAATGTTAGGTTAATTATTAGTTACCTAATATATTAATTATGCATCAGATAATTAATTATTTAATTAATTTTATGAATTAAATAATGTTGTTATATGGTTTTTAAACCATATTTGTCTTTTATTTCCACAGGTATAATTGTTATGATTGTTATAACAATTGTGCTTCCCGCATGTATTTTGGAAGCTGTTGTAACAATTATTATTGTATTCATATCATGTATAATTCCTGTAAGAATTACAATACTCCATTGTATTCCTAGTTGATTGAGTTTAATAAAGATAATAAGTATTCCACCCCTATTGCTCACTTTACAGAACCCATGTGGGACAAAGTTGGGAATGTCATTAAAAACAAGCCTTCCGTGTTATATTCATAGATCTGTGAAAGATCAATTTTAGGAAAAGGAAAAGATAATGGTGCACCATTTGCATTGTCCACAAAAAACCTTGCAAAAATTTAATATTGGATTGAATCTTGTGATAGTCATTTCCTCCATCTATGTAAGGCATTTAAGAAATTTAGGTTGATGTCCTAGATTCATGTTGTTTCATGCAGAGAAGAAGTGACCATTTTTCTCAGCCAAACATTTATTGCAAATGTATTTCTCTTCACTCATTTTTGCCACAGTTTTCAGGTAGCTTTCCTTATAGACGGAGCAAGTATCCATCTTTGTAAAGTTATCTATTCTTTTAAGGAAACATCATTGTGATTTATTGAACGAAGGGAGGTGCAAGGGTATTTTTTTTGGGTACAAAAAGGCATGGGAGCATATCCATACATTTTTTTGACTGAAGTGGAAGATGGGGTAATGCACGAGGAACTTTGTGGATGAGAACTACAGCCGACATCTACAAAATTTGTGTGATGCTTATCAGGGAAAGGCAGCGTGGAATAGGAGGAGGATACATAAATACTTGCTTGGGGTTCTTGAATTTTTGGTTGGTGTGAAGGAATAAAGCTCCGAGGCATGCCGACAATCTTACGAGCATAGTAATTATGACATTGTTTCTCAGTTATGTGTAACCTGATTCATGCATAACACTCACACCTACGTTCCCTTATTTGAGGAGGAGGCATCCGAAAGTCACTAAATAGAATGTTGGAGCTATTTGTAAGAAATTTAATGAACACCAAGTAATTATTGTGTAGATAATTATAGAAGCATAAATATCAAGGTGCATGCGTGAAAAGATTTAAAAATTATATTTTATTTGATAAGAGCCAAACCCTGTCATTGTTTTCTGCAAAATGGGCACCAATACCCCCAAATTTTTTCTTCTGGATTCACAACTACTCAGCGGAAAAAAACTATGCTGTATGGAAGACAAAAATCAAGACACGACTTGAGTTTTAAAAGATCTGGTTTGCTGCAAATGGTACTCTGACCAGATCAACTACTGATACAACAAAAAAACGAAATTTTGATAAAGAAGATCAGAAGGCCAAACTCATCATCTTGTGTGGAGTGTCTGATGATGTGTAACCCCACATTCAAGATTCCAAAACAACCAAAGAAGCATGGGATAAGTTGATCATAGTATAAAATTCTAAAAACAAGAATGTTATACTAAATTTGGAGAGTGACTTACACACATTGAAGTTCAATCAGAAATGAGAAAATAGAAGTTTTCTTAAGAAGAGTTGCAAAATTCAGGGCTTCACCTCTAACCCTAGGAGAAGAAGTCAAAGATGATGATCTTGTTACCATTGTTTTGAGAGCACTCCCTTCTTCATACCGTATTTTTGTAACAACACTAAATTTTTCAGATACGACAGTTAGTTTTGACAAATTGGTAAACCTACTGCAACAAGAGGAAGCAATGCACAATAAGGATGATGAAGAAGAGAAAGCACTTTCTTCACATCAAAAATGGAAAGGAAGAGGTAAAGGAAAACCTAATTCCTATCAAAATTCCTAACATCAGAATCAATATCACGGGGATAGACAATAGAAGAAGCAATGCCCAATTTGTAAAAGAGGAAATGACCTAAAATATTGTTGGTACAAAACTTACAATAAAGGTTCATCAAGCAACTTTGGACCTCCACAACAATCTCACAAGGGATATTCTAACTACAATCAAGGGAAAAAAAGGGGGAACTGGAAGAGAATACCCCATCAACAAGGAAATAGTGCTGAGCAACAAGAATAGTCAGACAATGAAGACTACTTGTTCACTGCTAGATCAAGTGAACCATCCACGTCATCTAGTGATGTTTTGTATGTTGATTCAGGGGCCACTCGACACATGACTAGCCAGAGAGACTGGTTTACTTCAATGAGGGACACCATAAAAAAGTCATGTTTCGTTGGGAGACGATTCTTCATATATAGTTCATAGGATTGGGAACATTTATCTACCCTTTGGTTCACGCAACTGCAGACTATTAGATGTCTTATATGTCCTTGGGTTGACAAATAATTTACTTTTAGTCAGTTAAATCCTTGATCACAACCTACAAATAGACATTGATAGTCATTCCAGAAAGAAAACATGTTTGATTTGAGACAAATCAAGAGGCTTGAAAATATTTGCAAAAGCCTCCAATGTGGGATGCATGTTCTAGCTTGATTTTGTTTACAGAGACAATCAGGAACTTGTAGCTAAGAACTCTACCTTAGCATAGTTGTGGCATAAAAGACTTGGTCTTGTTAGTTTTAAGTATCTCGAGAAACTCTACCAGTGTAATATGGTACATGGGCTACCATCTCTTCAGAAGGATACAAACAAGTGTCCTCACTGCCTAGGAGGAAAACAAAATAGAGCATCATTCCAGAAGAGTACATATCAAGCACATGGAAATATTTATCTAATTCATACCGATATTTGTGGTCTGGTGTAACTAAGTCATTCTGTATTTCAGTACTTCATGCTATGCGTTGACGACTATTCAAGGAAAATGTGGATTTTTTGTCTTTGCAGGATTTGAAACTTTCAAGAAGTTCAAAGTAGCAGTTGAGAATGAAACTGGTTGTCACATGAGAACTCTCCACTCAGATCGAGGGGAAAAATTCACTAGTAATGTGTTCAAAAACTACCTACAAACTCATGGGATTCGTCAAAAAATGCCTCCTCCACAGACACCACATCAAAATGGTGTTGTTGAGAGAAGAAATCTTACTATCATGGAAATGGTGTGATGCATGATCGATGACTCTGGACTTGCAAAGACATTCTAGACAAAAGAAGAAAAAACAACAGTGTATTTGTTGAACAGAGTACCCATAGTTGCTTTTGACAGATTAACTCCACAAGAAGCATGGTCAAAATCAAAACCATCTATTGCACATCTTAGAGTATTTGGGTGCAAAGCAAGTATGCACATACCAGAATAGAAATAAATTGAACATGAAGTCATAGAAACTCATCTTCATTGGGTACAATGAAGAGACTCTTGGGTACAGATTGATGGATCCAAAGACAAGAAAAGTCTACACTAGCAGAGATGTTGATTTTTTTAAGAAGATGGAAGTAGAGTCTCCTCCTCCAGACTCACCTAATATAGATTCTTCACTAGTTGTAAAAATTGAAGTTGGTGTTCCCACAGATGATGACAGTGATGATGGGGATGATGGTAGTGATATGAGAAAACCATGACCTGGTAATAGTTTAGTGTATACCCATGTGTTGTAATAGAACATTATGAGATGCCAAAATGGATGCTCCAGTGGATACATCCACCCCTAGACCACAGAATCATAGTAAAGCAAGAGAAGAAGTTAAATTTTACTTTGATGAGTACAGTTATTGAATCCGATGAGCCCTCTATAGTCCAGGAATCCCTACAGTCAAAATATTGGAAAGATGCCATGGATTCTGAATATCATTCAATGAGGAAGAATAACACTTGGTAGCTTTTCGATCTTCCACTAGGGAAGAAACCCATTAGATGCAGTAGATGGGACAGTGGACAAGTATAAAGAAATACTAGTAGTAAAGGGGTACACATAAAAAGAAGGTGCTTACTACGAGGAGAAATTTTCTCCCACAGCTAAGATCAAAATCATCAGGGTGATCTTTTCTCTAGCTACATAGTTTGGTTTGAAATTCCATGAAATGGACGTAAAAAGTGCCTTCCTAAATGAAGATTTATAGGAAGAAGTCTAATTGACTCAACCTGAGGGATATGTAGTACCTAGTCAAGAAGTAATGGTATGCAGACTCGGGAAATCTCTTTATGGCCTCAAATGGGCACCCCGAGCATGGTACATCAAGATTGATGAGCATATCGTACAACATGGATTTGTTAAAAATCCATACGATTCCAATCTTTACCTCAAAAAGAAAGGTGGGGAGATTGTAACTGTCATTTTCTATGTCGACGATATTGTCTTCACTGGAAGTTTAGTGAGGATGATCGATGTAATGAAAAAAGATCTTAATCGATCGTTCAACATGACCGATCTCAGGTTGATGCACTATTGTCTTTGATTGGAAGTATGGTAGAAAGAGAATCACAATTTTATTTCTCAGATGAAATATACCAAGACTATGCTCAAGAAATTCTAGATGATGGATTGCACCCCATTTGCTACACTTATGGAGAACAGATTATAATCCTCTCATTCATATCCATCTCCTGAGGTAAGTGTTGCTCTCTATCGATAGTTGATTGGGAGTCTCATTTACCTGACCTACCCTAGACCATATATCAACTTTACAGTGAGCTATTTATCCAGGTTCATGTAGGAACCCAAAGTTTTTCATTTGAAAGAAGTAAGGCGCATCTTAAGATATCTCAAAAGATCAGTGGATCTTGGTTAAGAATAAAAGAAGAACGATAACTTCTTCTTGACTTGATATTTGGATTCAAATCATGTAGGCAATATTGATGATAGAAAATCCACTTCACGATTTGTATTTTTTATGGGATCTGGATGTATATCACGAGGAAGCAAGAAACAACACTTTGTTTCTCATTCTTCCACAAAAGTTGAGTATCATTTTGCAAGAGAATCTATCTGTGAAGGGATTTAGCTACGTCGTATACTTGAAATACTTGTAATACCATAGGACAAACTGACCACCATGTATGTTGACAATGAAGGTGTTCTCAAACTTGTTTGAAATCCAGTGTTTCATGAAATAACCAAGCACATTGAGGTACAGGTTCATTTCATATGTGAGCATGTGTTCAAGCACAACATCCAGCTTCAATTTTATCCAACAGCTAAACAACAGGCAGATATCTTCACAAATTCACTTCCACGTGAAAATTTCATGTTGTTCAATGAGTTCCTCATCTCATCCCTTAAGACAATGCAAAATTAAGGAGGGGCGGGGGAATGTTAGGTTAATTAGTATTTACCTAATATATTAGTTATGCATCATATAATTAATTATTTAATTAATGTTATTAATTAAATAATGTTGTTATATGGTTTTTAAACCATATTTTTCTTTTATTTCCATAGGTATAATTGTTATGATTGTTATAACAATTGTGCTTCCCGGATGCATTTTGGAAGCTGTTGTAACATTTATTATTGTATACAAATGTTGTATGATTCATATAAGAATTGCAGTACTGCATTGTACATTCTTGGTTGATTGAGTTTAATATAGATAATTAGGCTTCCACCCCTATTGCTCAATTTACAGAACCTATGGGGAAAAAAGTTGGGAATGCCATTGAAAACAAGCCTTCTGTGTTGTATTCATAGATCTGTGAAAGACCAATTTTAGGAAAAGGAAAAGATAATGGCACACCATTTGCATTGTCCCTAAAAAACATGGATAAAATGTAATATTGGATTGAATCTTGTGATAATCATTTCCTCCACATGTGTAAGGCATTTACTAACTATAGGTTGATGGCCTAAATTCATGTTGTTCCATACAGTGAAGAAGTGACTATTTTTCTCGGCCAATCATCTATTGCAAATGTATTTCTCTTCACTCAATTTTGCCACAATTGTCAGGTAGCTTTCCCTACAGATGGAGCAAGTATCCATCTTTGTAAAGTTATCTATTCTTTTAAGGAAACATCGTTGTGCTTGATTAAAGGAAGGAAGGTGCAAGGGTATTTTTTTGGGTAAAAGAAGGCATGGGTGCACATCCATAAATGTTGTTGACTGAAGTGGAAGATAAGGTAACGCATGAGGAACTTTGCGGATGAGAAATATAGCTGACACCTACAACATTTGTGTGATGTTTACTAGGGAAAGGTGACATGCAGTAGGAAGAGGATGTGGAAATACTTGCTCAGGGTTCTTTAATTTTTTGATGGTGTGAAGGAAGAAAGCTCTAAGGTAAGCCCGCAATCATGCGAGCATGGTATCTGCGACAATGTTTCTCAGTTATGTGTAAATTGATTCATGCATAATACTCACACCGACATTTCCTTATTTGTGGAGGAGGCATCTAGAAGTCATTAAATAGAATGTTGGAGCTTTCTGTAATAAATTGAATGAACACCAAGTAATTATTGTGTAGATAATTACAGAAGCATAAATATCAAGGTGCATGCATGAAAAGATTTAAAAAACAAATTTAGAAGATAACAATAAATGCAATTGCATATATGGGAAATGCCATCAAATAATCCATTTTTTAAAAGAGAAACATGAAATATTTCCATTCATAACCACATATGAGTGGTATATGAAAAATACAATAGAGGAATTAAAATTTTTTTGAGGGCCATAGTTTATTTATGTAAATAGTATTTACTTTTTATATTGTTTGAATACATGTAGTGAGGAACTTACCATATTCTCACAAGAAAATAAACCTTCAAAAGGAACTACGGTAAAAATGAAATACGTAAATAGAGTATTTGTGAAGGGAACATTTCTGTATAAAAAAAATATAGCACATGCATATGTTGGAGTTTGTAGGACATATCATGTTTTCTTTGACTTAAAAATAAAAAATTTCAACTGGGTTTTCCCATTGTATGTTTCATTTTTAAGGGAAAGAGTGAAATGGAACACATGTCCAATGATGTGATCAAAAATCTCCTATGTGGTGTCATTATCAAACGACAAAAATTTCAATTCTATAGCTGTAATTCCCATTATCATTTCTGCAGTGTCATCAAATGTAGTAACTCCTTTAATCTCCCATATAGATTCTTTCAAATCCATTCGTAGAGCATACTTGTAATTATAGTTTTGAACATGACTATTGTATTTGTTGAAAAACCATTTACCATTTGGTAGCTCCTAAACCTTTTTTTGAATTGTTTGTCACCTACCATTATTAGACAAGCCATGTAGAATAAATTATCCATATTTATGTTTGATACTTTAGCTTTAACAGTCACCCACTCATTGTTTTTGATATTTCCCATCTCTAAAATTTATGACAAAGTAACACCATAAACAATAGATTAAGGAGGCCCAAATTTGTTGGTGACCGACAGACATGGAACATGTGAATTTGGTGAAGATATCCAATCATGGAGATCCTATGTTTTGGTAATTGAAGGGTTGTCGTAGCATTTTGAAGCAAAAATGGTGCCAATAATGGTTCCATTGAAATATAAAACACAAACATATTTTATCGCCAAGATTAGAAAATATAGAATCGAGAGTATCTGTAATAACTCTTTACAAAGATCATGTAAATTTTGGCCCCATAAGGTGACGATGACAATAAATCTAGACATATCTCACATTAGTAATGTTCTCCTTATAACCTCAGAATTTTCTCTATGATGAAAAATCTCGCATTAGTCAGACAGGTGTGTTGGCTAGCTTTTTTTGTAATGCATACAAAGAGGTTGGTCAACATACATAGATGTTATCCAACCCCTTAGCGTTTGATGGCCAATTCATATGGTCAACTTACAGTTGTACGAAATTCTTGCATGAGTCACCAAGTTGGTCATCCTGTCAGTTTATTGGCTACGAGGATGGAAGGGTAGAGTGACGTATAGGATGATACAGATAGTCATCCAACCTCCTGGGTTAGAAAACCCACAATGTGAAGATGGAAACTCCCATGTTGGTCGGGGAATAGAAGTATATACGGTCATGAAGATAGACATCATCCAACCCAACGCAGTTTGACGACCTAGAGGATGGACTAGTTACAAGCCAGATGAGGGTAGGTGAATGAATGCCAGCCCAACAACTAGAATTAATGAGGCATGACACCCATGATCGCCCATGCAGGAAAACTACCAAAATGAATGGTTACTCATACCTCTTTAATGCATCCTGCTAGTTGGTGACCCAAATTACCTATATATTGTAAAATTTGACTCATTTTGAGGGAGATTTTTTAGAAAAGAAAAGGAACTCTGTCAAATTTGTTCCACAACTATTGTGAGATAAAGGCCTCGAATTTAGGCTTATTGTAAAAGATTTTTTCTTGTGGTTACTGTATGATGGATTGTGCATGTTTATGAGAAATAAAATTCATGTTTTGTGGCCATTTACTCCCTAACTTGTATGAATTTCATATATTTCCTCCCATAATATTTATAAGTATATTGTGCATATATATATATCTCTTTGTAGGGTCCATAGTTTGTTGTGCTTTGAGAAGATCGGGAATTGAATATTGTCTTTGGATGTGACATTCCTACTAGCCCTCTCCTTCCTAGTTTCTCCCTATATTTCACTCACTCTGATTTTCTCACCCAATCTTGGTGCATCACCTTCACTTAGAGTGGTTTTATTTCATGCATTTTTCTATCCCTGTCTCCTTGGAAATAATTAGGATAGGATTGTTTTAGCTTCCCATTCTCTGCACTCTAGGGAAGTTGGTAGTAGGCTAGAGGAAGAAGTTGGATTTATCCATAGGATTATCCTACTTGTAAGGTACCACACTATAGGATAATCCCATATTATGCAGATTGAACCGGTTTCATCATACACAAAATCAAAAGCAATCAACAGTGTTTTAGTTTTTACATAAAAATTTTGGCAAGCCGGGTGGGATAGAGAAGTCTTTATTTCGTTCCAAAAATTTTTATGTGCTCATGTTGTGAAATTCCATCTTATAAGAGGCTTAGAAATAGGACATCTGACGACTCCAAAAGGGCATAATCCATTGGTTTCAGTAGTCCAAGCTTGGAAAATTTATGAGAAGAATTTAAATGAGGTCAAGAACTAGAGAAGAGGGAATATTTTTCTACCTAAACTTATCCACAGAAAAAGGAAGAAGTAGAAGAAGAGCTTAAAGGTCTCCATCTCGACCAAATAAAACTTTATCATTTCCTCTACCTAGTAGGTTGTTTATTCAATCAACTAGAATTCTTTAACTAATTAGGATGGTGTGGCGTAATCCCTATGTCAACTTTAGTGGCAGCATCCCAATTGTTTTCAATGCACAAAATCTGATTCAAGTTGCAACATTGAAGAACATTCCATATTTCAATGGATAGAACCATACAACTCTGATCGACCACATCCAAGACATTACAAATGTCTATGCAATTCATGAAATTGCTGAAATGGATGTTGCAGTTAATTTGTTGGCATCCTCATTTTAGGGTAAAGATTTGTAATGGTTCAAGATTCAAACAACAAGATCTATCTAGAATGGGGTCAATTTGTGCATAACTCTTCACAATCAAGAGATCACCAAATGAGCATATGGCTGATTTTAACATTAGGTTTCATAGGATATGGGATAGAATTAAACTTGTTACTAGACCAGTAACTGAAGGTGTTTTTCTAAACTTCCTAAAAGCCCTAAATTCTGATATTGCAATAATGATACAATCCATGAGAGGTATAAATTTACCTACAACTTACAATATTTCCATTAGAGCTGAAAGTTGTTTGATTCAAGCTGAAAAACTTGCACCTAGGCCATTCATGCCTCTTTATCATGAATTTGGAAGTCGAAGCACTAGTCAAGAACCTACATTAGCTCCCATTCCTACTCCAAAAAATCATAGCTCCATTGAAGCTTCTACCTCATCTTCTAGTACCTCGAACTACCTCCAAGAAATCATGAAGTAGTTACAAAACTTAGGAAATGAGTTGGTGACAATTAAGAGGTAGTAAGCTAAAACGTTCAGGTCGTATCAGACCCAAGCCCAATCCAATATGCCTCTGTATCAACCTAATATACCACTACTCAAGATATAAATCAAAACCAAACAAAACCTCCTGTGATTAGGCCATTTTAGCCTTACAATCCTAGTGTTGTGTTCACATATAGAGCCTTGGTTTTATTTAAAAGTAACTATTATCTCTCAAAAGTGCACCATGTAGAGAGATGGTTGTATGTGTTCTAATATTGAAAAATGGATCTCTCTCTTTCATAGATACAATGGAAACACGTCATGTTTGTCAGTATACCTATTGTTGAGGCGAGTCTCTGGTATCAAGGTTGGTTCCTTCTTGATGTATCTTAAACTATTTTTTTGGTTTCAAGGGTAAAAATATGACTGTTAATGATAAACAAATTGGGGTGATACACCAAACTTGTTGATGGATTTGAATGAGTACATACAAAAGTATCTAAGAATGGATTCTAGATGCACAAACCAATAGTTTTCAGTAGAATATTAAGATAAAAAACTTGACGTACTAAGGGAAATATTCACAACAATACTGATAAGATAAACATGCATACTAATATCATGTAGAAAATACTAAATTTTCAACAGTAAGTATGGTTAACCAGGGAATTTAACATTCACAAGGATTAATAATACATACACAAGATTGCAAATTTTTGGAAAGGTATAATATAATTCTCATTCAAAATGCAAAACTGGCAAACTGCTTCAACACTCTTGTGTCCAAAAAGTCCCCCTTTGTGCTTTTCCAATGCACACAATATATAGCAAAAATTATTCATCCCACCCATCCTAAAAAGAGACTAAAATTTATACTCTCCCATGCACCCTATTTTTATCCTTTATAATGAATAAATAAAGGAGTAAAAATAAGCATGCTAATACAATGAGGCATTAATAGCCTTGGTTACAAAAATACAACTCAGACAAACTGATGTTGACTATTCTATTTTTAATAAAGTTGGGTAACTAATTTTGTTAATAATAAACTTTGCTTGATGAAAAAGTCTTCTTCAATGCATGCAATCTCTGTCTTCTAGTGCTTGATGTGACATATACAATTTTAATCCACTTGCCCCTTGGATGCACATGCAAAATAATATGTCCCTGCGTGAGAGAAAGATAATTCTTTTGATTTAACACTTTACGAAATTCACCCAAAGTGCGGGGAACACTTATAGGCTCTAATGTTGGCATCTCCATGCATAATTTTCTTTATGTCCTGTGATAGTATGTAAAATTAAAACTTGTTAACATAATGCTATTGTTTGATTTTTAGACCTCCCATTGTGGGGACCACATGTGTACATGAAAATTAATGCATCCTTTTGATTTCAACTCATTCAGTATGAGAATTTTTGAAAAATTAAGGTAAAATATTTTACGTACTATTGTTTCTTAGTCTTATCTGCTCCATCATGGGCCCTTCTTTTACCTTGCATATTCATCACCAATGGAGCTCCTTCACCTTGATCATGGCATACATAATATTGCTAGGTTATCTTTTGAACATCATTGCACAAATGATTTATTTGGCCACTTTCGATCTTTTGATAGGTCAAATGTGAATGATTTGATTATTTTGGCCTTGTCCCATATCTTATGATGACTTATCCCTTGAAATTTGTTGGTGTAAACTTAACCTAACTCTATATGAATTAGTATTTTGTTGGATTTCGACACACGTGTACTTTGATGACTCTGGTTGAGCTTAGAGTTATTGAGTACCATTGATTTTGTACTTGCTCATCTATCATCGTTGATCTTCTGAGCATCTTACTTTGTATTTATTTTAGCTTTTTGTGACTTTGTATTTGATCCTTGGCTGATGATCTCGTGTACTAGTTGATCTTGAACCATTGATCTCTAGCTTGGTGGTTGGCTTGGGTCGGTTCTTTAACCGTGGTGAAGATTTATTAACTCCCTTCTTGATCTTGTGTGGTAAAAGTAACTTGAAACCTAATTATCATTTAATTTTCATTCTTTCTCTCTGGGTGAAGCCATGGCAAAAAAAAAATTGTATCGCAATTGTTGATCCTTCCGAGCTTCTTACAACTCTAAGTTTTACACATTTTTCACCTTTATTCTATTTTTTGAGATCGGTTATGATCCTGTAGATCCCTGGTATATCTTCGGCATGAAAAGAAGTGAAGAAGTTCTACCATTTTATTCTCTGTGACATATTTTCTAAGGTGTCAACCGCCATTGTTGAATTATTCAAGCTTTGAGCTTGCTGTGGGAATGTATATCTGCTCTTCCTCAATTTTGAATGTGCTTCTGTGATGAAATTTTTGTCTCTTCTTGGTTATTTTATGATTTTGAGTGCTCTTGACCTTAGATGTTTTGATCTCTATGTTGCTTTTATGGGAAATATGGGGTACATTTCTTGAGTATTGTATCTCAATATTTCTTTCGTTTCTTATTTGTTTCTGGAAATTGTGATTTTAAAACTCATTATGGGAATTCGTTCTCTTCTTTGTCTTTTTATATGTTAGAGCTTCTGAATGAGTTGTTTGTGTATGTTCATTGCCATTGATTTACACTTTGAGCTCGGTTTCCTAAATACCATGTACTCTTATGAGATTTTTTGGTCATCGGTTTGGAGTATCATCGAGCTTAGTTTTTGAACATGACAATTTTCTCGAACCTGAAATGTAACTGGGTATTCATTTCTCTTTTTATGCTTATGAAGATGTTTTGAGGGTTTTGAAAATCTCTTCATGAAACTCGTGAATTTGAGTTTTACCTCTATGATTTCTTTACAAAACTTTAAGAATCTTTTATGGTCGTGAAAAAAAAGCCATTTCTTGATCTGTATCTATGTATTTTTTGATTTCATTAATGGGATTGTCGTATTTGTATTTCAACTTTTGTGAACTCTGCTAGTGAGATTTGAATATCCTTCTCCTTCTCCTTCTGAATATTTCTAGGTATATGCTTCTTGTTTTTGAGGGTTCCTTCATATTTCATTTTGTAACCTAGTTTGACATTTTGATGCCATGGAGCTATATTGTGATGGTGTTTTTTTTTTGTGCTCTAGAAGCTTTGTATTATGTGTTTTCTGGATTTATTTAATGAAATCTCCATTTGATATGTAGTCTGATTTTATATTTTGTAGAGAT
The DNA here is from genome assembly GCA_019776745.2 of Taxus chinensis. Lineage (NCBI taxonomy): Eukaryota > Viridiplantae > Streptophyta > Pinopsida > Cupressales > Taxaceae > Taxus > Taxus chinensis. Next base: position 776,674,448 of record CM034148.1, on the reverse strand, counting down.
TTGCTATCATTTGTGTGTTTCCTTTTGTTTCAGATCTGTAAATGGCTTTGTCATTTTCATGGTTTGATGGAAAGATTTTGTCATCATTATCTTTCTGATAACTTATTCTGAATGAAATATAATTGAAATCATTATTACTTTTTTTGAAACCCTGATACTTGAATGTTTTATTGCATTCTTTCATTTTGTAGCTGATAGTTGTGGCATGTTTGTAATGTCTACCTGAATCTTTGATACTTTAAGCTTCTAAATTTTAAATACAAATCCCATTCCTTGATATAATGTACTTGGAAATAGTTTCATTTTTTTGAATTGTACCTTGATAGTTATCATTTGTAACTTAGAGGATGGTTTAGTTGTTGTTTCACTAAGATGATTTCATTATATACTTCTCTTCGTTAACCTTGAACGACAGTTTACCCCCCTGCATTTGATCTTATTTTAGAAAAGTGACTTCCAAACCTCCTCAAATTTGGAATAGTGAACAAACAATCATAGTTATCTTTTTGATCTTATAAAATTTTGTTAAAATAATGTGCCTTTTATTACAATCTTAAATTCATTCTAAGATTTGGAACCCTTGCAATCTTGAGCTCATATTTTTGCATTTTATATTTAATTTCATTGTCTATACTCCATATCATCATCCTTCCCTTTTGTTGTTGCACTGAGAATATGTTGTGACTTTGTCTTTATGAGTTGCAAATATTTTTTTATGCATATCCACCTTGATTACATGATCATTCTGATGTTGTACAAGAATTTTAATATGTATATGTGGATGTAGTTTCTTGATTTGTTATGTACTTGTCATACACCCTGTAGTAGTTACTGGAAGTGGCCACCTTGATCTACAAATCTGATTTTGTATAAGCTCTATCTTTATTTCTTTACTTTCTTTTGTAACCTTTTCTTGACTGTGTAAGTCAATGATGTTTCTGTATGTGTGCTTATCTGCTACAATTATTATTATACTTGCTATTGATTCAACTGTACTATGAGATGATCATTCATGTACCTTGTGTTTTCTATAACTGACATCAATATGCTCCTTTCTTAGATCTCTTTTTCATGTTCATACAACTTGTTTGTTTATAATCCATTTCTGAGTTGATGTCTAAGCATTACTTGAGAATTTCTGAATCTTTCGTGATTAAATATGCAAAAGACTACCTGGAAATGTGAATTTGGTCCTTTATTTATCAATTGTATTTGATTAAGTTGTAACACTTCTTTTCTTTGAGTTGGTAACTGTACCCTTCATCTATTGAATTATGGCTTGTTATTGGAAGCTAAATTCTGGTAACTATTATCTTTGACTATACCATGCATTATCTACTTTCTACATTACTATTGGATTTATATATAGCTTTCAAGCATGTATTAGTTTGAAATAGCATGATGGAAATATGTAAAATGACTATTTTACATGGCAAAGCCCTATCAAAATTTTCTCATATTTCCTTTTCCATTCTGTTTCAGCTGTAATCTTGTCTCATTTCATTTAACTTAGGCCTTTAGTTTGGATTGAAATAAACATACTTTTCTTATTCAAGTTACCAAATTTATCACTTCTTTCTTCTTACATGTATTTGCACATTTAGATAAACTAGTTAGAAAACATTAGGCTTTTTGGCCTCTCTTTTATTCCATAGTCTTTCTCTTTATTATCTCTCCTTCTTTCTAAGTGAATAAGTCTTGTATGCTGCTACAGAATAATGCTTTTATCAGTTGTGCCTTTGATCCTTATGTAATTTCTACCTCTTGATGTAAGGATATCCACTTGCATGAATCTATATAGTATTGGAATATGGATCAACCCTAAGCTCAAAATTGACAATCCTTCCTTTTCTTGTTTTCAGGTATAGTGCCATTTGCTAAGAAGCGAGGATGAAGATGGAGAAAGATGGAGGTTGAAATGAATAGGTTCTTTCATACTCCTTTACTTTCTTTTTCATGCATATGTACCTCTTACTTCAGTAGTTATAATTTACTTTTGAGTTACTTCCCACGGCTTGTGTGGGAACACTTGAAATTCCTTATGAATAAAACATTGAATTCTAAAACTAAGTTGTGTATTTATTTCTACATTTCATCTTTGTATATGGATTGTACATTGAATTAAAGTACCCAATAACATAATTGAATGTATTTAATCATGAAGGAAAGAAAATTAAAATACATGTAACTTTAGCAATGAACCTTGATGTCTACAATTTGTAACTATGATTGTTGTTTTCAAACTTAACACTTCATCTATTCTATATTTTCATTCTTCATCAATTTTACACATATGTCCTTTATGGTTTTGTGTTCTTTTGCTGAAGATAAATATGAAATTATAGCCTATGTGATCTGTTACATTTTGTAACAACACACATAGCTACAAATTTCATGTAATCATTAATTAATCCAATAGAAACAATACTAAAATGAAAGAATATCCCCTAGATTAGGTTCATTTCACCAATGTCATCCATTGTAATGAAGTTTTGACTTGCCCATTTTTGCACAAGTGCAAAAATTGTCAACAAAAACATGGCTCACTAATATGACTGGTGCTTCCCATGTAATCAATCTCACAACAAGTCAATGTTTTTCAATGGTGATTTAAGACAAGCTATTATGGTGAGACCAATGGGTGTGGAATAAGAGATAGACCTAGAAGGAAATCAGCAATAGGAAGCCACTTAGGAAGCACCTTTGAATAAGACTACACTTGTCAATTGGTAGGCTGAAGATTTATGTGGTAGAAATCAAGCCCCTTCTCAAAGTAGAGTAGCCAATATATGGTCCAAGAAGAGAAATATTGGAGAGGGACAACCATCCAATTAAAATTATCCAAAACCCTCTATCACCCAAAAAGGAATCGGTAACCAAAATGTTTCTCCCAATTTGTAAGGTCAACCCAATCCACCTTCTAGACCATCTCAAGTTCTGGTTGTAAAAACCCATATGCAAGAAAAAATTGTGCAAAGAAAGGGCAAGTAGAGATATAGTTCATCTCTATTTAACATTATTGAGCAGATGAGGAAAAAAAATGTAAACATCTCAATGTAGGATTCATTAGCAATCCTAGGGAAAAGAGACATATTGCAAGTTACTATCGCAAATTATTCAACATCAAATCAATCATCCAAAAAACAATAGAAGGTACTCACTAATGCATATCAGCAAGGAGGAAATAAAGGAGGCTAATAAGGTAAAAATTTGAATCCCCCACCATTCTATATCTCATTTATCATCAGGGATAAGTTGGTGCATAATTGCATGATTGATTAAGGAGCAAGTAGCTCTATAAATCCAAAAAAAAATCCAATTAGCTTAGTCTTCAATATGAAGTCATTTCTAGAGTTTTGGTGAAATTATATGGGAAAACGGTAACAATGGTTGGATTAATCAATGGATTTAGCCTTACATTGCATGTGTGTCCCAATGTTACCATCTTGTAAGATGTATCAGTCATAGACTTGTCACCATTATTTTCATTGTGTTAGTCAAGAGACCTCACCGCTAAAATTGGAGGCTATTTGTCTGATGATTGGTCAAACATGTTATTTGGAACAAGGTATGGAGCTAAGGCTATAATCCGATATGAACCTATTACAAATTTCAATAATGAGCCTCACATGCCAAGCCCAATTAACACGAATTTCTCAGCCTTTGATCAAGTGGATTTACCAAAAACTTAGGAAGCAGATACAAAAGTTGGGGGCATCCTGGATTTGAATCTTGATGATGGGAAAACAAAAGACATGAATATGATCCATACAAAGAAATATAGGAGGCTGAGTTGGGATTTTATTGCCTGCATGAGGAAAACACACCTATTGCTAGCTTCACAAAACTAGACAATAAGGTTAATAATGATGTATGGCATATATTCTTTGATGGCTCAAGGAGTAGGCAAGGTGTTTGAGGAGGAGATATTCTTGATTCACCACAGGGTAAAAACTATTACTCATCTTTTCGTTTTCATTTCTCTTGCTCAAAAAACACAGGTGATTATGAACCCTTCATTCTCAGATTGCATTGGTCAAGAAAGAGAGGTACTTAAAAACATGCAAGTGTTTGGAGATAGTGATTTAATTGTGAACCAAGTCAGAGGATAACATGCTTCTAAGAATGATCTAATCAAATCCTATAAGCATTAGGTATGGGATCAAATTGATGATTTTAAAGTGTTCATTATTCAAGTTATACCGAGGAAGAAGAGAAATCTGATACTCATATCAAAGTGGTTGTAAGAGAAGTGCTAGATAATAGATCAAGTTGGACAGTTTTTGAGAATGATTAGCAGATCATTAATTTTTTTACTGAAGGAGATTGAGTTTCTCATCTAAAAATTAGGAGAAATTGGAGTAGCAATATGGGGATCAAATAGTGCAACTACATACAAACAAATTGCATAAAGGTTTACTGACTTTAGAGTCACAACCCACATGATAAATACCAAAAATAAAAGGCCAACATTCAAGTCAAAAGAGGATGATTTTAAACCCATTTTGGTTAGAGAAGGTAAGACACTCCAAATAGAAGAGATGAGAAGCAAGCAGAAAAGTATGACCTTGTGCAACTTTTCCAGGAATTCTCAAATGTTTTTGCGTGGAGCTATGAGGATTTGAATGGTTTTAACCCAAAATTGGCACAACACACCATTGATTTTCATTCAGAGGATAATCATGTCAGGAAAAAAAATTCCGGTCAACCCCTCATATAGAGCGTCTCATGAAGAAAGAGCTAAATAAGCTCATCGAGGAGAGTATAATTTTCCCGATCAAGCACTCAATTTGGGTGGAAAATATTGTGCCCATAGGAAAAGGAATGGGGAAATTAGGTGGTGTGTGGATTTTTCAATATTTAAACAAGGCCTCCCTCAAGGATCACTCTTTGATTCCCTCCATGGAGTAGATTTTCAAGGCAACAGCCGGTTCAGAAAGATTCTTCCTCTTAGATGGATATTCGGTGCTATGTACCTTGGGATATGATAATATAATGTATATGGGTTGATGGAGATGCCGACATGTGGCACACATCCCCTTAGTTATATGTATGGGTTCACATGGGATATGATAATATAATGTATATGGGTTGATGGAGATGTTGATATGATAATATAAATTGTATAATAGAACACAACATGAGATATGGGTGGGATAAGATGCCAAAATATGCAATATATGTAGAATAATACACTTAAGGTAGGGCAACACCATACAATGCTCCTTAAGGAAGGAGTAACTCCATAATATCCCAAGATGAGAATCCACTTCGAGGGGGACACCTCCAATATATCTCTATTAAGTAGAAAACTCAACTCATACATCTATGACCTCCTCATAATGATACTCACATCCTTTAAATAGGATGGGTTGTAATCCCAATGTAGGATGACTCATTACCCAGTATAACTAATTCCTATGTGAACCCATATAACTAACTAAGGGGTTGTGTGCCACATGTCGTCATCTCCATCAACCCATATACATTATAATATCATATCCCATGTGAACCCATACATATAATTAAGGGGATGTGTGCCACATGTTGGCATCTCCATCAACCCATATACATTATAATATCATATCCCAAGGTACATAGCATTGCCTCCCTCTTTGACATGTTTTTTCCCCAAAACATAAGAATACACTATATAATGAGTGTGCTTTAAATTATTGCACACTTGTCACCATATTCGATTATCCAACCACCCATATGAAATCCTAGTGGTGATGCTACTCCAAACCTGATTCCATATTCCATTGTGGTCATTTGATTCCATCCTGGTTCATGTGTTCCTCCTCGGCATCCATGCATATCCATAATTATTATTCCTGTGATTCCATGTCATATAATTATTATTCCATTGATTCCATGTATAGCCAAAATTATTACTCCTCCAATTCCCTTTATATCCATATAGATTGCTTCCCTTGTGTTTCCTAGCATGTCTCCATGATTTTTTCCTCTCATGATGATGTGGACTGTGTCTATATGGTGCAACCTTAGTATGCTCAACCTTATCAATCTTTTCCTCCACTTTCGTTTCCTCTTCCAACTTGTTTGTTATTTATTTTTTCTCTTGATTAGAGAAACTATTTTTTACAATTTCATCATGTTCTTCATCATCTCTTTTTGATTCATCCTTATTCCATTCTTCACCATCTTCAAATTCATCTTCATGATCCAATTTTACATTACTTTTTTTCTTACTAAGTGTGATATCTTGCAATGTAATTTTCTTTCTCTTGTACCATAATTTCATGAATTTCTTTTACACATTAAGATTAATTGTTCTCAATGTCTCTAACCAAGGATATCCAAGAACAATATCCATACCATCCATATCTAAAACATAAAAATTTGAATGTAAAACATATTTATCCATAGAGAACTTTAAATCTTCAAAAACTCGAATATGCTTACCATCCACTTGAGCTGCCTTAATATGATTTGTTTGCACATGTAGATTGTGAGCTACATCCATATTGATGAAGATATATTCGATGTTAGGGTTTACGAAAACAATTACCTTTTTTCTTTGAATGCACCCTTCAAACTGAAATATTGAAGTTTCCTTCTTTAGAGATGCACTATCATGTGTAACAGCTTCTTCTTCTTCTTCTTCTTCTTTAACAAAATTATGTTTATTTTTTGTTTCCCATCTAGCTAAGAAAATATCTTCCATTTCCTCCCAATCCCAATCCAATAGATCTATATCCAAATAAGAATACCAATGTCGTGCTTTCCCACCAAGATAAAGATAAAAACTAACCCATGCTAAAAATTCTTCAAAATACATTTGCTTAAATTGTATCCACCATTTTTTTGCATCAATTTCTCCATTTCCATAGAAAATTGGTATATCCATCATGCCAAAAAATTAGGTTTTCACAAACTTACTCCTTTGACCAATATTTGACCTGATGATTTCATATATAATTTCACCTCCAATCTGAAACCACAATAAAGTAACGCCTACTAAAATAGTGAGAGCTTTCCGAATATGTAAAAAAAAATCAAGGAAATATGGAAAATTACAACCTTCAGGACAATTTTATGTAAAACCCTAAAACTGTCAATATATTCTTCAAACTGTATCCAAAAATTCTGAAAATAATTTTACCATAGATTTATGAAGGTTATTCGTAATGCTGGTAAAAATGTAGAAAATTAATTCCAAAATACCTCGAAAAATTATGAAATTTATACTGTAGCTTTCTGAAAACCTTTCGCAACTGTGGTAAAAAAAATTGAGAAAAAATAAAAAACATATTTAAAAATATAGATGAATCTCTAAAATTAGGGTTTGGACCCAATTTTTGCCAAAATCGACACTCTGATACCACTTGATAAGAACATTGCATATGATAAATAAGTAAATTGTAGAATATAACAAAACAAAAGAGATATGTGGGGCTAAGATTCTCTTATATGCAATATATTTAGAATAATACCCTTAAGGTAAGGCAACACCATACAATGCTCCTTAAGGAAGGAGTAACTCCACAGTATCCCAAGATGGGAATCCACTTTGAGGGGGACACCTCCAATATATCTCTACTAAGCAGAAGACTCAACTCATACATCCATGACCTCCTCATAATGATACTCAAATCCTTTAAATAGGTTGGGTAACACATATTCCCAATGTAGGATGACTCATTACCCAATATAACTAATTCCTATGCGAACCCATATAACTAACTAAGGGAATGTGTGCCACATGTCGGCATCTCCATCAACCCATATACATTATAATATCATATCCCATGTGAACCCATACATATAACTAAGGGGATGTGTGCCACATGTTGGCATATCCATCAACGCATATACATTTTTTGGCGAGAAAATGTGTCGGGTGGACAAACTTGTGGATTTCTTGCCAACGCTCTGGGAATCGAAGTCCCTCTACTTAACTGGTGTAACTGTCGTATATGCATGCATGAGAACATGTGGATTTTTGTGGTGGCCTTTTGAATGTGGATCCAATAGGGGCACTCCACTAACCCAATGACAAAGCTAGCAATCTCTTGCTAGGGAAGACTTTGTCTGAAAGTGGGAAAGGGAGTGAGAATTGAGGTAGGAGAACTAATGTTGTAGGTAGGAAATCAGATTCCCACACACACTAGTCATGAGTATCATCACATGCATTTATGATAAGAAACAAATTTGTAAGCATTATTAGGACCAAATGAAATTTTATGAACACAAAGTATCAAGAAATCTCTTAGTCAAAGAAAGCTAGAAACTCCTCTTTGTATTATTTTCTCAAATAAAAGTTGTACATAGTGGAGAAATGGAGGAAATTGAGAAGGGGGGGAAAGTAGAAGAAAAATGGCTTATCTCCTTTGCTTTCTCTAGGTACAATGCACTCTTGAGTTTACAAGATCAATTGCCAACCCTTTGAAATGGGAATGACTTTACAATTTATAGAATAGAATCAAATTTTCACCTCCCTCGCATGAATCTTGGTTTCTGTATTCTACTCATGACCTTTCATTTTCCATGAATTAAGTATTTCTCTTATAATTTTGAGAAAATACTTTTTACAAATTTGAAGTAGGTCACTTAAGTTCATATGATGAAATACATGATGACACATAACAAAGAATTATAATGGAGAGAGAAATAAGAGAGGGAAAGAGAGGAAGAAGACATGTTGCCTAATGAAGTCTGTTGATCCTCGTTGATGGAAAGCTCCAAATGCAGTGAAACTCTGAATCTTAAAATTCCTTGTACACTGGATGATGTTTGAACACCGCGTGTAAATACATTTTTTTATGAATCATTTAGTGACCATGGGCTTCACTCATGGAGATCCATTCTGAAAAAATCTCATCCTGAATCCCCTCAATGTTGTCACACTACTTGGCTGATTTAGATAGGATCCTAATGAATCATATTGTGAACGATCCCCAGCGGAGTTGATTGTGAATTCCACCTCCCACATACCAATTGAAGCATAAATGAGTGTCGAAAGACACTATTGACATCCTCACTGTCACATACTTTATATAGTATGATGATAGAGACGACACTTTTTCTTACTTAGATGCAAAGGGTTATGCTAGATTATGCCCTTTCCATTTATGCTTCACAATTTCTTTTCAAGAAAGCAAGTTACTATTTTTAGTAAGTGTGAAAAAGCAAGTCCCCCAATCTTCAACTAGATGATGCGGCTTAGTTTTCCTGTTTCTTCTTGTGTTCCACGTTCCTTCTGGATCAACTTTCTATTTTTAGCAAGTTCTCAAGGGCCCACTTACTATTTTTAGTAAGTGCAAAAAATGTCCATTCTGGTGAAATATCAACTGTAGTGCACCTCCAATGTCTTCGTCTCCTTCGCAGGTTCTTCTGTCAATGACTTTCCCAAAATAGCAGTTCCTATATAGTAGACCTACTATTTTTAGAAAGTTGGCCTCTGGGAGTTGGATTGACGTGGAATGAATTTTTTTTGATATGGTTTATTTTTTTCCAATATCAACCCCTCTAAAATTTTGGGCCCACCCGCTTAATAGTCCAGGAGGATTTAAATTTTTAATTTTTGGACCTGACAGTGCTTCTGGGTACGATAGCCATTAATAGGACCTCAAAATTATGGGTCTGGTTTTCTCCTCCATTTGCAAATAAAATTATATTTTTGATGTGGGTTTTTTCTTCTGGTGCTTCACGTGTGATCTTACTTCAATCCAATAACCAGTTTGACGGGAAATGCCACTTCTTTCTTTGTTGAGTTAGAAAGGAGATTTCTTCATTGTGGATGCTCTGTCACATGAGGGGGGAGTTTGAAGGTTTATTTTTGATGGTATTGGAAATAGGAATGAACATAAACAAATGGTTTGTTATTTCATGCACTAGCTTGCAATATTTCTTCAGATCTCTGTTTTTAGGCTATAGAGATTTTCAGTGTTTTCTTCCTCTTGTTCTTCATTTCTCCTTTTTATTCTGATGAAAAATCCTTATGAGACCTGCACATCATTGTGGGAAATGTGTTTTAGTGTTTGGGTTTAGCAGGTTTGATCATCTGCAATGGCGGAGTGATGGAAGCAAGTTGTAGAGAAGTCAACTGAAGTTATGTCCCCTGTGCAAGTTTGTTTAGTGGAAGCAGCTAGAAGCACTAAGAAACACTGAGAGACCGTTAGATTTTTGAATTTTTGAAATTATGAGAGGAGGAGCTTGGGATAATTTTTCCATGCTTAATTTCTCTGACCTTAGGGATGTGAGGGACATCAAATTCCATGGTGGTCAAGAAGACGACATGTGGCAGCGATCCGATAATAGGGAATGAAGGTGAGAAAAGCTGCTTTAAAGCACTAGGAGCTGAAAGCAGGTCACATGGATGTCCAAATGACTCCCCATAGGGGCTGGGAGAATTTTTCCATGTTTGATCTCCCCAAAATCAGGTACATAAGGGACATCAGTTTCCAGTTCTCTAACACGTGGTATGGATTCCGATGTCAGGGAATGGATGCTCCAAAAATAGCACTTGGGAAACTGAAATGTCGGTTCACGTGGGTGTACAAATGAGCTCATACAATGTAAACCTAATGGTAATGAATATTTTCCATGAAAATGTCCCCCACCTCAGTGGAGCTGAAAGTATGGGTGTACTATCTTGTGTTTCTAACGGTAATTAGGTCCTAGAGCTGACACGTGGCATCAGATCTGACGGCATGGAATGGATGCTCCAAAAATGCACTTGAGGGTTGAACTGTAAAATTTGGAGGTCATATGAGGGTCCAAGAGGTCACATGGGGGCTGGGTGAATTTTTCAAGGGTTTGTGTATCTGACCTCAGGGACTTTGGGGACATGAAATCCTGTCAGGCTCCTGGTGCTAACACACGTCCTCTCAAAAAATGACTAAGTCTTGAACTACCTTTGAGAGGGCAATCTTAGAAAGAAGATAAATTGAGCTCCTGGTGGAATTTATTGGTGAAATTGTATATGATTTTGAATTTAAATGGCATTTTGAATCCACTGGTGGGGATCTCATGTCTTGATTCATCCATATGATCCTTGAAATATCGTATTCTTAATGATTTGAGGTACTAACATTTAGTACTTGATAAAGGGTTAAGGGTTCATAGTCGTAGGTTTTAGAATCTTATACTTTTGCCAAGGTGTTTTGAAAAATAATATTTCACCATCATGTAGGTCTTGGAATCCTCTTTCCGATGATGTTTTGTTTACTTATAACTCCATCTGGGGCTCCTAGAATCTTCTTTTGAAGCCTGACAGTTATTTTAGGCCTATGTACTGCCTAGGTTGTTGAACCCTGTTTTCACTCAGACTGCTCCAAATCTTTCAAAAATTCCTTAAACATTCCAAAATTATTTCCGTGATGTTCTAAGGTATTCAATTCACCTCCATGTTGAATTTTTCCCTTTCCTTCTGCTCCAGGGTGGTTGATCCAGTCCTGGGAAGGCCAATGATAACCCTTCCCAATACTGCGAGTAGATAATATCTTTTCATATTTCCCTACAATCACCTAGGGGGAATGAATATAATTCCTAAATCACCTAGGGGATAAATTTTACATCAAATATTTGGTGTGAATAGATTGACATATTTTACTTGGGGTTCTTGGGAATGATAAAATATGTAAAAAATCGGCACATGGGTATAGTTGTCGTGCTTAGAAACTTCCAATTTCTTTGTTGCACATTTACACGACAACAACATTATAATATCATATCCCAAGGTACATAGCATATTTGAAATATAAGTATTATCAACTAAAATATAAGGGTAAGTGCACCAATCTCGGGAACCAAAAGGGGGTCTTAAGTGGACACTTTTTTTTGAAAAATAAAAATATTCAACTTGTACGAGTTATTTGAAATAGTTACACTCAAAATTGGAAGATGTAAGAACAGGAATCATATATTTTTGAGTCTAGTTTCTAAGTTACTAAATTTTATTGAAAACAATTAAGTTTATGTGGGTCAAATAACTAAACTACCAACAGGTGGTCATGTTTTTTGTTGAAAAACATAATAGAGTGACTTTCGTGTGTGCCACCATTTTTTGAGTACCATTTAGTATTTTTGAAAACTCTTTGGTAGACATATAGCTAGGAGCATCTTGTTTGGGATCCATTTTTTAAAGATTTTTTTAGCAAGTGTATATATATATTTTTAATGATTTTTCTAGTACATAAATTTTAAATTTTGAAAAATAACGGAGCTCCGACCATGCTCCCCACTCTAACTACCTCAAAAAATGTCAAAAATTAGATTTTTAAATTTTTAATATGTATAGAAATAGGCCTAGTTTGGGCTAGTATAATTTGTTTTCAATTTTGATGAGACAAAAAAAAAATATACACGAAAAAATATAGACGTGTTTAAAATTCAAAAAATAGTTACAAAAAGGCATAGTTAGAAAGTAAATAATATGAAAACCTTCTATTAGCCAGAAAATTTGAAAATTTATATTTTAGAAAGAATAAAGTCAGATCTACTTTGTAGTCACATTTTTATTAAATGAATCGATAATTTTAATTTGGCTTATTATGGTGGAAGTGACATTTTATCATTTTCCCGCAAAAACACGATGTTTGTTGTGTTTGTGTAGGTCCATGCCTCAGGCTTGGGCATCCAAACTAGATCCAAGCCTCGATGCATGCCTTGGAAAAAGGGGAAAATCATAACACGTATGCATCATAACATGTATGCATTATAACGCATATGCATTATAATGCGTACACGTTATGTTATTTACATATATTATGGGCCCCAACGTCCTTTTCAGGTCTCTTTCACGGGATTTTTTCCCTCTTTCTGTTTGGTCTGCAGATTCCTGTACATTCTTCACAAATTTTGAGTAGTTCATCTTATCCCCTACCAAACTATATATATTTTTGTAATCATGGGCAACAAAAAATGACGTAAGAATAAGAATAAATTCAAAAACAAGACACCAAAGCAATTGGAAGAGATGAGAATAAAGTAAGTGCAGAGGATGCAAAAACTTCGTGCACAGAAAGGTACATATGTTATATCAAATGTACCTAATGTTTTAGAAAATGAGGATGAAATACATAATGAAAATGTAGAGAATAATGATTTTGCAATGATAATGTTGGCATGCATTAAGAAATAAATTGATATGAATCCAAATGTTAATCTTGAAATTTGTATAGAAACACTGAATGAAGAAAGTAACTTTGTTGATGAATCATCACCTCTAACAACACCTCCTTCTATTTTGCAAAGAAAACCAATTCAGTTAATTGAAATTGATGAAAATATTATAAAACCAATGCCTAATAAAATACATGAAAGAAATGCGAGAAGAAAAGCTAGGGGAATTTGGGATAATTACTTTGAGAATTTAAATAACAGAAAAAGATGTCAATTATTTGTTATATTTATGAAATTAATTAAGATGAGACCTATAATGAATACCCTGAGGTTAAGAACATCTAATGTTATTGATCGAAATGCGTCAATTTTTGAAAATATACATAAAACATACCAAACTGTAGATGTCAACAGATGCACCAAAGATAGTAATGGTACATGGTGTGCACTTACTAATTGTATAGTAAGTGATAAAATAGTTAATCAACGCTTGATTAGAAAAACAAGCAAAGCTTTGAAGCTAAACAGAACAAACACTAATGAAAAGCAAAAGAGAGATGTAAACAGTCTTGAGTCAGTCAATAACACTGACTATTAAGTCATTCTCTAGCAGACTCCCATGAAAAGACAAGAATAAATGTCTGATATTCTAAAAGAATTACTTGTAAAGTATTGGAATGAGAACACAAGGGTGTCACCGAATAGAAGAGATACAGTAAAACGAAGAATAGGTTCTCGTAATCATGAATCATGTGTGAAAAAATTCTTAGATATGACTCAAACACAATTTTTCTCTAAGTTTAAGAATGAAAATCCACAAATTAACATTAGCCAAAGATTATTTGAAATGAACAAACCCTTTTATGTGAAAATCAATAACTCACGTACCACTTGTTGATGTAAGCATCATGTTGAATTTTTAATGCATTATGATGTTTTTTTGTCAAATACGTTGTGTTTTGCATACTGACATCATGTTGGATGAGTGTGGATTAAATTTCCCACCAAAATCTACAAGGGATTTTATTCATACGATACTTTTTAAAAAATCAAGTGGACAATTTTTATATAACAAAGCATGTTTGGATGGAACGTGCAACGTATGTGGTGGCTTGCCAAAATTGAAAAGTCGTTTCCATGAGGAGATACATATTCAATAGGAAAATAATTAGTTGGTTTCAACAAATATAAATCAGTGGCATATCATTTAAAAGATGGAAAATAATTTAAGAGGTGTGAGATTATTATAGAACAATTACGTGTATCAGAATATATGGTCAAATTCAGAGAGGAAATTGTTTATGAGTATGCAAGGCACACACATAGAGCTCGATGGTTGGATGAACAATTCCAATTAAGAAAGGACACATTCCCACTTGGTACTATTGTTTCAGTAGTTGAATTTGTAGAGAATTACACATTGCAGCCACAAATGGAGGTTCAATCTCAATATTATAACTAAGTGTAATTTGTTATTTTCGTGTATATTAACATTCATGCACTCTCTAGAAAACAATGAGCAAGATCAAAAAATATTAATAGAGTATCATTTCTACATCAGTAATGATTGGAAACATTCTACAAAATATGTGCAAGGTTGTTTCCAGGTGTTTTATGTGAACTTGAATTAGAGGAACATTATTTTCAGTCAACATTACATTTGGTTGGACAACTGTGCATCACAATTAAATAATTCACAGATGTTTTATTAGCTAAGTAGGATGCATGAAGAAACAAATGTGTGAAAAGAACACTTACAAGATAAGAGTTAAATTTCAGGGATGGTGCTAAATTTATAGATGCAAAAAACATTGTTGATTAGTGTGTCAATAACATGGGCCATGAATCTCAAGAGAGATCAACGGTTTGTATATATTTTAGGTTGATAGAGAAACAACATATGGAAATCTTTTAAGATTGTATGAGAGTTGCAGGATCAAGTGATATGCACTCATTCCGTAGTTCATATGTAAATTCTTGGACTATTAATACTATGTGCATGAAATATTTTTATATATCATGAGTTGATTATGCATGGAATGGATGTGAGTCACAACAGTGGGTGGGTGAGTGGAATTATAGACCTATAATTCCACTCGACACACATCAAGTTCCATGAGCATTAAAACTTGCATTTTTTTCAAATCAAATGACAACATCACTAGACTTTGACCAAGTGTTTAATTTAGTGTAACAAGGTACATACATGTACATGCCATGTTTTAGATTTATAAATTATTGAATGGTAAAATCTTAATATATTTTAAATTTGACATGAGATTTTCTTTGTGGTAGGCCACATTTTCACAGTTATTGCAACGAAATTTAATGAAGAGGAAACATACTACTTATCTCCTTATATAAAGGGAATTTTTTTAACTTCCATAGTCATTGATGGTGAATACCTTGAGTATCCCATTAGGTCAGTGGTTGTTACTATAACTTGGCTTCGATGATATCCTATCAAAAAATCAAACACTTGGTTCTTTGAATACTATGAAGTACATTGAAAGATACTTCACTATTCACATTTGGTTCTTGTAAAAAATATTAAATTGATCATATATCAAGGTAGGCCGTTAAACAAGAATATGTGTAAGCTTCGTGAATTAGATCATGAAGTAATTCTTGCTAATGTCAAGAGTAGAGTTGATCCTTGTAGTTCATTGGATTGAATTTGCAAAGGTATGTTCTTCATGAATTTAATTTGAATATTTACTATAGTGATTTTAATTAAAAATTTGTATGATTTAAATTTTATTTAATTACTTACTAACATGTTTATGTAGGTTAGTGGTGCCAAAAAATATTCCACCTTCATGTGGTTGGCACTCTCAATAGAGAATTTATTATTCTCGAATCCAAGTGAAGCTAAGAGAAATTAAATATTAGAAATGAATAACAAACATAGATTCTCATTTCACCACTTATATTATATGAACCACATATATTATTCACGTTATTGGCAATGGAAAACCTTACACTAACTCAAACTAGACTCTTCAATGCTTTTGCATATAATAGGACAACAAGAGGAGTGAATGGAGATGGAGAAAATAAAGATGGGATTTCATAAAGGGTACAAACGTAGAGATGTAGAATCTGACGAGACCCTTCCAGGTGCCAAAGAGTCTGATATATTACTTAGAAAATTTCTAACCTTTTTTGGTCTCAAGGATCTTAAGGGACTACACCCATGGATTCTTTCAAAAGTGTCGTAAAAAATATAGGGGTAGTCATCAAAGCTAGAGAAGCATGTGATGTGATTTCCCATGGATGATTTCGAAAGTGCCTTCAAAAATATAGGGGTATTCATCAAGGATAAAGAAGGGTGTGATGTGATTTCCAAACAAATTGAAATGCATATAGATTTAGAGGTCATCGAGTGTCTTAATAATAATTTCGTTGCATCTGGAGAAACATTCTCAAACATTGGAGTAATACATCTTGTAGTAATGCATTTAGAGAAATAATCTCAAACATTGGATTAATGCTAGTATAGGTCCTCCACTAGTGTTCACCAGGCCATCTAGACGTGTTGACATAGAAGGTTCGGTCCCATGAGCTACCATTTACAAAATATAGCATCTTACAGCCTTACACTGACTCAAACTACACTATTTTTTGAATTCACAATCAATAAGACAATGAGAGCACAAAAAAGGAGATGGAAAAAACTGGCATAGGATTTATTAGAGGTTCCTTAGGGAGGTTTAAGATCAAACAAAACATCTCTAAGTGCCAATGTGTTTTTATAATCACCCATCAAAGTTATACGTTTTTTTGGTCTCGGGGCTCTTAAGGGATTGTGCCCAGACAAGGTAGCCCAAAAATCACATGGATGATATGAAACCAAAACAAGGCCTATAATAGTATTTACCAAACCATCTAGATGTTTTCACGTAGACATTTTGGTCTTATGACCTACCATTTGCAAAATATAATGTCTGACAGCCTTACACTGACTCAAACTACACTATTTTATGAGTTTACAAACAATAAGACAACAAGAGCACTGAAAGGAGATGGAAAAAACTGAGATATTATTTTGTATAGGTTCCCTATGGAGAGGTGTATGATCTAACAGGACATCTATAGGTTCCACGTAGTTTGATAAATTAGCCATCAAAGTTATACGATCTTTTGGTCTTAGGGATCTAAAGAGACTACACCCAGACCAGGTAGCATGGAAGCACAACTTGGATAGGGAACTAAAATAAGGCCTCAAGTAGAGTTCACCAGGCCATCCAGACGTGTTAACATAGATAATTTCATCCCACGAGATATTGTTTGTAAAATATAACATTTGACATCCTTACATTGACTCAAACTACACTATTTTGTGCATTTACAAACACTAGGACAGTGAGATAACTAAAAGGAGATGGAAAATACCATCATAGGATTTCATAGATGTTCCCTAGGTAGAGGAGTAGGATCTAATAGGACATCTCTAGGTGCCACAGAGTCCAAGTAATCACTCGTCAAAGTTATACAATTTTTTGGTCTCATGGCTCTTAAGGGACTAATCCTGAAAGAGGTAGCCCGAAAGCATGAGGAATGTAGAGAACCAAAACAAGGCCTCCAAAATTATTATACAAGCCATGCAGACATGTTGTCTTAGATAGTTTGGTTCCATGAGCTACTGTTTGCAAAATATAACGTCTGACAGCCATGCACTGACTCAAACTACACTATTTTACACATTTGCAAACAATAAGACAGTGAGAGCACATAAAGGATATAAAAAAATAGTCATAGGATTTTGTATAGGTTCCTTAGGTGGAGGTGTAGGATCTAACAAGACATCTCTAGGTACCATGGAGTTCAAGTAACCACCTGTTGAAGTTATATGGTCTTTTGGTCTCATGGATCTTAAGGGACTACGCCCGGACGAGGTATCCCAGAAGCATCGGGATATTTTCCCTCCAAAACTATACCTCCCCTAGTGTTTACCTTTCCACTCTAATGTTTTGGTGCCTTTTTTTTTGCCTGATTTAGTTTGTAAAATATTACATCAGACAACCTTACACTATTCTAGCACGCACTATTATAGCATAAAAATGAGATGGGATAGAAAAATTTAGAACTATTATTTTCTAGAAACAATGGGAGATGATAGACGAAGGTTTCATGATGCTTCATGCAAAATTTTAGGTCAAATTTACGTCATTTGTTTAAGTTATATGTGTTTTTGTAAAAAAAACTTTTGTTCAACGTTATTCAACCAAAAAACATTGTATCTTCAACAAATGATTTCTCATACTCCATGGCACCTAGAGATATCTGTTAGATCAAAATCCTTCACATTAGGACCCTCTACAAAATCTTCTCTTGGTTTTATCTATATCCATTCGGTTTTCTTGTTGTCTTATTGTTTGCAAATGCGCAAAATACGTGAGTTTGAGTCAGTATAAGGCTGCCAGATGCAATACTTTAAAAACGGAAGCTCTTGGTGCCAAACCGACTGTGCAAAAACATAGATTTTTCCAAGTAAATAGTAGGGGTGGTTTCTTTTTGGATGCCAAAGATCTAGGTGCTTCCAGGTTACCTCATCCATGCATAGTCCCTTAAGAGCCAAGAGACCAAAAAATGCTATATTTTCGACAAGTGATTTCTTGGACTCCATGGAACCTAGAGATGTCTCATTATATCTAACATCTCTACATCATAACTATCTATGAAATACTCTCTTGGTTTTCTCCATCTCCATTGGGTTCACTTGTTCTCTTATTGTTTGCAAACACATGAAACACTGTTGTTTAAATCAGTGTAAGGTTGTCAGACGCAATCCTTTACAAACTAAATCTCTTGGTCCGAAACTAACTTTTTCAACATGTTGGGGTGGCTAGGTAGATAGTACGGGAGGTTTCATTTTAGAGGCCAAATCTCCAAGTGCTTCTAGGCTATCTCATCTGGGCATAGTCCCTTAAGATCCCTGAGACCAAATAATTATATCTTTGACATTTGATTTCTCGGACTCCATGGCACCTAGAGATCTTTGGTCATATCCGATACCTCCATGTCGAGACCCTCTACGAAATAATCTCTCAGTTTTATCAATCTCCATTAGGTTCTCGCGATGTCCTATTGTTTGTAAACGTGTGAAATATTGTAGTTTTAGTCAGTCTAAGGCTATGAGATGCAAAACTTTGCAAACCAAAGCTATTGATGCCAAAACAAATTTTCCAACACGCCAGATTGGCAGGTTGGCCACGTAAATTCTAGGGGAGGTGTCATTTCAGATGAAAAATATCTAGGTGCTTCCAAGATACCTCGTCTGGGAGTTCTTGTTCGATGACTAGATTGGGTAAAGAATCAATTTGATAGGGGAATGGCTAAGAACACACTGGAGTTATCAATCCCCTTGTAAATCTTTCATTTTTAGTTCTGAATGGGAGTCAGTTGGCCTATGACTTAGTGACCATCATTCATTCATAATTTATTTTATGATAAACCCATGGATACTTTCAAAATCACCTTAAAAAAGATAGGGGTAGTCATAATTCCAAGAAAAGGGTGTGATGTGATTTCCAAATAGCTTGCAATGCCTATAGATTTAGAGCTAATAAAACGAATTGGATAGGATTAATAAATAAATAGTCTTTAAGTGTCTGAATCCGAATGTCATTGCATTTGGAGACATTCTCAAGAATTGGAGTAATGTATCTACAGAGACATTCTCAAAATATCAACAAATGAAAGGCATTAGATTGTGATGAATCTATTTGGACTATTGAAGCTTGTAAGACTTTCTGGGCATCCTTAGATCCTTTTATCCATGCTTCTTGAAAAAAATATTTTCTTAATGAGGGTCCTAATGATTGTATTCTCATGTGTTTTAATAGGGGAGAAGACTAAGAAGCATTGAAGAATGTAGTAGGTGCATGATAAGATAGGAACTAGTATAAAGAGACTATGAGCAAGAAGAACCACAGGTAAGGTAAATACACATATACACATTGAAAAATTGAATGAATAATTACTCATATTAGGTAACTATTTATATACATTCATTATAAAAATATTTATTTCCAAATTTTAATGAATATTATACATTGAAAACACTAGTACATGTACGTCACCAATAAATGAAAAAATAATCCATAATATATTAAATATTGTCAAGAGCAAATCATATTAATTTCATGCAAAAATAATCTCAGAAATGTAAGGTCTCATACAAAAATGTCGAGTTACAAATAGTATTTTAATGTGCGTAATAAAAATAAAAATGCCCAAATATGTCATATACCATCAAGTTCAAATGCCATATAGGCGTACATACAATATCATGCACATAGGCATACAGACAAAATGTCATGTTAGACATATATATTTCCTAATCATCAAAATATATCCGTCTCCTGGCCTTGCTCAAAGAATGCCCTCCCTTTGATGAACATGGAGATCTATGAGATGACTTTGGATCGTCCGAGCCCATGTTACGAGTCCTCTTCCATTGAATACTTGTTTGTAGTTGAACCTGTAAATGAAAACAATGATTTTTTGTCAAAACTTAATTTATATATGTTTTCAACATATATTTAAGACCGTGATAATGAAAATAATTAAATAAATACAGAAACTTACCACAAGTTGTCGATCACGCTGAATTTGAATCTCATGCTCGGATACGACATCAGAAGCTCCTAGAGTAAAAACAGGGGCACGAAGATGATGAGATGGAGGATTCCATTCCCTTAAAGTCAAAAGATAGGAGGTTGAAGTTCCCTACATACACATAAGGTCAACAAATAAAACATTATAATTACCCAAAAAGAACAAATTACATGTATGTGTAATGACAACATTTTAACTTATTTTATCAAAATAGGACTATTTGTTTTACCCCGCCACGCCTATGAATCAAATGAATAGGGATGATACCTGTCATAAATAACTCCTGCGTATACACAATAAAGGACATTATTAACATAATTTAATAATTCTATAATGAAGGATATGATTAACATGTAATTTAACATAATATGAATTACACAGGAAATTTAATTTAAATACATGATGTTTAAATACCTCAGCGAGTTGTTGCGCAGATGAAATCACAACAACAACACCTTTCTCTATTGTCGTAGAGATGGTGGGGTGTCTAGTGAAGTCAACATCTTTATCAAATATATCTCAGGTGACTTAGATGAACATACAAGAACATACATATATTTGACTTCAATATATATATATATATATATATATATTTGCATGTACGTGAAAATTTTACATAATTAACATTCTAAATTACCTCTTTAAATGCATGTGTGCGCATGGTTCTCATCACTTGTGGTTGGGATGAAGATGCCCCTCCCGCACACTTTAATATCAATGCATACATGTTTAAATACAATTATTTCAAAAATTTAACATATATAAGTAAATCAGGTACTCCAATATTTTCTGTAAAACACATAACAAGACATAGACAAATTTACCTACGAAGGTGACGTTGATGAATGTAATCCAATTGTCTCACTTAAATTGGCACTTATGACATAGTGACATTATCAGTGTTCATCTCTAGCACCAAGTGCACCAAAATTAGTATGCATGAAAGTATTGTCCTCCTCAGGCCCCAAACATATGCTACCACATGGTAAGCAAAATATGTGGCCTCGTGTTAATACTCCCTAAGGGAATACGCTGTGTACCTCCACGTGAGCATTTGGCTCAAAAATCTCCC
The DNA here is from genome assembly GCA_019776745.2 of Taxus chinensis. Lineage (NCBI taxonomy): Eukaryota > Viridiplantae > Streptophyta > Pinopsida > Cupressales > Taxaceae > Taxus > Taxus chinensis. Next base: position 776,652,664 of record CM034148.1, on the reverse strand, counting down.
TCGTATGTCGAACAAGGGTCGCAAATAGCCCCTGAAGTGCACGTGGAGTGTATCAATCTCTACTGTCTCCTTCACTCCTTGAGGGACAATCTCAGGGTGAGGGGGCTTCTATGTGCGGGGAATCTACCTTGCTAAATAGGTGCACGTTGTGCACCTAGTCAATTCTGTTTAGATCCTTTTCCTCGGCCCTAGAAATCTTGAAAATCAAAATAATTTGGGATCTCATTGAGGATAAAATTGCAATAGAGTTTCCTCAGAAAGTATAGTGGCACCTCGTTGTTATTATACAGTGTGAAATATCAAACACCATCCACCATCGGTTCCAAAAATTATTTCTAATCAAATTATTATTGCATCCAATGGATGGGAATTCATTTACATGTCAACAGAACAAGTAAGATTAGTGTGAGGGGTCCATGAATAAGGCACATATGAGTTCTTTTGAAATTTATTTTTTCTTTACATCCACATATGACAATTTTTTGGAATAATAAACCCTACAACCCTCTCTGTAAGATGTCTTATGATCAATTTTCCCCATTTCTAACGTCAACTTAAGTAACTAATGCCTCCAATGTGTTTGCAAGAGAGGCACGGTGGGGGTTTGTAGATTATGAATCCATCATTCAAATTATACTCTATAATTATCAAATTTCAATGCAATTTTGAGAAAATCAGTTTTTCTATCTCTTCTCCGTGGCACCATCCTTGATTCAGATCTTCCTGGAAATTCAAAGATGATCATTTGAGCTTGAGATCGAGCTAAATAAAAAAACATGAGGGTACAGTTAAGATCTGAAACTCACATTGTAGGGAGATGTAATGATAGAGGTTTGGGATTATTTTTTTAATTTATAATAGACATAATGTGTAAGCATTATAACACATATGCGTTATGCTATGGTAAATTCCAAAACTTGTGAAATATTAACGTGATTGCGTTATAATAGAATGTGAACACATTTTTCCTTTTTTGAGACTTTTGTACTCTTTTTAGTCCCCTAACATGGTGCACTTACCCATACTTTGGTTTTGGTGGGACCAAAAAACCCACTTATGAAGGAGAAAAGATAAAGCATTGAGGACCCAAAGAATTATCCTCTACCAGCAACTAAAGAAGATACAAACACACTCACAACAAATTTTAAACCATTTTATCCCTGAGCTCAATCCCACGGGATCTCCACTATATTTTGAGAGGGAATTTAACATTTTTCCTTTTTTTCTTATTCCCCATAATGAGCCAATCTACATCAACATTAGGATTAATATTTTTTTAGAAATAATCAGGATGATAATTTCAAGATTTTCTGAATGCACAATCAAATGCAGGTGATCAAAAGTAAGAAAAGGAGTGGTTGTGACCTCCACAACTGAAAAAACATGAACATAAAACTCGTCTTCCTTCTCTAAAGCCATATGTTGAAACTCTCCTTCTTTAGACTCAGAATCCTCTAAAGGAAACATTATGATCACTCCCCACCACTAACATACTGGGAAAGGAATCACACGACCAAGATACCTTAGCATTCCCTTTTTTTCAAACTAGTACAATCTGAGGCTAATTGACCCAAAGAAAATAATTTCCTACATAGGAAGGGTAATATTTCATAGTCTAGTGGTTACTTATTTATTTTTATTAATAATTTAAATTGTGATTTTATGATAATGTATTTGTATTCATTTTCACATTTCTACTATAAATTGATTTCATAATACTGAGTATTTAAATTTTCTTTAAATACTATTTTAAAAATTCTGTAAGATGTGAAAATATACACCTATTACAGTTTACTACATCCTCACTCACTATAACACAAGATTCATAAACTTACAAGTTTCAATGAATTCACTTTATTTAAACATTATTTCTAAGTCACCCTGTAAAACAATTTAATTAAGATGGAGGTATAAATTGTATATATTTTATACTATACAATATAATCATAATGACTATCCAACGGATAGTGATGTAAGATATCTTGGGTCCCCTATTAATTGTTAGGTCTAAGGTTCAAACTGTTGGTACCCAAATTGATTCTCCCTTTTAATCTGAGCAGCATCACAAGTTAAGTAAGATGCTTGGAAGTACATAGATCAGAAGATGAGTCACTTTGTAGTTGGGGAAGGATTTAAAAGACTCTTTATCACTCGGTCTTGGAAGAATTAGATAACACCGTATTAAGGGTTTGGACCTACCCTTACTACTTTAGGTTGTTCCTTCAACCAGGGTGAGAGGACCCATTTTGTAACCTATTTTGGTGAATAATATCAACAGATCAACAATATTTGAATCTTCCTTTGCAATGTTTGAAGGATACATTGAGCTAAAACATGGTCATAATCTAACTCTGACGAGTTTTCACCCTAGAGAATGAAAATGTCTTATAGACAAGGTCCATGTTACTAAAGACAATAATAAAAACTAATTGCACCTACATATTTTGGTAAGGGAAGGGAATACTCAATGGATTTTCTCAGCATTTATGGATACACAGTGTAAGAAGGGGTGGTTCTTGTAGGATTCATCACTTAATGTATAATTTTTTGTTGGGAAGTTAAGCAGGATAAAGTTGATTATACCAAATTCTTGAGATATTTTAACAAATGTTGGAACATATATGAAGAAAAATGACAAAATGCTTGAAGTAGTCAGAATGAACCTTCAACTAGAAGGTGTGCATCCATGAAAGACCAAACATACACAGTTTCACACATTCCTCAAGGATTTAACACAAAATCTCATGTTAAAGACTTAATTAAACATTACAAATCCCTAATTCATCATGCCTAAGATACACTCATAGAAGAAAAAACAATTTGTATCATCTTAATGAAATTATATTAAATTTAAATTGTTTATTTCATCATGAAATGAAAGATCTCTTCATTATGTAATTGCAAATGCCAATATACTATCACAAGGAAAAAATCTTGTGTGATTCATAGGAAGTAATAACATAAGATTGCAACAAGAACACATATAACTACTTGAAGATATCTCAATATGAAATCAAGCACAACTATGTTCATGATTAACATGATTTACTCAAGATTCTTCAAATTGATCAGCAAGGTAAAGTTTATTTACAATCTCAAAGCTTGTCAATGGCTAGACACTTGCAACCATCTTAACATGATCAAATTTAAACACACACATGATAAAATAGGTTTATCAGATAAGTTCTTTGGGAAAATGGATTCTCTCACCTTTATCTTCTTTCCTTTTCTTTGAATAATTCTCTAAAAAATTAACCCCCCTCCTAGCATGATTATCCCTTTGCTTTTATATCACCAATTCATTTACCGAGCTTCGATGTTTTTCCCCCCAAAAGCACAAAGATGCCAAGGAATATTTCCTTTGACAATACTTGGTCTAGAACAAGAAATTTAAAAGTTTTACTTTAAACTCCTAGGTGTATAAAATGAAATTCTTTTCAATTGGTTCCACTAGTGCTCAACTGGGATACTAGGTCATCATTTTTAGAAAATTACTTTAATTTTTCTTTCCTGATATTGATTAGTAAATTGTTTCGAATGATCTCTGAACACTTCTAGATGACTCTGATATGACATATATCCACATTCACCTTTCAAGAATCCACCTTGGGCACTATGCACTCTAATTTATGTCTTATGGCTTAATTTCCATACATGATTCCTGTCAAATCACATTCATTTATCAATTCTACTCATTCCTAATCTCTTCCAACTCTTAAATCATTATTTGTGTGAATTGAGAAAAATATACCTCATCTCATGGGAAAGATTTCTGTAAATCAAAACCATATGCACCCTTTTCACTATAAAACCTGGTTCAACTTCATTATCATTATGTATTTCCCTTCTTATTCTGAATATAAAGAATTTCATTAGAAAAATGGTGAAGGTACTTGCATCACATAGTCTGAAGGAAATTTCCTCAAAAGACTTAAATTAAATCTTCGATTTAAGTGGTCCCGATGAAGCCTTTGTTAGGGACTTGTTTGATATAGAATGTGTAGGTGATACCACAGGTTCTTTGACATACCAGAAATTCTGATTAGCGCTCTAGAAAAGGTTGATTAAGATTAATATTATATTTGCAAACTTTTAAGTTATGTATTTTCATCTTCTCAAATGGGAGCACTTGAAATTTCCTGAAGATTTAAAGAGATACTGGGTCGAGAGAAGACCTTAGATATCTGGGAAAACAGGCTTTCAATGTCCCCTTTTATGCAATGATGAATTTGTATTGAAGTAGATTCCCAAGGAATAATATTTACTATATGACAAATCCTCTATTGACACTATGCATGTCATTTACCACAAAATAGATGAGCTAGAGCATAGGATCAACTCCCTAGAGAAAAAACAAGTAGAGATTATGTCTTCGCAACTAGGATCAACACCAACATAATTTTCAGGTAAGAGGAAGGGTGAACCACAAAATCAAATTCTAATCATTATCTCAAATGGAGATGAATATCAATAATTATTTTCTCACCATTCAAGGGTAGAAATCTCCTCCACTCGAGAAAAAAGGGGAAGATTTTGAATTTAGTGACGCACCCATTTGATGCAGCATGCTCGTCATTTTGAGAATGATTTTTTGGGACCTCAACCCATTCCTTCTCTGAGACACAATCCACCCTCACAAGGAAGTGGGATAATGGGTCAGGCTCAAGACCTTGCAATCTTCCTAGTCAACAGTATGCAGTTCTTTCCCTTCCGATATCCCTGGATATCCCTTCTCAAACCTCTATTATTAAGTTTACCCTTCATAAGGGGAAAGGAAAAACTACATTCTTCACAGGCGGTTTGGATCTTTTGGATTGGGTATTGTCACAGAACAATAAAATCAAGCTTGAATAGATCACGAGTCATCCTAGAATAACTCTGGAATCATTTATGGACATGGGGTAAGTGCACCAAGTTGGGGGCCCAAAAAGGGGTCTTAAGTGGATGCATTTTTCTGAAAAATAATTTTTTTAACCTGTATGAGTTTTTCAAAATAGTTACACTCAAAATTGGAAGATGTTGTAGAAATATGAATCATATAATTTTGAGTATAGTTTCTAAGATACTAAATTTTATTGAAAACAAATAATTTTAAGTGGGTCAAACAACTAAAATATCAATATGTGCTCCTATTTTTGTTAAAAAACATAATAGAGTGAATTTTGTGCCCCCACCATGTTTTGAGCACCATTGAGTATTCTTGAAATCCATTTTTTAGAAAGATATCTAGGAGCATCTAGTTTGTGTTAGAATTTTTAAAAATATCAAAAATTAGATTTTGTTTTTTTAATATTTATAGAATTATGCCTAGTTTGTGCTAGTATAATTTTTTTCAATTTTGATCACCCAAACAAAAGATACATGATGAAAGATAGACATATTTAAACTTCAAATAATAGCTATAAAAAGGCATAGTTAGAAAATAAATAATATGCAAACCTTATATTAGTCAGAAAATATGAAAAATTATATTTTTAGAAAGAAAAAACTCTTCTCTAGGTCATGGTATACTTTTTTAAAAAATGGATTAATTGTTTTATTTTTATTTATCATAGAGGAAGTGGCATTTTTACATTTTCGTGCAAAAACACGTTGTCTTTTATGTTTTTGCAGGTCCATGCCTTAGGGTTGGGGATCCAAACCGGATCCCAAGCCTTGAGGCATGTGCTGGAAAAGGTAAAAAGCATAACATGTACACATTATGCTTTGTTTATATATTGTGGCCCCCCCAATGTCCCTTTCATCTCTTTCACGGGAATTCTACATACATTCTGTTTGGTCTGTAATTTTCTCTACATTCTTGCATGATTTTTTAGTAGTTAATATTGTCCCCTACTGGTTGATTTTTTCTAATCATAGGCAATAAAATTCAAGAGCTAAGGAAAAGAGGAAAGTCAAGAACAAGACACTAGAGAAATTGGAAGAGATGAAAATAAATAAATTGAAGAGAATGCAAAAACTTCGTGCAGGGCAAGGTACATTTGCTATATCAAATGTAGCTAATGTATTATAAAATGGGGATGAAATACCTAATGAAAATTTAGAAAATAATGATTTTTCAATGAATAATGATATTGAATTGAATGATAATGTTGGTATGGATGAAGAAATTGATATGAATCTAATTTTTGAACCCTTACCTGAGAATCCAAATGTTAACCCCAAAATTTGTATGAAAACACTGAATGAAGAAAGTAACCTTGTAAATGAATCTTCACCTAGAAGAACACCTCCTTCCATTTTTTAAAGAAAACCAATTCACTAAATTGAAATTGATGAAAAAATTATAAAACTAGTGCCTAACAAAATGTCTAAAAGAAATGCGATAAGAAAAGAAAGTGGAACTTGGGATAATTACTTTGAGAATTTAAATGGCACACAAAGATGTCAATTATTTGTTACATTGATGAAATTAATTAAGATGATACCTATAATGAAGACCCTAGGGTTAATAACATCTAATGTTGTTGATCAAAATGCATCAATTGTTGAAAACATACATAAAGCATACCAAACTATAGGTGAAAAAAGATGCACCAAAGATACTAATGCTACATGGCGTGCACTTACTAATTGTATAGTAAGTGATAAAATAGTTAATAAACGCTTGATTAGAAAAACAAGCAGTACTTTACAGCTAAACAGAAAAACACTAATGAAAGCAATAGAGAGACGTAAACATCTTGAGTCAGTAAATAACACTGACTATTGGGATTTCTCTAGCAGAATTCCACAAGAGACAAGAATACATCTGATATTCTAAAAGAATTAAATGTAAATTTTTTGAATGAGAACACAAGGGTGTCACCGAATAGAAGAGATACAATAAAAGGAATAATATGTTCTCGTAATCGTGAATCATGTGCAAAAAATTTCTTAGATATGACTCAAACACAATTGTTCTCTAAGTTTAAGAATGAATTTTTAAAGGTATGTTTTTCATGAATTTGATTTGAATATTTACTTAAATGATTTTTATAAAATTATGTATGATTTAAAATTCTATTTAATTGATTACTAACATGTTTATGTAGGTTAGTGGTGCCAAAAAAGCTTCCACCTTCATGTGGTTGGAACTCTCAGTAGATAATTTATTATTCTCGAAGCCAAGTGAAGCTAAGAGAAATTAAATATTAGAAAGGAACAACAAATAAAAATTCTCATTTCACCACCTATATTGTAAAAATATCTTATTAAAATTCTAATTTCACCATCTATATTATATTAACCACCTATATTATTCAGGTGATTGGAAATGGAAAACATTACACTGACTCAAACTACACTATTTAGGTGGGGTGGGAGAAAACGGAGAGACAACAAACTTTGCCAATTATTTTTTCATTTTATGAAATCCTTTTATCCTCAATGACTTTACCACAAGATGTAAATATGTAGACTATGAACTTAGTTTTGTTGGGGAGACCACCAATGTTCCAAGTGTTCATTTTGAAAGACTGAATATCTTCAATCAAACAGAGAATGCAAAGCCTAATTTTTTTTGAATATTACAAAAGGTTGTTTTTACCCGAAAAGAAGCCGAAGACGATATAAATTTCTAGTCTTAAACTTTAGATGACAATGAACATCATGAAAAAAAAAACAATTAGGTGAAGATGTCACTATGATTCAAGAAGAAATGCCTCCTGAAATTCATAAAGAGTCAATTCTAATTTACCCAAAAACATCTGGAAGAACTTAAAGAGAAGATAATAGCAGAAGAAAAGGAAAAATAGGAAGCTTGGAAGGATCAAAACTTAACTAGAATGGAAGATCTATGTGATGTTGTCGATAGAATCATGGATAATCATAAGAACAACATGCCAAGTTGATTTTTTTATTAATCCCAACTGCTTTCAACTTCACAAATCAAACCAGGGAGTTCCAAAAGGAGAAAACTGGCAAGAAAATTTGTAATGAAGTATTGATAATTGAGCCTAAAACTTGTTTAGAATTTTACTTTTTTTATTGAGCATTCGCCCATAGTTTCTTTTTTGAAGGAAGAAATTCATTTCATATGTGAGAAATAGAATGCTAATTTATTGTATTACTATAACCGACAGTAAATACAGTAGTCACTTCCATTATGATATCCAACGAGTGGTCTCATGATGTTAGTTCCACTTGTTTTATATGTAGTGGTTAAGGAATTGTAAGGCAATAAACATGTCATCTCCAGAGAGGTGCTTTTGGTTTATCCATTTTGTAGTTAAATATCTATCATTTTTTTGAAGAAAGGGCTAGTGTTTTTTAACACAATGTAGATGATAACATAAAAATTTCATTAGCTAATTTTTTTTGCAGAAAATCCTAATGTTTTTGCATACCATGTATATGACCAAGTCAAAATTCCTACCAGGTTTTGCATTGGATATTTATCAGAGGAATGAGTTACTTTTGGTGCAGGCAAGGAAAATTACATCAAATGATAGTGGTGAATTTTACATGCAGTGTTTGCATCACATATATGCATATCAAACTCCACAAGATTCATGCTGCCACAAGGCCAACACATGTTAATCAATCTACTCTGACTATTTAGGTTAGATTTATGTAGTCGTTCAATGAAATTTGTTACAAATATGAACAAAATGAGGAGTTGAGACTATAGAAATAGGATATTAAAGGAAATACTCCTTTATCCTTAAAACAAATGCATAAACACACATCAAGGATCACAAACTATGATGGTATCTTGGAGTAGTAACCTGTACGAATGTAAAAAACATGATGTGTGTGATTAAGCTATGAGTCTCACCAACTCAATTTAAAAAAAAGGCTTCGATACATGTTTCTTGGAATCATACTTGTGACTATGGTATGTATGTACTAGTAGATATATTTATGTATTTGATAGCCATAAAAGTAGAAAAGTAGAGGGGGGATGAATTGATGGTTGTTGTGGTCATGATAGGAAATTTATGGCTTGATGTAGGTGGCCACATATGACATATTTTTAAGGGATTTATATTAACTTGGTAACTTTGATTCCTTCCAATGTGACTGAGCATTTTGGTTTTATATGGAGGATTAAAACTTTAATTATTCATATTTTCTCATATAATGAATCATGAGATGATTACATACACAAGAACTGATCGCAAACATTCAATAAGATGCAATAATTATATGTCCTTGAAAGAAGATATGAGAATGTTGTAATGCAAGGGTCAAAAGTTTGAAGCTCTTCAGTACTAACATTGAAAAAATATATTGATCTGCTATAGGTAGTGTAGGTGGAATTGGATTGAATCCAATTGAAGAAGAGTTAGCCAAGCCTTCTCCTGCTATTAATATTAACATAGCATACCGCTTCAAAGCAATTTAGAGATTGATGCTCACGTTCTATGCACCTTATATAGACTTATATTCATGAGTTATTAGTGCTTTATTTTGCATATCTATTTTAACTTCTAAAGCATTGAGCATTGTAGTCTAGGTCATTGACATATTACAAACAATAATGTAAATGTAAAGAAAAGAAATAGACACACCATGAAATAAAACATTTCATGCTCAAAACCATACAAAAAAATGGAGTCTAAAGATAAATTTTGAAATCACAATAAGCTAGGGACTATCATTGATTTTATGGTTAATAAATATGTTTGGCAGTCCATATTTTGTTGATTACTATGATCTAATCCCAAACTGATTGCATCTAGCCCCCTCAACATCTTACGATCAACATGATAAAACCTCTTATCTTTGGATGATGAGTTACAATGCAGTTCCACACAGAGGAGCTACCAGAAACTACATGATGATAAGGCATTTACGTAAAGAAATGACCAAGACATGAACGCTAGTGGAGGATTTGTTTTTTTTTTCCTACGCTCCCCGTGCTTTCGGGCTACCTCATCCAGGCGTAGCCCCTTAAGAGCCTTGAGACCAAAACAAGTTATATCTTAAATGGGTGATTTCTCGAACTTTGTGGCACCTAGATACGTCTCGTCAAAACCAAAACCTCCACATCTAGGCCCTCTATGAATAATCTCACAGTTTTATCCTTCTCCATTCAGTTCTCTCGTTGTCCTATTGTTTGCAAACGCGTGAAATACTGCAGTCTTATTCAATGTAAGGCTATCATATGCTATATTTTCCAAATGGTAGCTCATGGGACCGAACCATCTAGGAGGAACACATTCAGATGGCCTAGTGAATGATATTGGAGACTTTGTTTTGGTTCCCTACTCTCCCTATGCATTTGGGTTACCTAGTTCGGGCATAGTCTCTTAAAAGCCTTGAGACCAAAACACATTATATCTTCGATAGGTGATTTCTCAGTCTCGATGGCACATACAAACATCTTGTCAGATTTGAAACCTTCATGACAATTCCATCTAAAAAATAGTGATGCCATTTTCTCCATATCCATTCGGTTCTCTCGCTGTCCTATTGTTTGCCAAACACTCAAAATAAAGTAGTTTGAGCTAGTGTACGCCTTCCAGATGTAATAATTTGCAAACATAAGCTTTTGGCACTAAACCAACTATGCCAACACATCAGGGTGGCCAGGTAAACACTAGGGGATGATTTTTTTTCATTCGCTACACTCCCCATGCTTTCGGGCTACCTCATCCGGGTGTAGTCCCTTAAGAGCCCTGAGACCAAAACACGTTATATCTTCGACGGGTGATTTCTCAGACTGTGTGGTAACTATAGATGTCTCGTTGAATCCAAAAAATCCATGTTGGGGCCCTCTAAGAAATCCTCTTTTGGTTTTATCCATCTCTATTCAGTTCTCTCATTGTCCTATTGTTTGTAAACCTGTGAAATAATGCAATCTGAGTCAGTGTAAGGCTGTCAAACGCTATATTTTGCAAATGGTAGCTTATGGGACTAAACCATCTTGGCCAACACATTCGGATGGCTTGGTGAATTCTAGTGGAGGATTTTTTTTGTTCCCTATGATCCCCATGCTTTCGAGCTACCTCGTTCGAGCGTAGTCTCTTAAGAGCTCAGAGACCCAAACACATTACATCTTTGACGGGTGATTTCTCAGACTCTGTGGCACCTAGAGATGTCTCATCAAATCTAAAACCTCCATGTAAAAATCCCTCTATGAAATACTCTTGCGGTTTTTACCATATTCATTCATTTATCTCGTTGTCCTATTATTTGGAAACGCGGGAAATAGTGTAGTATGAGTAAGTGTAAGGTTGTTAGACGCAATACTTTTCAAACAGAAGCTCTTGGCACCAAACCAACTATGCCAACATGTTAGGGTGCCTAGATAAATGCTAGGGGAGGATTTGTTTTGGTACCCTACACTCCCCATGCTTTCGAGGAACCTCGTCCGGGTGTAGTCCCTTAAGAGCCCTGAGACCAAAACAAGCTATATCTTTAACGGGTGATTTCTCGAACTTTGTAGCACCTATTTATGTATCATCAGATCTAAAACCTCCATATTAGGGCCCTCTACAAAATCCTCTCGCAGTTTTATCCATTTCCATTCAGTTCTATCATTGTCCTATTGTTTACAGTCTAAGTCAGTGTAAGGTTGTTAGACGCTATATTTTGCAAATGATAGGTCGTGGGACTGAACTGTCTAGGCCAACACATCTAGATGGCCTAGTGAAGGCTAATGGAGGATTTTTTTTGGTTCCCTACGCTCCACGTGCTTTCGGGATACCTTGTTTGGGTGAAGTCCCTTAAGAGCCCTGAGACCAAAACACATTATATCTTCGACGGGTGATTTCTCAGACTCCATGGCAATTACAAATGTATCATCAGATCCAAAACCTCCATGTCAGGGGCCTATATGAAATCCTCTCATGGTTTTTTCCATATCCATTCAGTTCTCTCATTGTCCTACTGTTTACAAACGCACGAAATAGTGTAGTCTAAGTTAATTTAAGGCTACCAGAGACAATACTTTCTAAACGGAAGCTCTTGGTGCCAAACCAACTACACTAACACATCGAGGTGGCCAAGTAAATGATAGGGGAGGATTTTTTTGGTTCCCTACACTCCCCATGCTTTCGGGCTACCTCATCCTGGCGTAGTCCCTTAATAGCCTTGAGACCAAAACACGCTATTTCTTCTACGGGTGATTTCTCATACTCCGTGGCACCTAGATACGTCTCGTCAAAAACAAAACTTCCATGTCATGGCCCTCTACAAAATCCTTTCATGTTTTTTATCCATATCCATTTGGTTCTCTCACTGTCTTATTGTGTGTAAACGCGTGAAATAATACAGTCCTAGTCAGTGTAAGGTTATCAGACGCTATATTTTTTAAACGGTATCTCGTGGGACCGAACCGTCTAGGCCAACATGTTAGGATGGCCTAGTGAATGCTAGTAGAGGCTTTATTTTTGTTCCCTATGCTCCCCATGCTTTTAGGTTACCTCGTTCATGCGTAGTCTCTTAAGAGCCCTCAAACCAAAACATGTTATATCTTCGACAGGTGATTTCTTGGACTCTGTGGCACCTAGATATTTCTCGTAAGATCTTAAACCTCCAAGTCTAATCCCTCTATAAAATTATCTCACTATTTTTTCCATCTCCATTTGGTTCTCTCGCTTTCCTATTGTTTTCAAACGCATGAAATAGTGTAGTCTAAGTCAATGTAAGGTTGTCATTGGCAATATTTTGTAAACAAAATCTCTTGGCACCAAACTAACTACGTCAACACATCAAGGTGGCTAGGTAAATGCTAGGGGAGGCTTTGTTTTGGTTCCCTACAGTACCCATGCTTTTGGGCTACCTCGTCTAGACATAGTCCCTTAAGAGCCTTGAATGACTAGATTGGCTTAAGAATGAATTTGATATGCAAATGTCTAAGAACACACGGAAGTTATCAATCACCTAATAAATATTTTCTTGTTTAGTTCGGAATGGGATTAAGCTAGCCTACGACTTAGTTACCTTCCATTCATTGATAATTTATGCTATGATAAACCCATGGATGATTTCAAAAGTGCATTCAAAAGGATAGGGGTAGTCATCAATCCTAGTTAAGGGTGTGATGTGATTTCCAAATAACTTGAAATGACTTCAAATTTAAAGGTAATAACATGAATTGGATAGGATCAGATAATCAAGAATCATTGATTGTCTAAGTTAGAATTTCATTGCATATAGAAACATTCTCAAGCATTGGAGTAATGTATAGAAGACTCTAAGGTGTTTTAATAGGGCAGAAGACTAAGAAGCATAGAAGAATGTAGTAAGTACATGATAAGATAGGAACCAGTACAAAGAGACAATGAGAAAGAAGTGCAAGTAAGGTAAAAAACAAATATACACATTGATAAATTGAATGAATAATTACTCAGATTAGGTAACTCTTTATATACATACATTATATAAATATTGATTTCTAAAGTTTGATGCATATTATAAATTAAAAATGCTAGTACATGTACATCACTAATAAATGAAAAAATAATCCATAATGTCTTAAATATTTTCAAGTGCACATCATATTAGTTTCATGCAAAAATAATCTAAAAAATGTAAGGTCTCATACAAAAATATCAAGTTACAAATAGTATTTTAATGTCCATAATAAATATAAAAATGCCCAACTAGGTCATATACCATCAAGTTTAAATGCCATATAGGCGTACATATAATGCCATGCACATAGGTATACAAAAAAAAAAATCATGTAAGACATATATATTGAATCATAATCATCAAAATACATCCCTCTCTTGGCCTTTCTCGAAGAAGGCCCTCCCTTAGACGAAGATGGAGATCTATGAGATGACTTTGGATCATCTTTTCCCATGTTACGAGTCCTTTTCCACTGAATACTTACCTGTAGATGAGCCTGTAAATGCAAAAAAATGTTTTTTTTTTGTCAAAAAATAATTTATATATGGTTTCAACTTGTATTTAAGACCATGCTAGGATGAACTTATTTACATAAATACACAAACTTACCGCAAGTTGTCGATCATGCCGAATTTTCATCTCATGCACAAATGAGTCATCAAGAGCTCCTGGAGTAAGAACGGGGGTACGAAAATGACGAGATGGAGGATTCCATGCCTTCGAATTCCAAATCGAGGGGGTTGAAGTTCCCTACATACACATAAGATTAAAAAATCTAACATTATAATTAGTGAAAATAGAACTAAGTACATGTATGTACATAATGACAATATTTTAATTAATTTAATCAATATAGAACTATGTTTTTTACCATGCCACACCTATGAGTCAAATGAACAGGGTTGCTATCTATTACAAGTAACTCCTGCATATACATATTGAAGGACATTATTAACATAATTTAATAATTCTACAATGAAATAACTTACTAACATGTAATTTAACATAATATGAATTACACGATAAATTTAACAAAATTTACATGTTGTTTGAATACCTTAGTGTGTTGTTACGTAGATGAAATCATAGTGGCAACACCTTACTCTACTTGTTGCAAAGATAGTGGGGTGTCTAGTGAGTCAACATCTTTATCAAACATGTATCATGTGAGTTAGATGGACATACAAGAACATACATAATTAACATTCTAAATTACCTCTGTGAATGTATGTGTACGCATGGTGCTCACCACCTATGGTCAAGATGAATATGTGCCTCCCGCTTGCCTTAATATGAAAGCATGTACATGTATAAATACAATTATTTCAAAAATGTAACATATATAAGTAAATCAAGTACTCCAAACTTTTTGTAACACACATAATAAAACATAACAAATACCTGTGAAGGTGACGTTGATGACTGTAATCCAAATGTCTCACTCAAAAGGACATATGACATAGTGACATTATCATGTGCAACCGTAGCACCAACTCCAACAAAATCAGTACGTATGAAATTATCGTCCTCATTGGGCCCCAAACCTATTCTACCACATGACAAGATAAGATTTGGCCTTATGCTAGTACTCCCTGAGGGAATAGTCCGTGTACCTCTGCGAGCATATGGCTCCTAAATCTCCTTCGTATGTCGAACAAGGGTCGTAGGTAGCCCCTAAAGTGCATGTAGTGTATCAATCTCTACGGTCTCGTTCACTGCTTAAGGGACAATCTGAGGGTGAGGGGGATTTTATGTGGGGAAACTACTATGCTCAATAGGTGCACGTTGTGTACCTGGTCGATCTTGTGGAGATATTTTTCCTTGGCCCTAGAAATGTTGGAAATCAAAATAATTTGGGATCTCATTGAGGATAAACTCATAATATAGGTTCCTCAGAAAGTATAAGGGCACCTCATTGTTATTACAAGGTGGAAAATCAAACACCATCTGCCATCGATCCCAGATATTATTTTTAATCAAATTATTATTGCACCAATGGAAAGGACGCCATTTACATGACAATGGAATGATAAAGTTAGTGCGGGGGTCTATGAATAAAGCACATATGAGGTCTTTTTTAATTTATTTTTTCTTTAGATCCACATATGACAATTTTTTGGAATAATAAACCCTACAGGCCTCTCTGTAAGTTTTCCAATGATCAATTTTCCCCGTTACTACGTCAACTTGAAAAATTAATGCCTCCAATGTGTTTGCAAGAGAGGCATGGTGGGGGTTTGTAGATTGTGAATCCCTCATTCTTTTGATTAAATCCTCAATTTCAATTTTGTTTTTAACTATGTGGGTTGCTAAATATTTTTGACTACCTGGGGGATGTTGAGAAATTATGGGAGTGTTAGGATGGATGAAAGGAATAGTAGGGTTTGGTTTTGATTGATTCCCTTGACCTCCAACTGTAACAATAAAAAAAATGTATTCAATTCAAATTTTAATCTATAATTATCATATATCAATGAAATTTTGAGAAAATAATTGTGCTTACCTCTTCTCCGTAGTGCCATCATCGATTCAGATCTTCCCAGCAATCCAGAAACGATCCTTTGAGCTTGAGATCCAATTGAATGAAAAAACACGAGGGCACGGTTAAGCTATAAAACTTGCGTTTGAGGGAGATAAAATGATAGAGGATCGGTCCTCTTTTTTATTTATAGTAGACATAACGCATACGCATTATGCTTTGGTAAATCCCAAACCTAAGAATTTAAAACGTGATCGAGTTATAATAGAACGCATACGCATTTTGATTTTTTTCAGGTTTTTGTCCACTTTTTAGCCTCCCAAATTTGTGCACTTACCCCATGGGAATGTCACAGGACCTAGCAGGATTAGTTATTATTTCCCAGACATCACAAGGTTCAAGTGATATCATGCTAAGAAAGAATAGGATTTTGAATAAGCTTTCCCTACTGGGAGGAAACTATGAAACATGACTAAAAAATGTTTGAATTTTGCTTTCCTTTCATTCTCTCTACTTTTGGCATGTGTATATATTTCTTTATCATGGACAGGGACCCCTATTGAACTGCATTTTGTTCCTTATTCAAAATGCAACAAGCACAAAAATATGTGTAGTTTACATGTTTATCCAAATGTATGTAGAACTTTATCTAAGTCAAAATGAAACTATTACATTCTTCCACTTTATAATTGACATAAGGAAACATTAAAGTTCATAATAACAGTTACATCCAGTGTAACAGAAATATCATTTTAAAGCATCAGTTTAGAGATAAAGTATTGAAATAAAATACAGATTAAGAAACAACATGCCTAAGCTTTTTCATCACCTTTTATATCTGCATTCTTTTCTTCCTCATCTTCCATTTTTGCATCTTGTTCCTTTTTCAATCTTGTCATGTATGCATCATACCTTTGGAACAACTCATTTATCTCATCCTCATCGTTTCCAGTATGATAATGGAAATTTAGTGTTTGCCTAGATATTGTAGCTATGCAATGGGTCATCCTATGTTTGTACTCTAATGGCATAAACATTAATTCTGCAATTCTATTCTCAACCTTTCTCATTGTTTTCATGATTTCATAGGAGAAATCATCCTTCTGAATATTCTTTTCAAACGAGTTAAGTACAAATTAAATGTTCAGATCCCCGTAACTCTTTTTAAATTTATTATATACCATATCTTATAACTTCACGTCAATTGCATCAAGAGTTTCATCAACTCAATTGCTTTTCACTTCAATATTTTTGTTGATCCCATTCAAGGTTTCCAATCTAATTTTTGATAACTCGTCCCATGGCATGCTATATTTCTTTGAATTCCAATGACACAATGTTTTCCTACCTAACCAATTCATCACTAAGTTGAGTTTTCTGATCTATTTTGGGAAAAATTCCCTCAAAGTAGAAGACCTCATTATCACATTGTTCAATTATCTCATCGATTTCATTGAGTTTGTTCAGGAGCTCTTCATACTATGATCTACATTTTGCAATTGCTTCTTTTCCCTTCCTGGTTATTTTTTCAATCCACGTATCCACTACCTGGACCTTATTGACAACTTTTTTAATCTTTTGTGTTCCCTCAAGGGTATCCATAGAGGCACTTGTTTGAGTTTGACTAGGTTTCCCAATCAACTGCAGAAAACTAGAACTCAGGGCTTTAACCTGTTCTTTTAACTTCCTTTTTGTCATCGTATCTTTATCCACCTTTTGCAAAAGGTAATTCACTACTTCAGATACTACTTTTTTTATTTTATCTCTTGAGGGATTTCCTAAGGGAATGATCTAAACATTATAATAATTGGTTGTTATATCTTCTCTCATTTTTCCATCAAAAGGGATTGCTATTTCAAGAGTCTTGGATTCTAATGAATTAGTGTCAGTTTTGGTGATAGTCTTAGCCATTTTTTAAGCTCTTACTACCTTTGTAAAAGACAAAGCAGTAAGGTCAATAGCTTGAACAGGGAGGACCTGTTGATGCAAAATCACAACACCCCCAAATGGCCTCAGATCTGAGTGGGGAATTGAGTGTGATTACACAACATGGGACCATATCTCAAGCTATGGGACTTGCAAACTTGAGATGGCCCTACAGAGACAGCTAACTTCTTCTTCCTAAACTAACTACCACAAGCTACTCTAGTGTAAGAAAACTATCTAAACATAATCTAACCTTCCAAGGAGACAGGGAGAAAGAGAAACACATAAAAACATAGCCTACACTAAGTGGTGATACACCAAAAAAGGAAATGGCTAATCAAAAATCCAAATGCATGAAATGGAGAGAGGTGATAAATGGATAGGATGGACAGATGCATCACATACCAAAGATAAATGTTCACACAGAATACCACTTCAAACCCATTAAACACAACTCCCAAAATATGCAATGAACATCAGAAGCATGTATAATATAACCTTGTGTGCATGTATAATTTGCTTAATGCTAAATCAAATGAAGCAAGAACTACCACCTAAAATATTTCTACAATTTAGCTAACACAAAGCATAAACACCATCAAGATAGATAACTAGGTAATATCTAAACTAACATTATAACTTTGAAAACATGAGATCAAAACTATGCATGCTATTTTAACATCTCTACTCTCCTAGATTACCAACAAGAATGAATGGACCTATTTAACTCCAATGGCAATCAAAAATTACTTTGTTTGATTCTTAAAGAATGCAAGAATAGGAAGCTTTATCTCTTAACAATGGTGACCTCTCAAGAAAACAAAAGGCAAGCTCTTAGTCTCTTTGGTATATGCTTTGCAATTGCTTTCTTAAGAATTTTAGGTGTAGGTAAAAAGGTAGGAGGAGGGCTCCTTATATAGCCCAATGGATAAAGGAAACACTTCATCCCTTTGCATGTGGGATAAAGGTAGAACATAATTAGGACTGGATAAGGTTTCTTTATTGAAGGTAACCTTACTTTAGAGGGGTTTAATTTATGCTTAGCAAGTCATGGGAGTTGGGGGGTGTTTTAATTAATCAAAGGTGATTAACTAATAGGTAGATGTAAGTTTATAGAAGATAATTAGAGGAATATTAGTATGATTTAGGCTATTAGAAGGGGATTAAATCAATTAAATATTGATTCACTAGTTAAATGAAGGGGAAGACTAATTAATTAATAATAATTCATTAATCTAGATAGAAGATGTGATTTAATTAACGGAAGGTCATTAATTAGGTTGTTTGCTGGATAGGTGACTTAATCAATTAGCATATTGTAATTAATTATCGATAATAAGAGGGAATATGAGTGATTTTTGATGATATGTCATCGATTTGTGAGAAAGGGTTTAATTAGTGCAATTTAAGTATTTAAATTGCTTGGGCATAATTATATGTGTCTACATTTGCCTCTCTTTGGGGTGGCATAAGTGACGTCACTTCAAAGATAGTAGATGGAAGAAAAAAATTTAAGGGATAGAAGAAAAATTAGTAGGAGGGAGAGATGCCCCCTTGAGTGTCGATGGGGTGATGAAAGAAGCTGATTGACGATTGAAAAAGGTGAGATATAGATAGAAGAATGGGAGGAGGCAGGATGCCTTGATGAGAGAGAAAATTAGGGGTGAAAGGGAAGTGAAGTAGAAGAAATGAGGAAGAGGGCAGAGAAGAGCTTAGCCTCTAGCCGCTTATTTATTTGGAACAAATTTGAGGTGACCATTTTGCCATAAGAGCTACGTCATCGGTCCTTATGAAAAATATAAGCATACGACAAAGGTAGAATGGCATGAAAAGCCATACTACGAATGATTGTCCATTGCTGAAAACACCAACTCCATGCAACATAAAAAATGCAATGCAATACGAGCAAGTAAAAGATGCCTAACTCCATGCAACATACAAAATGTAATGCAATATGAGAAAGTAAACAAGCTAAACTAACAGAGAAACATAATGTAATGTTTTTATTATCAAGCTTCAATTACAACCTATGCGAATTAACGAAAAGGGTTGATGATGGCGCCCCAAGAAAGGATACATACGAGGGGAATAACGGAGGACACTCAGGTCCCACTGGAAAAGTAATGTGCACTACAAAATAGTACTAGGAAACTCGTTGTGCCCCAAAGTATGGACGAAGTAAGCAACCTAGCTTTTGTTGATGGAGGTATATGAAGATGATCTGGAAGTCACACACATAAACAAGTGAGAACCAAAGAGTGACATTTTGTAGGATGATTTTTAATTTTTAGAAGTTTTCTGAAACATATTTGAATGTTTTTTGATGATTTTTTTCTCTAACATATTTGAAAGTTTTGGTTGATTTTAAAAGTTTTATGAAACTATGTATAAGAAGACAAGAAAGCGTGGATGCCCCTAGCGATAGATGGGATGTACAAGGGCATAAGACCACGTGCGTACCAGAAAGGTGAAGATGTAAAAATTTCCCAACGATGAGGTGGGAGTATTCAAAGGTAAACTCTTCACATGTAGAAGTAGGACCCAGCGCCATTATGGATAGGTTCAACATGATGATGAACATAAACTAATGAAATGCTGGGAAGAAGTAAGGATGCCCCTAGCGTAAGTTGGCCTAAGATCACATGATAGAAAGGAAGGAGAATATTATTTTTGTGGAAGGGGACAAAGGTGTCCACAAACATGGAAAACAAGTAACCTTATACACATGGATGTTCTAAACGAAGTAGAAGAACGATGTGAATGATATGACTGTAGCTTAGAAGCCTCGCGACAATGAAGTGATTAGCCAAAGGCATAAATCATGAGATGAGATATGGACTAGAGTAAGAGTCTGAACAAGGTCCAAAAAAACACACTTGGTAACATACTAATCATGTTTACTCATAGAGATATAGTGTGTGCACGTGGAGTTTATTACCTCTTGAAGTGAAGATTTAATAGACAACAAGTGAAGAGACCTTAGCCAATGTGTAGGAATGATTTATTTTTATAAGTGATTTTGTGAATAGAGGGTGAAAGGATAGTCGTACATTACTCCATTGCCAACCAAGTTTCGATAGCTCCGACAGAGATGTATTTGATTCTAATCACAACATTGTTGTGCTGCCAGTCAGGCATCCATAGCCCCAATAGAGATTATTAGAAATACCCCAAGAGAGAGTTATATATTAATTTTCTTTTGCTTTGTAGATTTTAGCTTTTGATTTTTGATTGATTTTGATTCTTTTTCTTTCTGAAAACTTATGTTAGCTCTCTTGTTTGACAAGGGGTTAAGAACTACTGATGGCTTGATGGAAGGAGGTGGAATTGATTGTGATGAGGAAATTGGTTAGTGTCAACAAATATGTCCAAAATTTCTTCGCAACAAGTTTATTATATGCTTGAATGTGATAGGATCTCCATGAGGTCAGTCGTTCTTTAATTTACCAAGGTGATAAAAGACCAGGGACAAACATATACCATAGAGATAAATGTCACAAAATGTGTGTGAATAAGGTAACCAAAATATCACCAAAGGGATGAAAATGGTAGGAAGACTTGCAAAAGAATAGCAAGGAAGGGAAGAAAGAAATATCCATGTGTACACAACACCTGATTACAATGTTTGATCTTTGTACCTTTGATTTTTGTTGTTTTTTTTTTTTTGTATTTTTACATTGTTTTTTATTTTTAGATTTTTGATATTTTTTTTTTGAACCGTTGTTACTAACAAATTTACTCTGTGTGATAGGATCCAACAATGATGTTTGTGATTTCCTTGATAAGGGAGACTAAGCGTGTTTGTTTATCAAGAGTTATGTTTTCCCCAATCTCGATGATCCTGGTGAGTTCAAACTCAACAAAGGACTGTGATTTATCCTAAAACATGGATTTGGTATGCGGGAGCTTGAGCTCCATATCCAGAGGTTTATGCACTTTGCTCCATACTTGATGGTTATGTTCATGTGCGTTCTTGAATCATGATTGATTTGTAACTTTGAGATTGTTCTAGTTATTGGGGGATTTTGAGCTCTTGGAAGTTTTGACCTGAGCTTGATAATGAACCTATTTGGGTTTCTTATAAGTTGACACTTGAATTTTCTGACCTCAAGAAGGAGAAGAATGTGAATATTTATGATTGATGATAGGAATGATAGAAATGGTAGTGGGCTTACCACAACCATTGATAGAAGAAATATGTGATAGATGAAAAGGATACGGTCCAAGAATTGAAGAGGATGGGCTACTAGGAGGTGAGCCATGGATAGAAGGTGAAAGGCTACAAGGATGTGGCCCAAGAATAGAAGAAGAAGGGATACTAGGATGTGATCCATAAATAGAAGACGAAGGGCTACTAGAATGTGGCCCAAGAATAGAAGAAGAATGGCTACTAGGATGTGACCCATAGATGTAAGATGATGGACTACCAGGATGTGGCCCAGGAATAGAATATGATGGACTACCCTGGGGTGATCCATACATAGAAGATAAGGGGCTAGTTGGACATGCCCCGATAATCAAAGATAATGAGCTACTCGAAAATGTCCCACAAATAGAAGAGGGAGGGCTAATAGAAGGTGACCCACACCTAGATGAAGATCAAGGGCTACTTGGCATTGACACCACAAGAGATTTTGATTGAGGAATTATGATAGATGAAGATTTATTGGGTGATGAGAAGATAGGCCATGGATCTATGCAAGACCAAGGAGTTTCATCACATAATGAAGAATGTGAAGATGGAAGAATAAGAGGAGGATCAAGTTGCGTGATCTGAGGCTCTTCCTCCATTTCTTGATCAAAGTAATCAACCTTTTCCTCACAATATGTAGATGCATCAAAGTTTAAAGAGAATCCTTTTTTGTAATCTACTAAAGGGATATCTTCATATGCCCTGATTTTTTCTTCATCCTAAAAGAGATCAATCGGTATGAGTTGTTGATCAATCCTGAGGGGTTTATTGGAAGAAATAGGTTCACTTGGTGTGGAAGACTTAAAAGATGTTTGATGATTATTGATAGAAGAAGATGATGTGGGGGACAAAGAATATGTGTAGCTAGATGTCTCAGGAGTAGAAGAAGGTAGTGTGGAACTACCTATAAAATGGTATGTCGTATATAAAATAGTATGATTAAGTCCAAAGTCTAGAGATTGCGACGCATGGGTCGATTCAGATGTTTGTCTTGAAGGAATTTGAGTCACATGAATATTCACAGAAGGAAGATTCCATGGGAGTGATTGATGAAGAAGGTCCTGCAAAGAAGGGGGGACTGTGATTCAAGAATCACATTAGATGAATGAAGACAAGGGTCCTACGAAGAAAGAGAGGACCATGATTCAAGAATTGTATTATACTTTTGATTGGAGGGATTTTGAGTCGCGTGTATCTTCAAAGGAAGAAAACGTTGTTGGGGCAACTAATAAAAGGGGTCCTGCGAAGAAAGGGAGGACGATGACATAAGAGTCGCATTAGATGATTGATGAAGAGGATCCTACAAAGAAAGGGTGGACCATGACTTAGGAGTCGCATTAGCTAACTTAGGAGTCAAATTACATGAATCTGAATAGTAGTTAGGATATGAATCCTCAGAAGAGTCAGAGGAAATATTTGGATTGGAATCCTCAGAAGAAGAGGAAATGTTTAGATTAGAATTAGAAGAAGAGTGGGGGGAACTCGAATAATAATTTGGATCAGACATGTCCAAATCATACCACCGACTATGAGATGAAGGTGGAGAATGGGTTACCCGTATGGGCTCCCTCTAGCACGAAGAACCAAACGAGATTTAGTTTTGATGGGAATCCTAGGGATTTGAATTGTTGAACCTAGGTTCTGTATTTTTGTAAGTATGGGGATGTGTGCATGATTTTTTTGAAGAAGGTCTAAGGAAAATAGACATCGTGATGATGCAATATCGATGAGATAAAAAGTGATTGTCCTAGAAAATAAGTTATCTGAATGAATAATCACAAGGAACAATCATGCGAGTGTGAAACCCAAATCCAATCAACAAGGAAATACACCATATGAAAATGTGTGTGCAAAGTGATAGTCTGATGCAAAAATGATCTAACAAAATGGCAATATTTACGTCAAGATCAAAATGAACAAGGCGTAAATATTAACAAAGGGTAGATGTGACTCCCAATCAAAGGATACCATGACAAGTTTAACAACCAACCAAGCCTCAATGTTAAAGGGTGAGGATTACAAATGTAAGCCATGTAACCATACCAATTGGACAACGTTAATCAAGGTTTACGAAGAAGCGAGATATTAGTGTCAAAGTGGTATCGAAACGACGCTAAAAAAGTAAGTGACACTCTTCAAGATTTTGGACAATGTTTGAAGCCAAACCAAGTTAAGGTATACTAAGGATGTGTTAAAATGTGCGCAATGTAATGCCACAATGCAGATACTTTCGATCACATTTATGAAAAACATGACATAAGTATATTAATTATGTTGAGACAATGCACACAAGGTAAAACATCAAAGGGAGATCAAATGATGAATTAATCTTAACTATGATGATGATCTTGATGTGGGTATCAAGATCATAAAGGCTACCAATGATATAAATACACGTCCGCACACTTTAGACGTTTAACTTACCCAGCCGCACACATGGATGGGCGTAAACAGACAAAAAAGTGGCACAGAGACAATCGATTGGTAACAAAAAGGTAGTCACTCTCCTTCTGATCAACAAAGTGTCAAAAGAATGACGAAAAATGCTAGCTTCACTTCAGTAGATTTTCACCTCGCCCTAAGGCAAGTAAAAACTAGGTGAAAGTAACGTGCCACACATTTCTCAATGAAAATATGATTCACAACTCAACACTATTTTAGATTGGTCAAAGTGGGCTCCTGGCCAACGTATATTCTCCTAGGTGGTTCTCTTGCCCTAGGTGTTACAAAGTTTCCATGAGTGAGCGTGATTTACCTAAAAAGTTACATTGAATAGTTTGGGAGTATCTCGGCTTTACTTTACCCCCTTCAAGAATAGTAGGCAACTAGTGCGTCTACATGTACTATCACTGGGGTCATCACAACAAACAACATGTAACGCTATCTCACAAAGGAATCACTAGTCAAGTAGGAGGTGCGGAGCACTTCCCATTTCACCAACAAGGTTCCCTCTTGTGTGGACTACTTTGGGGTTCCTGGAACCACCCCCATTGTTGTAGCTTAAGGCGTTATGCCAAAGGGGTTTATGTTCCAGTTGAGCGGAGAGGGACGTACCCTTTTTCGAAACCTGCAAATACAGTGTTTATGAATATGTTGTTCTTTTTATCTTGTTTAATTAGGTGTGGTTTGCTTGAACACCATTTGGCAACCTATATAACAATTGTATTAGTAGTTTTTGATTTCATTTTGATTCCTCTTTTCTTTGAACAAGTGTTTTTAGGTCCTGCACTCAAGCGTTAGTAGTTCTCCAAGAAAGTCACATTATTTAAAAGAGGATTAAGAGTTGCTTTTGATTCTCAAGATCACCTAAGGATGAAAGAGAAGAGAATACACAAAAAATAATCTAACTAAAAAGTAAAGAAAAACTTTTCAATCAATTAACCATATAAATTTCTTAATAAATGTTCATTCCCTTAAACCAAAAGTGAAAGATGAAGTTTCCAATTCACCAAATGTTATAAAATGAAGACTAAAATGTTATAATATGTTTCTTTTATTTAAATATATATACCCTCATATATACTGGCAATGAAGTGATTAGCCAAAGGCATAAATCATGAGATGAGATATGGACTAGAGTAAGAGTCTGAACAAGGTCCAAAAAAACACACTTGGTAACATACTAATCATGTTTACTCATAGAGATATAGTGTGTGCACGTGGAGTATATTACCTCTTGAAGTGAAGATTTAATAGACAACAAGTGAAGAGACCCTAGCCAATGTGTAGGAATGATGTATTTTTATAAGTGATTTTGTGAATAGAGGGTGAAAGGATAGTTGTACATTACTCCATTGCCAACCAAGTTTTGATAGCTCTGACGGAGATGTATTTGATTCTAATCACAACATTGTTGTGCTGCCAGTCAGGCATCCATAGCCCCAATAGAGATTATTGGAAATACCCCAAGAGAGAGTTATATATTAATTTTCTTTTGCTTTGTAGATTTTAGCTTTTGATTTTTGATTGATTTTGATTCTTTTTCTTTCTGAAAACTTATGTTAACTCTCTTGTTTGACAAGGGGTTAAGAACCAATGATGGCTTGATGGAAGGAGGTGGAATTGATTGTGATGAGGAAATTGGTTAGTGTCAACAAATATGTCTAAAATTTCTTCGCAACAAGTTTTATTATATGCTTGAATGTGATAGGATCTCCATGAGGTCAGTCGTTCTTTAATTTACCAAGGTGATAAAAGACCAGGGACAAACATATACCATAGAGATAAATGTCACAAAATGTGTGTGAATAAGGTAACCAAAATATCACCAAAGGGATGAAAATGGTAGGAAGACTTTCAAAAGAATAACAAGGAAGGGAAGAAAGAAATATCCATGTGTACACAACACCTGATTACAATGTTTTGATCTTTGTACCTTTGATTTTTGTTGTTTTTTTTTTTTTTGTATTTTTACATTGTTTTTTATTTTTAGATTTTTGATATATATATATATTTTTTGAACTGTTGTTACTAACAAATTCACTCTGTGTGATAGGATCCAACAATGATGTTTGTGATTTCCTTGATAAGGGAGACTAAGCGTGTTTGTTTATCAAGAGTCATGTTTTCCCCAATCTCGATGATCGTGGTGAGTTCACACTCAACAAAGGACTGTGATTTATCCTGAAACATGGATTTAGTATGCGGGAGCTTGAGCTCCCTATCCATAGGTTTTATGCACTTTGCTCCATACTTGATGGTTATGTTCATGTGCGTTCTTGAATCATGATTGATTTACAACTTTGGGATTGTTCAAGTTGTTGAGGGATATTGAGGTCTTGGAAGTTTTGAACTTGAGCTTGATAATGAACCTGTTTGGGTTTCTTATAAGCTGACACTGTGACTTTTCTGACCTCGAAGAAGGAGAAGAAAGAGAACATTTACGATTTAAGATAGGAACGAGAGAAATGATGGTGGGCTTTCCCCATTCATTGGTAGAAGGAATGATGTGATTAGATGAAAAGGATACGGTCCAAGGATTGAAGAAGATGAGCTACTATGAGGTGAGCCATAGATAGAAGATGAAAGGACTACTAGGATGTGGCTAAAGAATAGAAGAAGAAGGTCTACTAGGACATGACACCATAGATAGAAGATGAAGGGCTACTATGAATGTGGCCCAAGAATAGAAGAAGAAAGGCTACTAGGACGTGACCCATAGATGTAAGATGATGGACTACTAGGATTTGGCCCAAGAATAGAAGATGATGGACTACCCAGGGGTGATCCATACATAGAAGATAAGGGGCTAGTTAGACATGCCCCAAGAATCAGAAGATAGTGAGACTACTCGTAAATGTCCCAAAAATAGTAAGAGGGAGGGCTACTAGAAGGTGACCCACACCTAGATGAAGATGAAGGGATACTAGGCGTTGACCCCATAAGAGATTGTGATTAAGGAATTATGATATACAAAGAGTTATTGGGTGATGAGAAGACATGCCATGGATCAATGCAAGACCAAGGAGTTTCATCACATAATGAAGAATGGGAATATGAAAGATTAAGAGGAGGGTCAAGTTACATGACCTGAGGTTCTTCCTCCATTTCTTGATAAAAGGAATAAACCTTTTCCTCACAATATGTAGATGCATCAAAGTTCTAAAGAGAATCCTTTCTCTGTAATCTGCTAAAGGAATATATTCATACGCCCTATAAATTCCCTGATTGTTTCTTCATTCTAAAAGAGATCAATTGGTATGAGTTGTTGATTAACCACTGAGGGGTTGATTGGAAGAAAGAGATTCAATTGGTGTGGAAGACTTAGAAGATGTTTGATGATGATTGATATAAGAAAATGATGTGGGGGGATGAAGAAGATGTGTAGCTAGATGTCTCAGGAGTAGAAGAATGTGGTGTGGACCTACCTATACAATGGTATGTCGTATGTAAAATAGTAGGATTAAGTCTAAATTTTTTAGCATTACGACACATGGGTTGATTCATAAATTTGTCTCGAAGGACTTTGATTCAGACGAATCTTCAAAGGAGGAAGACTTCCATTGGGGGTGATTGATGAAGAAGGTCCTATAAAGAAGGGGAGGACCGTGATTCAAGAATTACATCAGATGATATAATAGACAATGGTCTTGCAAAGAAACAGAGGACCACGATTAAAGAATTGTATTAGACTGTTTCATTGGAGGGATTTGGAGTCACACGTATCTTTAAAAGAAGAAGACGTCATTGAGGTGAACTGATAAAAGGGGTCTTGTGAAGAAAGGGAGGACCCACGATGTAGGAGTCATATTAAATGATATGATGAAGAGGTTCCTACAGAGATATAGGGAGTACCATGACATAGGAGTTACATTAGATGACTTAAAAGTCTGAATTAGATGAATCTGAATGGTAGTTTGGATCCGAATAGTAGTTTGGATTTGAATCATCAGAAGAGTTAGAGAAAATATTTAGATTGTAATCCTCAGAAGAAGAGGAAATTTTTGGATTAGAATTAGAAGAAGAGTGGAAGGAACTCGAATAATAATTTGGATCAAACAGTGTGCAAACCATACCATCGACTATGAGATGAAGGTGGGGAATGGGTTACCCATAAGGGATCTCTAGCACGAAGAACCAAACAAGGTTTAGTTATAATGGGAATATTTTGCTTTGAATTGCTAAACCTAGGTTCCATATTTTTGTAAGTATGGGGAACCGTGTGATAGTCAACCACTTTTTACGTTGTTTTAAGCACAAATGTCTAGATCTAGATAGTGTGATGGAACTCCTTCAAAGGTAAGGAAGTGACATGTCGATTCGGGTAACATAAGGACAACCAGAAACACATTGTGTAAGTATGGAGATGTGTGCATGATTTTTCAAAGAAGGTCTAAGGAAAATAGACATCCTGATGACACAATCTTGAGGAGATCGATAGGGATTGTCATAGAAAATAATTTTTATAAATGAATAATCACAAGGAACAATCATGCAAGTGTGAAACAAAAATACAATCAACAAGGAAATACACCATATGAAAATGTGTGTGCAAAGTGATAGTCTGATGCAAATATGATCAACACAATGGCAATATTTACATCAAGCTTGAAATGAACAAGGAATAAATATTAACAAAGGGTAGATGTGAATCCCAATCAAAGGATACCATGAAAATTTTAACAACCAACCAAGGCCTAAATGTTAAAGGGCAAGGTTTACAAATGTAAGCTATGTAACAACACCAATTGGACACGTCTAATCAAGCTTCATGGAGAAGTGAGATATTAGTGTCAAAGTGGTATCAAAATGATGCTAAACAAAGTAAGCGAAACTCATTTAAGATTTGGGACAATGTTTGAAATCAAACTAAGTCAAAATATACTAAGTATGTGTTAAAATGTGGGCAATGCATAACGCCACAATACAGACACTTAGATCACATGTTTACGAGAAAACATGACATAAGTATCTTAATTATGTCGAGACAATGCAAACGAGGTAAAACATGTCAAAGGGAGATAAAATGATGAATCATTCCTAACCATGGCGATTATCCTAACGTGGGTATCAAGATCACAAAAGCTACCAATGATATAAGTACACCTCCACCCACTTTATATGTTTAACTTAGCCACCCGCAGGTTTAGATGTAATGGGCGTAAACTTTTGATTTGAATTACTAAGCCTAGGTGTCAGTATTTTTGACATCGTATTGGGAACCGCACGATAGCTAGTCACTCTCCTTCTGATCAACAAAGTTTTAAAAGAATGACGACAAATGCTAGCTACACTCTAGATAGATGTTATGGAACTCGCTTCAAAGGGAAGGAAATGAAATGTCAATTTTGGTAGCATAAGGACAACCAGATAGACATTTCGTCAATTATTGATATGCGTGCATGATTTTTCGAAGAAGGTATAAGGAAAATAGACATCGTGATGATGCAATCTCAATGAGATCAAAGTATGATTTTCCTAGAAATAAATTCTCTTGCCCTAGATGAATGATCACAAGGAACAATCAGTGCAGCGTGATAAAACAAAAAACCAAATCAACAAGGAAATACAACCTATGCAAATGTGTCGTGCTTTAGTTTACCCAGTTCAATGAACAGTAGGCAATTAGTGCAACTACAATGTCAATATTTACTGGGGTCACCAGCTTGAACATGAACAATTTGTAACGCTATCTAGACAAAGGGTAGATGTGACTCCCAATCAAGTAGGAGGTACGGATGACAAGTTCCCATTTCAACCAACAAGGTTCCTAAATGCTAAAGGGTGGGGTTTACAAATGTAAGTTCCTGGTAACCATACCAATTGTTGACACATCTATCAAGCAGTCATGCCAGAAGTGAGATATTAGTGTCAAAGTTGATATTGAAATGGATGCAAACAAAGTAAGCGAAACCTTCAATACAGTGTTGGGACATATGTGTGAAATAAAACTAAGTTTTAACTATAGGTAAGCATGTGCTTAAACACCATGGGCAAGCGTATACGCCACAACTGTATGAACACTTTTGATTTCATGTTTGATTCCTCTTTTCATTGACATAAGTATCTTAATTATGTCCTGAGACAATGCAAACGTTAGGTAACATGTCAAAGGAAGATAAAATGATTTAATCAATCCTAACCATGATGATGATCCTGACATGGGTATCAAGATCACCTAAGGCTGACCAGATGATATAGAATACGCCTCCGCCAACTTTATATGTTTAACTTACACAGTCCGAGGTTTAGTTGTCAATGAGGATCTTTTGATTTGAAATTGTTGAACCTAAATGTTCCATATTTTTGTAAACCATGGGTGAACCATGCGATAGTTAGTCCATTTTTGGCATTATTTTAGGCACAAATGTATAGATCTAGATATTGTGATGGATATGTTTCTTTAAAGGGAAGGATATATGACATGTCATATTTTAATAGCAATGAAGTGACAACTAGCTAGAGGCATAAATCTTTAGTATGAGATATGGACGTAGTGTAAGATTTTCTAAATAAGGTATAAGGAAAATAACACATCGTGATGATGTAATCTTAATGAGATCTAAAAGTAATTTCTCATAGAAATAAAGTGTGTGCTACAGATGAATGATCACAAGGAACAATCATGCAAGTGTAAAACACAATAGCCAATCAACAAGTGAAATACACCCTATGCAAATGCGTAGTGCAAAGTGATTTATTTTGATGAAGTGATTTTGTGAATAGAGGGTCAACACAATAGTCGTACAATACTCCATTACCATCCAAGATTCGAAAGCTTCGAACGGAGGTGTAAATGATTCTAATCACAAACATTAGATGTGTCTCCCAATAAAAGCGTCCATAGCCCCAATAGAAAATATTGGAACATACCCCCAAGTGAGACCTAAATGTTAATTTTCTGGGGCTTTACAAATGTAAGCTTTTGATAACAACACCAATTGGGAACATCTATCAGTCTTCGTGGAGACTTATGTGAGATATCTAGTGTCAACAAGTGGTTATCGAACCACTGATGGCAAACAAAGTAAGCGAGGTGGAATTCAATATGATGAGGAAAATGGTTAGTGTCAATCAAACTAAGTCAAACTATACTTCGCAAGCATGTGTTATTATACGCTGGGCATGTGATAACATCTCACAATGACGGACAGTCGTTCTTTAGATTTACCATGTTGATACGAGAAGACCATGAGATAAGTATCATATACCATTATGTCGATACAATGTCACAAAATGAGTGTAACATGTCAAAGGGAGATAAAATGAATGAATCAATCCTAACCATGGATGACGATCCTAGGACATGGGTATGCAATAGAATAGCAAGGAAGGGAAGAAAGAAATATCCATGTGTACACAACACCTGATTACAATGTTTGATCTTTGTACCTTTGATTTTTGTTGTTTTTTTTTTTTGTATTTTTACATTGTTTTTTATTTTTAGATTTTTGATATTTTTTTTTTGAACCGTTGTTACTAACAAATTCACTCTGTGTGATAGGATCCAACAATGATGTTTGTGATTTCCTTGATAAGGGAGACTAAGCGTGTTTGTTTATCAAGAGTCATGTTTTCCCCAATCTCGATGATCGTGGTGAGTTCAAACTCAACAAAGGACTGTGATTTATCCTCAAATATGGAATTGGTATGTGGGAGCTTGAGCTCCCTATCCAGAGGTTTATGCACTTTGCTCCATACTTGATGGTTATGTTCATGTGCGTTCTTGAATCATGATTGATTTGTAACTTTGAGATTGTTCCAGTTATTGGGGGATTTTGAGCCTCTTGGAAGTTTTGACCTGAGCTTGATAATGAACCTATTTGGGTTTCTTATAAGTTGACACTTGAATTTTCTGACCTCAAGAAGGAGAAGAATGTGAATATTTATGATTGATGATAGGAATGATAGAAATGGTAGTGGGCTTACCACAACCATTGATAGAAGAAATATGTGATAGATGAAAAGGATACGGTCCAAGAATTGAAGAGGATGGGCTACTAGGAGGTGAGCCATGGGATAGAAGGTGAAAGGCTACAAGGATGGTGGCCCAAGAATAGAAGAAGAAGGGATACTAGGATGTGACCCAATAAATAGAAGACGAAGGGCTACTAGAATGTGGCCCAAGAATAGAAGAAGAATGGCTACTAGGATGTGACCCATAGATGTAAGATGATGGACTACCAGGATGTGGCCCAGGAATAGAAGATGATGGACTACCCTGGGGTGATCCATACATAGAAGATAAGGGGCTAGTTGGACATGCCCCGATAATCAAAGATAATGAGCTACTCGAAAATGTCCCACAAATAGAAGAGAGAGGGATAATAGAAGGTGACCCACACCTAGATGAAGATCAAGGGCTACTTGGCATTGACACCACAAGAGATTTTGATTGAGGAATTATGATAGATGAAGAGTTATTGGGTGATGAGAAGATAGGCCATGGATCTATGCAAGACCAAGGAGTTTCATCACATAATGAAGAATGTGAAGATGGAAGAATAAGAGGAGGATCAAGTTGCGTGATCTGAGGCTCTTCCTCCATTTCTTGATCAGAAGGAATCAACCTTTTCCTCAAAATATGTAGATGCATCAAATTTTAAAGAGAATCCTTTTTTGTAATCTACTAAAGGGATATCTTCATATGCCCTGATTTTTTCTTCATCCTAAAGGAGATCAATCGGTATGAGTTGTTGATCAATCCTGAGGGGTTTATTGGAAGAAATAGGTTCACTTGGTGTGGAATAATTAAAAGATGTTTGATGATTATTGATATAAGAAGATGATGTGGGGGACAAAGAATATGTGTAGCTAGATGTCTCAGGAGTAGAAGAAGGTAGTGTGGAACTACCTATAAAATGGTCATAGTCGTATGTAAAATAGTAGGATTAAGTCCAAATATCTAGAGATTGTGATGCATGGGTCGATTCAGATGTTTGTCTCGAAGGAATTTGAGTCACATCGAATATTCACAGAATGAAGATTCCATGGGAGTGATTGATGAAGAAGGTCCTACAAAGAAGGGGGGACTGTGATTCAAGAATCACATTAGATGAATGAAGACAAGGGTTCTACGAAGAAAGAGAGGACCATGATTCAAGAATTGTATTATACTTTTGATTGGAGGGATTTTGAGTCGCGTGTATCTTCAAAGGAAGAAAACGTTGTTGGGGCAACTGATAAAAGAGGTCCTGCGAAGAAAGGGAGGACCACAACATAAGAGTCACATTAGATGATTGATGAAGAGGATCCTACAAAGAAAGGGTGGACCATGACTTAGGAGTCGCATTAGCTAACTTAGGATTCTAATTAGATGAATCTGAATAGTAGTTAGGATATGAATCCTCAGAAGAGTCAGACGAAATATTTGGATTGGAATCCTTAGAAGAAGAGGAAATGTTTAGATAAGAATTAGAAGAAGAGTGGGGGGAACTCGAATAATAATTTGGATCAGACATGTCCAAATCATACCACCGACTATGAGATGAAGGTGGGGAATGAGTTACCCGTATGGGCTCTCTAGCACAAAGAACCAAACGAGGTTTAGTTTTGATGGGAATCCTATGATTTGAATTGTTGAACCTAGGTTCTGTATTTTTGTAAGTATGGGGATGTGTGCATGATTTTTTTGAAGAAGGTCTAAGGAAAATAGACATCGTGATGATGCAATATCGATGAGATAAAAAGCGATTTTCCTAGAAAATAAGTTTTCTGAATGAATAATCACAAGGAACAATCATGCGAGTGTGAAACCCAAATCCAATCAACAAGGAAATACACCATATGAAAATGTGTGTGCAAAGTGATAGTCTGATGCAAAAATGATCAACACAATGGCAATATTTACATCAAGATCAAAATGAACAAGGCGTAAATATTAACAAAGGGTAGATGTGACTCCCAATCAAAGGATACCATGACAAGTTTAACAACCAACCAAGCCTCAATGTTAAAGGGTGAGGATTACAAATGTAAGCCATGTAACCACACCAATTGGACACGTTAATCAAGATTTATGAAGAAGACAAGATATTAGTGTCAAAGTGGTATCGAAACGATGCTAAAAAAGTAAGTGACACTCTTCAAGATTTTGGACAATGTTTGAAGCCAAACCAAGTTAAGGTATACTAAGGATGTGTTAAAATGTGCGCAATGTAATGCCACAATGCAGATACTTCGATCACATTTATGAAAAACATGACATAAGTATATTAATTATGTTGAGACAATGCACACAAGGTAAAACATCAAAGGGAGATCAAATGATGAATTAATCTTAACTATGATGATGATCTTGATGTGGGTATCAAGATCATAAAGGCTACCAATGATATAAATACACCTCCGCACACTTTAGACATTTAACTTACCCAGCCGCAAACATGGATGGGCGTAAACAGACAAAAAAGTGGCAGAGACAATCGATTGGTAACACAAAGGTAGTCACTCTTCTTCTGATCAACAAAGTGTCAAAAGAATGACGAAAAATGCTAGCTTCACTTCGGTAGATTTTCACCTTGCCCTAAGGCAAGTAAAAACTAGGTGAAAGTAATGTGCCACACATTTCTCAATGAAAATATGATTCATAACTCAACACTATTTTAGATTGGTCAAAGTGGGCTCCTGGCCAAAGTATATTCTCCTAGGTGGTTCTCTTGCCCTAGGTGTTACAAAGTTTCCATGAGTGAGCGTGATTTACCTAAAAAGTTACATTGAATAGTTTGGGAGTATCTCGGCTTTACTTTACCCCCTTCAAGAACAGTAGGCAACTAGTGCGTCTACATGTACTATCACTGGGGTCACCACAACAAACAACATGTAACGCTATCTCACAAAGGAATCACTAGTCAAGTAGGAGGTGCGGAGCACTTCCCATTTCACCAACAAGGTTCCCTCTTGTGTGGACTACTTTGGGGTTCCTGGAACCACCCCCATTGTTGTAGCTTAAGGCGTTATGCCAAAGGGGTTATGTTCCAGTTGAGCGGAGAGGGACGTACCCTTTCCGAAACCTGCAATACAGTGTTTTGAATATGTTGTTCTTTTTATCTTGTTTAATTAGGTGTGGTTTGCTTGAACACCATTTGGCAACCTATATACAGGGTTCATTTTAAGATACCCCTATAAAATTGAAGGTGGAAAATACCTGGCGAATATCCCCGTAACTTGTTTCGGCGAAAGGCGCATTTGACAGTATTAAAAAAAAAAATTTCACCTGGTATTCATCCTCTATTGACGCGCGACATCATCCTCTATTGACGCGCGACACTGTAATTAAATAACGCACGACACTGTAATTAAATGACGCGCGACATTGTAATTAAATGACGCGCGACATTGCCCTGTATTGACGCGCGACATCGTCCCCTATTGACGTGCGACAATACACTCAATTGACGCGTGACAATACACTCAATTGATGTGCGACAATACACTCAATTGACGCGCGACAATACACTCAATTAACGCGCGACAATCCACTCAATTGACGCGCGACAATACACTCAGCTGACGCGTGACAATACACTCAATTGACGTGCGACAATACATTCAATTGACGCGCGAAAATACACTCAATTGACGCGCGACAATACACTCAATTGATGCGTCACAAAGGATATAGATGACGCGCGTCAGTATAGGCAAATGACGCACGTCAATAAAGGACATTGACGCCTAATTTAGGTTATAAATAGCCATGTGCCGCTCATTTTCTCATTTTCGTTTTCCCGTTCCTGAATTTTTGCAGGTCTAAATCTTTGACAAAGACGCTATTACAACTATAATGTCGACTTCACATGCTTCCCAATTGCAAGTTCAGGAAGAAAATCAGGACAATCCAACTCAATCGATTTCGAAGATAACCTACAGGAATCCCTTGTGCCCTCACATCCATACGGCTTTAAAGATGTCTTCAGAATATTCAGCTATAATGGAAGCGTGTGAATTTACAGGGCTCGTTAATATGCCCCATTTCGAAACAGATCCGGATATTTTGAATTACCTTCTGTCATGCTACAATTCAGAGGACGGTATATTTTATGTTACTCTGAACAATGGCCAAATGTTCCAATTCACGATTGAAGCAAATGACATACATCGGTTTACGGGCCTTCCTATCAGAAATTTACCATCTGTGACAACCAAGGCAACACTCACGGAAGATGACAAGAAATTTCTCGAATCAACGTACGGTTTCCATTTTGATTGTAAGTATAATTCATTTTAATTCATATTTTTCAGTCTGTTTTTTATTCTGATACAATTGTGTTATAAATTTATAGTAATTTTCACTGTTTGGCATTTGCAGCCCATGTCAATAAATCCAGGCGTGGTGTAGATACACAATCAATTGCACATCACTTTCTAGCTGCACTTATTTCGTTTTTTCAAGCCAGAATTGTTTTGCAGGGTCACCAAACAGATTATACCAAATTGGGCCATTGCATACATTTGTGCCACTATCACAAAATGAAAATTCGATTGGTGCACATTTCTATCGAAAAAAATAAGAAATGACATTGCCAATTCAAAAGTCTCAGATAAACCTTGTATTTATTCAACAAACTATCTCCTCGGCTTCTACTATGAGGCTCTTTTAAATTTAAAACATAATGAAATTCCTACTTGCTCTGATGAGGCTTTGAAGAAATTCTCAGTTCCATTTGCAGAATAGCAGGTATAAACTATTTAGTTTGTAATTGTATTACAATTTTCTTCATTACAGTGCACATTTATTAAATCTTAAATTTTAATGTTTTGCAGAGAAGATATCTTGAAGCCATTCCCCGAAAAAAAAAGATGTCGAGAGGAAGAGGCCAACTACACGTAGAGGCTTCGGGGGACTCCCAATCTGAAATGGAAGCTCACTCCTCTCCAAACCCTCAACAGTTTGAACTCGTTAAATGCCAGAGAAGTAATACCTTCTCATATATTATTTACAAATTCCAAAGTTGCAGGTTTTTTTTTCTATTTAAATTTTAACCAAATGAATTAACATTTAATATTGATGAATTGAAGGGATTTTGGAACCTTCTTCCCCAACTCACTCCATACATTCGCATGCATTGATATCTTTTGAACAGCCACTGAGTACAACTCCTACAAGGCCACCCGTAGCACCGAGAAAAACAACCCCTCGACAACAAGGTACAACTTTTCTATAGTACGTTTAATTTCGTAGTTTTGACTTTTGAATTGTTCTAATATTTTTCTTTTTTTCCTGTACTTTACAGCGCATGTTATTCATGATCAAACCACGGTAGCAACACCAACTCAACCATTAATTTTTAAAATGCCAACCAGAGCAACAGTGAAAAATACAATTGGTAAACGCATGCCTTTTGCTCCGGCCCCCAGTGGGACACTAAACCTTGACTCCTCGTTTCGTATTCCAACTCTCTCACTTGGTGGCTTGCCCAGTGCAACGGGCATATCTATTTTGAACAATATAAATTTAGATGAAGATTATTTGGGCATTGATAGCAATGACCCAACTGGTTTTTTCGATACCCGTGAGATGATTCAAGGCCAGCAGGTATACTTCAAATTTCAATTTTAATATGCTTAACAATTTTTAATTACATTCTGATTTAAATTTTTTTAGCTAAATCTTGATTTATTTTTTCGAAAACAGGATCAGCCCACTCAAAGATAGAAAATAGCAGTTGATCTTGCTGAAAGCCCCCACACTTCTCCAGCAAGATCGTCTGCATCAGAATCAGATAGTGAAGAGTTTCCACCTTATCCTTTGGAGAACTTAATTGGTAATGATTGTCAATCCCATGTCAGTGAGTTTATTGTTCCTCATATCCAACAGCTAATAGAATGGGAGAGAAGGGCCAAAGTTCTTATCAATGAGATTATTAGTCGTTATGAAAATTATTGGCAACGGGACAGTTTATACGCTGCAGTCCAGAATCAACCTGCGAAGATGGATTCCTTACTTACCCAAGCAAAATGTGGGACTGTCACTTTTAACAACGACTATAAAGATGGCATTTTAGATAAGGCACTAAACAAATTGGAAAATATTAGTGCCGAGGCCTCGGCATATTTTAACAAATGGTCAAAGGACAAGGATTTGGTATCAATCGCAAATGCCGAAAGAGATAGAGCGGTTGTAAGTACTAATACATTCAAACAATCGTTTTTGTTAATTTGAAATTTTGAATTTACATTCATATTTTGATTTGACATTACTCTTTTTGTGCAGTTGAAATATGAAA
This sequence comes from Taxus chinensis, assembly GCA_019776745.2. NCBI lineage: Eukaryota > Viridiplantae > Streptophyta > Pinopsida > Cupressales > Taxaceae > Taxus > Taxus chinensis. Next base: position 776,614,113 of record CM034148.1, on the reverse strand, counting down.
ATTTGAAGAGTCAGGCGAAGGTTTTGCAAGTTCACTTGGAAACAGCAAAGAACAGCTTATCCGCTACAAAGTCTGCACGGCCACCTTCTGTATTCCAAAAATTCGGATTCATCACACCCATTGCTTCCAGAATTTTATCTTTACAGAAACGTTCCCTAATTTCTGATGACAAGGTTTCTGAAATTTTTTTAAGCTTTATTCTTGTCTCAACTATCACAGACTCAAACAAATTACGTGTCACAGGAACATCTTCTCGTTCCGATCCTGTAATATCTTGACGTCTTTGCAAGATGTGCATTGGTATTTCCCTCCCATTAACAGAGATGCATAGGTGATCGTGGATATTAAATCTCAAAAAGGTGTTAGGGATTTTTAAGATCTAATAAATCTCTCCAATTTTCAAAAACAGATGCATCAAAACTATCCTGGGAACAGTACAATATATCAAGACTTTGACATACCATTTTCCTCATCCGTATAAAATCCACGATATAGATCAATCTACCATGTGCATGCTTCATCGGTGTATTGATCTCCTTTAACATTGGAAGAATACCAACCAATGTAAGCAAAGTCTCCAAATCAGTTAAGCGGAACAACAGGTCCCTTGCCCTATCAACTTCATGACAGTATTTGTGCATGAAACCAACCAATGAAGGATACTCCTCACGAACTCTGCATGCTGGTTCATACAAAGAGATCCATCTAGTCTCCACATCCTTCAGAAGTTTTTTGCCGTCTGTAATTCCAATTGCAAATTTTTGGAACTCCAGAAAATGCTTTGGGCTGCTTGACATATAGGCATGGAGTTCTCTTATTAGGTCTTCTAATTTAGCAACATTTTCATGGTTGCTTACCATTTTATATGCTAAATTCATTCTGTGAGCCATGCAGTGAATTGGTAGCATATATGGGGCCACTGTTGTTTGTAATCTAACACAGAGCCCTGTTCGGTGACCCTGCATGATAGATGCACCATCTGCTCCAACGCATACTAACTTCGTAGCAATTTCATAATCAGTCATACCAGCAACATCTTTCAAATGAGCAACAACTATTTTGTATAGGTTTTCGGCATTGCAGTTTTCAACCATTTTCATAACACCCAACAGATGAGGTGTCCTTATATGATTTTCTAATGTATAGATGTGGATACATACCCATGCGGTGTTTTCGACTGCTGTCACTTCATCAATTGAAAGAGAGATAAAGTTTGCTTTTTTTACATTCTCTTTCAAATCTTCCTTCTCTATCATTGAGAGGCATTTTGCCATTTCCCATCCACTACTCTCAGACCAATGAGACTGAGGTACATTCAGCATTCCATTAAATTGATACAAAACTTTGAAATCAAGGAAATCTGACATCGCCCTTCCTTTTTTAAGTATTTGAAAAAGAGTAGAGAACTATATGAATTTTGCATGTAGATTTGTTTCTTTCATCTTACCAATATGTGATGTGATTGTTCCTCCCTTTTCCAACAGATGTCTGTGTTTTTTCTGCTCTGCCTCATATTCCGCTGCGTATCTGACATGCATGCACTCCTTTTCAGTTTTCCACCTGTGTGTTTTGATTTTCTGTCCATCCGCCCCTGTTACAGTTAAATATTGTTTTCCACAATGTTTTTCTATTGTGTCCAGCTTCAGTTGCATTTTTTGTTGCTTTCCCAATTTCCACGTACATATTGTACATGTACATTCACATGGGATTTCTTCAGAATTAGATGATTGTACAGGTTCAATAAATGGAAATTTAGCTGCCCAATCAAACTTGTATGTCCTGCCAATGGTCCACATATTCTTGTTTGTTTTCAATGCTTTACTTTTTTGAGTAGAATTTTGAGGAATATCGCAATCACCTGGTTTCCTCTTTCTTGGACCAGAGTTTGATATTGATTTCTGTCTTCCATTTTGCTGAGTGTTTGTATCTGTGATATCTAGCTGCACTTCTGGTTGCACCCCAACAGGAACAATATCTTCAAGATCTGGCATATTATCGTAGGTTTCATTTGTTTGACTGTGATACTGTGCAGAATGCATGTCCACCTCAATAATGCCTTCCACACAATCAGTATTCTGATTCTTTTTGGTGGCATCTATATGATTGGTATTTACATTATCTGTATCCGTAGAGTTTCCAAAATACTTGAAGAGTGATTTCTGAGATTTCTTACTTACTTTTAGGTTATTCGTATTCTTTGAGCTGGCACCTTCCATTATTCTGAAAAGAGTCTCTGAGGTCTTGTCACGCGTGAACTGTCTGAGGTCACGCGTCAACCCTTCCTCAGTCGCGCGTCACTTCGTAGCCCAAGTCGCGCGTCAGAATTTCTCTTGTCACGCGTCAGTACAGCTCTGTTCGTGCGTCAGTACAACTTTTGTCGTGCGTCAGTTCAGCTCTTGTCGCGCGTCAGTACAGCTCTTGTCGCGCGTCAGTAAAGATCTTGTCGCGTGTCAATATTGCCCTTGTCGCGCGTCAATACTGCATTTGTCGCGCGTCAACAGTAATATGAATCTCTGGTGCTCAAGGGTATGCGAGTTCAAATTTCACAATATTGGTAATTTGGTAAGCTACTTGAGGTATACTACCCGGCGAATCACATAGGTTTTTATAGGAGATGTTTTCAAATGAAGGCGAAGCCGACCCCCCAAAAAAAATATACTATATATTTTAAGCGAACAGGACACCGACCCACTCCGAAAAATTCACCTTTTCAAATTTTCCTAAAATGAAATTTTCGCCATATTACGAATATTCGCCGCTAAAATTATCCCTGCCTATATAACAACTGTATTAGTAGTTTTTGATTTCATTTTGATTCCTCTTTTCTTTGACAAGTGTTTTTAGGTCCTGCACTCAAGCGTTAGTAGTTCTCCAAGAAAGTCACATTATTTAAAAGAGGATTAAGAGTTTCTTTTGATTCTCAAGATCACCTAAGGATGAAAGAGAAGAGAATACACAAAAAATAATGTAGCTAAAAAGTAAAGAAAAACTTTTCAATCAATTAACCATACAAAATTCTTAATAAATGTTCATTCCCTTAAACCAAAAGTGAAAGATGAAGTTTCCAATTCACCAAATGTTATAAAATGAAGACTAAAGTTGCTTTTGATTCTCAAGATCACCCTAAGGTGCAAGAGAAGAGTATACAGAAACTTTATCCCAACTATATAGAAATGGAAAACTTCAAATCAAAGGACCATTGAAAAATTCTTTGTAAAAGGTTCATACCCTTAAGAAAAATGAATAATCAATTTTCCAAGTTTAATCCCAATGTTAAAAATATATAGATCAGAGTTGTTTTTGATTCTCAAGATCACCAAAAGGTACAAGAGAATAGCATACACACTCTTTGGTCTAAATCAAGGAAGCATGGAAATACAACATTCATCAAAACATTAGACATGCTAGAAAATGACCATTTTTAAAATAACAGAAAAACATGTAATTTTTGTAAGTACAAATCCCAAATTTATGTTTTCATTGCATAGTTAACTTCAATACCTTTCCAACGCAAAAAAATGGAGTCATTTCGAGTTTAGGAGAAAATGTTATGGCCTTCGAAAGATGGGTTACGCATATGCTCTTATGCTCATGGGTATGCACTTGACATGCACTAAAAAAATGTCAAAAAAACATCTCTTAATCTATAAAATGGGCAAATTTTTCCAACCAAGATTTAATTTTGACAACCCATCACATCAATATATGAATAGAAGACTCAATGCTATCAAACATTAACATACATGCTCAAGAATTTAAAATTTTCAAGAAATTGACAAAACTAGCGTGTAGAATGATGAAAAAGTAAGCTCTAAAAATGAAAACATGATGAAATATTGAAATTTTATCACCAAGATTAAATTTTGACAGCAACCCACCACATTAATATGTAAATAGAAGACTCAGAACTATCAAATACTAACCTACATGCTCAAGAATTTAAAATTTTCAAGAAATTGACAAAACTAGCATGTAGAATGTTAAAAAAGTAAGCTCTAAAAATGAAAACATGGAGAAATCTTGAAATTTTCCCATCAATTCCGATTTTAACAGCATTTCACCTCCTTTATACCTACAAGGAAGACTCAACACATGAAAAATCAACAAAACAAGTTAAGAAAAACAAGTTAGATCAACATGTGTAAAAGAGGGTTAGTAACCCAAAATGAAACTTAACTACAAAAACTTGAAATTAAGTGCAAAGGACAATGGAGTAAGTCCCACCAGGTGTGCCAAATGTGTGCATATATACTTTGCTTAATGCTAAATCAAATGAAACAAGAACTACCACCTAAAATAGTTCTACAATTTAGCTAAAACAAAGCATAAACACCATCAAGATAGAGAACTAAGCAACATCTAAACTAACATTATAACTTTGAAAACATGAGATCAAAACTATGCATGTTATTTTAATATATCTACTCTCCTATATTACCAATAAGAATAAATGGACCTTTTTAGCTCCAATGGAAATAAAAAATTACTTTGTTTGATCCTTAAAGAATGCAAGAATAGGAAGCTTTAGCTCTTAACAATGGTGACCTCTCAAGAAAACAAAAGGAAATCTCTTAGTCTCTTTGCTATATGATTTGCATTTTCTTTCTTAAGAAGTTTAGGTGTAAGTAAAAAGGTAGGATGAGGACTCCTTATATAGCCCAATGGATAAAGGAAACACTTCATCCCTTTGCATGTGGGATAAAGGTAAAACATGATTAGCAATGGATAAGGTTGCTTTATTAAAGGTAACCTTACTTTAGAGGGGTTTAATTTATGCTTAGCAAGTCATGGGAGTTGGGGGGTGTTTTAATTAATCAAAGGTGATTAACTAATAGGTAGATGTAAGTTTATAGAAGATAATTAGAGGAATATTAGTAGGATTTAGGCTATTAGAAGGGGATTAAATCAATTAAATATTGATTCACTAGTTAAATGAAGGGGAAGACTAATTAATTAATAATAATTCATTAATCTAGATAGAAGATGTGATTTAATTAACGAAAGGTCGTTAATTAGGTTGTTTGCTGGATAGGTGACTTAATCAATTAGCATATTGTAATTAATTATCGATAATAAGAGGGAATATGAGTGATTTTTGATGATATGTCATCGATTTGCGAGAAAGGGTTTAATTAGTGCAATTTAAGTATTTAAATTGCTTGGGCATAATTATATGTGTCTACATTTTCTATTAGAAGGGGATTAAATCAATTAAATATTGATTCACTAGTTAAATGAAAGGGGAAGACTAATTAATTAATAATAATTCATTAATCTAGATAGAAGATGTGATTTAATTAATGGAAGGTTGTTAATTAGGTTGTTAGCTAGATATGTGACTTAATCAATTAGCGTATTGTAATTAATTAACTATAACAAGAGGGAATATGAGCACTTTTTGACGATATGTCGTCGATTTGTGAGAAAGGGGATAATTAGTGCAATTTAAGTATTTAAATTGCTTGGGCATAATTATAGGTGTCTACAACCCTGTAATGACGACAGGTAAGAAGAGACAATGCAATAAGCAGAGGATGGACAAAATGCATCAAAAAACATATTTTATTGCTCCATAATTTCACATAGTACATCATCATTGGACAAGAGGTAAGATAATTCCATTATAGAACTAAGAGAGGAGGCTTAGAATCCACATTCTACCCTAAGGAAGAAAGAGAGAGGGGGGTAGGACAGAAAAGATGACCAACCTTTTGAAATATGCCCCTCCTTTACAATATATAGAAGAAAGAGAGAAGGAGAGAAGGAAGAATTCAGACTCTACTTCAACCACCCCTAGATATGTATTGAATTCACATACTCTAACCACCCCAGAAGCATTGAAATTTTCCTGCAACAATGATGGGTTCCCTGATAGAGTCCATTCCTTCATGTATTATTCCTTCTTGGGAAAGAAGGAGGTTTGTCCTTCATTATGTCGGTTTGTGAGAGACTTGTCAGCCTCAAAATGGTGGAATCAAACATGATGGTGGTGGCTGAGAATCTAGCACCGAGAGACTTCCAAAACGTCCTCTCCCACTCGAAACTGAGCTTCCAATCGAAAGATATGGTTGTTTGAAGATCAGGGCTGCGGGATCACAATATTTAAAAGAGTCCATCCATGTAAGACCCACATGGCAGCCCCGCACGTGTTGAAGATTCAGCCCCTTCCTCTTGCTCTTGAAATTATGTTGAAATGACACGTGGTGGCTTCTATGAGCCTATTCGGTTTCCTCTGTATTCTACCTGAGTTCCTCCTGTTGGTGGAGACACTATGCCCAAATCAAGACACATGGAGGCTTCACGATCATTTAGGAACCCGCTCCAAAGTTTACTTTTGAATTTAAACTGAGATGACGCATGGCTCCTTCTGCTAGCCTTCCTCTACTTAGACTTTTCAATGGCCAATTCTACCTTTTTGGGATCTGGACACGTGGAGGTCGAGTGTTTGTTTGAGTCTCTGCTTTAGGCTCTGCCCTGGAAATTATGTTGATGAGGCACGTGGCACCTTCCATGACTCTGATATGTAATTAGTCAATTTGGGCTTGATATTCCCCCTTTTTTACTCTCACCACATGGCGAGCTTGTGCTCATTTGGGGAACTACCTTTAGAGTTTATCTTTGAAGTTGCACTGAGTCGACACGTGGCACCTTCCACTGGCTCTACCCCATTTTGAATTTTCAATTGTCGACTCTGTCCCTTTTTAGACCTGGGACACGTGGAAGCCTCACACTCATTCAGAGACTATCCCTTGGGATTGAACTTTGGAGTTACGTCATTGAGTCACGTGGTACCTTTTTGGGTCTGTGAATTTACATTTGGTGAAAAGACTCAATGGGCTCGTGGGCCTGCACTTGAAAGATGTGCCATTTTGTGAAAAGTGCAAATGTTTCTAAATGCCCCGTAGACCTGTTGGCCTGAATTTACACTTGGTAAAAATTTCCTCCATGGCCCCGCATATTAACTTTAGCAAAAGAAATCATTTCCAGGCCTGCCAACCCACATTTTCCACTTTTTATAAGAAATCCTTCCTGGGCTTGCGGGCCCACAATTATGACTTGTGCCTTTTGCAAAAAGTGTAATAATTCCAAAATATCTCCCGCCACCCTGCCGGTCCACAATTTTCCCATTTGGCGGAAAGTCTTCCCCAGGCTTGTTGGCCCACTTTTGGAAAAAAATCCTTCCAAGGCCCGTCGACCCACCATTTACAAAATATGAGGAGTTAGAAGGAATTTTTTATATTTTTAGAAAGGGGAAGAAATTTCCTATCTGATGGAAATGCTTTAAGGGGACCTTAAGAGCTTAAAATATATAAAAATTCAGATCTAAGCACCAAAAGGGGTAAAATGGTGTTAGTTGACAAAAAAATAAGTGTGAGCTTATTTTGGTCAACAATTTGGTGACTCATGGGGATCACTTGCCTGCTAGGTAAAATGATCAGCTGCCTTGAAGCATCCATTAAGCATGGATTTATGAATGATAGAGTGATAAACAAAAATCTTATCATAATGTCTAAAATTTTATCCCTGAGTCACTTGGAACACCACTGGAACTGGAGCTGATCTCACCAAATGTTACTTCCAATGTCTTGTGCACGACAATAAAACACCACAACACACTATGTACAAAACTAGAAATCATACACACCACAATTGGGATATGCAGAGTGTGTAAAAGAACTTCTTTTATTAAATGTAAACCTAAACTAACCTAAACTAACTAGAGAGAAAGGGGACTCGAATGAATCCTATAACTCGTAGGGAAAAGTAGCTTCCCTTTCTCAAAAAGGGTAGCCATGAAAATTATTTGACACTGGATATGGCTGGTTGTATGAGTGAAAAACTTACTATAAGCTGATCTTCCACCCAAATCATCAAGGTATCAACATCACTCAAAAATACCTACTCAAGTTGACTGGCATTGGACTCCTGGAGGTGCTCATGGTGACCCTTAGTGCTTTGATACTCATCCTCATGCCCACAAGTGGGCATGACTTGTTTTGGCTTCTCCCTTGGCTCCAGTGAATCCAAGTACCTGATATGGCATGGTCTGATACCATGGATGTGACCATGGTTCTGAATTTCAACTCCACATAAAGAGTCTTCTTATGGACCTTCTTGGATGGATGATGCAGAAGAGATGGTGTCGTTATTATCTTTCCCTTCCTCCTCCTAAGAAGAACATGGAAGATTAAGATCCTCCAACCTTGGTTTCATAGGGCCGTTGTGAGATGTAGGTTGGTGTCCTTGAATTTTCTCCTCCATGTCAATAGAATCATGTACTCAGAAGGTAGATGATGGAGGAGAAAATGATATGATCTCCTCTGGCTCGTCTCCATCAAGACAGTCCTCCAAGTCAGACAGACAATCTTCCTCCTTGTTGTCCTGCTGCGTGTGCTCGACCTCCTCCATGGTTTCCTATGGATCTGTAATTTTCTCACCATGGTTCCCCTCATCCTCAAACATGAAATTTGAAATCTCAAACTATTCTTTGACATCAGAGCTTGAAGGGTATGAAGAGGGAGGAAGAACTGAAGGTTCTTTTGTGACCTGCTCCGCACTTGGAGGCTCTGGAACTGTATGGTTATCCTCTAGAATTTTACCCTCTTGAGCTAACTGATTTTCCTCTAGAAGAAGCACCTGTATGAATTCCTCTTCCTAGTTGGAGTCACATGAGTCACGCCATTCTTCAATTGTCCTGTAGTCATCGAACATGATGAAATTGGTTGGGGAAGGCGTGGTTGTTGGGGGCTTTTAATTTACGGTACAGCTAGGTAGAGGGGACTTAGAAGAATATGGGAGGTGAGACGAAGGTGAAGAGGGATAAGGGATGGAATTCTCAGTGGGGGTAGTGTACAAGAAGCTAGGAACATGCGTAGCGGCCTGAGATGATGTAATTTAGCATGGAGGAATGGTAGGGATGTAGAATGGTAGTGCAGGGTTTCCCCATTGACAGGGTTTCCACACGCTAGATTTTTGAGCCTCCATTTTCTATGTCCACTTTGTAATCTGGGGGAAAATCTCAGTCATGAAGTACAACTTCTGTTGGGTGCTAAAACATCCTGGTACAGGGCCGACCCATGGACACGGGACCTTGTAGCCAACTTCAACTACTATTGTGGAGCACTTGACTCTAAGCTTTCTCATGTCCATCTACATCTTTTGCACCTGCCTCTCAAAATCGGTTTCAGCCAAGGTGTTTCCACCATCATCTGCATAAACCTGTTCTTCATAAATATTTTGGTTAGAAAAAAGTGGGTTGTATGCATTTTTGGGATAATGGGGATTATAAAACTGATTTAGAGGAGGATTTTGAAACTATGAGGATGGAGGGAAATAGTTTTGTTGCTGCAAATGAGAATTTCATGGCGAGAAAGAAGTCATGATTGCACAACTTCATAGGATGGAAGAAGGTGAAATATGTGGAAAGAAGAATGGGTGGAAATGGATGGGAGATGGTTTCTAACTCAAAGAATAGGTTATTGACTAGATGGAGTCGTCAGATATTCTTTGCAAGTTCCTCAAAAGGTTGAATCTCACCAAGAACACATCAACTTGATGAAATGAAGTGGTAAGGTGCTTCAAACCTTTCACATCGGTCATGCCAAAACTGTTGAGTTTGGTTGCACGGTGGCTTAAGATTTTTTGTTTGATAATGAGACACCTTTGAAATATGGAACTCTAACTTCAGTGATGTCCCACCAGGTGTGCCAAAATTTTTGATGCACAATCACAACACCCCCGAATGGCCTTAGATCTAAGTGGGGCATTCATTATGATTGCACAACATGGGACCATCTCTCAAGTTGTTGTACTTGTGAACTTGAGATGGGCCTTCAAAGAAAGCCGGATTCTTCTTCCTAAACTACCTGTCATAAGCTAATCTATTATAGGAAAACTATTTAATCCTAATATAACCTTCCAAGGAGATAGGGAGAGAGAGAAATGCAAAAAAACATAGCCTACAATAATCAGTGATACACAAGAAAAGGAAGATGCTAATCAAAAATCCAACTACCTGAAATGGAGAGAGGTGAGCAATGGACATGATGGATAGATGCATCATAGACCAAAGATAAATGTTCACATAGAACACCACTTCAAACCCATTAAACATAACTCCCAGAACTTGCAATGAACATCAAAAGCATGCATAGTATACCCTGTAATGATGAGATGCAAGAAGAGACAATGTAATAAGCACAAGATGGACAAAATGTGACACAAAACATATTTTATTGCTACATAAGTTCACACATTACATCATCAATGGATAAGAGGAAAGAAAATTCCATTATAGAGCAAAGAGAGGAGGCTTAGACTCCACATTCTACCCTAAGGAAGAAAGAGAGAGGGGGGAAGGAGAGAAAATATGACCAACCTTTTGAAATATGTCCCTCCTATAAAATATATAGAAGAAAGAGAGAGGGAGAGAAGGAATAATTTGGACTCTGCTTTAACCACCCCTAGATATGCATTTAATTCACCTACTCCAACCACCCAAAAATCATTGAAATTAACTTGCAATAATGATGGGTTCCCTGATAGAGTGCATGCCTTCACGCGTTGTTCCTTACTGGGCTATAAGGAGGTATTTCCTTCATTATGGCGGTTGCTGAGAGACTTGACAGCCTCAAAATTGTAGACTGAAACATGATGGTGGTGGGTGAGAAGATGACACTGAGAGATTTCCAAAACATCCTCTCCCACTCAAAACTGAGATTCCAATTGAAAGATATCTATCTGAAGATCATATGTACGGGCTCACAATATTTAAAAGATTTGATCCATGTAAGACCCATGTGGCAGCTCCTTGCATTTTGAAGATTCAGCACCTTCCTCTCGCTCATAAAATTACACCGAAATGACACATGGCCGATTCTGTGGGCCTACTTGGTTTCCTCTGTATTCTTCATGAGTTCCTCATGTTGGTGGAGACACTATGCCCAAATTGAGACATATGGAGGCTTCATGATCATTTAGGAACCCACTTTGAATTTTACTTTTGAAGTTGCACTGAGCTGACGTGTGGCTCCTTTGGCTGGCCTGCCTCTTCTTAGACTTTTCAATGGCTGATTCTACCTTTTCAAGCTTTGGACACATAGAGAGCCAGTGCTTGTTTGAGTCTTTACTTTAAGATCTGCCCTTGGAATTATGTCGATGAGGCACGTGGTACCTTCCACGACTCTACTATGTACTTAGTCAATTTGGGCCCGATCTGTCCCCCTTTTTGACTTTGACCACATGGAGGGATGGTGTTTATTTGGGGAGCTTCCTTCAGAGTTGATCTTTGAAATTTCACTGAGTTGACACATGGCTCCTTTCACTCACTTTTCCCCATTTTGACTTTTCAACTGTCAACTTTGTCCCTTTTAATACCTAGGAAACATGGAAGCCTCACACTCATTAAGGGACTATCCTTTGGGCTTGAACTTTGGAGCTGTTCCGTTGAGGCACGTGGCACCTTTGCAGGTCTGTGACTTTACATTTGGTGAAAATACTCCACCGGCTCATGGACCTGCACTTGAAAGTTGTGCAATTTTGGGAAAATTGTAAAAGTTTCAAAATGCCCCGTAGACCCACTGGCCCAAATTTACACTTGGGAAAAAATTCCTTTGTAGCCCCACATATTCACTTTAGCCAAAGAAATCATTGCTGGGCCCGCTGACTCGAAATTTCCAATTTTAATAAGAAATCCTTCCTAGGCTCATGGGCTCGTAGTTATGACTTGTGCCTTTTGCAAAAAGTGCAAAAATGCAAAAATATCTCTCGCCGCCCCGGCGGTCCACAATTTTCCCATTTGGCAAAAAGTCTTCCCCAGGATTTTCTGCCGGAATGACACATGGTGGATTCTACAAGCCTGTTCAGTTTCCTCTTTATTTTTCTTGAGTTTCTCCTACTTGTGGAGTCATTGCGCCCGACCCGAGACACATGGAGGCTTCACGATCATTTGGGAACCCACTCCGAATTTCACTTTTGAAGTTGCATCGAGCTGACACATGGCTCCTTCTACTGGTCTACCTCTTATTATAATTTTTAATGGCCAATTATACCTTTTTGTGCTCTAGACATGTGGAGGGCCAACACTTTTTTGAGTCTCTGCTTTGGGCTCTACCCTTGGAATTACGTTGATGAGGCACGTGGTACCTTCTGTGATGTTACTCTGTAATTAGTTGATTTGGGCCCACTTTAACCCCCGTTTATTACTCTGACCATGTGGTGGGCTGGCGTATATTTAGGGAACCACCTTCAAAGTTGATCTTTGAAGTTGCGCTGATTCGACACGTGGCACCTTCCACTCACTCTACCCCATTTTGACTTTTCATCTGTCAACTCTGTCCCTTTTTAGACCTAGGACACATGTAAGCCTCATGCTCTTTCAAGGAATCTCCCTTATGCTTGACCTTTTGAGTTTTTTCGTTGAGGTACGTGGCACCTTCGTGGGTCTATGACTTTATATTTGGTGAAAAGACTTTGTGGGATTGTGGGCATGCACTTGAAATCTACACCATTTTGAAAAAAGTGCAAAAGCTTCAAAATGACCTACAGACCTGTCGGCTTGAATTTACACTTGGGAAAAATTTCCTCCATGACCCTGCATATTCACTTTAGCAAAAGAAATCATACCCGGGCCCGCCGACCCGCATTTTCCACTTTTCATAAGAAATCCTTCCCGGGCTCACGAGTCCGCAATTATGACTTGTTATTTTTGTGAAAAGTGTACAAAATCCAAAATATCTCCCGCCGCCTAACCGCTCCACAATTTTTCCATTTGACAAAAATTCATCCCCAGGCCCGCTGGCCCGCTTTTGGCAAACAATCCTTCCAAGGCCTGCTGGCCCACCATTTGCAAAATATGAGGAGTTAGCAGGACTTTTTTATATTTCTGGAAAGGGGAGGAAATTTACTATCTAAGGAAAATGATTTTAGGGGACCTTAAGTGCTTAAAATATATAAAAATTTAGATCAAAGCACCAAAAGTGGAAAAATGGTGTTAGTTGACCAAAAAATAAGTGTGAGCTTATTTTGGTCAACAGGACCTCCTTTTCCTCATTCAAAATTGATTCACCAATCCACCCTTTAGCCAGACTTGTTCTAGGATTTGTTTCTTGTGATTTTTGTAGGGGTTTTTGAAGGACAACCATCAATTGTTTGAACACCCCTTGTTACTCTCGAGTGAACAATTTTTCCTATTCTTCATCATTTATTTTGATAACAACTTTGCTACTTCCACCATGAGTGAATAATTCTTTCAAATTTCCTTCTGCTTCATTTAAAAACTGGGATTGATAATTATTTTATTGATTTGTGTCATTATTCAAGGGAGAATCCTTCCTTATTTCTCTAATTTATGACATACTGGACCCAATTTATCCTCCAACATTTTCTTGTTCTAGTGAGTGGCTCGCAGCCTTTGTTGGTGCTCGTTTCAATCTCACCCTGTTTGTTCAAAGTACTTCAGTCCACATGGTTTGAAGTTTTTTTTGTCTCCCTATATTGATATGTGAAATATTTCTCCTTCATTTGGTTTCCATGGTCAGTCCTTTCCTTGGGTTGTGGATAACATTAAGTCTTGGTATTATTTACAGTTTCTCTTTCCATGAGGAACATTTTGAATTCTAGACATGAATGGAGAAGTTTCCCCTACATTTTGTTTTTCCACATTTGTGTTTTCCCTATCAAAATTTTATCTAAATGTCTACAGATACATGTTCCTTTTTGATTGGATGCGTCCCCGCGGGCCTTTTTGGTGAACTTGTCACTTTTGTTACATTTGTAAAAAATGCCAAATTGGTCCCGCAGCCCTGATAGTTTCTGATTGGCTATTCAACAATATGAAGTGGTAGGGAATATTTCTTACTTTCACCCTGAAGATGGAAAAGTGACTATTTTTCAAGTTAAAAAAGCATTTTGAATATTTTTGTCTTTTTGTGAAAAGCAGTAAAGTTATAAAATGACCCGCAACTCCGCTGGGGCTAAATTAATGTCACATAAATGAGTCAACATTGAAAATTTAAAGCGGGGAGGAAGGTTGCTGGAGAAATTTGGATTTTTTAAGCTTTGTTTTGAAATGAAGTAAAAATATAAAAGTGAGCCATGCGGTCTACATCAATACTTAAAGGTGGAGCGACGGGTCACCAAGGAATTTTGAGATTCTCAAGCCCACTTCAACTCAAATATTTTCCATGTGGAGGGCCTACACTTATTTGAGGATCTACCTCTGTGTCTTACTTTTGGAGTTGTATTAAGGAGACACGTGAAGGCTTATGTTGGCTCCTCTTTATACTTATACATTTCAAATGTTTGGTGTAACTTTGTCGAACCCATGACACTGGAGGGCTCGTGCCTATTTGGGGACCTGCCCCCCGAATTTAACTTTTGAAAAAGTGTCGAAGTGACACATGGAAGATTCTATTGGCTCTGCCCATACTTATAATTTTCAAGCATCTGATGAAACATTCTCAGACACTAGGCATGTGGCACCTTTTGCTAGTCCTTAAACTCTTTCAACAACTTTTCCAACCTAAGACATGTGGTGAGCCTGCATGCTTGTTTTGGGTCTTCGACTTTTAGGCACCATATAAAAAGTGCACTAAAGAGACACGTGGAGGCTTCCACTGGATCTTCTTTATATTAAGTTACTTTTTCGAAGGCCGAGGTGATCTTTCATTGGGTCCAAGGGCATGTGGAGAGCTTGTGCTTGTTTGAGGTCCTGCCTCTAGACTTCATTTTTGAATTTGCACCAAACAGACACATGGAAGCTTCCTCTAGACCTTCCCATACTCTTAAATTTTTAGAAATCGGTACAACTCTCTAAGTGTTATGAACACGCATGGAGGGCTACGTGCTCATTTGGGAACCTGCCCCTAGACTTCACCTTTGTAGTTGCGCTGAGGAAACACAGTGGAGGTTTATGCTTGTTCTTCTTTGTATTTGGCAAACTCTGACTCACATATCACAGGTATGTGGAATAATCCATGTGAGGACACTCATTTTTGAGAGGCAAAAATGTAAGTATCCATGCAAGGGAACTCATTTCTCAAGGTGTTTTCTCAAAGGAGAAAAATATTCCTAATCAGATCTAGCCATATAGAGCCACTTGCGAATTATTAAAAAGGGGACTTTATTGTATTTTACGAATAAAACAATAACTAAGAAGACTATCAGAAAATTATGATACGGCATCCTAATCATATTTGAAAGTTTGAGAAACGTGATCAGTTCATGATTTATCAACTTGACAGCTTTGGGTGTAAATTTGTTAAAACATCACTTTCTGGAACAAACTTGTAGCAAGCAAAGGATACCTCGAAATATTCTTCTTTTTTGGGGATGGGGGGGGAATTTGGGATGAGTGAGCAAGTGAAATGTATGAATGTAATGAGAACAATTTTGCATAGATTCGAAGGTTAAATTTTTTGAAAAGTTTGAGAGAAACGATATTCCTGAGAGACCGTCTAAGAGACCAGTTTATTTTCCCGTGTTTTAGATTTAATCACGTCAAGGTGGTTGGAAGTGTACAACCATTGACAAGATCTGAGATTGTTGAGGAAACTTTTCCCTGTTGATGAATCTAATGAACCTTGAATGACTCTATGTTGATCATGAGTATAATAATGTTTTTTTTAATTTCAGAATGTTTTCAAATAGTTTTTCATATTCATGTTGCAATATTATGTTGAAATCCCTCTAAATCACATGGGATCTCATCTCTGTGTTAGTATTGTGGCATTTTCAATTTCATTATGAGAAGAGCTTTCATCTGGTAATGAAATAAACAATTTAAAATCACTTTTCTCTCATTATGTTGATAAAGATTGTTTGTAATCATATGAGTGTATCTTAGGTGTGATGAACCAGGGATTTATAATGTTTAATTGAGTCTTTAACATGAGCCTTTATGTTGAATTCTTGAAGAATGTGTGAAACCATGCATCTCTGCGCCTCCATTATTCCACACCTTTTGGTTGAAGGAATATCTTGGTTGTTCTGAAGCATTTTGTCTATGAGTTTTCCAATCTTTGTAAAGGCTCTAAAAGATTTGGTACAAATAAAATCTATCTTACTTAATTTCCCACCAAAAAAATTCTCAAACAATGAATCCTACACAAACCACCCCTATTTGTATTGTGTACCCAGAAATGAACAAATTCCATTGCCAAAGTATGCAGGGACAATGAGGGTCCATTTATTGTCTTTAGTAACCTGAACCCTGCCTAGAAAACATCTCCACTCTCTAGTGTGACAAATTGTGATAGTTATATTGTGTTGCATTGATCATATTTCCTCATGGTTCTCATAAAAATTGTGTAGATAAGGGTCTCTTGATGTCCTTCACCAACATGGGTTACAGAACAGGTCCTCTCACCTTGGTTGAATGCACATCTAAAGTAGTGAGGGTAGATCAAAACCTCAGTGAGGTGCTATCCACTTCTGCAATGCCCAAGTGACAAAGAGTTAGCTGAATCCCTTCCCCAACTACAAAATGACTCATATCATGTTTCATCTATCTCTAAGCATCCTGTGAGTTTCATGATGTAGCTTGGCAGTCATAGGAGAATCAACTTGGATACCAACACCAAAGTGGCACCATTTTTGGGGACTATTTGAATAAATGCGTACACATACCAGCCTAGGTAATGATTCTTGCATGATTTAAGTACAAATACATTGTTTAAATGTCATCCTTTATTAAATATTTGTAAGATTTATACAATATTACAAGTTCATTGTGTACTATTTCCAGTTTCTTGTGGTTATTACACTAAATTTACACCAGTAGTGATAGATGTGGGTAAAGGAAGGTCGAATCTATTAAGTTTTGCATAGAAATTAAGCATTAATAGAAATTTGGTGAAACTACTTATAGTGCATTTATATATCTAAGGTGAGAATCCTTGGTGACGACTTCATGTTGGTTGGAAATTTTCATAATTACCAGTGTATTAAACCTACTGTCAAGTTAAATATCATCTTTAATACTATGCAAATATGGAGGGAAAGAAGGTCTTTCTTCATTAAGGATCCTATTAGAAAGCTATTCCCAAGAAGCAGGAAAAGCAAATTCAGAAGGAAAACAAGTATGGAAAGTTGTCAGAAGAGCAAGGAATTCAAGAAGAAAGGTAGATACCAATTTTGGAAGGGTGATCAACATCTGTAGTTGAATATTACCCTACGTCTTCGGGTGAGTTCTGAACAAATTAGTCCTTGTGTGAATTTGAGTTCTACAAACTGGAGAGGGGCTATCATTTGTGTCTAAAAAGTAGTGTTTCTCACTTTTTCTCTATATCTTCCAAGGTTGATAGGATTTTCCATGGAACTGAATCGTTAGTGAGATATTTACTTTGGAAATTGTACTCTTGTTCTCCAAAGACCCTTCGTTCACTTATCATTCTTGATTTCTCCTGTAACATTATCGCCTCCCTAGGGCAATAGGGCTCAGCCTCCATCTAGACCTCCTTTTGTTGTAAACACTTCTGGACCAATAGAGTATTAGAGGTATGGTTGGATATCATAATATGCTGCCACAAGATGTTAGAAATAGGTTACAAAAATTTCAAGGGAATGACACCATCACTGGTGACTGACATCTAAAACTCTTCATCAATATGATGGAATAATTTGAAATTGATTTTAAAAACGTGTATATAACACTTATTCATCCATACTCTTCATGAGGATGCACATGTCCGGTATAAGGATTTACCAAAAAATTCAATAAACTCATGGACTGGAGATGAAAAATGCCTTCAGATTATAGTATGAAGATAAGACATATCCCAGGTTCCTCTTATCTGAATTTGAAAATATTATGAAAAATCCAAATGACATCTGTCCAGGATTTCAATACTAGGTTTAATAAAACCTTGAATAGGTTACCTATAATATTAAGGCCAATTGATGAGTCCAGTTTTATCAGATATTATTATGCTTTTCATAAAAAAGGTTGTTTATTACTTCAGGGATAAAAACCCAGGAACATTGAGGCAAGCTTTCATAATGGCCTTACAAATACAAAATAACATCAAAGCAATTTGGAAGCCTTATAAAAGAGAAGGTGTTAAGTTGATCAATCCTAAAGGACCTTAATCTAGTGAAGGCTATGGATTTGGAAGGGGTGGTGAAGACTTTGGCTTGAGCAATTAAAGTGATATCCTTATAAAATGGCTACATTGCAAAAAAATCGACACGAAATAAGTTCCCACGGTCAACACAAGCCACATGGTAAATAGATATTCAAAAATCATCCCAGAGGTGATCATAGACCAGATGACAGAGGAAAAGGGCCCATGGGGATCAGGAAATAAATAGCCTCAACCCAGGGAGATGTAGATTGGTTCCTATCCTTTGACTACTAGGGTTGCTACTTTGGAGGAGGCCCATGTTATTGACATGGTGTGATAGATGTTTCTTACCACATTCCCCATGTGATGTAGATAAGGAAGTTGATGAAGTAATTGATGATGATGAGACATATGATGATGTGTGCATGATGGAGAGCCTTGCAACTCACAAAGGGATGAAACCTCAACTGAATTAATAAGTACAAGAACTGTTGAAGAATTTCTGGGATTGTGTCCATTGGGTATTGCCTCTTCCTCCCATTAATGATCTGTTAAATTTGATATGGTACAAGCATTTGATCTTCCCAATCATGATTTTGAATACTTAAGGTCTTTGATGATTAAAAAGTATGATGGAGGGATCCCCTCCTAAAGAGGAAGATAGGCAACTGTTGATGAATGCAACAGTTGCTCAAGAGAAAGAATATAATACCAGAAGTAAGGTTGTAAAAGGGGGAGGGCCACAAACCAAGCCAAAATTTCTAGATTCTTACCAATATCCCAAAGGACACCCTAAAAAGATACATCTGGACAAAGTACCTAAATACCCTAAATAAAACTTGTGCTCTTGCCATGCCCAGACTTTGAAGACTCCCATATTATCAGATTTGTAGAAGTTGTGAATCTCCCTTCTAACACTTCCCTACCCAAATATATTCCTTGTGACATAGCCCAAATCTTAAGCCAGATCAAGGTTATTGTTCCCATTTTTGAATTACTTAGGATCCCTGAGCATCGGAAAAGGGCATTTGAATATTTGGGATTTAAGGAAGAAAATATTACCCAAGGAAAAGTGTTAATAATATAGAGGTTCCTCTTATTATTGTAGAGTCAGAAATACCACAAGCATTGAGGAACTGGGTGAATCATCATGAGGTGTATTTGGGAACTTCTCTGGTTGAATCTCAGCTTGATGTGGATCCATTTTTGTACCACTTTAATTATTAAAGATAGGTTGGTACATAAATGCATGTTTGATTCAGGAGCCTCATGTAATGTAATGCCTCTTGAGGTAATGAATGAGTTAAATATCAAAGTAATATAGCAAATTTTTGGAAATGTACTTCTATGGATTCAAGAGAAGTGGCTAGTAATTGGATATGTCAAAGGATTAGTAGTGCAACTAGCAGCTTTTCCAGGAAAATGTTTAACCATGAATGTGGTTATTGTGGACTGTCCTTACCAAGTGGGGGATGTTATTATCAAGAAAATTGGCAGCTAGTGTGGGTGGAAGTGTGTAAATGGACATTTCTTATGTGAACCATACCAATTGAAGGTCAGCCTTGTGAAGTTATATGGTGAGAAGAAAATGTTACATCTCATTGAGGAACCTAACAATTCTTCTTATGAAGTATTGTACACAGATGTCGATGTTGGTAATTTTGTGGGTTATGCTGATTTTAAGGAGCATAAAATTGATTAGTGTAAGTATCCTGAGCAGGTTGGTTCTCCTTGGACTCCTGATGTTTGATGGGGCTTGTTCTAGATCTTGTAATGGCATTGGTGTTCTCTTGATATCTCCAAGCCAAGAGGAGTTTAACTTTTCTTTTAAACTCAATTTTGAGTGCACAAACCAATATTGTTGAGTATGAAGCACTGCTCTTGGGTCTAAGGATTGCATGGAAGTATGGTGTCAAGGATATTATTATTAAAGGGGATTCTGAGTTGATAGTCAAGACAAGTTTGAAAGATTGTATGCTACAAAGAATCAAAGAATGAAGCAATATAAGCATGTAGTTTGGGACTTCATTGAAATTTTTGATTCTTTCAATATAATACATCATGATAGGAGCTATAATATTGTAGCATAAAAATTGGCAGTATTAGGATCTAGGTTTGAGAATTGTACAATGTCTCTCTATTGTGAATATGATATTGAAATATTGACCAGACCGTTATGTCCCTGACAATATCAAGCACTTGGCAGGTCTTTGAAGATGATGCTCAGGTCCAAAGGTTTCTACAGAATAAAGGGGAATTTGCTAATCAAAGTATGGATTGGGAACCAATGGTTTGTAGTAAATGATGGAAAAGAGACCCTGTTTGGTAAAGATATTATCCAATTGAAAACCAATACTATTCCCAGATGTTTGGTTGCACTGGAATCGAATTTTGATAATGTTGATTGCATTATGTAATAGATACATGTCATCTTCAATGGATGATATGAAACAATATTACCTAGGAAAGAGGATAAAGCAACCAGGAGAATTTGGTTAGGTAGGGCCACTTGAACAAAGAAGAAAAGTAGTCATATATCCAATTGTTAAAAAAGTACCCTAAGACTACTTGGCATCTGGTCATACTCAGAACTGAAAGCATACATTGAAGACCTTTTTCCTAGCATGAAATATCCTTAGAAGCTCTAATGCTAATCCATTTAGGTCAGAAACAAAGTTCCAATCAATCCACTCTTCCTAAAAAATGCAACCCAAAATGTTCCTTTTGAAAAAGTTAAGGGATGGAGGTAAATACAACCCATAAGGTATTCCTTATGGGTGGAAAACCTAGTGACCTGTTCGAAAAGGAAAAGGGCATATAAGATTGTGTGTTGAATTTAGAAACTTAAAAAAGTGCATCAATTAAAGATAACTATCCCCTTCCAAATATGGATAAAATCAGTAATTGCACATAGTTACTAGATTGAATTAGTGTCTACTCTGGATGATGGGTTATGAGGTATAATGAAGTGGTAAAACAATTACAAAGAATTAAAAGAGACTTTCACTACCCCATGTGGAACCTATGTGTATGTAAGAATGTTGATTTGGTCATAATGAATGCCAGAGAAACGTTTCAAAGAGCATATGGATGTAGTATTCTCATGGGATATATAAATGACTTCATTATTAGGTATCATGAATGACGTTATAATATCAAGGTAAAGAAGTGATCACCTACAACTTTTGGAAAATGTATGTTGGATTTAAGATGAAGGGAATATGGTATTTCAATGAACCAATAAGAAATGGTCATTTTGGGGCTTCAAAAGGAAAAGTTTCTTTTGAGATATCATGTCAAAATAAGGGGTCATGATTTATGGGCAGCTGAGAGGGTGGAAGTCAATTAAAAAATTCTTATTCCAAGAACCAAAAAGGGGATTCAATTGTGAAGTTTTTAGGTCAGAAAATAAATTTTATTAAGAGATTTATTTCCAACTTTGTATGAATTAACTATCCCAATCACTAATATGTTGAGGAAGGATCAGAGTATTAAATGTGAGGATATGAATTTACAAGGGATCATAGAACCATTGATGAAGTGCCCCTATATTTGAACTAGGTCCTGATTACATAACATAGTTACCCTGATGTCCAAGTTATGGGTTTTCTAGATTCTGAGATAATGTCCAGAGAAAGTTGGTTCTTGTCATTGCAACTAACAGGATCTAAGCTCTAAGTAGGACCATTAATTCTTTCTTTAGTAAACTCAATTTTCAAGGGGCATAGCTAAAATATACTATTATGAGTATGAAAGCACTGCTTTTCCTTGGTGATAAGGATTTCATGAAAATGTGGTGTCAGAGGCCATATTATTTTAAAGGGGGCTCGGAGTCATGATATGTCACAACAATGTGCAAAGAAGTTGTCTGAAATGGACAATTTTGAGTAAGAGATCAATGCAATGAATGCAGTTCACAAGAATACATGGTTTCCAAACTTACAAAATGATTAATGTTTGATCCTTTCAACGAACATACATGATGATAGAGCTAGAATATTCTTGTAAATTAAGGTTGAAAGGGAAAGAAAAATGGCAGGTTGAAAAATAGCAGAGGTGAAGATGAACTTACACAAACAAACTATTTCTATTGGATGTCCTGATATGCATATTCAAATATTTACAATAAGCCCTAGATTATGTCCGAAAACAATTAGAAGAAGAGCACTTAGATTGGCTTCCCATTGAAGATATATTCATTGGTCCAAAGGTTTGCTATGGAAAAAACTACGAGGGAATCCTTTTACAATGAGGTATCACACTGGGAATCACAATGGTTATGTGTAAAATGATGTAAATAGAGAGCTCATGGTGTGAAAATGGATAATCATGAATATACTATCCTTCAACCACTTGTAACCAATGCTATTGAGACATGAAGAGAAATGATTGTGTGTTACTCCTGAAAAAGGCTCCTACCATAATCTACCAGGTGCTGATAATGCAGAGAGAGACTGATGACTATGCCTAATAGTGCACTTTAGCCAACTGGACCAGGGATAGTTGAATGCATATAACATGAAGAGCCTACACCTAGGAAAATTTGGTTGGACAACAACTTCTCATCAAAAGAAAAACTGTGAGAGTCATATGTTCCAATTGCTAAGCCACGATACCAACGGTACTAATTGGCTTGTGCGTATTCAGAATTAAAAGGGGTGATGACAGCTCTCCATGGTCTCTTTTAGTGCATTCAAAACTTTGTGTCATCACAAACCAATTTAATGATAATGTTGATCAGGCAAGAGCATTACAAACTAGACCCGAATATGTCTTTCCTATTCCTAAATATGAATAGGGAAATTAAGAGTGTGAAAAAGTCATAGCAGTTGTGAAGTTGCTACCCATGAGGACTTGTCATTATATTCTTCATGGATATGCAAACAACCTTTTCTATTAAAGATAAGGGCTTGGATCAAAAGTTATGTCCGTGTTGAAGTTCACGGGTACAAACATTGGACTTCACAGGCAATTTTGATAGCAGATTTTCTGGCAAAAACTATCCCCGTGTCCTGGTATATGAGCCTAGCATGAATTCTATAGAAAAATGAGTTATAGATTCAGAGCTTGGGAAAATGGAAATCCACTTTCTGATGGCTTTTTCCACTTTTAAGAGGCATAACCTAAATGTGTCCCACGTTTAATGATGTCCCAGCATGTTACTTGAAAAAATCCCCACCACTGTCCCAGGTAGACCGTCAGTGGCAGAACCTTTGTCTGAATGTGACCCATGCGTACTTTTAGCCTAATGAATGTCCCAACTACCACATAAAACACAATGAACCTGATAGCCATTGTTATGATATAAATGACCATTTCATTTTTCGTGTAATCTGCGAATGTCCCAACTATCCCGACAGTATTTATGCATCGGGATCGAAAAGGAATGATCCAACTGTAGTCCATTTTGTGCGATTTCGTTATGAGTCCCAAATTGGTACAAAATTTATGGTATGACCTACACTGAGTAGCTATTTTGCAAAAATTCAGGCCCGATTTTCTGTCATTTGACAAATGAATTAACTGACTGCAATATGTTTATCTTTTACATATAGTCTCCATTATTAAAATTAAGAATGGGTCATGATTGTTCCATGAGAGAGTCAGAGAGAAGCCATTCCAGCAAAGTTCCTATTCCAATCAAACATTGAAGCTCAGTCCTTATTCGGGAAAAGTTAATCGTTTAAAGTTCGGGATTGATCATTAACTTTGATGAATTGACTATCCCAATTGACCTTGAGGGGTATTTTAAGAAAATCAGAGTATTCGTATGGGAGAAGTCCCTATTCAATCCTTTCACTGGGATTAAGGAATCATTGAAGAATGCCCCTGTTTTAGTAGCTCTTGATTACAAAAAGGCGTTCCAAATGTGTTCTTTTGTCTTCAGAGACTACTATTGCATCTGTGTTGTTACAAAAGGATGATGAAGGAGCTGAAAGGTCAATTGCTTTAAATTGGTAAAGCATTACAAGGGGCAGAGCATGAATTATACTATCATGGAGAAACAAGCCCAGTTCTTTGGTGAAATCCAAAAAAAATCTTTAGGCCATATATTTTAAGCTACCTAAAGTTATAGCCTATGTTCCCTATACCATGGTTAAGAGATATCCTGTCAGAGATGGACACTTCAAGTAGGCAGATGACGATGGGAAAAAAAGTTACAAGAATATGACATGGAAATCCAAATTATAAAATTGGTCCCCAGAGGACTTGGGCCTAACAAAGCTAATGGTAGAAAGCAAGCCTGCAAACAGTTGAGATAAATGAGATTAAATAAGAAAGATTGAATATTCTTGAGAAAGTGGACAAATTTTCTGAATGGTACAAGGATATTATTTTTTTTCTCAAACATCTATAGTGCCCTGAGTATTTAAGCCAAGAATCAACAAAGATAACATAAGTTAGCCTCCCATCAAGTACATCATCATTGATTATGGGTTAGCTTGGAAGAACCTTGAGGGAGTTTTTCTTAGATGTATCATTGAGGATGAAGCCCCAAAATTAATTGATGATTTCCATGGAGGAGTTTGTGGGGGGCATTTTTCTGGAAGAGTCACAACCCATAAGATATTAAGGGCTGGTTACTGGTGGCCAACTCTTTTAAAGATACAACTCTTCTAATAAGAAAGTGTGAGAGTTGTCAACTTTTCTTAGGAAGATTGAAAGCTTTAGGCTCCCTCCCTTTACAGTCTGTATCAATTGAAGCCCCATTTAAGCAGTGGGGAACGGACTTCATTAGTGACATTTCAGAATTTTCAAGTGCAGCCATACAAGTGGATATTAGTGGCCATTGATTACTTCACCAAGTGGGTGGAGGAAATCCCTACCAAGAAATAGACCCACCAAATTGTTATGGACTTCATTTTGAATCATATAATTTACAGGTTTGGAGTGCCTACTAAAATAGTTACTGACAATGCTATGAGTTTTCAAGCCAAACCTTTGGTAGTCATGTGTCATGAGTATGGGATAAATTTAGCATATGCTTCAAATTATAATCCCTAAGGTAATGGACAAGCAGAATCAAGTAAATAAGAATTTGTTTGAAGATAATCAGAAGGACCTTGGAATTAAACAAATGGAAGTGGGGTGAGCAGTTGAAGTTTGTTGTTTGGGATGATAGAATTACTATCAAAAGAGCTACCGGAAAGATTCCATTTGAGTTGGTGTATGGAACTCAAACTCTACCTCCCCTGCATATGCAATTATCTTCTTATCAATTTATAATAAAATTGGAGGACCAGGAGGTTAGTCCCTATGATGCACATATCAATCAAATTGTTGAACTAGATGAAGAGAGAAGGGAATCTCACCAAAGACATGTGAAGTTGAGGGAGAAATTGTAGAAATTATTTGACAAAAAGGTAACTCCAAAAGTTTTCAGTGTGGGAAATCTTGTGCTATTATGGGATAACAGACATGGGGATAAGGGAAAGCATGGAAAGATTGATGCATTATGGATGGGACCTTATTCTATTGAAATTTGGATTAGACAACATACTTTTTTTCCTAAAGGACATAGATGGGGAATTTCTTGAGTTCCTTGTTAATGGTAGGAACTTGAAGCATTTCCTTGATTGATTTCTCATAATCAAGGCACACATCATTATACAATGTATAGTCATTATTTTTTGTTCAATTTTTATGTTTTTTCTGTTTCAGTTTGTCCTAGTCCCTGGTAACCAATTCTTGTCGGTTTCTTAGTTCAATCTTTGGAGGGTTGGTTATTGTTTTTCTACTTTGCAAGATTTTTCTTGATTCCATTGCCCAATGAATTTTTGGCACATGGTCTATTGTTCTTGCGACTGGTGTCACCCAGATTTTCATCCTAAAATCTGTAACTACCTATTCGAAAAAAAATTGTACTTTTAAAATAATGGGTTGTTTTGTGTTTTTATTGCCTGAAAGTTCCTGTATTGCGTCAAGATATTTCCAAAGAGCCATATTAGCCTTTTTTGCCAAATACCCCAAATGCCCAAAATTGTTATATTTTGTTGTCAGGATTTGTCTGCAGGAAATTTGTATTTAATTATTTTGAGCCCCGTATGAGGCTATTTGTTCTCCATTTTAACTCTGTTATGATCGAACATATCATTATTCCCTTGTACCTAAAGGATTTTAACAAGGAATGAGTTTTGTGCTTTATTTGTGACTTTTGGCAATTTTTCGTGTTTTTTTGTTGTCTCATTTCGTTTTCTGTGAAATTTCTCTAGAACAATTCCTTTGTCGGGTAAGCCTGATATTTAGCCTAGAGCAGATAGAAAACATATGCGCATGTTGTGCCTAGAGGAAGTCACCATCATAGGTCTGGTTCACTGGGAAAAAGTGAAGTCGTGCATAGAAAAGCCCCTGCGAGGATGGGCGGATTGGCGGAAAACAAAGGATTTAAGCTGCAATGGGAAAAATACAAGCAACAGGCAAGGTGGGGAATTTTATACCTGCTTAGCAGGGCACTTTTTCCCATGTTATAAAATTCACTTAAGCTACAGTGGAAAAGTTAGAGGCCGCAGGCAGGCGGGAATTTATTGCCTGCCTTGCAGGGTAAAAATTCCCATGATGAAATAAAAGCTTAAGTGAAATCACGGGATTTTATTGCCTGCCTTGTAGGGTAAAAAAATCTCATTGTCAAAGTCAAATCACTTAAGTGGATCATGGGATTTCCGGGGCTGCCTTGCAAGGTAAAAAATTCCATTGTCAGAAATTCTTAAAAATAGAATTCTATTCTGCAAAAAAGTGTGACCCACCTTGGGTGAATAATAATGCATTAAATAAATATTTGTTAATATTTATTCACCCCAATTTTGGCACCCAGGCTTGTGGAAAAGTCAACAAAAGGAAGTGGACATAAGGAATTTAAAAATAGAATTCCAAAATTAAATAAATTTAATTTATTTAATGCAGCCCCCTTTTGAGAAGGAATTAATACTTTTTAAAGTATTAAATGATTATATTAATTTCTATTTTCAGTGGCTATGATCAAAGCACACTATGAAGTTCAAGTGAAGTGAAGTGTGGATGATTAAATTGAATTAATTTAATTGATTGGATGGTTGTCCTTAAACATGTTATATTTAAAAGAGAAGAGCTTGATTTTTAATTAATTAATTACCTTTAATTGTTAGGGAAATTATTAATTATAGAATTGTAAGGGTTATATGAGCATGGGCAGCCATATGGGTGAATTATTTAATTCACAGGTAAATAATTGCAGCCAAGAGGAAAAGTGCACCCCCATTTGAAGAAGGATTTTGCTCAGCAAGGTGGAAACAAGGCATTTGAAGAAGGATTTTGCTCAGGCAAGGTGGAAACAAGGATTTTGAAGAAGGATTTTGCTCAAGAAAGGTGGAAACAAGGCATTTAAAGAAAGATTTTGCTCAGGCAAGGTGGCAACAAGGATTTTGAAGAAGAATTTTGCTCAGGCAAGGTGGCAATAAGGCTAAAAGCTTCCAAATTTGGTGAATGCTTTGAAGGAGGTTGATCTTCGTCTACATAATTGTTTGCATAACTGTTACAGGTGCTCAAGAATTCATTACAGGTGTTTTACAAAGGAAAAAGAGCTTTTATCAATGTCCAATACATTTCATATATCCTCGAAGAATTGTCCAGATCTGCACCAGTTTTGAAGAATTCTAGTCAAATAAGAAGAAAAAGAATTGTTCAGACAAAGATAGACAAAGGTATGGCGAAAAAAGATGAAAAAGAAAGCACAACAGAGTTATGCATCACTTTTAAATTTATAGATACTGGAGACAGAAATCTAGGCTCGAAACCTCTTGCTGAATTAATAGACAGATCTAGAGCAGGAAAGAATTCACTCATGTGTGTAGGAATAACTTCACTCATACGTGCAGATTAAAAGCAGTGGAATTATTCAAGTTGCAGATTTTCCATACATGGCCTAGTTGCCAAAGTTTGTTATATAGGTGTAGATCCATATCCAGATGTAGATGTAGATGCAAATCCATATGCAGATCCAAATCCAGATCTCATAGTTGCAAAAGCTTCCGGCACAAAGGCTTCATCCTCTTGTTTCGAATGCATCCTGTGAAGAAGTCAGTGCATGGAAAATTCCTTCCAAGATCCTGTGCATGTGCTCTCATCTTCCAGTCGAAGCCTTCACTGAATTTTCATTCATCCAAAGTGCTTTCCAGAATTTTTAATTACTCATATGCAATTAAAATAAGGATGATGAGTTATCTATGGCAAACAATGCATTTATGCATGTACTAGAGAAGAACTGCAAAAGCTTCAAGGATAAAAGAGAAGACAAGGCGAAGGAAAAATTTCAGCTTGCTTCTAGATCTAACTACTCCCAGATCTAGTTTGGTGAGAATCAAAGGCAAAAGAATCAGCTGCAGGCAGACATGAAAAAGGACAAAGTCATATTTCCTCTTCCTTGTTCTTTCCTCCGATAAAGTCAACTTTCCTCTTCCTTCTTCTTTCCTCGGACAAAGTAATTGA
Source organism: Taxus chinensis (assembly GCA_019776745.2). Classification (NCBI taxonomy): domain Eukaryota; kingdom Viridiplantae; phylum Streptophyta; class Pinopsida; order Cupressales; family Taxaceae; genus Taxus; species Taxus chinensis. The sequence continues at coordinate 776,585,590 of CM034148.1, read as the reverse complement.
GTGATCAATTAAATTATACAACTTAAGTGATTGGTTTAAAAGCCATTACTTGAAGAAGTCAACTACTTGGAGATATGTGGCACGTGCAAAGTAGAAGGTTCTATTTTCAGTTACAAATCATACATGTCACGCAAAGAGGAATTCCAGGAGGAAGATTGCCAGTTGTTTCTTTCTGACTTCCACATGTGTCAGTTCAACTAAAGCTTCCAACTTGTAATTGCCCCTCTACATTCTATAAGTAGAGGAAGAACCTTCGGGTTAAAAAAGGGCAGAATTTGTAAGCAATAATCTTGTGTTCTATACTTTGTGTTGAACCCCTGAGAGAAACTTGGAGCAAAGGAATACAAAGGAGTAGGTTTCCGGAGAACTTTGTGTCGCGGTGTATTGTGTTTCTTACTTTTAATCTTAGATCTCTTGATAAACTTTGTGTTATTTTAGATCTGGATCTAGGGTTGCCTTTGTTTTATAATTCTGTGTGTTCATATCTATTAAGTTATTTCTATGTGCATGCAATTAGCTTTGCTATCTACTAATTGGGATGCACATCTTCCCCATTTATTCTCTATATTTCCTTTACTTCTTTCTTCTATAAAATACTTACTTTTTTGAACAGCTGCTTACTTCTTGCAAAACTTCTTAGTTATGGTTCATGAACTAAGTGGTTGAAGTAAAACCCTTGATAGATAATAACACATTTTTATTGACAAATTTGACACAGGAGCCTCACTAGTTAAATGAGGGAGATTTATCTCATGAATTCCTAGGTTTGATGCTATGCAGAAAATCTAGCAAACAGTTTTTGGTGACTCCACTGGGGAACAACTATCTTTGCAGATCAAAGATTATTTATTGAAGATCAGAGTGTTTTCCATACAAATCTCAACCTGGCTAAACGTCCATTCACCCGATCTGTGAAGGCGCAAGGAAGGACTGATCATTTCTTTAGATTGTAGGATAAATTCAATTTCAATCATCCTCCTCAAGTTAGAAGCCGCAGATCTAGTCTTTCACCAGGAAGAAGATTGCAAACACATCCAGATCCGGATCATCTTCAGCATAATCCGGCAACTGGAATTATTCATCAAGTCTACTCTTGGAGAGGATGTGCCCCGTTCATCATGATGAAACAAAACCCACTTGCCCCTGCAACGCCTATTCCATGGGGTGCAGCCTTTGGACATTTGAATCTGACTCCTCCTATGCATGATTTACCTAAAGGGACGAGAAAGAATTTTCCAAAATTTTTTGAAGATGGAAAGCAGAATCCAGATGACCACTTGGCTGCATTTTTCATATCCTGTGGAGTACTTGCAGTCGAACATGAAGATGTATTTGTCTGGCTCTTCATAGAGACTCTGCATGACTTGGCTGGAGAATGGTTCTACCGGCTAGCTCCTGGCACCATAACCAACTGGGCTACTATGTGGGATGCGTTCTTGAAAAGATTCAAGGTAGCCGAAGATTCCAGCACTTTGATAACCCAACTGACTCAGTTGAAGAAGGAACCATATGAGCACATGCGAGATTTTATTGCAAAATTCCAAAGATTACTGTACAAAATTCCAGCTTCTGCTTATTTTAATGACGAGAATCAAAAGGTATTCTTCATCAATGCTTTACTTCCTGAAGTAAGCTATTAACTACGAAGAGCACGTCCTGCTGATTTGTTAGTAGCTCAAAACATGGCGGTTGAAATTGAAGATGACCTCATCATGGATGGAAAGATAAAGAGCAACACTTCTAGAGCTGAAAGTTCATCTTCTGCTACTACTCCCAATTCACTACTGCAAAATTTAGCAAATGAGATGATGCAGATGAAGAAACAAATGGCTCAGGGAAACAATATTACCCCTGCTCAGAATTTCAACAACAACCGGAACCGCATTGCTGGTTCCCAAAGATTAGCAATTGAAGCTGCTCCCAGAAACAACGTGGAGATGAATGAAGAAGACCTGGAAGTTGACGTTGATCAGCTTGAGGATGATAATTTTATAGGTCCTGCTGGCAAATCCAACATTAATTACCTGAACTACAAATTTAAACATGATGATGAGAAACTTCATAAAGATGATCATGGTCATGCATATGCAGTACTTACAAGATCACAAACTCACCAAGCTGAGGAATTAGCTGACGAACAAAAAAGGGGCAGCCCTTTACCTTCTTCCTTGGCTCCTAGAGATAAGAATGAAAATTCTTCATCTCAACCACAGAAAGTGGCTCAGGTATTTGAATCTATTCCTTCCCTTGGCATTGTTGATCATGCCAAGAAAACTAAAGTTCAAATGTCAGAAGCTGAATACCTGAGAGATTTTCCTGAGAAATTAAATATGCTAGTCAAATATGTGCAAGCACCAGGAAAATCTAGTACATCAAAAGGCCTTTTGCCTAAGCCCAAGGATACTCCTCCCCAGAACAACACAGCAGTTGTTAAATCCTCACTATCTTCTAAAAGAGTGGAACCATTCTATGTTTCCCTATTACTTAATGGTTTCATGTTAAGCAATTACGTTTTAGATTTGGGTTCTTCTGATAATATCATGCCAGCTAAAGTTCTAGGTGCTCTTGGGCTTACCTTGATGAAGACCATAAAAAGGTGCTACTCCATGGAGAGACAAGTCCCTTTAATCGGACAAATCAAAGATACACAAGCTGTTCTGGCAACTTTTCCTAAAAAAAGATTAAAGATGACAATTCTAGTTGCAGATATTCATGTCTCCTATGGGATGTTGCTGAGAAGAAACTTCTACAAAGAGTTGGGAGGAGAAGTAAAGATGGATTGGTCCTGCGCTCATATTCCTCTCAAAAGGCTAACCATAAGCTGGATCCCGAAAAGAAGTCCAGGTACACGGTTACAAAATCTGAGGATCCTAGATCTCAAATTCTTTTCCAGGAATTTGACCGTGGGGTCTATTTCTTGGAAATAGATAAATATGTACCCGAACAAGAATTTCAACCAGAGCTAGAGACAACAAAAGAAGAAGGAAAAGTTTGGACACTGGAGTTAAAGGCACATATTGTTCTTTTGGATCAGGAACTGGTACTCTACTAATATCTCCAGATCATGAGATATTTCCATACTCCCACAAGCTGATGTTCGAGAACACCAATCATATGGCGGAGTATGAAGCATTGCTTCTAGGAATGGAGCAAGCTAAGAAGAAAGGAGTAAAACTCCTCAAAGCCTAAGGAGATGCTGAACTTCTAGTAAAGTAGGTTTGAGAGAAAAGTCAAGTCAAAAGAGATAATCTGGAGCATTACAGAGATAAAGTGCTTTCCCCCACATTCAATTTTGCAGCCTTCTCTATTGACTTCATTCCAATAAACCAAAACTCCAAGGCAGATTCTTTGGCAGTCACAGCTACACTATTGAATCCAGATAGACCACCATCCATATTCAGACAAGGAAACTATAAAGTGGAGATGGTCTACCACCCCAAATTCCCTGAAAAAACATCTGCATGTCTACATGTTGAAGGGAGTAAATCACTGCCATGACAAATAGTCCGAGGAAAAGTTGATCCAGGTTATGATGACAATAGTGGAATAGTCCAACAAAAAGGCAAGAAAATCCCCACGGGTTTAGTTTCCTTCGTAGAGACTTTCAACAAGCATGATCAGTACCTGAAGAAGAACAAAGAATATGGTGATAGTTCTTCCTCAGAAATGTAGCAAATAAATCTAGGAATGAAGCAAGTTGATGTAGACTTTCCACGGAGAGAAGAAAAGATGAGCTACCACCAGATGAAGTTGATAAGGACTTGCCCAAAGTATTTGACAAGAAGGCCAAAGAAAGGAAGTTCAAGATTGGAGACTGGGCACTCTAGTGGGATAAGAGACATGAACCGAAGGGCATACATGACAAATTTGATCCACTTTGGAAAGGGCCCTTCGTGATCAAAAGAGCTGCAGGAATGGATAATTTCTTCCTTGCCTACTGGGATGGAATTGAGTTTCCATTGCCTTTCAACGGGCAGCATTTGAAGCTATTCAGGAACTAAAAAAGCAGGTTAAAACCTGTATGTATATAAATAAAACTTTGTTTGTTTTTCCTTGTTTTGTTTTTATTTTTTGTGTTGTGTTTGTTTGCCTGACCTCGTGCCCAAAAGACAAGATATGAAACCAGAGATGTTGGGATCTCATCGTTTCCCTTGTCATTCTGACAGAGAAAAAGATGTCCACAGACGGAGCCGACTGGTGTCACCCAGATTTCATCCTGAAATCTGCAACTACCCTATTCCAAATTTTTTTGTACTTTTAAAATAATGGGTCATTTTGTGTTTTTATTACCTGAAAGTTCTTGTATTGCGTCAAGATATTCCCAAAGAGCAATATTAGCCTTTTTTTCCAAATACCCAGATGCCCAAAATTGTTATATTTTATCGTCGAGATTTGTCTGCAGGAAATTTGTATTTAATTATTTTGAGCCCCGTATGAGGCTATTTGCGCTCCGTTTTAACTCTGTTATGATCGAACATATCATTATTCCCTTGTACTAGAAGGATTTTAACAAGGAATGAGTTTTGGGCTTTATTTGTGACTTTTGGCATTTTTTTGTGTTTTTGTATTGTCCCGTTTCGTTTTCTGTGAAATTTCTCTAGAACAATTCCTTTGTCGGGTAAACCCGATTTTTGGTCTGGAGCAGCTGGAAAACATATACGCACATTGTGCCTGGAGGAAGTCACCATCAGAGGTTTGGTTCACTGGGAAAAAGCAGAGTCGTGCACGGAAAAGCCCATGCGGGGATGGCCGCATTTTTGGAAAACAAAGGATTTAAGCTGCAATGGGAAAAATACAAACAGCAAGCAAGGTGGGAATTTTATACCTGCCTAGCAGGGTACTTTTTCCCGTGTTATAAAATTCACTTAAGCTGCAGTGGGAAAGTTAGAGGCCACAGGCAGGTGGGAATTTATTGCCTGCCTTGCAGGGTAAAAATTCCCATGGTGAAATAAAAGAAAAGTGTCTTAAGTAAAATCACGGGATTTTATTGCCTGCCTGCCTTGCAGGGTAAAAAATCCCATTGTCAGAAATTCTTAAAAATAGAATTCTATTATGCAAAAAAGTGTGACCCACCTTGGGTGAATACTAATGCATTAAATAAATATTGTTAATATTTATTTACCCAATTTTGGCACCCAGGCTTGTGGAAAAGTCAACAAAGGGAAGTGGACATAAGGAATTTAAAAATAGAATTCCAAAATTAAATAAATTTGATTTATTTAATGCAGCCCCTTTTGAGAAGGAATTAATACTTTTTAAAGTATTAAATGATTATATTAATTTCTATTTTCAGTGGCTATGATCAAAGCACACTATGAGGTTTAAGTGAAGTGAAGTGTGGATGATTAAATTGAATTAATTTAATTGATTGGATGGTTGTCCTTAAACATGTTATATTTAAAAGAGAAGAACTTGATTTTTAATTAATTAATTACCTTTAATTGTTAGGGAAATTATTAATTATAGAATTGTAAGGGTTATATGAGCATGGGTAGCCATATGGGTGAATTATTTAATTCACAGGTAAAGAATTGCAGCCAAGAGGAAAAGTGCGCCCCCATTTGAAGAAGGATTTTGCTCAGGCAAGGTGGAAACAAGGAATTTGAAGAAGGATTTTTCTCAGGCAAGGTGGCAACAAGGCTTTTGAACAAGGATTTTGCTCAGGCAAGGTGGAAACAAGACATTTGAAGAAGGATTTTACTCAGGAAAGGTGGCAACAAGGCTTTTGAAGAAGGATTTTGCTCAGGCAAGGTGGCAACAAGGCTAAAAGCTTCCAAATTTGGTGCATGCTTTGAAGGAGGTTGATCTTTGTCCACATAATTGTTTGCATAAGTGTTCTAGGTGCTCAAGAATTAATTACAGGTGCTTTACAAAGGAAAAGGAGCTTTTATCAATGTCCAATACATTGCATATATCCTCAAAGAATTGTCCAGATCTGCACCAATTTTGAAGAATTCCAGTCAAATAAAAAGAAAAAGAATTGTTCAAACAAAGATAGATAAAGCTATGGCAAAGAAAGATGAAAAAGAAATCACAACAGAGTTATGCATCACTTCTAAATTTACAGATACTGGAGACACGGATCTAGGCTCAAAACCTCTTGCTGAATTAATAGACAGATCCAGAGCAGGAAAGAATTTCCTCATACGTGTAGGAAAAACTTACTCATGCGTGTAGATTAAAAGCAGTGGAATTATTCAAGTTGTAGCTTTTCCATCCGTAGCCCAGTTGTCAAAGTTTGTTATGCAGGTGCAGATCCATATCCAGATGCAGATGCAGATGCAAATCCATATGCAGATCTAGATCTAGATCTCATAGTTGCAAAAGCTTCCGGCACAAAGGCTTCATCCTCTTGTTTCGAATGCAGCCTGTGAAGAAGTCAGTGCATGGAAAATTCCTTCCGAGATCCTATGCATGTGCTCTCATCTTCCAGTTGAAGCCTTCATTGAATTTTCATCCATCCGAAGTCCTTTCTAGGATTTTTAATTGCTTATATGCAATTAAAAATAAGGATGCTGAGTTATCTATGGAAAACAATGCATTGATGCATGTAATGGAGAATAACTACAAAAGCTTCAAGGATAAAAGAGAAGACAAGGCGAAGGCAAAATTCTAGCTTGCTTCCAGATCCAGCTACTCGCAGATCTAGTTTGGTGAGAATAAAAAGCAAAAGAATCAGCTGCAGGCAGACATGAAAAAGGACAAAGTCATCTTTCCTCTTCCTTCTTCTTTCCTCCGACAAAGTCATCTTTCCTCTTCCTTCTTCTTTCCTCCGACAAAGTAATTGAGCGATCAATTAAATTATAAAACTTAAGTGATTGGTTTAAAAGCTATTACTTGAAGAAGTCAACTACTTGGAGATATGTGGCACATGCAAAGTAGAAGGTTCTATTTTCAGTTGCAAATCAAACATGTCATGCAAAGAGGAATTCCAGGAGGAAGATTTCCAGTTGTTTCTTTCTGACTTCCACATGTTCCATTTCAACTAAAGCTTCCAACTTGTAATTGCCCCTCTATATTCTATAAGTAGAGGAAGAACCTTCGGGTTAAAAAAGCACAGAATTTGTAAGCAGCAATCTTGTGTTCTAGACTTTGTGCTGAACCCCTGAGAGAAACTTGGAGAAAAGGAATACAAAGGAGCAGGTTTCCAGAGAATTTTGTGTCACGGTGTAATGTGTTTCTTGCTTTTAATCTTAGATCTCTTGATAAAATTTGTGTTATTTTAGATCTAGATCTAGGGTTGCCTTTGTTTTATAATTCTGTGTGTTCATATCTATTAATTTTCTTCTATGTGCATGCAATTAGCTCTGCTATCTACTAATTGGGATGCACATCTTCCCCATTTCTTCTCTGTATTTCCTTTACTTTCTTCTTCTATAAAATACTTCATTTCTTGAACAGCTACTTACTTACTGTAGAACTTCTTAGTTATGGTTCATGAACTAAGTGGTTAAAGTAAAACCCCTGATAGATAATAACACATTTTTATTGACAAATTTTACATGGGAGCCTCACCGGTTAAATGAGGGAGATTTATCTCATGATTGCCTATGTTTGATGTTATGCAGAAAATATAGCCAATGACACTAGAAGTGAGTGCCCATCCCCGAATCAGAGCCGATGTTGGTGCTCATTTCAATCTTGCCTTGTTTGTTTAATGTATTTTCAGTTTGTATGGTTTGAATTTTTTTCTCTCTCCCTGTATTGATACGTGAAATCTTTATCTTTCATTTGGTTTCCATGGTCGGATCCTTTCCTTGGGTCATGGATCACATTTATTATTAGTATTATTTTTAGTTTCTCTGTCCATGAGGAATATTTTGAAATCTAGATGCGAATGGTGAATTTTCCTCTACATTTTATTTTTCCATGGTTGTGTTTTCCCTGTCAATATTTTATCTCAATGTCTGTAGATATGTGGTCCTTTCTAATTAGATGCATCCCGGTGGGTCTTTTTTGTGAACTTGTCACTGTTGTTACATTTGTAAAAAGTTCCAACTTGGTCCCGTGGCCCTGATAGTTTCTGATTGGCTATTCAACAATATGAAGCGGCAAGGAAAATCTCTTACTTTGACCTCGAAGATGGACATATGGCCATTTTTCAAATTAAAAATGGGGAGGCGGGGTTGCCGGAGCATTTTCAATATTTTTTCAATTTCATGAAAAGGAGTAAAGTTATAAAATGACCCACAACTCCGTGGCAGAAAAATTAATGTCATCTATATGAGTCAACATTGAAAAGTCAAAGCAGGGAGGCGGGTCGCCAAATCAATTTGGAGTTTTTAAGCTTTGTTTTGAAATTATGTAAAAATATAAAAGTGATTCGCGACTCCGTTGGGGCACACATAAAAAGTAAAAGGTAGAGCGGTGGGTCACTGGGGCATTTTGAGATTCTCAGGCCCAATTCAACTCAAATCTTTTCCATATGGAGGGTCTGCGCTCATTTGAGGATCCACCTCTAGTTCTTACTTTTGGAGTTACACTAAGGAGACACGTAGAGGCTTTCATTGACTCCTCTTTATACTTAGAATTTTCAAATGTCTGGTGCAACTTTATCAGACCCAAGACATGTGGAGGGCTTGTGCCTGTTTAGGGACCTGCCCCTGACATTTCACTTTTGAAAAAGTGCCCAAGTGACATGTGGAATATTTTTCCGGCTTTTCCCATACTTAGAATTTTCAAGCATCCGATGTAAATTTCTCAGACCCTATGCATGTGGCACCATCCACTGCTCTCGTAAACATTTTCAAACAAATTTTCTTGGCTAGGACATGTGGAGAGCATGCACTTGTTTGGGGTCTCCGCTTTTGGGAACCATACTCAAAAGTGCGTCGAAGAGACACATGGAAGCTTTCGCTAGCTCCTCTTTACACTGAGACTTTTTCAATGTTCGAGGATACTTTATTGGGCCCATAGCACATGTAGATCCTGTGCTAGTTTGAGCTCCCACCTCTTGACTCCATATTGGAAGTTATGCTGAATAGACATGTGGAAGCTTCCATTGAACATTTCCATACTATGATTTTTCAGAAACCGGTGTAACACTTTGAGGTTCTAAACATGTTGATGGCATGTGCTTGTTTGGGAATCTACCCTTAGACTGCACCTTTACAGTCTGTGCCAAGGAAAACACGTGAGAGGTTTTTGCTGGCTCCTCTTTGCACTTGGATGACTAGGGCTCATAGCACCAAGTATGTGGAATAATCCATATAAGGACACTCATTACTGAGAGGCATGAATGTAGGTATCCATACGAGGGAACTCATTTCTCAAGGTGTATTCTGGAGGGTGAAAAGGATTGCTTGTCAGATCCATCCATATGGAACCACTTAAAAATGATTAAAAAAGGGGATTTCTTACATGACAAAATAAGAGAATGATTAAGAATATTGTCAAAAAACTATGATGTGGCATCCCAGTCATAGTTGAGGGTTAGAGAAACATGATCAGATTCATGATTTATCCACCTGGCAGCTTTGGGTGTTAAATTTGTTTAAACATCACTTTCTGGAACAAACTTGTAGCAAACAAAGGATTCCTCGAATATTATTCTTTTTGGGGGGGGAGGAATTTGGGATGAGTGAGTAAGTGAATTGTATAATTACAATGAGAATACTCTTGCATAAGGGGGGGGTTAAATATTTTCATAAAATTTGAGAGAAATAATTTTCTTGAGAGACCATCTAAGAGACTAGTTTATTTTCTTGTGTTTTTAGATTTAATCATGTCAAAGTGGTTGCAAGTGTACAATCATTAACAAGCTCTAAGATTGTTGAGGAAACTTTCCATTGCTGATGAATATAATAAAACCTTAAATGAATCTGTGTTGATCATGAGCATAATTGTGTTTGCTTTTATTTTGGATTTTTTTCAAATAGTTTTTCATGTTCCTACTGCAATTTTATGTTAAAATCCCTCTGAATCACACAAGATCTCATCCATTTGTTAGTATTGTGGCATTTACAATTTCATTATGAGAAGAGCTTTCATCTGGTAATGAAATAAACAATTTAAAATCACTTTTACTCTCACTATCTTGATAAATATTATTTATAAGCCTATGAGTGTATCTTAGGAGTGACGAACCAAGGATTTATAAGAATGTGTGAAACCACGCATCTCTGGGCCTCCATTGTTGCACACCTTTTGGTTGAAGGAATATCTTGGTTCTTTTGAAGCATTCTATCTATGATTTTTCCAATTCTTTGTAAAGGCTCTCGAAGATCTAGTACAAATCAACTCTATCTTGCTTAATTTCCCACAAAAAAATTTCTCAAATGATGAATCCTACACGAACCACCCCTATTTATACTTTTTGCCTAGAAATGAACAAATTCCATTGCCAAAATATGCAGGGACAATCAATGTCCATTTATTGTCTTTAGTAACCCAAACCTTGCCCAAGAAACATCTCCACTCTCTAGTGTGATAACTTGTGAGAGTTAGATTGTGTTGCATTGATATTATTTCCTCAATGTTCTCCTAAAAAATGTACAAAGAAGGGTATATTGATGTCATTCACCAACATGGGTTACAGAATGAGTCCTCTCACCCTATTTGAAGCAACAATGTAAAGTAGCGGAGGGTAGATCAAACCCTCAGCGATGTGCTATCCATTTCTCCAACGCCTAAGTGACAAAGAGTCAACTAAACCCCCTCCTTAGCTACAAAATGACTCGTATCATGGTTCGTATATCTCTAAGCATCCTTATTATTTCATGATGTTTCTCAGCCCTCATGGAAGAATCAATTTGGATACCAACAGGCTCTTCGTTCCCCAAAATCTATTGAGTTAGCATCCTACTGTCCTTAGGTTCTGATGATGCATCTAGTAATGTCATGGTAGGTTTTTCTTCTGAATCCAACTTCACATTTCCATCTAGAGGCTATATATCCCTATCAACAATGATTTTCTCACTAGCAGTTGCATATTATGCCACTTCTATTTTCTCCTCAAAGAAAGATTTTCCTACATGAGAAACTTCATCAATTCTAGTAACTTTAATAGAAAGGGAAGCAATTTATTCAACTAATACCTCTGCATTAGTGTCTTCTCTGCTAAGCAATCCTGGTTTGTCTAATTCTGAAACTACTTGCCCTGTAGAAATGAATTATTTTTCTTGGACTTTCTCTTCACTAGTTATCAAATGAGTATTTATTTTCAATTCCTTATTTTTTTGAAGGCCATCTACTGGTGTCATTATTGGTTCACTCATAGATAAATTAAGGGGATCTAACATAGAAAATCCCTCACTAGTATCAACATCAATCACATCAGTCTGAATCTTTGCAAACTCATGTAATGTTTCAACTGAAGGTATATTTTCATCCTTAGCAGGAAAAGGTCTAAGATATTTTCACACCTAGAATTAAAAATTGTCTACCTACTGGATTAGCTGCAACATTTTCTTAGGATACTTGATCTTGAGTCCCTTTCATTATTATTTCCTCTAAATACAAAGGTGGGAACAGAGGCTCTGATTGTTCCACTTGGGTGGGTGGGGTAGTAGTGATACAACATGTTGTGCCTAGGAAACATCATTCCTTTCAAACTCAAGAGGATCAATTACCATATCTTTATGTTTGTGTTTTTTTGGCATGTGGGCACCCACCCTCACCAAAACTAGATCATATACCAACTTGTGTTTCTTGTGTGCTCTTTCAAACTTCTTCAAATTAGGTGTTGCTCTTTGCTCCTCCTTATGTGACTTAGACTAAGTATGACCACTTGTTATAGCTCCACTCATTAGTTTCACAACACTATGTGGCTTTGGAAAAGCACCTGAGTGGACCATATGAGATGTCAAACCTTTCCCCTTTTCTTGAATTGGCATTTGCAAAAGTAATGGGGGAATTCTTCATAGATTTTTATAGCATTTCTTCGGTATTTTTTCCTGAGAATTGACATTAAAGTACTAGTTCTGCTAGTGGCTGAAGTCCACTCATCTATGAGTTCAAAAGTGTTCCTTTTGGAGGGAAACTAAGGGTATTTTCCTCCTAATGGATCAATTCTATCTACACCCTCTCTCAGGGGTGGAATATCATCACTTAAGTTTCATAAACTCCTAAAGTTTTTAAAGATTATTGCATTCAAGATTGACAAGTCAATGTTTTTTTTGGGCTAACCAACTCACAGTCCTCATTACATCAGTTATCCTTATATAAGAATCATCATATTCTATCTCATTTCAATTTATAGGGGCTATAGGCTGTCCTTCCACCTTTTGATCAATGTAATATTTTCTTATTGTATGTGGATCATCCACAATTCCCTCCAGGGTAACAACAATTTTCAAGTCTATTATTTGTGAAAGGATATTTCTAGAGAAATCATTTAATCTAACCTCTTATTCACCCCTACAATTCATCCAATAATATTCAAAATAAGGCTCATGCTCAAAATTATTTGCAATGTTATTGAATACCCATCTAATTTCATAATTGGCCCTTGCCTCAAACTTTTCCATGTCAAACTTCTTTATTTCATCCTCAATTAATCTAGATTTTATGATGGAAGGGCATGAATACCTTCCAATTCTAATGGGAAACTTGATATTTGTCTTGTGCCTTCTGGTAATTAATTCATGCATAGGTGTTAACTACCTTGCTAATTCACATAAAGATAACTTATCATCTAAATATCTAGGCAATTTATAAGGTTTACTCTCAAAACCACTAACCCTTATGTATGTGAATTTTTTATATTGAATGAAGTAACATTCATAATCTAAAATCACTTATCTAGCTTGTTAAAAAATTCTATATTGCCCCCATTATGGTTTGAAAAGGTAGATAATTGGTGTGTAAAAAATCATCATCAACCAACCTCACATTTCCACTCCAATTGACCAACTACAGTTGAAGAAATTTTTTGAGCATTTAACACTATTTGAAATCAGCACATGGTAACAGGCCCAAGAAACATCTATGCCCTGAAAAATTGTAAATTAGGTTGGTCATCATGTAAAATTAGCCCAACATATGTTCCATTTTCTTTCCAAAATAATCCACATATAGGTACGCATCCGTTCCTTGAATTCTTTTGTAGTTTCTAACCCCATCATTCAACTTAATAACACAATAATATCTTCAGCCTCTTTAACAAATTGTTCCCTAACTATCCTTTTAGGAATTCTACTTGTTTCTTTATTCTCCGTGATGATCCATTTTGTATTTATGATCATAACAAAGTCTTGTTTCTTCTATTCATAATCCCATAAAGCTTTAATTGATACCAATGGTGATTAGATTTGTGATTACAGGAAATTTAAGTATTATTCTGATGGCCACAGGTGTCAATGTCAACAATGCATCACCAATTCCATCTAATGCATCCCTTTTCTCCTAGTAATAATTCATAGCACAATGCCATACCAATTCTGGGCACTGAACCGATGGCGTGATAACACTAGCTAAGGTGATGTGGTTATCCTTAATTGCTTTCTAAGAATCACTTTGATTGGGATCATTTATTCACTAAATAAATTCCTCTAAGTTAACGTTCATTAGGTCCGTGTCTATAATTCTGTCTAAATCACTTGTAATCCAAGATGAAATTGAGAACGAAGATGGCATGGTTTTCATCCTTGAAAACCCTAACTTTACCTAAAACTTTCTTTCCAATAATATGAAAAGTACAGAGGTTTGTAGTTCTTACCAATTCTCCAGTGGGTACCTGAGCAGTTTAAATCCAAATCGGCAGCCTTTTCAATACTCTAGTTTCCAATTAAAGCTCCACAATTAAACTCACGATATTTCTCAACAAAAATCACCAATAATAACAAAACATTCCAAAAAATTCCTAATAAAATATGAAGTCATAGAATTTAAAACTTCCTTGATTTGCATAGAAGCATTGATGGCAGCAGAAATCAATTCCTTGTATCATATTTGTTCATTCTACCTTTCTAAATTTTAAAAATGAGTCGTCCACGTGGAAAACATTTTCATTAATGAGGGCTCGAGGGAAATTTTTGTATTTTTTCCATAATTCAAAACTTATAGACTTTTGGCCATTGTCTCACCCATCCATCTTTGAATTTCAACACGGGCTTGACACATGGTCATATTTTAGTGATTGAGGAAGTGCGGGCCTTTTCTACAATTTTAATCCCTTTCAAGCTTAAAACCAAAAGTGTCAAATTTATCTGATAACATGCCTCTCTGATTCATGCATAAGAGAGAACCACGTGTCCTTTGTGGGTCTTGGGGACCTTTTTAAACTTCTACACTTTTTTTTCTTTATGTTCAGTTGGCAAGAAAATTTTCTTGTGGAAAAATTGGTGGGTTTCAAGCCAACGCTATGGGAATCTAAGTATTTCTACTTGAACAGTATAGCTTCCGTATGTGAATGCATGAAAAAGTGGATTTTAATGATGGCCTTTCGACCAGAGATCCAATAGGGGCACTCCACTGACCCTATGGAAAAGCTAGCAATTTCTCACTAGAGAAGAACTTTTTCTGAGAAGGGGAAAGGGAGTGAGAATGGAGGAACAATAAACTAATGTTGCGAGTATAATATTAGATGCCCACACACATTAATTATAAATTTCATTTACATGCATTTATAGTTTGAAGAAAAACAAACCCGCAGAAGAAGCTACAAGACCGAATGAAACTCATTGGTCACAAAGTACCAATCAATCCCTCAATCAAAAATGCCAAAATTCCTTCTTTTATTATTGAAGCTCAAGCAAAGTTTGTACATAGCTTGATAATGGAATAAATTCGAGGAAGAAGACAAAATAGAAGCAATGTGGCATTTTTGTGTCTTTTCCGGGTACAGAGCACTCTGGCCTTTTTTGAAATCGATCGCTAGCCCTAGGAATGACATTGAGAATCCATTATATTCTTCATAAGAAATTGTTACAACATAAAAAATCCTCAATTCCTTTTCAAATTCCTCTGTTGTGAAGAAAACACTCATGACGGGTTACAAACCAGATCTTGCAAAGCAACAGTTACATTCAATTTGCCAGTTTAAATATAGACCATTTGATTTGCTCCTCTAACTTTGAAATTTGGCCATCCATGTGGTAGGAAGGCATTGGAGCGGTTACAAGTGAATCCTTTCACATTTTGTGATTTTTCATGAGATTTGGCAATTTGGAACAAATTATCCCATAGCCCCATTTTGAATTTTCAACTTAGACACATGGCACGTTCTTATTAGAAATGGGATTGCAACCCTTTTCTCAACATTTTAACCTTTTTTAGAAAAAGTCTCAAAAACTCAATTTCCTCCGCTGGCCCACTGCTCTGATTTGACTATGACATATGCCACGTTCTTGTTGGAGATAGGGTCATGGCTCTTTTCTAAATATTTTAACCTTTTTTACGAACAAGGCTCAAAAACTCAATTTCCTCCGCTGGCCTGCTACTTCGATTGAAATCTTGAGACATGGCATCCTTAGATTGGAAGTGGTGTCATGGCCCTTTTCTCAACATTTTAACTTTTTTGGAAAGAGGCTCAAAAAATCAAAGTTCTCTGTCATTCCACTCCTCTGCTTTGACTTTTCAATGGCGTGCCTGAGACCTTAGCAGGGCCGCAGAGCATTCTATAACTTTTACTTTACTTTTGGGAATTTGGTTAAATTTCCAATAGTGCCACGATGGCCTACTCGTCTACTTTGACTTTTCAAAATCAGGCTTCACCTTTGAATTTCTCCCTGCAGGCTTCAACTTTGACTTTTTCCCTTTAAAGCTTGATTGGGGTTATGGGTCACTTTTTAACTTCTCTCATTTTTTGTAAAGACGCTAAAAAATGCAAAGTTCTCTACTTATCCGCTCCTCCGCTTTTACTTTTCAATGGCGGGTCGGAGACCTTGGCAAAGCCACGGGCAAAATTTACCATTTTTTCCAAAAGTGACCAAAAGTGTTAAGTTCACCGAAAATCTCGTTCCTCTCCATCAAATAGGATTTGAACAAGTACCTACATTCATTGGGGTCAAAATTTGATGGGGAAAAGAACCTCATCATCTTGACTATGGAAAATATGCAGAGAAAGAAAAATTCATCGTTTTGAGTCCAATTTTTGAATTTCCTTCACGAACTAGAGGCATGGAGGCAAAACAATGATTTGACGACCCAGGCCATAGAACAAGTGAACAATTTTGATCAAAAATGGAGATTGCAAAGAGGATATTATTTGCATAGACCGAGAAATGGAGGATTTCTAAAAATGAGCACAACAGAGGTTTAAACAGCTATAGGGCATGAATTTTGCTAATTTCTTGAATCTCTAACTTGGCTTAAATACCAACGAAGGGCATGAGCTCAAAAAAATTGAATTTGGCTATGAAAATGTAGATTAGTTTTCAGGAGACAACAGCTCGCTTTAGCTTGGTGATATGGCATGAACTGGGCATGGCTAGGGCACGGCATGAGGATCGAGAATCTCAAGTTTCAAAATATATTATGTTCACCAGTGCCTTATCCATTAGGCCTTGCAGAGTCATGTAAAATTATAAGAAATAATGGAATAAGGAGGAAACACACAATCCAAACCACACACAACAAAAACTAAACAAAACTAAACCAAAACCACACAACAGAAAAGGGTAAAACACACCTTCAAAATCACCTATGGTACAAGGCAGGGAACAACCCGCTTTCAAGTATTTCCCTCTTCTGGGAAATTCCAATAGCGTTCCATCCAAGTATGAGAGGATAAAAAATTCTCACCACAAGCTCCATGAATTTGGAATGGGCTGAGCCATAATGAATCAAAAATTCCATGGTTGCCCTTTGGTTCTCTTCTCTTGTCCCACAGCAGAAAAAAGTCTCTAACCTTGAATTCTCTTGCCTTTTCCCTCTTGTCAAAGATCTTATTCAATTTCAATTGGTGTTCTTTAATTATATCCAGCACTTGGCATCTACTTTCCTCCAACTTCTCAAGGAAGAGGATCCTCTTGTCAATGGAGTCTATGTATTGACCATCTTCTATTTCTTGCAGCAACTTGAGAGATAGAATCTCAATTGTGAGAGGAATCTCTGCCTCAACTCCATACAACGTTAGGAAATGTGACATACGAATTGCCTTCTTAGGAGTGATCCTATCGGCCCAAAATTCATCATATAACTTCTTGTGCCAGTTCCTTTCATTCTCATCTACTAGCTTATGAATAATGGTCATAATGTTCTTGTTGCTTGACAGCTTGACCATTTCCCTATAGATAGTAGTCAAAAGAGTGATATAAGGAGATTCCAAAACCATAACAAAACTCTGTGAGCTCCCTTGAAGATAAATAGGTGGCATTGTCTACAACAATCTTCCATGGTACTCCAAAACAGACAATGATATTCTCCTTGATGAAGTTGAATACTATTTCAGAGTTGGCTTGTTTTGTTGGAATGGCTTCCACCCATTTAGTTAAGTAATTAGTTTCAGTGAGTACATAAGTATGCCCTGAAATCGAATGAGGATTCAAAACACCAATCAAATCTATCCCCCATTGCTGAAATGGTTCCTCAATCACTACAGGCCTGAGTGGTAATGCAGCTAGTTGTGGTTTTCCAACAAATTTTTGGCATGCTTTACATTTGTAAACCCAATCTTGAGTGCTTGTAAATATGGAGGGCCTATAAAATCTTTCCCTGAGAATATTATGTGTAGTGACCATTACTGATAAATGTCCACCACAAGCTTGATCATGATATGCCCTGAGTAACTTTTGTTGTTACTCCTTATCCACACACTTGAGGAAACAACCATCAAGACATATCTTGTAAAGTGCATGATTCCAGATCATAAACTTCACTTCTTTCAGCTTGAGGGTTCTTCTTTTTTGTAATCAATATGAGGAGGGAATTCTCCATAAGTGAGATAGTAAGCAATATCAGGACACCACTCATCAGTAGTGGTGACAAAGAGAACTTGTGGACTATCTCCTAAATAGGTGAAAAAACATCATCCTTTTCTCCCTAATGAGCACTGAGAGCTTCATCTTCAGCAATTAGTTGGCACAAACCATTTCCTCTTACTAGATTAGATGGCCTAATCTCCAAGTCATACTCTTGGGTCTTTGTAATAAAACTTCCTCTCTTATCCCCAGGATCTTGTCGAGTCAAAATGGACTTGATTGCACTTCCAGGGACCATCACCACTGTATGGGAATTGAGAATGTAGAATTTGAAACTTTTAACAGATTTGACCACTTCATAGGCATGTTTCTCTAGTTGGCCATACTTTAGCTCATGATTTTTCAAAGGACAACTCATGAAAGCAATGAGTGATTCCAAACCTTCATCATTTATTTGAATAAGGACAGCAGAGAGTGTATGTTCTGATGCATAGCAATACTTGATGAAATCCTTGTTAAAATCTAGAGATACAAGAGTTGGAGCTTTGGCAATGTCTTTCTTGATCTCCTCAAATATTGTTTTTCCTTCTTTATTCCACTTGAAACCTGCTTGAGGATTCATCATGGAATTTATATGCTTAGTCACTTCAGAAAACTCAGGCTCAAAATGATGAAGGAAGTTTACCTTTCTGAAGAATGAATGAACTCCCTTCTTGCTGGTTGGTAAGGCTAGTGCTTGGATAGCTCTGATCCTCTCAAGATCAATGTGTGCTCCATGTTTTTTCACAATGTGTCCCAGTAAATTACCTTCTGTGACTCCAAAAATATACTTCATTAGATTTAGAGAAATGCCATGTTCCTGCACCTTGCAAGGACTTGCTCCAAATGACAGATATGATCTCCCCTCCTCTTTGAGAAAACCGTGAGGTCATCAAGGTAAATGACAATGCAATATTTTAAATCTTTGAAGGCTAAGTCCATTGCTCTCTGGAAAGTGGCCCCAACATTGATCAAGCCAAAAGGCATTCTGATATAGGCAAAAGTGCCCCAAGGTGTTGTGAAGGCTATTTTGTTGCAATCCTCTTCTGCCACCTTGATTTGGTTGTACTTTAAGAATCCATCAAGCAAAAAGAGCATTTCATATCTAGTGACTACTTGCAAAATGTGATCCATGATTGGAAGAGGGTAATTATCCTTGAGAGATGACTAATTTAGATTTCGGAAGTCTACTCAAATACTTATTTTCCCATTCTTCTTCCTTACTGGCACAATGTTATCCACCCGTGTTAAATGGTGGATGGGGAAGATGATTCTAGCATTGAGCATCTTTGTCACCTCTTCTTTGATAACATCTGCAATCTTTGGATTATAGGGCCTTTGTTTCTTCCTGAAGGGCTTATCTCCTTGCTTCAAAGGAATGGAGTGATGCATTTCCTTTGGTTGAAAAGATTTGAGTTCATCATAGAAATAGGTGAGGACATCTTAGTAATTTTTTAGCAAAACAACAAACTTTCTCTTCTCTTCTGGTGAGCAGGATTTACCAATGTTAACCATCCTTGGATTCTCTGAAGTGCCAATGTTTTCTTGATGAAAATCAGATGGACACTAAGAATACTTTCTTTCTTTCTCTTGGATTAACCTGATATGCTTGTCAAAGAGTTCTTCCAAAGAAACTAGGCCTTTGGGGATTTTGTTTCCTTTCAGTTTGATTACTCCCTCTTCATGAATTCCCTCAATTCCTTCCTTCTCTTATTTGGGGATTGATTCATGGTGTGGGTTTTCATTTCCTTTAAAGAAAATATTATTGAAGTTATCCCTTTGTTATTAGAAGGCTAGGATCTAATTTTCATCATTGAAGACCTGCCAGTGATTTGTATTGTCTGGTACACTGGGTCTGAACACCATCCAAAAGAAATATGATGTGTCACTAAGGAAGCTGACACTATTAGAGAATCATCCTTTATATTCTGATCCATAGGGATAGCTTCAATGGATAATGCATCAAAGGATTAAATGCAGTCCCACACTCTATTTCTATAGTGCCTGTGTCTAGGGTTTTTCACTTGATATTGTTGGAAAACCTACTTTACCATAACCTTTGCATCACCTTTGCAACTAAACTTCTTCATTCCCATGTCCTCTATTGTATTCATGCCTAAGATTAATGTTTCATACTCTGTTTTATTATTTATATTTTCAAATTACAGCTTGTAGGCAAAAGGATATACCTCATTGGAGAGAGAGTAAAATACTACACCAGCTCCTGTACCTGCTTTGGAATGACCGCCATCAAACTCCATTGTCCAAATATGATCTTCTTCTTCCTCCATGAGGAGTGGAAAGTTATCTTCCTTTTTTTATGTAAGGAAGTAGTTTCCTAACCCACAATCTTGAAAGAGGATGTTAGCTCTTAGATCATTAGATTTCCTTATTGTGAATTTCATTTTCCTGACTGGAAACAACTTCTTCATTTATCATTTCACTGGGATAGTTACTGATGACTAATACATTTTTATTTCTCCACCTAGGTATCTGTAAAAACTTCTGCTCAATAACATACCAAAATAGGCTGGGATGTCTACCACTAAGATGGTCACCAGTATCTTCTTGTCTGGATAATCAGCTAGTGCAACCTAAGCATCCTTGATTCTTCCTACCAATGGAGCTTGTTTGGATTCCATTAAATAGCATGTGCCATTTACTCAATTCAAAGTGACACTAAGAGAATTTGCAACTTTTGTTTACATCGCATTATCTAAGGCTCCAGAGTCTATGATGCAATTTTTCAACTGGAAGCCTTTGATGAGAAGTGACATGTAGAAAGGCTCAACTCTATTAGTGTTGAAGGAACTGAGGGCTAACATATTTTGAGAAGGTGGTATGGATGGTGTGGGAAGTAAGCCTTTAGAATTAGAGATTGGGGATGTATAGTTACCACCCTAGGCTACCTTGATGAATCTGTCAAATTGGGTAGGATGTGTTTGAAGGTATTCAATCTCAGAGAGCTAAACTTTGGTTTTTCTTGCATGCTCCACAAAGTCAAATGGATGTATGGTAGATGAGGAAGAGGTTCCAGTAGTGGGAGAAGATTTAAATGATAGGGGTTTTGTCACTTTTGGTGTTGGGTTCTCCTTTTCAAATGTAGCAATTGGCTTGGAAGGAGGTGAGGGTGTAGCCTTTGATTGAAATTTAGATGTTCTTACATTACCAGTATTTAGAAGAGAATTGCTCTTAACAACTTTTGAGTTGGGAGAAGAATCAGATAACTACATAGCAACATGATCCTTGGCAACTAGTGAATCTAATTTCTCTTTGGCTGATTCCATGGAAGGTGGTAATGGTGATCCTCTACTGATGATCTTGTTTTGTGGAAGCTTTGGAGAGCAATATTCTTTGTTCTTCCTATCATCTGCTACAACTGATGAGGCTGAAACATCATTCTAAGATTGTGCACGAGTGAAAATAGCACATGAAAAACTCAGAGCTTCTTCATCACTTTCCTCCTCATCAGCAACGTCTTCAGTCAGGTCATTGTGCATGCCAACCTCTTCAATTTCAAGATAGTTTTCATAGTCAGCCATGTTTTCTTCTTCAATTTCCTCAATGTCTGTTATTTCTTCTGATTCCCTAATGTCACAGGTGGCCTTGGCTAGTGGTGCTTCAAGGGAAATCCTATGAGCGGGTGGAGCAATTCTTGGTCTATCAGGAAATATGGTTTCCTTGGAGCATTCCTTATTGTGATTTTTGACAGTTGTTTCTTCAAAGCAACTAGGTCATTTTCCATTTTTTGGAACATTGGACTGGTGGTGACTGAATTTTAACTTTGACATTTTAGATTCCCATTTGGTCCTTTCATTTTTCCAGAAAGAATCAAATCATCATCAGTCTCAATTGCAAACTCTTTAGCTTCCCTCAATGTTCTTGGTTGGTCTCTTCTGAGGAAGAAACCAACTTCTGATGGAAAAGCATTTATGAAATACCTTTTCAAGTTGTTTTCAAAGGGTACCACAGCTTATGGGATCCTTCTTATCAACCTATCATACCTTGCTACAAAATATCTCATTGATTCAGAGGTCTCCTTCTTCATCTGAACTAATTAGACCAGCAGATCCTGACAATATTTTGTGCTCTTAAACCTATGTTCAAATGCACTTCTTATATCTTCCTAGCATGTGATAGATCTTGGGGGAAACATGTAGAACCATTCAGCAGAATTTTTTTGGAGTGACTTCACAAAGATCCTGACTGAAACATGTTCATATTCAACTCCCAACACTCCAAAAGTAGTGATGAATGCTACTACATGTTCTTCTGGGAGCTAAGCACCATCCGCTCTGAATTTTGGGAAGTTATTTCTTGAGCCTCTTGGGAGCTCATGAAGTGGTTGTGGAAGAGAAAGTGGACCAATATTTTTTCCCCATGGTACATTAGGACTTTTTACTTCATGCTCATGATCACCCATTCTATTCTTTTTTCTAACCTCCGGTCTTGTAGGCTACTTCTATTGCTGCTCTTTCTTCTAGTTTAATTTGGAGTCTTTCTATTTCTTCAAGTTGAGCCATTATCTCCTCTTCAGTTCTTTCCTCTCTTTCAAGCTCTTCAAATGTGGGATCAACTTGTCCTCCTTGTATCAGTTGCTAGGTGTATCTTCTATCAGCCAACTTGAAAGTTTATGCTCTCCTCTAGGGTTCTTGAATTTGTCTCTACCTTTCTAATTCGATAGCATGTTCCTCTTCCAGGTCCAGAATCCTTATGACAATGAAGTAATGATTGAAACTTTGTCTATTAAGCCAAATAACTTCTCTCAAATTAGAAGCAATGTCTTCTTGGATGTGAAAGAGTAAGTCAGGTATCTCAACAGAAGGATTTCCTAGGATAGCCATGATTTACATCCATGTAGTTGTTATGAGTATTCAATCTGGGGAAAATCTTCCTATAGAATCTTTTTTTTCTTTTTTATGACCCTAAGGTCATTTTTAGGTGCAAATGCTACAAAATTAGCCCCATGGTGGGCGCCAAAAACTGTTGGTGAGAAAATTTGTCTTGTCGAAAAATTGTTGAGTTTCAAGCCAATGCTATGGGAATCTAAGTTCATCTCCTTGAATAGTGTAGCTTCCGTATGTGCATGCATGAAAAGGTGGATTTCAATGGTGGACTTTCGACCAAAGATCCAACAGGGGCACTCCACTGACCCTGTGGCAAAGATAGCAATTTCTCATTAGAGAAGAACTTTGTTTGAGAAGGGGAAAGGGAGAAAGAATGGAGGAAGGAGAAAATAATGTTGTGAGTAGAATATGAGATGCCAAAACACATTAATTATAAATTTCATTTACATGCATTTATAGTTAGAAGAAAAAAAAAACCCGCAGAAGAAGTTCCAAGACCAAATGAAACTCATTAGTCGCAAAGTACCAATCAATCCCTCAATCAAAAAGGCCGAAATTCCTTCTTTTATTATTGAAGCTTGAGTAGAGTTTGTACATAGCTTGAGAATGGAAGAAATTCAAGGAAGAAGAGAAAATTGAAGCAATGTGGCATTTTGTGTCTTTTCCAGGTACAAAGCACTCTGGGCTTTTTTGAAATCAATCACCAGTCCTTGGAATGACATCAAGAAGCCATTATATTCTTCACAAGAAACCATTAGAACTTCACAAATCCTCAACGTCTTTTCAAATTCCTATGTTGTGAAGAAAATACTCATGGCGGGTTAAAAACCAGATCTTACAAAGAAACTCTTACATTCGATTTGCCAGTTTAAATATAGACCATTTGATTTGTTCCTCTAACTCTGATATTGGGTCGTCCACGTGGCAGGAAGGGATTTGAGTAGTTACGGGGGAAGCCTTTCACAATTTGTTATTTTTCATGAGATTAGGCAATTTGGAACAAATTGGCCCGCAGCCCCGCTTTGACTTTTCAACTTAGACACATGGCACGTTCCTATTAGAAATGGGATCGTGGACCTTTTATCAAAATTTTAACTTTTTTTTAGAAAAAGGCTCAAAAAATCAGTTTCCTCTACTAGCCCACTTCTCTGATTTGACTAGGACATGTGGCACGTTCTGGTTGGAGATGGGGTCATAGCTCTTTTCTAAATATTTAAACCTTTTTTGTGAAAAAGGCTCAAAAAATCAATTTCCTCCACCGACCCGCTACTCCAATTGAACTCTTAACACGTGGCATCCTCAGATTGGAAATGGGGTCATGGCCCTTTTCTCAACATTTTAACCTTTTTAGAAAAAGGCTCAAAAACTCAAAGTTCTCCACCATTCCTCTTTGACCTTTAAACAGTTGGCCCGAGACCTTGGCAGGGCCGCAGAGCATTCTAGAACTTTTACTTCACTTTTGGGAATTTGGTTAAATTTCCAAAAGTGCCCCAATGGCCTGTTCGTCTGCTTGGACTTTTTGACAGCGGGGTTCACCTTTGACTTTCTCCCTACGGGATACAACTTTGAATTTTTCCCATTAAAGCCTGATCAGGGCTGCAGGTCACTTTTTAAATTTTTTCCTTTCCGCTCCTCCAATTTGACTTCTCAATGGTGGGCCTGAGACATTGGCAGAGCCGTGGGGAAAATTTACCATTTTGGGAAAAAGTGGCCAAAAGTGTTAAGTTCACCAAAAATCCCATTTCTCCCTATCCAATAGTATCTAACCATGTACCTACATTCATTGGGTCAAATATTAATGGGGAAAATAATCCCATCATCTCGACTGTGGAAAATATGCAGAGAAAGAAAAATTCATCGTTTTGAGTCCAATTTTTGAATTTCCTTCACAAACTAGAGGCATGGAGGAAAAGAAATGATTTGATGACCCAAACCATAGAACAAGTGAACAATTTTGATCAAAAAAGGATGTTGCAAAGAGGATATTACGTGTACGGACTGAGAAATGGAGGATTTCTAAAAAAGAGCAAAATAGAGGTTTAAGCAGATCTAAGGCATGAATTTTACTAATTTCTTAAATATCTAACTTGGCTTAAACACCAACGAAGGGCATGAGCTCAAAAAATTTGAATTTGGCTATGAAAATGAAGAGTAGTTAGTGGGACAAAACATGCAAATAAATACAATTATGCACCACTTCCTCGCATCCACTCAATTTGCAAAAAATGTATACCTTTGGGGGCAAATTGAGAAATTTTTTGTGTCACTTTATGATTGCGAATATTCATCAGGTCATGGGGCCAATTTTACAATTTCCGAATGTGATATAAAGATACAAATTTGTAAGCTAGACCCACCATACCGCATTCAATTGTCAACTACCATGTACCAACGGATGATGGGACAAAAACCACAAGTAAAAACTTAACCGAGGAACATTTTACAATTGGTGATCCTTAAGATTTCAAACCTAAAACACAACTGGTTCCCCATAAGAATTTTTTAAAATAATGCATATCTAAACATGATCCACGACCAAAAGGAGGATAGACAAATCCACATACCGGAGAACCAAAATATCAACTCGCACCCCTACGGGAAAAAAGAAAATACAACAGGTGATGAAGGAAAAGTTTAAACAAATAAGGGAAATATTAATTCGAGGACCAACACTAACCTCGGATCGGTGTTAAGGAAGCCTACTACCATCAGTTTGGATATCATGTTGGTAAGGCACCATGATAATGTGGTTTAATCTGTGGACTAGTTGAGAGTTTAAACTTCCATCCTTAGATGGTTCCATGGTCGGTATGGAATGGTGATTCCATAATGGGCTAGGGCCCTCTCTCTCTATAACCTCAAAAGAAAAAAAATCCTAATGAATTAAATTTATGCATATAGGAATTATAATTGAAGAAATGTTTACCTGACCAATCAGATCCACAGACATGAGTGTATTTAGATAATTACACAACCATAGGTGGCATTCTAACCATTGATGAACTGCATAGGGTTTCATGCATCTTTGCATAGTGTCATTAGAATTATTGCCTACCAAACAACATTAAATGATTTGGGAACCTACAGTTTATATTTATGCCAATGGAATTACATAATGAACTACAACTCGATGATTCTGACACATTTGCTGATGTGAATAAAAAATATTTAAAATGTCATAATATGTTTAAATTGAATGACCCACATTCATCTTCCTCTGCGTACAACAAAGAAAATGGAGATGCAGAAAAAGAAATAATTGTGCTACAGAAGCTAGAAAACCAATCAAACGGAGACACAACCATACGTGGGAAAGTTCGAGCACACATTATAGGATTTTAACAAGGGCCTCAAGATAAAACCTTAGAACATCAAAACCCTCTATAGAAAATGCCACACTCTAGACATAGGCTAAAAAACAATGACCAGGAATTTGAAGTCCTACAAAATGCACTCAAGCTTTATCCTGAGTAATCACAAATCAAAGTTTTTTTACAACTCAAGTGAAGGCTTTGAATTCACAGAGCTAGGGTCTAAGTGTAGACACCAAATTTGGGTCACACTCCCCTTGGTACCATTCAATCCATTAATGTAATATATTTAATTAATCATGACCCCTTCATCCTATACTAATATTCATCCTCATATTATTAATTAATGTAATTATTTTAATTAAGTTAATTTCACCCTCACACATCCACATCATCGTTACACCTCACTTTGGACCCATTCTAGGGTCATTTAACTCACAATGATCGACTAGTCATCACTCTCAGCATTGAGTCATCACTCCTAGTGTTGAGTCACCAACTTAACCTAACTAACTAAGAATTCTTCCTAAAACCTAATTGGACTTTTTTATGACCTTTCCTACCTTTTCTCACGTGAAAAATCCACTTCCCTAAGAATAGACTCAATCAAAATAATGCAAAAAATAGTAAAGCTCTGCCTATTTTTTCGTAAACCTAGACTTTCCTTCCTTAGCTGACATCGGTTATCCCTCAACTGATGTCAGTCACCTAACCACCATCGGTTACCTTCTATACACTTTCACAAACTCTTTGCATGGGTTGGTAATATCAGTTATTGGATCCTGATTGCATTCAAGCACAAATCTAGTCAAGCCCTCTTGCATCTAGATGACAAACACACACAACAACAGTGTAATACAAGCACTCATGGTTCATCTTCCTAGAGCATTGGAATATTCATAGGAAGCACTCTAGGCCAGTATTGCTGTGGCACTAAGAAAAATATGTACTTCATGGATCCAATCTACTGTCCTCCATACCACCTCCCAATATCTACAAGACATCCGGTAAAGTATTGTCGATCCTAATCATTTTACTTTATTCCTTTTATAGATCCCTGGTTTTCCTTTCAGTAGTTTATTTTCCTCGTATTGCCTGTACATCACCTTCCTCCTGCCAACCCACTATTCAACCATCCTAAGAACTTTTCACCATTATAATACATCCTTCATTAGTATCCCTGAGTCTTATTAGACCATATTACAACCCAAACCATACTACCCTCACTCTCTATGTGAAATCACAGAGAGCCTAAAAACCTCTGTTTAGATAATTTACTATCAAATTTCCCTTACTCGACATGTCAATCACCTTAACCTTCGTTGGTCTCCCCTCTCTACTCGACATCAGTCACTAGATCGATAATCAGTCACTATGCTTTTTTTTAACCTTCACAAAATTTCCCCTAACATCACCTAAACTCTACACAGACCTTACCAGATACCTTTGTAACCTTACCCAACACCTCTTGTGACCTGTCCCAACCAAAAACATACCTTACCCAATGCTAGATTAGTTTAGATTTTAATAATTTTCTTAACCTATTTTTTTAATAACATTTTGAGATACCTAAATAAAATTGTTAGGAATAGTACCTTTATTTCTTGTATTTACTTTCATTGAGTTTGATAAAAACAGTACTGGATTGATAGCCATCTGAAGGAATTATCACACTTCTCAGAACTATCAATTACTAGGTAGTCCACTTGTCATCTTTCTATTTAATATCATTTGGTGGTATTTCTTTTTATCTACAGGTAGTCCTTCCCAGACAAAAAGGATTTCTCTACATGATCATCTTGGATAAAGTTAGTAACACGCACATTTAACCTTTGACCAACATAATCATAGGTATTCCTCCTGTGACTGTTACCTTATCTATTTTATCACATAATTATTCAATGAAACACTCAGAAGCCTTACAAATACAGATACATCAGTGAGAGACCCATCAGGGATTTCTTTTGAAAAAATAAAAATGAGTGAGTGAAAAAATAAGTGACCTCTATTTCCTGATCAGAAGAGAATAAAATCGAGATTAATGTAAGCTATACCTAGGGGAAAGTCAAGGAGGCTTGGCTCAACCCAAATTTTCTCATAGGAATTAACATATTTTAGGCTCACCAACATAAACCCCTCAGTTCTAGATAGTGACCTCAATTCCATATAGAGATGTGGGCTTGTGATAGAAACCTCATCCATCCCTCACCATCAATCCTAGGCCGATGGTCAAGAAGGGCTTAACAATATCAGTCCTTATTTCGGCACCTGAGGATCACTTCAATCTTCTAGTTTAATAGGTCCATCGTCTTACCATTAAGTGGCAGGATTTTACTCTTCAATTTGATATCTATATGCAACCACCGGAGTGCAGTGTGCATTAGGAACTCCACACTAGATCTATTGAGGGACCAAATTCAAAAAACCAAGGATCTTGCCCACCTCATTCTTTTTATCCTTGTATTGCATTAGTGAACTTTACCATACTCTCACCCTATCTCCTCCTTTGAGCACCCATCCACCATAGTCATTGAGACATCCCAATATGCAACTCCCACACCACAATAGGAGAGGAAATCAGTGTGAGCACTCAGGGAAGCATTTTGTAGCTCATTTTAGAATTCCCTGGGAAACCTACATCACTAGTCAGCTCCTCCTCCACGCTGATCATCCATCAATTGAACCGTAGTGTGCACGTTCTTGATCATATGCACCAAACCACTAGAGGGGAAGAGGGATTAATTTTCTTAGATTAGTATTCTACCTCAGAAATTTGTTTCCCACACCTCCCCCTAATATACGATCATCCAGGTTTGATAGTGAGATCGAAAATGACTCCTCTGTCAATGGTGTAGTATCTCTGAGAAACACATCTTCTACTCATACCTAACCCATCTACACTGAAATGATTATCAGAAGATAAAGGATCTATTATCACTTCATATATTTTGTTCTCATCTTCCCTAAGCCAGAACAGTCAAGGATACCACATAGGATTTTGGGAATTTGCTAGAACTTTCATAGTGTGACATTAGAGTACACATCATGAGCAAAGACCAAGTCTTTGCAGTTGAGACTTTTATTTAATCTGGATCAACAAATGATCACCACTTTCCATGGCTCTTCAGCAAATCCCAAAAAAAAAATTGGTTCCCAGAATTCCAAGGACCGTAGAGCTAAGTTAGGCTGATCTAAATAGAATCGGACTTAAAAAGAAAAATCATGATAGTATACTTGCTAGTTTGGTCATCGGTGGAGGCTAAGAGTAAGCATTCATCACATAAATGTTCTTTATGGAGTTTTCCACAGAAAAAAAACCATTGTCTCCCTCTCATATTGTAATAATTCAAAGAAAACCTTTGCTTCATAGGGAGTTCCCTTATTACCATCAAGCTTACAAATCCCCATTTTCTTTGGCACCTATCTCTCACTGGTATCAATCCTTTAGTATCTAGCCTAAGTTACCTTCTGTCACCAGCACTAAATACCCAAGTCTTTTTTTTTAACTGTGTTTCAATGATCGATCTGGAATCTTCAGTTGCGCCTCAGCATGTTTGACCAGGATGGAAAGAGTTTGACTAGTCCATCTATATGTGCATCTCAAAAAAATTTACAGAGCTATCCCAAGTCGCAATCCTCCTATTGCTCTTAAGTCCCATGGTTTTGAATCGTAGCCAACTCCTACATGCTGTTACTGTTTCTCACTAGCCTTCAGTCACTTCTAGACCTATCAACATATCCATTTTCCAATCTTTGCACAACTATGGATCATAAGTCATTAGCTAAAGTAGAACCTTCACTACCAATGGGAGTTGAATTTTTCGCATTTTACATGCCATGGTCAAGATCATCCTCTACTTCAAAAGCAATATTATTTAGCCCAGTTAATTCACTCAAGATTCATCAAGGAAGCTTGTATACCACTATGCCTATGATGATAATCAACTTCTACCCTGTGCACAAACTTCTGCATTAACTGAAAAATACCTCGGCCTAACCCTCTTCATCACTAAGTGCAGCAATAGGAGGAATTTTAAAAATTATTATTTGTAAATTAGCGATATGAAATGCACCTACGATATTTATCATGTGGTTGACTTAATTTTATCCTAGGTAAGTTGTGCTAAAAAATCATGGGAATCATCTACCTTGGGTTTAGGTCTATTGCTTGAAACCATGTAACCTCTCATAGTACCCATTTGGTCGCATACATACAAGCGTGAAGGCAGCCCATAAAACCATTCCATGGAAACATTGACCTTTCCATCCTCTCAATGAACTTCCTCAAATTACTATGAGATCTTCATAACGCAGTTCCAGAACTCCATAAGCTACCTAAATATGTAGCTATATAATAGCATCTGAGTTTTGTTTCCCATCACCATTAAATTCATGAGAAATTCTTACCTGATCCATCTATGGAAACTCCCTCACAACAGTTGAACTCAATGCAACCAGGGCCATATAGCTAGGATGTGGCCCAAGTCATACCGGAGCTTGTAGTTATCTACACAGCCTTATATTGAAGGAGTTGTTTACAGATCACATTATTCTTGAGTATACGCCATTCTTATCCAGCTGATGACCCTAGACAAGAAATAATAGAACATTAGTAAGCATACGGAGTCTAGCTCACGTAAATTATTTTTTTACAGATGTAGCCAATTTTTTTTATGACCCCAGTCACCCATCCATTGTGATTTGTCCATACGACTCAAGGGATAGATAGAGATTCCTAGCATTCATTTCGATTGTATCCCTAGCGAAAGAAGTCACACAACAACACTTTTAGCTAAATTTTATGCACATGGGTGTTAGCTAATCATTCATGGGATAAATCCCCTTACATCTTAACGAACAGATCTCCCATGTAACGTAGTTATTTATTCTAATTATTTATCTGAGGTAAAGTTACTTTACCTACGTGAAGCTCCATGAACCATTCAACTTGGAAATATCTGCAAGCTTTCCTAGAGCAATTTTGTTTCGGGACATCAGTGCAGGAAAGTAACCAGGACCGTACTAGAAATGGTGCATACCAATAGAGAGGATGCACTTTGTAATATGTAGATCACAAATCTTATGTACAGCTCATTGGCAGAAGCCTAAATCAATTAGCTTAAAATTCTAATTGCCACAATTTAAGAAAATTAAAAAGAAGTTAAATCACCATTTATATTTGTAAGTAGCATCTCTCCAAGTTCTACCAAGTTCAAATCCTCATAGACATGCACAATGAGACATTCTCCATGACACTAAATTTCTCCATGAAATTTTCCTTTTTCTTGAGGAGAATTACATACTATTTTACAATAATGAATCATAAGATCATTCAAATTACAACGATACCTCTTCTTAATCTCGATGCTACAAATTAAAATTAGTCTAGTTGCCAAAAAGGATCCATCCCTTGGCCCAGTAGGCCTCTCTCTCTCTATTCGATAGCATCTCACCCATCCAAGAAGATACAAATATGAGAAATCAAACCTTGTCCCTTCTGCATGGTTTCTAGCTACAAATCTGTATGTATTTGAGAATACACTCTCCTTAGGAGATCTCTACTCTTCAGTTTGGCATGCATGATATTAAAATGTTCTATAATTTAAAGAAATTATGCAACTACTTTTCATGCCAGTGTACAGGTTATTCACTAAGTAATTGATCTTATGCTTGCATGGTACACTTGAAGTAATGAATTACTCCAACTATAATTACGTTAAAGTTTTACATAATAACACCCAATTGTATAACTTTCAAATCACATTGTCTAAGAAATGTTAGATAATGGAGATATTTTCTTGGATAACCCTAACACACTGGCTAATCAGAACATTCACACCTTGAAGAATCCATTCCCAAATCACACGTCATTATCTAACCAGACCAACAAAAACTCAACCAATGACAGTAACATTCAGGAGGTTCATGTTATTTTTGACATCGTACCATCCCTTCCTAAATTTACTCCTCCATTTATCGAGGAGATTCTTACATGAGATCCTTTATCCATGGAAGATCTTGTTTCATCTACTCCTTGACCCATAGATGAGCCTCACTTGTCTCCCCCATCACCCATGGAGAACACTGCCATATCTATGGATGTAGTTTCCCCACACACCTCTCAGCCTGATGAGCAACCAACAATATTTATTCTCCTACCCATAGGAGAGTCATGCTTAACTTCCTCTTTGCAAAAAGATGAACCTACCAACTTGTCATCTCCCCTCCCCATAAGGGATCCATTATCAACCTCCCTTCCTATTGGTGACAATTCTCAATTGGCTTTTAAGTATCCTGTCGATTTTCTCTCAGCTCTTTTACCCACAGAGTTTGAACCCAACCATTTCCCTATCTTGTAGACATGCTTTATAGGGATTACTACACTTTCAACATCATCCCCCCTACAATAGTTTCATTTTCATGTTTGGATGACTATTTTGATTATGTCAACAGTTCCATGCTTTGGGTACGCCTTCGGCTACCTTTCTCAACTCAGATGCAAAGTTTGTTTGCTGATAATTCCAAGATCAACGCAAAGGTGTTTCAGAAAAAAAAAAACCAACCATGTGCATGCCAGTTACAGTGACCTATTCTTCATCACCCTCTCTCACACCTAAACCTTTACCATCGAATGAATTTTTTCCAATTTCTAAAGCCTTACCTACATCTATATCTTCCTACACTTCAAAACCAATTGCCACATTAGGCATCATGCTGACATCAAGCCTATTCTATCCCCCTATCAAAATAGATTTAGACATGTTCTCATAAGCCAACACAAAGACTATTCCACCACCTAAGAGGAAGATCTAACCTATTTTTCCGCATTCACCGGCTTTACCCACTAGCACTCTATCGCCTTCACCACTTCCATCTGTCCTAAGGCCCCGCCCATTAACCTTGGCCACACATCCTCCTACCCAAGGTAAACCAAAAACACAACATCCCACCTCCTCATCATGATCCTATATTAAACCCAAATTACCTACATAGCTTATGCCTTCATCGTCATCTGCATCCTTTCCACCGCCTATACCTACACCACTTCCATTATCCTCATCATTACGTATGATATTCCCTTCTCTTCAACAAATAAATCTTCCCACAAATTTTTCCACAGCTCCATTATCACCTTGGCTAACTCATCCCCTTCCAAAATATACCTTCCCTTCTCCATCACACACTTCTTCTTCACCTTTACCTAAGAAGGTGCAACCAAAGTCCAAATACCCACTACCCTCCAAAGAGGTAGTTAAACCTACACCACCTTCAACCACTAGTTCACCTCCTACATATTTACCCAAGAAGGTGCAATCCAAACCTAAAACCATACTACCTACCAAACAGTGTTCATACTAACTCAACCTCCAATTCCACCTCTCATGCCACCTCTCCGACTAAAATCACCCACACTTCCATCTAGACCCACACTTACTTCACATTGTGATCCATTCCTAGGGTCTTACGCCAACATCTTAGCTAACATTTTGGAAACCTTTGTCATCACATTGAAACCACTTCAACCTTACAACCCACTCAAACCTAAACAAGAGGGGTTTGACGATACAAAAGTTTACGCTTACCATCATGTGTTAGGGCATGATGTTGAAAAATATAAGGCTCTTAAGATGGTTCTTTTCTAATTATGTCCTCCTAAATAAATATTTGATGATGATGATCTTTTAGATGAGGATCCTATTCCACCTCCATCTATCACCACACCACCTCATCCCTTACCTATTCAAAAAAAAATCATCTCCCCCTCCACAACCCTTTTATCCTCCTCCAACATTTAAGTTCAATATGGTTTGCATAAGAGAGCTAGCCAAACCTTCGCCAAAATTCCAATGCGCTACATTTATTTTTCACAAAACTAGTATATTCCCTCACCATATTTTTTCCTGTCATGTCATTACACCTACAATGAATCACTTGCTTCTTCACCACAAATTCATATGGTTCAAATTTCCACTCAAGCCAAGAAGGACAAGGAAAAGGAGAAAATAACCAGCTCATCCACTTCTCTTTTACCCAAAAATCCATTTCCACCTACACAAAAAATCACTATCCATGGACCCATATACCCTATTCCTGATGGGGTTTCCCATCGTAAAATGCTTAAATAGCTGCACCAGTCTCCTCTCAAAATGTCTTTGTACAACCTTGTCCAAACCTCGTAGCCTCATCAACATGATTTCATTGAGGCTTTGCAATCTATTGAGGTTTTACCTAATGACCCTACTCCTATCATATCCATTATCAATCCTCGTAATGTGGCATCTCTCACCACTTCATCCCCTTCCTCTACACCCACTACCACTCATCAAGCAGCAATTCTCAGTTTTTCTGACGACGAGATTGTACCTCTCCAATTAGATGATCCTGATCCCACCCCTTTTAATTCCATTTACATTAATAATATATATGTTCAACGTGTTATGACAGATGGTGGTGACAGTATCAACATAGTTTCCTCTCATACATACAACCAAATGCACATCCCTACCAATTGCATGCATAATAACCTAGGTATGATTCTTTCATTCAACGATGTTATAACTTCCACTCTTGGGATGATCATTCTCCACATTTGTATAGGTCCCCATACCATTCTTGAATTATTCTATGTCTTAGAGAGGGAATTCGAGTACAACATGCTTCTTAGTCGACCTAGGATCCATGCCATGAGTTTTTTTCTTTCAACTTTACACCATTGTTTAAAATTCAAACATTTAGGACACAATTATACTATTTCATATGACCCGTCACCATTCAATACTTGTAACATGTTGTATCGAACCAATGATGTCCTTATACCAGTTGAGGCATCTACGACCACTACCAGTTCTTCTTTAGTCACTACCTCATCAACCAATGCTACCGCTACCTCTTCCATAAGTAACTCCTATATTCCTACTGCTGTCGCAACTTCTGTAGCTAACCCAACAACCAACCCATCTACTTTTTAACCAAAAAATGATTCTTCTTTCCAACTGTCGAGTAATTCACCCATTCATGCTACCCACATATCAACTATTGATCTCTTAGAAGTTGTTTTTCAACACCTCACTCTAGGGAGTACTGCCTTTATAACATTGGAACACTCCTTACTCCTCAAGAGTATGGTAAACTTCACCAACATCACCGCTATGATCACCGCATAGGAAAGGTTTTCTCCTATGGTCCTCCCAACCTTTGTACCAACTTAATGTATGGGGGAATTGATGCTACTACCTACTCACCTGAGCCACCTTCATAAACTGAACCATTTTCATCCAACATTCAATCTCTCACCAACCTATGCTTCTCCCACACCTTCCTCCATCATTGTGATTGGAAAGGCTTTTGCTTTGGTTTCTATGAACAAGGTCACCTTATTGTCATTCCTTGTACCACTCATAAGCATATAGACCATAGTGGTATTGGATTTTCCAAACCATTTCCCAAGAAGGCTTGATTCGAACTCATTGAGGGTGATAAACATTCCCCACCCTATTAAACAACTTCACCACCTTCACGTACATAGTCTATGGATCAAGAATCCATTCCTCCTAACAATTTGTTTTTCATGAACACCATTTCCTTGGGACCTCTAACTTATCAATGTGATGGCAAGGCTCCCTCTTCTCTTTCCTTCCTGTATCCTGACATGATCGATCATGATACACATTATATTAATGTCATTCAATGTCAGGATGATGAGTCTATTCTCACCTACCTTGGTGTGGAAGATTTTTATATTCACTAGTCGTTACCTTCTGAGACGCAAACCATGTTGAATGAATTGACCATGAAAATTAATATTTACAGTTAGGATGATTCACACATTCTAAAAATAGGTGAATATTTAGATGATGTTGAAAAGGAAGATTTCACTTCTTTCCTCAAGGATCATAGCAATCCTTTTGCTTGGTCCAATGTTGATATGCCTATTATTGACCCAAACATTTTGGTCCACAATATTGTAACCTTTCTCGATGCCAAACCCTGAAACAAAAGCTACGAAAAA
Source organism: Taxus chinensis (assembly GCA_019776745.2). Lineage (NCBI taxonomy): Eukaryota > Viridiplantae > Streptophyta > Pinopsida > Cupressales > Taxaceae > Taxus > Taxus chinensis. The sequence continues at coordinate 776,549,583 of CM034148.1, read as the reverse complement.
TGAATCCTTGCATTGCCCTTCATTTATAAGAACTCCAACACCTTCTTTCAGTTTCCTTCATCCTAGCCATTCATTATCACCAATGGATCTCTAGCATCATTCCTGTCACAAAAGTGACAGGAAGACTCTACATTTGCATGGATTTTCATGACCTTAACTTAGTTTTCCCCAAAGATGACTTTCCTCTACCTAGTATTGAACAACTATTTGACCTCACTACTGGCCATGAGATGTTATCCCTCATGGATGGTTTCTTAGGTTATAAAAAAATATTACTCACCCTGGAAGATCAACATAACACCTCCTTCATCACTCCTTAGGGGACTATCTGCTATTGTGTCATGCCCTTTGGCCTTAAAAATGTTGGTGCTACATATTAGCGGGATATGACATATCTTTCATGACATTATGCATTGCATATTAGAAGATTACATTAACGATCTCCTTTCCAAATATAAACATCGGGCCGAACACCTTTCAATCCTTAAGGTTATATTTGACCGTCTCATCAAATATTGTGTTCACCTTAAGCTTTATTTCCTAGCTTTCTGACCACTTCCATCCCTTTCAACATCTCCTAAAAAAAGATTGTTGATCACGAATCACAACACCCCTGGATGTCTGCAACTCAATGGGTTGATACTGTCAATGTGATTGCATAACATGGAGCTTTTCCCAAGTGTGGGACCTTGCGAAAATGGAAAAAGCTCTCCGGATGAAGGCCGGTTCCTATTCCTCTGTTCAGATGCACACATAAAAATGCAGAGGGTTTACTCAAAAACCTAATCTAACTTTCCAAGGAGACATGGGTAAGAAGATGCATAAAAACAAACCTAAAATAACAAAGGTGATGCACCAAGGAATGAAGAACACTTATCTTGCCAATAAACACAAACCATAAAAATGCAATGCAAGATCATGTACAGATAACCAAAATTGCAGTGAAAGATCAGGAGGATGCAAATGAACATTGAGAGGGTTGAGAATCATCCATAGACATGCATTACTTGCTCCAAATATTGATACAATACACTACAAAATGCCAAGAGGCAAATTTGCATTACAATTTTGAATGGGAGGTTCTAATTCCACAACTTCACCTGCAAAAGAGAAGAAGGGAGGGGCAAAACAAGAATGTCCAACCTTTAGAAAGAAGCCCCTCCTTACAATTTATATGAAGAAAAAGAGAGGGAGAAGAGAGGAATTCAAAATCTACCCCAACCACCTTCATACTACACTTAATTCATCTCATTATGGCAGTAGGTGAGAACCCTAACAAACCAAAAAATTGGTGAACTATATTTTACATTTTTGAAGAACTTGTTCTCACCCAATTAAAGATATACAGTCGTAGTTGGACAGAGGACCTCGTAAGATTTCTGAAAATTCCAACCTTGCATGAATCTAAGCTCCCTGTGAAAAGTTATGGCCATCTGAATATTTCCCGCATCAAGGTCTGTTTCCAGTCGGGTTTGGGATTCTCCTTTGCATTTGCATCAGGTTTGGAGGATGCCTCGACATGTGTTTGATGCTTGTGTTTTACCGAAACCCGCTTCCGCTGCTATTGCCAAGATTTCCTTTGTTTCGGTTTCAGAAATTGGACTTGCATATGCATCGGGTTTGGAAGGTGGCTCGACATGTGTTTGATGCTTGTGTTTTCCTGAAACCCTCTTCCGCCACTATTGCCAAGATTTCCTTTGTTTAGGGTTCAGAAATTGGACTTGCATATGCATCGGGTTTGGAAGGTGGCTCGTCAAGTTTTCACCTCATGCTTTCCCGACTCCAAAACCTGATTTTCCTAGGTAGTGTTTCAAGTTCTTGGAACTCCCAAGCATCGGGAGATGCCTTACGATTTTCATGCTTCATGTCTCATGTTTCCCGAAACCCGAAACCTGAAATCCTTTGTGTCGGGTTTTTGAACCTCTCCGACATATTTCCTTTGTGTCGGGTTTTTGAACCTCTCCGACATATTTCCTTTGTGTCAGGTTCATATTTACCTGGGGGTAGATATATACAACAATTTGGTGACTCAATGGGGTTCTGCCTGCTAGGTAGAAGATCAGTGGCTTTTAAGCAATCCATTGGGCATGGAGTCATAAGCAATAACCTAAAACCAACCTGATATCTGATCCCCGAGCCTGATACCACAACTCCTTCTCTGAGAGCACACTGAATTGTAGAAATCCAACCTAGGAGTAACAAAACCTATGCCAAAGCACTTAGGGAAATTGAAACCTAACTACAACAAGACAATGTGCACCTACACTTAGAGGAATTGAAATCTAGGCTAATATTTACAAGGGTAAACCTTTTCTTTTTAGTAGCAATGTTTAAGATAGATTCCGTTAACTGGAATCGGGAGTTCTTCTCTGTCCAATGTAGACAATTCGAAGGCATTACTATTGTTACATCCCGTGACCATGTAGGGGCCACTCCAAATGGCATCAAACTTGGAATGCCTTCCTAGTTTTGCTTGATCTGTGTCCCATTTCAAAACTAGGTCCCCTTCCTGGAAGGTCCTTGCTCTTGCTTTCTTATCAAACCATATTTTTACTAAGGCCTGATCTTTCTTGATTGTTTGAACTGCATGTTCTCTAATTTCTTCTAATTCCATCAACTCTGCATACCTGGCCTCCATTGGTTCAAACTCAGCCAACTCCAACTGCTTCATGAACTCCAATACAGGCAGTTCTAATGATATAGGCAATACTGCCTCTTTCCCATAGACCAACTTGTAAGGGGAATTATTTATAGACCTCTTTGGTGTTATTCTGTTAGCCCATAATGCTGATTTTAGCTTGGTATGCCATGTTATTTGATTTCATCCAGAGTCATTCTAATGATTCTTAACAAATTTTTGTTCGTGGACTTTGCCTGTCCATTACCTTGTGGGTAATAGTTGGAAGAGGTGCTCAAGTAGATTCCATTCTTGACAGCCCATTCTGTAATCTTGGAACCTATGAAAGCCAATGCATTGTCTAATATGATAGTGGCCAGCACGCCAAACCTGGTCACTATTCCTTCATAAAAGTCTAGTATGTTAGACTCATTTTCTTCTTTGAGCACTACTACCTCGGTCCACTTGGTGAAATAGTCCATTGCTGTGAGAATCCACTTGTGGCCTTGGCTTGATTTCGGATTGATGACCTTGACGAAGTCCAATCCCCATTGCATAAATGGTTGGTCAACCAAAATTGGGTGCAATGGAAGTGCTGCTAGTCTTTCTTTTCCTGTGAAGAGTGCACATTTCGTACAATTTCTTATCCATGTATAACAGTCATTGAACACCGTGGGCCAATAATACCATTCCTTCATTATCTTGAGAGCTGTTACTCGTGGGGCAAAATGTCCTCCAGAATCGCCATCATGAAAATCTCGTAACACCCTTTTAATTTGATTTGTCCCAATGCAACTCAATAGAACTCCATTGATGTCTTTCTTGAACAAAACATCATCAACAAGCACATATGGAATAGCTTGTAATCTAAAGTATCTCCTCTTTACTTTTCTCATTTCTGGAGGGCATAGGCCTGTCTATAGGAAGTGTATCATTCTCTGAGTCCAACAAGGAGTAGGCACATCATCGTTTTCCTGTTCTTGACCATCCTGTAGTACCAAGACAGTCTACTTTTCATTACCTGCTTCAACTTGTTGACTCAAGGCTAGCTATTCACATAGTCCCTTTCCATGTACTAGTTTTGTGACCTTGATCTCGATGTCATATTCCATGACACGGGTTATCCATCCTACACGTTTCTCATTCAGATCCTTGTTTAGAAGGAAGTCGTTGACTCTCGCATGAGAGACCAATAATTGGATCTTGTTGTTTGAGACTAGTTACCTGAATTTCTTTAAGCTCCTGATCACTGCAAGGACATGCTTTTCAATGAAAGAGTACCTAGTTTCATATTCCTCTAAACCTTGACTGAAGAAAGCAACCGGTTGTTCCGATCCCTCTTTACTTTTTTGTACTAGGATTGCAGAAATAGTGTCCCCACCACCAAAGGCATATAACATAAAATTCTTGGAGAAGTCTGGATTGACCAGATTTGGAGCTTGAGATATAGCCTCTTTTACTACTTCAAAACTTGCCTTACCTTCAGATGTCCACTTAAATGCCATGCTCTTCTTTAACATCAGCGTTATTGGCTTTACGAGATCTGTAAAGTTTGGAACAAACCTGCAGACAAAATTGATCCTTCCTAAGAAGCTTTGAAGAGCCTTCTTGTGACTTGGAAATGGAAACGCTTGAATTGCTTCAACTCTTTCTGGGTCAATCGTTAACCCTTCCTTTGAAACAATATGGCCTAGAATCTTTCCCTTGTGAGCTAAGAATATGAATTTTTTGGGATTCAATGATACCCCAAATCTTCTACATCTCTGAAATACTTGCCTCAAATGACAAAGGTGATCGACTGCATTTTTTGAGAATATAGTGATGTCATCAAGATATATCAGAACTATTTTATTGATCAACCCCTTAAATGCCATATCCATTGCCCTTTGGAAAGTGGCTCTAGCATTTGATAGCCCAAATGGCATCCTCTTTTAGGCATAGGTCCCCCATTTGGTGGTGAAATCCGTCTTGAACTGATCATCTTCTTTCACCATTACCTGATTATACCCTGAGTAACCATCTAGGAGAGAGAATCTCTCTGAACCGGATACTACTTGCAATATTTGTTCCATTGAAGGAAGTGGGTAATGGTCTTTGAGAGATGCCCTTTTGAGGTCTCTGAAGTCCACACACTACCTGATTTCTCTGCTCTTATTCCTTACCGGAACCAAGTTTGCAACCCATCTTGAGTGCTTGATTGGGAATATAATGCTTACCTCTATTAGCTTTTTTAACTCTTTCTTCATTAGAGGCTCAATGTGAGGGTTCAAAGGTCTTTGCTTCTGCCTGATGGGCTTAACTTCTGGATCCAATTCTATGGTATGTTGTGCCAAATTTGGATTGAATCCTCTCAAGTCTTCATAGCTCCAAGTGAAGATATCTGGAAATTCTTGGCAAAGCTTTATGAAATCTGATTTCTCTTGCTCAATGGCCACTTTACCAATTTGAAGTGTTTTGCCTTCCCCAACAAGAATTGGCCCTGAATCTTCTCTCTTGACCTGTATGTTAGCCTTTTCCTTACGGAACTGGTCGTTAGGGTTGAAGATAGACTCCAACATTACTAAACCCTTAGGAAGCTTGTTTGTTTGCAGCTGCACTACTTGATCCCCATACTGCTGCTCTAGCTTGTCCTGATTTCTAACTGAGAATTCAGCCTCTTCTTGTAAAAAATTGACGATTTGTTGATCATTCTCAAACACCTGCCAGCTTGCGTTATTATTTGGAACTGCTGGCCTCACAATCACATGGATGTGTGGTTGTGTTTTCCCCTTCTGATGTTGTCAACCGCATCAAACGTTGCTCCAACTACTGCGAGCCTATCCACGACTTCATTTTTCTTCCTAGGTATGGACACAATGTTGAAAGCTTTGAAATCCTCAATGAGGTCCCATACCCTGTTCTTGTAGCTCTTCAGCAGGTTGTTCTTTGTAGCATGTTGTCCCCTGACTTGCTTGATGATTAGCTCACTATCTCCAACACTTGCAAGTTCTTAATGACATTTTTCCTGGCCCAATGAAGTCCATGAATCAATGCCTCATATTCAACCGTGTTGTTTGAACAGGAAAACTAGAAACGAAAAGCTGAAAAATATTTGATGTCCTATGGTGAAATCAACATTGCACCACCTACAGCACCTTGTCTTCTTCTCGAACCATTGAAAAATAATTTCCAAACTTCATTTTCAATCCTTTTGTTCAAGCTGAATGATGTCAGGAATGGGTGAATTTTCTTCGTGTACACAATATACTCCCAATTTAGATTCTTCAATTTCTTTGTATGGGTCAAATTCATGAATCTTGTTTGCCCATTCATCCAAAGTCAAATCAAGAATTCCCTCGACCTTAGTACCTATTTCTAGATCATTTAAACACTGCTCCTGATCAAAAGCTGAGCAATTGGCATTGACAGGACTTGGTACATGAGGCTCAATATGGAAATTGGTAATTGTTTCTGACCTGATTGTTTCTTTGGCCCCATACCTTGTTTTGAAAATCATGTGTGACCAATCTACAGATAAATATCCACTAATTTTTGCAGTGAAGTCTCTTGATAGACATAACGTAAAGAGTGGTGGAAGGTCAATCACAGACACATCTTGCAAAACTATAACATTAGGACAGGAATGTAGTGTTAGGCTTAACCCTTTGATGACCCCAACTATTCCTACTACTGCCATTCCATCTAGCTGCACTACTCCTTTCAGCACTGGCTCATAATTCAAACCCAATTGATCCGCTATTTGCTTCAGCATCACTAAACTGCTTGCCCCTGAATCTATCTTGCAGTTGTGTACCAAGTGGTTTCCGATAACCAATGACACATAGAATGGTGGAGGCTTCAATTTTTTGCTTGTTTGGCCCCCATCATGTTGTACTGCATTAGTGAGAACTTTCTCATGTCCCTGGTTTGATACATTTGAGACAAACCAATTAGCCATTGCATCTTGCAATAAATCTCGTTGCCCTAGAATCGCAAGTGATTCCCACATGGAAATATTCACATGTGTCTTCTTCATTTGATCGATGATGTTGAAAGGGGATGAATTGTCCTTTTTTTGTCCCTTAGCACAACCTTTTCTGGATCTTGAACAGGTGCATGTGTTGCTACAAAAGGTACCTTAGGCTGATTTTACACATTTGGAGTTGTGTTTGGTCTAATGATCCCTTGTTGTGTAGGAGTGGGCTGAGAAACAACTAGATTAGAAAGTTTCCCATCTTCTATGCTTCTCTTATCTGACCATGTGTTGGCAGCAACCCCTTGAAAAGGTTGTTGGTTAACTCCACAGAAGTCTTTTGTTTGCCAATTGGCCAATGTGGTTTCTATTGGAGGTCCTTCTTGTTGCGTTTCTTACTGCTGATTCTCTTCTTGGCTTGGTTCTTGAGGCACACCAATGGTTTGCACCATCAAGGCATGATTTAGTGCACCATTAAAACACGCTGACTGATTGTGAGGTAGATTACAAGGGTAACTCCAGTCATACTCCTGTGCCATGTTGTTTTGTGTTGGAACCAAGGCTCTTGAGGATGTCATTACATTTGGATCATACGGTCGAAATGGCCTGACAACTTGAGGTTGTCCCTGGTTTTGGTTTTGATTTGTAGCCTGAGCTGGTGGTCTATTTTTTTGGTATGAGGGCCTAGCTTGGTACTGTGCTTGAGGCTGATATGGTATAGAACTTTGAGCTTGTTGTCTTTTGATAGTCACTAGCTCATTTCCAAGGTTCTGTAGTTGTTTCATAACCTCCTACAATTCCTTTGAAGTATTTAAAGGAGTCGATGCCTCATTATTGCTTTGATTTCTAGGGGTTGGAATGGGATTCAGTTCTGGTGCTTGACTAGTTGTAGGATTTCCCATATCTGGATAGAGAGGCATTGGTGGCCTTGGTGCAAGCTTTCCATCTTGGATCAAATAGTTCTCTACTCTGATAGCTGTGTCATAGGCCCCTGGCAGCATTGTCCCTCCCATTGATTCGATCATCATGGCTATGTCTGAATTTATAGCCTTTAAGAAATAAAGGAATGCGCCTTTGGCGGTTGGTCTAATAGCTATTGGAATCCTGTCCCATGTCCATTGGAATATAAAGTTGAAATATGTCATTTGTTTGTTAGGGGCGCTTTTGATTGTTGTCAGTTGTTCCAATAAAGACAAATTATCCACCCTCTCCCTAAATTGGTTACAAAGAGCTGAATAAAGTTGGTTCCGATTCGTAATAGACCCTACTGCTAGGCTCCTAAACCATTGTAAGGCCTTACCTTTAAAAGATGAAGCCAATAAATTGACTGCAACATCCATTTCATTTACTTCATGGATTGCACATGCATTAGCAATGTCCTGAATGTGATCAATAGGAGTAGTATGATTTTCTCCTGTGAAATAGGGGATATTCTTTAGTGCTACAACTGGAACTTGATTCTGAGCATTTAGGGCAAGTGGAATACTACCCATGAAATTGACAAAGGGATTCGGTGGTAGATGTGCCATTATGATTAGCCCTAAAAACCCTGGTTGATGTGAGAAAAGGTCTACTAGGTGGAGGTGTAGACAAAGTCCTATTAGGTGGAGATGGTGATCTTTTTGGTCTTCTTCCTCTCCTCCCTTTGCTTGGTGATAGTTGCAAGTGGACAAATAGACCCTCTTCTCGAGTATCAGACCTGGTTTGAATTCTTCTCATGTGCTTGGGAAACTCGTGCTACTACACCATCGAATTCTATCCCTTCAGATTTGCCAGATGTGTTAGAGAATGAGCCTCAAAAGGCTGGATTTTGCCAAGTTACACACCAAACTTGACAATATTGAAAATAGAATTTAAAACTTCGAAGGACCTAGGGATATAGTCTTCAATTCAGAATTGGGGTCTTGTTGTGCAGCTGCCTATCCCTGAAAGGTACAGGTGGAAACTCAAGTCATGCAATGCAACTTACAAAACCTGAATTGCCATGTGTTGGAACTTGGGACATGCTTAACACCTGGGAAAACCCGAAACAATAAAAACCACGAAATTTTGAAAGTCAAAATATCAAAAATCTAAGGGTGCCCTTTTGAAGATTTTTCCTTGATCTACCAACTGGTGAAATTTTGACTTTTCTTGAACAAGTTAAGCCCTTGAAAAATAAATTTTGGAGTTTAGCCTGGAAGGGTGAAAAATCCAAAAATGTAAAACTACAAATTTCTAAGTCCAAATTTCTTGAAAATTCCTTCAAATCTTATGGAATGACCTCTTGTCCCACCAGAAGTGCCAAAAATATCGATCATGAATCACAGCACCCCTGGATGTCTCCAACTCAATGGGTTGAGACTCTCAGTGTGATTTCATAACATGGAGCTTTTCCCAGTGTGGGACCTTGCGAAAACAGAAAAAGAGATCTCCGGATGAAGGCCGGTTCCTATTCCTCTGTTCAGATGCACACATAAAAATGTAGAGGGTTTAGTCAAAAACTAATCTAACTTGCCAAGGAGACAGGGGTAAGAAGATGCATATAAACAAACCTAAACTAACAAAGTTGCTGCACCGAGGAATGAAGAACACCTGTCTTGCCAATAAACACAAAACCATAAAAAATGCAATGCAGATCATGTACAGATAACCAAAATTGTAGTGAAGAGAGCAGGAGGATGCAAATGAACATTGAGAGGGTTGAGAATCATCCATAGACATGCATTAACTTACTCCAAATATTGAGTACAATACACACAAAAATGCCAAGAGGCAAAGTTACTTACAGTTTTTGAATGGGAGGGTTCTAATTCCACAAATTTCACCTGCCAAAGAGAAGAAGGGAGGGGCAAAACAAGAATGTCCACCTATAGAAAGAAGCCCCTCCTTACAATTTATATAGAGAAAAAGAGAGGATAAGAGAGGAATTCGAAATCTCCCCAACCACCTTCATACTGCACTTAATTTCATCTCATTATGGCAGGTAGGTGAGAACCCATAACAAACCCAAAAAATGGCTGAACTGTTTATTTACATTTGTGCAGAAGAAAATTTTTCCCAACCCAATTACAGAGAATAGTCGTAGTTGACAAAGGACCTCTAAGCCTTTCCAAAAAGTCCAACCTTGTATGATCCGAGCTCCGGCTGAAAAGTTATGGACCATCAAAGATTTCCCAAGTCAGGGTCTGTTTTAGTTGGGTTCAGGATTTTCCTTTGCATTGTATCGGGTGTGGAGGAGGATGCTCGCATGGGTTTGATGCTTGGTTTTCCCAAAAAAGCTTCCGCTCTATTGCCAAGATTTTGCTTTTTGTTGTTTTGGGTTGGAAAATTGATTGTCATATGCATCGGGTTTGGAAGGTGCATAGACATGATGTTTGATGCTTGTGTTTCCGAAACCCCTTTCGCCGCTAGTGCCAAGATTTCTGTGTGTTTCGGGTTCGGAAATTGGACTTGCAATGCGTTGGGTGGAAGTCGGCTCATATTTTTTCACTCCATGCTTTCTCGACTCCAAAAAACCTGATTTTCCTAGATAGTGTTTCGGGTTCTCGAACTTCCCAAGCATAGGAGATTGCCTACGGTTTAGATATGTCTCATGTTCCGAAACCCGAAACCTGAAAATCCTTTGTGTCACGTTTTTGACTCTCCGACATATTTCCTGTTGCTGTCGGGTTCATATTTACATGGGGGGAGATATATACAACAATGGATGTCTCCTTCAAATGGGATGATGAATGCCACAAAGCCCTGTAACAACCTTAAAACAATACCTCCTCTAAAAACTTGTGTGCATTCCGCCTAAGTGATGACAACCAATTTACCTTTACATTTATGTTAATGATCATTCCTGAGTGCGCATGCTCACTATACGTGCCAAGACAACACCGGGAGCCAGGCAATTTATTATATAAATTTGTATGCTTTGGTCATACTACACAAACTCGATTATAGTTGGAAAATGCTTAGCCTCGTTTCATCACTACTAACTTTCCATTACCTACTCAATGATAAAAACTTTGGTGTCACCAATAATGACCCCTTAAATTACATGTATGCTAAGCCCTACCAACATTAATGTGCTACACATTGGCTCATGCTTCTTGCAAACTTAGATCTCAAATTCACCCATCAAAAATTTGTCATAGGATAAACAATTTCTGACCAACTTGGAGACACACCTCTCCCAAAAAATCAATCCTCTAATTTTGATTTCCCTAAGGAAATCCACTCAATACCATCTCTTTCGATGATTACCATTTAATAGATGAATTGATTTCTTTGATGTTAGGAAGGTAAGCTGTGGGGGGTTCAGAGTATCCTCAACCCTTTTGATAGGGATCCTATGCAAGGTCATAGGGTGGATGGTAAATATATCTGACTCTATGGGTGATTCTATGGCCTAGTTCAGAACTCCTTAGCTTTGTTAGCTGCTATGTCTAATAAGGATAACTGTTCAATGATGATATGTGGAAGTGGAGTAGATCTGAATACTAGTGTACGTAGCCAGCATCTATGTCTGATTCACCTATGGATTCGTTGGGTTGGGGATTTGGGGGTCAAACCGTAGATTCGTGGTTGTTGTGGTCCTGCTATGGTCATGTGTGAATCAGTCCCTAATCCCTAGTATCCAATAATCATATGCTTTCTCAGCTTCTATATTCAGAATTAATAATTGTGTGATCTTCTCAGAATATCTTACAGGCGTTTGTGCAACCTGAATTCTTAAGCTAGTATCTATATCTGTGAGAGTGTCTCCTGCTTCTGGCTATGGGACCAAAGGATCACAACCAAATGTTTTCTCTCTTTCAAACCCTTCTACAGTCATGTGGATATGATACCTAGGGTAATCTGTAGTTTGGTTGATTTGACCAAAACGTGTGTGCTTGGTCGTCTTCTATGTTTAACCCCTACTGGGGAAACTGATTTGTTGTAAGTTTACCATTGTTCGGAAGACTTGGATCCTGAGATTCTGATCTATATCAGTTATTGCTGTGATGAGATTGGGTTGGGGCACGATTGGCTCGAATACGTATTCTCTGGGCTCTCTAGGTCCCGTGATTGTCATACAAAAGAAAGTTATATAAATAAACTAATGACAAAATAAAATAACTATGTGAAAATATCTATATGTATATTTCTAAATCTTTTTTATATTTATCTACTAAACAATAAATTTTTTAAGAGAACTATTTAATATATCTAGAATTTGACAGTTTAAAATAACAAATTAAAACAAACAAGATAACCGAGTATAGCTATTTGTCTGTGCAACTGTGAACCTATTCTAAATAATGAAATAATTGATCTAGTCTATTTGCAAGACTCTCGATCCTACCTCAGAAGTGAGAATGAATCATAGTTTCTCAGAAACTATCAATCCCCACAGCTTCCCTGGCAATATCGAAGTAAAATTGACTGAAATAAAGATTGGCTACTCTATTTGATATGTTTCTAATTTAGAACTTTGAAAGCTAGAACCTGGATTCTAGAACAGTGGCGAATCCGATGGTGTGTGTGTGTGCTTGTCCCCTCAGTGTGATCTCCTCGTTCCTTCGTGTTCACGTGGATCCAGAAAAGCATGTAATGCTAGCATCAACAGAAGTAGATATTGGGACAAAGGCAGCTTAGGATACAGACTGAATACAATGCGAGTAGGAGAGAGATAGCGCAAGAGTACAGAGCTTGGCTTATGCAATTCCTAGCGGATTTATTGCGAGTCATGCAACATAAAACGTCCAGAACCTGAAACTATCCTGTTTGAAGAACAAAACCTGCAACTTTAATGGCTTCCTATTGAAAAAAACTATTTTACTCCAATGGATTGGATGAAATATCAACAACATTTGCACAAGATGGATATGTGGCTTCCTAACAAAACAACACTAACTAAGCATGCATGCAATGAAAGAAACTAATTCTAAAAAAATGAAAGACTAATCTATTGCAATGAGAAATTCAGAGGCAAATTTGAGGGGCCATTTGCTTGAGCACAAGCCAACTATTTATAGCATTTGCATTTACCCAAGGTAAAAACCAAATAGAACTCTTAAACTATAAACAATGGCAAAACACTATTCCAGGGAACCAGAATCATTAATGCAAGCTTATGGTGGTGAAAAAAAGCTGGTAAAACGTTGAAAATTTACGTGAGTCATGTTAAAAGAGCATTTGGAAAATGCGTAAAGGACCGCCCTGAGCAGGGCGGCGGTGGCGGTTACAGGACCGCCGCCCTGCTTAGGGCGGTCACGAGACCGCCGCCCAGGCCAGGCGGGCGTTTTTCGTAACTGAAGAGAAAAAAGGCCAAGAAAAGAGGGAAAAAGAGAAAAAAAAAACGCACGCGGGGGCTAAGCGGGGCATGCGGGATGTTAACGCACACTTGGAGAGCTTTTCTGGATCCCGAACACCTTGCGAGGAGACCTGTATCATCATTGGGGTACGTGTTACGTTGTTCCGACGGTGTAGTACCTACAATTTTGGGTACGTACATATTTGCCCCCTCGGAGAAGCGTTTTAGCCATGAAGAGGCGTAAAAAAACGGTGGGTCCGAGTATGGCGGTCCCCGAAATGGGAAGTTGAAAGTTATACCTGATATACGTCCGTGTGTCGAAATGACCCATCCAAAATTCCCGCTCCCCTGCAAAAATGAAAAGAGAACTCAAGTGCAGATAGACAAGATAGATCAAAAATAAACGCTAAAATAATATGGAAATGAGGACGTACCATTTGTGCGGGGGGTAAGAACTTACCTCCGTCGGTGCTCCGAAAAAAGTATTTTAAAACAAGTCAGGTTGCTATATATATGAAAGTGGGCCCATTTTCCTATTCATTTGTGCTTGTTGATTTGATTGATTCTGAGCTCTGGGACCCACAGTGATGGTTTCTTACGAGAGTAGAGTCAAAAAATTCGTGGTGAGATAGTGATCATGCCTCTGCAAGCAGAACATCGTCCTACGAGATCACAGGTTAGTTTTCCTCAATTTATCGTTTTTCCCCTCTCAATTTTAAAATGCTAAAATCTTTGTCGTGGGGGGGTTATTTTTGAAAATGTTAGGTTTAAAAGGTCCATCTAGGTGGGGCACCTACTAGGTAGGCCTTGTTTTAGTAAAAATGGTCCTCTTTTGGCATTTTTTGTCTTTTTTAAGCTTAAAAACCCACGTGGGTTTTCGGGCCATGACCACCACCCTGTTCAAGGTGGCGATTACACGACTGCCGCCCTTAAGGCGGCGGTTTTACACAGAATGCCAAAAGAACATCTGTTTGAGACTATTTTTTTATTTTTAGAATTTCTATGTGTTTTCATGATTTTTCTAATATCACTCGGATGCTAATTTTCTTTGTTTTGTGTGTTTTTGGGTGTATGCAGGTGAGGGAGGAGTACATTTGGTGGAGCTGAGAGAGAGAGTATGACTGGCTCCCAGCAGTACTAGATGCACTTTCACAGGATGAGGAGGATACTCTTCAGAGGGCTAGGATACTACATATCTCACGCGTTCCACATGTTACACCATCCAGTCACATTCTTTTTGACTTATTCTCCTATTGGGATGCTGATTAGAACACCTTCCGATTACCAGGGGTCCGAGGTGAGTGGACCATCACACTAGAGGATGTTTATCATATTCTGGGGGTCCTGATCATTAGGAGATGTCTTACCCTTGAGATAACAGGTTCACGGGTCCAGATAGCACAATGGGCCACTTATATGGGAGATGCAGTCATCTCCACGGGTTTGAAGAAGGGGGTCAGAGTTCGATCTATTCCTAGTTTTCTCATCCCCTTACTTCACCAGGCTATTATGGGGATCCTTGCCTCGAGGTTGATTAGGGACAAGGGAGGAGACACATTGTTATATTGCTGGTCCCCCATTATTACACAGATAGAGGGACATGGCCGGATTTATGCCTGGGGAGCGGATATACTTGGGACTACCTACCATGACTTATACAAGGTAGTCTGTTTACAGGGGCAGTCTTTGAGCCACCTGACCCTGGTCATGAGTTGGGTCTATGAGCACTTCATCCCCTATGGTAGAGGTGTAGAGGTGATATATCTCGGAGCTATGAGGGAAACCAGATGGACATATATATCGGTGCTTAGAGCACCTGATCAGCTGATTGCTTCTCTAACCACCGATGACATAGAGGCCACACCATATCAGACCATGGCAGGTATATGGGGTGAGGAGGCTCTTACTTTGATCTCCTGCTCCACCACAAGGCAGCTTATTGACAGAGTGGGGCGCGTGGAGATACACCCCTTTGGCCGAGTTCCTTAGTAGTTTGGTCTACCCTACATGGGCATGCTTCCCCCGGTAGCTCCAGTATACAGGTCAGTTCGAGAGGCCAGAGGGGGTCCTAGAGGCCAGGGTTGGACAGTTGTTACTCCTGGCATTCCTATTGCAGCCAGGAGGGTAGTACGTGCTTGAGGGAGAGCCGGTGCACCTCAAGAACCCTTTCTTCAGATTGCCACTGGTCCTGCCCATAGTAGTGATGACCCCATTGACATAGACTCCGAGTCCAAGGAGTTTACAAGGGAAGAGACAGAGGAGGAGAGTGAGGAGGGTAGTGATCCTGAGTGGCATGACACTCAGGATATCACGCAGGCAGAGAGGGTTGAGTAGAGTGCAGAGAGAGTTACTCTGGTTTTAGAGGAGCCACTCTCCCAGGGCCATGGTGGGGAGGATGAGTCCGTTGCAGGAAAGTACGATGCTCCAGCCATGGGAGGAGTACCTCAGCCAGCGGTGGCATCTATGGCGGGTGCGGACCCTAGAGATCCATCCTGGAGGCCTGGTGATCCGAGTAAGTTACCATCCTTCCTTTTAATGTTTATTTTTAATTAGGATTTCCTTAGTTACCATCTCTCCTTTTGTTTTCTCTTGTATTTTATCTCTTGTTTTGTTTCTAATTTGTTTTCTCCTTTGTTTGCAGAGACCGTCGATGAGTGGCGGGACTTGATTCGCAGGGTAGGCACTGATACCCTAATGATCCCCATGGAGAGGACCTACACAGAGTTGTCTGTGGACACTGGGGAGACCTCAGCAGCTGGTAGACACACTGACATCTTTTCCCTGGTCTGGCATGTGGCCAAGATGGTATCGACTCTCCGCATGGAGCTAGCGGGGTATAGGAAAGTCGAGCGCCTGATGAGGAGTCATTCTCGTGGCGAGACTGCGGCTGTCCCTCAGGATCCTGAGCCCTCCGTGCACTCAGAGCACTGGCGTAGTCGGAGTCCTAGGCACGGGCATGCACCTTTGGAGGGGTCTCATAGGGGTTGAGAAGCCACTTGGCTCTCCTAGATTTTGTATGATATATTCTTTTGTATATACCGGGCTCTTTGAGTGTTTTGACCATGCTCAGTGCATGATGGCATTGTACAGGAATTTTGATGTATATATATTCTTTTTGGATCAGAATTTTGACATTTATGGCTTACTTGCATTTCTGTTTCCTCATGTGAAACTATGATATATGCTTATTATGCTTTTTAGAATGTATGCAATGGAGAAATAAATGATATCAAATGTTTTACTTTCTTTTTGTATTTCATGATGCTGGTATATGATAATGTAGATACAATGGTGATTTTGAATCTTAGTTTCTGTAAGCAGTTTGGATGCCTCATATTTGTTTGTCAAAGTGGGTGAAGACAAACCGTACGAGTGTGTAGATAGACTTGCCCCTCTCCTAACTCCACATAACTAGTAAGATGTCACCAAGAGCTAGAAAGGGCACAAGTTATGAAATATGTTGAAATGGCAGTGATGAGAGATAGACAAAGCTTTGATGGAACCAAATTAGGATTCTACAAGCTTACTCCACTCGAGTGACTTCATAGTTTTGGGATGCAACTTGCTTTGCGGTTTATCTAGACTTAGATCCATAGATGGCCACATGGTAGACAAAATCTGGTTTTTAGGATTTTGAACTCTTTTGGAATTTTAGACATCTGATTCATTTGTTTTTGACTCAAGACTTCAAGATTTGAATTGTTTTTCTATGACCTTTTACGTTTGTTTGTCAAGAGGACGCCTACACCTTGCCCCATGCTACTAGTAAGAAGTATGGGCTTATCACCATAGGCAAGATATAGGTGAGTAAGGGAACTTCCATCCTTTCCCAACCCTACGTCACTAGTAAGAGACACAAGCTCATCGCCGAAGGTTGGTGGGGCAAGGAAATGTGTAAATTTAAAATTTTCTATTTGATTATATATTTGACTTGTTTACTTGAGTAAAATGTCAGTGTGTTCTTATTTCCAAAGAGATATAGCACGGGATAGATGTGACACCATGAAGCTTCTAGAACAGACCATAGGCAAGACACCTATCCTAAGAAGAACAAAAAGTGAGAACAAACCGGCAGATCTCGTTGGTTACCATTAAGATGGTCATATCTTAGCTTTATTGATGAAATGATTCTGAATAAATTATGAATCAGGGGAAATAGAGAAGTACGATAGAGGTTTTTATGGACAACAACATAATGAGTTGTAATGAATGCTTTGAGCACAAAATTTCCTTTGATCACAATTTTTGTTACGAAAACAAGCAGAAAAAAATGATCCTAAATCCATCTGAAGATGCCAATTTAGATATAATTATAAGAGTAGTGCTAGCTTAATTATGCGTAGAATCATTTGAGGTGCAGGGAATTGACTGTTTCACCAAATTCCTTCACCTCCAATGTCATAGGAGATATGCACCATTCCATAGTGCTCATGACTCAAGTATGGGGCCCAGCCTTTGGCCCGGAACTTCATTCCTTTTATGTATTTTGTCAATCCGGTTGTCTAGGGCCTTAGAACTCGATCACATTCATATATGTCCGTCTAGACCTTC